>CM039676.1:473126910-475526910 GCA_022496015.1 Hordeum marinum
GAAGAAGAAGAAGAAGAAGAAGAAGAAGAAGAAAGAAGAAGAAGAAGACGATGTGGTCTGCCAATGGCAAGCTGGGCGAGCCCCGCATCAAGTGGACGTCGAAGGAGGATGTATGCCTCGCCGAAGCGTGGAAACTGGTCAGCATGGACCCGATAACCGGCGCGAACTAGAACACCGACAAGTACTGGGCGAGGATCAAGGCAGCTTTCGACGAGCGCAAGTTGATCGAACCAGAGTTCACCGGCACGTACATGGAGCGCGGCACCAAGGCCATGTCCAACCATCAGGGGGGCATTCAAACGGCATGCAACAAGTGGCATAGCATCCAGGAACAGGTCCATGCTCGCCCTGAGAGCGGCGCAAGCGTCGAACAGCAGGTTCGTTCGCCGACTCTTTCGTCAAACACTTGGCTTCGCCTCCTTCGCCGCCGAACACTTGTCTTTCTTGGTGTAGATGGTTTGGATGTTCGACTTGTTTCGCCGTGACAGCGGCACTGACTTCAAGTTCCTCCATGTGTTCACCGGGATCGAGTCCTACGAGAAATGACCGAGGTCCGGCTTGCGCTCCCCAACAAGGACGGCGTGTACAATCCGGACACGCCTGTTGTTGCGGCGGCCGAAGGGCGGACGGACGGAAACAAGAAGGCGAAGAAGACCAGGAACGATGCGCCGGCTGCCGAACGTCTGCAGGCTTCGATCGAGCAATGCATCGCCGACGCAAAGACACACTCTGTCCTGAGGGAGGAGAAGACGGAGGCGAGGTGGTCGGCGCTGATGACGAAGTAAGACGCCAAGCTCGACCTCCTGAGGACCAACGTCACCGCGAAGAAACGCAACACTGACCTGGCGTTCCTCATGGGAGGCGTCTCGGCAGAGATGGAACTGCATGTCAAGGCGTGGTACTTGGCGGAGCGCAACCTCATCCTCAACCTCATGTCGGCACCCTCCGCACCGCCCACGCCGCCGCCAAGCCCGCCCTCGTCTCCGATGGCGTTGAACGTGCCCTCCCCGACGTGACCGCTACGACGACCGCCACGCCGACCTCTTCCATCATTCCGGGAGACGACGAGGAGCTAGCCGTTTGAGGAGTTCTATACTCACGTCTCCCGCATTTTTTATACGCCGGACTATTGGCATGTTTTGATCGTCGAACCTGTGACGATCGCCGGCCGATTGCATGATAGACGCCGACTGTGACATGGCCGACGCCGAACTGTGCCATGATCACCGAATTGTGCCATGATCACCGAACTCGCGTCGTTTTATGGGTAGCGGGAAATGGGTAAACGGCTGGAGATGCTCTTAGCTTCGTTCCCTTCATAGAGAGCATGCAACAGCCGCCTAGATTGAAATTTGATTGCACTATATAGCAAAAGAGCGTCCAGATTTGCCTAGTTTTAGAGGCGTTTCCATTTCAGACTTCAAATTGTGTCCAGCTTTCCAAACAGCGTCCAGATTTTCAAACAGGCGTTTCCATTTCAGACTCCAAACTGTGCTCTCATCCCTAAAACTGCCATGTCTGGAGGCCTGTTTTGCTATACAATGCAATCAAATTTAGTTTTTTTTAGAATCAGTGATTTGTTTTAGTTGAAAATGCTAGTTCATTTCAGTTGAAAGTGTAGTTTCCCTCCCATAACTGGCCCTGAAAAACCACTGACCCGGAAAGGGAATGTGCCGAATTGGCGAATTCGAAAGCACATGCCCAAAAGAAACATCATGGAAATGAAATCGAGCTAGCTAGCTAGTGGACGCTCACGGTCAGAAAACAGTACACGCGGAAAGGGAATAGAAAACATAAGGCCAGACATGCGCCATCATCGTGAAAAGGGAATAGCTAACATGGGCCAGGTTGCTCCAAAATTCACCAAAGAAAGGTAATAGAGGTTGTCGTTGATTTTCTGCTATTTCGCGGTCGGTTCCAGACAGTCGGAAACCGAGTGCATCGAAAGGGAGGCGCGCACATTAGCCATGCCCATGTAGAGTGGTATGCAAAAGTATAGAGCGCGTTTGGTAGGCTGCATTAGGCCCAACCACATCCGTGTGGGCAGAATTTGGCCCGTTTGGTTGTCTAGGTCGCATATAAATGTTGGCCCATACGAAAATTAAAGCAATACCCAATTAGGCCCGCTAGAAACAGTCGAATCGGCAGTTTCTGACAAGCCATGCTGAATCAAGCCACCTCTTGCGTTAGTGGTGGGTGCCCTTACACGAGATAATACAGGTGGGATGCAAGCTCTATACGTGGTTTCATCTCCTACCTCCACTAAACTCCTCACTTATTCCCTTTTCTTCATTCCTTCAGATCTGCATAATGGTATTTCGATTTGAGATAAGGTCTATACGAAAAAGATGCACATTGATGTCATGATTTCATTCGGGCGATCGGTTTGTAGTTTCATCAACCATAGAGGCGAGGTGACCTTTCGGGGCAGCCATGGTGTCCTGCGTGCCTCTGAGCAGAGAAGGGGAGGAGCAGAGGAAGAAGAAGCACGGGAGAGAGGAGAACGGGAGGAAGGGAACGAGCCAAGCCGGAGCACGTGTTCTTCGACCCTCTCCCTCTTCCTCTCTCTTCCATCTCAAGGAAGGCGAGTGCGAGGGCGAAGGGGATCAGATTCAGGAAGGCTGATGGAGCAAGGGATCCGTCGCTCGGAGCGTTGCTTGTCCAGCCTCTCCATCTCCTCCAGGCTGGCCTCGATTGCTTCTCTCACCCCGAAGTTCTCCCTGATCCGTCGGACAGGTATGCGTCGGGCGCCCCCAGGACCTCGAGAGCTGCTCGTCGCTGACAGCAACGTCGGGTTGGCTCTCTAGCAGGGGCGGAGCTAGGCTAATGCAAGGGTATGCAATGCATACCCAACATTTTTTGCAAAAAAAAACAGTATATAAGCTGCTATATGCCTTTATATAACGTATGGCAGTCTATTTGTAGGTACAGACAAGAGAAATGTAGAAAATAACGTTCAGCGCAACTTGGGCCTATATTGGGCTGCTACCGTTGCTAGTTTGTGCGACTGGGCCTCATCCTCGAGTAACTCTACTAGTCCAGCCACCACGCCTTCACCCTTGATCCTTCGATTCGGGATTCTGCTGATTCAACCGTCATTGCACCGCACCAAGGCACATCGCCGCGCGGCATGCTCGCATCAGCTGTTGAAAGCAACAAACGCATCATCTCATCTCCGCCATGCCACCGATCGTTCTTATGCGCGCCTGTTCGCGGCTACGCCTGCAGCGTCACGACACGCATCGATGCACACACATCTGCCATCTGGCAGAAAAGTCGGCAACAGGCGGTTGATTGGTTTTTGCCAGTCCGTGAGTGTTTAATCTTTATTTCATTGATTGTTAGTTAAGAAAAAATGATTGTCTTCATTCCCTAATTTTGTTTTGATTAATATATTATTGCATCCAGTCAACTTGGGGTGAAGTTTACATTGGCTCACTATAAAACTTGTGAAGAAGTGCAAGAGAAAGAAGGTAAATTTCATGCATATAAATTTCTGAATTATGAACAATCATTTCTCTCTTCTAAAAGGGTGATTGTAGAGTTAATTTATTATTCTCCTTTTTGTTGCCGTGTAACTAAATTATTGAAGACATTGTTGCTACAAAGAATAATTTATAGTTTTATTGTTATCATTATCAACTTTTTTATGTCTTATATTGCTGTGAAGGAAAAAAAAATCTTTACATCGCTTACCCACGACGGAAGTCCTTGCTCCGCCACTGCTCTCTAGGATGGGGTCCGTCAAGAGAGACGAGAACCTCCGTCTCGTCGGGGTGCTCTTCATGAAGCAGCTCTGACCAGCCATCGTCATGTGCGTCGACCATGGCAGTGACCATGTCGACCTGCCACTCCCCGAGCCACACGCTCAGCGTCTTCCGCTCCTGCGCCGCGCTCAACGACCTGCAGAAGAGCACGACGACAGGCGGGAGAGCGATGGTGTAGTACATGCCGAAGAGGCCGACATTCCACACTGGCTAGCCCGCGGTGATGGACGGTGGCCTTGGCGTCGAGTCCGACCGCGACGCGGCAAACTAGTTGCTTGTGTGCTCGTCATCGTTCGTCGCAATCGCCATGACACTGTGTATTATGAATAGTTGTTAAGTCTTAATTGTATCCTGTAGAGGCAACCAAACAACTTGCACTAGTACGAGCGCAACAAATGTGAACAACCAAACACAGTGCGTAAAGGCGTTGCTACGATGCAGAGAGAAAATGCAGGAAACCAATCAACATGCGGATATTGGTTTCTTACCTGCATATTTTCAGTCAGACCCTACTAAAACAAGTATGCAAATGAAGAAAAAAAATTGATGCAGGTAACCAAACGTGCTCATAATGGCTACCCCATATTAGGGTGGTTGTGGTGCATCCAGCAAGCAAAGTTCAACTCCTGTTCTGAGCGAATTTCTGATATTCTCGCTAAAAAAAGATGCATCGACAATGTTTTCTTTTGCCTTGGCTACCTTGTCACCGTGGAAACGCCTCGATCGATTAGAGGCCGGTGAGACGGGCATGCGCAGGTCGAAAAAGGAACGGTGCTGTCGTTCACGCAAGCTCCTCAGCCGAAACAAAACGTCAACAATGGAAGCAAGAGAAAAGGCCATGCAACGCAGCTGCCAGCTGAATCCCAGAAAAATCCCGAGAGGCCTATTCGCGCGAATTTCCGCCGAGGCTGCAACGATGGTGCCGCTGCCACTTGGTACTACCACGTTCCAGACTCTTTTGGCCGATCGACGGCGTAATAACTCGTAGATTTCCTTTCGTCCCTTGCCCCGGATGACTTTGAGACCTGAGAGCCCCCTCTAGGTAGGCTACCAAACAACTGCGTGCATGTCGCTAGATACAGGCATACGGCTAGGGTGAGCCCAACGACAGGAACATCAGACCGGAGGGTCTCCTTGGACCATAGGAAATAAAAAAATGACGCGCGTGATGACTTGCCGAGACGCAAGGCAGGACCGGCGAGCAAGGTCTAGGCACATCTCCTGCCCAATCAATCATCTACTGCAATTTCCTTTGACGCCGACGTGTTATTAGAAAGTTCCTCTTTCAATGGTCAACACACCATATTCATGTCGACTGTTTTCTTACATAATCTCGTGTTTTTGCATGTCGTTAGGTGAACTGAAGGCTTGTTATCTTCATGTTTTACCCATCGAGATGCTAGTATTTTCAGAGTTGTAACAGACCAATAATTCGGGCTCACAAATTATTGCTAGTTCTACTGACAATATATTACAAGAATACAGAACGATGGCTACATTTTGATACCACTATCAAGGGCTTTTGATAGTGCAAGAAAACAAACTTTTTAAGAGGGGCGTACCAGTTGATCATTTGATAATGCAAGAAAACAAACTAGGTTAGCATGGACCAGAGTGTCGACCAATATGACGTGATTGGTATCAGATGGCATAGTTTTAACCTTACTTGTATGTGTCTGGTACACCTAATGACGTATTTTAAAGTGAAACGGTCGACTGACCTGGCTGATTGAATACACAGACCATAGACAGATGTCCATCCTTCGCATGTGTTGTGTACACTGACGCCCTACTCCAACGTTACTATATGTTAATAATGCTATGTTAATCATCGGGGTCTGCATCGTGACCACGTTGATGTGATCCGAGCCGCTTCTTGTTGCTTGCGTTGCTCCGCGATATCAGAATGATCTCGCCCATCAATTCCCAGCGAATGAGTACAAGACAGTGTTTGACGTTGATGTTAATATTCCTACAGAAACTAAAACTACAGTAAAACACCAATCCTACAAAAATACGAGTGGCACTCAAAGGAAGTTCAGATTTTGTAACTTCACTCCTTCGGAGTGTGCTTGGATCTGCAGACTATTTGTGGACCTGGATACTTTATTTTGAATCTACTTAATAAAATGGTTGCATGCATCGATCGATTGATGCAGAGGCCGGGGCTTCGTTCCTCATTTTCAAAATAAATAATTAAATAAATAAAGTGGCAGTATGCATCATGCTGATGTAGAGACCGGAGGTAACACTCTTTTTAAAAAAAAAAAAGAAGTTCAGAAAACCTCCAAAATTCAGCCTCATTTGTCGTGGGAAGACGTCGGCACTCCGCGTTGATGTTGATATCCCTATTACTAGCGTGTTCGAGAGGAAGAAGACGACCAGTCCCTACAGAATTCAACGTAATTTCTATATTTTTGACTAAATAGATCCAAGTGTTTTTTGGTAAAATATCCCTACTACATAAACTAAAGCTATGGAAAGCCAGTAATCCATATATAAACATAACCTCGGCCACGGCGGCCATCCTGCACCGCGCTCGGACTGCTGGTCTCTCGCGGCCGTCGCCCATGGAGAGCTCGTCAGCCCCATGCCCCGTCTCCTCAGGGGGGTACGCTTCCCCAGGCTCTGACGCGCGGCTCTGCTTCTCGGACAGTGGATCTGAGGGTGAGGGCTCGCCTTCTACCCCGCGGTCCTTTGCCGAGGTCGTCGTCCAGGGAGGGCGCGCTCTAGCGACCGGTGGACCGTCGGCTGTGCCGGCTGTCGCGGCAGCCCGTGCTCCCTCGCCACCGCCCATGCTGGCTGCCGAGGGTGTTACTACTGCTGTCACCCCCCCCCCCCCCCCCCCCCCGTGGCCGGATGCATTGATGGGGATGGGCTGGAGCGGGGCTGGCAACAGGTTTCCTGGCGGAAGAGCACGACGTTGCCTGCCCCTACTGCCCCCAAGCCGGCCACCTTCCACTACTCCTACAAAGAGGACCTAGATGGCCGTTGCTTTCGCTACCTTGAGGCATCCCACAGGGTAGGTTCTTGCCGCAAACCCATCCGCTGCATCCACTGCGTCCAGTTTGGTCACCTGCGCAAGGATTGCGGGCTAAAGCACCTCCCTCGCCAGCCGCTGCCATCGCGCCGACCCGCAAATCAGCACGCCACCACCAGCCGCCGCAACCCTCCGCCACCTCCTCGCTCCACCGCCGCACCACCACGCCACCACACAACCCCTCCACCGCCGCTGCCCATTCGGCAGCCGATCCGCGACCGCCTAGCTTTCCCACCACCACCCGTGAACCCTTTCGTGCCGCCCATCCCTAACATGAAGGCTGCTGCTGCGGAACTGCCCCTTGGCGCGGCCGCGAGGCGCCCATTGGGATCCACGATCCTGCTGGACTTCACCCAAGAGATGGCTGATCGAGAGCTCAGCCTGCGGGAAACTGCGCTCGTCATCTCGGTGGCGACGGAAGGCATGTACCCCGCCAAGGTGAAGGCGGGCATCATGGCGGAGTTCCCGGAGATATCACCGGCGGCGCTCTATGTCTCCCACTACCTCGACTCATTCGTCGCCAGGTTCACCGACAGACGCTGGAGTGACACCGTTTTTGAGCGCGGCGTCTTCCACGACAGCCAGGGAGTGCCTTTCCTGGTGAAGGACTAGTCGCGCCGCTCCCTCTCACAGCTCAAGACGCTGCGCTTCCGGGCACGCCTCTTCCTTGAGGGTGTCCCGCTACAGTCATGGTCGCTCAGTTACGTGGCAAAGCTGCTGCCAATGGTGAGGATCGACGCGGTGGAGGTGGAGTCGCTCCACGAGACCGACACTTCCTACTTTGTGCTTTACGCATGGGTAGAGACGCCAGACAAGCTGCCTCGCTTCATGGACCTCGGCACCCACGAGCCATGGCGGAACGTCGACTCCCTTGACCACCTACGGCTGCCGGTGGGCTTCTTCCAGTCAGTGGATAATGCCAGCCCGCTGCCACTCTGCCCTAGAGTGCTGGCGGGGATGGTCCTGGTCCACCTCGACGAGCTCGAGGAGTTCCCGATGGCGTCGGGAGGGAGGGTAGGGGCCAGCTACTAGCCGGGACGGCGACAGGCTCCCGCTGCGCCCAAGCCCATGGGCGCGAGGATGCATTGATGGCTCGCGCTCCGCCGCGGTGGCGGCGGGAAGGCCCTCCGTCTTCACACACATGGCGAGGCAGGGCGGTGACTATGGTGGCCGCCATGTCGCCATTGTCGCCGACAACGAGGTCATCGGCTACAACCTCCCACCGCTCGCGCCCGCATCCAGCCCACCGGCGGTGGAGGAAGACTAGGCGTAGAACCCTAGCGTCACGGACGACGTGCATGGCCTAGGGCCATGGGGCCTGTCCGGAGCTGCCACGAGCATAGATGTGGCCCCTGCAACCACGACGGCGGGGCCCATAGAGGCACCTTTTGGCATGTCGCGGCTGCCTCTCCTGGAGCTGCAGGGAGATGGAACCCGCTTCGGTGATTCATCTGCCGCGACAGGCCACGGGACCGATGGGGACAAGGCAGACGAGGTTGTGCTGGTGTCGGGCATGCCTGACCGTTCGTCTGATCAGTGCGATGCGTCACAGGAGACCGTTGGCGGGACGCGCGCTGCACCGGACATGGGAGGGGACCCAACCACGCACCAACTGTCACCTATCACGAGCCATGACGAGGCGGCCATCCCCACTCCTGGTGTTGCGGGACCGCTAACCGCAGTGGGCCAGCTCGTTGCCGAGATCACCAGCGCCATCACCCCGCTGATCTTGCAACGGCCCGCGGAGACAAGGCCCAGGGCGCCATGTAGGCGTCGCTCCCCCGTCTCCAACCCATGCAGGAGTGGAAGACTGGCCTCCAGGACGGCATCTTCGCTCAACGCGGTGGTCAAGGCCCAGCATTAGTGCCGACGAAGACGACGCCATGCAGCGCTATGAGCTTTCCTTCGAGCGCCCGCTCACACAACTGCAGATCGAGGCGCTGACGGCGCTTGCGGCGACTCTAGGGGTCAAGGCCACAGCGCTGAGAGGACCAAGGATGCCGCTACTAAGGCTGGAGAGAGGGTGGTGTCCTAGGATGGACGCACCCGGCCACCGTTGCCATAGTTTCCTCATGGATAGTTGCCCTATGCTCATTTGGAATGTTCATGGGCTCAACTCGTCTGCGAGAAGAGGTGTAGTCAGGAGATTCGTGCATCAATCCAATGTATCCCTAGTTTGTTTCCAAGAATCGAAGCTTTCCTTTGTTACTATCACGAATGTTGCTGAGTGTTGCGGCCCGGCGTTCACCAAGTTCTGCTTCCAGCCGGTGGATGGTACTAGAGGAGGAATACTGTTTGCCTGGAAGGACGATCAGATTGAGGTCTCCTACTCTGTCTGTACTGCTAATTATGTCATGATCACATGCACGCACCGCAAGTTTGCCAAGTCGTGGAACATGATCGGGGTGTATGGGCCGCAGGAGGACGAGGAAAAGTTGGCCTTCCTAACAGACCTCCGCCAGGTGATCACCGCAAACCCCGGGCCGCTGATCTGCGTAGGAGACTTTAACCTGATTTGCATTGCATCTGACAAATCAAACAACAGAATCAACCGGCGAATGCTAAACGCCTTCCGCAAGTTCATCTCTGACATGGAGCTCAAGGATCTATATTTACATGGTCGGACTTACACATGGTCCAACGAGCAACAGGCCCCTACCATGGTCAAGCTCGACAGGGTGCTCTACAACGAAGCCTGGCATCATATGTTCCCGGCGTGCTTGCTGCAAGCGATGTCCTCGGCCGCCAGTGACCATTGTCCTCTCCTCCTCACTTGCGACGCAGAGTTCAGACACAGCCGGCAGTTTTGCTTTGAGAATTACTGGGTGCATCTCAAGGGGTTTCAGCAGGTGGTCGCCTTGACTTGGAACCAGCCGGTACAATCACCTGACGCATTCATGGTTCTGCACACAAAGTTGAGCAGATTGGCCAAGGAGCTTAGAAGATGGTTTGGTAATGTTACTTCTTCCCTTAGCCAAACAATGGATGTGATCAATGAGCTAATCTATAGACTTGAGAAAGCCAGAGACAACCGGACCCTCACACCAGACGAGCACCGGTTCAGAAACAATCTCAAGGTGCGACTGTTGGGGATCAGTGCGCTATAGAGATCGATTTGGCACCAGAAGTCTAGGGTTCGTTGTATCAAGGAAGGAGACGCCTGCACCAAAAAATTTCACCTGAAGGCCTTGGCGAGACGACGCAAGAATTACATCCAAGTAATTCAGCACGAGGGGCAGCTATACACCGGACAAGAGGATAAGCTGAGACTGGCCTGGGAGTTCTTCCATAGATTGGTTGGCTGCCCGGCCGAGCGTTCCAATCAACTGCTGTTCCCCCAGTTTGGCTACACTTTCAGTACGCATACCACGAGCCAGCTCGAAGGAGACTTCTCTGAAGAGGAAGTTCTAGAAGCAATTAATGAAACCAACCCGGACAAGACGCCGGGGCCAGATGGGTTTACGGGGTTGTTCTATCAACGTTGCTGGCAGACCATCAGACGAGATGTCATGGCAGCGATCAACAAGTTCGACAGCTTGAATGCATCAAACCTGCAGGCTCTAAACACCGCCATCATGATCCTCCTCCCCAAGTTGGAAGGAGCTACAAAGCTGACGGAATTTAGACCAATCTGCCTAATTCATAGCTTTGCAAAGCTGATTGCTAAAATCCTTGCCAGGTGCCTCCAGCCGCTGATGCACAACCTCATCTCCCCATGTCAGAGCGCATTCATCAAGAATCGGTCAATACTCGACAACTTCATGTATGTTCAGGCCATGATCAAGGCTCTGAAAGCTCGAAAAATGCCAGCCATCCTGCTGAAAGTGGACATTGCGAAAGCATTCGATAGTGTTTCATGGGAATTTTTGCTGGACTTGATGCGTACCAGAGGCTTTGGGCTGCGATGGACGAATTGGATATCCGGGCTGCTGGCGACTGCCTCCACACGTTTGAACATCAACGGGGACCTGACCAAGACAATCATTCACCGCAAGGGGCTACGGCAGGGAGATCCGGTGTCGCCGCTGCTCTTTGTCATAGCCCTCGACGCCCTCACTGCCATGTTCGATACCGCCTGCCAGAGAGGGGTGTTGACTCCCATTGGAAGAACGGTAATGCCCTACCGCCTGTCCATCTACGCTGATGACGTGGTGGCCTTTCTCAACCCATCCAAAACCGAGCTCCATGCTGCTGTCGAGCTGCTTTCCTGCTTCCAACGGGTCTCCGGCCTTCGTGTAAATTGGTCCAAGAGCACCGCCACGCCCATCAGATGCAGTGATGGAGAGGCCGAGTGTGTGTTCAAGGAAACTGACTGCGACATTAGGAATTTCCCGGTGACTTACCTTGGCTTACCTCTGACTGATGGGCGCCTGTGACGGAAGGACCTACAGCCGATCCTTGACAGTCTGGCCAAGAGATTGAGGGGGTGGAAGGCGAAGCTGATTGCACTGCCAGGAAGAATTGAATTGGTTAGAACCACCCTCTCCGCTATGGCAATCTATCGGCTAATGGCGATTGCACCGCCAAAGTGGTTCATCAAGATGGTGGATAGGCTGCGTAGGGGCTTCCTTTGGGCGGCGGATGAGGTTTCGCCGGCTGGTAAATGCTTGGTAAGATGGAGCAGTGTTTGTCGACCTCGGGAACTCGGAGGGCTGGGCATCCATGATCTACAGAGACAGGGAAGCGCCTTACGAGCTCGTTGGTGTTGGCTCAAATGGACTGATAGAGACCGGCCTTGGGGTAATCGGATCCTGCCGAGCGATCCCAACGCGGAGACTGTATTCCGTGCCTCGACAATGATCTGCATCGGCGATGGACAAACGGCGTCGTTCTGGCGCTCGCACTGGGCTACGGGCAACAGACCGGCCGATCGCTGGCCCAACCTGTACAAGCACTACAATGGGAAACGGTTATCCTTCAGAGCGGCGATGATTGACAACCATTGGCTGACGCTGCTAAAGCCAAACCCAACGCCGATGATACTGCATGAACTCTGCGATCTCTGGAAGGCTGCTACGAGCATCACCATCGACGACAGTGTCGAAGACCGGATTACCTGGAAGTGGACAGCGTCCGGCGAATACACGGCGGCTTCTGCATACAAGATGCAATTTAAAGGCAGCATTCAAACCAACGATAAGGCCATAGTATGGACGGCGAAAGCATCACCCAGGGCTAAATGCTTCGCCTGGCTGCTGTTGCAAGGGAGGATTATGACGGCGGATAACTTGGCCAAGCGAAGGATTGAGCACGACCCGATCTGCTCGCTATGCCATACCGCGCCGGAGACAACCCACCACATGATCGCGGCCTGCCCATTCGCCGTGGACGTGTGGGAGAGGACCGCGTCCTCGTTGGGCATGTCGTTCACTGCTCTACCTATGCCCACAAACTGCTCGCTGCGGCAGCGATTCAGACGACAGACCGCCGGGCTCCCGCGGGCAGGACGGGCCACTTGGAAGGCCTCCTGCCTGCTGGTGTCATGGGGCATCTGGAAGGAGCGAAACGCGAGAGTTTTCAACCACGTCACCTCCTCCACCGAGCAGGTTCATGGCCGCATCATCGATGAGGCAAGGACCTGGCAGCATGCTGGACTCGCACCGATGTCAGCTTTCTTCGAGCCGCCTTGAGTTCGCTAGATTACTTTTGTACAGGGCTGGCTAATGCCAGCCACGCCAGTTTTGTTTTCCTTAGGTTCCCTGATAACCATGTACCTTACCTTCTACTTCATCAATGAAAATCAGCGCTCCGCTGTCTTTTCGTCAAATATATAAATATAAATATAAATAGACATTCGGTATGATGGAAAAGAAAAATCAACGAGAGTGAACTGTCCAGGAAGTTCAGATAGAGCCCAATTGGTCGCGGGAAGACGTGGACAGGATGCGTGCTTGACTGACCGGCGCGCAAATGAAATGCTAAGAATCTGACATCGGATCTTCAGGCATGGTAAATCAAATATTTTTAATAGCAAATTATGTTGACACGAAGATGACAAATTTAACTGACAAGTCCGACAATTAACTGAAAAATTGAACTGGGCCGGATTTGCCATGCTCGGTAATCATAATTTACCATGAAAAAACGTTTGATATGCCATGGCTAAATGTGTGACATTCGTTAGGTGTGTTTAGCCATGTTCAGTTTTTTTATCAGGATTTGTAATTGCCATGAAAAAAGTTTGATTTATCATGGTTAAAAAAACAGACATCGGGTTTTTAACATCACCAATAATCAAACACGGTGAATACAAGGACGACCATGGATCAAACAATTCAACTCACACCACGGCGACACACGAAGGAGCAGCAGCATCCTGGACCGGACGGTTTTAGGATCAGTTTTTTTGATAGCTTTTTTGAGCTTATAGAATAAGTTGCTCCCTATCCAGCTTACTCTAAAAGTCCAACTAAAAATATATTTTTAGAAGCCTACTAGTTAAGTATTAATTAGTATGGTTTTTTTTAAAAATAGATTTGGTTGAGCTTCTAAAATAAGCTGGATAGAAGAAAGCTTATTTCAGCTTATTCTAGAAGCTATAAAAAAACTGACCCTTAAGCATTTCGCTAGCTGTTGGAGTTGGAGGCTGCAGCGAAAGAGAGCCATGACCATGATAGATGGGGCACCAGTACCAGAGGAGAGGAGAGGACAGTGTGCGTGGACTGACCGCAGGGGTTGACTGGGCCGAGTTAATATATGGCCGGGCCGGAAACTTCGGCGAGCCGTCGTCGTCGCGGTTGACTGAGGAGGGCGGCCGGGAGTGAGGTGGAGCGGATATTCCCCCCGCCGATCCCTGCCGTGTTCAAGCAATCTGCACCGCGCGTGGCCTCCATAAATAGGGCCTCCAACAATTTCCCTTCCTCTTCATCCTCTACACTCTAGCTCTTCTTGTTCATCTGAGGTCTCCCTGGCTTGACTGGTTGCTCATGAAGCTGCAGCTATCTGTCTAGCTGCTTCGTCGGTGAGTCCTGTCTCCTTGCTAGCTCGCCGGACTTGTGTTGGCGTTATTTATTTTTTCTTTCTCGTTTCGCTATCGGTTTTCAGTTTGGTGAGCAGTGTATTCCTTTGTGATGTATGCATGACTCCGGTCCGGCTCCGGCTGGTGTTTACCACCTGCTTAAACTGCTGCGGCACATCAGTTCTTGCTACTAGCTACCTCTGCTCCGGTGTCACGCATAGCCAGTCAATCATCTTGGATTGGTATCACGCACACACACGGGTCCCGTTTGATTCGAGTAACTCGGATGCATGCATCACGGGCTGGTTGGTTTCCTCTCCGTAGCTCCGTCCTCCGGCGTACTCCGGCCGGCATCCGGAGCGGTACCCCAAAGTCCAGAATAGCCAAGGGAATCTTCCAAATTTCGTCTTTCTAACTAGCAAGTTGTGGTGAGTGGAGGCAGTATCCTCCGGAACTCAACTAAATAAAAAAGGCGGATCAAATCAATCAAACCCCACCACCTGCGCCTGCAGCGACCGACTGAATCCATCTGTTCGTTTGTTGTCTTCCACAAACCAGATCAGCCATCGGTCGATCACAGAACTCCATAGCCAGCCACGTCGCACTCCATTTTCTGTTCCTTTGAAAAGCAGGCCAGGCTTCCCGCAAAAACAAAAACATAAAAACATATTTTTACACTTGCAACCAGTGGTAGTGTTTTTTTTTTTCGTTTTGCTCCTTTGAATAGTCCACACTCTCCCATGCATGCGTGTGTAAGTGTAAACCCGTGGTCTCTGCCTGTCACGTCACCTTATTGCTTGCCCCATATCACTTCCTGCCTCCTTGACCGTGACAACCTTCATTTGTTTCCTCTTTTCCAACCCCACCTCAACAGTTACGTACAAACTGAAAATATAATATTGTGTTTCATTTATTACAAAAGAAAAAAGAATAAGATTATCATTTTCACCAACGAAATTGGAATAAAATAACTTACCAGCCGAATATCCTCTTTATTCCCAACGATCCAACCAAAATACCTTGCTTCTTCATGGACGAGGATCCCGAGCTGTAGGGCAGGGTCGGCCACTGACACGTGGGCCCGTCCGGAAACCTGGCTCACATGTCAGTGGTCGAACCGCAGGGTGCCGTACGTCAACAGTCAATCAACAACCCCAAAAGAGTCCCGAGGAAGGAGGAACCGCAGTAGTATTTATCTCGTCTCATCTCACCCAACCCGACGCCCTCGCTCGCCGCACCCTAAAATCTCCAATCTTCTCATCTCCTATCAATCTCAACAGGCAGCCAGGCACAAGGAAACGATCCCCGGCGAGAGATCAAGAGGGCGGCCGACCTAGCCTCAGCTCGCGGCGATGGCGCGCGAGCAGCTGGAGGTGCTGTCGGCGCTGGACTCGGCCAAGACGCAGTGGTACCACTTCACGGCGATCGTCATCGCCGGCATGGGCTTCTTCACCGACGCCTACGACCTCTTCTGCATCTCGCTCGTCACCAAGCTGCTCGGCCGCATCTACTACTACCGCGAGGGGGCCGACGCCCCGGGGTCGCTGCCTCCCAACGTCGCCGCCGCCGTCAACGGCGTCGCCTTCTGCGGCACGCTCTCCGGCCAGCTCTTCTTCGGCTGGCTCGGCGACCGCATGGGCCGCAAGCGCGTCTACGGCATGACGCTCATGTGCATGGTGCTCTGCTCCATCGCCTCCGGCCTCTCCTTCGGCTCCACCCCCGGCTCCGTCATGGCCACGCTCTGCTTCTTCCGCTTCTGGCTCGGCTTCGGCATCGGCGGCGACTACCCGCTCTCCGCCACCATCATGTCCGAGTACGCCAACAAGAAGACGAGGGGCGCCTTCATCGCCGCCGTCTTCGCCATGCAGGGCTTCGGCATCCTCACCGGCGGCGTCGTCACGCTCATCGTCTCCGCCGCCTTCCGCGCCGCCTTCCACACGCCGGCCTACCAGAACGGCGCTGCCGCCTCCACGCCGCCGCAGGCCGACTTCGTGTGGCGCTTCATCCTCATGTTCGGCGCCGTCCCGGCCCTGCTCACCTACTACTGGCGGATGAAGATGCCCGAAACGGCGCGCTACACGGCGCTCGTCGCCAAGAACGCTAAGCAGGCCGCGGCCGACATGTCCAAGGTGCTCCAGGTGGACATCGCCGCCGAGGACGACCCCAAGGCGAACGACGGCGGAGCCGGGGCCGGCGACGACCGCAACTCGTTCGGGCTCTTCTCCGGCGAGTTCCTGCGGCGGCACGGGCTCCACCTCCTCGGCACGGCCACCTGCTGGTTCCTCCTCGACATCGCCTTCTACTCGCAGAACCTGTTTCAGAAGGACATCTTCACGGCGATCAAGTGGATCCCCGAGGCCAAGACGATGAGCGCGCTCGAGGAGGTGCACCGCATCGCGCGCGCGCAGACGCTCATCGCGCTCTGCGGCACGGTGCCGGGCTACTGGTTCACGGTCGCCCTCATCGACCGGATCGGGCGCTTCTGGATCCAGCTCGGCGGCTTCTTCTTCATGGCGGTGTTCATGCTGGGGCTGGCCTTCCCGTACAACCACTGGAGGACGCCGGGCAACAACATCGGGTTCGTGGTGCTGTACGCGCTCACCTTCTTCTTCGCCAACTTCGGGCCCAACTCCACCACCTTCATCGTGCCGGCCGAGATCTTCCCGGCCAGGCTCCGGTCGACGTGCCACGGCATCTCCGCCGCCGCCGGGAAGCTGGGCGCCATCGTGGGGTCGTTCGGGTTCCTCTACCTGGCGCAGAACCAGGACCCCAAGAAGGTGGACTACGGGTACAAGGCCGGCATCGGGGTCAAGAACTCGCTCTTCATCCTCGCCGCCTGCAACTTCCTCGGCATGGGCTTCACCTTCTGCGCGCCAGAGTCCAACGGCATCTCGCTCGAGGAGCTCTCCGGCGAGAACGACGACGAGGAACCGGCGGCGCCGGCGCACTCCAGGACGGTGCCCGTGTGAGACCTCGTCGTCAGCTCAGATATATGCTACCGGTGGTATACTCTGCAGGTTTGGATGGATGTATGGATGTTTTTTATGCTGATGGTTGGTGCGTTCAACTCAGGAGTCGAGTACAACAGCAATAACCTTGTGATGATGGGTCGAGTTGTCCATGTTAATTAGAGTTTATGGTCGAGTTAATTAGTACTAGTAATATAGGTAACAACAAGTGAGAGAAGTGCATCGAAGAGGCACGCATATGTACGTGGAAGATGTGATGGAGAACTTTCATGCATTATGCCCTTGTTATTATAGTAGTAGTACAAGTTGATTGAGCTTGTAATAATTTGATGAAAGTCGATTTTGTGAGAGGAGCGGTTAGAGGAAGATGAAGGCAGCGGCACATGTTAACGGAAGGATCACAAGTTTCAGATGATGACGGTCGATCGATCACGCACGGGACACCCGAGAGCTGGACACGAAAATCTTGATGGACCGGAGCAGTTCCGTTGCTTGCTTGCTTCACACTTGGTCGACCTGTGATGGCGACGCTGAGCTGTTGGTGACAAGTACGGGTTGGCCATGCGGAGACTTGAGAGTCGTACGTCGTACCATGAGACTATGAGGGAGGAACCGAGAGCGACGTGCATGTGACCTGCTGCTAGTTTCCGGCTGATCCGTCACCTTCTTCTCCGGTTCTTCTTGGTTTCACATACGGTATGGGGCCAGACGTCGGCCTACCATGGTTGAACGGCTTGATCGCCCGGCTGCGCTGGGTACCAAGGGAAGGAAGCCTCGCTTTCTGCGTGATGCATCGGAGATCGTCTGATTGATCGATGTGCATGCTGCTGCTGCAGCCGGCCGGTCAAACTCATTGCTTGTACCGATGCCGTGCGTTGCTTTCGTGTTACCCTTGTCAAGCTGAGCTGGGTTGATGCATGCGTGCATGGCTGGCTGGCTGACTGGCTGACTGGCCACAGGTTCACTCTTCCATGTCCATCCACAAGCGTGAACTGCAACCCTAAAAAAAAAAGAGTGTGAACTGCAGCAACTACTAGTAGTAGTACATGCAAAGAAGAGGCGCAAGAGAATCAGCTGCGGTCGACCTGCTACGCTTGTACTGGTCAACTAGACGCTTATTATTCCCGTAGTTTAAGTCCATCAGTTCAAGGTCACATGCATAATGCATTGCATTCCTTGGGGTCTCGCTTCCAGTTCCACGCATGGCATGCACCTACCTACTACGTACTTCAACAAGACCCACAGCCTCTGACTCTTCAAAAAAAAAAAATGAGGGAACCTCTATCTCTTCGTTACTGTTAGATTAGAAAGAAAAAAATCGCACCGTACAAGGGGAAAAAGAGAGCATGCCTGGAAACCTGGTCTCATCAAAAGAAATGAAAATCTATCGATTTTAGCATTCCCTTAATATGTATCGGCAATGAGTAATAACCATTATTTCACCTTAATGCATTCTAGTATAACTCAGCAAATCACACTTCATAATATCGCTTCCACAGAAACAAACAGAGGAATCTGTTGCTGAGCAAGATGATGGATTTGTGCACACATCCATCTCTAATGCCAAGCACAAAAGATTCTACTAATGCTGTGTGAGTATTAATCAGGGGAGCACTGTCCAAAGCATACATATGATCCCAGGATGCAAAGTTCAACAACATTCCCCTAACACATCGCCTCACAATTTTTACAGGCACAGCCGCACAAAACAGCTCCCCGGGTAATATGGTTGCAGACAAGAAAAACTGTTGTATTTGGCCTCTCAAGCAAGGCGCAGACTCTCGAGTGCTGGATAGGAGTCATACCACTAGTAAAAGCAATCTAAGAGGAAGGGAAAAAGAACAAAACAATGGGGCTGAAGCATCCGAGCGGGGCGGTCTCTCTATAGACTGAAATGAATCAGTTGGCAACACGGCGACCCGTTCTCATGGCGTCCAAGTCTAAAAATATCACTGATGTGTTGTCCTTCGTCCGCAGGTTCCTGGCTTCGCTCACCACATGGTCCGCTACTCCGTCAGCTGAGATCTCTTGGCCCATGTTCCTCTCCTTGTACTGCAAAAACAGGACATAAAACTTTAAACTGGCATCAATTGACTAAAATAAAATGAGATCGATATGAACAAATGCCGATTGATATCTTACATCGAGGACAAGCTGTGCTGCCTTCTTCGCGGTAATGACATCCCATAGGCCATCGCTGCAGCGGCACAATGCATGTCAGGCGATGGACGCATCGCATTAGTGAGCGTGAGCATTAGCAGATACAGGAATTTGTGTTACCTGGCGATAAGCGCAAAAGCTGAGGACGATTTTGAGATCTGAACCACTGGGCTCACATATGGTTCTGAGCTGAACCTTGGATCTTGCTCCTTGAGAAACTTGTCTCCAAGCATCCTGCAAAGATTCAGTCCTGCGGAAATAGAGTAATTTGAGATCATTGTTGGTCAAGTCAGCGTCAGCATTACAAGTAAAGGTAACATACCACATATCCGGCTTTCACCATCTTTCAGGGGATTTCCTAATTTCGCTATCCTCGCTCGTTCTGTTGTACTGACCACGCGATGATCCTCTGACATCGCAATTGGTTTCCCGTCGACACTGACAGAGAGGTACACAGATGATTATTGTGATATAGAGCTTGAGCAACAAAAGGCACAAGCAAGGCCCAAGTTTGTTTATGCTATCAATTCCTTAAAATAGAATGGAGGCATAAGTTGATTTTGAATTATAAAGGATAGGAAAATGCAAATTTTTCACATAACAAGCAACTATTGATTCACTACTCAAGGAAAATAGTGAAATATTTTTTAGAGAAGAATAGATGTTATTACTTCATAATACATGCCGAGTCACCAAGATTAGCGCACTGGGCAAAGCAATCTTTGTTCTGATCAAACCAAATAAGAAGGGCAGTTGCTGTACAACCCTGTAAAACATAGACAGAGATGAGCCATAAAAGTTCATGTACTATACTAAATAAGGGGTAATTCAAGAAATGGTAAAACGTATTTCTATGCGGTGTATGTATGCCCGCTAATTAAAAAGCCAATTTAGAGCCTAGACATTCTCGACCAAAGTGTTTTAGTCAGATATTCGGAACTCATGAAGTTGATAAATCTTACCCAGGGTTCAAGACTTTCTGAACAAAAGTGTATTTCTGAACCAAAGTGTATTACTACTCAAGGTGCTCACAAGGACTTCAAGACCCAAAGTTGTTTTTTTGGTAGATATAGAGAACCAATATTAACATCAAGGAAGGTTAAAAGATGGAAAACTAGATAGCATGTCAGATTGGCAAGATAGGCTCACAAGACATTTCGGATTCCTAAAAGTTTCATCAACCAATTACACCAAACAAATGTGTGGACAAACCCCGACTTCATTTTTTGCATCACATTCATACTAACAAGCAATAAGATTAAAAGCAACATTGAAAATACAAAAATGTGGGCAAGAAAGCCAGATCAAAAGAAAAACCTCATACTGATGATTGAGTGCAGCTTCCGTCAAGTCAAATGCACACTTGAGAACATCAGAAGCATCGCCGGATGTGAGAACTCTTTCTATTGCTCCCTTTTGAGAAAGGATTTTCGCAACATTCTCTGGAAGAATCCTACACAACAAAGGCAGTCATCAGTTCAACATATAGGTCATCGTATCACCCCAAATAAACCATGTGTTAAAGTAACTCGTACAGGAAAAAATATGATGTGGAATTCATCAAACGGATAGGCACAAATAATTTACCTGCTGGCAGCTTTTGCAGCCCCATCCCCTCCATGGCCATCAAAAATGCCAAACAGCCCAAACTGTGTAAAAAAATTGGAATCAGAATGAATCCAACTCTTCAAAAATTTATGACATTATTTCCGTACCTGTTGAGCACCAGTAATAGGATACTGGTAGCAGCTGACATCCTCCATGGGAAGTTTCTTTCCAGTTCGACGGGCTATCATTGCATCAGATACCATACCAACTCCTACTGGAACTTGTTGATTTTGTAGTGAAATTTGAACCTAGTAAGGTTGCATTATTAGAAAATTATTTTCAGTACGAACATGGATTCAGCCAAATAGTCCAATAATAAATGAATGCCAAGGCTTAAATGATGGAGTTCAAATATGATGAAGATTTTTTTTTCTTTTTTGCATCTCTATAGGTTTCAATGTTATAACAGGTTGGCAAGCTTTTCCAACTGAATTGGTAACAAGAAATATAACTGAGCATGGTGGCATATCTGAGTGTGTGTATACCATGCCATTTTGAACAGGATGTAGTTTGATTTATATATGGACAAATGCACAGGAGATTCCTACTGAGCAAAAGGATGCAGTTTGAATGCCCTGTGCACCAAAAATTGGAAGCCTGAACCACCATATGATTAACAATTGTGGGCCCATGGCCAGTCAACGATTTTTCATGCTAGTCATAACATAAAAAAAGCCATCAAGACTTACAGATACTTTTGATGAACTCCCAAGTGTTATAATATCACCATCAGCAAGTTCGGCAGGTTCACTCCAACGCCTAGAACCAGCATCAGGATGGGTAACTGCCTGGGAATTCAAGAAGGTTCCATTCAAACTGCCCATATCCACAAGTTCCCATCTGAGTGTCTGCAATATAAGAGTAATGATTTACTGAATGGGAATGGAAGATGGCAAGCTATATTCACATGTAAATATGCATTGTGATTATATGAATTGATATATTATGAGTTATGAACCAAAGACACCCACTATAATCTATGAGATTCCTTTGTATAATGTGAAATCTGAAAATTCCCCACAAAATCATATTTACGGCCAACAGAAATGCCCTAAATATGCACCGCAGCATCAAGCTAAGAAGAATAGCATCATAACTGACAACAGAAACGGCAGCTGCAAAGTGCAAACTCCACAAACAGGTAGCAAAAAATAAAAATTAGAAGCACTAAAAGTTCCAGCAGAAGTAAGCAAACACTCTGGCAATTACATCCACATATAAGTCAATTTTCGAAATAATCTAGGGTTTGAATACAGTAGCATGCTGAAGGTGAAAAAGATAGGAAAGTATGTGAAACTTACATTTGGATTCCAGTCAATCCGTGCATGCTTTCCTGACACCTCAGAATCCTTTAACACCAAATCGCTTTGAGGAATCCTTCCAAGAGTCATCGGGAGCATGGACGTATTACCTGACTGCAGGTAGCGGTTTATTCCATGAGATGGGCCAGCTATGACCTCCAAGGCTAGGTGGCTTCCTGCACTCCTAGCAAATGATTATACATCATGAGCATATGCATGTATAATATTTGTAACATAAGGACCACTAGGACATCCAGCTAATGAAAGGACGTTTTACCAACTGTAATATCCTTCACAGGAATGCCGCCATTATTATTCTCTCCAGAGGTCCTTCTTGTGTGCTTCGCCTCAGATGCTCGCACACTCGCTTCTGCTGTACGCTTCAACGTACTTCCCAAATGGAGCTCTTCCGGTGTACCATTTGTAACATCAATCACATGAACTTCTCCTACAAATTTCAATAAGATTTACAAATTTATGATGATGGTTAATAGAGAAGCTCAGTACTCCAAAAAACACCACACAAAATCAAATGTGCTGCTGCTGTATAATACAATGATGAAAGACCGAACGTAAATATGTGCGCACCTTCAATGGGATGAGATTCAGTGGGATGAGTATGCGTCCTTGGTGAAGTGGTACTCCTATTTGTCCACATTGTGGACTCACCAGCATTATTGCTACCAAGGTTATTGCTAGAGCCTGAGTAGTCATCCAACTTGTCTGATATTAGAGGCCTGTTGATATCGTCGTCCTGCAAGCAAACAGCAATCAGACATACAACCACCACCTTCCATCTGTGAAAAGAAAAATATGTTTGCTTTTTTCCTATCCATTACACCCACTCTGATAATATTTGCATATTGGGGCTGTTCAGATTGAGCCCCATCTAGGCCTACCAAATTATTGGCATGAACAAACGAAAGGCATGACCAAAATATTGTTACGTTGTGGCTGTTTGGTCTGTAGACCATAGTACTTGCCAATTTTTTGGCAAACCATTCGGGTTTTAAGTCAAATGGCTTGTTAAATATTTGGCAACTTTGAACGGTTTGTGTTTGGTTTGTCCATAATTCGGAATTTGCATGCCAGCCAATAAAATAACATATAGGTGTAAACCAACACTGATACAAGTTGATTATTTTCTAGTTCAGACTACGCAAAAAAGGCATGATCTTAAAGAGTATGCAGGCACCATAAGTTGTATGGAGTTACTTTGGTCTTCAGGAACATCATGCTAAACCTTGTGGAATATCGATAGCTAGCATCAATGATCAGCTACTCAGCAGAACAGAATACATGTTTGCACAGACAAAAGATAATCCACAAAATACTGATTACTACTAACAACAAAAACCAGTCATGTTCGTATTATATTGTCTACTCCATGGAATCAGATGTGTGTGAACTAAAGACACATAAGACATTGATTTGCTAAACACGCACCGCATCCAGTACTAGTTACGTGCAAACGGACAAGAGTGGGGCAAATCACACCATAGAAAAAGGCAATCTGTATAGGGTTGAGGAGGACCCAGGTGCTGAGCTTCGGATGCGATGTGATTCCGTTGATTGGGGGTTAGGGGATGAAGGCCGTCAGAGCAGCGCAGGTCGACGCCGGACCCCTATGACCGGTGGGAGCTGCAGATCTGACAATGGTTCTCTGCTTGGGGCTTGTGGTGTGCAGGCGAGAAGAGGACGTGGCAAGTAGCGAGATAAGGAGGACAAGGTGCAGAGGATTTGGCTGCCAAATCTTTGACAGATGATTTCCACACCCTCGCTTCGCCCATGGTTTGGCGAAAATCAGGAGGGGCGAGCCAAAATTGGCGTGGATCCAAACAACCTCCGAAATACGCCAATTTTGGCTTGCCCTGGTACTGGTGTCCATTCAAACACACCCATAGTTGCATTACAACAGCCAAAGTTTTTTTCAAGTAAATAAACAGCATGTAATATTAAATGAAAACATAATACTCCATGCTCTTCACAAGAACGCAAGATAATGGGGTTTTATAGCCCTATTACAAGTTGTTTGAGTGGATCAGAAGATGGTTATACTCATGCCCATCCATATGAAATGCAATTTATCATTCAAATCAACATGAAAATAATTCCATAAAGCATTTAGCTTACGGAGGTAGAAGTGGCTGGTGACAAAGAAGGTCTACAGAAGTAAACAGAATATGACAAAAACAGGTCTACTGAGGTAAGTAAAGGCCAACAATAATACATCGCATTGAGAAGCATTGGGTAATGATCATGGTTAAAAAATGTACGCCTAGGCTCTAGGCGATAGCAAAACACCTAGCGCTTAATTGCGCCTAACGCGAGGCAGTGGCAAAACGCACAATTAGCGCCTAGCGCTTCCCTTCTTTTAACTATGGTAATTCAAGACGATCATGGTTTGTCCAATTGTCTCCGCTGTACCGAAGTGCGTGGCAGCTGAGCCAATAAATGCATCAGCGTGTTAGCTGGATAATCCCAATGGCAGAGGATAGTAACCCAATCAAACCTCAAAGTTGCTCAAATACCATGTCCTCCGAGTCACCACGGGCTAGTCTAGCGCGGGGGAACAGGTAAATTTGCAGCATCAACATGGCCCATCGTCTTCTGCAATCAATCTTCCCGAAATGTTCGACGCGACGCAACACCAAGCCGCGACCGCCCCGGCTATCCCAAAGCCCTCGATACCAAATCGCCGACCTAGCAGAGGCCCCCCTCGAACTAACCGCGCCATCGAGATTCCCCGAGCGCCCGGAAACGACGGGGGCGGCCGCCCCCCGCGGCAGATCCGCGCCGTGATCGCGGGGAGCGGGGGGAGGGGAGACTTCCAAGGGGGGTACGGGGTCTGACCTGGGAGGATGACGAGGGAGGCGGGGGCGCGCCCCGGCGCCAGCGGCGGCAGGCGTAGACGGCGAGGCCGAGGACGGCGAGCGTGGCGACGGCGGCCCCGCTGACGACGAGGGGGGAAATGGCCATGGGCGGGCGGGGAGGCCGGTGGCGGTGGCCGCGGACGCGGAGGGAGGCGTGGCGTCGACGCTTTTTTATTTTTTGTTTGCCCCCTTTTTCACACGCAGGGGCCGCCTCTGTTTCCTTTCCGCGAGTTCCATCGGTTTTATGGTCTTTTTCACATGTTTTGCGCTTCGTGTCGACGGCGGGGGATCCAGCAGAGGCTGTCCGACGGCGATGGTGGTGACGTCGTTTGTGCCAAAAATCGGCGGCAGATTCATTCTTGTGCCGTTATAATCGTGCAATAAACATCGTATCTATTAGAACGTTTTATAAAAGTTTATGGATGGAGTATATCATGTTGGGTTTTATATTTATTGTGTATATTTATGTGTGGCGTCAATACGAATCTTTTTCTCTAAAACAATATCAATATGTAATCTTTGTTATACCTGCAATTAAGAATGGGATAGTCTATTTGATTAAGACAGTACTTACTACCTACAAACCGAACATTTCCCTGGAAAGGCGCATTAGCGTTAATGCATGTTAGCGCATGGTCATGGTCCAAGCAATATTTGCTCGCCAACTTTAACAGGGGTGCCCCTCCCTTATCTATCCTTCCTTGCACATCCTCACAACGGCTTCCTACAGGACAATCATGGGACAAAATCGGCGGTCCTACTTGCCACCTATTCTGATATTTCTTCCGAGTCACATACAAATAGCAACCATATCTTAGATTGCATATGTACAAAACTGTCACAAAAACAAAAGTTGTCATGATACAGGAAAAAAAGAACTAAAAGCTCGCACAAAACAAGTTGCCATAGTCTTTTTTTTGGGGGGGGGGGGGGAGGGGTAGGTACTCGTAAAACATGCCAAAATCAGAAAATGCTTGTAGTGATAGCAACTTAAGAAGGATAAAAATGTTCCCTAAATGATGGCAACTTTAGAAATTTTTGCAATGGTCACATCGCAAATTTTAAAAAATTGGTATGTAAATGAAGGCAACCTTTTGGAATTTTGTAATGGTTTCCTTCAATGATTAAAATTTAGCAGAAAATAATTGTGTAAATCGTGACAACTATATTTCTGTATATACTAGCAGGAAGCCCATATATTGTAACAGGGCATACATGTACTGATAGATCAACATCAATATTGTCTGACATATACCTTACATTCACCATATTCCAAATTTTGTTTGCATTTTATTTGATTTAGTATATGTGGGCGGGGGGGGGGGGGGATTTTGATTTAGTTGAGATTTTGGTATGATTAATTTGATTAAGTTAATGCAAAGCATGGTTTTGGAAAAGTGTCGATTTGTTTTATATTATTTCAAGTTACAATTGAATGGGGGAGATTAATTATTGGGCCCACAGTTGAAAATCTGGGGGAGATTTTTGGTCCTGGTCCCCAAGAGGGTTGCGCCTTGCAAACCGTGCTCATTTAAGAGTCGTTGCAAATCTTAGGTGTTATAGTATAATCCCAACAAATACGGAAAATCTTTGAGTAACAAACACTTGCCATCCTTGTAACAATTTTTGGGATGTTGGCAACAACAAAAAAATCCATTCACATATGTTGATCATGGTAGGGGGGAAATACTAACCGAAGAGCAAAATTTCCAAGCATCCACCTCCCACGTCATTGTCTGCTCCTCCTCCCAGCTTTGCATGTCCTCCGCCGCACAAGATTGATTCCCTACCGGAGCGACATTGATGGCCCCATTGATGGAGTAAGGTCAAAGCGTTGCCACCAAAAAAAGAGTAAACATCATATGAGCATGTATTATAATCTATTCACGACAACAAGATCGATCGAATCCCAGCAAATTCCCAAGTCCATGCCCTACCAATCTTTCCGTTCCATTAAGAAAAAGAAAAATTGCGTGTGTTGGCACCGGAAACATGCATCATACCCCCATGCACCGCCGGCCCTCTTTTCGTTAAGCAAAGAAAAGAACATGTGTGTGGTGGCTACAGAAAAGGATTGCCCCACTGCTAAATTCAGGTCACCGTCCAGTCTCCCTCTAGTAGAAAGTCGAACGAATGCCTCACAAAACCTCTCGATTACACTAGAATGTAACACATGGAGTGGTAAGGAAGCCGAAAAACCTCCCATCAGTTGAACCAAAATGTGTGCCCGTCTTCGCATCACTGAACCCAAGAAAAAGTTTTGAACCGGAAACCCGTCATGAATAGGTGAGGAGGAACTATGACCATACCTTGCTCGAAGGAGCGCATCGACAAATTTCAAAGGGGGGGGGGGGCGACGTATCCTCTATACGCTCATAGAGGGGCGTTGACAGGGCAAGCGAATGTGGTTGGATGCGATGGTGGGGATATAGAGGTGGAGTGCGGCGATGGAAATGTAGCGGTGAGCGAGAGAGAAAAGGTCAGAGTATGAGAAATAAATGCAAGGGTGTGGACTCTCTCGCCCACAATATCGGCTTCGTGATTCGTTCTACCAAACGGAAATTTATCTTTGTGTCGCACAGACACACGCTGGCGAAAATGATGAATCACCGCACTGTGCTGAGTGGTACCACGCTGGTAGT
This sequence comes from Hordeum marinum, assembly GCA_022496015.1. Lineage (NCBI taxonomy): Eukaryota > Viridiplantae > Streptophyta > Magnoliopsida > Poales > Poaceae > Hordeum > Hordeum marinum. The sequence continues at coordinate 473,154,229 of CM039676.1, forward strand.
GCATGGTGATTCAAACGAGGTGTCATGCTGAGAGGTCAGCATCGTGTCATGCCAGAAATCAGTTTGTTACCTTTTTCGTCCTGCCAACTGGTTTTTCCCAGTCCATTCGTCTGCTCTCGTACTTGTGTGTCCTCCCACGTTTCCCTCATCCACCATTTTTTCCATCCATTCCAACCTTTTTTATCATCCCCTCAACCGGTTTTGCTGCATCCCTTTGTGTTTTAGATGAAAGACCGAAGGAGCGTCTGGATTTAAATTAACAAAGCCAACAAGGGACAGGGTACACAAATGGTAATACCATTACAAGCAAACCGAACAGTGGAGAAAATATTACAGGCCATCTTATGGAAAGAAGTAGGAGCAAGAAACTAGGATGTTAGGCACCCCTTTGTCTTAGTGTTTCACGTCCTTGTATGCCCCTCTGTTGGGTAACGTTGCATGGGAAACAAAAAATTTCCTACGCACACGCAGATCTATCCATGGTGATGAGCATCTACGAGAGGGAGAGTGGATCTACGTATCCTTGTAGATCGCTAAGCGGGAAGCGTTAAGAAACGCGGTTGGCGTAGTTGAACGTCTTCGCGATCCAAATCGCCGTGCATCCCGCGATCCAATCACGATCTGTCCCGCGATCCAATCACGATCCGTCTCGCGAACTTGATCACGATCCGTCCCACGAGCTTGATCACGATCCTTCCGATCTAGCGCCGAACGGACGACACCTCCGCGTTCAGCACACGTACAGCTTGATGACGATCTCCGCTGTCTTGATCCAGCAAGAAGGAGCGGAGAGGAAGAAGAGTTCTCCGGCAGCATGACGGCGCTCCGGTGATGGTGGTGGAGCTATTCCGGCAGGGCTTCGCCTAAGCACTGCAGAAATCCGATCTAGAGGAGAAACTATGCACTGGAGGAACGGATAGCACGTGGCTGAAAAACTAGTGCAAAACCCTAAAACCCACCAGTATATATAGGAGGATAGGAGGAGAGACTTGGCGCAAGGGCCAAGGCTCCTATGGTTCGGCCGAACCTACTAGGAGAGGAGGACTCCTCCTCCAATCCTAGTAAGACTAGGATTGCTCCATTTTTTGCCTTTTTTCACCTTTTCCTATTGGGTTTTCTTCTCCAGCCACATGGGCCTTGTTTTATTCTCCAGCCACATGAACCTACTAGGAGAGGAGGAGGACTCCTCCAATCCTAGTAAGACTAGGATTGCTCCATTTTTTGCCTTTTTTCACCTTTTCCTATTGGGTTTTCTTCTCCAGCCACATGGGCCTTGTGTGGGAGTTTCCACCAGCCCACTAAGGGCCGATATTCACTCTCCCACAGCCCATGAAGCCTCTTGGGTCGAAATACCCCTCCCGGAGGCCTCCCGGTACACTACCGACACTCCCGGTACACTACCGATAAGCCCGAAACTTTTCCGGCGACCAAAACAGGACTTCCTATATATGAATCTTTACCTCCGGACCATTTCGGAGCTCCTCGTGGCGTCCGGGATCTCATCCGGGACTCCGAACAACCTTCGGTCACCACCATACATAACTCTATACTATCAAAACGTCACCAAACCTTAAGTGTACAGACCCTGCGGGTTCGAGAACTATGTAGACATGACCGAGACACCTCTACGGTCAATAACCAATAGCGGGACCTGGATGTCCATATTGGTTCCTACATACTCTATGAAGATCTTTATCGGTCGAACCTCTATGTCAAGGATTCAGTTAATCCCGTATGATGTTCCCTTTGTTCTTCGGTACGTTACTTGCCCGAGATTCGATTGTCTGTATCTCCATACCTAGTTCAACCTTGTTACTGGCAAGTCTCTTTACTCGTTCCGTAATACAAGATCCCATGACTAACACTTAGTCACATTGCTTGCAAGGCTTATTGTGATGTTGTATTATCGAGTGGGCCCTGAGATACCTCTTTGTCACACGGAGTAACAAATCCCAGTCTTGATCCATGCCAAGTCAACAGACACCCTCGGAGATACCTGTAGAGCACCTTTATAGTCACCCAGTTACGTTGTGACGTTTGATACACACAAGGCACTCCTCCGATGTCCATGAGTTGCATGATCTCATGGTCATAGGAACATATACTTGACATGCAGAAAACAGTAGTAATAAACTGACACAATCATATGCTACATTTGTAGTTTGGGTCTTGTCCATCACATCATTCTCCTAATGATGTGATCCCGTTATCAAATGACATCACATGTCAATGGTTAGGAAACCTTGACCATCTTTGATCAATGAGCTAGTTCACTAGAGGCATACTAGGGACAGAGTGTTGTTTATTTACCCACACATGTAATGTGTTTCCAATCAATACAATTATAGCATGGATAATAAACGATTATCATGAACAAGGAAATATAATAATAAACACTTTATTTATTGCCTCTAGGGCATATTTCCAACACCCTCTCGAGTGGTGGATCCTGAAATTTTCTCCTTGGTATTCTTGTAAAACATGCTAACATCCTTCTTCTGCATCTACGTCACAAGAACAAGGTGCAAATCAATGGCAATGGCATGGATTAATAATTAGAAGAACAAAGTAGCAATCAGTGGAATGGTTGTATAAAAAGTTTATAAGTTGAAGTTTCTTGTAGATTTATTCTATCATCTTCTACAAAACGGTTCATTGGAAGAAAAAGATGATGGAATAGTTGCTTTTGATGGAATAGTTAGCAAGCAACCAGTGTCAATTACAAGAAGTAGGAATCAGTAGTAGTCAGTTCATTAGAAGCCAAAAAAACTTGTGATTTGTTAAAAATAGAGGAGTAATTACCTTGTATAGTTGTAGATTAGTAGATGAAATTGCCTTATAGATTAGTAGATGGATCTTTTGGGGACTTCTAGTGCCCATCAGACGGATCGGACGACCGGAGCAGCGGAACTGCACCACTACGGATACAAGAAAAGCACCTAGAAGGCAAGGCCACACCCGCACGAGTGACAGGGGTAGTGGAGGGACCTAAAATGGGTTATAGGACTGATGAAGGTCGGATGGTGAGGGTCGCCATGATACATCCATTTTGCATCATGATTTCTTATTGCTATTTGTGTTCTTCTTGTCCATTATTCCATATTACCATACAATTCTTATGCCCTTTCTCTATGAATATGCAAGGTACATCACAAAGAGGGAAATATCTGGAAACCGGAATTCTGGACCAGGAAACTAAGAAAAAGGCAAAAAAATCACCAGACTCCAAATGACATGAAACTTCATGGATATTTTTTTATGGATTATTTAAGAATTATTGGGCCAAAAATATACCAGAGGGGGGCACCTACTGGCCACAAGCCAACAGGGCATGCCCACCTCCCTCGGTGCGCCTTGATGGCTTGTGGGGCCCCAGGAGGCCTCCCAACCCCCTCTTCTTCTATACAGTGTGTTTTAACCTAGAAAAAATCATAAGAAATCTCTCGGGACGAAGTGCTGCTGTCTCTAGACGGAAACCTGGGCAAAGGCCCTTTTGCACTCCGGCAGTCAGATTTTGTCGGGGAAACTCCTCTCCGAAAGGGGGAGATCGAACCCATCATCATCACCAACGCTTCCTCCTTCATGAGAGGACCAATCTTCATCAACATCTTAACCAACACCATCTCATATCCAACCCTAGTTCATCTCTTGTATTCAATCTTTGCCTCAAAACCTCAGATTGGTACCTATGGGTTACTAGTTGTGTTGATTACATCTTGTAGTTGATGCTTGTTGGAAGACATTATGCTCAGATCCTTAATCATTATTACTATACCTCTGATCTTGAACATGTTGATGAGGTGCGAGTAGTTAATATTGTTCCCGAGGACATGGGAGAAGTCTTGTTATAAGTAATCTTGTGAAGTTGGTATTTGTTCGATATTTTGATGATATGTATGTTCTTACTTCTCTTAGTGGTGTCATGTGAACGTCGACTACATGACACTTCACCATGTTATGGGCCTAAGGGGAGTCGTTGTGGAATAACAAGTAGATTATGGGTTGCTAGAGTGACAGAAACTTAAACCCCGGTTTATGTGTTGCTTCATAAGGGGGGAATCCACATGTTTTATGCTATGGTTAGATTTATGTTAATTCTTCTTTCATAGTTGCGGATGCTTGCACGAGGGGGGAATCATAATTAGGTTGTGTGTTAAAGTAAGAATAACACCTTAGCACCGATCCACCCACATATCAAATTACCAAAGTAGCGAATGTGAATCAACTCAATATGATGAACATGACTAGACAGAAATTCCCATGTGTCCTTGAGAGCGCTTGCTTAATATAAGAGTACTTTTAGTCCTGTCCTTTGATATAAAAAGGATTGGGCTACCTTGCTGCATATTTGTTACTATTGTCACTTGTCACTTGTTACAAATTATCTTGCTACAAAACTATCTACTATTGTTACTCACAACACTTACAGAGAATACCTTGCTGAAAACTACTTATCTTTTCCTTCTGCTCCTCGTTGGGTTCGACACTCTTACTTATGGAAAGGACTAATATTGATCCCCTATACTTGTGTGTCATCAAGACACTTTTATGGTGCCATTGATGGGGAGTGAAGTGCCTTTGGTAAGTGGAAAATGATAATGAAACATTTTTTATATGTGTTGAAACTTACTGTTGCTTGTCACTATGAACGGTCACCCTTTGAGTGGCTTGTTCGGAGCATCTTGCCTTGAACGGAAGTTGAATAAGTTGTTCCTCAACCTACTGAAAAAATTTATTATGAGATTCCTTCGGGTATGGTAGAGAAACTGTTAGCTAATTCTTATGATGGTTCAACTCATCCTGAATACCATTTGATACGTGTCGATGAGATTTGTGTACTATTTAAGCTTTCAGGTCTACCCGGAGACAAAGTTAAGAAGAAGGTGTTCCCTTTATCTTTGGAGGGGGAAAATTAATGTGGTATAGGCTATTGGATTATATTGGATCATCGGACTGGAATTTCTTGAAGCTAGAATTTCATCAAAAGTTTTACCCTATGCATCTAGTCCACTGTGATCGGAACTTTATTTATAATTGATGGCCTCGTGATGGATAAAGTGTCGCTCAAGCTTGGGGGAGGCTTAAATCTATTATGCACACTTGCCTCAACCATGAGCTCTCAATATAAATGATTATACAAAAATTTAATGCTCGGCTTTCTCATGATGATCAAGTATTACTCGATTCTTGTGCTATCGGTTCCTATATGAAGTGGACTATTGAATTCAAATGGGATCTTCTGGAAAGAATTAAACGCGACTCTGAAGATTGGGAACTCGACGAAGGTAAAGAGTCAGGTATAAAGCTTAATTTTGATTGTATTAAATCTTTTATGGAAACTAATGCTTTACATGAGTTTAGAAATAAATATGGTCCTAACTATGAGATAGTAGCTACTTTATGTGAATCATTTTCTACTCATGTTGATCTTCCCAAGGATAAGTGGTTTAAATATCATCATCCCATTGAAACCCATTAGAGGAACATGTTAAAATTAAGAAGAAAGAAGTAATTGTTAGCCATGTTGGTCCAATTGTTCCTACTGATTGCATTGAGAAACCTCCTTTTCCTGTTAGAGATATGGCCTTTCCTGCAGCCATCCTGCCCACTCATCCTAAAGACTAGAACCGAACTTGGTTTTACTGCAAAGACACCTCCCCGGCTGGAGAGAATTAGCATGTACCAAGACTGAGCTTCATGAACAGATGAGCGTCGCGGAGCGTGTCAAGTATGCTCTGGCTTTCTTAAAGATTTCAACCCTGCTAGCTAATGGTTTAGCCGGCATGGACTTGACCCGCTGCCGGGTCAGATGGAGGATCATGTCGCTGAGCCGGCATGACAAGTTAATGTGGGAATATTTCGGTGAAGTGAGCGATCCGATGCACTTCAACCAGACCCGTTTGAATGAGAAGGACCTCAACACCATCGTGAAGTCTCTGCTTGGAGAGCCTCAGGCTGCATGTAACCAAACCGGGTTGAAGTCATTCTGTTTTCTCAACCCGCCTCCAGAGGTAAGGATCCTTTGAACAGACTGTTTGCTGTCTTCAAATGTTGTGCCTTATATTCTTTCTGACCCTTCTCTGACTCATATGCAGGCCAAATCCAATTTTTGGAAGAAGAAATATACCCCTGCTCCCAAAAAGAAACTGAAGAGGACCAAGACCCATGCTACGAGTACTACGGATCACAAGAAGAAACCGTGAGCTGTGGAACTGCTAGAACTTGATGAACCGGAGTTAGAACTTGACTCCCTTGGTCTTCTCTTTATACAACCCATTGACAATGATTACTCATAGGAGGAAGCAGAAACAAGTCATGTTGATGCCACAGAGGTAACCATTATCTCCTCTGACTCGGAAATTTTACCAATAAGGAAAATACGATGGGCTGTACGGAAGGTAAAGTGCTCATGCCCCTTTGCTCATTTAGATTCCAACTTTATTTTGAAGAAGCAGCAAGATGACCACAAATGTCAGACCCAGAGCACCGACTTTAAGACCTTTTGGTCGGCTTACCAAATGAGTCGGCTCCTCGAAAACAGCACAACGAGGTACTTCCTTGCCTTAAATTCTTTTCCTATACATGCTAATCTTGTGCTTGTAGCTCATTTATGTTTTACAATGCTTATCCTTCCAGGACTCGCCTCCTTCCTTCGGTGACTCAACTGCCACAAAGCTGCCTCCTCTTGTCATCAACCCAGAGTGATCATTCTTATATCTTTCTCCGTATGTTTATATCTTACCCTTGCTTATGATGTATAATACCACCTTTGTTCATAGAGCTCAAGCCAAACGAAGGAAAGTGAGCGGGTCAGCTGCCACTCCTGAAGTTCAAGAGTCGGAGATCCCCGGGTCAAGCGCTCCTGAAGCTCATGTTGAGCCCTCTGAGGCTAGCAAAGATGCTCATGACGAGGTTCCTCACAATAATGAGCCGGCTGTTATGGACACTGAGGCTCCTGAGGCCCCTCCAAAGGCTGACCCTAAGCCGCCCAGCCCCCAGCCAACGACTAAAGATGTGGCGTCTCATGAAGAAGTTACCATTACTGGGGCGGCTTACAAGTCTCTAGCTCCCTCCACTGTGTTATCCAAGCATACCAAGGAAGATGAGGCGACTCCTCTTAAGGAAGAGAGGATTCAATTTGACCTTCCTAACTTGGAGAAGTTATCTACTGATGAGTTGCATTCTGGCTATCTAAGCCGTCTGTCTACAAGCCAGGACATGGATGCCAGCTTGGTTGCCATGATGAAGGAAAAATATGAGGTATTCCTCTTCCTTTGTCTTTCCATATATACTTAGTAGCCCCCAAGAGCCAGCTTATCTTGCCAAAGGTTGGCCGGGTCTTCACTCTATTATAGATTTTTGATGAATCGCCATGTAGCCCTAAAGGGCTGGTTCATTGTGTAAATAATGAGCCGGCACTCAATCATAGAATAAGAGCTAAATGTAGCCCCCAAGGGTCGGGTCGTTATGTAAATAATGAGCCGACACTTAACATAGAATAAGAGCCAAGTGTAGCCCTCAAGGGTCAGCTTATCTTCTTGAAGATGACCCGGGTCTTATCTGAATTGTAACCCATAGAAAGAACTGATACACATTAGCCCCCAAGTGTCAAGTATATATATTGCCTACAATCTGCTTGAGACTTGTAATATTTTCCTCATTGCCCCTAAATTCTTGTCATATAATGCTCTTTGACGGCTTAAAATGAAAATAATACGGCTCTTGAATACTCTACAGGAATCCTTACATGCAGCCAGGACTAACTTGGCTGACCTGAAAAGAGACCTGGCTGCGCAACAAAATGCTCGTGCTAAAGCCGAAGAGAAATTGCAGCTCTCTGTCATAGAGCTTGAAAAAGTCAAGGTGTCCTTCGAGGCTTACAAACAAACAGTGGAAACCGAACAAGCCGCCCTAACCAAACGGGCAGAAGACGACGAGGGGCAATTGCTACCCGTCGCGGAGGAGCTCAACAATCTGAAAGGTCATATAACCCAGATGATTGGAGCCGTCTTTGGTAAGTGCTTGTTAACTATCAACATTCCTTATAAAAGAATCTCCTCCGCCTTTCACCAACTTTCAGGTAGTTTATAAAATTTGACTCAGGGGGCTTATAAAATTTTCCTTGCTTGTAGGTGAACGAAGTCACCAATTTTCTGATGACAATCTGCTAAAGCTGATAGCCTTATATTCTCTTACTAAGCAGTTGTACGCCGGATCCCTTTGCACCATTAAAGCTGTGATGACTGAGAGGGGCATGCCAAAGTTCATGAAAGGTGTGCTAAAGACCCTTTCCACCATCCCGAAGCAGATAGAGGAGCTGAAAAGATCAGCCGCTCGTAAGGGTGTAATGGCTGCCTTAAGTCGGTCACTGGCTTACGCACCGGAACTTAACCCGACAGAGATGATGGATGGCTTCGCTCAACTTAAAGATGACAGCTCACAATTCAGTCAAGAATACTATGTACGATGCATGAAGGCGTCCCGAGTCTTAGCAAGCCGACTGGCCGCAGAAGCTGACATGTCATTGTTGGAAATATGCCCTAGAGGCAATAATAAATTGGTTATTATCATATTTCCTTGTTCATGATAATCGTTTATTATCCATTCTATAATTGTATTGATCCCAAACTCAGATACATGTGTGGATACATAGACAACACCATGTCCCTAGTATGCCTCTAATAGACTAGCTCGTTGATCAAAGATGGCTATGGTTTCCTAGTCATGGACATGAGATGCCATTTGATAACGGGATTAACAAGACCCAAACTACAAATGTAGCATATGATCGTGTCAGATTATTGCTATTGTTTTCTGCATGTCAAGTATGTGTTCCTATGACCACAAGATCTTGCAACTTACTGACACCGGAGGAGTACCTTGTGTGTATCAAATGTCGCACCGTAACTAGGTGACTATAAAGGTGCTCTACAGGTATCTCCGAGGGTGTCTGTTGGGTTGGCATGGATCAAGACTGGGATTTGTTACTCCGTGTGACGGAGAGGTATCTCAGGGCCCACTCGGTAATACAACATCACAACAAGCCCTGCAAGCAATGTGACTAAGTGTTAGCCACGGTATCTTGTATTACGAAACGAGTAAAGAGACTTGCTGATAATGAGGTTGAACTAGGTATGGAGATGCCGACGATCGAATCTCGGGCAAGTAACATACCGAAGAACAAAGGGAACAACATACAAGATTAACTGAATCCTTGACATAGTGGTTCGACCAATAAAGATCTTTGTAGAATATGTAGGAACCAATATGGGTATCCAGGTCCCGCTATTGGTTATTGACCGTAGAGGTGTCTCGGTCATGTCTACATAGTTCTCGAACCTGCAGGGTCTGCACACTTAAGGTTCGGTGGCATTTCGGTAGTATAGAGTTATGTATGGTGGTGGCCTAAGGTTTTTCAGAGACCCGGATGAGATCCCTGACATCACGATGAGCTCCGGAGGTAAAGATTGATATATAGGAAGTCCTGTTTTGGTCACCGGAAAAGTTTCGGGCTCATCGGTAGTGTACCGGGAGTGACGGGAGGGTGTCGGGGGACCATCGGGAGGGTTATTTCGACCCAAGAGGCTACATGGGCTGTGGGAAGAGGTATACCAGCCCTTAATGGGCTGGCCTAAGTCCCACAAGAGGCCCATGCGTCTGGAGTGGAAGGAGAAGGAAAAAAGCCAAGGTGGAAAGAGTTTCCAAGTGGGAAGGAGGAGTCCTAGTCCTACTAGGATTGGAGGAGGAGGACTCCTCTCCTCCTTGCGCAAGGCCAAGGTCTGGCCCCTTGTGCGCCAAGCCTCCTCCCTCCCTCCTCCTATATATACTAGAGGTTTTGAGGGTTTTGAGACGCAGAAAAACAGCCACGTGTTGCCCTCTTCTCTAGATCGTAGTTTCTCCACTAGACTAGTTTCAGCGGTGCTTAGGCGAAGCCCTGCTGGAATAGCTCCACCACCATCGCCGCAACGCCGTCGTGCTGCCGGAGAACTCATCTACCTCTCTACTCCCTCTTGCTGGATCAAGAAGGTGGAGATCATCGTCGAGCTGTACGTGTGCTGAATGCGGAGGTGTCGTCCGTTCGGCACTAGATCGGAAGGACCGTGATCAAGATCGCGAGACAATCATGATGGGATCGCGGGTCGGATCGTGATTGGATCGCGAAACGGATCGTGATGGGATCACGGGACACTCGGCGTTTTGGATCACGAAGACGTTCGACTACATCAACCACGTTTCTTAACGCTTCCCGCTTAGCGATCTACAAGGGTATGTAGATCCACTCTCCCTCTCGTAGATGCTCATCACCATGGATAGAACTTGCGTGTGCGTAGGAATTTTTTTGCTTCCGATGCAACATTCCCCAATAGTCATCTTATCAGGCGGCTTATTCTAAAGAGAACAAACGATTTCGAGGGCCTACTTTCGAAGCAAGAGGCTTGATCCCTCAACGTCGTAAGCATATATTTGCTCCTGATGTTGACCCGTCTCCAATCTTGCATGACGAAGTTGAATTTGAAGCTTTAACAAACTGCAACTGGGATGTGGACAACCTTTAGATATAGGACCCTGAAGACCCGGTGCAGGATGACCCGGTGGCGAGTTAAGCAAAGAGCTGACTCCATATGAAGGTAACCCGGTCCTGTGTGTCATGCTGGGTTACAATTTACTGTAAAAAACTAAGTCTGTAGATTTTGGGCTCCTTGATAGCCTTTTAATAGGAGTAGTTCAAACTGATTGCCTTGGTCATGCCTCCGTGCATGTTTTGGAATTTCAATAGCTCTTTGAACTTATCAATCTTTCCTTTAGCCCGGCTATGATCATCTTTCCTGATACTGAGTTGTAGCTTATCACAAGAAACAAGACCTGCAAAATAACAAGACAGAAAATATATTCTCTATCATTGTTAAGGGTGGCTTTAAAGGCACAACCCAAAAGAGGTTAACTCTTAGTTATAATCTTACTTAAAACTCAAGCTTTAACTTTTCAAAACATAGGCATGACTGCCAAACTCATATGCCGGCTCTCACATGGCACATATTCGTCATTTTAACCTTAACAACTTCAGGGTCTTTAAAAATATTGACGTTTAAGAGTACGACAAGCGAGCCATATAGCGAAGAGACTACAATAGGGCATGAGTACCCCCAAAACCCATAAGTCGGCTCTAACGTGACATAAATCTGTCATTTTAACCTTAAACAGCTCAGGGTCTTTAAAAAGATTAACTGTAGAAGAGTACGAATGGGCCACATGGCGGAGAGACCCGAACAGACACGTGAGTTTATCCTAGCTTTCTATAAGCTGGCCCTCTCGTGACTAAGCCGCCGTTTTAATCTTAATCATTATAGGGTCTCATTGCAAGATTGACTGTCAAGATCATTGAACAATTCAGGGTCTTTATTGCGAGATTAACTGATAAGAGTTCGGCGGGTCACATGGTGGAGTGACAGGTTACAAACAGGCAGGTTTAACCCGGGTAAGGCTTAAAAGCCGGTCAAGAGGGTATGAAAGCTAAACCCGATGGGTTGGAAGCCCCCAAATGACTTGTTCAATTATCAACTCTTTTGCACAATCTTGTTGCTTGAAAAATGGCAGAGGCCCTGAATTATGGGGATGCCAACTTTATTATATGAAAAAGGTATATACAATGACAGATGTATGTACATTGATGTGAGCCAATGACTCAAGTATAATAAGGCCGAAGATGAGAAATATTCCACGACCTGTTGGTCTCTTCCCCGGAAGTGCGTGACTCGTCGCTCTCCCGTACATCGATGAGATAGTATGACCCATTGTGAAGATTCTTGCTGGCCATGAAAGGTCCTTCCCAAGGGGGGGATAACTTGTGCATATCCGTCTGGTCTTGAATCAAACGTAGCACCAATTCTCCTTCTTGGAACGTCCGGGTCTTGACTCTGTGGCTATGATAGCGACACATGTCTTGCTGATAAATTGCTGATCATGTTGCTGCAAGATCCCTTTCCTCATCCAAAGCATCTAGTGCATCCTGACGCGCCGTCTCGTTTTCAGTTTCAACATAAGCCGCCACTCTAGGCGAATCATGGCGGATATCACTTGGGAGGATAGCTTCCGCACCATAAACCATGAAGAAAGGCGTATAGCATGTAGACCTGTTGGGGGTGGTTCTGATACTCCAAAGAACTGAAGGCAACTCCTCCTCCCAACAACCCGGTATTCTCTCCAAAGGGACCATAAGCCGGGGTTTTATCCCTCTCAAGATTTCTTGATTCACTCGTTCTGCTTGCCCATTGGACTAAGGATGAGTCACGACTGACACATCAAGCCAGATTTTTTCACTTTCACAAAATGCCTTCATGGCTCCCTTGGAGAGATTTGTACCATTGTCAGTAATTATACTGTGAGGGTAACCAAAGTGAAAGATCAACTTCTTGACGAATTGAACTGTTGTGGCCGGATCACACTTGCTTACCGGCTCTGCTTCGACCCACTTGGTAAACTTGTCAACCGCCACCAAAAGGTGGGTCTTCTTATTCTCGGACCTCTTAAAGGGCCCAACCATATCAAGCCCCCAGACCGCAAACGGCCAGGTAATTGTGCCCAGCTCCTGAGCCGACACATGAGCACGTCGTTCAAATTTCTGACAGCCGCTACACTTGGTAACTATGTCCTTTGTGTCCTTATGAGCCGTCAACCAGAAGAAATTGTGTAGATAATCCTTGGCCACCAAAGATTTTGAGCCGGCATGATGACCAAATTCACCAGAGTGTATCTAATGTAAAATTTCCTTGCCTTCTTCATGAGAAACACAATGTTGAAAAACGCCAGTCACACTGCACCGATGTAACTCGCAATTGACAATAGTCATGGACTTGGACCGCCTCATGATCTGTAGTGCCATGGTATCGTCTTTGGGTAACTCGCCGCGAGTCAAATACACCGGATATGGCAACTTCCTATCTGGAATAGCACGGAGAGCCGCCACCAATTGTCCCTCCGGGTCAGGCACAACCAGATCCTCCTTAGAAGGTAACTTGACCGACGGTTGATGCAAAACATCTAGGAACACATTAGGTGGCACCGGCTTGCGCTGAGACCCCAATCTTGATAAAGCATCATCCGCCTCATTCTTGCGACGATCGATATGATCCACCTGATACCCTTTGAAGTGACCGGCAACGATATCAACCACTTGGCGATAAGCCGCCATACGTGGGTCCTTGGAATCCCACGTGCCAAACACTTGATGAGCCACCAGGTCTGAGTCGCCCAAGCATCTGACCCGTCTGAGATTCATCTCCTTAGCCACACGGAGACCATGAAGCAAAGCCTCATATTCATCTGCATTGTTAGTACAAGGAAACATTAATCTTAATACATAACAAAATTTGTCACCTCGAGGGGAAGTTAACACCACTCTAGCCCCGAGCCTTCCAATTGCCTGGATCCATCAAAGTGGATTGTCCAATATGTATTATCCGGCTTCTCCTCAGGTGCCTGGCTCTTTGTCCAGTCATTTATGAAATCGACCAAGGCTTGAGACTTGACATCCGTCCGAGGCACATACTTCAAATTAAGAGGTCCAAGCTTGAGTACCCACTTAGAAATCCTACCAGTGGCCTCCCTGTTTTGAATAATATCACACAAAGGCGTAGAACTGATGACCGTCGTATGTCCAAGGAAATAATGCTTCAGCTTGCTATTCGCCATGAACACCCCATATATCTGTTGGAAATATGCCCTAGAGGCAATAAATAAAGTGTTTATTATTATATTTCCTTGTTCATGATAATTTTTTATTATCCACGTTAGAATTGTATTAATTGGAAACACGGATACATGTGTGGATACATAGACAAACACAATGTCCATAGTATGCCTCTAGTGAACTAGCTCGTTGATCGAAAGATGGTTAAGGTTTCCTAGCCATGGACATGAGATGTCATTTGATAACGGGATCAAATCATTAGGAGAATGATGTGATGGACAAGACCCAAACTACAAATGTATCTTATGATCGTGTCAGTTTATTGCTACTGTTTTCTGCATGTCAAAGTATATGTTCCTATGACCATGAGATCATGCAACTCACGGACATCGGAGGAGTGACTTGTGTTTATCAAACGTCGCAACATAACTGGGTCACTATAAAGGTGCTCTATAGGTGTCTCCGAGGGTGTCTGTTGAGTTGGCATGGATCAAGACTGGGATTTGTTACTCTGTGTGTCGGAGAGGTATCTCAGGGCCCACTCGGTAATACAACATCACAATAAGCCTTGCAAGCAATGTGACTAAGTGTTAGTTACGAGATCTTGTATTACGGAACGAGTAAAGAGACTTTCTAGTAATGAGGTTGAACTAGGTATGGAGATACCGACGATCGAATCTCGGGCAAGTAACATACCGAAGAACAAAGGGAACATCACACGGGATTAACTGAATCCTTGACATAGAGGTTCGACCGATAAACATCTTCGTAGAATATGTAAAAACCAATGTGGACATCCAGGTCCCGCCATTGGTTATTGTCCGTAGAGGTGTCTAGGTCATGTCTACATAGTTCTCGAACCCGCAGGGTCTGCACACTTAAGGTTTGGTGACGTTTTGGTAGTATAGAGTTGTGTATGGTGGTGACCGAAGTTTGTTCGGAGTCCTGTATGAGATCCCGGAAGTCATGAGGAGCTCCGGAATGGTCCGGACGTAAAGATTCATATATAGGAAGTCCCGTTTTGGTCGCCGGAAAAGTTTCGGGCTCATCGGTAGTGTACCGGGAGGCCTCCGGGAGGAGTATTTCGACCCAAGAGGCTACATGGGCTGTGGGAGAGTGGAAACCAGCCCTTATTGGACTGGTGGAACAACCACAAGAGGCCCATGCGGCTAGAAGAAAAGTCCTAAGAGAAAAAGTGGAAAAAGGCAAAAAAAAGAGGGTGAATCCTAGTCCTACTAGGATTGGAGGTGGACTCCAACTCCACCCTTGGTTCGGCCGACTCCTTGGTGCCTTGGCCCTTGGGCCAAGCCACCTCCTCTCTTCCTCCTATATATACTGGTGGTATTGAGGGTTTTTGCACTAGTTTTTTCAGCCATGTGCTACCCGTTCCTCCAGTGCAAAGTTTCTCCTCTAGATCAGATTTCTGCAGTGCTTAGGCGAAGCCCTGCCGAAATTGCTCCAGCACCATCGCTGAAGCGCCGTCAGGCTGCCAGAGAACTCTTCTTCCTCTCCACTCCTTCTTGCTGGATCAAGACGGTGGAGATCGTCATCAAGCTGTACGTGTGCTGAACGTGGAGGTGCCGTCCGTTCGGCGCTAGATCGAAATGATCGTGATCAAGTTCGTGGGACGGATCGTGATCGGATCGCGGGACGGATCGTGATCGGATCGCGGGACGGATCGTGATTGGATCACGGGATGCACGGCGATTTGGATTGAGAAGACGTTCGACTACACCAACCGCGTTTCTTAACGCTTCCCGCTTAGCGATCTACAAGGGTATGTAGATCCACTCTCCCTCTCATAGATGATCATCACCATGGATAGATCTGCGTGTGTGTAGTAAATTTTTTGTTTCCCATGCAACGTTCCCCAACAGTGGTATCAGAGCTAGGTCTATGTGTTGATGAGATCTCGGGTAGAACACAAAAGGTTTGTGGGTGTTGTTGCTTAGATTGCTTCCTCCCTTGGTCGTATTTTGGTTCAGCGGTATTGTGAGATGATGCGGCCCGGACCAACATTACTCATACGCTTACGAGAGACCGGTTCCCTCGACGCAACTTGTTGCCTAGATGGCTTGCGGGTGGCAGTTTCTCTCACTCTAGTTGGATCGGATTCGACAAAGGCGGTCCTTGAGAAGGTTGAAAAGCAAATTATGTATCACCATTGTGGTTTATGCGTAGGTGAGAATCATTCTTGCTAGAAACCCATAGCAGCCACGTAAAACATGCAACAACAATTAGAGGACGCCTAACTTGTTTTTGCAGGGTATGTTGTGATGTGATATGGCCAATTACATGATTTGATATATGTGATGTATGAGATGATCATGTGATGTATAGAATTTCACGACTTGCATGTCGATGAGTACGGCAACCGGCAGGAGCCATAGGGTTGTCTTTAATTATTGTATGACCCGCGTGTCAATCATTAAGCGCTATGTAATGCTTTACTTTGTCACTAAACGGCAACAATAGTAGTAGAAGCATGCAGGGCGTGACAACCCCGATGGCGACACGTTGATGGAGATCATGGTGTCCTGCCGGTGACGATGGAGATCATGCCGGTGCTTTCAAGATGGAGATCTAAAGCACAAGTTCATGGCCATATCATGTCACTTATGAATTGCATGTGATTTTAATCCTTTTATGCACCTTGTTTTGCTTAGTACGAAGATTGCATTATAAGGTGATCCCTAACTTAAATTTCAAGATAAATTGTGTTCTCCCCGAGTGTGCACCGTTGCGAAAGTTCGTCGTGTTGAGACACCACGTGATGATCAGATGTGATAGACTCTACGTTCACATACAACGGGTGCAAGCCAGTGTTGCACACGCAGAACACTCGGGTTAAACTTGACGAGCCTAGCATGTACAAACATGGCCTCGGAACACAAGAGACTGAAAGGTCGAACATGAGTCATATAATCAACATAATGATGTTCACCATTGAAGCCACCTCAACTCACGTGATGATCGGACTTGAGTTGGTGGATTTGGATCATGTGACACTCAGATGACCTGAGGGATGTCAATTTGAGTGGGAGCTTTAGTAATTTGATTAACTAACCTCATTATCTTGAACAATAGTCTAAGTGAACTTTGCATATTTATGTTGTAGATCAATGGCTCGCGCAGTAGCACCCTTGAATTTTAATGCGTTCCTAGAGAAAGCTAAACTGAAATATGATGGAAGTAACTTTATTGACTGGGCCCGTAATCTGAGGATTACCCTCACGGCTTCCCAGAAATCATATGTCCTTGATGCACCGCTTGGTGACCAACCAGAAGACATGACCTCCGAAGACGTTAAGAACGCTTGGGAGGCACATACTAGAGATTACTCAATAGTTCAGTGTGCAATATTGTATGGCTTAGAATCAGGACTTCAAAGACGTTTTGAATGTCATGGAGCATATGAGATGTTCCAGGAGTTGAAGTTTATCTTTCAGAAGAACGCTCGGATCGAGAGGTATGAAACCTCCGATAAGTTCTATGCTTGCAAGATGGAGGAGAACGGGTTTATCAGTGAACATATACTCAGAATGTCTGGGTATTCAACTCGCCTAGCGGAGTTGGGGATTGCCCTTCTGCCAGAGGCAATCACTGACAGAGTTCTTCAATCACTGCCACCTAGTTACAAGAGCTTTGTGATGAACTATAACATGCATGGGATGAACAAGTCAGTCGCCGAGCTGTTTGCGATGCTAAAAGTCGCTGAGTCTGAAATCCAGAAAGAACATCAAGTGTTGATGGTCAATAAAACCACTAGTTTCAAGAAAAATGGCAAAGTCAAAAGCAAGGGCAAGAAGGGTAAAACCAAGAAGGATGGCAAAGCAGTTGCTACTCCTGCAAAGAAGCCCAAGCATGGACCCAAGCCAGAAACTGAGTGCTTTCATTGCAAAGGAACTGGTCACTGGAAGCGGAACTGCCCCAAGTACCTGGCTGACAAGAAGGCGGCCAACGACAAACAAGGTATATATGATATACATGTTATTGATGTGTACCTTACTAGCTCTCGTAGTAGTGCTTGATACCGGTTCGGTTGCTCACATTAGCAACTCAAAGCAGGAACTACAGAATAAACGAAGGCTGGCAAAGGACGAAGTGACGATGTGCGTGGGAAATGGTTCCAAGGTTGATGTGATCGCCGTCGGCACGCTCTCTCTTCGATTACCATCGGGATTAGTGATGAACCTGAATAATTGTTATTTAGTGCCTGCGTTAAGCATGAACATTATATCTGGATCTTGTTTATTGCGAGACGGTTACTCATTTAAAACAGAGAATAAAGGTTGTTCTATTTATATGAGTAATATCTTTTATGGTCATGCACCCAATGTTAGGGGTTTATTCATATTGAATCTTGATAGTGATGACACACATGTTCATAACATTGATGCCAAAAGATGTAGAGTTGATAATGATAGTACCACTTTCTTGTGGCACTGCCATTTAGGTCATATTGGTGTAAAATGCATGAGGAAGCTCCATGCTGATGGACTTTTGGAGTCACTTGATTTTGAATCACTTGACACATGCGAACCATGCCTCATGGGCAAGATGACTAAAACGCCGTTCTCTGGAACAATGTAACGGGCGAGTGACTTATTGGAAATCATACACACTGATGTGTGCGGTCCAATGAATGTTACAGCGCGTGTTGGATATCGTTATTTTCTCACCTTCACTGATGACTTAAGTAGATATGGGTATATTTACTTAATGAAACACAAGTCTGAAACATTTGAAAAGTTCAAGCAATTTCAGAGTGAAGTTGAGAATCATCGTAACAAGAAGATTAAGTTCCTGCAATCTGATCGAGGTGGTGAATATCTGAGTTATGAGTTTGGTAGTCACTTAAGACAGTGTGGAATTGTTTCACAGTTGACACCGCCCGGAACACCACAGCGTAATGGTGTATCCGAACGTCGTAATCGAACCTTATTAGATATGGTGCGTTCTATGATGTCTCTTGCTTATTTGCCACTATCGTTTTGGGGTTATGCATTAGAGACAGCTGCATTCACTTTAAATGGGGCACCATCAAAATCCGTTGAGACGACGCCATATGAACTATGGTTTGGCAAGGAGCCAAAGTTGTCGTTTCTTAAAGTTTGGGGATGTGATGCTTATGTCAAAAAGCTTCAGCCTGAAAAGCTAGAACCCAAAGCGGAGAAATGCGTCTTCATAGGATACCCGAAAGAGATAGTCAGGTATACCTTCTATCTCAGATCCGAAGGCAAAGTGTTTGTCGCTAAAAACGGAACATTTCTTGAGAAAGAGTTTCTCTCGAAAGAATTGAGTGGGAGGAAAATAGAGCTTGATGAGGTTATTGAACCTTTACTTCAACCAGAAAGTAGCGCAGCACAGAAAGATGTTTCTGTGGAACCTATGATGGTAGAAGAGGAAGTTAATGATGATGATCATGAAGCTTTGGATCAAGCAGCTATTGAACCTCGTAGGTCGACAAGGCCGCGTACTACCCCTGAGTGGTACGGCAACCCTGTCTTGGAAGTCATGTTGTTGGACAACAATGAACCTACGAGCTATGGAGGAGCAGTGATGGGCTCGGATTCCGAGAATTGGTTAGAGGCCATGAAATCCGAGATGGGATCCATGTATGAAAACAAAGTATGGACTTTGGAAGTATTACCTGAAGGGCGAAAGGCCATTCAGAACAAATGGATCTTTAAGAAGAAGACACACGCGGACGGTAATGTCACCGTCTATAAAGCTCGACTTGTGGCAAAGGGTTTTTCACAAGTTCAAGGAGTTGACTATGATAAGACTTTCTCACCCATAGCGATGCTTAAGTCTGTCAGAATCATGTTAGCAATAGCTGCCTATTTCGACTATGAAATTTGGCAGATGGATGTAAAAACAACGTTTCTCAACGGTTTCCTTGAGGAAGAGTTGTATATGATGCAACCCGAAGGTTTTGTCGATCCAGAGAATGCTGACAAAGTTTACAAACTCTAGCGATCCATTTATGGACGGGTGCAAGCATCTCGGAGTTGGAAAAAGCGCTTTGATGAGGTGATCAAAGCGTTTGAGTTTATACAAGTTTACGGAGAAGCTTGTATTTACAAGAAAGTGAGTGGGAGCTCTATAGCGTTTCTAGTATGATATGTGGATGACATATTGCTGATTGGAAACAATATAGAAATGCTGGAAAGCATGAAGGAATATTTGAACAAGAGTTTTTCAATGAAGGACCTAGGAGAAGCTGCTTTCATATTAGGCATTAAGATCTATAGAGATAGATCGAGACGCTTAATAGCACTTTCACAGAGCACATACCTTGATAAAGTTTTGAAGAAGTTCAAAATGGAACAGTCCAAGAAGGGGTTCTTGCCTGTATTACAAGGTGTGAAGTTGAGTAAGACTCAATGCCCAGTAACTACAGAAGATAGAGAAAAGATGAGTGTCATCCCCTATGCTTCAGCCATAGGCTCTATCATGTATGCAATGTTGTGCACAAGACCCGATGTCAGCCTTGCCATAAGTATGGCCGGAAGGTTTCAAAGTGATCCTGGAATGGAGCACTGGCAAGCGGTCAAGAATATCCTTAAATACCTGAAAAGGACTAAGGAAATGTTTCTCGTTTATGGAGGTGATGAAGAGCTCGTCGTAAAGGGTTACGTCGATGCAAGCTTTGACACTGATCCGGACGACTCTAAGTCGCAAACCAGATACGTATTTATTCTTAACGGGGGAGCGGTAAGCTGGTGCAGTTCCAAGCAAAGCATGGTAGCTGATTCTACGTGCGAAGCAGAATACATCGCTGCCTCAGAGGCGGCGAAGGAAGGTGTCTGGATGAAGCAGTTCATGACGGATCTTGGAGTAGTGCCCAGTGCACTGAATCCAATGAACCTGTTCTGTGACAACACTGGTGCCATTGCTCTAGCCAAGGAACCAAGGTTTCACAAGAGGACCAGACACATAAAGCGACGCTTCAACTCCATCCGTGATTACATCTTGGAGAAAGACATAAATATTTGCAAAGTGCACACGGATCTAAATGTTGCAGACCCGTTGACTAAACCTCTCCCGAGGGCTAAACATGATCAACACCAGAACTGCATGGGTGCTCGATTCATTACAATGTAAATCACATAGTGATGTGAACTAGATTATTGACTCTAGTGCAAGTGGGAGACTGTTGGAAATATGCCCTAGAGGCAATAAAGAAAGTGTTTATTATTGTATTTCCTTGTTCATGATAATCATTTATTATCCATGCTATAGTTGTATTAATTGGAAACATGGATACATGTGTGGATACCTAGACAAACACAATGTCCCTAGTATGCCTCTAGTGAACTAGCTCGTTGATTGAATGATGGTTAAGGTTTCCTAGCCATGGACATGAGATGTCATTTGATAACGGGGTCACATCATTGGGAGAATGATGTGGTGGACAAGACCCAAACTACAAACGTAGCATATGATCGTGTCAGTTTATTGCTACTGTTTTCTACATGTCAAGTACATGTTCCTATGACCATGAGATCATGCAACTCATAGATATCGGAGGAGTACCTTGTGTGTATCAAATGTCGCAACGTAACTGGGTGACTATAAAGGTGCTCTACAGGTATCTCCGAGGGTGTCTGTTGAGTTGGCATGGATCGAGACTGGGATTTGTTACTCCGTGTGACGGAGAGGTATCTCAGGGCCCACTCGGTAATACAACATCACAATGAGCCTTGCAATCAATGTGACTAATTGTTAGTTGCGGGATCTTGTATTACAGAACGAGTAAAGAGACTTGCCAGTAACGAGATTGAACTAGGTATGGAGATACCGACGATCGAATCTCGGGCAAGTAACATACCGAAGAACAAAGGGAACATCATACGGGATTAACTAAATCCTTGACATAGAGGTTCGACCGATAAAGATCTTCGTAGAATATGTAGGAACCAATGTGGACATCCAGGTCCCGCCATTGGTTATTGACCATAGAGGTGTCTCGGTCATGTCTACATAGTTCTCGAACCCGCACGGTCTGCACACTTAATGTTTGGTGACGTTTCGGTAGTATAGAGTTATGTATGGTGGTGACCGAAGTTTGTTCGGAGTCCCGGATGAGATCCTTGACGTCACGAGGAGCTCCGGAGGTAAAGATTCATATATAGGAAGTCCCAGTTTGGTCGCCGGAAAAGTTTCGGGCTCATCGGTAGTGTACCGGGAGTGCCGATAGTGTACCGGGGGACCTCCGGGAGGGGTATTTCGACCCTAGAGGGTCCATGGGCTGTGGGAGAATAATAACCAGCCCTTAGTGGGCTGGTGGAACAGCCACAAAAGGCCCATGGCGCCAGGAGGAAAAAGGCCTAAAGAAAAAGGTGAAAAAAGGCAAAAAGGGTGAATCCTACTCCTACTAGGATTGGAGGAGGAGTAGGACTCCTCCACCTTGGCCGGACAACTCCTAGAGGGCCTTGCCCTTGCGCCAAGGCTGCCTCTCCTCTCCTCCTATATATACTGGTGGAATAGAGGGTTTTTGCACAGATTTTATGGCCACGTGCTACCCGTTCCACCGGTGCTCCTCTAGATCGGTTTTCCGCAGTGCTTAGGCGAAGCCCTGCCGGAATCACTCCACCACCATCACCGGAGCGCCGTCACGCTGCCGGTGAACTCTTCCTCCTCTCCACCTCCTCTTGCTGGATCAAGACGGTGGAGATCGTCATCAAGCTGCACGTGTGCTGAACGCGGAGGTGCCGTCCATTCTGTACTAGATCGGAAGGATCGTGATCAAGGCCACGGGACGCTCGTGATTGGATCGCGGGACGGATCGTGACAAGATCGCGGGACGGTTCGTGATTGGTTCGTGGGACGGTTCGTGATTAGATCGTGGGACGCTCGGCGATTTGGATCGCGAAGAAGTTCGACTACACCAACCGCGTTTCTTAACGCTTGCCGCTTAGCGATCTACAAGGGTACGTAGATCCACTCTCCCTATCGTAGATGCTCATCACCATGGATAGGTTTGCATGTGCGTAGGATTTTTTTTGTTTCCCATGCAACGTTCCCCAACAAGGACTTGGTTCTTCGGGGTTGGGGGAACTTTGGACCCTGAAACAGGGAAGTGTCGTTGGACGGACGAGCAACTTGCAATACCCATGAACAAGCTTCAGAAGTATAGCACCGCAGTGCAGGAAGGGACGTTCATTCCTGACAGAGAGAAGGACGAGCTGACTGAGGCCCTAGGGAATGCTGAGCACCCTAGACGAACACGAGGCACACCAAGCTCCGTTCCATGGAAGATTGGGTTTCCCGACGCAGGCGGTTACAGAAGCCGGGAGAGAAAGAGGAAATCGGAGCTGAGTGAAATTCAGAAGCTCAATTCAAGACTACAAAAGCTAGAGGAAGCTGAGAGCCAGCGAGCTGCCGGCCAACCATCTCAGCGGCACGAAGCTACCCGTGAAGCTACCCCGCCATCTCAGCGAAGAAGCAGCGTCGGTTCCATGGAGCCCATTCGGCCTGACTTCATGTCTCCTAGCTACCCCGTGGATACTATCACGGAGGCTCAACATTGCAAGCTTATGACGAAATGCTGGAACCTCACTTTCAAGGCGGTTGTCGGCTCTGTTGCACCTCCTCAACCCAACGTAACTTTTCACTGCCGTCCGATTCTACATGGCTATGCTGTTGTGATGGTGGATGAAGTAATGAAGGAATTTGAGGAGCTTGAGCTTGACCACTCTACATGTGAAGGAGAGAATAAGCTGGTTCGTACCCTGAGGAGTACATGTCTATGGCAGAAGGAGTACATCAAGCTTCCAAACTGGATGCCTCCACCTCCTCCTTCTCCTCAGGCAAATCAGGGCACTCCGCCTCCTCCTCCTCCTCCTTCGGCGAGTGATCAGGGCACACCGCCTCCTTCTCCGGCTCCTCCGACACGTGGGGGCACTCCGCCTCCTCCTTCGCCTACTCTGGCACGTCGGAGCAGTATGCCTCCTCCTCAGCCTCGTTGGTAACGGCAGAAGACAGCCGCCGCCGCTCCGGCTCCTCCGAGTCCTAGTACGCAATGACGGAAGGGATCCGCCGCCGCTCCGGCGGCTAGCAGTACAAGCATAGACAGGAGGGGATACAAATACAATACATCTCTCAAGCCTTTGGAAAAGTTACCATATGAGAGGACCGAGTCTGAAAACGAGGAGATATGTCAGGCCAAATTGAGGGTCCATTTTGCAAAGAAAATTCCACCTCCGAAGGAGAAGATAGATCCGGTGAAAGCAACGTGCACTATCGATGCCCTGAAGCGACCACCACCACCTCTGCCGGATTCCAACTTTGACCGCTGTATTAAAAAGACATATCAAGATGTGCGACAGTTGGGAAGTACTTCTAGTGATGCAAGGTTAGCAAAACGAAGAAGTGGGAAAAAAATTCCCCAACTCGGCGAACAGGCGAACCAATCGTGCCCCCCGCTCAAGGTGTCTAGCGATATCGTCGCTAATCATCCGAGGATGGTGCCGGTACCAAACCTAGTGATTACCTGAGCGATGATGTACATTTTAAGCCGTTGGAGGTGGACGAATTCCGTTACTAGCACGGGCGGCCTCTCGTCAAACCTTATCCTCCTCCTCTAACAACCATGATGCGAAAATTCCATGAATGGTACATGAAAACCTGTCGCGAGTCTGGGAAGGATTCTTTGATACTGTCAGTTAAAGAGGAGCACGACCTCGTTGGAATGGAACTGTTGAATGTTGAATTTGAGGAGATATTCCAATTATACAATCAAAAGGCCCTCGACAAAACAATCATGACTTGCTACTATCTGTAAGTACAACTTCTGTAATTAAGTCTCTCTATGTATATTGCTCAGCTCTTTCATTGCATGTATATATAATTATCCTCACTATATTATGCAGATTGAAGATCGTCAAATGCAGAAAAGCACAAATCTATGACATTGGGTCCATTAACCCAAATATGATACATGAGTATACGGTTCAAAAGAATGCCACAAAAACCGAGGACAACTTGCTACAATCGTTGCTTAAAAATCAAAACAAAGGGACAATACTATTTCCTTACAACTTCAAGTGAGTGTTACTGTCTTGTGCATATTCGGTTTCCCTTATTACTCGAGGTTTATAGTAATGTAATTGATGAGTTATGCATGCGTGTGCAGTTTCCACTTTATTCTGCTAGAGATTAAGCTTGAGCGGGGAGTAGTAATCGTCTTAGACTTGAAACGAAAAGATCCCTAGGAATATGTGGACATGACTGAAATGCTCCAGAAGTAAGTTTAATCGATCATTATCGCATCATATCGGCAACTTTGTTCATTTCCTAATATCAAGTAATTATTTTCTTTGTGTGGCAGGGTTTGGAAAGTGTTCACAACAATTGTTCCGGCACTGTGGGGGGAGTTGCGATTTACACACCCGAAAGTAAGTACTACTAGCTAGTTCCGCGCATCTCCCATTGATTATAGTTACATCAATACCATTTATCATGCTTGATTATCAGTTTGATTGAACTCTATTTCTCGTAAAGTGCTTGTGGCAGGAAACCAGGAATAATTTTGTGGATACTACATTTGCGAGTTCATCTACAACGCGATGACCCCTAAGCGGGGCTATTCTGAAAAACAATTTCAAGTGCGTAAGCAATAATATTCACAATTTTATTTTCTTACCATATATATGTATTGACCCCCTTTATTCAAATTAGATGTGGCAGATGCGGGATGAACTCCTACCACATGATCGCATACGAGAAATTCAAGAAGAATTCGCGGGATTCTTTCTTGACCACGTCATAAATAAAGCCGGAGAATACCATCTGCAATTGGACATTAGATGTTAGGGATTGTAAGAGATCTTATATTGTATATATGTAGCTAGTAGCATCGGATATATATACGAAAACTTGTTATACAACCAATCTCTCAGAGGAAGAGAGGTCGATCACTTCTATCTCTATATGTTCATGACGATCTTCTTTACTTAATGGTTCCTTCATTTTCTTACTAGCTAGTGTGTCGAGTTCTCTATATAGTAGCTAGCGTCGACCAAGCATGGAGAAAGATAGGACACTTCTCTCTATTAATTAGCTAGCTAAAACAATATGAAACCCCTAAATTAACCCTCCAAAACCCCCTAACCCCCCTCCCTTTCAAAAAAAACCCAGCAACTGCTAGATGCTGATGCGTGGATGCCTTTTGGTCCCGGTTGGTGTTACCAACCGGGACTAAAGGTCCTCCTGCCTGGGCTTCCCGCAGAGGCCACATGGAGCCCCTTCTGTCCCGGTTTCTAAGCGAACTAAGACTAAAGGTTTTGGGCTTTAGTCCTGACCCTTTAGTCCCGGTTCCAGAACTGGGACAAATGGGCCTTACGAACCGAGACAAATGGGCCTTCTTCTACTAGTGTATCCATGTTCATAATCAGAGGAGTATTAATGATGATCAAGGATCTGAACATATGATCTTCCACCAAGTAAACCAACTAGCATCAACTACAAGGAGTAGTCAACACTACTAGCAACCCAGAGGTACCAATCTGAGGTTTTGAGACAAAGATCGGATACAAGAGATGAACTAGGGTTTGGAGAGGAGATGGTGCTGGTGAAGATGTTGATGGAGATTGACCCCCTCTTGATGAGAGGATCGTTGGTGATGACGATGGATTCGATTTCCCCTCTGGGAGGGAAGTTTCCCCGACAGAACAGCTCCGTCGGAGGCCTAGATTGGTTCTGCCCAAGTTCCGCCTCGAGACGGCGGCGCTTCGCCCCGAAAGCTCTGTTATGATTTTTCCTAGGTCAAAACCCTCCATATAGAAGAAGATGGGCATCAGAGGGCTGCCAGGTGGGCCACAAGCCACAGGGGCGCGCCCAGGGGATAGGGCTCGCCCCCTGGCTTGTGACTGCCTGGTGGGCCCCCTGATGTATTTTTTCACCTAATAATTTTTATAAATTCCAAAATAATTCTCTGTAGATTTTCAGGACTTTTGGAGTTGTACAGAATAGGTATCTCAGATTTGCTCCTTTTCTAGTCCAGAATTCCAACTATCGACATTCTCCCTCTTCATGTAAACCTTGTAAAATAAGAGAAAAGAGGCATAAATATCATACCAAAATGTGTAGTAACATCCCATAATGCAATAAATATCAATATAAAAGCATGATGCGAAATGGACGTATCAACTCCCCCAAGCTTAGACCTCGCTTGTCCGCAAGCAAAAGCCGAAATCGATAAATATGCCCACATGTTTAGAGATAGAGGTGTCGATTAAATAAAATATGGACATGAAGGCATCATGATTATCTTTATAAGAACAACATATATTGACATATAATTTCTTATGCTAAAGTAACAATTCGTTCACAATGGTAAAGTACGAATCAAGAACTCTATTGAGAGCCGACAAACTATACTCTCAACCAATGAAGCAATTCCAATTTATCATAACGTAGGAACGAGTCAATATAAGAGATTGTAAAGCAAATCCACATACTCAATCATATTTTAGTCTTTCACAATTGCTAACACTCACGAGGTACCTATGAGGTCAAAGCTTCAATCGGACACAGAGAAAGATAGGGGCTTATAGTATTGCCTCCCAACTATTTACCTCAAGGGTAATGTCAATAGTAATAACTCATGCTCGTCCACTTCCGAGTGGATATATGTGTCTTGATCATTCCCCAACACATGACGCTTGCCAGAAGATAAAGGCAAAATAGAGAAAGTGATGGAGATCACCATGACTCTTGCATAAATGTAAGTACTAGAAAATAAAAGTAACAAATAGGCCCTTCGTAGAGGGAAGTAGAGGTTGTCATGCACTTTTATAGTTGGATGCACAATCTCTTAATGCAAAAGAACGTCACTTTATATTGCCCATTGTGATAGAGAACTTTATTATGCAGTTCGTCGCTTTTATTTCTTCCCTATCACAAGTTCGTATAAAGTTTATTTTCCTCACACTAATAGATCACGCATATTTAGAGAGCAATTTTTATTGCTTGCACCGATGACAACTTACTTGAAGGATCTTACTCAATCCATAGGTAGGTATGGTGGACTCTCATGGCAAAACTGGGTTAAGGGTGTTTGGATGCACAAGTAGTATCTCTACTTGGTGCGGAAGTTTTGGCTGATATGAGGTGGAAGCAAGCGACACATGTTGAGGGATCTATAACAATATAACTTCTATTCGGAAATAAGCAAACATAAACCATTATGTTGTCTTCGTTGTCCAACATCAACTTCTTAACATATAATATTTTAATGAGTTCTCACAATCATAAAAGATGTCCAAGACAATATATTTATATGTGAACCTCTCTTTATTTATTACTTCCTTTTAATTGCCACAATGACCAACAACTATGTTTGTCAACCCACAACAGGTTTCAATCGACATACTTCTTATATGTGATGTCATCACTCCCCATAAGATCATCATATATACTCTTTGATTTTATTCTATACTTCTTTCTATTTCATCTTTCTCAAGATCAAGATCATACCAAACAAACAAAGCCCTCAACTCAAAAGTACTTTTTATTATATAACTCTTGGACTTGCTTACATAGGAGGAATCATAAAGCAAAAACTCAAAACTAGATCACACGAAAACTTTATTCTACTAGATCAAGATATAACCAAAAGGATTGAACTAAGAAAAATGATAAAAATAAAAATAAAAGATGTGATGGTGATACGATACCGAGGCACCTCCCCCAAGCTTGGCGCAAGCCAAGGGGAGTGCCCATACCCATGTGTTTAGTTGTGTTGCTTCGAAGGTGGTGATGTTGGAGTTGTTGATGAGGTTGGAAGCTTGTCTAGTTTCCTCCTAAGCATAAAATTATGTTCCCTCATATCGTCCACTTCCTGCTCAAGCTTCAATAGCCTTTGACATAATTCTTCTTTGCTATCCGGTAGGAAACGAGAAGGGATAAATAGAACCTTGGGGTTTCGCCTGGTGTTTGGGAGGCTTGATTTCTTGAACTCCACGTGCATATCTCCTGGCTGAGGCAGGGGGGCCTCTTCTTCATCTGAGCTTTCTTCCTCATACTTGTCTTATTGTTCCTCCTTCGAGAACAATCCATAAGGATCTAAGTCCCTGTAGTGCTTGGGATTGGCAAGATAATGCAATATATAGCTCTTCCCATTGGAATCTTGGGACGACATATTGCTCTAAATCTGCTGCAAAAACAACTCAAAGAGAAAACAGGAGGTATGGGCATGATACGAGTGTCAAAACCTTTGGGAGATTATATAATGAATTTTTACTGACCCGAAGGAGTATACCACAAGAAAACGGAGTCCGGATGGTACACGAGGTGACCACAAGCCACAGGGGCGCGCCCCCTGGCTTGTTGCTTCCTCATGCACTATTTGGACTACTTTAAATTTTCCTAATTTTTTAAAAATGCCATTGAAAAAGTTTTGGAGTCTATTTACTTATCGTACCACATACCTATTCCTTTTCGGAGTCTGAAACATTCTGGTAAGTCTCCCTAATGTACTCCTCCGGAGTTATGGTATTGATGATGTTGGTTTCAACATTTATGGGAGTACCTGAGATATAATGTTTGATTCTTTGACCGTTCGCCACCTTCGGGTTTGTGCCTTCGGCGTTGTTAATCTTGATGGCACAGGAACGATATACCTCCTCGATAACGTAAAGACCTTCCCATTTAGAGAGAAGTTTTCCTGCAAAAAATCTTAAACGAGAATTGTATAGCAAGACATGATCACTTACATTAAATTCACGCTTTTGTATCCTTCTATCATGCCATTTCTTAACCTTTTCTTTGAACAACTTGGCATTCTCATAGGCTTGGGTTCTCCATTTGTCAAGTGAGCTAATGTCCAATAACCTCTTCTCACCAGCAAGCTTGAAATCGTAATTGAGCTCTTTGATTGCCCAATAAGCTTTATGTTCTAGATCCAGAGGTAAGTGACATGATTTACCATAACCATCTTATACGGAGACATACCCATAGGGTTTTTGTAAGCAGTTCTATAATCCCACAATGCATCATCAAGTTTCTTAGACCAAATCTTCTTAGATCTATTAACAATCTTCTGCAAAATCAATTTAATTTCTCCATTGCTCAATTCTACTTGACCACTATACTAAGGATGATAAGGATATGCAATTCTATAATTAACATCATATTTAGCGAGCAATTTACAGAAAGCACCATGAATAAAGTGTGAACCACCATCATTCATCAAATATCTAGGGACTCCAAATCTAGGGAAAATAACTTCTTTAAGAATTTTAATAGAAGTTTTATGATCAGCGCTACTAGTTGGAATAGCTTCTACCCTTAGTAACATAATCAATAGCAACTAGAATATGAGTATACTCGTTAGATTGTGGAAAAGGCCCCATATAATCAAAACCCCAAACATCAAATGGTTCAATAACAAGAGATTAATTCATAGGCATCTCCCGACGTCTACTAATATTACCAATTCTTTGACATTCATCACAATACAAGTCAAACTTACGAGCATCCTTTAAGAGAGTAGGCCAATAAAACCCAGATTGTAGTACCTTATGTGCAGTTCTATCTCCAGCGTGGTGTCCTCCGTAAGCTTCGGAGTGACACTTGCGTAAGATCTGTTCCTGTTCATGCTCAGGTACAAAACGTCTAATAATACCATCTACTCCTTCTTTATAAATGTGTGGATCATCCCAAAAGTAATGCCTTAAATCATAGAAGAACCTTTTGTTTTTGTTGGTATGTGAAAGTAGGCGATATAAATTTAGCAACAATGTAATTGGCATAAGCAGCATACCATGGAGCATTGTGTGAAGCATTTACAACAGCTAATTGTTCATCAGGAAAGCTATCATCAATAGGTAGTGGGTCATTAAGAACATTTTCTAACCTAGACAAGTTATCTACCACAGGGTTATCAACACCCTTTCTATCAATAATATGCAAATCAAATTCTTGTAGCAGAAGGACCCACCTAATAAGTCTAGGTTTATCATCTTTCTTTTCCATAAGGTACTTAATAGCAACATAATCAGTATGAACAATTACTTTGGAATCAACAATATAAGGTCTAAACTTATCACAAGCAAACACGAATGCGAAAAATTCCTTTTCAATAGTAGCGTAGTTTCTTTGAGCACTGTCTAGAGTTTTACTAGCATAATGGATAACATTTAATATCTTATCGACTCTTTGTCCTAGAACATCACCAACAACACAATCACTAGCATCACACATAATTTCAAAGGGTAGGTTCCAGTCGGTTGGTTGAACAACATGTGCGGTAATCAAGGCATTCTTAAGAATTTCAAATGCTTCTACACAATCATCATAAAAAACAAATGAACATCTTTTTGCAAAAGATTTGTGAGAGGCCTAGAAATCTTAGAGAAATCTTTGATAAACCTCCTATAGAAACCAACATGACCAAGGAAACTTCTCATACCTTTGATATCCGTAGGGCACGTGATTTTTTCAATAGCATCAACTTTAGCTTTATCAACTTCAATACCTCTTTCGGAGATCTTGTGCCCCAAGACAATACCTTCATTAACCATAAATTGGCACTTTTCCCAATTCGAGACAAGATTAGTTTCTTCACATCTCCGCAAAACTCGGTCAAGGTTGCTCAAACAATCATCAAATGAAGTTCCGTAAACAGAAAAATCATCCATGAAAACCTCAAGAATCTTTTCGCAAAAGTCAGAGAATATAGCCATCATACATCTTTGAAAGGTAGCAGGTGCATTGCATAAACCAAAAGGCATACGTCTATAAGCAAAGGTACCAAAAGGGCAAGTAAAAGTCGTTTTTTTCTTGATCGTCTCTTGATACATGTATTTGAGAGAAACCAGACTAACCATCTAGAAAGCAAAAATGAGTATGTTTGGATAGTCTTTCTAGCATTTGATCAATAAAAGGTAAAGGGTAATGATCTTTCTTAGTAGCCTTATTTAATTTCCTAAAATCAATTACCATTCTATAACATGTAATAATTCTTTGCAGGATCAATTCATTTTTATCATTAGGAACAATGGTAATACCTCCCTTCTTAGGGACACAATGAACGGGACTAACCCATCTACTATCAGCAACATGATAAATTATACCTGCCTCCAGAAGCTTTAGTATTTCTTTTCTTACCACTTCTTTCATGTTAGGGTTCAATCGTCGTTAGTGATCAATAACTATTTTGGCATCAGGCTCCATATTAATTTTATGCTGGCATAGAGTGGGACTAATGCCCTTAAGATCATCAAGAGTATAACCAATAGCAACATGGTGCTTCCTCAGAGTTTTCAATAATCTCCTGTCTTCATGCTCTGAAAGGTTAGCACTAATAATAACATGATATATCTCCTTTTCATCAAGATAAGCATATTTCAACGTATCGGGTAATTGTTTGAGCTCAACACAGGATCACCCTTGGGTGGAGGAGGATCCCCAAGTATTTCAACAGGTAAGTTGTGTTTCAAAATAGGCTGCTGATCAAAGAAATTTTTATCTATTTCATTCCTCTCATTCATATGCATATCATTTTCATGGTCTAGCAAATATTGTTCTAAAGGATTAGTAGGAGGCACAACAATAGAAGCAAGACAAATAATTTCATCTTTACTAGGAAATTCTTTGTCATGGGGTTTTCTAAGAAATTTAGAGAAATTGAACTCATGAGAGACATCCCCAAAACTCACAGTAACTGTTTCGTTCTCACAATCAGTCCTAGCATTAACAGTATTCAGGAAGGGTCTACCAAATATAATGGGACAAAAATCATCTTGTGGGGAACCAAGAACAAGAAAATCAGTAGGATAATTTATTTTCCCACATGAGACTTCAACATCTCTAACAATCCCCATTGGTGCAATAGTGTCTCTATTTGCAAGCTTAATAGTAACATCAATTTCCTCTAGTTCAACTCGTGCAATATCATGCATGATTTCTTTGTATAAGGAAAAGGGAATTGCACTTACGCTAGCACCAATATCACACAAGCCATGATAACAATGATCTCCTATTTTAACAGAAATAACAGGCACACCAACAACTGGTCTATGTTTACTCATAGTATCAGGTCTAGCAATTCCAGCCACTTCATCACAACAATGAATAACATGCCCATCAATATTATCAACCAAGAGATCTTTAACCATAGAAATACTAGGTTCAACTTTAATTTGTTCAGAGGGTGTAGTTGTTCTAATACAACTCTTACAAACCATAGTTGAAGCTTTAGCATGTTCCTTTTATCCTAACAGGGAAGGGTGGTTTCTCAATGTAAGCAGTAGGAATAACAGGATCAACATTATAAGTAATAGTTTCCTCTTCAATTTTAATAGGTTCAACTACTTTCACTTCAATGGGAGGATGATATTTAAACCACTTCTCCTTAGGGAGATCAACATGAGTAGCAAAAGATTCATAGAAATAAGATACTATCTCAGAGTCAAGTCCATATTTAGTGCTAAATTCACGAAAAGCATCGGTGTCTATAAAGGATTTAATGTTGGTTTTTGATCGCTATATCAAATCACCCAGGACAATACACGTATGTACTAGCTAACTTCAACCAAGGAGCCTAGCAGCTTAATCGATTCGTGGTTAGCTGACAGTATGTGCACCTGACGCTGTATGTGCTTGGTAAAGCTAGCTAAGCTAGCGACTCGGTGGATCGTAGCGACTTCGTATCTCAGCGAGAAAACTGGTTGATGTATTGCTACAAGCTAGTGTCGAGCCTGATAAACTTTGTATTACTTTGTTCTGGTGTATTACAAGGTTGGGGGTACACGCATATATATATGCTGAATCTTGCCTAGCGTATGTCTAACCGGCTTGATGCAGTATTCCTAATCCTACTTGATATAGAATACTAATCATACTAGTACGACTCGTACTAGGACTCATGCACATGCCGTGCAAGCTAGATCGTGCTTAACTCTAACATTCACCCCTTAAGCACGACATCCTCGTTACGACCTGGATCCCAAACATGATTGTTCGTAGTCTTTATCCTTGGCATTGTCGTCGTTCGTCGTAGCAGTCCAGAGACTGACTTTAGTTTCGACGGCTTGTTCATAGCTTGACACCAACTCTCCTCGTTGGTCGTGTCTTCAATCTTCACCCGTTCTTTGGTGCTTGGTAGATTATTTTCTAGATCCTCGAGGGAACATCTCTTGAACTCGAGAGAGACCAAACTTCGGTCAAACTTTGAGTTTCAAGATCTTGGCACTTGCTTCAACTAGTAAAGTGCCTTCTTGAGCTCGTAAACATTCTTTTCGTCTCCTTTCTTCTCGTAGCCGAGGTGTTGTTCCACGTACATTTCTTCTGTGAGATCACCGTTGAGGAAAGCGGATTTAACATCCATATGATGAACCTTCCAATCCTCTTGTGCTGCCAAAGCTAGGAGCACTCTCACCGTCTCGAGTCGAGCAACCGGTGCAAACACCTCATCATAGTCAACTCCTTGACATTGTACGTAGCCCTTCGTGACGAGTCTTGCTTTGTACTTCACAATAGCGCCATGCGTGTCTTTCTTTAACTTGTAAACCCACTTCAAACCTATGGCCTTTTGGTTCGGAGGTCGGGTTACCAAAGTTGATGTGCCATTGCTCTCAATCGCCTTCGTCTCCTCATCCATGGCGTGCGTCCAACTAGGAATTTTGCTCCCCTCTACGAAGTTTGCTAGCTCCTCAACTCTGAGCAGACATAGTCTAGAGCATTCAAGCGTAACTGGCTTTGTGTAATTGTAGACTTTCTTGAGGGTCTTATAGCGACGAGGCCCGGAGGAGTCCGTTGTGGCGTGCGAAGGAGGCGACAAAAATTGTGTCGGCGTTGATGCACTTGAGGAAGACGGCCAAGTCTCAGGCGTGTCGTCGGCATTCGTGTTATCGGCGTAGTTGTTGTGACCGTGACCATCATCTTGATTGTCGTTGTCACTATGCGCCTCGTTGTCGATGTCGTCGCCGAGATCTCCGCCTATGTTGTGCACGTTGTTGTTGGTATCACTTTCCAACCCATGTGCGCCATCATCGGTGTTGGCACCATGACGATCACTACCATTGTGGTCACCTTGGTTGGGAGTCTTGCCAACCACCTGGATGTCTTCCCCTCCATCATCATCAGGAAACTCAACTGTGAATATGTTACCGTTTGGAGCATCGTTGGCTGCTGCGCTCCAATTCCACACTTTGTTTTCTTCAAACATGACGTCACGTGAAATCCGTAGATGCTTGGTTTGTGGATCGTAGAAGCGGTATGCCTTGGTGCTGGAACTCCTCTCATATCCGATGAACACCATCTTGTGGCTACGATCGGCAAGCTTTGAGAGATGCGGCTCCGCTGTCTTCACATGCGCCACACACCCAAACGTCCATAGATGAGACACGCTCGGCTTACGTCCGTAAATTACATCATACGGAGTCTTGCCGATCACCACCTTAGTTGGATCCTGGTTGAGAAGATAGACCACCGTCGAGACAGCTTCTCCCCAAAAAGTCCCCGGCGGGTTCTTGCTCTTGAGTAAACTCCTTGCCATTTCAATGACGGTTCAATTGTGCCTTTAAACAACACCGTTATTCTACGGCATATAAGGTGCCGTGAGGAACCTTTTTATGCCAATCTTCTCGCAGTAGTCGTTGAACTCGTTTGACGTAAACTCTCCGCGGCGATCTGTCTGTTCAGCGCGAACCTTCAACTTGTGTTCCATCTCTGTTGCAGCCTTTAGCTTCTTGAACGTTTAAAATGCCTCATCTTTAGATCGTAGGAGAACGACCCACATATATCTCGAGTAGTTATCTACCACAAGGAAGAAGTACTTATTTCCTACGTGAGTTGCTAGGGTGATAGGGCCACATAGATCACCATGGAGCAGCTCGAGTGCATCACTTGCACGATAGGTAGACTGAGCAGGGAACGGCTTGTGATGCTATTTTCCAACCAAGCACCCATCAAATACGTGATAAACATGGTCGATAAATGGATACGAGATACCATCTCCATCTTTGATATCTTCTTCAAGGCATAGAAGTTAACGTGTCCAAATCTAGCATGCCATAACCACAAGTCATCATCACTCTTGGCAAGACAACACTCCGGTTGAGATTGATCAAGGTTGAGGATATAGAGCCTGTTCCATGTGTGATTAACACGAGCTAGCACGTTTTGGAGGTTGTCGAAGATTGTCATCACTCTGTTCTCTATATCCACCTTACATCCATTCTCGTCAAGCTTCCCGATAGAGATGATGTTGTTGCAAAGCCGTGGGATGTAGTACAGTCTGGTGAGTATGCGATGTTCTCCTGTGAGACCCTCGAAGAGGACAAATCCTTGCCCACAAATCTCCATATTTGAACCATCACCAAACTTGACCGAGCCTTCAACATGATATTCCAGCTCGAGGAATTTCTCTTTGCACCCTATCATGAGGTACAATGACACGTTGTGATCCCCGGATAGCTTCGGTGTCACTTTCTTCTCATGAAGTAGCATCTTCTGGCTTGGTTTCACAACCAACATTTTAGCGAGATCACAAACTTCAGCCATCAGAAGACCTGGACCTTTGCCTTCTTGCTTCGCCGAATTTGCCTTGATCTCTCGCTTGTTAGGCTTCGGACAATCCTTTGCAAAGTGACCCATCTCGTTGCAGTAATAGTTCTTGACCTCACACATATCCAAGTTCCGTTGCTTCCGCTCTTTAGATCGGTATGCCTTACCACGACCTCGTGGCTTGCCTTTTTTTGCCTTCTTCGGTTTGTCCGCCGCGCTTCCCATTGCCTGAGCCTTCGTTGCCATCACGCCTTCCTTTGCTACTTGGGGACTCCCAATCTGCGCGCAAGTACATGAGTTGGGCACTACCTCCTCCATTGCCTTTCCGACAGCCACGAGCATTCTCTTCCCACGTTCGTAGGCGTCTGATTGCCTCCGTTATGGTCATGTCGTCGATGTCGTAAAGCTGCTCGAGTGTGCTGATGATGTACGTGAATTTGTAAGTCATTGAACTGAAAAATTTCTCCACAATCTCGGTCTCCTCGAGCTTTGAACCAAGCATGCGGATCTCTCCCACCAAAGTAGTAAGACGCATGGCATAGTTGTTCACCAATTCAGTTTCCACCATCTGCAACTTGTGAAATTGGCGCTTCAGCACTTGTGCCCGAGCCTTGGTGACGCGATCTTTTTCGATTCTCATCTCCTTGAGTGCGTTCCACGCCTCTCTTGCCGTCTCGAACTCCGCCAATGTCATCAGCACGGAATCCGACATGGACTGGGCTATGACGGCCATGGTACCTTCGTCGCACTCCTCGTCGATGTCGTTGTCCGTGACTGCCTGCCACACTCGAAGAGTTCGGAGAATAATCTTCATATTCACCGCCCACACGCCATAGTTGGCGTTAGTGAGCATCGGGTACTGGATGGGGATGTTGCGATGTGCCTGGACATTGGCGCCGCCTGTTCCTCCACCACTAGTCGCTGACTTGCCGTCCTTCTTCACCTTGTTGTTGTTCTTGTTCGCCTTGGAACTGCCATTTCCCGACTTGACCGACTCGGTGTCACTATCCGTCATCGTAGATCGTCGAGGCTCTAGATACCAAGTGTTGGTTTTTGATCGCTAGATCAAACCACCTAGGACAATACATGTATGTAGTAGCTAACTTCAACCAAGCAGCCTAGCCGCTTAATCGATTCGTGGTTAGCTGACAGTACATGCACCTGACGTTGTACGTGCTTAGGAAAGCTAGCTAAGCTAGCGACTCGACGAATCGTAGTGACTTCGTATCTCAGCGAGAAAATTGGTTGATGTATTGCTACAGGCTCGTCTTGAGCCTGATAAACTTTGTATTACTTTGATTTGGTGTTTTACAAGGTTGGGGTACAGGCATATATATATGCTGAATCTTGCCTAGCGTATGTCTAACCGGCTTGATGTAGTATTCCTAATCCTACTTGATATAGAATACTAATAATACTAGTACGACTCGTACTAGGACTCATGCACATGCACCTGACTCCTTACCTTCGTCGAGTTCCCAATCTTCAGAGTTGCGTTTAATTCTTTCCAATAAGTCTCATTTGAATTCAATATCTTTCTTCATAAAAGAACCGGAGCGAGAAGTATCGAGCATGGATCGATCATTATGAGAAAGCCGAGCATAAAAATTCTGAATAATAATTTCTCTTGAGAGCTCATGGTTGGGGCATGAATATAACATTGACTTAAGCCTCCCCCAAGCTTGAGTGATTCTTTCTCCTTCACGAGGCCAAAATTGTAAATATAATTCCAATCACGATGAACCAGGTGCATGGCATAAAACTTCTGATGAAATTCCAATTTCAATCGGTTGTAGTTCCATGATCCAATATCATCACATAGCTTGTACCATGCCAATGCCTTCTCCTTCAAAGATAAAGGAAAACCCTTCTTATTGACAACATCCCCGGGCAAACCTGCAAGCTTAAATAATCCACAAACTTCATCCACGTAGATTAGATGCAAATCGGAATGTAGTGATCCATCTCCTGCATAAGGATTAGCTAGCAGTTTCTCTATCATACCCGAAGGAATTTCATAATAAATATTTACAGTAGGTGCAGCAGGTTGAGGAGCGACTCTTTGTGCTTCCGGTCGAGGTGAAGATACCCCGAACAAGCCCCTCAAAGGATTATTTTCCATAGTAACAAGTGACGGTAAATTTCAGCACACTATATAAATTTTCCTTGCCAAGTTCCACTCACCAAAGGCACTTCACTCCTCGGCAACAGAGCCAGAAAAGAGCCTTGATGACCCACAAGTATAGGGGATCTATTGTAGTCCTTTCGATATGTAAGAGTGTCGAACCCAACGAGGAGAAGAAGGAAATGACAAGAGGTTTTCAATAAGGTATCTCTGCAAGCACTGGCATTATGGGTAACAGATAGTTTTGTGATAAGATAATTCGTAATGGGTAGCAAGTAACAATTGTAACAAAGGTGAAGCAAGGTGGCCCAATCCTTTTTATAGCAAAGGATAAGCCTGTACAAACTCTTATATAAAGCAAGGCGCTCCCGAGGACACATGGGAATTTCTATCAAGCTACTTTTGATCATGCTCATATGATTCACGTTCGTTACTTTGATAATCTGATATGTTGGTTGACCGGTGCTTGGGTGCTGCCCTTACTTGGTCAAGCTTCCCACTTAAGATTAATCCCTCTCGCAAGAATTCGTAACTACGAAAGAATAATTAAGATAAATCTAACCATAGCATGAAACACGTGGATCCAAATCAGCCCCTTACGAAGCAACACATAAACTAGGGCTTAAGCTTCTATCACTCTAGCAACCCATCATCTACTTATTACTTCCCAATGCCTTCCTCTAGGCCCAAACAATGTCGAAGTGTCATGTAGTCGACGTTCACATAACACCACTAGAGGAGAGACAACATACATCTCATCAAAATATCGAATGAATACCAAATTCACATGATTACTTATAACAAGACTTATCCCATGTCCTCAAGAACAAACGTAACTACTCACAAAGCATATTCATGTTCATAATCAGAGGAGTATTAATGATGATCAAGGATATAAACGTATGATCTTCCACCAAGTAAACCAACTAGCATCAACTACAAGGAGTAATCAACACTACTAGCAACCCATAGGTACCAATCTGAGGTTTTGAGACAAAGATCGGATACAAAAGATGAACTATGGTTTGGAGAGGAGATGGTGCTGATGAAGATGTTGATGGATATTAAACCCCTCTCGATGAGAGGATCATTGGTGATGACGATGGCTTCGATTTCCCCTCCCGGGGGGAAGTTTCCTCGGCAGAACAGCTCTACCGGAGCCCTAGATCGGTTCTGCCCAAGTTCCGCCTCGAGACGGCGGCACTTTGCCCCGAAAGCTCTGTTATGATTTTTTCCAGGTCAAAACCCTCCATATAGCAGAAGATGGGCATCGGAGGGCTGCCAGGTGGGCCACAAGCCACAAGGGCGCGCCTAGGGGGTAGGGCGTGCCCCTGGCTTGTGACTGACTAGTGGGCCCCTTGATGTATTTCTTTCACCCAATAATTTTTATATATTCCAAAATAATTCTCTGTAGATTTTCAGGACTTTTGGAATTGTGCAGAATAGGTATCTCAGATTTGCTCCTTTTCCAGTCCAGAATTCCAGCTGCCGGCATTCTCCCTCTTCATGTAAACCTTGTAAAATAAGAGAGAAAAGACATAAATATTATACCAAAATGTGTAGTAACAGCCCATAATGCAATAAATATCAATATAAAAGCATGATGCAAAATGGACGTATCAATCAGTACCGACGGCCCTATTGTTAGCCGCCACATATAATAGTAACGGCTCTTTCGCTGCAGGGCAGCCAGAATCGGCGGCTCAACTAACTGTTTCTTGAGCACTTCAAACGCCTCATCAACAACATCACTCTAGAAAAAGTCATCTGTATTCTTCATCATTTGATACAATGGGATAGCCTTCCGCC
Source organism: Hordeum marinum (assembly GCA_022496015.1). NCBI lineage: Eukaryota > Viridiplantae > Streptophyta > Magnoliopsida > Poales > Poaceae > Hordeum > Hordeum marinum. The sequence continues at coordinate 473,194,371 of CM039676.1, forward strand.
AAGGCGGCTTATGAACCGGCTTAAAGGGGCGATATGACTCGCTAGGCGCTGGACATCATTGATGCACGCTGGCTTAGACAATTAGGTCATGGCCTTGATTTTTGTCCGGTTTAGCTTCAATCCCCCTTTCTGAGATGAGAAAACCCAAGAGCTTTCCTGCAGGAACACCAAAAACACATTTGGCCGGGTTAAGCATCATCCTGTAACCCGCAGATTATCAAAAGTCTCCTTCAAGTTGTCAAGTAAAGTTTCCTTCTTCCTTGACTTGACCACGGTGTCATCCACATAAGCATGAACATTGCGCCCAATATGATTATGAAGGCAGTTCTGTACACAACATTGATGAGTCACCTGTGCACTCTTAAGTCTAAAAGGCATGGACACATAGCATAAATCCCCAAAAGGCGTGATGAAAGACGTCTTCTCTTGGTCTTTGACTGCCATCTTGATCTGATGGTAACCCGAATAAGCATCCAGGAAACACAAACTCTCACAACCCGCCGTGGCATCAACGATCTAGTCAATGCGAGGAAGAACAAACAGATCGACCGGACAAGCCTTATTAAGATCCGTGTAATCCACACACATGCGCCAGGTGCCGTTCTTCTTAAGCACAAGCACTGGGTTGGCTAACCACTCTGGGTGAAAGACTTCCATAATGAACCCTGCCGCTAAGAGCTAGGCTATCTTTTCCCTAATAGCTTTGCGTCGCTCCTCATTGAAACATCGAAGGAAATGCTTGACCGACTTAAATTTAGGATCCACATTAAGATGATGCTCAGCGAATTCTCTTGGTACACCCGACATGTCAGAGGGCTTCCATGCAAAGATGTCCCGATTCTCACGGATGAATTCGATAAGCGTGATTTCCTATGCAGGGTCCATATTAGCCCCAATAGTGAACTGCTTCGATGAGTCGCCATCTGTGAAATCTACCAATTTGGTATCTTCTGCCAGAAACTTTAGGGGCGGCTCAGACTCCATGCTAGGCTTTTTCAACAGGGTCATATCTGTCAGGTCAACATTATCCGTATAGAACTTGAGCTCTGCCTTAGCACAACTTGACTCTGCATACGCAGCGTCGCCCTCCTCACACTTAAGAGCTATCTTTCAATCACCATGCACCATGATCGTCTCTTTCAGAGCCGACATCTTGAGTTACAAGTAGACATGACAAGGCCTGGCCATGAACTTAGGAAAAGCCGACCGTGCAAACAGGGCATCATATGGACTCTTATTTTAACCACCTCGAACCACAAGGTATCCACTCTATAGTTGTATTCATCACCAAATGCCACTTCAAGAGCAATCTTTCCTCTATATAAGCAGATTTGCCCGGCACAACACCATGGAAGACTGTGGACGATGGCTTAAGAGCTTTGTCAGTCAATTCCATCCGGCGGAAGGTGTCATAGTACAAGAGGTTGATGCTGCTGCCACCGTCCATCAGTACCTTTGTGAATTTGTGACCTCCCACCTGAGGTGCCACCACGAGTGCTAAGTGTCCCGGGTTATCAATTTGTAACGGGTGATCCTCCCAGCTCCGTGATATTGTATGTTTAGACCACTTTAAATATCTTGGAAGAGCCGACGCAACAGTGTGAACCGCCCTCTTATGTAACTTCTGGCCCCCCTTATCTAGACTTGTGGTGAAAATGTGGTATTGGCCTCCACTAAGTTGCTTCGGGTTACTCTGATACCCTGACTAATTGTTGTGCTGTTGACCATCGTTGCTAGGCTGTTGATGGTGACCACCTTGATTGCCTTGCCCCTGATATCCTGAACCTGAGCCACCGCCAATGAAGGCTAGCCCGTGAGAGCCGGGTCCTGACCCACCAGACGGCCCATTGCTGCCACCACGATGCTCATTGAGGCTATAATTCCTGAACTCTCGCATGATATAACAATCCCTCCATGCGTGACCAGATGGCCTGTCGGGTTGACTGTGCTCCGAGCAGGGCTTATTGAGCATCTCTTCCATGTTAAAGGGTGCCTTAGCCTTATTGAAAGGCGGCTTACCGTTACCCTTAGCACGATTATTTCCAATACTGGTGTTGGCTACCAGATCTGACCCGTCGTTCGGGTTCTTTCTCTTACCACCATTGCGAGGGTTATTATTTCCTGCCCCATTCTGCTGCTGGCCATTGCCACCGTTGTTGTTCTTGCCCTTAGATGATTTCTCCTTGTCAGACCCTGGGTCCTTAGTTGTGTCTAAATCTGCATACTTGGTGAGAGCCGACATGAGCTCACCCATATCCTGACAGGAGCACTTTAGCCGCCCGAGCTTCGGCTTAAGGGGTAAGAAGTGACAGGTTTTCTCTAAAATCAGGACTGCCTGAGACGCCGAGATGTTTTTAGACGAGTGGTTAACAGTCAAAACCCGCCAGACTCAGTGATGGTCCGACTCATCTTCATGCTGCACACAATGATCAAGATCAACAATCGTCATCGGCTGCTTGCATGTTCCCCGAAAGTTCTTGATAAAACGTGCTTTCAACTCGGCGCAAGACGCAATGGTATTGGGAGGCAGACCCTTTAACCATGTACAAGCCGGTCCTTCCAACATCATGATGAAGTACTTTGCACAAACCGCCTCACTGACGTCCAACATCTCCATGGCGAGCTCATAGCTCTCGACCTAGGCCTCTAGGGTAAATCGGCCGTGTAATTGGGCACCTTGCGCGGCCCTTTAAAATCCTTAGGCAAACAATCACTACATAACGCTGCTATCAAGCAAGGCGCGCCAACACCCCTATATGAAACTCCGGCTCCCAACGAGGTTGAAGGGGCTACCGAAGACGGCTCAGAAATCTTCGGGTAATTTGTCACTGGCGTCCCTCCCCAATGGGCTCTGCCTTTGTCCATAATATTTTGGGCGTTGGCACGGGGTGGGTCATCACGGGGCGGGTTACTTCGTCGCTCACTGCTAGAGACCGCCGGCAACTCTATGTGTGGGCTGTAGCTATGGCTCGGGATGGGGGTTGAATGCACCCGGCTCCGGCTGTCGGCATACTTCTCATGTTGAGCGATCGATGTCTGTAACAACTGGATGGCGTTCCATGCCTCTTCAGTGAACAACGTCCCCTTCGTAAGAGGGAGCGCATTAAGCCTAGTAGCCGCCACCACCATGTTTTCCACCAGGTTAGAATAATGACCCGGTGGGGTCATACGGTGCCACGACGGAGTCTGATCCTTACGGGGCGGGTCTGGCTGCCGTGGCGCCTCCATGGCCCGGGTAATGGCTAGCGGCACATTCGCTGCTTCCCCAGGGGTGTTAAAGAGATTCCGGGGCTCAAGCTATAGCGGGAGGCGGACTTGGGTCCTCCTCCCCAAAACCGCCTCTAAAGCATGTTGGTCCAGATTAAAGCGGAGGGCATCTATCTCAAACGCTCCGACTCAGCATTCATCTGATCTTGTAATATGTTGGTATCCTCTTGGGCCTTGGTCATTAGCGTCTTTATCCGAGTAATCTCCGTATTACGCTCTGCCTGATTCTCGGCGGTAACCTCGGTTCCCATTAAGGTTGTTAACTCCTCCATCAGATCTAGCAAAACTTGAGCCGGCGATGCTTGAGCCGGCGCCCTGGAAGACCTGGGGCCTGGCGCCGTGCCTACCGATGCTCCTGACGTTGTGCCATTCTGAGCTGGCGTCGTGCCTATCATAAAGATGGCGGCTCAACTTGGCGGGTAATAGGGCTCCAGAATACTGTCTCCATCGGTATAGCCCCCAAGACCACCATCATGAAGCTGGTAGATTGACTCCGCCTCTCCTCTCGAGGACCCATCATCTGAGAGGATAAGGGTCTCCCCTCCTGACACGGAGTCTTCCACACATTGCGTAAAGCCGACGGAAATGTTCCCGTGCCCTTCGAGAACTCCACACCATTGAGAGCTAGCACCACGGTGGGCGCCAACCCTCGTGGTTTTGTCACGGTAGATGTCCTAGTGAAAGGACTTAGGTTCAAGGCCATCTCTAAGGCGGTGAGCTCGAAGGGGTTGATCGGAATCGAGAGACAAGGGTTTACCTAGGTTTGGCCCCTCAGAAAGAGGTAAAAGCCTACGTCCTGCTTTGTGTTGTATTCATGGGGTATCGATTACAAGGGAGCAAGTTCGCCTGACCTAGCTATCGACGAGTTGTTTCGTACCCTAAGACGCACAGAGGCTCGCCTTTATATAGGTAGGTCGTGGCCTTGGGCTTACAAGAGTCCAGACCGGATTATAAAAAGTATCCGGTCTTGTCTCTAAGTCGCCTTGCCTTCCTGGGCAAGTCGTCTTTCGGGCGGCTCACGTGCGCGGGTCTCGCGTCGTCTTTCGGCTCTGGGCCTCCGTCTAGGCCCTTATGACGAGTCACCTCTCAAGCTTGTCTTGATACTTCTAGACCGCTTAAGGCCTTTGATTATGAGCCGCCAGGTATGACCCGGTCCCTCGTGGGTGGGTCACACCATGGAGTTATATCCCCAACACTCTAAGATTGAAGATATTGTTGGGGAATGTAGTAACAATTCAAAAAAATTCCTACGTGTCACCAAGATCAATCTAGGAGATGCTAGCAACAAGAGAGAGGGAGTGCATCTTCATACCCTTGAAGATTGCTAAGCGGAAGCGTTACAAGAACGCGGTTGATGGAGTCGTACTCGCGGCGATTCAAATCGTGGAAAGATCCGATCCAAGCACCGAACGGATGGCGCCTCCGCGTTCAACATGTGTACAGCCCGGGGGTGTCTCCTCCTTCTTGATCTAGCAAGGGGGAAGGAGAAGTTGAGGGAGAGCTCCGGCAGCACGATGGCGTGGTGGCGGTGGAGCTTGCAGTTCTCTAGCAGAGCTTCGCTAAGCGCTACGGAAGAGGAGGTGTAGGAGGGGAAGGGATGCGCCAAGGGAAGGGGTGTGGCTGTCCTCCCACCCCCACTATTTATAGGGGGAAGGGGAGAGGGGGCCGGCCCCCTAGATCCATCTAGATAGGGGGGGCGGTCCCCCGGGGGGCATCGGCCCCTAGGGTTTCCAACCCTAGAAGGGGGGGTGGCGACCCCCTAGGGTTTCCAATCCTAGAAGGGAAACGGCCCCTAGTCGCCTTGGGCCCTTGGGGGGCGCACCAGCCCACTAAGGGGCTGGTTCCCACCAAATTCCAGCCCATTAGGTCCTCCGGGCCATGTGGGCCCTCTCGGTGGACCCCCGGTACCGATAAACCCCGAAACCTTTCCGGTGACTGAAACTGGACTTCCCATATATAAATTTTCACCTCCGGACCATTCTGGAACTCCTCGTGACGTCCGGGATCTCATCCGGGACTCCGAACTACTTTCGGTAACCATATACAATTCCCATTACAACTCTAGCGTCATCGAGCCTTAAATGTGTAGACCCTACGGGTTCGGGAACAATGCAGTCATGCCGAGACACCTCTCTGGCCAATAACCAATAGAGGGATCTAGATACCCATATTGGCTCCCATATGTTCCACGATTATCTCATCAGATGAACCACGATGTCGGGGATTCAATTAATCCCGTATACAATTCCCTTTGTCCATCGGTATGTTACTTGCCCGAGATTCGATCGTCGGTATCCCTATACCTTGTTCAATCTCGTTACCGACAAGTCTCTTTACTCATTCCGCAACACATGATCCCGTTACTAACTCCTTAGTCACATTGAGCTCATTATGATGATGTATTACCGAGTGGGCCCAGAGATTCCTCTGCGTCACACGGAGTGAAAAATCCCAGTCTCCATTCGTGCCAACCCAAAGACACTTTCGGAGATACCTCTAGTGCACCTTTATAGTCACTCAGTTACGTTGTGACGTTTGATACACCCAAAGCATTCCTACGGTATCTAGGAGTTGCACACTCTGATGGTCTAAGGAAATGATACTTGACATTAGAAAAGCTCTAGCAGACGAACTACACGATCTTGTGCTATGCTTAGGATTGGGTCTTGTCCATCACATCATTCTCCTAATCATGTGATCACGTTATCAACGACATCCAATGTCCATGGCCAGGAAACCATGACCATGTATTGATAAACGAGCTAGTCAACTAGAGGCTCACTAGGGACATGGTGTGGTTTATGTATTCACACATGTATTATGGTTTCTGGTTAATACAATTATAGCATGAACAATAGACAATTATCATGAACAAGGAAATATAATAGTAACCATTTTATTATTGCTTCCAGGGCATATTTCCAACAAATATTGATGTCACTATTAAGGTTGCAAATAGAGATACTATTACACAACTTGGGATTGTTAGAGATGTTGAAGTCTTGTGTGAAAAAGTCAAGTACCCCACCGATTTCATAATACTTGGTTCAGAACAAGATAACTTTTGTCCCATTATATTTGGTAGACATTTCTTGAATACTTTTAATGCTGAAATTAATTATGCTAATGAGAAGGTCAAAGTAAGCTTTGGTGATGTGTCTCATGAATTTAATTTCTCTAAGTTTAGTAGACAACCACATGAAAAAGAGTTGCCTAATAAGGATGAAATAATTGGTCTTTCTTCTATTGTCGTACCTCCTATTGATCCGTTAGAACAATAGTTGCTAGATCATGAAAACGATATGCATATGAATGAAAAAAATGAAACAGATGATATATTTCTTAGAAAAACACCTATTCTTAAACACAACGTACCAGTTGATATATTAGGGGATCATCCTCCACCCAAGGGAGATCCCATGTTTGAGCTAAAGACATTGCCTGATACTCTGAATTATGCTTATCTTGATGAAAAGAAGATATATCCTGTTACTATCAGTGCTAATCTTTCAGAGCATGAAGAAAAGAGATTACTTAAAACTCTAAAGAAGCACATGACTTCTATTGGATATACTCTTGATGATCTTAAGGGCACGAGCCCCACTCTATGTCAGGACAAGATCAATATGGAATTGGATGCTAAACCTGTCATTGATCATCAACGCCGTCTCAATCCTAAGATGAAGGAGGTGGTAACATCTGAGATATTAAAACTTATGGAATCAGGTATAACTTATCATATTGCCGATAGTAGATGGGTAAGTCTTGTTCATTGTGTTCCTAAGAAAGGAGGTATAACTGTTGTTCCTAATGATAAAAATGAGCTTGTTCCACAAAGAATCATAACTGGTTATAGGATGGTGGTTGATTTCAGGAAATTAAATAAAGCTACTAGGGAGGATCATTACCCCTGCCTTTTATTGATCAAATGTTAGAAAGACTGTCTAAGCACACACACTTTTGTTTTCTTGATGGATACTCTAGTTTTTCTCAAATACCAATGTCAAAAGAGGAGCAAGAGAAAACTTCCTTTACTTGCCCTTTTGGGACTTATGCTTATAGGCATACGCCTTTTCGTTTATGCAATGCACCTGCTACCTTTCAAATATGCATGACTGCTATATTCTCTGACTTTTGTGAAAAGATTGTTGAGGTTTTCACGGATGATTTTTTTGTTCATGGGACTACTTTTGATGATTGCTTGAGCAACCTTGATCGAGTTTTGCAGAGATGTGAAGAAACTAATCTTGTCTTGAATTCGGAGAAGTGTCACTTTATGGTTAATGAAGGTATAGTCCTTGGGCATAAAATATCTGAACGAGGCATTGAGGTGGACAAAGCCAAAGTTGATGCAATAGAGAAAATGCCATGCCCAAAAGCTATCAAAGGTATAAGAAGTTTCCTTGGTCATGCTGGTTTCTATAGGCGTTTCATTAAAGATTTCTCAAAGATTTCTAGGCTATTAACTTCAAAAAGATATTCATTTTGTTTTTATGATGATTGTGTAGAAGCCTTTGAAATACTTAAGAAACCCTTGATTTTTTCACATATTGTCCAACCACCTGATTGGAATTTACCATTTGAAATTATGTGTGATGCTAGTGATTATGTTGTTGGTATTGTTCTAGGGCAAAGAGTAGACAAGAAATTGAATGCTATTCATTATGCTAGTAAGACCCTAGATGTTTCTCAAAGAAATTATGCTATTATTGAGAAGGAGTTTCCAGTTGTTGTTTTTACATGTGATAAGTTTTGACCTTACATCGTTCATTCCAAAGTAACTATTCACATTGATCATGCTGCTATTAAATACCTTGTAGAAAAGAAAGATGTTAAACCTAGACTTATTAGGTGGGTGCTTTTACTTCAAGAATTTGACTTGCATATCATTGATAGGAAGGGAACTGAAAACCCTGTAATAGATAACTTGTCTAGGATGGAAAATGTTCTTGATGACCCACTGCCTATTGATGATAATTTTCCTAATAAGGAACTTGTTGTTATAAATACTTCACATTGCACTCCATGGTATGCAGATTAAGCTAATTACATTGTTGCTAAATATATTCCACCTAGCTTCACCTATCAACAAAAGAAAAAAAATCTTTTATGATTTACGACATTACTTTTGGGATGACCCACATATTTATAAAGAAGGAGTAGATGGTGTTATTACATGTTGTGTACCTGAGCAGGAAGAGGGACATATTCTAAGAACGTGTCACTCCGAGGCCTACGAACGACACCATCCTGGTGACAGAACTGCTCACAAGGTATTACAATCCGGTTGTATTGAGCTACACTCTTTAAAGATGCTCGTAAGTATGTCCTTTCATGTGATGAATGTCACAGAATTTGTAACATTGGTAGACGTGATGAAATGCCTATGAATTATTGACCTGCTATCGTACCATTTGATGCTTGGGGCTTTGATTATATGGGAACTTTTCCTTCCTCTAATGGGTACACTCATATTCTAGTTGTTGCTGATTACGTTACTAAGTGGGTAGAATCTATTCCAACTACTAGTGTTGATCATAACACCTCTATTAAAATTCTTAAAGACATCATTTTCCTGAGGTTTGGAGTCCCTAGATATTTAATGACTGATGGTGGTTCACATTTTATTCATGGTGATTTCCGTAAAATTCTAACTAAATATGATGTTAACCATAGAATTGCATCACCTTATCATCCCAGTCCAGTGACCGAGTTGGATTGAGCAACCGAGAAATTAAATTTATTTTGTAAAATAATCTAGATATAATCGGTCTAAGAAACTAGATGACGCTTTATGGGCTTATAGAATTGCATATAAATATCCCATGGGAATGTCTCCATATAGAATGGTGCATGGAAAAACTTGTCATTTACCTCTTGAGTTAGAACATAAACCTGCAATTAAAGAAATCAATTATTTGATATTAGCTCATTAGATGAATGGAGGACACATGCCTATGAAAATACCATGTTATTTCGGCAAAAGTTTAAAAGATGGCATGACAAAGGAATTCAAAAAATGAGAATTCAATGTAGGAGACCTAGTGCTTTTGTACAATTCTCATTTCAAATTTTTTGCAGGTAAACTCCTCTCCAAATGGGAAGGCAATATGTTGTCAAGGAGGTCTATCGCTCCGGTGCTATAAAGATTAATAACTTTGAAGGAAAAAAATCCGAGATTGGTAATTGGGCAAAGAATTAAGCATAACATCTCAGGTACGCCCATTAATGTTGAAACTAATATTATTGAAGTGATAACATCAGAAGAGAACATAAGAGAGACCTTCCGGAACACTTCAGAAACATGAAAAAGGAGTAGGTACGTGATACGGTAAGTAAACCAAATCCAAAAATTCCAAAATAAACATGTTCTGTTGGTTTTGGTATTTTAGAAAAAAAATCCAAAAATAACAAGGGACCCACGAGGGAGGCACAAGCCAACAGGGCGCGCCCATCCCCCTAGGCTTAATGGTTGGTGAGGAGTTGGATGAGATTCATCATGTAATCAAGTTAGTTTTGTTAGGGATTGATCCCTAGCATACCTGGCCAAACCTTGGGCCGGGCCTAAAAAAGCCCGGCATTAGAAACCCACACCCCGTCGGGCCTGATATTTGGGCCCAGGCCTGGCCCGAGCTCGAAAAAGCCCGGCCCGGACCGGCATAGGAATAAATCTAGATTTCAACGAGCCCAGGCCTGGGCCCGGCCCGGCCCCCGGGGTCAAAATCTAGGCCCGAGCCCGGCCCGTGGGCAAGGTCGGGTCGGGCCGGGTCAGGCTTTTTCGGACTGGGCTGACCGGGCCGGGCTGCCCATGGCCAGGTACTGATCCCTAGTATCCACTATATTCTAAGATTAATGTTGATATGACTTTGCCATGCTTAATGCTTGTCACTAGGGCCCGAGTGCCATGATTTCAGATCTGAACCATTTATGTTATCATCATTATATCTATGTTCTTGATCCGATCTTACCTAGTCATATGTACCTATTACGTGTTATGCCCCGTCAACCCCATAGTGACAATATTTGGGATACTTCATAGTGATGATCGTAGTTTGAGGAGTTCATGTATTCACTAAGTGATAATGCTTTTTTCCGGCTCTCTATTAAAAGGAGGCCTTAATATCCCTTAATTAGTTTCCTTATGGACCCCGCTGCCACGAGAGGGTAGGACAAAAGTTGCCATGCAAGTTTTTTTTCCATAAGCATGTATGACTATATACGGAATACATGCCTACATTACATTGACGAACTGGAGCTAGTTCTGTGTCGCCCTAGGTTATGATTGTTATATGATGAATATCATCCAACAAATACTCTGATCTAGTGCCTACGATATTTTCATGTATTGTTCTTGCTAAGTGATACATCTCCAACGTATCTATAATTTTTGATTGTGTCATGCTATTATATTATGTGTTTTGGATGTTTTATATGCATTAATATGCTATTTTATATTATTTTTGGGACTAACTTATTAATCTAGATCCTAGTGCGAGTTTCTGTTTTTTCCTTGTTTTTGAGTATTGCAGATATGGAATATTAAACGGAGTCCAAACGGAATAAAATCTTCGGAATGATTTTTTCTGGAACGAAAGAGATCTACCAGGCTTGGAGTGCAAGGCAGGGACACTACCAGGAGGTCACAAGCCAGGGGGCGCGGCCAATCCCCTGGCCGCATCTGGCAGGCTTGCCACCTCCTGTCAGGTCTCCTAGCCCTAATCTTCTTCCTATAAATACTCAAATATCCCCCAATACCAAAGAGATCCACGCAAATACTTTTCCGCCGCCAGAAGCCTTCGTTCCCGAGAGATCCAATCTTGGAGCCTTTTTTGCTAATCTGCCGGAGGGGGATTCGATCACAGAGGGCATCTACATCAACTCCATTTCCCCTCCGATGAGGCGTGAGTAGTCCACTACAGACCTACAGGTCCATAGCTAGTAGCTAGATGGATTCTTCTCACCATGTTCTTCATGATCTTCATGGAGATCTATCCGATGTAATACTCTTTTGTGGTGTGTTTGTCGAGATCCGATGAATTGTGGGTTTATGTTCAGATTATCTATGAATATTATTTGAGTCTTTTCTGAATTCTTATATGCATGATTTTATATCTTTGCAATTCTCTTCGAGTTATTGGTTTGGCTTGGCCAACTAGATTGGTAATTCTTGCAATGGGAGAAGTGCTTAGTTTTGGGTACAATCTTGCGGTGTCCTCACCCAGTGACAAAGTAGGGGTAGCGAGGCACGTATTATATTGTTGCCATCAAGGGTAACAATATGGGGTTTTCATCATATTACTTGAGTTTATCCCTCTACATCATGTCATCTTACCTAATGCGTTACTCTATTCTTAATGAACTTAATACTCTAGATGCAGGCAGGAGTCGATCGATGTGTGGAGTAATAGTACTAGATGCAGAATTGTTTCGATCTACTTGACACGGATGTGATGCCTATATGCATAATCATTGCCTTGGATGTCTTCATAATTATTCGCTTTTTTGATAATTTCCTTCAAGAGAGAAGCCTCTAGTGAAACATATCACCCCCGAGTCTACTTTCCATAATGTATTTCCAGATCTATAAACCAAAAATACCAAAAATACCTTACTGCAATTTATTTTAATTTTTGCTTTCTGCAATCTATTACATCTATATCTATCGGATCTAATCCTTGCAAATAACCATGAAGGGATTGACAACCCCTTTATAGCGTTGGGTGCAAGAGTTTGATTGTTTGTGTAGGTGCATCCATTGGTGACTTTCTTGTTCCTCCTACTGGATTGATACCTTGGTTCTCAACAACTGAGGGAAATACTTATCTACTTTGCTGCATCACCCTTTCCTCTTCATGGGAAAACCAACGCACGCTCAAGAGGTAGAACTAAGTTACTACTATTGCTGCTACTGTTATGCTTGCTACAAAATCATTGCTTCTATTGTTACCACTATTGTTACTGTCACCACTACTACCAACCTATCATATTACCGTGCTATTGATCACTTTACTATATATATTTATCTCCAGGTGTGGTTGAATTGACAACTCAACTGCTAATACACTCAAATATTCTTTGGCGCCCCTTGTGTCAAATCTATAAATTTGGGTTGAATACTCTACCCTCGAAAACTATTGCGATCCCCTATACTTCTGGTTTAACAAGACCTCTTTCTGGTGCCGTTGCCAGCGAGCATAGCTTTATTTTTTGAGTCAGTTGGGATTTATATCAATTGGTCACTATGAAGAATCTGAAGGATACTAAAACCAAGATTTTTTCCTCTAAGACGAGGGGAGGTAAGGAACTGCCATCACACTCCGCACTTGATTCACCTTCTATTATGAGTAAGCTGGCAACACAACCACATGCTATTAATCCTAATATTGATGATGCTACTTCTTCTATGAATGATGCTTATGATGATGCTAGTACTATGCTTGATGAAACCATGCCATTAGGTGAATTTCTTGATGAATAAATTGCTAGAGCTAGAGAGAATGAAATTATTGAAACTGCTGAATCTGTTGAAACCGATGAGAACTTTGAAACTGATGATTATGAAACACCTAATAGGCCTAGCTCTCCTAGATTTGAAATGTCTAAGATACCTGAAGGTTATTCTTTGGATGGAGAAATAGCTAGAGAGATTCTTGCTTGTAATGATAGGAATGATGTTAAGAAATTAGTATGCAAGTATAAGGAAAAGACTTTGAATGCTAAAATCAAATGTGATCCTAAGTTTGCTACTTCACCTATCTTTGTTACCGATAAGGATTATGAATTCTGTGTCGACCCAGAGTTAATTACTTTGGTTGAATCCGATCCTTTCATGGCTATGAAACTGAAACTATGCTACTACACCTTACTAAGCTGAATTATATAGCCACCCTATTTGCCCATGATGAGAAGATTCGCTACTATTATGTTCTCAAATTATTTTCGTTATCATTAAAGGGTGATGCTAAGACATGGTACAATACTCTTACTCCTGGTTGTGTGTGTAGTCCCCAGGATATGATTTACTACTTCTCTAAAACATATTTTCCTGCTCATAAGAAACAAGCTACCTTATAGGAAATATTTAACTTTGTGCAAATTGAAGAAGAGAGTCTCCCACAAGCTTGGGGGAGGCTTCTCCAATTGCTTAATGCTTTGCCTGGTCATTCTCTTAAGAAACATGAAATACTTGATATCTTCTATAATGGACTAACATATGCTCCTAGGGACTTCCTAGATAGTTGTGCTGGTTATGTTTTCAGGGAATGAACTATTGAACAAGCTGAGGAACTATTGAATAATATATTGAAGAACTATGATGATTGGACTCTCCCTGGACTACCAATTGAGCCCACTACGATGAAGAGGGGTATCTTATTTCTCAGTCCTGAAGATATGCAAGAGGCAAAGAAATGTATGAAGGAAAAAGGTATTAAAGCTGAGGATGTTAAGAATTTACCGCCTATTGAAGAAATACATGGGCTCAACACACCACCACCTCCACAGGTGGTAGAGGTAAATTCTTTATTAAAGTTTTATGAAGGTGATATCCCCTCAAATAAACATCCCAGTCAATGCTTATATGAATTTGATAACTACACTATGAAGCAAAAACACTTCAATGCAAATGTTCTGAAACACTTGAAATATAATGCTGATATGATTGCTCTCTTGAGTGACTTGCTATTTAGAATTAGTAATGATGTTAGAGGCATAGGAACACATGCCTCTATGGTTCAAACTCAATTAGAACAAGTTGCTAAATCTCAAAGAGAATTGCTTGACAAAATGAATAATAATATGAATGATCATGATATTAGAGTAGTAACTAGAGGAGGTAGAATGACCCAAGAACCTCTTTATCCTGAGGGTCATCCTAAAATAATTGAATAAGAATCACAAGGAATTAATGCTGATACATCTAGTCTTTCTAAGAAGAAAAAGAAAAATGATAGGACTATGCATGCTTCTAGTGATCCCGAGATAGAAAAACCTCCTAATGATACTAATGATGATAAAAATGATAGGACTATGCATGCTATACCTTGCTCCATCAAAAGAAATTATGTCAAAACTGCTTTGTGTGATTTAGGAGCTGGTGTTAGAGTTATGCCTTTCACTTTATATGAAATACTTGATTTGAATAAACTCACACCTGTTGAGATATCATTGCAAATGGCTGACAAATCAACAGCCATACCTATCGGTATTTGTGAGGATGTGCCCATTGTTGTTGCCAATTTACTATCTTAATGGACTTTGTTATTCTTGAGATGCCCGAGGATGAGAATATGTCGATTATCCTTGGTAGACCCTTTTTCAATACTGCAGGGGCTGTTATTGATTGCAGTAAAAGCAAGGTCACTTTTCATATCAATGGTAATGAGCATACAATGCACTTTCTGAAGAAACAATTCCAAGTGAATGGTGTGAATGTTATTGAAAATTCTTCGACACTAATTATTGGAAGGTTTCAAGTACCTCTACCTAGCTACTGTAAAAAACAAATATGATATCATTATGGTTGGGGATATGCCTATCCCCATTGAGGTAACCAAGTGTTTTACGAAAGTTCTACGGTTTCATGCTAATTGAAAGTGGTTGTTAATAAGACTTGATCAACCTTATTAATGAATCATTTTCGAGAGGTGTGAAGTTGATGAATTTAGTAGACACAACTCTCTGTATCCACTTTTAGTTTTCGTTTTTTCGTAGTTAAATAAAATAAAATGCCATGTTTATCCAATTTCCTTTTTTTCTCGTGCAATAAAAAATGACCCAAAATAAAAATTCTCAGAATGCCCTGAAAAATTGATATGAAATTTTTCTATTTATTTATGAATTTCTGGGACAAATAATACCAGGGGGGTGCACCAGGTGGCCATGCTCCACCAGGGCGCGCCAGCCCCCCTAGCGCGACCGGGTAGAGGGTGGGCCCCTGGTGGGTCCCCTCACTTATCTCTTTAGCCCATGTCATCTAATACCTCCTAAAAAAATCACTATTGCTCTCTCCCTAGTGTTCTTGCTCAAGAACCCATGGATTTTGATCTCCTTGCTCAAAGCTCTATTTTCAAAATTGTTTTAGGGGATAGATTATCGGTATGTAACTCCCCCATTGCTCCAATTAGTTCTTGATTTGGTGGTTTATTTTCAGAATAATTAGGTACTCTTGGTGCTGTTGTAGATAAGCTTGCATGTTGAATTCTTAGAGTTCTAAGTAGTTTGAATGCTTGTTATGGCCTCTATGCATCCCCAGGAGTAGTTGCTATTAATCTTATTTAGTTTTGTTACCAAAATTTTGTGGACTAAATTTTTTTAGAATTTTATTTGTAGAAAATAAGATGAATTTCTTTAGGAAGTACGCCTCCAAGAAGAATGCCAAGGAAGTTACTGGGAAATCAGCTGATAGTGACCCACACATTCCAAGGAAGGAAGAAGTGCGGCCATGCGAATGGCCACATATTCCCTTTATGGAGGAAGCCGATTTCTATCAAGAATTCTCTCAATTTATTGACAATGCCAGGCTGACCAACTTCCTCGCAGATAAGTGTGATGAGTATCACATCTTCACAAATTCCTTCGTGCAAAGTTTTAATCCTAAATAGGAATAACCCTCCGAAGGTGCAGTTTAATTTGTATGGTGAAAACTACAAAATACCATTCACCGACTTTTGTGACAGATGCTTGATTCCTTCTGATGGGGAATTAAGAGAGCCTAGACCAGCAGAGTTTGAGGATTTTCTTGTCACCTTAATAGTGGGTGACGATAGAGGCGTGTCAAAAGCAACCGCCACTAGTTTGCAGTTTCCTTCTGTGCACTACTTTGCTATATTCACGTCCAAGTGTTTCAGTGCTAAGGAAAAGGTCGGTGCACTTAGTGCTCTAGAGCTTGCCATTTTGTGACTTGCATTATATAATAATCACACTTTTAGCCTAGGAGCTATTGTTGCACAACGACTACAACTTAACAAGAGTAAGGGCAAGATACATGGTGGCATTTACGCTACTCGTTTAGCGAGTCATTTAGGAGTTCAGATATGCCCTCATGATTATCTTTTGCCCAAGGTTTATATAGATTACAGGTTGTTGACGGATCACCATTTTCTTTATGAGGCTAACCAATTTAATAATATTCGCTATAACCTGGTGTTTAGGGTCAAAACCCGTGATTTTATCCCGTTGCCTGCTCCTGCTTTGTTTGATTCTATTGCCAGGATTACGCCAGATGATATCATCACCTACCGGAGCAACCAAGCTGCGGCAGAGGAGGAGCCCCAGGATTGGGATGCTGAGGTACCTCCTCCACCACAATTCAACATGGGACCAGACGGCTACTACGGATGGTGATTACCAAGCTAGGCCAAAAGCCTAATCTTGGAGGAGTACGTATTCCCACCGACACTACATTCATGTTCACATATTTCATTTCATTTGTCGGTATCCACATTCTTTCATTGTATTATCCATGCTAGATTTATTTTTCTCATTTTCTTGTTGTGTGTTTGAAATACTTTGAGAAAATACAAAAATACTTCTTGCTTCTTTTTGGTTTTTCTTTTCAGTTTAGTTAGTTGTAGTATTAAAAGAAAACTCAAAAAGATTTCTCATTTCTTCTTTTGCTTGTTGGGAGTTCTCCCGCGTAAATAGTTTTTCTCGTTTTTGTTTTCCTCCTCTTGTTTGCTTTCTTCAAGAAAAACTAAAAACTCCAAAAATATTTCATTGTGTTTATTTGAATTTATTTTTCTTTTATTGAGTCATACCGAGGAGAAGACCACGATGAAAATGTTGAGTGGCTCTCATATGCATTATTGTTGATCTAACATAGAGCCCATATTATTTTGTCTTCTCCTCTTGAATAAAATGTTTGCATATTCCAGCTTAGTGCATGGCACTTTTGCACTATTATTATTTCCATATCATTCGATTGTGCAAATGAAAGGCAATAATGACGACATTTCATGAATTGCCCGTGGCAGAGAAAAGCGGGTATGAACTCAACTTGTTCTTGCTTTTGTAAATATGTTTAACCTGGTACCCATGATTAAACACATTATGATTGAACATGTTTGCAATGATAATTATAGATTATAGTAATTCATGACATGCTCAAGTAGCTAGTAGTGGATAATGATTTATCTTGGATGTCAACATGCATTAAAATGGTTGTGATGTAGTATGATGATATGGTATCCTCTTCTGAATGTTTCAAGCGGCTTGACTTGGTACATGTTCACACATGTAGTTGAATCAAAACCAACATAGCCTTCATGATATTTATGTTCATGGTGTTCATATCCTACTCATGATAGCATTCAATGTTTATTATTCGTAATGCATGTTTATGACCGTATTTGGTCTCTAGCTGGCCTCTTCTCAATCTATTTGCTAGCCTTTACCCGTACTAAGTGGCAATTCTACTTTTGCATCAAAAACCCTTAAACCAAAGTTATTCCAGATGAGTCCATCATATCTACTTATATGTAGTATGACCCTGTTGTTCCAAGTAAATTTGCATGTGCCATCTCTAAAATTTCAAATGAACGTCTATTTTGTGTGCCTGGACTGCTCATGGAGCAACAGGGGGTGGTCAGTATCTTCCATCTTAAGCGGGTTACTCTTATGATGAGTCTTTATTCACTTGTCCTTGCATGAGAAGGGCGGTAATAGGGATTCCCAATCCTAAAATCAAAATAAATGCAAATAACTAAACAAAACTCCCCTAGGAATGTTGTTGGTTTGGACGGTACCCGTGGATTCAGCTCGCCGTGGAATGTGTTTGTTGGTGGTGAGGAGTAAACATTTACTTTTATCGCTTGTGAACCGCTACTAATTTGTTTAACATGGAAGATATTGATAGGTCTTGGTCGTAACATTGACAGGAGGAGTGGACCTATCAAAATTATACGTATCTCTTATTTAATCCGTGAGCTCTGGAACCTCTGCAAATTCACGCTTCCCTCTGCGAAGGGACTATCTATTCACTTTAATGTTGAGTCATCAGATTCTAAAATAAGCGTCAGATCTGAGAGCACTATTGTCATCCTGATGCATTGTGTATAGTGAATGTTGGATGCATCACGACTACATCTTTTCTACCATGAATTACAATTTTTAGTCGTTGCTTGAACTTTGGAGGTGCTCTGCATTTATGTTTTGCGGTTTCAGAAAGGGCTAGATATACCATTATTGTCATATTATATCATGATTGTTTTGACAAATTGTTTGCACTTGAGATATCTTATTATTGCTTGCTACTTGTTTGCGTCATTGATATGAGTTAATATAGTCTTTAAGAGTTATTGTTGACATGGTTAGTCATGATCTTTGCTGAAAATCCGGGTAATACTTAAACATATATATGTAAACAAGAACAAAAGAGTTTGTAAAAGTTTTTGTTTCTCACTTTCAGTTTGTCAACTAAATTGCTTGAGGACAAGCAAGGGTTTAAGCTTGAGGGGGTTGATACGTCTCCAACGTATCTACTTTTCCTAACACTTTTGCTCTTGTTTTGGACTATAATTTGCGTGAATTGAATGAAACTAACCCAAACTGACGTTGTTTTCAGCAAAACTACCATGGTGTTATTTTTGTGCAGAAATAAAAGTTCTCGGAACGGAGCAAAACTTTTTGGAGATTTATTTTGGAATATTTAAGGAATTATGGAGCCAAAAGACACCTGAGAGGGGGCCCAGGGGGCCCACCCCCACCAGGGCGTGCGAGGCCGCCCTAGCACGGCCTAGTGGAGGGTGGACCCCTCATGGGTCCCCCGACCCTAATTCTAACGCTATAAATTCACAATTCCTCGGGAAAAAATCAGAGGGAAGGTTTTACCTCGTTTCACGATATGGAGCCGCCGCCACCTCCTGTTCTTTATCGGGAGGCCAGATCTGGAATCCGTTTAGGTCTACGGAGAGGGGAATCTTCAGTCTTCATCATCATCAACCCTTCTCCGTCACCAATTCCATTATGCTCCTCACCGGGAGTGAGTAATTCCTTCATAGGCTTCCTGGTCGGGGAGGAGTTGGATGATATTCATCATGTAATTGAATTAGTTTTGTTAGGGCTTGATCCCTAGAATCCACTATGTTCTAAGATTGATGTTTCTATGACCTTGCCATGCTTAATGCTTGTCACTAGGGCCCGAGTGCCTTGATTTCGGATCTGAACCATTTATGTTATCATCATTATATCTATGTTCTTGATCCGATCTTGCCTAGTCATATGCACCTATTACATGTTATGAGCCGTCAATCCCATAGTGACAATATTTGGGATACTTCACGATGCTGGCCATAGTTTGAGGAGTTCATGTATTCAGTAAGTGCTAATGCTTTGTTCTGGTTCTCTATTAAAAGGAGGCCTTAATATCCCTTAGTTTCCTTATGGACCCCGCTGCCACGGGAGGGTAGGACAAAAGATTGCATGCAAGTTCTTTTCTTTAAGCACGTATGACTATATACGGAATACATGCCTACATTACATTGATTAACTTGAGCTAGTTCTGTATCGCCCTAGGTTATGACTTTTATATGATGAATATCATCCAACAAATACTCTGACCTAGTGCGTACGATATTTTCACGTATTGTTCTTGGTAAGTTACTACTGTTGCTGCTCCTGCTATGCTTGCTACAAAATCATTGCTGCTATTGTTACCGCTACTGTTACTGTCACCAGTACTACCAACCTATCATATTACTGTGCTACTGGTCACTTTGCTGCAGATATTTATCTCCAGGTGTGGTTGAATTGATAACTCAAATGCTAATACTCTCAAAAATTCTTTGGCGCCCCTTGTGTTGAATCTATAAATTTGGGTTGAATACTCTACCCTCGAAAACTGTTGTGATCCCTATACTTGTCGGTAATCAATGACATGCAAAACCAAAATTGTGAGTTTTGAATCTAGGTTTAAAAGGATGAGCATCGCTGCCGATTTCAGGATTCCGGAGATGAGATATTCTTTCTATGATGGAGAGCCAATGCCTTGGAAGATGGAGGACAAGCCTACTACATCATCACCACCATCACCCAAGAGGGACGCTTGAGTACATGGGTATGGGCACCACCCTTAGCTTGTTCCAAGCTTGGGGAGGTGCCCCGGTATCGTATCAACATCACCTTTTTACCATTACCATTTATCTTAGTTTGATCCTTAGCTATTTTGTGATTTTAGAGAAATAAATTTTAGATTTACTTTCTTAGAATTTTTGCTTTGAGATCTATCTATCCTTGTAATCAAGTGTGAGAGTTATATAATAAACATTAGTTTAGTTTTGTGTGCTTTACTTTCATGCACCCATGATCATAGCATGACAATGAAAGAAAAAGAAAAGATTATATGCTTATCTCATGGGGAGTAATGACTTCACATAGAAAAAGGTATACGTGATAAAAGGTGTTGAGAACTAACAAACATAGCATTAGTAATTGATATAATGTATGCAAGATTATGACAGAGAAGAGGAGATTCGCATATATATACACTATCTTGGACACCTTTTATGATTGTAAGACCCCATCAAATATTATATAATGATCAAGTGTTGATGTTGGACATGCAAGATAACATAAAGATCATGATTGTTTACATTTGCATATAAGTTATATTTTCATGGATCCCTTAACATGTGATGCTTGCTTTAGATCTTTTGCTAGCCAAATTTTTCTGCACTAAGTAGAGATATTACTTGTGAATCCATAACCCTTTAAACCCAGTTTCTTTCCATGAGAGTCCACCATACCTACCCATGGATTGAGTAAGATCTTTCAAGTAGTTTTCATCGGTGCACAAAGCAATAAAAATTGCTTCTAAATAGGTATGATATTTTATTGTAGGGGAAAATAAGGTTTGAACGATCTTGTGATAGGGAAGAAATAAAAGGGACAGAGTGCATGATAGAGTTCACTATCACAAGGGGCAATACACAATGATGTTCCTTTGCAATAAGAGTGTGCACATTCAAACAAACAAAGCGCATGGCAACCTATGGTTCCCTCTACGAAAGGCCTATCTTTTATCTGCATACAATAATTTATTTTCATGCAAGAGTCAATAATATTTACCCTTGTTCCTACCTATTAACTCTTTAGTCGGCAAGCATTATGTTTTGAGGAAAGATCCAGACAGATATGTCCAGTTGAATGTAGGTGATCATGATTCATTATTGTTGACATTATCCTTGATGTAAATAAGTTGGGTGGCAAATATAATGAATCCCCCATCTTCCTATGTGTCCGACGGAAACATTGGCTCCAAAAATATGCAATGTGTGTCAACAATCATAGAAGGCTACATGACAGTTGAGTATGTGAACTTGCCAGAAATAAAAGCTCTTACATAGACTATTCTCTTCAATATGATGGATTATGATTATCTCAATGACTAATGGCACTGTTTGTTGGTTGTCAATAAAGTTTATGCTTCATAATACCTCAGCTGTGAATAGATTGTTACTAGTTTATGAAAAGCTATATGTCAGAAAACTTGCCGCTATGCTCATATTCATGATGCTCTCATGTCTGCTTTTGTTTTTATTGACTTCTTCCACTCAAATCATGTGGTCATTATTCTCGAGCTCGGCTTTCTCTTGAGGACAAGCGAGCTCTAATCTTGGGGGAGTTGATACGTCCATTTTGCATCATGATTTCTTATTGATATTTATGTTATTCTTGTCCATTTTTCCCTATTATCATACAATTCTTATGCCCTTTCTCTCTAAATATGCAAAATACAACACAAAGAGGGAAATATCTAGAAACTGGAATTCTGGACCAGGAAACCAAGAAAAAGGCAAAAAAATCACCAGACTCCAAATGACCTAAAACATCACGGAGATTTTTTATGAAACATTTAAGAATTATTGTGCCAAACATATACCAAAGGGGCCACCTGCTCGCCTCAAGACAACAAGGCGCGCCCACCCCCCTGGGTGCACGTTGATGGCTTGTGGGGCCCCAACAGGACTCCAGACCCCCCCTCTTGTCCTATATGGTGTGTTTTACCATAGAAAAAATCATAGGCAATCTCTCAGGACGAAGCGCCGCCTGTTGGGAAACGTTCCATGGGAACAAAAGAATTTCGTACACACAAACAAGATCTATCCATGGTGATGAGCATATACAAGAGGAAGAGTGGATCTACATACCCTTGTAGATTGCTAAGCGGGAAGCTTTAAGAAACACGGTTGATGTAGTCGAACGTCTTCGCGATCCAAATGGCCAATCGTCCCGTGATCCAATCACGATCCTAATCTAGCACCGAACAGACGACACCTTCGCGTTCATCACATGTACAACTCGATGACGATCTCTGCCTTCTTGATCCAGCAAGAGGGAGCAGAGAGGTAGATGAGTTCTCAGGCAGCACGACCAAGTGGTGTCGGTAGTGGTGAACTAATCCTCCAGGGCTTCGCCGAGCTCCGCCGAACTAATCTAGAGGAGAATATGATCTAGAGGGAGAGAGAACAGCACATGGCTTTTCAGATTCGGGCTGCCCTCAAAAACCCTCCAATATATATAGGAGGAGAGGGGGTAGGTGGGAGGCATTCCTAGCCCCTCCTCGAAGGGCTTTGGCCGAACTAGGGGAGGAGTCCACCTCCCACAAGGGAGGTGGACTACTCCTTACTTGGCCCCTCTCCCATCTCCATGTGCATGGACCCTTAGGGGCTGGTTTCCCAGCCCACCGGGGTCTAGTGCACCACTTCCTAGGCCCATATATCCCCTGGGATGAGTGTGCCCCTCTCGGTGGACCCTCGAAACCCTCCCGGCACTCCCGGTATACTACGCGAAATACCCAAAACTTTTCTAGTGACCAAAAAGAGACTTCCTATATATCAATCTTTACCTCCGGACCATTTTGGAACTCCTCGTGACTTCCGAGATCTCATCCGAGACTACGAACAACCATCGGTCACCAACATACATACTCAATACTACCGAAACGTCACCGAACGTTAAGTGTGCAGACCGTGCGGATTCGAGAACTATGTAGACATGACCGAGACACCTCTATGGTTAAGAAACAATAGCGGGACTTGGAATCCCATATTGGTTCCTACATATTCTACAAAGATCTTTCTCGGTTGAACCTCTATGTCAAGGATTCAGCCAATCTGTATGATGTTCCCTTTGTCCTTCGGTATGTTACTTGCCCGAGATTCGATCGTCGGTATCTCTATACCTAGTTTAATCTCATTACCGGCAAGTCTCTTTACTCGTTCCGTAATACAAGATACTGTGGCTTACTCTTTAGTCACTTTGCTTGCAAGGCTCATTGTGATGTATATTACCGAGTGGTCCCTCAAATACCTCTCCATCACACGGAGTAACAAATCCCAGTCTTGATCCATGCCCACTCAACAAACACCCTCAAAGATACCTGTTGAGCATCTTTATAGTCACCCAGTTACATTGCAACATTTGATACGCGCAAGGTATTCCTCCGGTGTCAGTGAGTTGCGTGATCTCATCGTCATAGGAACAGATACTTGACATGTAGAAAACTATAGCAATAATCTGACATGATCATATGCTATGTTCATAGTTTTGGTCTTATCCATCACATCATTCTCCTAATGACATGATTCCATTATCAAATGACGTCTCATGTTTATGGCTAGGAAACCTTGGCCATCTTTGATCAATCAGCTAGTCTACTAGAGGCATACTAGGGACACGGTGTTGTCTATGTATCCACACATGTATTTGTGTTTCCAATCAATACAATTATAGAATGGATAATAAAAGATTATCATGAACAAGGAAATATAATAATAACCAATTTATTATTGCGTCTAGGGAATATTTCCAACAGTCTCCCACATGCACTAGAGTCAATAATCTATCTCACATACCTATGGGATATACATTTTAATGAATCTAACACTCATACAGTAACGGATCTGCGACATTCAGATCCATGCGCACTTTGCAAATATTTATGTCTCCTTCTTGATGTAATCGCAGATGGAATTGAAGCGTCGCTTTATCTGTCTGGTCCTCTTGTGAAACCTTGGTTGCTTGACAAGAGCAATGGCACTAGTGATGTCACAGAATAGAGTCATTGGATTGAGTGCATTGGACACTCCTCCAAGATCTGTCATGAACTCCTTCATCCAGACACCTTCCTTTGCCGCCTATGAGGCAGCGATGTACTCTGCTTCACATGTAGAATCAGCTACCACGCTATGCTTGGAACTACACCAGCTTACCGCTCCCTCATTGAGAATAAATATGTATCCGGTTTGAGACTTAGAGTCATACAGATCAGTGTGAAAGCTTGCATCGACGTAACCCTTTACGACGAGCTCTTGATCATATCCATAAACAAGAAACATTTCCTTAGTCCTTTTCAGGTACTTAAGGATATTCTTGACCGCAGTCCAATGGTCCATTCCTGGATCACTTTGAATATCCGGCGATACTTATGGAAAGGCTGACATCGGGTCTTGTGCACAACATTGCATACATGATAGAGCCTATGGCTAAATCATAGGGGATGGCGCTCATCTTTTCTCTATCTTCTGTAGTCACTAGGCATTGTGTCTTACTGAACTTCACACCTTGCAATACAGGCAAGAACTCCTTCTTGGACTGATCCATTTTGAACTTCTTCAAAACTTTGTCATGGTATGTGCTCTGTGAAAGTCCTATTAAGCGTCTCGATCTATCTCTAGATGTTGATGCCTAATATGAAAGCAACTTCTCCTAGGTCCTTCACTGAAAAACTCTTGTTCAAATATTCATCCATGCTTTCCAACATTTCTATATTGTTTCCAATCACCAATATGTCATCCACATATAATATTAGAAACGCTATAGAGCTCCCACTCACTTTCTTGTAAATACAAGCTTCTCCATAAACTTATATAAACCCGAATGGTTTGATCACCTCATCAAAGCGAAGAATCCAACTCCGAGATGCTTGCACTAGTCCATAAATGGATCACTAGAGTTTGCAAACGTTGTTAGTATTCTCTTGATCGACAAAACCTTCTGGTTGTATCATATACAACTCTTACTTAAGGAAACCGTTAAGGAACGTTGTTTTTACATCCATCTGCCAAATTTCATAATCAAAAAAATGAAACTATTGCTAACAGGATTCTGGCGGACTTAAGCATCTGCCAAATTTCATAGTCAACTCCTTGAACTTGTGAAAAACCCTTTGCCACAAGTCGAGCTTTATAGACGGTGACATTACTGTCCGCGTTCGATTTCTTCTTAAAGATCCATTTGTCAGGAATGGCCTTTCGCCCTTTAGGTAATACTTCTGAAGTCCACACTATGTTTTCATACATGGATCTCAGTTTTCATGGCCTCTAACCATTTGTCGGAATCCGTACCCATCATCGCTTCTCCATAGCTTGTAGGTTCATCGTTGTCCAACAACATGATCTCTAAGACAGGGTTGTCGTACCACTTAGGAGCAGTACGCGTCCTTGTCGACCTACGGGGTTCAATAGTAACTTCATGATCATCATCATTAACTTCCTCTTCAACTGATGTAGGTTCCACAGAAACATCTTTCTACATTGCGCTACTCTCTGGTTGAAACAAAGGTTCGACAACCTCATCAAGTTCTATATTCCTCCCACTCAATTATTTTGAGAGAAACTCTTTCTCGAGAAATGACACCTTCTTAGGTACAAACACTTTGCCTTCGGATCTGAGATAGAAGATGTACCCAACCGTATCTTTTGCGTATCCTATGAAGATGCATTTCTTTGCTTTGGGTTGCGGCTTTTCAGGTTGAAGCTTTTTGACATAAGCATCACATCCCCAAACTTTAAGAAATGACAACTTTGGTTTCTTGCCAAACCACAGTTCATATGGCATCATCTCAAAGGAATTCGATGGTGCCCTGTTTAAAGTGAATGCAACTGTCTCTAATGCATAACCCCAAAACGATAGTGCCAAATCGGCAAGAGACATCATAGAACGCACAATATCCAATAAGGTTCGATTACGATGTTCCACCATTATGCTGTGGTGTTCCAGGCGGTGTCAATTGTGAAACAATTCCACATTGTCTTAAGTGACTACCAAACTCATAACTCGGATATTCTCCTCCTCGGTCAGATCGTAGGAATTTAATCTTCTTGTTATGATGA
This sequence comes from Hordeum marinum, assembly GCA_022496015.1. Classification (NCBI taxonomy): domain Eukaryota; kingdom Viridiplantae; phylum Streptophyta; class Magnoliopsida; order Poales; family Poaceae; genus Hordeum; species Hordeum marinum. Next base: position 473,220,749 of record CM039676.1, read on the forward strand.
TTCTCAACTTCACTCTCAAATTGCTTGAACTTGTCAAACGTTTCAGACTTGTGTTTCATTAGGTAAATATACCCATATCTACTTAAGTCATCAGTGAAGGTTAGAAAGTAACGATATCCACCATGTGCCTGAGTGCTCATTTGACCGCACACATCAGTATGTATGATTTCCAACAAGTCACTTGCCTGTTCCATTGTTCTAGAGAACGGGATCTTAGGCATCTTGCCCATGAGGCATGGTTCACACGTGTCAAGTGATTCAAAATACAGAGACTCCCAAAGTCCATCATCATGGAGCTTCTTCATGCGTTTTACACCAATATGACCTAAGCAGCAGCGCCACAAGAAAGTGGTACTATCATTATCAACTCTACATCTTTTGGCATCAATGTTATGAACATGTGTATCATCACCATTGACATTCAGTAAGAATAAACCCCTCACATTTGGTGCATGAACATAAAAGATATTACTGATATAAATGGAAAAACCATTATTCTCTGATTTAAATGAGTAACCATCTCGCAATAACCAAGATCCATATATAATGTTCATGCTTAACGCAGGCACTAAATACAAATTATTCAGGTTCATAACAAATCCCGATGGTAATCGAAGAGAGAGCGTGCCAACGGCGATCACATCAACCTTGGAACCATTTTCCAGGCGCATCGTCACTTCGTCCTTTGCCAGCCTCTGTCTATTCCGTAGCTCTTGCTTTGAGTTGCAAATGTGAGCAAACGAACCGGTATCAAATACTCAGGCACTACAATGAGAGTTGGTAAGGTACACATCAATAACATGTATATCATATATACCTTGTTTGGTGTGAGCCGCCTTCTTGTTGGTGAGATACTTGGGGCAGTTCCGCTTCCAGTGACCAGTTCCCTTGCAATGAAAGCACTTAGTTTCTGGCTTGGGTCCAGCCTTGGGTTTGTTCACGGGAGGGGAAAATTCTTTGCCACTCTTCTTGGATTTACCCTTCTTGCCCTTGCCATTCTTCTTGAAACTAGTGGTTTTATTGACCATCAACACTTGATGCTCCTTCTGGATTTCAGACTCAGCGACTTTCAACATCGCAAACAGCTCGGCGATAGACTTGTTCATCCCTTGCATGTTATAGTTCATCACGAAGCTCTTGTAGCTAGGTGAGAATGATTGAAGAACTCTGTCAGTGATCGCCTCCATTGGAAGGGCATCCCTAACTCAGCCAGACGTTTCGAATACCCAGACATTCTGAGTATATGTTCCCTGATAGACCCATTCTCCTCCATCTTGCAAGCATAGAACTTATCCAAGGTCTCATACCTCTCTATCCGGGCATTCTTCTCAAAGATAAAAATTCAACTCCTGGAACATCTCATATGCTCCACGACTTTCAAAACGTCTTTGAAGTCCCGGTTCTAAGCCATACAAGGTTGCACATTGAACTATTGAGTAATCTCCAAAACGTGCCTCCCAAGCGTTCACAACATCTTCAGACGACACTGGAGCAAGTGCTTCACCGATCGGTGCATCAAGGACATAAGCCTTTTGGGAAACCATGAGGATAATCCTCAGATTACGGGTCAGTCTACAAAGTTACTTCCATCAACGTTCAACTTGGGTTTCTCTAGGAACGCATTTAAATTCAGGGGAACTACTACGCGAGCCATTGATCTACAACATAAATTTGCAAAGGTTACTAAGACTATTGTTAAGATAATGAGTTCAGTTAATCATATTACTTAAAAAATCCCACTCAAATTGACATCCCTCCGTTCATCCGAGTGCTACATGATCCAAATTCACCAACCCAAGTCCGATCATCACGTGAGATGAGGTGGTTTCAATGGTGAACATCTCCATGTTGATCATATCTAGTATATGACTCATGTTCGACCTTTTAGTCTCTTGTGTTCCGAGGTCATGTCTGCACATGCTAGGCTCGTCAAGTTTAACCCGAGTATTCTGCACGTGCAACACAGGCTTGCACCCATTGTATGTGAACGTAGAGTCTATCACACCCGATCATCCTCTGGTTCTTCGAAACGACGATTTTTCGCAACGGTGCACACTCGGGGAGAATAAAACTTTATCTTCAAATTTTAGTGAGGGATTAATAACCCACAAGTATAGGGGATCGCAACCATTTTCGAGGGTAGAGTATTCAACCCAAATTTATTGATTCGACACAAGGGGAGCCAAAGAATATTCTCGAGTGTTAGCAACTAAGTTGTCAATTCAACCACACCTAAAAAACTTAATATCTGCAACAAAGTATTTAGTAGCAAAGTAATATGGAAATAACAATAACGATGGAAAAAGTGACAGTAGCAGTTTTGTAGTGATTGTAATAGTAGCAATAGAAAAGTAACTTAGCAAAGATCAATATGTGAAAAGCTCGTAGGCAATGGATCAGTGATGGATAATTATATCGGATGGCATTCATCATGCAACAGTTATAACCTAGGGTGACACAGAACTAGCTCCAACTCATCATTGTAATGTAGGCATGTATTCCATATATAGTCATACGTGTTTATGGAAAAGAACTTGCATGACATCTTTTGTCCTACCCTCCCATGGTAGCGGGTTCGTAATGGAAACTAAGGGATATTAAGGCCTCCTTTTAATAGAGAACCGGACCAAAGCATTAGCACTTAGTGAATACATGAACTTCTCGAACTATGGTAATCGCCGGGAAGAATTGTAGTTATTGTCACCCTGGGGGATGCGGATCATAACTCATAATAGGTGTCTACAACTTGCAAGATAGGATCAAGAACACATATATATTCATGAAAACATAATAGGTTTAGATCTGAAATCATGGCACATGGGCCCTAGTGACAAGCATTAAGCATAGCAAAGTCGTAGAAACGTTAATCTCAGAACATAGTGGACACTAGGGATCAAACCCTAACAAAACTAACTCGATTACTTGATAAATTGCATCCAACCCATCATCGTTCAGCAAGCCTAAGATGGGATTACTCATGAACAATGGAGAGCATGATGGAATTGGTGATGAAGGATGGTTGGTGATGATGATGGCGTAGATTTCCCCTCTCCGGAGCCCAAAACGGACTCCAGATCTAGCCTTTCGAGGAAGAATAGGAGGTGGCGGCGGCTCCGTATCGTGTAATGCGATGAACTCTTCTCCTTGATTTTTTCTCCACGAATAGGAATATATAGGGTTGGAATTGATTTCGGAGGAGCCATAGGGGGGCCACAAGCTTGCCAGGCACGGCCAGGGGGTGGTCGCGCCTGGTGGGCTTATCACCCGTGGGTAGCCCCCCTCTAGTTGATTATTTCGCCAGTATTTTTTATTAATTCCAAAAATAATTACCGTAAATTTACAGGTCAATCCAAGAACTTTTATTTCTGCACAAAAATAACACCAAGGAAATCCTGCTGAAAACAACGTCAGTCCGGGTTTGTTCCATTCAAATCATGGAAATTAGAGTCCAAAACAAGGGCAAAAGAGTTTGGAAAAGTGGATACGATGGAGACGTGTCAACTCCCCCAAGCTTAATCCATTGCTTGTCCTCAAGCAATTCACTTGATAAACTGAAAGTGATAAAGAAAAACTTTTACAAACTCTGTTTGATCTTGTTGTTGTAAATATGTCTAACTGATGTTCAGATTTTCAGCAAAGATTATAGACTAACAACGTTCACAATAACATTTAGGTCCCACATTTACTCATATCAATGACATAACCAACTAGCAAGAAATAATAATAACTCTCGGATGACAATACTTTTATGAAAGAAATCATGATACAATATGATCTAATGGTATCTCGCTAGCTCTTTCTGAGACCGCAAAACATAAATGCAGAGCACCCCTGAAGAACAAGGACTGACTAGACATTGTAATTCATGGTAAAAGAGATCCATTCATACTCATACTCAATATTAATTAATAGCAAAGCATACAAATGACGTTGGTGCTCTCTAACTGGTGCTTTTTATAAGAGCATGATGACTCAGCAATAAAATAAATAGATAGGCCCTTCGTAGAGGGAAGCATTGATTTGCAGAGGTGCCACAGCTCGAGCTTTTAAAACATGAATGAATAACAATTTTGAGCGGTGTGCTTTCATTGTCATAATAACGACCAAGAGATTTCAGCATCTTCCATGTTAGATACACTATAGGCGGTTCCCAAACAGAATGATAAAGTTTTTACCCCCCCCCCCTCCACTAATCAATCACACTCCACGCCTAGCCGAATCCACGGGTACCGTCCATATAAACATAGTCCTAGGGGAGTTTTGTTTCATTATATTTTGATTTGAATTTGAGCATGGAACTGGGCATCTCGAATACCAGCTACTTTCTCGTGAATGATAGTGAATAAACACATATCGTGAAAATAACCCACCTAGCATGGAAGATATTGACAGCCCCTAGTCTCTACATGAGCGATTCGGGCATACAAAACATAATTATTATTTGAAGGTTTAGAGTTTGGCACATGCAAATTTACTTGGAATGATAGGTGAATACCGCATATAGGTAGGTATGGTGGACTTAGATGGAACAACTTTGGGTTTGAGAAATTGGATGCACAAGTAGTATTCCCGCTTAGTACAAGTGAAGGCTAGCAAAAGCAAAAGACTGGGGAGCGACCAACTAGAGAGCGACAACAGTCATCAACATGCTTTGAGATTAATCAACATTGAATGCAAGAATGAGTAGGATATAAATCACCATGAACATAAATATCATAGATGCTATGTTGATTTTGTTTCAACTACATGCATGAACATGTGCCAAGTCAAGCCACTTGAATCATTCAGAGGAGGATACCATCCTATCATACTACATCATAACCATTTTAATAAGCATGTTGGCACTCAAGACAAACCATTATCCAATCTTAGCTAATTAAGCATTGCATGAGTGACTATAATCTCTAACTGTCATTGCAAATATGTTTCACCCATAATGAACTGAATTTGGAACGATGAGCCAATCATATTTACAAAAGCAAAATAGGTGAGTTCATACCAGCTTTTCTCCATCTCAATTGTTTCATCATATGGCATCATTATTACCTTTTACTTGCACGATCGAACGGTGTGAATAATAATAAGAGTGCACGTGCATTGGACTAAGCTAGAATCTGCAAACAATAACTGAAAGGAGAAGGCAAGGTAATATGGGCTCTCTGATAGATAAACAATAATGCATATGAGAGCCACTCAACATTTTCATTGCGGTCTTCTCCTTAAGACCCAGAGAAAGAAAATTCAAAACAAGAACGAGAAAAACTATTTACATAGGGAAGCTCCCAACAAGCAAAAGAAGAATGAGAAATCTTTTTGGGTTTTCTTTTAAATGCTACAAGTAAACAAACTAGAAGGCAAAGCTATAACTATTTTTTTTAATTTTTCTCAAAGTTAATTAAACACGCAAGAAGAAAGCGGAAAGAAGAATAAACTACCATGGATGGTACAATGAAAAAGTATGAACACCGACCACTAAGATGAATGTGTGAACATGAATGTAAAGTCAGCGAGAAATACGTACTCCCCAAGCTTAGGCTTTTGGCCTAAGTTGGACTAGGGCCATGGCTGGAAATAACCCTCTCCTAGATAATCCTGAGGGTCCTGAGGGTTCCACTGGTTGGCGAGCTCTTATGGCTCCCACTGAAAAACCGGATCCGGATACGGATCAAAAGCTAGTGTCGGCTCAGGTGCTGGGGGTTGCTTCAGACCCCAATATCTATAAATGTCCTCAGGCATAATAGTGTACCTACCGGAACGAATATCGAACAAGGGAGAAGCAGGCAGGACAATAATCTCACAAGTACCTTGACTAAAAACTAAATTATAAACCAGCCTCCTATCATCATTCTTCATAATAACAACATGTGTTACCATACTGTCATAGTCTAAAAATTTCGAGGGCAACAGCATCTCCTCTTCCTCGTCAAGCCTAAAGGGTATCTCAAAGTGTTTGGCTAGACGAGATGCATAGATACCTCCAAATATGGGCCCCCTCGAACGGTTTAAGTTCAACCATTGGGCCACCATTGCACGAAGACTAAAGGTTCTATCAGCCAGTAAAGCATGGCGCATAATGGCGAGGTTGAGAGCACTAAGGCCCCAACTCTCCCCACGACCAACTAAACATCTCCCCGCAAACAATGAATAAATAGTGTAAAACAGGAAAATGTAAACTAGCTACTCTTGCCTTCGACATCCCTCTCTCTTCTCCTACCGTGATTGCGGCAATAAAATCTTCCATGTCCCTAGCACGTGCTTCCCTGATGCTACCCTCATAGGGTATTTTGCAAACGTTGAAAAAATTGTAAAGGTTCATTTTCTTAGGCACATCATATAAATGAAATTCTACCATAGGAGGGTCTTCCCTACACTGAAAGTGAAAATTTTACACAAAGGTATTAGTGAGCAAGAGGTACTGGTCACACTTATCATTGAGGAAGTCGGTGATGCCTGCCCTCTCGGCCAAATAATATAAATCTTCATAAATTTTGGCCGCCCCGAAGAATGCATCACTTGGCCATTCACACGGTCGAACTTCTGCGACGGGAGGAAGATTGTACCTGGACTTCTTCTTCATCTCATTTTCATCTTCTTTAGAACCCCGGCTTGACGAGCCCCTTAACAATCTCCTCAACATTTCTATTTTTGAAAAATTCTAAAAAATTTAGTGACTCAAAATAAAGGTGAATAAAACTCAACAAAACTTATAGCAACTATTCCCACAAGTGCCTAGAGCCTATATCATGCATCAAAAATACTTGGGACCATACAAATTTGACATGCAAGTTCAAGAACAAGGTCACCACAGTAGCAAAATTTTGCAATATATAAAGCACTAGAACAAAAACTAATTGGACCATTGGGGGAGTCACATACCGAAGAACAATCTCCTAAAACAGTTTTGCAAAAGGATCTTTGCACAAGGAGATCGAAAATGGCAGCAAAGTGAGCTAGAACACGGGTTTGAGCAATGGTGAGATTTTTTTGGAGGAAGACGAAGTGGATTGAAGCTGGAATAAGTGAAGGGGGCTACGTGGGACCCACAAGCCACCTAGGCGCGGCCAGGGGGTGGATGCGCCCCGTGGTCTTATGACCCACTGGTGCAGCCCCCTGATGTGTGCTCAGAGCCAGGTATTTTTAAATATTCTAGAAAAAATCATACTATATTTTCAGGGCATTTGAAGAACTTTTATTTTCAATCGTTTTTCTAATGCACGGAAAAATCAGAAAACAGAAAAATAATAGCATTTTTACTTTATTTTCTTTAACTAACCGAAAGTAAAAGTTGGGTACAGAAAGTTGTGCTTTCTAAATTCATCCATCTCATGCTCATCAAAAGGAATCCATCAATAAGGCTGGTCAAGTCTTATTAACAAACTTCTTTTGAGTAACATGAAACCGGAGAATTTTCAAATAACACTAAGTTACCTCAATGGGGATATACATATCCCCAGCAATAAGTATATCATATTTCTTGTTGACAGTTGGAAGAGGGAATTCAAAGTCTCCAATAATAATCGTTGAATTTTTTTCAATGGAGTTGATACTATGAACTTGGGGTTGTTTCTTCGAAAAGTGTACCGTATGCTCATTACCAATGATATGAAAAGCGACATTGCCTTTGTTGCAATCTATAACAGCCCCTGCAGTATTCAAAAAGGGTCTACCAAGGATGATCAACATATTGTCATTGTCGGGAATATTAAGAATAACAAAGTCCGTTAGGATAGTAGCATTTGCAACTACGACAGGCACATCCTCGCAAATACCGATGGGTAAAGGAGTTGATTTATCAACCATTTGCAAAGAGATTTCAGTAGGTGTCAACTTATTCAAATTAAGTCTACGATATAAAGAGAAAGGCATAACACTAACACTAGCTCCCGAATCGCATAAAGCATTTTTAACATAATTCCCTTTGATAGAGCATGGTATAGTTGGTACTCCTGGGTGTCCCAATTTCTTTGGTAGTCCACCCTTAAAAGTATAATTAGCAAGCATGGTGGAAATCTCAGCGTTCGGTATATTTCTTTTATTAGTTACAATATCTTTTATATACTTACCATAAGGAGACATTTTCAGAATATCAGCCCAGCGCATACGCAAAAAGACAGGTCTAAGCATTTCAACAAAGTGCTCAAAATCCTCATCATCCTTTTTCTTGGATGGTTTAGGAGGAAAGGGCATGGGTTTCTGAACCCATGGTTCTCTTTCCTTACCATGCTTCCTAGCAACAAAATATCGTTTGTCATATCTTTTATTCTTAGGTTGTGGGTTATCAAATCAACAACAGGTTCAATCTCCACATCATTATCGTTACTAGGTTGAGCATCAATATGAACATCATAATTAATATTATCACTAGGCTCATGTTCATCACCAGATTGTGTCTCGGCATCAGAGACAGAAATATCATTTTGGTTTTTAGGTGCATCAATAACAGGTTCACTAGCATCATGCAAAGTTCTATCATCATCCTTATTCCTCTTATTACTGGAACGACTAGGAGCATCAATATTACTCCTTTGAGAATCTTGCTCCATTCTCTTAGGATGGCCCTCAGGATACAAAGGTTCCTGGGTCATTCTACCACCTCTAGTCACAACTCTAATAGAATGATCATTGTTCTTACTATTCGTCTCTTTAAGCAAATCATTGTGTGCCTTAAGCACTTGTTCTACTTGAGTGGTTACCATGGAAGCATGTTTACTAATAAGCTTAAGATCATTGATAGTTCTACTCATATAATCACCTAAGCGATCCAACATGTAAGCATTATGTTTCAATTGTCTACTAACATAAGCATTGAAATTTTCTTGCTTAACAAAAAAATTATCAAATTCGTCCAAGCATTGCCTAGCAGACTTATTATAATGAATATTGCTTTCATCAAATCGATGGAGAGAATTTACCTCTACTACCTGTGTCGGGTCATCAAGACCATGTATTTCTTCAATAGGTGGTGGGTCCTTAACATCTTCAGCTTTAATACCTTTTTCTTTCATAGATTTCTTTGCCTCTTGCATATCTTCGGGATTGAGAAATAAAATACCTCTTTTCTTCGGAGTTGGCTTCCGAGGTGGTTCAGGAATAGTTCAGTCATTATCATTGCTCAATATTCAGCTTGTTCGACAGTTCGTTCATTGAAAATACAACCAGCACAACTATCTAGGTGGTCCCTGGAAGCATCGGTTATTCCATTATAAAAGATATCAAGTATTTCATTTTTCTTGAAAGGATGATTAGGTAAAGCATTAAGTAATTGGAGAAGCCTCCCCCAAGCTTGTGGGAGACTCTCTTCTTCAATTTGCACAAAGTTAAATATTTCCTGCAAGGCAGCTTGTTTCTTATGGGCAGGAAAATATTTTTCAAAGAAATAATATATCATATCCTAGGGACTACACACACAACCAGGAGCAAGGAATTAAACCATATCTTAGCATCACCCATTAATGAGAAAGGAAACAACATAAGGATATAGTAATAACAATTTTTTTACTCATGAGTAAACAGGGTGACTATATCATTCAATTTAGTAAAATGTGCCACAACAGTTTTAGATTCATAACCATGGAAAGGATCGGATTCAACCAAAGTAATTAACTCAGGATCGACAGAGAATTCATAATCCTTATCATTAACAAATATAGGTGAAGTAGCAACCTTATGATCATATTTCATTCTAGCATTCAAAGATTTTTCCACTTGCATAGCAACTTCTTAAGATCATCTCTATCCTTACAAGCAAGAAAGTCCCTAGCTACATCTCCTTCCATAACATAACCCTCAGGTATATCAGGCAATTCCAATCTAGGAGAGCTAGGTCTAGCAGGTGTCTCATAGTGTTTGGTTTCAATAATTTCATCAGTTTTAGAAGTATCATCAGTTTCAACATTGACTCTAGCAATTTGTTCATCAATAAATTCACCAAGTGGCAAAGTATTATCAAGCAAAGTATCATCATAAGCATCATGCATAGCAGACATGGCATCATCAATTACTTGCAACATACCAGAATTACTAGCAGGTGGTGGTGTCGCAAACTTACTCATAACAGAAGGTGAATCAAGTGCAAAGCTAGATGGCAGTTCCTTACCTCCCCTCATAGTAGAGGGATGGATCTTGGTTTTTGGATCTTTCAGATTCTTCATAGTGATCAACAGATATAAATCCCAAGTGACTCAAAGAATAGAGCTATGCTCCCCGGCAACGGCGCCAGAAAAAGGTCTTGATAACCCACAAGTATAGGGGATTGCAACAGTTTTCGAGGGTAGAGTATTCAACCTAAATTTATTGATTCGAGACAAGGGGAGCCAAAGAATATTCTCGAGTATTAGCAGCTGAGTTGTCAATTCAACCACACCTGGAAGACATAATATCTCCAGCAAAGTATTTAGTAGCAAAGTAATATGGAAGTAACGGTAACGATGGCAAAAGTGACAGTAGCAGTTTTGTAGTGAGTGTACCAGTAGCAACGGAAAAGTAACTTAGCAAAGATCAATCTGTGAAATGCTCTTAGGCAATGGATCAGTGATGGATAATTATGTTAGATGGCATTCATCATGCAATAGTTATAACCTAGGGTGACACAACTAGCTCTAATTCATCAATATAATTTAGGCATGTATTCCATATATTGTCATACATGCTTATGGGAACGAACTTGCATGACATCTTTTGTCTTACCCTCCCATGACAGCAGGGTCCTAATGGAAACTAAGGTATATTAAGGCCTCCTTTTAATAGAGAACCGAACCAAAGCATTATCACTTAGTGAATACATGAACTCCTCAAACTATGTTAATCACCAAAAAGAATCCCAGTTATTGTCACCCTGGGGGATGCGGATCATAACTTGTAATAGGTGTCTACAACTTGCAAGATAGGATCAAGATCACATATATATATTCATGAAAACATAATAGGTTCAGATCTGAAATCATGGCAATCGGGCCCTGTGATAAGCATTAAGCATAGCAAAGTCATAGCAACATCAATCTCAGAACATAGTGGATACTAGGGATCAAACCCTAACAAAACTAACTCGATTACATGATAAATCTCATCCAACCCATCATCGTCCAACAAGCCTACGATGGGATTACTCATGAACGATGGAGAGCATGATGGAATTCGTAATGAAGGATGGTTGGTGATGACGATGGGGTCGATTTCCCCTCTCCGGAGCCCAAAACGGACTCCAGATCTGGCCTCCCGAGGAAGAACAGGACGTGGCTACGGCTCCATAATGTGAAACGCGATGAACTCTTCTCCTTGATTTTTTTCTCCATGAATAGGAATATATAGGGTTGGAATTGAGGTCGTAGGAGCCACACGAGGCCCACAATCTTGCCAGGCGTGGCCAGGGGAGGTGGTTGCGCCTGGTGGGCTTGTCACCTATGGGTGGCCCCCTCTGGTTGATTCTTTCGCTAGTATTTTTTATTAATTCCAAAAATAATCTTCGTAAATTTTCAGGTCAATCCGAGAACTTTTTTTTTTGCACAAAAATAACACCAAGGCAATTCTGCTAAAAGCAGCGTCAGTCCGGGTTAGTTCCATTCAAATCATGCAAATTAGAGTCCAAAACAATTGCAAAAGAGTTTGGAAAAGTGGATACGATGGAGACGTATCTGGGATCACCTTATAATGCTACTATCGTCCTAAGCATAATAAGATGCATAAAAGGATTAACATCACATGCAAATCATAAGTGACATGATATGGCCATGAACTTGTGCTTTTGATCTCCATCTCCAAAGCACCGGCATGATCTCCATCATCACCGGCATAACACCATGATCTCCATCATCATGATATCTATCATTGTGTCACCATTAGGGTAATCGCACCCACCATGCTTCTACTACTATTGCTACCGCTTAGCGATAAAGTAAAGCATTACATAGTGCTTAATGATTGACACGCAGGTCATATAATAATTAAAGACAACCCTATGGCTCCTGTCGATTTCCGTACTTATCGACATGCAAGTCGTGATATACTATACAAAATATGATCATCTGATACATCACATATATCTCATCATGTAATTGGCCATATCATACCACAACATACCCTGCAAAAACAAGTTAGATGACCTCTAATTTTTGTTGCATGTTTAACGTGGTTGCTATGGGTATCTAGCAAGAACGATTCTTAACTACGCAAAAACACAACGGTGATACACAAATTTCTATTCAACCTTCTCAAGGACCACGTTTGTCGAATCCGATCCAACTAAAGTAGGAGAGACAGACACCCGCCAGCCATCTTTATGCAATGGATTATGATTATCTCAATGACTAATAGCATTGTTTGTTGGTTGTCAACAAAGTTTATGCTTCATAATACCTCACATGTGAAAAGATTGTTACTAGTTTATGAAGCTATATGATAGAAAACTTTCTGCTATGCTCATATTCATGACGCTCTCATGTCTGTTTTTGTTTTTATCGACTTCTCCCTCTCAAATCATGTGGTCATTATTCTCGAGCTCGGCTTTCGCTTGAGGACAAGCATGGTCTAATCTTGGGGGAGCTGATACGTCCATTTTGTATCATGATTTTTTATTGATATTTATTTTATTCTTGTCCATTTTCCCTATTATCATGCAATTCTTATGCCATTTCTCTATAAATATGCAAGGTACATCCAAACGTTTATGAAATATCTGCAAACTGGATTTCTGGACCAGGAAACCAAGAAAAAGGTAGAAATCACCAGACTTCCAATGACCTAAAACTTTAGTAGAATTTTTATGCCAAATTTAAGAATTATTGGGCCAAAAATATACCAAAGGGGGGCCACGTGCTCGCTAGAAGCCAACAGGGCGTGCCCTCCCCCTCGGCGCGCGCAGATGGCTTGTGGGGTCCCAACAGGCCTCCCGACCCCCTGTTCTCCGATATGGTGTGTTTTACTATAGAAAAAAATCATAGGCAATCTCTCAGGATGAAGTGCAACCTGTTGAGAAATGTTGCATGGGATACAAAAAAATTCTTATGCACAGACAAGATCTATCCATGGTGATGAGCATCTACGAGATTAAGAGTGGATCTACATACCCTTGTAGATCGCTAAGCAGGAAGCTTTAAGAAACACGATTGATGTAGTCAAACGTCTTCGCAATCCAAATCGATAGCCGTCCCACGATCCAATCACGATTCGTCCCGATCTAGCGCCGAACGGACGGCACCTCCGCGCTCATCACACATACAACTCGATGACGATCTCTGCCTTCTTGATCCAGCAAGAGAGAGCGGAGAGGTAGATGAATTCTCCGGCAGCACGACGGTGTGGTGGCGGTAGTGGTGAACTAATCCGGTAGAGCTTCGCCGATCTCCACCGAACTAATCTAGATGAGAATATGATCTAGAGGGAGAGAGGGCAGCAATTGGCTTTTCATATTGGGGCTGCCCTCAAAAACCCTCCAATGTATATAGGAGGAGAGGGGGTAGGTGGGAGGCATCCCTAGCCCCTCCTCCAAGGGCTTCGGCCGAACTAGGGGAGGAGTCCACCTCCCACAAGGGAGGTGGACTCCTAGTAGATGTTGGGGAACGTTGCATGGGAAACAAAAAAATTCCTACACACACGCAAGATCTAACCATGGTGATGAGCATCTACGAGAGGGAGAGTGGATCTACATACCCTAGTAGATCGCTAAGCGGGAAGCGTTAAGAAACGCGGTCGGTGTAGTCGAACGTCTTCGTGATTCAAATCGCCGAGCATCCCGTGATCTCATCACGATCCGTCCCGCGATCCAATCACGATTTGTCCCGCAAACTCATCAAGATCCGTCCCGTGATCTCATCACGATCCGTCTCGCGATCTTGATCACGGTCCTTCCGATCTAGCGTCGAATGGACGGCACCTCCGCGTTCATCACACATACAACTCGATGACGATCTCTGCCTTCTTGATCTGGCAAGAGGGAGCGGAGAGATTGATGAGTTCTCCAGTAGTGCAACGGCATTACGGCGATGGTGGTGGAGCTATTCCAGTAGGGCTTCGCCTAAGCACCGCTGAAATCGATCTAGAGGAGAAACTGCGATCTAGAGGAGAGGTAGCCCGTGGCTATTAGGGTAAGCTTTTTCCTCTAAATCCTCTAGTATATATAGGAGGAAGGGAGGGGAGGAGGCAACCTCAAACCCTCAAGGTTTGGTCGAAATTGGAGGTGGAGGAGTTCTACTCCAATCCTATTAGGAGTAGGATTCCTCCTTTCCACTTGGAAACTCTTTCCACCTCTCCACCTTTGGATTTTTTCCTTCTCAAACCACTCCAGCCGCATGGGCCCTTAGAGGAGGCTTAGGCCAGCCCACCAGGGTCTGGTTTACCTCCTCCCACAGCCCATGTAGCCTCTTGGGTTGAAATACCTCTTCCGATGGTCCCTTGGTACACTACCGGCACTCCAGGCACACTACCGATGAGCCCAAAACTTTTCCGGCGACCAAAACTGGACTTCCTATATATCAATCTTTACCTCTGGGCCATTTTGGAGATCCACGTGACATCCGGGATCTCATCCGGGACTCCGAACAACCTTCGGTCACCACCATACCTAACTCTATACTACTGAAACGTCACCGAACCTTAAGTGTGCAGACCCTGCGGGTTCGAGAACTATGTAGACATGACCGAGACACCTCTACGGTCGAACCTCTATGTCAAGGATTCAGTTAATCCCGTATGATGTTCCCTTTGTTCTTCGGTATGTTACTTGCCCGAGATTCGATCGTCGGTATCTCCATACCTAGTTCAACCTCGTTACCGGCAAGTCTCTTTACTCGTTCCGTAATACAAGATCCCGTGACTAACACTTTGTCACATTGCTTGCAAGGCTTATTGTGATGTTGTATTACCGAGTGGGCCCTGAGTTACCTCTCCGTCACAAGGAGTAACAAATCCCAGTCTTGATCCATGCCAACCCAACAGACACCCTCGGAGATACCTGTAGAGCACCTTTATAGTCACCCAGTTACGTTGCAATGTTCGATACACACAAGGCACTCCTCTGGTGTCCGTGACTTGCATGATCTCATGGTCATAGGAACATATACTTGACATGCAGAAAACAGTAGCAATAAACTGACACAATCATATGCTATGTTTGTAGTTTGGGTCTTGTCCATCACATCATTCTCCTAATGACGTGACCCCGTTATCAAATGACATCTCATGTCCATGACTTGGAAACCATAGCCATCTTTGGTCAACGAGCTAGTCTATTAGAGGCATCCACACATGCATCCGAGTTTACGGTCAACACAATTATAGCATGGATAATAAAAGATTATCATGAACAAGGGAATATGATAATAACCAATTTATTATTGCTTGTAGGGCATATTTCCAACAGTCTCCCACTTGCACTAGAGTCAATAATCTTGTTCACATCACCATGTGATTCACATTGTTATGAATCTAACACCCAATGAGTTCTGGGGCTCGATCATGCTTTGCATGTGAGAGAGGTCTTATAGTCAACGGGTCTGCGACATTTAGATCCGTGTGTACTTTGCAAATCTCTATGTCAAACTGTAAACATTGCTACCACACTCCACTTGGAGCTATTCCAAATGGCTGCTCTACTATACGTATCCGGATTGCTACTAAGAGTCATCCGGATTGGTGTCAAAGCTTGCATCGACGTAACTCTTTACGACAAACTCTTTCTTACCTCCATAATTGAGAAACATTTCCTTAGTTTTTTAGTTACTAAGGATGATCTTGACCGCTGTCCAGTGATCCACTCCTGGATCACTCTTGTACCCCTTGACGGACTGATGGCAAGGCACACACATGTGCGGTACACAGCATGGCATACTATACAGAGCCTATGGCTAAGGCATAAGGGACGATATTCGTCATTTCTCTTTCTTCTGCCGTGGTCGAGCTTTGAGTCTCACTCAACTTCACACCTTACAAAGCAGGTGAGAACACTTCTCTCTGACTAATCCATTTTGAACTCTTTCAAAATCTTGTCAAGGTATGTACTTATTCAAAGTCTCATCAAGCATCTTGATCTATCTCTATAGATCTTGATGCTCAACAATTAGGTAGCTTTATCCAGGTCTTCCTTTGAAAAACTCCTTTCAAACAACCCTTTATGCTTTCCAGAAATTCTACATCATTTCCGATCAACAATATGTCAACCACATATGCTCATCAGAAACTCTATAGTGCTCCCACTCACTTTAATGTAAATACAAGTTTCTCATAAACTTTGTATAGACTCAAAAACTTTGATCACCTCATCGAAGTGTATATTCCAACTCTGAGATGCTTGCTTCAGTCCATAGAAGGATCACTGAAGCTTGCTCACCTTTTAGCATCCTTAGGACTGACAAAACCTTCTAGTTGTATAACATTCAACTTTTCCTCAAGTAAACTGTTAAGGAAACGATGTTTTTTCATCCATCTGCAATATTTGATATTTGAAAAATGCAGCAACTGCTAACATAATTCCAACAGACTTTAGCATCGCTACAAGTGAGAAAGTCAACTCTTTGAACTTGTCGTAAACTTCTTTGTGACAAGTCGAGCTTTATAAATGGTGACATTTACCATCAGCGTCTGTCTTCATCTCAAAGTTCCATTTGTACTCGATGACCTGCCGTCCAACGAGCAAGTCTACCAAAGTCTATACTTGGTTTTCATACATGGATCCTTTCTCGGATTTCATGGCCTCTAACCATTTGTCAAAATTCGGGCCCATCATCGCTTCTCCATATCTCGTAGGTTCATCGTTGTCCAACAACATGACCTCCAAGATAGGGTTGTCGTACCACTCAGGAGCAGTATGCATCCTTGTCCACCTACGAGGATTGATAGTAACTTGATCCGAAGCTTCATGATCATCATCATTTACTTCCTCTTCAACTGACGTAGGTTCCACAGAAACATCTTTCTGCGCTGCGCTACTCTCTGGTTGAAACAAAGGTTCAACAACCTCATCAAGTTCTATCTTCCTCCCACTCAATTCTTTCGAGAGAAGCTTTTTCTCGGGAAAGGACTCGTTTTAGCAACAAACACTTTATGCTTGGATCTGAGATAGAAGGTTCACCCAACTATTCTTAGAGTAATCTATGAAGATGCATTTGTCCGCTTTGGGTTCGAGCTCATTAGGTGAAAACATTTTTCCACACAAGCGTCGCAGCCCCAAACATTAAGAAATGACAGCTTAGGTTTCTATCAAACCATAATTCACACGGTGTCATCTCAATGGATTTAGATGATGCCCTAGTTAAAGTGAATGTAGTTGTCTCTAATGCATAACCCCAAAACTATAGTAGCAAAACGATAAGAGACATCATAGCCCGCACCATATCCAATAGAGCACGACTATGACGTTCGGACACACCATCACACTATGGTGTTCGAGGTGGCGTGAGTTGTGAAATGACTTTCACATTGTCTAGCCAAACTCGTAACTCAGATATTCACCTCCACGATCATATCGTAGACATTTTTATCTTCTTGTCACGATGATCTTAAACTTCACTCTGAATTTTCTTGAACTTTTCAAACGATTCAGACTTGTGTTTCATTAAGTAAACATACACTATATCTACTCAAATCATCAGTGAAGGTAAGAAAATAACGATATCCACCGCACGCTACAAGACTCATTGGATTGCATACATCAACATGTATCATTTCCAATAAATCACTTGCCCGCTCCATCAATCCGGAAAACAGGGTCCTTAGTCATCTTGCCTAAGAGGCATGGTTCGCCTGTCTCAACCGATTCGAAATCGAATGAGTCCAAAGATCCATCAGCATGGAGTTTCTTCATGCGCTTTATACTAATATGACATTTAGCGGCAGTGCCACAAGTATGTGGTACTATCATTATTAACTTTGTATCTTTTGGCATCAATGTTATGAACATGTGGATTACTATGATCAAGATTCAACAAACCATTCTCACTGGGTGCATGACCATTGAAGGTATTATTCATGTAAACAGAATAACCATTATTCTCTAACTTAAATGAATAACCGTGTTGCAATAAACACGATCTAATCACGTTCATGCTCAATGCAAAACACCAAATAACATTTATTTAGGTTCATCACTAATCTCGAAGGTAGAGAGAGCGTGCGATGTTGATCACATCAATCTTGGAAACATTTACAACACACATCGGCACCTCACCCATAGCTAGTCCTCCATTTGTTCCGTAGCTTTTATTTCGAGTTACTAACATTTAGCAACTAAACCGGTATCCAATACCTAGGTGCTACTAGGAGTACTAGCAAGGTACACATCAATAACACGTATATCAAATATACTTCTGTGGACGTTGCCAGCCTTCTTATCTACCAAGTATCTAGGGTTGTTCCGCTTTAGCGTCCGCTCTCCTCATAATCGAAGCACTTAGTCTCGGGTTTGGGTTCAACTTTGGGTTGCTTCACTGGAGCAGCAACTGACTTGCCATCCATGAAGTTTCCCTCCTTTCCCTTGCCCTTCTTGAAACTAGTGATTTTACTAACCATCAACACTTGACGCTCCTTGATTTCTACCTTCGCGGTGTCAAACATCGCGAACAGCTCAGGGATAATTATTTCTATCCCTGGCATTTTATAGTTCATCACCAAGTTCTAGTATCTTAGTGACAGTGACTTGGAGAACTATATCAATCACTATCTTATCTGGAAGATCAACTCCCACTCGATTCAAGCGATTGTAGCACCCAGACAATCTGAGCACATGCTCAACGATTGAGCTATTCTCTTTCATCTTGCAGGCAAAGAATCTTGTTGGAGATCTCATATCTCGTAACACGGGCATGAGCCTGAGATCCTAATTTCAACTCTTAGAACATCTCATATGTTCCGTGATGTTCGAAACATTTCGGAGCCTCAATTCTAAGTCGTAATGCATGACGCACTAAACTATCAAGTAGTCATCAGAACGTGTCTGTCAGATGTTCACAACATATACAGACAACGCTAGAGGGGTTGGCGCACCGAGCGGTGCATTAAGGACATAAGCCTTCTGTGCAGCAATGAGCACAACCCTCAAATCACGGACCCAGTCCGCAATATTGCTACCATCATCTTTCAACTCTATTTCTCTAGGAACATATAGAAATTCAAGGGAGCTATAGCGTGAGCTAGTAATCTACAACATTATTTTGGAAAGACACTACTGACTATGTTCATGATAATGAGTTCAATTAATCATATTACTTAAGAACTCCCACTCAAATTGACATCCCTCCGGTCATTCGAGTGATACATGATCCAAATTCACCAACTCAAGTCCGATCATCACGTGAGTTGAGGTGGTTTAAATGGTGAAAATCATCATGTTGATCATATCTACTATATGACTCATGTTTCGACCTTTCGGTCTCTTTTGTTCCGAGGCCATGTCTGTACATGCTAGGCTCGTCAAGTTTAACCCAAGTGTTCTACATGTGCAACATTGGCTTGCACCCGTTGTATGTGAACGTAGAGTCTATCACACCCGATCATCACATGGTGTCTCGACACGACAAACTTTCGCAATGGTGCACACTCGAGGAGAACACAATTTATCTTGAAATTAAGTGAGGGATCACCTTATAATGATACCGTCGTCCTAAGCAAAACAAAGTGCATAAAAGGATTAACATCACATGCAAATCATAAGTGACATGATATGGCCATGAACTTGTGCTTTAGATCTCCATCTTGAAAGCACCGACATGATCTCCATCGTCACCGGCATGACACCATGATCTCCATCATCTTGATCCCCATCAATGTGTCGCCATCGGGGTTGTCGCGCCCACCATGCTTCTACTACTATTGCTACCATTTAGCGATAAAGTAAAGCATTACATAGTGCTTAATCAATTACACACAGGTCAGACAATAATTAAAGACAACCCTATGGCTCCTGCCAGTTGCCGTACTCATCGACATGCAAGTCGTGATATTCTATACAAAACATGATCATCTCATACATCACATATATCTCATCATGTAATTGGCCATATCACATCACAACATACCCTGCAAAAACAAGTTAGACGTCCTCTAATTGTTGTTGCATGTTTTACGTGGCTGCTACGCGTATCTAGCAAGAACAATTCTCACCTACGCATAAACCACAACAATGATACATAAGTTGCTTTTCAACCTTCTCAAGGACCGCCTTAGTCGGATCCGATCCAACTAAAGTAGGAGAAACAGACACCCGCCAGCCATCTTTGTGCAACGAAGTTACACATCAGTCGATGGAACCGGTCTCTCGTAAGTGTACGAGTAAGGTTGGTCCGGGCCGCTTCATCCCACAATACCGCTGAACCAAAACACTACCAAGGGAGGAAGCAATCTAAGCATCAACGCCCACAAACTATTTGTGTTCTACTCGAGATCTCATCTACACATAGGCCCAGCTCTGATACCACTGTTGGGCAACGTTGCATGGCAAACAAAAAATTTCGTATGCACACGCAAGATCTATCCATGGTGATGAGAATCTACGAGAGGGAGAGTGGATCTACATACCCTTGTAGATCGCTAAGCGGGAAGCGTTAAGAAATGCGGTTCGTGTAGTCGAACGTCTTTGCGATTCAAATCACCGAGCATCCTGCGATCTCATCACGATCCATCCCGCGATCCAATCATGATCCGTCCCGCGAACTCATCACGATCCATCCCGCGATCTCATCATGATCCGTCTCGCGATCTTGATCACGGTCCTTCCGATCTAGCGCCGAACGGACGGCACCTCCGCGTTCAGCATACGTACAGCTCGATGACGATCTCCGCCTTATTGATCCAGCAAGAGGGAGCAAAGAGGTAGATGAGTTCTCCGGCAGCGCAATGACGTTGCAACGATGGTGGTGGAGCTATTCCAGCAGGGCTTCGCCTAAGCACCGGTGAAAACCGATCTAGAGGAGAGGTAGCACGTGGCTATTAGGGTAAGCTTTTTCCTCTAAATTCTCTAGTATATATAGGAGGGAGGGAGGGGAGGAGGAAGCCTCAAACCCTCAAGGTTTGGTCTAAATTGGAGGTGGAGGAGTCCGACTCCAATCCTATTAGGAGTAGGATTCCTCCTTTCCACTTGGAAACTCTTTCCACCTCTCCACCTTTGGATTTTTTTCTTCTCAAACCACTCCAGCATGGGCCCTTAGAGGAGGCTTCGGCTAGCCCACCAGGGGTTGGTTTACCTCCTCCCATAGTCCATGTATCCTCTTGGGTCTAAATACCTCTCCCGATGGTCCCCGGGTACACTCTCCCGGTACACTACCGATGAGCCCGAAACTTTTCCGGCGACCAAAACAGGACTTCCTATCTATCAATATTTACCTCTGGACCTTTTTGGAGCTCCTTGTGACGTCCGGGATCTCATCCGGGACTCCGAACAACCTTCGGTCACCTCCATACATAACTCTATACTACCGAAACGTCACCGAACCTTAAGTGTGCAGACAATGAGGGTTCGAGAACTATGTAGACATGACCAAGACACCTCTACGGTCAATAACCAACAACGGGACCAAGATGCCCATATTGGTTCCTACATATTCTACGAAGATCTTTATCGGTCGAACCTCTATGTCAAGGATTCAGTTAATCCCGTATGATGTTCCCTTTGTTCTTCGGTATGTTACTTGCCCGAGATTCGATCGTCGGTATCTCCATACCTAGTTCAACCTCGTTGCCGGCAAGTCTCTGTACTCGTTCCATAATACAAGATCTCGTGACTAACAATTAGTCACATTGCTTGCAAGGCTTATTGTGATGTTGTATTACCGAGTGGGCCCCGAGATACCTCTCCGTCACACGGAGTAAAAAATCCCAGTCTTGATCCATGCCAACCCAACAGACACCCTCGGAGATACTTGTAGAGCACCTTTATAGTCACTCACTTACTTTGCGATGTTTGATACACACAAGGTACTCCTTCGGTGTCAGTGAGTTGCATGATCTCATGGTCATAGGAACAAATACTCGACATGCAAAAAACAGTAGCAATAAACTGACATGATCATATGCTACGTTTGTAGTTTGGGTCTTGTCCAGCACATCATTCTCCTTATGACGTGATCCCGTTATCAAATGACATCTCATGTCCATGACTAGGAAACCATAGCCATCTTTGATCAACGAGCTAGTCTATTAGAGGCATACTAGGGACATGGTGTTGTCTATGTATCCACACATGTATCTGAGTTTCCGATCAACACAATTATAGCATGGATAATAAACGATTATCATGAACAAGGAAATATGATAATAACCAATTTATTATTGCCTCTAGGGCATATTTCCAACAATAGACTCCTCCCTACTTGGCCCCTCTCCCATCTCCATGTGCATGGGTCCTTAGGGGCTGGTTCCCCAGCCCACCAGGGGCTGGTGCACCACTTACTAGGCCCATGTAGCCCCTGGGGTGAGTGTGCCCCTCTCGATGGACCCCCGAAACCCTCCCGACACTCCCGATACACTACCTGAAATACCTGAAACTTTTCTAGTGACCAAAATGGGACTTACTATATATCAATCTTTACCTCCGGACCATTCCGGAACTCCTCATGACGTCCAGGATATCATACGGGACTCCAAAAAACCTTCGGTCACCAACATACATAACTCAGTACTACCAAAACTTCATCGAACGTAAATTGTACAAACCCTGCGGGTTCGAGAACTATGTAGACATGACCAAGACACGTCTACGGTCAATAATAAATAGCAGGACCTGGATGCCCATATTGGATCCTACCTATTCTACAAACATTTTTATCGGTTGAACCTATATGTCAAGGATTCAGTGAATCACGTATGATGTTCCCTTTGTTCTTTGGTATGTTACTTGCTCGAGATTCGATAGTCGGTATCTCTATACCTAGTTCAATCTTGTTACCGGCAAGTCTCTTTACTCGTTCCATAATACAAGATCCCATGGCTAAGTCTTTAGTCACTTTGGTTGCAAGGCTTATTGTGATGTTGTATTATCGAGTTATCCTTGACATACCTCTGTGTCATACGAAGTAATAAATCCCAGTCTTGATCCATGCCCACTGAACAGACACCCCCGAAGATACCTATAAAGCATCTTTATAGTCACCCAGTTATGTTGCAATGTTTGATACACACAAGGTATTCCTTCTGTGTCAGTGAGTTGCATGATATCATGGTCATAGGAACAGATACTTGACATGCAGAAAACTATAGCAATAAATTGACACAGTCATATGCTATGTTCATATTTTGGGTCTTATCCATCACATCATTCTCCTAATGATGTGATCCCATTATCAAATGACATCTCATGTCTATGGCTAGGTGTCGGTGTCAAAACCGGCGGTTCTCGGGTAGGGGGTCCCGAGCTGTGAGACTAGCATCAATGGTAACAAGGGACGAAGGAGACAATGTTTACCCAGGTTCGGGCCCTCCTATGGAGGTAAAACCCTACGTCCTGCTTGATTATATTGATGATATGAAGGTTACATAGGTGATCTATCTCGAGATTGAATAGCTAAACCCTAGATGAGTTTCTCTGCCCTACAATGTAAAACCCTACCGGTTTATATAGACACTGGGGGTACTAGGGTTTACACATGGCAGGTTTCCTGCCGAGGATGGAGATGTCGATTTCTTCATCTTGACTTGGAGTGCACGATGCGCCTTCGGGACTTCCTTCTGGAATGTGAACTCTTAGTGTATCCGGCCCTTCCTGCAACCATCAAAGAATGGCCCACCTAGTCGGCCTATTAAGGTATAGGCCGACGGCCCGAGGACCCCTTAGTCCAGGACTCCCTCGGTAGCCCTCGAACTAGATCCCAATGCCAAGGGTCTTAGATTTGGCTTCTCCATGTGACTAGAGTCTTCATCTTGCGAGGTGATTTCTTCTTCCCCTTTAATGACCGGCCGAAATTAATTTTTCTTCCGATGATGCGTAACATCTCCGATCATATGATTGTCCGAACACCGTGAGTCGCTTACTCCCGAAGGCCAAACATCAAAGAGTAAACAGTGTATACTGACAACCTTTCTGACGAAGGGTCACATCCCACCATGACCACCAAACCAGTTATGAAAACTCGATTCGCGGTTCGAGGTCGTTTTTACCTTAACATGATTCATCAATCCATGAATGATGCTCCATTTCACACGGGATATGATTAATCATGCGCATATAACGGCACGCACGTCTTGGGAAGCGGAGGGATTCGCGACGTAGTAAACGAAGGCTGCTCATCATCACGCCTCATAAAAGGGGGAAAAACCTCAAGGCCTATTCACACTCCCCATTCGCAACCTTTGCTTCCTCAATCTTCCTAAGCTTCGAGAGCCTAGATCCAGTTCTTGTTAAACTTCTCGTCTAAGCTTTAGCCATGGTGGGTTTGGGCTGCAATAGTAAGTGGGAGGCCTCCACGGTCACTGACCAAGACATCTGGGACCTGAAGGACGCCGGCTACCTCCCCGCCAACATCTACCACCCGTGCTCCAGAGAAGAACCAGGTGGTTCCCACCCCCAAGCCAGCCGAGAGGGTGGTATCCGTCCCTCACTTCATCCGCATACTAAGCTTTCCACTCCACCCCTTTGTTTGAGGGCTCATGTTCTACTATGGACTAGACTTCCACGACCTCCCACCGAACTCTTTTATGCACATATCAGCATTTATCATCGTCTGCCAGGCCTTTCTGCGGGTTGAACCGCACTTCGGCCTGTGTCTCAAGGTCTTCAACGTCAAGACGAAGACTGTTGCGAGTGAGCACACATAATGCGGAGGGGCGGTCATCAGCAAGCTCCCCCGCGTCAGATGGCCGACCTACACCTTCATCGACACCATCAAGATCTGGTAGAAGGAGTGGTTTTATATCACCGAGCCAAGAGAAGAAGGCCGGATCGCTCCGAACGAGTTCAGATCTGGCCCCCCCACAAGATTGACCTCATGGCTCCGAAAGGGCCTCGACTGGGGGCGGATGCAAAGGGGGAAATGTTGCAGAAGCGCATCGCCTCGATGATCAAGGCCAAGATATTTCTTACAAATTGGATTTGTTTCGTACATTTATCTATGAGAAAATCCGGGGGTCAGAATTCTTTCCAATTTGAAAGTCCCAAATGATCCAAGGGAGCGGAAAGAGAGGGATTCGAACCCTCGGTACAAAAAAATTGTACAACGGATTAGCAATCCGCCGCTTTAGTCCACTCAGCCATCTCTCCACGTTCCAAAGCGAAAGGTTTTCGTGATATGATATAGGCAAGAAATAAGAAATAACGGTTGCAAAAAAACCCCTTTTTTTCTTTCAAAAGTCTATAAAAATTATATTGCCAATTCCATTTTAGTTATATTCTTTTTTCTTAATGTTAATAAAAAATCGAGCTAGTTAACATGGTCCAGATCATGCTTCGGCGCCGCATCCTTCCCTGCCAGCACCGGGACTCCCCCATGTGGGCTTATCAGCTCGACGATGAGCCTACCATTCATCATCTCTTCCGCACCATTCCGGAGAAGCTGTGGAAGGCGTTGTTCAAGGCTCAGAAGAGTTGGCCAGCCGAAGAGGAGGATCGGGGCCTACATGCCGATAACCCACCTACCCAGGTATAGACTAATTTCAATTGATCAGCTCTGTTTTCCAACAAAAATCTAAACACATTTCCCCTCATCTTTGCAGAAATGGTTGAGCAAAGCCACATGCATCAACTGCCCGACACCACAGCCCGAAGACCCCAAGTCAAAGCTGTTGTCGGAGATGCTCGTCGTGACGCCTTACAAGGCGCCAGAAAAGAAAGAGAAGAAGGAGGGTCGAGGAGGCCTCCACATAAAGGACCAGCCAGATGCTTCGTCCAAGGAAACCCATGCCTCCTCTAATCATTGCAAAGAGCATGAGGACAATGTTGGATCAAAAGTAGTGCTAGAGGGGTGGGTGATTAGACTACTTTTCCCAATTTTAAGTCTTGGCTGATTTTAGCATTCATAGCAAGTCAAGTACACCCTACACATGTATGTCTACGAGTATTGCAGCGAAAAGTAAAGACAAGCATGTAAGTAGAGGAAGGGTAGGAAGATCAAACACAATTTGAAGACACGAAGATTTTTCCCGTGGTTCTGATGTTGGGGAACGTTGCATGGGAAACAAAAACGCACACGCAAGATCTATCCATGGTGATGAGCATCTACGAGAGGGAGAGTGGATCTACATACCCTTGTAGATCACTAAGCGGGAAGCGTTAAGAAACATGGTTGGTGTAGTCGATCGTCTTCACGATTCAAATCGTTGAGCATCCCGCGATCTCATCACGATCCATCCCATGATCCAATCACGATCCGTCCCGCGAACTCATCACGATCCGTCCCACGATCTAATCACGATCCGTCCCGTGAACTCATCACGATCCGTCCCGTGATCTCATCATGATCTATCTCGCGATCTTGATCACGGTCCTTCCGATCTAGCGCCGAACGGACGGCACCTCCGTGTTCAGCACACGTACAGCTCGATGACGATCTCCGCCTTCTTGATCCAGCAAGAGGGAGCGGAGAGGTAGATGAGTTCTCCGGCAGCGCGATGGCGTTGCGGCGATGGTGGTGGAGCTATTCCAGCAGGGCATCGCCTAAGCTGTTGGAAATATGCCCTAGAGGCAATAATAAATTGGTTATTATCATATTTCCTTGTTCATGATAATCGTTTATTATCCATGCTATAATTGTGTTGATCGGAAACTCAGATACATGTGTGGATACATAGACAACACCATGTCCCTAGTATGCGTCTAATATACTAGCTCGTTGATCAAAGATGGCTATGGTTTCCTAGTCATGGACATGAGATGTCATTTGATAACGGGATAACGTAATTAGGAGAATGATGTCATGGACAAGACCCAAACTATAAACGTAGCGTATGATCGTGTCAGTTTATTGCTACTGTTTTCTACATGTCAAGTATTTGTTCCTATGACCATGAGATCATGCAACTCACTGACACCGGAGGAGTACCTTGCGTGTATCAAACGTCGGAATGTAACTGGGTGACTATAAAGGTGCTCTACAGTTATCTCCGAGGGTGTTTGTTGGGTTGGCATGAATCAAGACTGGGATTTGTTACTCCGTGTGAGGGAGAGGTATCTCAGGGCCCACTCGGTAATACAACATCACAATAAGCCTTGCAAGCAATGTTACTAAGTGTTAGTCACGGGATCTTGTATTACAGAACGAGTAAAGAGACTTGCTGGTAACGAGGTTGAACTAGGTATGGAGATACCGACGATAGAATCTCGGGCAAGTAACATACCGAAGAACAAAGGGAACATCCTACGAGATTAACCGAATCCTTGACATTGAGGTTCGACCGATAAAGATCTTCATAGAATATGTAGGAACCAATATGGGCATCCAGGTATAGCTAGTGGTTATTGACCATAGAGGTGTCTCGGTCATGTCTACATAGGTCTCGAACTCGTAGCGTCAGCACACTTAAGGTTCGGTGACGTTTTGGTAGTATAGAGTTATGTATGGTGGTGACTGAAGGTTGTTCGGAGTCCCGGATGAGATTCTGGACGTCACGAGGAGCTCCAGAATGGTCCGAAGGTAAATATTGATATATAGGAAGTCCTGTTTTGGTCATCGGAAAAGTTTTGGGCTCATCGGTAGTGTACCGTCCCGTGATCTCATCACGATCCGTCTCACGATCTTGATCATGGTCCTTCCAATCTAGCGCCGAATGGACGGCACTTCCGCATTCAGCACACGTACAGCTCGATGACGATCTCCGCCTTCTTGATCCAGCAAGAGGGAGCGGAGAGGTACACTACCGATGAGCCCGGCACTTTTCCGGCGACCAAAATAGGACTTCCTATATATCAGTCTTTACCTCCAGACCATTATGGAGCTCCTCGTGACGTTCGGGATTTCATCTGAGACTCTGAACAACCTTCGTCACCACAATACATAACTCTATACTACCAAAATGTCACGAAACCTTAAGTGTGCACACCCTGCGGGTTCGAGAACTATGTAGACATGACCCAGAGACCTCTACGGTTAATAACCAATAGCGGGACCTGGATGTCCATATTGGTTCCTACATATTCTACAAAGATCTTTATTGGTCGAACCTCTATGTCAAGGATTCAGTTAATCTCGTATGATGTTCCCTTTGTTCTTCGGTATGTTACTTGCCTGAGATTCGATTGTCGGTATCTCCATACCTAGTTCAGCCTCGTTACCGGCAAGTCTCTTTACTCATTCCGTAATACAAGATCCCGTGACTAACACTTAGTCACATTGCTTGCAAGGCTTATTGTGATGTTGTATTACCGAGTGGGCCCTGAGTTACCTCTCTGTCACACGGAGTAACAAATCCTAGTCTTGATCCATGCCAACCCAACAGACACCCTCGGAGATACCTATAGAGCACCTTTATAGTCACCTAGTTACTTTGCGATGTTTGATACACACAAGGTACTCCTTCGGTGTCAGTGAGTTGCATGATCTCATGGTCATAGGAACAAATACTTGACATGCAGAAAACAGTAGCAATAAACTGACATGATCATATGCTACGTTTGTAGTTTGGGTCTTGTCCATCACATCATTCTCCTAATGATGTGATCCCGTTATCAAATGACATCTCATGTCTATGACTAGGAAACCATAGCCATCTTTGATCAACGAGCTAGTCTATTAGACGCATACTAGGGACATGGTGTTGTCTATGTATCCACACATGTATCTGAGTTTCCGATTAATACAATTATAGCATGGATAATAAACGATTATCATGAACAAGGAAATATGATAATAACAAATTTATTATTTCCTCTAGGGCATATTTCCAACATCTAATAGGTGGTGCTATCATATGTCCATGTTTATGGAGTCTTCAACCCATGAAGGGTAACGGTCGCGACAGTCCATGGAGGGCTCTACCCATGGAGGGTTCCACGAAGAAGCAACCTTGAATATTCCATACGGCTTCTGTCCACGAAGGACTAGCCTCACTATGGGTAGATATTCATGAAGTAGGCGATCTCCATGCCCTTGCAAACTTCTTGTTTCACTCCACAACACAAAGTAGGAGGCTCCCAAGCGACACCTAACCAATCTAGGAGGCACCACCCTCCAAAAGGTAATAGGCTCGGTAATGCCGATGAACTCCTTGCTCTTGTGCTTCAAGATGATAGACTCCTCAACACGCAATCACTCTCTCACAGATTTGGATTGGTAGAAGAGGTTGATTGGGTGGAAAGCAACTTGGGGAGTCTAGAGATCAAGATTCATATGGTAGGAATGGAATGGCATGATCTCAACACATGAGTAGGTGCCTCTCTCCTGGAAAATCAGTAGGTATGAGTGGGGAACTGTTCTGAGTGCTTCTCTTGCGAGTGAGTGGTGATGGAGGGGTATATATAGGCATCTCCAAAAATCCAACCGTTACACTTAATAAGTCAGACTCGGTGACACACATTGTGTTAATCTCGATGGTACCGATTTGCCTCAAAGGTATCAACTTTTGAATCTCGGCGAGACCAATACACACAACTCGGTTGCACCGATAAGGTGACCAATGATCAGATTGCCAAACTCGGTGATGTCGATTCAACAAACTCGGTCGGACCAGTTTTGTGAATTTGCATAACAGGAAGTTGGCAACCCAAACTCGGTGGCACCAAAGTGGAATCGTTTGCACCGAAGAGAAAGGGTTTGGCTGAGTCTGTCTGAGGCTGAGAATCGGTGGCACTGAGTGGAAAGTGTTGGTTGCACCGATTTTGGACATTTGGCTTTGGACAGACTTTTGTGGAAGAGCTTGTCGGTGTATGTGGTGACTATCACTTGTGCATGTATGAGCATAATGTTCACCAACAGTACTTTACCCCCTTTTAATAGTATTGGCTTTCCTGTGGACTCAAAGTGATTTCTCACAAAAGGTAAAATGTAGAGTCCTCTTGCTTGAAGCTTTGCCAATCTATTTCCTTGCATCTTAGAGTATTTCACAATCCTTTTGCCAACCCATCATTGAACTTTTTGGAACATGCTTAGTGGAAACATTAGTTCAATGACATATATGTTGTTATTAATTACCAAAACCACCAAGGGAGCAAATGTGCTTTCAATCTCCCCCTTTTTGGGTAATCATGACAATATATAGATCAAAGCTTCGACATATGATATAATCAATGAATATAATTGTTGCTTTGAGAAGTACGTGATAAGCAAGAGATCCGCCTAAATTTATGCATTATTTTTATATTTGTGTTTGAATGCAAATGCACAATCAATTAGGTACATGGGGCACTTCTTCCATGTCACATACATCTTGGTGGTGTGCGATAGTAATAAGATTTAACAACATAACACAACACATCAAGAAAAGTGAATGATCATCACATAACCATCAAAAGGATAGGAAATAGTAGCAACACACATTAAAGCTTATGATCAAACACAACCAATAGTATATCACATCCAAACCAAAAAACATATGGAAGAACATTTGGTCTTTTTAAAAACAGCGATAAAAACCAGACGCTCTCTCACTCAAAGCCTAAAGATCTATGTACAACTTCTACCCCTTTGGCAACAAGTTGCCAAAAAGTTCAAAGAGATATAGCTAATCGTCCTTCTGCGGCTGATCTCCTCTGGTTGTCGATGTCGGAGTCGAGAGAACTGCATCGGCGAAGACCTCTGTTGATGTCCTGGACGGAGTTGGAGTAGCAACAGGAGGCACTGGAGTAGCTGATGGAGCTGAATTCACTATAGCTGGAGTAGATGATGAAGGTCTCGTCTCTGGAGCTGGCACTATAGGTATTTTGGCCCGTGTCCTGAACTGGGCAGTCGTCCTGACAGGTGCACTATCCTCATCATCATCCGAAGAATCAGACTCTAAAGAGGCTCGACGGATAGAGGCTTCATCTACTTCCTTTTTGAGATCATTGACGGTCTTGTTCAGTCAATCCACCTTGTCATTAAGAGTTTTCACCCTATCCTCAAAAATGTTCACAAGGCTCTCCTATATGTCCAGTTTGCTTTTGATGTCCTTCTTCATGTCCATGACAGTAGAGATCAAGAGATCCATCTGCTTGTTCCTGGATCTGGGGACTTGAGCACTAGTGTCTCTAGCTACCTCTGCCTCTGCCTCTGCCTGAGCTGCAGCTAATGTGGAATTGTCTAGGTCCATCACCACAACATTGTCCTGGAAATCTGGTTTTAGTGGCAAGTGGGGTCTATCCAGAGCAAAGATTTGCTTCTCAAGTTTGGAGTTGATGAGCATCTGTATGTAGGGTGCATAGCAACATGAGCACTTCTGATCAGCAGCAACCCTCTTCACAGTTTCTACAATCAAGTCCATTACTCGAATCCTGGTATGACTATCAAGATGGATCAGCATGTTGATTGAGTATCCACGAATCATCTTCTCATCTCCAGACTTAGGCATCAATGTTTGCCTCGAGATGGTGTTCATGGTACGGAGGCCAGCCTGGAGGAAGTAAATAGATCCTAACTTGTGTGATTTCAAGTTAGCTGCAGGGATAGCATTATGCATATCCTTCATAGCATCATGGCTCTCCTTGGATTTAGAGTAGACATCCAAGTAACAATCTTGCACCTTTGGGAATCCTAAGATGGTAGCCCATTCACCAACTAAAGACTTGTATCTTGCTCCTTCTATCATCCACACTATCCTGCCATCTCCATAGAAGTGAGCAGTGGAGTAGTATTTCATAATCATCTAGTCATTCCAAGTAGTAAACTCTTTGCTAACAAACTCATCTAGGCCAATGCAGTGGAAGTTATCTTGAACACATGGGAAATAGTTCCCATTAGCCTTGATGTACTTCTAGTCAACGTATCTCATATCATTGACATCTGGACTCTTGTCAAGCAAGATTGTCTCATAGAAATCTTGTTGTTCCTTGGTGTAGAACCTATAGTCCACAGTAGTTTTTCTCCTTTGGGCATATGGATAAATAGCTCTCCATGCCCTCATACCAGAATCCTTCCTCTTCATCATATCCTCGGCATTTGGATGGCTGGCATTGTGTTCAGGAAGGTGAGGTCTAAGATTCATCAAAGTTTTCATAGCATCTTCATCAGCTTCTCTGAAAATAGATCCATTATTCTTCCTAGCAGTTGGAATGTCTCTGGTAGTCCTATTGGACTTCACTGCAGCAACCTTCTTAGGTGCAGCCTTGGTGCTCTTGGAGGGACCTGGCTTTCGCATAGCATCTGCCAATAGCTTCTTCTGTTTCTTCTTGGGAGGGGCATTGACAACATGATCTTCCTCCTCCTCCTCCTTAGCACCAGCACCAGCAACCTGCTCTGGATCCACATACATTGAGGTAGGCCTACAAGTCACACGAATGATCCTCTTCTCGGCCTTCTTCTCTCCTACCTTCTTAGGCAATGACTTCCTTGGGGGCTCAATAGTCATGGTAGCCCTAGCACTCTCAGGTGCTCTCATAGTCTCTGGAGGTGCATAAGTTTTGCTGACCACCCTCCTGGATGAGGTGGCCTCATTGGCTGACTTCTTCTCTTGCTTCTTAGCAAGTACCTCCTCTGGCATAAAATATGAATCCTCCTCATCAGAATCCAGTCTCTTCTTGGTCCTTGTAGCAGCTTTAGGCAGCCCACGAGAACTAGGGGTGCCTGGATCTAAAAAAGAGCTGGCCCCAGGGCTAGTGCCTGAACTCATCTCAATGTTGTGCTCCTTCAAGTTTTGGATACCCTCTGAACCTGACATATCTAACCCTGTGAATAGAGGTGAGAAGAGTGGAATAGGACAAGTCATCACAAAATGCAGAGTTTTTGAAAGTTTGAACAAAAGATTTTCAAGATTTGCATTCTGTCACATGAAAATCGGTACAACCGAAGCAAAAAAATTGCTGCTATCGAGACTGACTTTCTCATTAACAGAAACTTGGCACTCCTTTCGGTGAGACCGAAAAGGAGTACTCGGTTTCACCAAGATAGTTCTCGGCAACACAGAGGGCAAATCATTGACACCGATTTGACTTCGGTTCCACCGAGTTTCACGGGCGGACGACAAACCCTAGAAAATCAATCGCTCGCTATCTAAAGGAATTTTCTTGTAGATAGAACGATCTCAAACAATGGCTAGTCGAAGAAGAAACCCTAATGCGCGTGAATCAGAAGGTGGAGCACAAGAAGGGATCGAATCCATACCCTAACTTGGCGATGGATCCGCTACGGCGGCGACGATGGTGTAGAATACATTGACGGCAGCGATTCCTAGCGGCGAACACACTTAGGGAAGGAAGGGGATGACCAGGGGTCTTCGGAATAGCAGCTTAGGGTTTGGGGGCACGATGTTTGAAGATATAATTTCGAAGCGCCGGGGTCCACAACATATATACCCTGGAGCGTCGATGACAACGATTCTAAATTTTTGATGTCATCGAGCAACTCTCAGCTGATAGGGAAACTCGGTGTAACCGAGAATATGGAATCGGTAGTACCGAGATTGAAAACCAGATCAACCCTAGGCATTCGACGAGACCGAGTTTTTGAGTTGGTTCCACTAAGATGCACTTGGGAGGTTTTAATGGTCAGTCATTTGTCGATACGGAACTCCGAGTGCTCCTCACACAAAGAGATCGAAAAGTACTTGTTCAAATTTTGTGATGCAGCATGAATTGAATATGAGGTGATAAAGCATAGATAGCTAGAGGAGTGGTCCTAGGCATTCTTGTATATACAATTGGCAAATGAAAAATCAAAAGCCAAATAGCAACAATTGGATGTCCTCGAATGAATAAATAAATGCAGACCAACATGCTCACACAATAAGATGTCAAATGAAATCATGGCAAACATGCACAAACACACTAGCATCTAACAAGCACTTTGGCGATGATAGAGTCATCTATATATGAGTATATTAACTTAGGAGCCAAGTAAGAATACTTGATCATAGGTCATACTCATCGTTTAAGCACAAGTGGGGTTACCACTTTTACATAAATCATTTAATGTTGTCACATACTATGAGATGCTTTGACTCAAGTCTTAGAGTAAATCTCCCCTTTGATGTGACATCCCCCATAGGAGGGATAAACTAACCTTGGGTTTTGTGGACGGAGACTTCATGTAGGTGAAGTGGTGGTGGATGCTCAAAGTTGATGAAGAACACCAAGAGTTCGGAGCATCCTAGTTGTTTCATTACTCTTCTCACCTACATGGGTTAGTCCCAACACACAAGAGACAAATACAAGGATATCTACGGACATGGAGTGCAAAGCATATATGATGATGTCCATTGATTTGTCGGTTACCTTTTTCCTTGCTTACCTTTGAGGGAATGTGTGACTCCTTAAACTATTGCATGATGTTGATGTTGATTGCAACTAGTTCTTGCCAATAATGAATATGGGTGGATTTCATTGGCGGAGTCACCCCTCAAGAACTTCTCTAGTTCTTCTTCTTGGGAAACCACATCAAGTTGATGGGGATCCTTGGTGTTGAAGTAGTACTTGTAGAAGATGACCTTGTAGTAGCCTTGGGAACCCACTTCACCAAAGCTTGGGATTCATCTTCATATGAGTCAATGTCCTGTTGAAGATTGTTCTTGCCCTTAAGCTTGGAGTCTTATGGTGGAAGGTCATCTTGAGATTTTGTTCCCTTCGGGAGAGTATTTTCATACTTCTCCTTTTAAGAAACAAACTTGTGATTGGGGTATTGAACTTCTTCCCATTCAACTCCATTAGCGTTAAAGTAGCCAACACCATGATTCTTCCAGTATCATCCGTGCTTGCGTACAATCTCCTCAAATTGTTTGCACCCGGCAAGACTCGTGTAGATACCTTTCTCTATAATCCCTTTCAAAAGTTCATTTTCTTGCTCAAGTGAAACTTGCCTAAGAGAAGAGTTAGTGGGATCAATAGAACTACTAGAGGCAATATCATTGGATTTATCATTTTCATTGCTACTAGTTGCAGAACCTTTCTTTCCTTTTTTACTAGCTTGCTTAGTCTTAACTTGTGGCATGAACGTAGACAAGAGAAGTCACTTGGCTAGATAAGAGGAAGTCTTCTTTCGAAGATCGCAATTGTTAGCTTCAAGGAACGCATGCTCTTACTCTAAATTGAACTTCTCGAAGCGGAGCTTCTCATGTGTCCTTACTGTTGGGGAACGTTGCATGGGAAACAAAAAAAATCCTATGCACACGCAAGATCTATCCATGATGATGAGAATCTACGAGAGGGAGAGTGGATCTACATACCCTTGTAGATCGCTAAGCGAGAAGTGTTAAGAAACGCAGTTGGTGTAGTCGAACGTCTTCGCGATCCAAATCGCCGAGCATCCCGCGATCTCATCATGGTCTGTCCCGCAATCCAATCATGATCCGTCCCGCGATCTCTCACGATTCGTCTCGCAATCTTGATCACGGTCCTTCCGATCTAGCGCTGAACGAACGGCACCTCCGCGTTCAGCACACGTACAGCTTGATGACGATCTCTGCCTTCTTGATCCAGCAAGAGGGAGCGGAGAGGTAGATGAGTTCTCCGGCAGCGTGACAGCGTTGCAGTGATGGTGGTGGAGCTATTCCAGCAGGGCTTCACCTAGGCACCACTGAAAACCGATCTATAGGAGAAACTATGATCTAGAGGAGAGGCAGCACGTGGCTGTTTTTCTATGTCTCAAAACCCTCAAAACCTCTACTATATATAGGAGGAGAGAGGGAGGAGGCTGGTGCACAAGGGTCAGCCCTTTGGCCTCTTGCCCAAGGAGGAGAGGAGGAATCCTCCTCCAATTCTAGTAGGACTAGGACTCCTTCCTTATTTTGTCTTTTTGCCTTTTCCACCTTTTTCTCTTTGGGCTTTTCTTCCCAGCCGCATGGGCCCTTTGTGGGACTTCCACCAGCCCACTAAGGGCTGATATTCATCCTCCCACAGACCATGTAGCCTCTTGGGTCGAAATACCCCTCCTGATGGTCCCCCGGTACAATACCGGCACTCCCGGTACACTACCGATGAGCCCGAAAATTTTCCGGCGACCAAAACATGACTTCCTATATATTAATCTTTACCTTCGGACCATTCTAGAGCTCCTCATGACATCCGGGATCTCATCTGGGACTCCAAACAACCTTCGTTCACCACCATACATAACTCTATACTACTAAAACGTCACCGAACCTTAAGTGTGCAGACCCTGCGGGTTCGAGAACTATGTAGACATGACGAGAGACACCTCTACGGTCAATAACCAATAGCGGGACCTGGATGCCCATATTGGTTCCTACATATTCTACGAAGATCTTTGTCGGTTGAACCTTTATGTCAAGGATTCAGTTAATCCCGTATGATGTTCCCTTTGTTCATCGGTATGTTACTTGCCTGAGATTCAATCGTCGGTATCTCCATACCTAGTTCAACCTCGTTACCGGCAAGTCTGTTTACTCGGTCTGTAATACTAGATCCCATGACTAACATTTAGTCACATTGCTTGCAAGGATTATTGTGATGTTGTATTACCGAGTGGGCCCTGAGATACCTCTCTGTCACACGGAGTAACAAATCCCAATCTTGATCCATGCCAACCCAACAGACACCCTTGAAGATACCTATAGAGCACCTTTATAGTCACCCTGTTACGTTGCGACGTTTGATACACACAATGTACTCCTCCGGTGTTAGTGAGTTGCATGATCTCATGGTCATAGGAACATATACTTGACATGCAGAAAATAGTAGCAATAAACTGACACGACCATATGCTACGTTTCTAGTTTGGGTCTTGTCCATCACATCATTCTCCTAATGATGTGATCCCGTTACCAAATGACATCTCATGTCCATGACTATGAAACCATAGCCATCTTTGATCAACGAGCTAGTCTATTAGAGGCATACTAGGGCCATGGTGTTGTCTAGGTATCCACACATGTATCTAAGTTTCCGATCAACACACTTATAGCATGGATAATAAATGATTATCATGAACAAGGAAATATGATAATAACCAATTTATTATTGCCTCTAGGGCATATTTCCAATACTTACAAGCTCTCTATGATCTTGTAGAGTAGACTCGTGAGCTAAGTTAAGAGTGTTTACTTCTTGAGTTAGTCGTTCTATTTCCAACTTATCATCATCGCACGACTTATCTAGACTAGAGTGATTACTAGCAAGTTCATTTTGACTAACATTACTAGATTTGTCAAATAGCAAGTCATCTTCAATTAACAAGTCATCCACAACACTATTGAAATCAAGATACTCGGGGTGTGATATCTTGGGGCCTTTAGCCGTGAAGAAACATCCACTCCCTTCATTTGGTGAATCAAATATGTCGTAGGAGTCGGTTGTCACTAGTGCAATCCGGCAACACCTTCATCTTGACAATAGTCGGAGTTGGAGTGATAGCTTCTCTCGGAGTGGTTGTCGGATTCGGAGACGGAAACCCATTCACCAACATGATCTTGATGTTTCCTTCTTGAGTTCTTGGTGTACTTGTCCTTCTTCTCCGAGTCCCTACTTCTCCTTGAGGTTCTTCGTTCATAACGATCATCCCTACTCCTTCTCTCTCTTCGAGATGACTCGTCTCTTGAGCTTCTTCTTCTTGGTGAATCTTATTCCCTTTTGTAAGGAGTCGTGTACTCATTTCAGTAGTGTCTGGGCTTCCCACAATTGTAGCAGTTTCGGTCACGACTTGACGAACGCTTATCTTCATATCTTGAGTTGGATCTTTGATCTTTGCTTCTATTCTTGTAGAACTTGTTGAATTTCTTGACCATGAGGCTTATCTCTTAATTTGTGACAAGGTTATCTCTTGAAGTTGCGGGAGCATCATTTGTGGCTTTGTAAGCACCACTAGACTTGTGGGAAAGCTCTTCCTTGTCCTTGAGTGTCATCTCATGAGCAACAATCCTTCCAATCACTTCCATTGGCTTGAGATCTTTGTAGTTGGGCATCATTTGGATCGATGTGCACACGGTGTCATATCAATCATCCAAAGCTCGAAGTGTCTTCTTGATGATGAATTCGTCAGT
This sequence comes from Hordeum marinum, assembly GCA_022496015.1. Taxonomy (NCBI): domain Eukaryota; kingdom Viridiplantae; phylum Streptophyta; class Magnoliopsida; order Poales; family Poaceae; genus Hordeum; species Hordeum marinum. Next base: position 473,258,711 of record CM039676.1, read on the forward strand.
CATTTCTTTGCTTCCTAAGCTGGCAATCTCATTGGTGATGAGAGCTAGCCTAGAGTAAATCTCAGCGACTCCTTCGCCATCCTTCATCTTGAACTTGTCAAGTTGACTTCGAAGAACAGCCAACTTGGATTCTCTCACAGATTCAGTACCTTCATGCATATCAACCAAAGTACCCCAAATCTCTTTTGCATTCTCAAGACGGCTGATTTTGTTGAATTCTTTGGGGCATAAGCAGTTCAAGAGAATGTCACATGCTTGAGCATTGAGTTACAACATATTCAATTCATCTGCAGTCGCTTCGCGATCCGGTTCCCTTCCATCCGGAAAGAATTCACCTTTCAATCCAACATGAACAACATCCCAAATGGCAGGGTTATGACCAAGTAGATGCATTTTCATTATGTGCTTCCAACTAGCAAAATTAGTGCCATCAAAGTATGGACCTCTATGGTGATAGTTTCCCTCACTAGACACCATACTCTCCTAGATTGTGAAACCAATGCAATGGACACCAATGCTGTGATACCACTTGTAGGATCGAAAGTAGTGCTAGAGGGGGGGTGATTAGACTACTTGACCAATTAAAAAACTATTTTTTCCCAATTTTAAGTCTTGGCAGATTTTAGCATTCATAGAAATTCAAGTACACCCTACACATGCATGTCTATGAGTATTGCAGCGGCAATAAAGATAAGCATGTAAGTAGAGGAAGGGTAGGAAGATCAAATGCAATTTGAAGACATGATGAATTTTTCCCATGGTTCTAATAGGTGGTGCTATCGTACGTCCATGTTTATGGAGTCTTCAACCCACGGAGGGTAACGATCGCGAGAATCAACGGAGGGCTCTACCCACGGAGGGTTTCACGAAGAATCAACCTTGACTATTTCATAATGGCTTCCGTTCACGAAGGACTAGCCTCACCGTGGGTAGATATTCACGAAGTAGGCAATATTCTTGCCCTTACAAACTTCTTGGTTCACTCCACAACATGAAGTACGAGGCTCCCAAGCGACACTTAACCAATCTAGGAGGCACCACCCTCCAAAAGGTAATAGGCTCGATAATGTCGATGAACTCCTTGCTCTTGTGCTTCAAGATGATAGACTCCTCAACACACAATCACTCTCTCACAGATATGGCTATGGTGGAAGAGATTGATTGGGTGGAAAGAAACAAGGGGAGGCTAGAGATCAAGATTCATATGGTTGGAATGGAATGGCATGATCTCAACACATGAGTAGGTGTCTCTCTCTCTCTCTCAGAAAATCAGTAGGTGGTGGAGGGGTATATATAGGCACCTCCAAAAATCCAACTGTTACACCTAATAAGTCAGACTCAATGACACCGATGTGTTAATATCGATGGTACTGAGTTGCCTCAAAGGTAGATGCTTTTGATTCTCGGTGAGACTGATACATACAACTCGGTTGCACCAATAAGGTGACCAATGGTCAGATTTCCAAACTCGGTGATGCTGATTCAACAAACTCGGATGGACCAATTTTGTGAATTTGCTTAACAGGAAGTTTGCAACCCAAACACGGTGGCACCAAAGTGGAATCGTTTGCATAGAAGAGCTAGGGTTTGGCTGAGTCTTTCTGAGGCTAAGAATCGGTGGTGCCGAGTGGAAAGTGTTGGTTGCACCGATTTTGGACATTTAGCTTTGGACAGAGTTTTGTGGAAGAGCTTGTGGGTGCATGTGGTGACTATCACTTGTGCACGTGTGAGCATAATGTTCACCAACAGTACCTTACCCCCTTTTAATATATTAGCTTTCCTATGGACTCAAAGTGATTTCTCACAAGATTTAAAATGTAGAGTCCTCTTGCTTGAATCATTGCCAATCTATTTCCTTGCATCTTGGGGTATTCCACAATCCTTTTTCCAACCCATTATTGAACTTTTCCTAAAACATGCTTAGTGGAAACATTAGTTCAATGATGTATATGTTGCTATTAATTACCAAAACCACAAAGGGAGGAAATGTGCTTTCAGACGAGGAGGGGGAGGATTCCCCCTCCCAAGAAAGAGGATGGTGTCATCGAACTCCGCGGAGGAGGTACCTCCTCCTGCTCCAAAAAAGGGCACGTCAGGTGATGTTGGTCCTCTCCAAGGACAGTTCGGACTCGGATACCGAGTCCGAAGACTTTGAGAAGGTTCCTCAAAGGAACATAACGGTCAATCCCCCATCTCGAAGGTAATAATATGAAGACTACCTAAGCTATTTATGCCAAGTTTTAAATGTTATTAACATGTGACTGCCTTTTGATCTGCAGCCCACCACGCTTTCTCCCCATCGACCAAGTTTTGGACGGGGAGACCCCACCCGTCGAGCTAGCGGAGAGTGGGACCGCGTCGCATCCCACACCTCCATGCGCCATGAATGATGTCGTGGAGGTGTCATCCCACCAGGCTCCTTTGGAGCCGAACACCAGCGGTGGGGGTGACAACGTTATGGACGAGGTTAACGCCTCAGACGCCGAAGAATGGGAGGAGGAGCCCCTCCCGGACACTGAGGAGACCGGATGAAGGGATATCTAGTCCCCTCCAAGGTCATCTTCGAAGCGCACCACGCCTCCGGAGCCACTGGTTCAGTCTCGGTTGGAGATCGGGCTAACCGATCACCACCAATGCCAACGATCACTGGGTGGCCGGTTATGGAGGAGGCTCTATCAAGCGCCTCCATCTCTGAGGATCAATGCACCCTTATGGGTGCAGTTTTGCAAAGCATTCAGTCCGTTGATAGCGGACTGAAGGAGGCCTTCAACGGTCTCCTGACGGGATTCCAAGTGAGCCACGGGATTTATTCCTGAAATTTAATTTATTAGGTTTGTACTATCGTTATATATAGCAGCCCCCGAGCCCTGGGTGAGTTTAGAAAAACCCACCGGGGGGTCAAAGAAATGACCAAACAATGTATAAGACATTATTCATCCTATAATGTTCTAATAGTCTGTAAGAGGACAGAACATAGGGTCATGGTATTGATAGTTCGGGTGTTTGGACTTATATAAACTGATAAATATGTGATATTTACAGGCTTCTCATCAACGACGGTTGTTAATGCCGCCGAGCTTGACGAGCTAAATCGGAAGCTCAAGAGCTCTCAAGATGACCTTGACGCTCTAAACAAGAGATTCGACGAGGCGCAAGGTAAGCCAGATTGTAATATAAGTATTTTTCATCATTAGTGATTCGCAGTGTCGACTCAGTATGCTTATATCTTTATTGCTAACACAGCCTCGGCAAAGGAAATTGAGAAGCTCAAGGCCGAGCTGCAAAAGATGAAGCAAGAGGCCGCAGAAGAGAAGGCAGCGGCTGAGCAAGCGGCTGCCGCGCTGTCCACCTTGAAAACCACAAGTGCCAAGCATGAGGCTCGGGTGGAGGAGGTTCAACAGGAGCTCAAGGATGACAGCCTGAAGTGCGAGGGCCAAGTCAAGGTTCTTTGAAGAACAGATCCGCCAAGTCAAGGTTATAATAGATGGTTAGCCATATTTACTACAGTGTGCCTTTGGTGATAGCAAGTTCGCGTTGTTCACCTAGGTGTGTGGCATTCCTCAGGCGTCTGTTGGGACCTCCAGAAGAGCGTAGCGGATGCGAACCAGTTCTATGCTTCGCGAGAAGAAGGAGATGAGGCTCGGCTCTTCTAGGAGCAGTTTGAAGACCCCGAGCGTTGTCCTCTTCTCATCGAGCAAATGAAGCAGCTGATGGAGCTACACCGGATAGCAGAGCCGGCCATGAAGGATCTCTTCATCCGGCTATGGCCTAACGAGCCATTGCTGGGCAGTTACTTCAGCTTGGTGCAGAAGCTGAGCGATACCTTGCCTCGGATTGACGCGCTAAGGCGTTCTTCCTACATCGAGGGAGCTCAGATGGTCTTTGCAAGGGCCAAGGTGCACTGGTCGGGACTTGATCCGACGAAGATAGCCACCGCTCCTCCGCCCCCTGGAAAGGAGCATAGGTGACCTGAGCGATACTCCTCCGTAGTGATGGAGGGTGCTCGGGCAATAGAGGCTCAGTGCTCAAAAGATAACATTTATGAGTAAACGTGTTGTAATATGTCCGGAGACCTTTGAACACTTTTATGGTTATGATGCATGGTTTATCATGTCTTTTATGTTTTGCATTCTCTATAAATCCTGTGTGGCCGTTTAAACTGAAAGTTTCGAGTCATCGGGTTCAGTTCCCATGTAGATACTACGCGAGGTGTCTCTATTTCCGCACTGTGACCCTTAGCCGAGTTATCGATACCCAAAGGCAGCAGTGTGGGGTGGACAAGGCAATCGGACCATAATGCTTTATTGCTTTCACTTAGCCATAGGAGCACAAAAGAGGAATGTGGGGGCTGATGACTAGCCCCCAGTGGTTTGTGATGTTTGGATGAACCGTGGCTAAAGCCGGCATCACATGGTTTGTATGAATACCAAACCCATCGTATGACACAGAATAACCTCTAACGAAGTTTTTAGGATAACACTTAAGCTCGGATTCGTAGGCCGGTTCTTGCATACTATGACAGTCAATTTTCGGCTTTCTCCCGTGAGGTGCTTTACCAGGCTAGATGGAAACACAATTGCAGTGGTTCTCCCTTTGCCCTTTTAGCCGAACGAGAGGAACGTAAAGGGGCAAGCACAGGAGCCGGGCAACCCAACTATTGACCTAAGACATAGTTCGGAACCAATGCATATAAAGTGAATTCCGAGACGCCGAACACACGATCGATTGTGCTTAGGGTGATATTTTAAATTCGAGCCCCGGTCTATTAGCCGGTTCCGTCGTGAAGTGTACCAAACAGTTTTGTAAGAAGCATTGAGGAGGGAGGAAATAGAGTATGTACCAAGAAAGATAGCGAAGCGGCCATGCATAATGGTATTATATTTTGCTTCATAACTCTTATAGCTCAAATTTCCCAAACAACTATTTACAGGTACTTGAATATGAAATATAAAGTTTACAGGAGGGGTTGTACCAGGGGTCTTCGATGGGTGGCCTGACGTCCTCAATATGCCCTGTCGCATGTCCACTCTTGTGCCTCCTAAGGGGTTGCATTCCTTTATGGGTAAAGCTGTCAGTGAGCAGACCTTGGAAAGAGGATCTTGAGAAGTCGTCGAAGTATTCATGGGCTTTATGCTTTAGCAGGTCCTTGATGGTACCTGTTGTATGTCCGAAGACTTATGTTGCTAGTAGTTCAGTACAGCCGAACACTTGTGCTTTGATAGTTGTTCCACACTGCTACCCATGGAATCTTAAGTGTGAAGTTGTGCCTTCATGGCACGTGTTTTGCTAGCATTAGGGCCATGCAATGGGGAGCGAGTCCCTATTTCTGGGGAGAAGAAGGTTCTAGGAGTTTAGGCTGAAACCAAGCTCGCTTCCCAGCCTTACGTGCCGTTACGGCAGATGTAATGGAATTCGACCGGCAGGGCCAATGCATGTTCGTCGGTTCAGAGGGAGTGCTATGTGTTGCTATATACAGTAATGACCCCCTTGGGGCCGGCCATTTTGAGCTTGAGGTATGCGTAATATGGGATGGCGTTAAAGCGAGCGAACGATGTACGTCCTAGCAGGGTGTGATAGCCGTTGTGGAAAGGTACAATGTCGAAGATCAAGTCTTCGCTTCCAAAGTTATCAGGCAGACCGAACACTACTTCCAGGCTTACAAAGCCCATGCACCGGGCTTCGACGCCTGGGATCACTCCTTTAAAGGTAGTGTTGCTGGGTTTGATCCTTGATGGATCCATACCCATCTTTCTCACCGTGTCTAAGTAAATCAGATTAAGGTTACTTCCTCCGTCCATTAGGACTTTAGTGAGGTGATACCCATCTATGATAGGGTCTAGGATGAGGGCGGTTGAACCCCCATGACGGATACTGGTCGGATGGTCGCATCGATCGAAGGTGGTCGGGTACACCGACCATGGGTTATACTTCGAGGCTATAGGCTCTATGGCGTAGACCTCTCAAAGGGCGTGCTTCCTCTCCTTTTTGGGTATATGAGTGGCGTATATCATATTCACGGTTTTTACCTCTAGAGGGAATTGCTTCTGTCCGCCACCGATCACACCGCTCGGCTCATCCTCCTCCTTGCTACGTGGGACCTTGCCTTGATCCTCGGCTATGAGTTTGCCAGTCTGTTTGAACACCCAACAGTTACGGTTGGTGTGGTTGGCGGGCTTCTCTTAAGCGCCATGGATCTGACAAGGCCTTTTCATGATCTTGTCCAGCGGGGTGGGTCTGTCGTGATTACCTTTAGGAGGCTTCTTCCGCTGCCCGGGTCGAGAATTGCGGAAGCCCGCGTTAACGGCCGTGTTATCGGCATCACTATTGTTGTGCCAGCGCTTATTCTTGTTGCACTTTGGTTTCCCGTTTTAGTCCCAAACTTCGGAGGTTCCGAGGTCTTTGGGGTTGAGGCTTTGTCTTGCTAGCCAGTTATCCTCGCCCGTGCAAAAGAGAGTCATGAGTGATGTAAGGGCGGACATTGTCCTAGGTTTATCATGGCCGAGCTGGCGAGCCATCCATTCATCCTGAATAATGTGCGTGAAGGGGGATATTGCCTCGGCCTCCGAGCAGTCAATGATCTGGTTTTTCTTGGTCAAGAACTGATTCCAGAATTGCCGAGTGGACTCTCCTGGCTTCTGGACGACATTGCTCAGGTCGGAGGAGTCCGGCGGTGAACATAGGTGCCCTGGAAGTTAGATCAGAATGCATCCTCTAGATCCTCCCAGCACCCGATGGAATTTTCGGGGAGGCTGTTTAGCCAGTGCCAAGTCGGCCCCTTAAGCTTTAGGGGTAGATACTTGATAGCGTGGAGATCATCTCCTCGCACCATGTGGATGTGGAGGAGGAAATCCTCGATCCATACGGTTGGGTCAGTTATCCCATGATGACCCACAAGTATAGGGGATATATCATAGTCCTTTCGATAAGTAAGAGTGTTGAACCCAACGAGGAGCAGAAGGAAATGATAAGCGGTTTTCAGTAAGGTATTCTCGACAAGCACTGAAATTGTCGGTAACAGATAGTTTTGTGATAAGATAATTGGTAACGAGTAACAACAAGTGTAGCAAAGATGCATCAAGGTAGACCAATCATTTTTGTAGCAAAGTACAGCCCTGGACAAACTCTTATATAAAGCAAAGCGCTCCCAAGGACACATGGGAATTTCTGTCAAGCTAGTTTTCATCATGCTCATTTGATTCGCGTTCGTTACTTTGATAATTTGATATGTGGGTGGACCGGTGCTTGGGTGCTGACCTTACTTGGACAAACCTCCCACTTATGATTAACCTCTCTCACGAGCATCCGCAACTACGAAATAAGAATTAAGATAAATCTAACCATAGCATGAAAGATATGGATCAAAATCAGCCCCTTACGAAGCAACGCATAAACTAGGGTTTAAGCTTCTATCACTCTAGCAACCCGTCATCTACTTATTATTTCCCAATGCCTTCCCCTAGGCCCAGATAATTGTGAAGTGTTATGTAGTCGACGTTCACATAACACCACTAGAGGAGAGACAACATACATCTTATCAAAATATCGAATGAATACCAAATTCACATGATTACTTATAACAAGACTTATCCCATGTCCTCAAGAACAAACGTAACTACTCACAAAGCATGTTCATGTTCATAATCAGATGAGTATTAATTATCATAAAGGATCTAAACATATGATCTTCTACCAAGTAAACCAACTAGCATCAACTACAAGGAGTAATCCACACTACTAGCAACCCACAGGTACCAATCTGAGGTTTGAAACAAAGATCGGATACAAGAAATGAACTAGGGTTTGGAGAAAAGATGGTGCTGGTGAAGATGTTGATGGAGATTGACCCCCTCTCGATGAGAGGATCGTTGGTGATGACGATAGCTTCGATTTCCCCCTCCGGGAGGGAAGTTGTTGGGGAACGTTGCATGGGAAACAAAAAATTTCCTATGCACACGCAGATCTATCCATGGTGATGAGCATCTACGAGAGGGAGAGTGGATCTACGTACCCTTGTAGATCGCTAAGCGGGAAGCGTTAAGAAACGCGGTTGGTGTAGTCGAACGTCTTTGCGATCCACATCGCCAAGCATCCCACGGTCCAATCAGAATCCGTCCCGCGATCCAATAACGATCCGTCCCGCGAACTTGATCAAGATCCGTCCCACGAACTTGATCACGGTCCTTCCGATCTAGCGCCGAACGGACGACACCTCCGCGTTCAGCACACGTACAGCATGATGACGATCTCCGCCGTCTTGATCCAGCAAGAAGGAGCGGAGAGGAAGAAGAGTTCTCCGACAGCGTGACGGCGCTCTGGCGATAGTGGTGGAGCTATTCCGGCAGGGCTTCGCCTAAGCGCTGCAGAAAACCGATCTAGAGGAGAAACTATGCACTGGAGGAACGGGCAGCACGTGGCTGAAAATTCTGTGCAAAAACCCAAAAACCTCTAGTATATATAAGAGGAAGAGAGGAGGAGGCTTGGCCCAAGGGCAAAGCCTCTAGGAGTCGGCCGAACCAGGTGGGAGAGGTGGAATCCACCTCCAATCCTAGTAGGACTAGGATTCACCCTATTTTTGCCTTTTCCACTTTTTCTCTTTGGGCTTTTTCTCCCTAGCCGCATGGGCTTTGTGTGGGACTTCCACCAGCCCACTAAGGGCTGGTATTAACTCTCCCACAGCCCTTGTTGCCTCTTGGGTCGAAATACCCCTCCCGATGGTCTCCCTGTACACTCCTAGCACTCCCGGTACACTACCGATAAGCCCAAAACTTTTCTGGCGACCAAAATAGGACTTCCTATATATCAATCTTTACCTCCGGACCATTTAGGAGCTCCTCATGACGTACTGGATCTCCTCTGGGACTCCGAACAACCTTCGGTCACCACCATACATAACTCTGTACTACCAAAACGTCACCAAACCTTAAGTGTGCAGACCCTACGGGTTCGAGAACTATGTAGACATGACCGAGACACCTCTACGGTCAATAACCAATAGCAGGACCTGGATGCCCATATTGGTTCCTACATATTCTACGAAGATCTTTATCGGTCGAACCTCTATGTCAGGGATTCAATTAATCCCGTATGATGTTCCCTTTGTTCTTCGGTATGTTACTTGCCCGAGATTCGATCGTCGGTACCTCCATACCTAGTTCAACCTCGTTACTGGCAAGTATCTTTACTCGTTCTGTAATACAAGATCCAGCGACTAACACTTAGTCACATTGCTTGCAAAGCTTATTGTGATGTTGTATTACCGAGTGGGCCCTGAGATACCTCTCCGTCACACGGAGTAACAAATCCCAGTCTTAATCCATGCCAACTCAACATACACCCTTGGAGATACCTGTAGAGCACCTTTATAGTCACCCAATTACATTGCAATGTTTGATACACACAAGGCACTCCTCCGATGTCCGTGAGTTGCATGATCTCATGGTCATAGGAACACATACTTGACATGCAGAAAACTGTAGCAATAAACTGACACGATCATAAGCTACGTTTGTAGTTTGGGTCTTGTCCAACACATCATTCTCCTAATGATGTGATCCCGTTATCAAATGACATCTCATGTCAATGGCTAGGAAACCTTGACCATCTTTGATCAACGAGCTAGTTCACTAGAGGCATACTAGGGACAGTGTGTTGTCTATTTACCCACACATGTAATGTGTTTCCAATCAATACAATTATAGCATGGATAATAAACGATTATCATGAATAAGGAAATATAATAATAAACACTTTATTCATTGCCTCTAGGGCATATTTCCAACAGTCTCCCACTTGCACTAGAGTCAATAGTCTAGTTCACATCACTATGTGATTTACATGGTAATGAATCGAACACCCATGCAGTTTTGGTGTAGATCATGTTTAGCCCTTGGAAGAGGTTTAGTCAACGGGTGTGCAACATTCAGATCCGTGTGCACTTTGCAAATATTTATGTCCTTCTCCTCGATGTAATATCGGATGGAGTTGAAGCGTCGCTTTATGTATCTGGTCCTCTTGTGAAACCTTGGTTCCTTTGCTAGAGCAATGGTACTACTGTTGTCACAGAACCTGTTCATTGGATTCAGTGCACTGGGCACTACTCCAAGATCTGTCATGAACTGCTTCATCCAGACACCTTCCTTCGCCGCCTCCGAGGCTGCGGTGTACTCCGCTTCGCACGTAGAATCAGCTACCACGCTTTGCTTGGAACTGCACCAGCTTACCGCTCCCCCGTTAAGAATAAATACGTATCCGGTTTGCGACTTAGAGTCGTCCGGTTCAGTAGCTTGCATCGACGTAATCCTTTACGACGAGCTCTTCATCACCTCCATAAATGAGAAACATTTCCTTAGTCCTTTTCAGGTACTGAAGGATATTCTTGACCGCGCCCAGTGGTCCATTCCAGGATCACTTTGAAACCTTCCGGCCATACTTATGGCAAGGCTGACATTGGGTCTTGTGCATAGCATTGCATACATGATAGAGCCTATGACTTAAGCATAGGGGATGACACTCATCTTTTCTCTATCTTCTGCAGTCACTGGGCATTGAGTCTGACTCAACTTCACACCTTGTAACATAGGCAAGAACCCCTTCTTGGACTGATCCATTTTGAACTTCTTCAAAACTTTATCAAGGTATGTGCTCTGTGAAAGTGCTATTAAGCATCTCGATCTATCTCTATAGATCTTAATGCCTAATATGAAAGCAGCTTATCCTAGGTCCTTCATTGAAAAACTCTTGTTCAAATATTCCTTCACACTTTCCAGCATTTCTATATTGTTTCCAATCAGCAATATGTCATCCACATATAATATTAGAAACGCTATAGAGATCCCACTCACTTTCTTGTAAATACAAGCTTCTCCATCAACTTGTATAAACTCAAAAGCTTCGATCACCTCATCAAAGCGCTTATTCAACCTCTGAGATGCTTGCACCAGCCCATAAATGGATCATTGGAGTTTGCAAACTTTGTCAGCATTCTCTGGATCGGCAAAACCTTCGGGTTGCATCATATACAACTCTTCCTCAAGGAAACCGTTGAGGAACGCCGTTTTGACATCCATCTGCCAAATTTCATAGTCGAAATAAGCAGCTATTGCCAACATGATTCTGACAGACTTAAGCATCTCTATAGGTGAAAATGTGTCATCGTAGTCAACTCCTTGAACTTGTGAAAAACCCTTTGCCACAAGTCAAGCTTTATAGATGGTGATATTACCGTCCGCGTCTGTCTTCTTCTTAAAGATCCATTTGTTCTGAATGGCCATTCGCCCTTCAGGTAATACTTCCAAAGTCCATACTTTGTTTTCATACATGGATCCCATCTCGGATTTCATGGACTCTAACCATTCCTCGGAATTCGGGCCCATCACTGCTCCTCCATAGCTCGTAGGTTCATTGTTGTCCAACAACATGACCTCTAAGACAGGGTTGCCGTACCACTTAGGAGTAGTACGTGCCCTTGTCGACCTATGAGGTTCAATAGTAGCTTGATCCAAAGCTTCATGATCATCATCATTAACTTCGTCTTCTACCATCGCAGGTTCCACAGAAACATCTTTCTGTGCTGCACTACTTTCTGGTTGAAGTAAAGGCTCAATAACCTCATCAAGCTCTATCTTCCTCCCACTCAATTCTTTCGAGAGAAACTCTTTCTCAAGAAATGTTCCGTTCTTAGCGACAAACACTTTTCCTTCAGATATGAGATAGAAGGTATACCCGACTGCCTCTTTTGGGTATCCTATGAAGACGCATTTCTTTGCTTTGGGTTCCAGCTTTTCAGGCTGAAGCTTTTTCACATAAGCATCACATCCCCAAACTTTAAGAAACGACAACTTTGGCATCTTGCCAAACCATAGTTCATATGGCGTCGTCTCAACGGATTTCGATGGTGCCCTATTTAAAGTGAATGCAGTTGTCTCTAATGCATGACCCCAAAACGATAGTGGCAAATCAGTAAGAGACATCATAGAATGCACCATATCTAATAAGGTTTGATTACGATGTTCGGACACACCATTACGCTGTGGTGTTCCGGGCGGTGTCAACTGTGAAACAATTCCACACTGTCTTAAGTGACTGCCAAACTCATAACTCAGATATTCACCTCCTCGATCAGATCGCAAGAACTTAATCTTCTTGTTACGATGATTCTCAACTTCACTCTGAAATTGCTTGAACTTTTCAAACGTTTCAGACTTGTGTTTCATTAAGTAAATATACCCATATCTACTTAAGTCATTAGTGAAGGTGATAAAATAACGATATCCACCACGCGCTGTAACATTCATTGGACTGCACACATCAGTATGTATGATTTCCAATAAGTCACTTGTCCGTTCCATTGTTCCAGAGAACGGCGTTTTAGTCATCTTGTCCATGAGGCATGGTTCACATGTGTCAAGTGATTCAAAATCAAGTGACTCCAAAAGTCCATCAGCATGGAGCTTCCTCATGTGTTTTACACCAATATGACCTAAACGGCAGTGCCACAAGAAAGTGGTACTATCATTATCAACTCTACATCTTTTGGCATCAATGTTATGAACATGTGTGTCATCACTATCAAGATTCAATATGAATAAACCCCTAACATTGGGTGCATGACCATAAAAGATATTACTCATATAAATAGAACAACCTTTATTCTCTGAATTAAATGAGTAACCGTCTCGCAATAAACAAGATCCAGATATAATGTTCATGCTTAACGCGGGCACTAAATAACAATTATTTAGGTTCATCACTAATCCCGATGATAATCAAAGAGAGAGCGTGCCGACGGCGATCACATCAACCTTGGAACCATTTCCCACGCGCATCGTCACTTCGTTCTTCGCCAGCCTTCGTTTATTCCGTAGTTCCTGCTTTGAGTTGCAAATGTGAGCAACCGAACCGGTATCAAATACCCAGGCACTACTACGAGAGCTAGTAAGGTAGACATCAATAACATGTATATCATATATACCTTGTTTGTCGTTGGCCGCCTTCTTGTCAGCCAGGTACTTGGGGCAGTTCTGCTTCCAGTGCCCAGTTCCCTTGCAATGAAAGCACTTAGTTTCTGGCTTAGGTCCATGCTTAGGCTTCTTTACAAGAGTAGCAACTGCTTTGCCATCCTTCTTGGTTTTACCCTTCTTGCCCTTGCCCTTGCCATTCTTCTTGAAACTAGTGGTTTTATTGACCATCAACGCTTGATGCTCTTTCTAGATTTCAGACTCAGGGACTTTCAGCATCGCAAACAGCTCGACGACTGACTTGTTCATCCCGTGCATGTTATAGTTCATCACAAAGCTCTTGTAACTAGGTGGCAGTGATTGAAGAACTTTGTTAGTGATTGCCTCTGGCGGAAGGGTAATTCCCAACTATGCTAGACGATTTGAATACCCAGACATTCTGAGTATATGCTCACTGATAGACCCGTTCTCCTCCATCTTGCAAGCATAGAATTTATCGGAGGTCTCATACCTCTCGATACGGGCATTCTTCTGAAAGATAAACTTCAACTCCTAGAACATCTCATATGCTCCATGCCGTTCAAAACGTCTTTGAAGTCCCGGTTCTAAGCCATACAATATTGCACACTGAACTATTGAGTAATCTCCAGTACGTGCCTCCCAAGCGTTCTTAACGTCTTCGGAAATCATGTCTTCTGGTTGGTCACCAAGCGGTGCATCAAGGACATATGATTCTGGGAAGCCGTGAGGATAATCCTCAGATTACGGGCCCAGTCAACAAAGTTACTTCCATCATCTTTCAACTAGCTTTCTTGTAACATCCCAAATTTTGGAATGTTATAATAAATATTAGAATGATTGTTTAATTTGATTGAAATTGAGTGAAAAATTGAAAACTTTCAAAAAACTTTTGAATGAGAGGGAATGACATGACTTTCCCATATGCTTTTGGAATTCAAATTCCTACATTTCAAATCAGTGAGAGAAGATGACATGACTACTTCAATATAAAAAGATTTGAAGAGTGAATTTGAAAACATTTGAAATTTTCTGATATGGAGTTCCTTTCATATTTGATTTCCAATTTCAAGTTTGAAAGAATTGAAACCCTTGACAAATCTTGAGTAGAGGAACATGACCCTCCAAACTAGGGGTATTTTTGTGAAATATTTGAACCCTAAAACCCATGGGGTTATTTGAAAATTATTTGCAAAAGGAATTAAATTCAATTTAGGCATTTTCTAAAGAAAAAAATTCTATTTATTCTGGACGTGGAAAAATGTTCATCTTATTGCATTTATTTCTCTGATCATTTTCGTATATAAAACTTTATTTTTTGGAAATTGTTTGATTGCCCAAAATATAGTTTCCTTCTCTGTTATTTGATAAAAGGAAATATTTTTATTAGGAAAGTCCACCGCGGCCCACCTACCAAACCAGGACCGAATCAGATCCGAAATTAATTCGGATCGGCCACTGACGCCACACGCCCTCTCCCCTCTCTCTATCGCATGGGACCCACGTCCGATCCCGGATCGCCCGCGCTCACCTTCCTTGTTTCTTCCCCCACCTTCCTTACCTCGCCGGCGAGATCCCACCGCGCCGGATCTCTCTCCACCTTCCATTTTCCCGAGCCCTCGCAGCCTCTATAAAACACCCCTGCCTCACCACGCCACATTCCCCCCCGGAAACCCCACCTCCCCTCGCCAGAGCGCCACCCCCGCACCTCGCCGGAGCTCGACTCCCCACCGAAGCTCCCTGAGCTCGTGGTCGTCGCCTCCTTCGCCCCCACACCCCACCATCGCCACCCACGAACGCCGGAGGACCACCGCTGCCGTTTGGACCATTCAGACACCGCCCTCAACCACCGCGACGCCGTCCCCGACCACCTCTGACGCTCCGCCGTCGTCGACCGTCGCCGGAGACACCCCGACCCTCTCTGTAAGCAACCGCCCCTCCTTAGACCGTTAGATTTAGATCCAATGCGCCAGATTAGAAGTTATATAACACCGAACCATTTTCTGTTAAGGGTAGGTCGACCGATCATTTCAACCTCGCACGCATAGATCTCGGCCACTCCAGACGCGCCACGTGTAGCCTGTCCGATTGATAGTTTCTTTTTCTTTTTAGTTCTATTTCAATTCCAGAATAGTTTTGTTTTTGTTTTTCATTATATCTTTTATGTTTTTCATTATTTTAATTTGAATCTTTTTGCATTGTGTCACAAATTTGTTCTAGTTTCTGTAGATATAAAGTTTGACCATATTTGAATAATTTAAAGTTGAACTCAACAAATTTGATTTAAATGTTATTTTCTAAATATCTTGAGTTTAAGAATATATTTTTGGTTGATTCTTTTTTCTACTGGTCCTTAGTGATCTTAGTTATCAGTAGGTAGAATTTGGGAATTTTTAGAATATTTTAAATTAGCAGTGTTAACAAAACAGATTCTGTTTTAGTTCTTTTTAGGTTTATTTCTATTTCTTTTGTTTCAAATTGTTTTAATTTATTTTCTTTTATATTAGTTGGAAAGTTTTACTTTGTTTTATGTTAGTTAGCAAAAGTACTTCAACCAAATTTATTTTTATGTTATTCGTTATATTTTGATAGCATGAAATCAATCCTAGTTTCATAGTAACTTGCAAATTGATTTCATTGCTAGTTTGACTTCTTATTTGAAAATATTTTTATAAATTGTTTTATAAGTTTTACTTTCTGTTAACTTAGTTGTTTTATAATTTGTTTTTCTCTTATTTTATTATTTCATTTGTTTTTCTTGTTGTTAAGTTTGTTAGGCAAAAACTTATGTTGTTTAGAGTATTGTTCTCTTAGTTCTTAGTTGTTCTTTACAAGTAATCCTTTTGCTGGTAAAATATTTATAAAAATACTTTTGTTATATTTTACTTTGTTTTTGTGTTTTTACTTTTGAAAATAGGATTTATTTGTAGAGAAAACCAACCTTAGTTGTGTTGATGAAACTTTGTTGTTTTGAGTTTTTGTCTTAAGTATTTCCTTCATCACAACCTTGTTGCTTTTGGTTTTGTGTTACCTTTTGATTGTTAGAATTAATTGCTAGTATGATTGCTTATATGAATGCAATGTTTGATTATTATAGATTTTTATTGGAGAGTGACGAATAGTCTATCAAGTTATTTCTGAGAGCGATATTATTCTTCATCAACAGTCCAGGCAACTTCACTTTGACCATCTATTTCATACCTATGTTTTATTGCATGTAGTCATATCATTCAACAAATCCTTCCAGTAGTGTTATTGAAAATTCTTGTAGTCAAGTAGAATGCATGAGGTAGGAACCCACCACTTGTTACTAAAGCCTCGGGAACGTTAGTTATTTTAATGCTATGCTAAAGTAGACGGGGTCTGGTATGAGTGTTCGTGAGTGGTGTGAGAAGGAGGACTCTACGTCAAGACGACAACTTCATGAAGGCATCTTCAAGACCTCAAGACTTCGAGACTCGAGAAACAAGTTTTCAATACACACTACTGGGTGAAGGATGGAATTGATGGGCATCCCTAGAGTAACCAGTGGATGGCCGGGATGCATGGAGAAGTGTCATGACATCTTGCAGAAAGCTTCACCCAGACTCAAAGAGACGAATGAATACTTCATGCCCGGAAGCTTACCTGTGTAGCCACAAGTCATTATGGGCTCTGGCTTGGTTGATCTTTGTTGTGACTCTGGCCGGGCAGTGCTACGAGATGTAGTCGACGTTAGGATTGGATGGGCACTGACAGTAGCTAGGGAAACACTCTGAAAGACCATGTTTTGTTCGTCCTGTTCTCAAACACCCGGCAGTGCGAGGACTTACCAAGAGGGAATGAATCTTGTGGGTAAAGTACACAACACTCTGTAGAGTTAAACCTAATCGATTAGCCGTGTCCGCGGTTACGGACAATTTGAGCCTCTGGACTTGGATCTATCTCTGAACTCTCAACACTGGACTGATAATTAATTATGGGCAACTATTGATACTTGTGGGCATTAAGACATCGGTTGGTGGAACCATGTCATATTAGGTAACTCTGTAGTGAAAACCCCTGATATTCCTTTGTTGTAGGAAAACAAAATAAAATCAGCTTTTATGCAAAAACTCAGACACAGAGCCACAAAGCCTTACTGCATATAGAATAGTTTATATCTTCTGTTCTACTATGGTGATCTTGCCGGTACATTCAATGTACTGACCTACACGGCTGCAACGTCTTATGTTGCAGATAAGCTCTACGACGAGTAAGAGTAGGATTCAGGGTTACGATCTACACTCAACCTGTCGTTGGTGTTATTGGGACTCCACTCCCGTTAACTGTTTCCGCTGAGATTCTGAGGTATATATTAGTTTTACGTTATTTACATGTGATTGCACTTTGATACATACATTGATGTACTGTGTGTGCCAGCATACTGATCCAGGGATGGCACAGAAAACACAGAGGCTTGACTCGTTTTGAGTCAGGTCGCTACATTTCTCTAGGAACGCATTAAAATTCAGGATCGCTACTGTGCGAGCCATTGATCTACAACATAAATATGCAAAGGTTACTTAGACTATTGTTCAAGATATTGAGTTTAGTTAATCAAATTTACTAAACCTCCCACTCAAATCGACATCCCTCAGGTCATCTGAGTGTCACATGATCCAAATTCACCAACTCAAGTCCGATCATCACGTGAGTTGAGGTGGCTTCAATGGTGAACATCTCATGTTGATCCTATCTACTATATGACTCATGTTCGACCTTTCGGTCTCTTGTGTTCCGAGGCCATGTCTGTACATGCTAGGCTTGTCAAGTTTAACCCGAGTGTTCTGCGTGTGCAACACTGGCTTGCATCCGTTGTATGTGAACGTAGAGTCTATCACACCCGATCATCACGTGGTGTCTCAACACGACGAACTTTCGCAACGATGCACACTCGGGGAGAACACAATTTTATATTGAAATTTAAGTGAGGGATCACCTTACAATGCTACAGTCGTACTAAGCATAACAAGGTGCATAAAAGGATTAACATCACATGCAATTAATAAGTGACATGATATGGCCATGAACTCGTGCTTTAGATCTCCATCTTGAAAGCACCGGCATGATCTTTATCGTCATCGGCACTACACCATGATCTCCATCAACGTGTCGCCATCGAGGTTGTCACGCCCTGCATGCTTCTACTACTATTGCTACCGTTTAGCAATAAAGTAAAGCATTACATAGCGCTTAATGATTGACACGTAGGTCATACAATAATTGAAGACAACCCTATGGCTCCTGCCGGTTGCCGTACTCATCGACATGCAAGTCGTGAAATTCTATACATCACATGATCATCTCATACATCACATATATCACATCATGTAATTGTCCATATCACATCACAACATACCCTGCAAAAACAAGTTAGACGTCCTCTAATTGTTGTTGCATGTTTTACGTGGCTGCTACGGGTTTCTAGCAAGAACGATTCTCACCTACGCATAACCACAACGGTGATACATAATTTGCTTTTCAACCTTCTCAAGGACTGCCTTTGTCGAATCCGATCCAACTAAAGTGAGAGAAACTGGCACCCGTAAGCCATCTATGCAACAAGTTGCGGTCAAGGGAACCAGTCTCTCGTAAGCGTACGAGTAATGTTGGTCCGGGCCGCTTCATCTCACAAGACCGCTAAACCAAAATCCGACCAAGGGAGGAAGCAATCTAAGCATCAACGCCCACAAACCTTTTGTGTTCTACTCGAGATCTCATCTACACATAGACCTAGCTCATGATGCCACTGTTGGGGAACGTTGCATGGGAAACAAAAAAATTCCTACGCACATGCAGATCTATCCATGGTGATGAGCATCTACGAGAGGGAGAGTGAATCTACGTACCCTTGTAGATCGCTAAGCGGGAAGCGTTAAGAAACGCGGTTGGTCTAGTCGAACGTCTTCGCGATCCAAATCGCCAAGCGTCCCACGATCCAATCACGATCTGTCCCCTGATCCAATCATGATCTGTCCCGCGAACTTGATCACGATCCGTCCCATGAACTTGACCACGATCCTTCCGATCTAGCGCCGAACGGACGACACCTCCGCATTCAACACACGTACAGCTTGATGATGATCTCCGCCGTATTGATCCAGCAAGAAGGAGCGGAGAGGAAGAAGAGTTCTCCGACAGCGTGACGGCGCTCCGGCGATGGTGGTGGAGCTATTCCAGCAGGGCTTCGCCTAAGCGCTGCAGAAAACCGATCTAGAGGAGAAACTATGCACTGGAGGAACGGGCAGCATGTGGCTGAAAATTCTGTGCAAAAACCATACGACCTCCAGTATACATAAGAGGAAGAGAGGAGGAGGCTTGGGCCAAGCCTCTACGAGTCGGCCGAACCAGGTGGGAGAGGTGGAATCCACCTCCAATCCTAGTAGGACTAGGATTTACCCTATTTTTGCCTTTTTTTTCCACTTTTTCTGTTTGGGCTTTTTCACCCTAGCCGCATGGGCTTTGTGTGGGACTTACACCAGTCCACTAAGGTCTGGTATTCACTCCCCCACATCCCATGTTGCCTATTGGGTCGAAATACCCCTCCCGATGGTCTCCCGATACACTACCGGCACTCCCGGTACACTACCGATGAGCCCGAAACTATTCCGACGACCAAAATAGGACTTCCTATATATCAATCTTTACCTCCGGACCATTCCGGAGCTCCTCATGACGTCCGAGATCTCATTCAGGACTCTGAACAACCTTCAGTCACCACCATACATAACTCTATACTACCAAAACGTCACCAAACCTTAAGTGTGCAGACCCTACGGGTTCGAAAACTATGTAGACATGACCGAGACACCTCCACGGTCAATAACCAATAGCAGGACCTGGATGCCCATATTGGTTCCTACATATTCTGTGAAGATCTTTATCGGTCGAACCTTTATGTCAAGGATTCAGTTAATCCCGTATGATGTTCCCTTTGTTCTTCGGTATGTTACTTGCCCGATATTCGATCGTCGGTATCTCCATACCTAGTTCAACCTCGTTACTGGCAAGTCTCTTTACTCGTTCCGTAATACAAGATCCCGTGACTAACACTTAGTCACATTGCTTGCAAGGCTTATTGTGATGTTGTATTACCGAGTGGGCCCTGAGATACCTCTCCGTCACATGGAGTAACAAATCCCAGTCTTGATCCTTGCCAACTCAACAGACACCCTCGGAGATACCTATAGAGCACCTTTATAGTCACCCAGTTACGTTGCAATGTTTGATACACACAAGGCACTCCTCCGATGTCCGTGAGTTGCATGATCTCATGGTCATAGGAACACATACTTGACATGCAGAAAATAGTAGCAATAAACTGACACGATCATATGCTACATTTGTAGTTTGGGTCTTGTCCATCACATAATTCTCCTAATGATGTGATCCCGTTATCAAATGACATCTCATGTCAATGGCTAGGAAACCTTGACCATCTTTGATCAACGAGCTAGTTCACTAGAGGCATACTAGGTACAGTGTGTTGTCTATTTACCCACACAGATAATGTGTTATTGAAGGTAACATCGACATTTGGGTGGATGTAAATATGCTTCCCGCTTTACCTCCATTTGAGTTTGTCAACCATGCATATTTGTCAAGTAATTTGCATTCTATATTTAAAAATAGTTGGTGTTCATCCATACTAAATTTTTTAATTTATAATTTACAGCTTATTTCGTTTCTTCGAGTGAAACACAAAACATAATTGACATGACACACTACACTTATGGATCTAATCTAACTTGGGAGGAGAAGGGTGATCTTATCAACTTTGTTATTGGTGTCCTAGTTGGTAGGGAGATCTTCCCGTATAATTTGGGAATTTTCCCAAATTATACATTGTACAGGACACTAGTGCATAGGTTGAGGGCGGAAGACAGTCGCCAAAATATCTTGGTAAGAGTTGCTAATTAAGTACATTACTATTGCGTAAATGGTATTGATTACATTGCTAACTAGGCTACTATTATGTTCTTCAACAGAAACTGCCAAATGAAGTTGTGCCTCCGTTGATGCAACCCGAAGGTAATATGACAATTAAAAACCCTATGAGGCCCGAGTTCTCCTTTGCATACTCGATTGACCGCAAACCACCAAGACGGCTCCAAATTGAAGCATGGGGACAAATAAAGAAGGATCGCAAACCACAAGTTGGAGACCGTTGGATCTCTTTGTTTCATCATGGAGACGTAGGTGTTATTTTGTTTTATGTCATTTTACCTAGGAGGGAGGACTACGTCCTAAGAGAGAAAAGTTTAGTTAAATTGTATGATTACTCTTATGATGTTTTCTTATAATTCAACATGATCACTCGCACCCATGCACTTTAATCTAAATGTAGTTATTGGCACAATAATTATTGATGTTGTCATATGATGGAACTATTGTATAGAGCATGGAAAAATACGTAGAGGGGAATGTAATCTTAGAAAGCAGGAATATTAGCAGTAGCGTTGGTCTACATCTAGCGGCAGAGCTGCTTTATCAGTAGCGCCGTTTCTTTTCTAGCGCTACTGCTAACCCTACTTACCAGTAGCACTGGTTATCCAGATCTACTGCTACAACTTAGTTGTAGTGCCTTAGTAGTAGCACTGCCACCAGCACTACTACTAAGGGTAATTCTAGCGCTACTACTAAGCTTTCTCCTAGTAGTGAGATGCAGAATCGTTTCGGTCTACTTATCTTGGACATGATGCCTATATAATGATCATTGCCTCGATATCATCATGGTTATTTTATCTTCTATCAATTTCCGGACAATAATTATTTCACCCACCGTGCGCTATACTCATGAGAGAAGCCACTAGTGAAACCTACGGCCCCCGGGTCTACTTTTCCAACATATTGCTTTCCGATCTACTATTTTGCCGTTTTGTTTTCAGATCCATTAATCCACAAAGAATACCTTTCTGCACTTTTGTATACCTATTTTATTTTGTGTTATTGCGAGATCTATTTTCCAAAACAATCACTACCTGATCTATATTTATCATTGAGAGCTTGACAACCTCTCTTATGCGTCGGGTTCCAAGTATTTGTTATTTGTGTGCAGGTGTTGCTTATGCAGGTGCTTGATCTTCCTCTACGGATTGATACCTTGGTTTCATAACTGAGGGAAATACTTACCGTCGTTGTGCTGCATCATCCCTTCCTCTTTGGGGAAATACTGACGCAGTCTCTAGCCACGTCAAAGGAATTCCTAGCGCCGTTGCCAGGGAGGAAGCAATCCCTCTAGCGTGCCAATCTTGGTTTCGG
Organism: Hordeum marinum; assembly: GCA_022496015.1. NCBI lineage: Eukaryota > Viridiplantae > Streptophyta > Magnoliopsida > Poales > Poaceae > Hordeum > Hordeum marinum. The sequence goes on from CM039676.1 coordinate 473,280,967, forward strand.
GGAGACATCATCAACATCTACCAGATTCCTAAACACAAATCTCATCTCCTTGCAATTTCCATTATTTTCCATTTGCCCCTCATTTTCCTCTCCTCCACTTCAAAAATTTGCAGTTTTATTCGCCCTCCTTCTTATTTGCCAATTTCCCGTTTGATCTTTTGCTCACTTGTCACCATGAGTGATTTTGGTATGGCACAAACAGATGATGGCAGGACTCCTAAAATTGGACGTTTTGGTAATCTGGATTCTAAAACTTCCATTTTGGGGCAAGGGAACGTTATAGGAAAAGAAACTATCCAAGATTTTTTCAATTGTGTTGGAAACTTGACTCTTGATGATGCTCCTATACTTAAAAGAACTAAAACTTATGCGGAAGCTATCTCAGGACTAGTTTTGAAACTTGAAAATAGGTTTATCCGCACACATCCTACCTTGAAAAGATTGTTTTATGAGCTACCTGTTTTAAAATATCCTAAAGCTAAAAATTTAGCTACCATTGTTCTCATGAATGAATTTGGTCACATAGTACAAGAAGCTAGGGAATTTTTTTATCATTTTGGTAAGAGCCATGAAAAACCGGTAATAGGTGAGATCCTTTATGAAAGCAATTACATGTTAAGAAATTTTCTTGGGAATAATCAAACTTTTGATGAAAAACTTAAAAAGGAAGTCCCCGTTTTAGATATGATCCAACAAACTGTTAATGATGTTAATCAAAAATACTCTTGGATTGTAGCCGATAATCAAAGAGGATAAATAGATGGACAACTTGATAGTGCTAAATCTTGTATGGATAATGTGTTTCAAGTTGTATTTACAAAATCTTTTGATGAAAATACATCTAAGAATAAAAAGAAGAAAGACGAAAATTGTGAGAGCCTGGCTTAATAGGAATGATAGACTACTCATATCAACAAGGAATTCCTTCTTTTCCGGAAGCCCACTCGAAAAGAACTCCAAAGTTAAGCGTGCTTGGCTTGGAGCGATTCTAGGATGGGTGACCGACTGGGAAGTTGGTCCCGGAGCGATTCTAGGATGGGTGACCGACTGGGAAGTTGGTCCCGGGGCTAGTCCAGATCCCGCCAGGCGTAACGGGGTGTTACAAAAATACTTAAAACTATGTGTTACGCCTAGCTAGGGGCATAAAACGATAGCGCTTGTTGGGAGGCAACCCAATAAATAAAATATTTTTATTTTTTCCTTTCTATTTATGAGAGTTTGCAAAATTATGCTTCTATTATTATTTTGTTTTTATGTTTCAATTAAATTTTGTGCCAAGTAAAGCCTTTAGGATGATTCATAAGATGAGTAGAAACAATGCTGAATCTGAAACGGAAACTTTGCCTCCAGTGCACGAATTTGCATTTTTTACTGAAGCATGATAATGAGCAGAAATTTTAACACAGTATTTTATATACGAATTATTTACGTTGTCCTAATTTTTTAGAATTTTAGAGTTACATAAGTATGGTTAGAGTACAGATTACTACATATTGTTCTGTCTGAAACAGATTCTGTTTTCGTTTCATTGTGTGCTTGTTTTGATGAATATGTGGCTTGTATTGGAGGGTATAAGTCATGATAAAGTTAGAATACATTATATATAGTGCAATAATAAAATATGAATGGGTTTTCAACAGCACTTAGAGTGGTAATTTGCTTTATTATACTAACGGATCACACGAGAATTTGGTTAAGTTTTGTGTGATTGAAGTTTTCAAGTTTTGGGTGAGATCATGATGGATGAAGGAATAAGGAGTAAGAATAGCGTAAGATTGGGGATATTACAACACCCCAAGATATTATCCAAAGAGTAACAAGAAACTAAGCTTGGGGATGCCCCGAGTGGCATCCCCTCTTTCCTCTAACAACCATCGATATATTACTTGGAACTATATTTTTATTCATCACATATCATGAGTTTTGCTTGGAGCATCTTGTATTTTTTGTTTTATTTGATTTTTATCCTTTTTGCACACACCTATTTTAGAGATGCAAAATTATGCTATGATTTTCTAGAATTGCTCTATATGCTTCGCTTAAATCTATTGAGCTATGAAATTGCTCTAGTGCTTCACTTATATCTTTTTTAGCACGGCGTGATTTTACATGTTTGAAGAAATGCTCTCATGCTTCACTTATATTATTTTGAGAGTTAGTAATTTTGAATAAATCCTCTCATGCTTCACTTATATTATTTTGAGAGGTGACACTTTTATGCTCATGTTCTTCACTTAAATTTATATGAGCTTGTCAAAACCAATGGCAATATATGAAACTAGTCCCAAAGTGACAGATATTCAAGAGGGATATAATAAAAACTTTCATGAAGATCATTGGACAAATTCAACTTGATTCTTTGTAATAGTTTTGACACATGACGATAGTAATATGTGAGTCATGTTAGTGAGTAATTATGCTTAGTAAGAATATTGATGTTAAGGTTTGTGATTCCCTATGCAAGCACGAAAGTCAATAGTTGTGCTATGAAATTACATCCTACTTATGGTGCATTATTCGGTGTTATTATGCTTAATGCTTGCTTATGTGATTTTTTGTTTCTTGGTTGGATGCTTCTCAATCTATTTGGTAGCCTTCACTTGTACTAAGTAGAAATACTACTTGTGCATCCAAAATCCTTAAATTCAGTTTTGCTATATGAGTCCACCATACTTACCTATATACGGTATTTCCATGTTATTCCAAGCAAATTTGTATGTGTCATCTCTAATTTTCAAAAATAAATTTTCCTTTTTGTGTGCTCGTACCGTTCATGAAACGGTAGGAGGTGACCGATATTTTTCCATGCTAGATGTGTTATTCTCAAGGTGAGCGTTTATTCACTTGTCATTGCACGAGAGTACGGCGGTAATAGGGATGCCCATTCCCGAAATGAAATGAAAATAAAGAATATTTTTTACTTTATGTTGTCAAATAATGAATTCCTTGGAAAGTGTTGGTATGGAAGGTAACCGTGGATTTGTCTAGCCATGGAAAGTGAAAGTATGGTGGAAAAAGGAATAAACTTTATTTTCTGTTTGGGAACTGCTTATGATGTATCTAGCATGGAAAGATATTGAAATCTCTCGGTCATTTTTGTTGACAAGAAAGGCATGCCACCCAAAATATTTTTTGTATCAATTTAAACCTTGAGCTCTGGCACCTCTACAAATCCCTACTTCCCTGTGCGAAGGGCCTATCTATTTACTTTATGCAATTTTTATTTTCAATTTGAGTCTCCATCTTCTCTTATAAAGCACCTATTAGGAGGCACTATGATTGTACTTGAACATTATGCGTAGCTAATATTTGAGTGTGTTTCATAAATGGATCAATGATTGAGCATGATGGGCTAGGGATAACTTGCTTTAGTGTAGATATTTTGAAAGACATGGTTGCCTGTTGATATGCTTGAATATTATAGTTTTGATGTCAAAACTAGAATATTGCTTTGAACCATCTAAAAAATTCCAAATTTCCATGCTACAAAGAAAAATAATATGTGATGAACATGTTAGGCAACATTCCACATCAAAAAATCTAATTTTATCATTTACCTAGATACTGATACGTCTCCAATGTATCTATAATTTTTGCTTGTTCCATGATGTTATATGATCAACCTTGGGTGTTTTACAATCATTTTGTAGCAACTTTATATCATTTGTTGGGACTAACCTATTGACATAGTGCCAAAGTGCCAGTTGTTGTTTTTTCTTGTTTTTTACTTCGCAGAAAATCAGTACCAAACGAAACCCAAACATGGTGAAAAAATTTGGAGAATTTTTTTTGGCTAGAAGACACCAGATGGGCCAGAGAACTGCCGGAGAAGAGGGCCGAGGTGGGGAACACCCACCAAGGCGCGCCAGAGGAGCCTGGCGCGGCCTGGTGGGTGGTGCCCACCTCGGGACCCCCTCCACAGACTATCGCCTCTATAAAATCTCAAACATTTGAAAAACCCTAGAGGAGTCGACGAAACACAATTCCATCCAAAGCAAGTTCCAGAACCTCAAGGTCCAATCTAACACCATCACGGAGGGGTTCATCTTCATCATAGGTGCCTCTCTAATGATGCGAGAGTAGTCCACCATAGACCTACGGGTCCGTAGGCAGTAGCTAGATGGCTTCCTCTCTCTCTCTTATGATTCTCAATACAATGGTCTCTTGGAGATCTATTTGGTGTAATGACTTTTGCAGTGTGTTTTTTGGGATTCGATGATTTTTGAGTTCATGATCAGTTTCCGTAACGACCCAACCTAAAAGGTCAAGTCTCCGGTGTTTCCGTACCATCCCAAGATCATGCTGGTACACACACGGTACATCAATGTATATATCAAAGGGAAATCACACAGCATTGTATTAATCAAAATCTCATATCGAGTCCTTTATTACAATAAAGATTACAATAAAGTGGCCGAAGGCCAACTCATGAGAATAACTAAGTCTTGCGGAAGCGTCGAAGGTAGGTGAGTCCATCTGACTCCAAGGGCATCTCACTGAGCATAGAACGTGTCCTCACTCCTGGTCGGAAAAGTACTCTGCAACATGATACGTTGCAGCCGTGTAGGTCAGCATATGGAATATGCCGGCAAAGTCACAAGAGAAGGGTGAAAAGATAATCATCTAGTCTATATGCATATATGGCACGTGGGGTGGTAAGTTTTGCGTAAAGCCAATTTTTTCCTACATCAAGAAAGGGCTAAGCAAAATATTACTAAGTTGGTTGATTAATGAGATGGTTCCACCAACCATTTCTCATACCCAAAATTATTAAATACCCACATCATCATATTAATTGTGTTGAGAGTTCCGGAAGTTTCAATTCCTTTGGCTCAAGTCGTCCATGACCGTGGACACGGCTAATCGATTAGGTTTTGAATACTCTGCAGAGTTTTGCACACGTTCCTCACAAGATTTGATCGCCTCCGTTTGATTTCTCGCACTTCAGGGTGTTTGAGAAACGGATGACCAAAACATGGTCTTCCAAAGGGTTTCCCTGCGACTCTGTCGGTGCCCATCCTTTCCTACCGTTCTTCTACCTCTTGTAGCACCGCCTGTCCAGGGTCACCACGATATCCAACCAAGCCAGAGCCCATAATGACTTGTGGCTGTGCAAGTAAGCCTTGGGTCTTGAAGCACCCATCCATCTCTTTGTGCCTGGGTGGACCTTTCCGCGTGAATATTGGCCATCTCCAGCATCACCTAGGCAAATCCACTGGTTTCTCTAGGGTGCCGTTCAACCATCATCCACCCAGAGGTATGTTGAAAACTCGGAGTCTTAAATCTTTATCATTATGTAGGTCTTGAAATTATTAACTCTCTCAACTCTCATGAATCACACAACCAACCCCGTCTACTAATAGCATAGCAAAAGGTAAAACAACGTTTCCCGGGGCCAATGTGTCAAAGAGGTTGAGGGGGGTACCTACCACATGATACTACTACAATGTAACCAAGTTTCCAACTAACCTATCTTGCATGCAATTGGGGAGATGGTAGAACTAATGCATATAAAACATGGGTAAACATGGTCAAAGTGACTTGCCTGATTGATGATCTTCGTACGTGAGTGACTCTAAGTAACAAGCTTCGCACTCCGGATAATCTAACGAAGCAAACAAGCACTCAATAAGCATACAACAAAATATTGTAACTCACAAACATCAACCAAGAACTAGTAAACAATCAAGACAAAACAATGCACAAATCTCAAGTAAGAAAACACACAAAGTTTTGTTTACTAGGAGGTGATTGATAAAACACTACTATCTTAATAAAACTATTTTGAATCTAAGTTTGTTGAGAAAACTTTTGTAAAGTTTGTAAAAGTTTTGATAAACACTAAATGGAATAAATATAGTTTTACTAACAAGAGAACAAAACAAAACTATTACTAACTAGTTGTTTTAATCAAATTAACCTATTTGAAAAGAAGTTGTGATTCCTATGTTAAATAAAATTAAACTAAGCAAATTTATATTTTTATTAACAGTGAGTGAAAACACTAAATGTTTATTAACAGGACCTACTAAACAAATGAAACCAAATCTAAATCAAACTAATTAAGATTGAGTTTATAAAACTATATTATAATACTAAGAAGATTCTGTTTATAGCTAAAACACTATTCAAAATCATCCTAAAAATCCTCAAACTAAACATGGAGATAGTCCTAACCAATATCAAACAGTAGCAAAAAGAATCATATCAAAATATATTTTCAAACTCTAGTTATTCAGATTTGAAGATTTTGAGCAAATTTGATTAAATTCAAATTTTATAGTTCAAATTTGAAATTTAAAAGTACAGGGTGAAACTACATGAAAAGTGTGATCTATTGCAAAAAGAATCAACTCAAAACACTAAATATATTAAAAGATATAGCTAGAACAAATTTTGAAAACATTCTGTTAATTAAAACAAAACTGAAAAAGAAACCTGACTTTGCAACGGCCAGGGGGCTACGTGGCGCGATCCTATTGGCTAGCGAGCGCGTGCCGTAGGTGATTTAGAGCGGGCGACCGGTCGGTAGAGGATACCGGTTCGGATTTAAATCCGTTCTAATCTCGGTCGTTGATTCAGGATCCGATGGTCGAGGGGAGCTTACGGGGAAAAGTCGCCGGCGTCGGAGATCTCCGGCGAGTCCGGAACGGCAAAGACGACGGCGTTGGTGCTCCGGTGGTCGGGGAAGACGGGGAAGTGGTCCGGGCGACGGCGACGGTTCTCCGGAGTCGATTGGTGAGGTCGGTTGGGCGAGAGGTGGACGGAATCGGTGGCTACGGTCGACGGGAGGTCCGGTGGGGGTGGGAGCTCCGGCGAGCAATTGCGCGGTCTTCCGGCGAGGGACAGAGGGGGCTCGGGGAAAAATGAAAGGCGGGGCTGTGGGGCTCTTATATAGGTGCTCGAGGGTGCGGGGAGTTAAGAGAGGAGAGAGATCCGGCGAGGGGAGGAAACGGCCGGCGAGTCTCCGGCGCGTGCGGGGGAGGGAGAAGATGACCGTTCGGTGAAACGGTCGGTCGGGTGGGGTCCAGCGTCAGTGAGAGGAGGGCGTGTCCGTTACGCGCGGTCGGCCGGTCGGTAGTAAATGCGCGAATAACTGTCGTGGGCCGGCCCGTTTAATACCGGAAACGGTTACCGTTTCTTTTTAATAATTTTCCAGAGACATTCAAAAGATTTTAAAGCATTCAAATCGTCTCTAAATATAGGGGTATTATATATCAGAATTAACAGAATAATAAATGCTATTTAATGAACATTTCTGTTCTGTCATTTGAACATTTTGAAAAAAATATTATTTTCAGAAATTGCCTAATTGTTTTTAAACCCTTTTTGCAAATATTTTCAAAATAACTCCTGGTTATCATTGTTCAAATATATCACCAATTAGTCCCTGGTGTGGAGTGTCATGTTACTCCTCTCTTATTTGAACTTTTAACCAAAATTTCAAATAGGTGAAAGCAACTTAGGGAAAAGTAGAAAGAGCTTTCTGAAATCCAGAAGAGACATTTCAACAAACACATACATTCAAGCAATGATGCTGCTAGATGCATAGCTATAATCATAACATTCCAAAATGAAATTTTGGGATGTTACAGTTTCTATCCATGAATATTATTCTTTGATCTCTTATATGCATGATTACTTATAGCCTCGTATTCTTCTTATAATCTTTGTTTTAGTTAGGCCAACTAGATTGATTTTTCTTGCCATGGAAAGAGGTGTTTTGTGATGGGTTTGATCTTGTTGTGTCCTCTTCCAGTGACAGAATGGGTAGCGAGGCATGCATGTATCGTTACTATTAAGGATAACAAGATGGGGTCTATTCCTACATGAATAGATCTTGTATACATCATGTCACCGTTCTTGTTGCCTTACTCCGTTTCTCCATTAACTTAATACACTAGATGCATGCTGGATAGCGGTCCACAATGGGTAGTAACATAGGGGTAGTAACATTAAGTATTTCATTTATTAGCTTATAAACTCATCTTGCATTGGTATGTGTTATGTTACTCATAGTAGTAGTAACATAGTATGTTACTCAATTTCTCTTTATTTTCATTAATTAGCTGTCACATCATATTTTTTATTAGGTGGCATCTTTGTTACTACCTATGTTACTCCCATTAGGGCATGGTTAATAGTATGGCCAGCTGCTGGCTATAAGCCAATGCCATGTCATATATAGTCCATCTTATAGCCAACATGTACAATAGTTGATTAGAAAAGTGTACTACTTATTTATTATATGACCCACCTTTCACTCTCACAAAGTGTCTAGGAGCACGTGCTAGAGCTGGCTCTTCACCAAGAACCTGCTTACCTTCTCTCTCCTCTTCTCTTTCCTCCAACTAAACAAAAATATACTAGTTTATTTCTTATAGCCTGCTGACTCATGTCTATTATACTTGCTCTTATGGGTAGTCTAAATATAGAAAAGAATGCGATCACAAATGTCAAGTCTAGAACTTAGACCCTAGCAGGCTAGTTCCATCACTAGTAACCTGACCATTTGATCTACACTTAGTTCGTAAAAAATTTGCTTCTTAATTGTAACTCTATATTAATAATGGAATAAGAACTCCCATTTCCCCGAGAAAAGAAAGAACAGAGATAGTGATGGTTAGAGGTCGACCAAATTAAGGCTTCAAAATGCACGTGAGAATTTTCAGGCAACTGTCAATAGGCAGCAGCTGCAGCAGTATATATTTGATTTTTTTCCCTATACATTTCGTACTTGTGGACACGATCCGTATATAGCGCGTATGATGAATCTAGCTAGTGGTCTACGTACAATTCTATATGGCGCTGAGCTGCCTGACGTTGATCGGGAAGATGAAGGGCGCGGACCCATCAAAGGCGGTGGCGGTGAGCTTCTGCGCGGTGGCCTCCGTGGGGTGGTAGAAGTCCCAGAACACGTGGTCCGACCTGTTGGCGCAGTAGCTGCTGAGCGGGGTGCAGGCGATCTTGGCGTTCATGTCCCCGAGGCCGCAGCACGCCGCCTTGGCCTCGACGAACCCGTACTCCGCCGGCTGGTCGATGTACCGGAGCAGCGCGGCGGAGGAGTCGAAGAGCGCGTAGTGCAGGTCCGTGTTCTTGGCGGCCATGCCGCTCAGCACGCCCTCGGCCGCTTTGTTGTACTGCACGGCCATGGAGTTCCCCACGGCATTGCAGACCTTGGCGGAGCTCATCTCCCGCAGCGACGGGGTGCAGCCCACGGGCCCAGTGCCGAGGAACAGCACCTTGCGCGCGCCGAGGTTGTAGAGGCTCTGGAGCTGGCCGGAGAGGGACTGGATGAGCGCGTCGACGTACTGCTGCTGCTGAGAAGGGGTGGCGGCGTTGTTGGCCTTGGCGTAGTGGATGATGTCGTTGCTGCCGATGGTGATGGCGAAGATGGACCTAGCCAGGTGGGTCGCGGCCTGGGTCTGCCCGAGGCTGCGCGCCAGGGAGGAGTACACGCCGGAGTAGTACGCGATCTGCTTGTCGAAGGTGATGCACTGGTTCTTGTTCGTGGCGTTGGAGACTCCTGCGCCGCCGGAGGCGAAGCTGACGCCGTTCACGTAGTTGGCGTTGCTGCTCGAGGACAGGGCCAGGTACGGTGGCGAGGTCGGCAGCCCAAGCTTGTCGGCTGCATGCGTACACAGGAGTGTATGTCAATCACAAACTCGCAATCAGCGTACATTGCATGTAATGAAAGTTATCCATCAACATCAAAACCAGCTGCAGTCCTCCGGATTAATTAGAATCGTGAGAGCGTACATTACTACATGTCGATCAGTATATATAGTCCCTCGATAGGGAGATGTTGCGTGGGAACAACTTTGACTTCACTCACCAATTCTAGCTTGGGACAACTATGTTGCATTCCTTTGGTTGGGTTGAAAGACATGGCCAATACAACAACGTACGTCTACAAAATTTATTGTATCTATCAGTCAATGCCTTCTCCAGTTGGCCAAGTCGCAGTTGCTACAACTTGGATATATAGTGAAAAGTCGTTCTCGAGTCAAATTGCGAGCAAGGAATATGGACCGCCTAAAATCCTAAATTATCTTGCCCATGAATGCAACGTAGCTGGGATCAGTGTCCATTTCTTCATCTTCTTCTTCTTCTTCTTTGCATAAGCAGAAGAACTTGAGCAATTGACTGCACATCGAGCCTAGCTCAGTGTACTGTAAACTTATGCGTCTGACTCTATGGTGCTGAACACGACGATCATTTATGTAATCTAGTAAAGGTTTTGTTAAGAACTAAGTAACTCCTCACGGAAAAAAAAACTAGTACTCCGATGATCTAAACGCTTTTATGTATCTTTACGTACGGAGTACTAGCTCGGACCGTAGCACCAGGCAAGGAAATACTGGATGGTAAAATGAGCAGGCAACGCACCGAGGAAGTCGGCAGAGTTCTTGCCGTTGCTGAAGCGGCCGGTGGCCTTCCCGCCGGCGTAGTCCATGCCGTTGTGCGAGAAGTCCGCCTTGAGCAGCGTCAGCAGGTGGTTGTTGTTCCCGACGTCCGCCAGCGAGTCGCCGAACACGTACACCGCCGGCACGGACCCCGCCGCCGCAGCCACGGCCACGAGACCCACGATGACCAGGAAGCAAGAAACGACCACACTGGCACCCGCCATTGCTAGCTGTCTCAGACAAACAAACAAGTGTTGAGCACTCCGAGCAGCTACCGCGGTGTGTGTTTTGCCCTCGTACTGCTGCTACTTATCTTCTCACGCTGGACAATGAGTTGAGTTCAGGAGGTTCGGCTGACGGCGATTTATAGGCCGCACAGGATCGGGTGGAAGGAGGCGTACGTGCGTGCAAGCACCGGGGGGATAAAGCATTCTTTTATCTGAAATGGAGGATAAAACATTCTGCTTCTATACGTGTGTACTGAAAATGAACGCGCGGCAGAGAAGTACGTACGTTTGTTCCAGCGTGTGTATGCGCTATGTGGTGTGGAGAAGACGGCAGGGCGATTGCCAAAATGGCGAACGACCGTATGGTATGGGACGGGTCTACGTCCGGTTATCTTTCCATGATCTGGCGTACGCGCGCGTCTCACTGTCTCTCTCGGGTGTAAGTGTTCACATGCATGATATTATTTTTTGAAAGATGAATGGATTTTATTTATGACCGGCGTAAGCGGCGCGTCTCTATCTCGAGGTTAAGTGTTTACATGTATGATTTTCTTTTCAAAGACATATAATTTTTATTTATAATCATCGTAAGTGGCATGTCTCTCTCTCCGCCGAGGGGTAAGTATTCACATGAACGAAAAGGAGAAGGATGAATTGCGCAAGAAGAAAAAGAAGGAGGAGAAGGCGGCCATGAGGCTGGCATCCTAGGTGTCATCAAGTGATATCAACTCGCGGGGTCTCACCACTTCCTCGTGGGCTTTTTGAGGGTCAGGTGCATTGTCGTCGGTGTTTTCTTTTCACCGTATTGCATGGTTTGCTTCTGCATGTCATGGTTTTCTATTGTGGGTGGCACTCTAGTAGGGGTTTCTGTTATTCGCCATGGGTTTCGTTCTATTCTGGATACGGTTGTTGTCGCTAGGGTTTCTAATGTATGGTGGCTCATATTCATTTCTTGAGGTGCCTCCACCGCTCGTGTCATACTTTTCTAGTATTGCCGATAGAGTCGCCGTTGCTCGGGTTTTCGTTGTCTGGCATATTCATACCATATTTGTGAGGGGGCATGCCGATTCGTATGGTATCGTTCTTTAGGGCACAATGGAACTGTCGAAACATTAAGATTCCCCAGCAAGCGAGAGCTGAGCACAAGGGTTTCCTTGAGAGAATTCTGACTAGAGTCATTGGTGTTTTGTAGGTTCCAACTCAATCCTCAGCCTCCACTAGTAGGGCTTTAGTTCAGGTAGGGTCAGCCCATTAGTCCCGATTCAGTAACGAATCGGAACCAATGGGGGCAACGGTTCCGGTTCGTGAGGCCGGGGGGTGGTCGGGCCACGTGGGGCATTGGTCCCAGTTCGTAGGATCCTTTGGTCCCGGTTCCAGCCACGAACCGGGACCAATGGTTCACATTGGTCTCGGTTCGTGGCTGGAACCGGGACCAAAGAGGGTCATTTAGTCCCGGTTCCATCCACGAACCGGAACCAATGAGATGCATATATATACCCCCTCGCCAGCAACTCAATTTTTCTGGCCGGCGAGGGGAGAGCTTTGTGGTGCTCTAGCTCACCTCCTATGCACATGAGGTGTTTGATGAAATGCCCAATCCACACTTAAGCTTTCTCCTCTCGAAGCTCCTTGTCCAAGCTCCGTTTTCCTCGAGATTTGTCTAGGTTTTGCGGTCCGTCCTGTCCCGTCCCCGTCCTCACCGCCGTCGATCGCCCGCGCCCATCTCGGTGCCGGCACCACCGTGGTTAGCCTCTTCTTCTTATCTTCTTTTTAAAAGGAAAAAAGTTTTAACTTGTATGATTTAGATAGATACTTGTGTAATTTTCTTACTTTTATTATTGTTTGTTATTATATAGTGCGATGGTTTTCGTATCCGCCTCCGTCGGCCCTCGTCCTGTCTATGATTCGGATGTGGTATATATTATCTTTTATAACTATTTGTTTTATTTAGTGTTTATGATAATTATGTCGACCAACATGACATAGATTTTTTAATCTAGGAGGAGGTAGTTGAACCGGAAATTCCAACCCACATAGCAAGTCTTGTCGAGAAGTTAAATTTGGTTGAAAAACAAAACAATGACTTGAAAGAAAATTAAAAAGAGTTGAAGAGGAGAATATGAAGTTGGAGTTGCATGTTGTCGATGTCGTCGATGATCACAAGACCAAGATGGATGCAATGCGCTTGAAGATTAGAAAGATTAGAAAATATGTCATTCATATTGAGGCTTAGTATCATTATACCGTTGGATCAATTGGTACCTTAATAGCGGTTATGATCGCATTTGTTGTTGCATTTAAATTTTTTACATAGTTTCGATGTATGTTTTAATTAGATGCTCTAGAGAGCTATATGTTGTTCAATAATGAGAACTATGTATAAACTGTATGTATTTATTTTGGTCACTATTATACTTTGACTTTAATGTGATGATGAATTTCTATTAATTTGGTCACTTCTCTATTCATGATATGTTGTAATGGTTTTTAATAAACTTTAATATATAACATGCTATGTGGATGAAATGGTGATATCATGCCAAATTTCAACCTTTTCAGAGTTCATTTTAAGTGCTTTTCAATTTCAGGGTTATTTAGCTCAAAAAACTCAGTAAGTGCATGAAAAATATCAAATGAAGTCAGAAATGTTTGAAAATTGATGATGTGGCTTTGAATGGTGCATTTTGAACACACAAAAAGTATGGAGTTCAAATAAGTTCAAAAAAATGAAATCCCTTTGTAACAGATGAGTTTTCGTCCGAAACCCTGATACGTCGAAAGAGATTGTCCATTTTGTACACGAAGTGCATCCAGTTTTTACCGTAACCCTCTCAACTTTTTAGCACATGCTATGTGGGTGAAATGATGATACCATGCCAACTTTCAACCTTTTCAGAGTTTATTTGAAGTGCTTTTCAATTTCAGGGTTATTTAGCTCAAAAAAATCAGTAAGCGCATGAAAAATACCAAATGAAGTCAGAAAGGGTTGAAAATTGATGATGTGGCTTTGAATGGTGCATTTTGAACACACAAAAAGTATGGAGTTAAAATAAGTTCAGAAAAATGAAATCCCTTTGAAATAACATAAAAAATTAGAAAACATGAACATAGATGCACTTATATAGGTAAAATTAGACATGAAATCAGACTGAAATTCAGTTTGATTTGAAGTCAAATTTCCCATATAAGGGCATCTATTTTCAATTTAAGAGGAACTCAACAAGGCAGAGAGGGATGGGCTTATAAACCGGTGCGAGCGTCCCTTGCTTGGCGAGGTGGGACTAAACTCCCACCATAGCCAGGACCAACCCTTTAGTCCTGGTTGGTGGCTACAACCGGGACCAATGCTGCCCTTTCGTCCCGGTTAGTGGCACCAACCGGGACTAATGCCACCCTTTAGTCCCGTTTAGTGCCACCAACCGGGATCAAAGGTCTCTGCTTCCCGCCCTTTGGGCTGACGAAAAGGGACCTTTGGTTCCTGTTGGTGGCACCAACCGGGACTAAAGGTGGGTATTAGTCCCGGTTGGTGCCACCAACTGGGACCAAAGGCTCTAGGTATATAAGCCCACACTTAGCATTTTCCAGTCCCAGTTCATCTTCCCCCCTAACGCCGCGACGAACTACACGACGCCGCTAGGCTGCCGGACCGCACCCTTGCCGACGCCCTCGCCGACGCGCTCTCCTCCTCGAGCCCTCACCGAGTCCGCCGTCCTCGTCCTCGTTGTCGTGCGCCGCCCTGAGCCCGCCGTCCTTGTCCCCGTCCCCGTCCCCGCCCCCGTCGCCGCCCCGTCCCCGTCGCCTCCCCATCGCCGCGCCGCCCCGTCGCCGCCTCGTCACCTCCCCGTCGCCTCTCCATCGTCGCCCCATTGCCTCCCCATCATCGCCCCGTCGCCGCCCCGTCGCCTCCCCATCGCCCCCCCCCCTAGTGAGCCCCCCTTTCCCATGGTCCCCTGCTCGGATACGGCGACACGGACACGGCGACACGGGATATGGCATTTTCCAAAAAGAACCCATCGGGGACACGACAAGTATATATAAAGATAAATGAAAATATGTCATGAGTTAAAGAAAGAAAAATAACGAGAAAGAGATCGCCCCCTCCCCGATAACTTCGACATGAGGGGGGTCGATATACATTTTTTCCATGTATGTATGTCGTTGTCGTTGAGTTAAAGAAAGAAAAATAATGAAAATATGTCATGAGTTAATGAAAATATATAATATATGTATGTAGCTATGTATGTAAAGATGGATATACCACCTCCCCGATAACTTCGACATGAGGGGGGGTCGATATACCCCCTCCCCGATAACTTTGACATGAGGGAGGGTCGATATACCCCTCTCCTCGATAACTTAGACATGAGGGGGAGTTCGATATACCCCCTCCCCGATAACTTTGACATTGGGGGCGTCAATATACCCCCTCCCCGATAACATTTTTTTTCTAAGTTACTTAGGTAAAATGTTCACCCTCCTCTCGATATACCGGGCGACCAACTCTCAAGGCCACCCAAACCTGAGGAAAAAAGCGTTGTACATTTTTTCTAAGTTACTAAGATAAAATGTTCATATAGAAAACTCCGGTAATATAGATTTATCAAGAATGCCCCCGTTTTGTTAAATCCCTAAAAGGTTAAGAGAATCTCGGCCCTTTGGCCCGATCAAACCCTAGAAGCGTTGAGCCACCCCTAACCCTGGAAGTGTTGTCGAGGCCACCCCAAATCGTAGAGAAGTATATTAATTGCCATGTTTTAATATTTGCAGAAACTATGGATCAAAGGGACATGGAACAAGAACAGTTGTTGGGGGACATAATCCGAGCAGGCAATACTGATGTTATCTTGTCGTATCTCAACGACACTGATGGTCTTGAAGGAGAGGAAGGACATGATCATCATGGCTCCGATGACCAAATGCCGGAGGAAGAAGGAGACCATGGTGACGGCTCTGGTGACCGAACGGGGGAGGGAGATGTTGCAAAGTCCGTCGAGGTATATATATTAATTAAGCATGTGCTGACTAGCTAATTGATGCATTAATTGTTTTGGTATGTACATATATTAACTCTTATATTTTCTTTTAAATAGCCCTCCGGATCGAGCCCGAAGATAAGGTTGAAAAGGGAAGAAAGGTTCACGATCACAACACTCGCGGACGATGGCCTACCGATTGAACCATAGCGGGCCAAGGACGCATTTGCTTCTTAGTGCGGAGCTATTGTTAGGGACAACATCCCGATCAGCATCAAGCAATGGAATAAGCCTAAGGACGACGCCCATGATGGTGATTATGTCACCGATAGATAGAAAGATGATCTTTGGACCACGCTGAAGGAAAATTTCACCCTACCGCTAGAGGAGGATCCGAATAAGCCGGTTATAGAGCCACTGGTCAATGCATGTGCTCTTAAGAAGATGGCAGATCTATTCAGGAGGTGGAAGAATGAGTTGAAATCAAAGTTTGTCGACAAAGGGAAGACTCTATAATTCATCGGCCGATTTGAGAAGATAAGAGATCACTGGCCCGCATTTGTGGCCTACAAGACATCAGAGAATAGTAAGAAAATGTCTGAGACAAACAAGATCAATGCTGCAAAGAAGCAATATCACCATCACACGGGGTCAGGTGGCTACCTCAAAGCCCGGTCGTTATGGGACAAAGCTGAGAATGACCTGCTTGCTAAAGGGGTCCAACCACAGACATATAACTGGCCACACCGTTCAAGGACTTGGTTCTTTGGGGTTGGGGGAACTTTGGACCCTGAAACAGGGAAGTGTCGTTGGACGAACGAGCAACTTGCAATATCCTTCACGAAGCTTCAGGACTATATCACCACAGCGTAGGAAGGGACGTTCATTCCCGACAGAGAGAAGGACGAGCTGACCGAGGCCCTAGGGAATGCTGAGCACCCTAGACGAACACGAGGCACACCAGGCTTCGTTCCATGGAAGGTTGGGTTTCCCGACGCAGGTGGTTACAGAAGCCGGCAGAGAAAGAGGAAAGCGGAGCTGAGCGAAATGCAGAAGCTCAATGCAAGACTAGAAAAGCTAGAGGAAGCTAAGAGCCAGCGAGATGTCGGCCAACCACCTCAGCGGCACGAAGTTACCCCAGAAGGTACCCCGCCATCTCAGCGGAGAAGCAGCATGGCTTCCACAGAGCTCGTTCAGCCTGACTTCACGGCTCCTAGCTACCCCGTGGATACTATCACGGAGGTTCAAAATTGCGAGCTTTTGACAAAATTCCGGAACCTAACTTTCAAGGCGGCTTTCGGCTCTGTTGCACCTCCTCAACCCAATGGAATTTTTCACTGTCGTCCGATTCCACATGGCTATGCTGTTGTGATGGTGGATGAAGTAATGAAGGGATTTGATGATCTCGAGCTTGACCACCTTACTGGTGAAGGGGAGAAGAAGCTGGTTAATGCTCTGAGTAGTACATGCCTATGGCCGAAGGAGTACATCAAGCTTCCAAACTGGACGCCTCCATCTCCTCCTCCGGCACATGAGGGCACTCCTCCTCCTCCTCCTCCTCCTCCTCTGGCGAGTGATCAAGGCACTCTGCCTCCTCCTCCAGCGAGTGATCAGGGCACTCCGCCTCCTTCTCCGGCTCCTCCGACGCGTGACGGCACTCTACCTCCTCCTTCGCCTACTCTGGCACGTGAGGCCACTCCGCCGCCTCCTCCTCCTCCTCCGATGCATCAGGCCACTTAGCCTCCTCCTCCTCCTCTGGCGCGTCAGGATGTTGGAAATATGCCCTAGAGGCAATAATAAATTAGTTATTATCATATTTCCTTGTTCATGATAATCGTTTATTATCCGTACTATAATTGTATTGATCGGAAACTCAGATACATGTGTGGATACATAGACAACACCATGTCCCTAGTATGCCTCTAATAGACTAGCGCGTTGATCCAAGATGGTTAAGGTTTCCTAGCCATGGACATGAGATGTCATTGTTGTAAATATGCCCTAGAGGCAATAATAAAATGGTTATTATTGTATTTCCTTGTTCATGATATTTTTCTATTGTTCATGCTATAATTATATTAATCAGAAATCGTAATACATGTGTGAATACATAGACCACAACATGTCCCTAGTAAGCCTCTAGTTGGCTAGCTCGTTGATCAATAGATGGTCACGGTTTCATGACCATGGACATTGGATGTCATTGATAACGGGATCACATCATTAGGAGAATGATGCGATGGACAAGACCCAATCCTAAGCATAGCACAAGATCGTGTAGTTCATCTGCTAAAGCTTTTCTAATGCCAAGTATCGTTTCCTTAGACCATGAGATTGTGCAACTCCCGGATGGCATAGGAATACTTTGGGTGTGCCAAATGTCACAACGTAACTGGGTGGCTATAAAGGTACACTACAGGTATCTCCGAAAGTGTCTATTGGGTTGGCACGAATCGAGACTGGGATTTGTCACTCCGTGTGACGGAGAGGTATCTTTGGGCCCACTCGGTAAGACATCATCATAATGAGCTCAATGTGACTAAGGAGTTAGCCACGGGATGATGTGTTATGGAATGAGTAAAGAGACTTGCCGGTAACGAGATTGAACAAGGTATAGGGATACCGACGATCGAATCTCGGGCAAGTATCATACCGGTAGACAAAGGGAATTGTATACGAGATTGATTGAGTCCCCGACATCGTGGTACATCCGATGAGATCATCGTGGAGCATGTGGGAGGCAACATGGGTATCCAGATCCCGCTGTTGGTTATTGAGCGGAGAGGTGTCTCGGTCATGTCTAGGTGTCTCCCGAACCCGTAGGGTCTACACACTTAATGTTCGATGACACTAGGGTTATAGGGAAATAGTGTACGTGGTTACCGAAGGTTGTTCGGAGTCCCGGATGAGATCCCGGACGTCACGAGGAGTTCCGGAATGGTCCAGAGGTAAAGATTAATATATATGAAGTGAGGTTTTGGTCATCAGAAATGTTTCGAGCACCACCGATAACGTACCGGGACCACCAGAAGGGTTCCGGGGGTCCACCAAGTGGGGCCACAGGCACCGGAGGGCTCCATGGACCACAAGTGGGAGGGAACTAGCCCCTAGGTGGGATGGTGCGCCACCCCCCCCCCCACACACACACAAGGGCCCAAGGCGCAGCACAGGTGGGAGGTGGGCAAACCCTAGGGGCAGATGGGCCCTAGGCCCACCTAAGGCGCCGCCCCTCCCACTCCCTCTCTTGGCTGCCGCCCTAGATAAATCTAGTGTTGGATGCCGGCCCTGGGAAGGGAACCCTAGGGCTGTCGCACCCCTCCTCCTCCCCTATATATATGTGGGGTTTTGGGGGCTGCCAGATACATGAGTTCTTCCTCTCTCGGCGCAGCCCTACCCTTCCTCTTCCTCCTTCTCCGTAGCGCTTGGCGAAGCCCTACCGGAGTACCACGCAGCTCCACCGTCACCATGCCGTCGTGCTGCCGGAGCTCTCCCTCAACCTCTCCTTCCTCCTTGCTGGATCAAGGCGGAGGAGACGTCATCAGGCTGCATGTGTGTTGAACGCGGAGGCGCCGTTGTTCGGCGCTAAGATCGGAATCCATCGCGATCTGAATCGTTGCGAGTATGACTCCACCAACCGCGTTATTGTAATGCTTCCGCTTAGCGATCTTCAAAGGTATGAAGATGCACTCTACCCACTCGTTGCTGATTTCTCCATAGATTGATCTTGGTGACACGTAGGAAATTTTTTGATTCACTACTACGTCTTCCAACAGTCATTTGATAACGGTATCACGTCATTAGGTGAATGATGTGATGGACAAGACCCAAACTATAAACGTAGCATATGATCGTGTCAGTTTATTGCTACAGTTTTCTGCATGTCAAGTATCTGTTCCTATCACCATGAGATCATGCAACTCACTAACATCGGAGGAGTACCTTGTGTGTATCAAACGTTGCAACGTAACTGGGTGACTATAAAGGTGCTCTACAGGTATCTCCGAGGGTGTCTGTTGGGTTGGCATGGATCGAGACTGGGATTTGTTACTCTATGTGACGGAGAGGTATCTCAGGGCCCACCACTCGGTAATACAACATCACAACAAGCCTTGCAACCAATGTGACTAAAGTGTTAGCCACGGGATCTTGGATTACGTAACGAGAAAAGAGACTTGTCGGTAACGAGATTGAACTAAGTATGGAGATACCGACGATCGAATCTCGGGCAAGTAACATACCAAAGAACAAAGGGAACAGCATACGGGATTAACTGAATCCTTGACCTAGAGATTCAACCAATAAATATCTTCGTAGAATATGTAGGAACCAATATGGGCAGCCAAGTCCTGCTATTGGTTATTTACCGTAGAGGTGTCTCGGTCATGTCTACATAGTTCTCGAACCCGCACGGTCTGGACACTTAAGGTTCGGTGACATTTCGGTAGTGTAGAGTTATGTATGGTGGTTACCGAAGGTTGTTCAGAGTCCCGGATGAGATCCCGGGCATCATGAGGAGCTCCGGAATGGTCTGAAGGTAAAGATTGATATATAGGAAGTCCTGTTTTGGTCACCGGAAAAGTTTCGGGCTCATCGGTAGTGTACCAGGAGTGCCGGGAGGGTGCCGGGGGACCATCGAGAGGGGTGTCTCGACCCAAAGGACCTCATGGGATGTGGGGGGAGTCAAACCAGCCCTTGGTGGGCTGGACTAAGCCCCCACTAAGGCCCGTGCGGCTAGGGGTGGGAAAAACTCAAAAGGTGGAGACGTGGAAAGAGTTTCCAAGTGGAAAGGAGGAATCCTACTCCTAATAGGATTGGAGTAGGACTCCTCCACCTCCAATTTCGACCAAACCTTGAGGGTTTGAGGCTGCCTCCTCCCCTCCCTCCCTCCTATATATACTAGAGTATTTAGAGGGGAAAGCTAACCCTAATTGCCACGTGCTGCCCTCTTCTTCCTCTAGATGTGTTTCTCCTCTAGATTAGTTATGCGGTGCTTAGGCGAAGCCCTGCAGGATTAGTTCACCACCACCGCCACCATGCTATTATGCTGCCGGAGAACTCATCTACCTCTCTGCTCCCTCTTGTTGGATCAAGAAGGAGGAGATCGTCATCGAGTTGTACGTGTGCAGAACGCGTAGGTGTCGTCCGTTCGGTGCTAGATCGGAAGGACAGTGATCAAGATCATGAGACAATTTGTGATTGGATCGCGGTACGGAACGTGATGAGATCGCGGGACGGATCGTGATGGGATCACAGGATGCTCAGCGATTTGGATCGCGAAGACGTTCGACTACATCAACCGCGTTTCTTAACACTTCCCGCTTAGCGATCTACAAGGGTATGTAGATCCACTCTCCCTCTCGTAGATGCTCATCACCATGGATAGATCTTGCATGTGCGTAGGAAAAAAATTGTTTCCCATGCAACGTTCCCTAATAGTGGCATCATGAGCTAGGTCTATGTGTAGATGAGATCTTGAGTAGAACACAAAGGAGTTTGTGGGCGTTGATGCTTAGATTGCTTCCTCCCTTGGTCGTGTTTTGGTTCAGCGGTATTGTGGGATGAAGCGGCCCAGACCAACCTTACTCGTATGCTTATGAGAGACCGGTTCCATCGACTGACGTGTAACTTTGTTGCACAAAGATGGTTGTCGGATGTCTGTTTCTCCTACTTTAGTTGGATCGGATTCGACAAAGGCGGTCCTTCAGAAGGTTGAAAAGCAACCTATGTATCACCATTGTGGTCATTGCGTAGGTGAGAATTGTTCTTGCTAGGTACCCGTAGCAGCCATGTAAAACATGCAACAATAATTAGAGGACATCTAACTTGTTTTTGCAGGGTATGTTGTGATGTGATGTGGCCAATTACATGATGAGATATATGTGATGTATGAGATGATCATGTTTTGTATAGAATATAATGACTTGCATGTCGATGAGTACGGCAACCGGCAAGAGCCATAGGGTTGTCTTTAATTATTGTATGACCTGCGAGTCATTCATTAAGTGCTATGTAATGCTTTAATTTATCGCTAAACGGTAGCAATAGTAGTAGAAGCATGGTAGGCGCGACAAACCCGATGGCGACACGTTGATGGAGATCAAGATGATGGAGATCATGGAGTCATGCCGGTGACGATGGAGATCATGCCCATGCTTTATAGATGGAGATCAAAAGCACAAGTTCATGGCCATATCATGTCACTTATGATTTGCATGTGATATTAATCCTTTTATGCACCTTGTTTTGCTTAGGACGACGGTAGCATTATAAGGTGATCCCTCACTTAAATTTCAAGATAAATTGTGTTCTCCTCGAGTGTGCACCGTTGCGAAAGTTTGTCGTGTCGAGACACCACGTGATGATCGGGTGTGATAGACTCTATGTTCGTATACAACGGGTGCAAGCCAATGTTGCACATGCGGAACACTTGGGTTAAACTTGACAAGCCTAGCATGTACAAACATGGCCTCGGAACACAAGAGACCGAAAGGTCGAACATGAGTCATATAGTAGATATGATCAACATGATAATGTTCACCACTGAAACCACCTCAACTCACATGATGATCGGACTTGAGTTGGTGAATTTGGATCATGTATCACTCGAATGACCGGAGGAATGTCAATTTGAGTGGGAGTTCTTAAATAATATGATTAGTTGAACTCATTATCATGAACATGGTCACTAGTGTCTTTGCAAATTATGTTATAGATCACTAGCTCACGTTGTAGCTCCCTTTTAATTTTTATATGCTCCTAGAGAAATAGAGTTGAAAGATGATGGTAGCAATATTGCGGACTGGGTCCGTGATCTGAGGATTGTCCTCATTGCTGCACAGAAGGCTTATGTCCTAAATGCACCACTCGGTGCGCCACCCCCTCTAGCGTCGTCTGTAGATGTTGTGAACATCTGACAGGCACGTTCCGATGACTACTTGATAGTTCAATGCGTCATGCATTACGGCTTAGAATTGAGGCTCCAAAACATTTTGAATGTCACGGAACATATGAGATGTTCTAAGAGCTGAAATTGGGACCTCAAGCTCGTGCCCATGTTGTGAGATATGAGATCTCCAACAAGATTCTTTGCCTGCAAGATGAAGGAGAATAGCTCAATCGTTGAGCATGTGCGCAGATTGTCTGGGTACTACAATCGCTTGAATCAAGTGGGAGTTGATCTTCCAGATAAGATAGTGATTGATATAGTTCTCCAAGTCACTGTCACTAAGCTACTAGAGCTTCGTGATTAACTATAAAATGCCAGGGATGGAAATAATGATCCCTGAGCTATTCGCGATGTTTGACACAGCGGCGGTAGAAATCAAGAAGGAGCATCAAGTGTTGATGGTAAGTGAAACCACTAGTTTCGAGAAGGGCAAGGGCTAGGAGGGAAACTTCATGGATGGCAAGTCGGTTGCTGCTCAAGTGAAGAACCCCAAAGTTGAACCCAAAACCAAGACTAGGTGCTTCTATTATGAGGAGAGCGGTCGCTGAAGCGGAACAACCCTAGATACTTGGTAGATAAGAAGGCTGGCAACATCGACGTAAGTATATTTGATATACGTGTTATTGATGTGTACCTTGCTAGTATTCCTGGTAGCACCTGGGTATTGGATACCAATTCGGTTGCTAAATGTTACTAACTCAAAATAAAAGCTACGGTAAAAACAGAGACTGGCTAAGTGTGAAGTGACGATGTGTGTTGGAAATGTTTCCAAGGTTGATGTGATCAACATCGCACGCTCTCTCTACCTTCGGGATTAGTGACGAACCTAAATAAATGTTATTTGGTGTTTGTGTTGAGCATGAACGTGATTAGATCGTGTTTATTGCAACACGGTTATTCATTGAAGTTAGAGAATAATGGTTATTCTATGTACATGAATAATACCTTCAATGGCCATGCACCCAATGAGAATGGTTTGTTGAATCTTGATCGTAGTAATACACATGTTCATAACATTGATGCCAAAAGATACAAAGTTAATAATGATAATACCACATACTTGTGGCACTGTAAATGTCATATTGGTACAAACCGCATGAAGAAACTCCATGTTGATGGATCTTTGGACTCATTCGATTTCGAATCGGTTGAGACATGCGAACCATTCCTCTTGGGCAAGATGACTAAGGACCCCGTTTTCGGTTTGATGGAGCGGGCAATTGACTTATTGGAAATGATACATGTTGATGTATGCAATCCAATGAGTGTTGTAGAGTGCGGTGGATATTGTTATTTTCTTACCTTCACTGATGATTTGAGTAGATATAGTGTATATTTACTTAATGAAACACAAGTCTGAATCATTTGAAAAGTTCAAGCAAAATTAGAGTGAAGTTTGAGATCATCGTGACAAGAAGATAAAATGTCTACGATATGATCGTGGGGGTGAATATCTGAGTTATGAGTTTGGTATACAACTTAAGACAAAGTGGAAGTTATTTCACAACTCACGCCACCTGGAACACCATAGTGTGATGGTGTGTCCGACGTCGTGGTCATGCTCTATTGGATATGGTGCGAACTATGATGTCTCTTATCGTTTTGCCACTATCGTTTTGGGGTTATGCATTAGAGACAACTACGTTCACTTTAAATAGGGCACCATCTAAATGCGTTGAGATGACACCATGTGAATTATGGTTTGATAGAAACCTAAGCTGTCATTTCTTAATGTTTGGGGCTGCGACGCTTATGTGAAAAATGTTTTCACCTAATGAGCCTGAACCCAAAGCGGATAAATGCATCTTCATAGAATACCCTAAGAACAATTGGGTAAACCTTCTATCTCAGATCCAAGAATAAAGTGTTTGTTGCTAAAACGGGTCCTTTCTCGAGAAAGAGTTTCTCTCGAAAGAATTGAGTGGGAGGAAGATAGAACTTGAAGAGGTTGTTGAACCTTTGTTTCAACCAGAGAGTAGCGCAACGCAGGAAGATGTTTCTGTGAAGCCTATGTTAGTTGAAGAGGAAGTTAATGATGATGATCATGAAGCTTTGGATCAAGTTACTATCGAACCTCGTAGGTCGACAAGGACATGTACTGCTCCTGAGTGGTATGACAACCCTGTCTTAGAGGTCATGTTGTTGGACAATGATGAACCTACGAGCTATGGAGAAGCGATGATGGTCCGGATTCCAACAAATGGTTAGAGGCCGTGAAATCCGAGAAAGGATCCATGTATGAAAACCAAGTATGGACTTTGGTAGACTTGCTCATTGAGTACAAATGGACCTTTAAGATGAATACATACGCTAATGGTGAATGTCACCATTTATAAAGCTCGACTTATCACAAAAGAGTTTTTGCCAAGTTCAAGGAGTTGACTGCGGTGAGACTTTCTCACCCGTAGCGATGCTAAAGTCTGTTGGAATTATGTTAGCAGTTGCTGCGTTTTCCAATTGTGAAATCTAGCAGATGGATGTCAAAACATCGTTTCCTTCCTTGAGGAAATGTTGTATGAGATACAACCAAAAGGTTTTGTCAGTCCTAAGGATGCTAAAAGGTGTGCAAGCTTCAGCGATCCTTCTATGGACAGGAGCAAGCATCTCGAAGTTGGAATATACACTTTGATGAGGTGATCAAAGTTTTTGAGTCTATACAAAGTTTATGAGAAACTTGTATTACGATAAAGTGAGTGGGAGCACTATAGAGTTTCCGATAAGCATATGTGGATGACATATTGTTGATCGGAAATGATGTAGAATTTCTGGAAAGCATAAAGGGTTGTTTTAAAAGAGTTTTTCAAAGGAAGACTTGGATAAAGCTACTTAATTATTGGGCATTGAGATCTATAGAGATAGATCAAGACGCCTGATGAGACTTTCAATGAGTACATACCTTGACAAGATTTTGAAAGAATTCAAAATGGATCGGTCAAAGAAAGAGTTCTTGCTTGATTTGTAAGGTGTGAAGTTGAGTGAGACTCAAAGCTCGACCACAATAGAAGAAAGAGAAAGGACGAACGTTGTCCCCTATGCCTTAGCCATAGGCTCTGTACAGTATGACATGTTGTGTACCGCACCTGTGTGTGCCTTGCCATGAGTCCGTCAAGGGGTACAAAAGTGATCCAGGAGTGGATCACTGGACAGCAGTCAGGATTATCCTTAGTAACTAGAGGACTAAGGAAATATGTCTCGATTATGGAGGTGATAAAGAGTTCGTTGTAAAGGGTTATGTCGATGCAAGCTTTAACACCAATCCGGATGACTCTGAGTAGCAATCCGGCTTCGTATAGTGGAGCAACCATTTGGAATATCTCCAAGTGGAGTGTGGTAGCAGTGTCTATAGTATGACATAGAGATTTGGAAAGTACACACAGATCTGAATGTCGCAGACCCGTTGACTAAAACCTCTTTCACATGCAAAACTTGATCGAACCCCATAACTCATTGGGTGTGAGATTCATAACAAATCACATAGCGATGTGAGCTAGATTATTTACTCTAGTGCAAGTGGGAGACTGTTGGAAATATGCCCTAGAGGCAATCATAAATTAGTTATTATCATATTTCCTTGTTCATGATAATCGTTTATTATCCGTACTATAATTGTATTGATCGGAAACTCAGATACATGTGTGGACACATAGACAACACCATGTCCCTAGTATGCCTCTAATAGACTAGCTCGTTGATCAAAGATGGTTAAGGCTTCCTAGCCATGGACATGAGATGTCATTTGACAACAG
The DNA here is from genome assembly GCA_022496015.1 of Hordeum marinum. Classification (NCBI taxonomy): domain Eukaryota; kingdom Viridiplantae; phylum Streptophyta; class Magnoliopsida; order Poales; family Poaceae; genus Hordeum; species Hordeum marinum. The sequence continues at coordinate 473,307,265 of CM039676.1, forward strand.
GATCACATCATTAGGAGAATGATGTGATGGACAAGACCTAAACTATAAATGTAGCATATGATCGTGTCAGTTTATTGCTACAGTTTTCTGCATGTCAAGTATCTGTTCCTATGACCATGAGATCATGCAACTCACTGACATCGGAGGAGTACCTTGTGTGTATCAAACGTCGCAATGTAACTGGGTGACTATGAAGGTGCTCTACAGGTATCTCCGAGGGTGTCTGATGGGTTGGCATGGATCAAGACTGGGATTTGTTACTCCGTGTGACGGAGAGGTATCTCAGGGCCCACTCGGTAATACAACATCACAACAAGCCTTGCAAGCAATGTGACTAAAGTGTTAGCCACGGGATCTTGTATTACATAACGAGTAAAGAGATTTGTTGGTAACGAGATTGAACTAGGTATGGAGATACCGACGATCGAATCTCGGGCAAGTAACATACCGAAGAACAAAGGGAAAAGCATACGGGATTAACTGAATTCTTGACATAAAGGTTTAATTGATAAAGATCTTCGTAGAATATGTAGGAACAAATATGGGCATCTAGGTCCCGCTATTGGTTATTGAACGTAGAGGTGTCTCGGTCATGTCTACATAGTTCTCGAACCCGCAGGGTCTGGGCACTTAAGATTCGGTGACGTTTTGATAGTATAGAGTTATGTATGATGGTGATCGAAGGTTGTTTGGAGTCCCAGATGAGATCCCGGACATCACGAGGAGCTCCAGAATGATTCGGAGGTAAAGATTGATATATAGGAAGTCCTGTTTTGGTCACCGGAAAGTTTCGGGCTCATCGGTAGTGTACCAGGAGTGTCGGGAGGGTGCCGGAGGACCATCGGGAGGGGTGTCTCGACCCAAAGGACCTCATGGGATGTGGGAGCAATCAAACCAGCCCCTGGTGGGCTAGACTAAGCCCCCACTAAGGCCCGTATGGCTAGGGGTGGGAAAAAACCCAAAAGGTGGAGAGGTGGAAAGAGTTTCCAAGTGGAAAGGAGGAATCCTACTCCTAATAGGATTGGAGTAGGACTCCTCCACCTCCAATTTCGACCAAACCTTGAGGGTTTGAGGCTGCCTCCTCCCCTCCCTCCCTCCTATATATACTAGAGGATTTAGAGGGGAAAGCTAACCCCTAATTGCCACGTGCTACCCTCTTCTTCCTCTAGATGTGTTTCTCCTCTAGATTAGTTATGCGGTGCTTAGGCGAAGCCCTACAGGATTAGTTCACCACCACCGCCACCATGATGTTGTGCTGCCGGAGAACTCATCTACCTCTCCGCTCCCTCTTGCTGGATCAAGAAGGCGGAGATCATCATCAAGCTGTACGTGTGCTGAACGCGGAGGTGCCGTCCGTTCGGCGCTAGATCGAAAGGACCATGATCAAGATCGCGAGATGATTCATGATTGGATCACGGTATGGATCGTGATGAGATCGTGGGACGGGTCGTGATGGGATCGCAGGACGCTCGGAGATTTGGATCACGAAGACGTTCGACTATATCAACCGCGTTTCTTAATGCTTCCCACTTAGCGATCTACAAGGGTATGTAGATCCACTCTCCCTCTCGTAGATGCTCATCACCATGGATAGATCTTGCGTGTGCGTAGGAAATTTTTTGTTTCCCATGCAACGTTCCCCAACATAGGACACAATGCCTCCTCCGGCGCGTCAGCCACGGCGGAAGAGAGATGCCACCGCCGCTCCGGCGGCTAGTAGTACAATAGGCAGAAAAAATACAAATTTGGGTCCAAGCCTCAAGCCTGTTACAAAGTTACCATATGAGAGGACTGACGAAGAAAATGTTGCGATCAGTAAAGCCGAAGTGGAGGCCCATTTTGCACGGAAACAGCCACCTCTGAAGGAAACGGTAGATCCGATGAAAGCGAAGCGCACTCTGGATGCCGTGAAGCGACCATCACCGCCTCCGCTGCCATCAAACTATGACCGTTGTATTATAAAGACATATAATGAATCGCAGCGGTCGGGAAGTGCCTCTAGTGCTGCCCGAGTCAAAGAACGAAGAAGTGGGAAAACAATTCCCCAGCTCGGCGAATAGGAGAAGCAATCGTGCCCTCCGCTCAAGGTGTCTAGCGACATTGCTAATGATCCGGTGATACTGCCTGGTACCAAACTTGGTGATTACTTGGGGAATGATGTACTTTTTAAAATGGCTAAGGTAAGCAAAGAACAACACGAATACGTGCACGGGAAGCCTCTCGTCAAACCTGATGATCCTCCTCTAACATCGTGCATGTACAAATTGCATGAGTGTTACATGAAGACCTGAAGGGAGTCTGGGAGAGACACTATGTATGTGGTAGTGAAACCACAGCACGAATTCATTGGACTTCCCGTGATGCCTGTTGAATATGTGGAGTTATTTCAGTTATATACAATCAACGGGCCCTCGACAAACAACTCATGACTGACTACTGTCTATAAGTATTACTTCTATAGTTAAGTCTCTAGCTCAGCTCGTTCATTGCATGTATATATATATAGTTATCATCACTATATTATGCAGATTGAAGATCGTCGAATGCAAAAAAGAAAGAATCTTCGAATTGGTTTCATTAGCCCAGATGCCGTAAATGAATGGCCGATACGAAATGAACCCGCAGCGACCGAGGAGAACTTGCTAAAGTCGTTCCTTGCACATCAAAACAAAAGTGAAATACTCTTTCCTTACAACTTCAAGTGAGTGTTGCTGTCTTCTCTGTATACTCGGTTTCGATTACTCGAGGTTAAGTAATGTAATTGATGAGTTATATATGCGTGCGCAGTTACCACTTTATTCTGCTATCCATTAAGCTTGACGGGGCATTAGTAACTGTCTTAGACTCGAGACGTAAAGATCTCGAGAATTATGCGGACATGACTGCGGTGCTCAAGAAGTAAGTTCAGTCAATATCGGGACCATATCGGCATGCAACTTTCGTTAATTTCCTGATATCAAATAATCATTTTCTTTGCCTGACAGGGTTTGGAAGAAATTCACCCGAAAGGTTCCCGGTCTAAAGAAAGAGTTACGATTTACGCACCCCAAAGTAAGTAGTACTAGCTAGTTTCGCACATCTCTAATTGATTCAAAATTTCATCAGTATATCATTACCATGCTTGCTTACCAGTTTGATTGAACTCTATTCTCGTAAAGTGCTTGTACCAGAAAGAAGGGACTGTTTTATGTGGATATTACGTATGCGAGTTCATTCGCCACTTGACCTCTGAGCGAGGGGGCTTCTCTGACAAACAATTTGAAGTACGTAAATAATATTCACAATTTTATTTTATACATTACCATCAATTGTATTGAGTTTTATTCATGTATATTCATGTATTGACCCCGTTCTTTAAATTAGATCTGGAAAATACGGGATGAACTCCTACCACATGATTGCATACGAGCAATTCAAGAAGAATTGACGGGATTCTTTCTTGACAATGTTATACCTGAAGGCGGAGAATACTGTATTAATTTGTGATTGGATCTTAGGGATTATAAGAGATCTTATATTGTATATATGTAGCTAGTAGCGTTGGATAGATATACGGAAACTTGTTGTTCGACCAATCTCTCGGATAAAGAGAGGTCGATCACTTCTTTGTGTGTATGGCATCCTCGTCGAACTCGTGTACTTAATGGTTCCTTCATTTGCTTACTAGCTAGCGTGTCGAGTTCTCTCTATCGTAGCTAGCTAGCGTCGACCAAGCACGAAGAAAAAAAGGACACTTCTCTCTATTAATTAGCTAGCTAACACAATATGAAACCCCTAAATTAATCCTCCAAAAAACCCTACCCCTAAAGAAACCAGCAACTGCCAGATGCTGACGCGTGGATGTCTTTTGGTTCCGGTTGGTGTTACCAACCAGGACTAAAGGTCCTCCTACCTAGGCTCCCCGCAGCGGCCACGTGAAGCTCTTTCTGTCCCGGTTTGTAAGCGAACCGGGACTAAAGGTTTTAGGGTTTTAGTCCCGACCCTTTAGTCCCGGTTTTAGAATCGGAATTAATGGGCCTCTGAAACCGGGACAAATGGGTCGTTTTCTACTAGTGCTTCCCGGGCAGCAACGGCTGGTCGGATCAGAGGCCGGAGAGGTGCTCGGGTAGCCTGCATATATATCATGTGTAGTTTAGGTTGGGTCTTGCCTCCATGGTGTATGGGGCTATGCCGAGGAGTTCGTCGCCGCCGTGTTCCAGTAGCATCTGGTGGCTTGCAGCGGTGGTCATAATGCATATGCTGGTTAGTTGCTAGTTGTAGATGGGATGCATATCGCCGCTCGCTAGCAACTTCGAGAATAAGCACGGTTGGTTCTCTGACCGGAAGGTGCTCCTTCGTTTCTTCCTCTGCTCGAATGGTTGACATTGTGGTGAAGAAGCGACAACGGAATGATGGAGATCCAAGTTGGGTCTGTGCTCATCAGGGAAGGCTTTTATGGAGAAGCCATGACACCTGCAGCCATGGACGATTGCCGACAGTCTCCGTCAAGCTTTCGTATCTGCGGACCGAATGGTGATCGTAGTTCTTACTCCCAAACTTGGAGTCAAAGGCGTGGCAATTGATCTTCTCCATGAAGTTTATGGCAATATGCCATGGAGGCTTCGTTGTGCCAGGTGGTGTCGTCCTCAACAACGACGAAGTTGTGCACGTTCGTGAGATCTTAGGGCCTCGATTGTGATTTCCCATCAGCATGTTGGGGACTTGGAGTCCTCTTTGTATAAGTTATGGACCAGCTGCAATTTCTTGTTTCTCTCGGGTCAATGACCTAGTGTTGTGAACGTCTCCAGGCACAATGTGGTGAGCGACCTTATGTGTTAATCTCGTGGAGCATAGGACCCCTGATGCGCTTCAGAATCTATGAGGTTAGTCCACCTCGCAGGTGTGTATTTTGGTCACTCGGAGAAATACCAAGATGTGAACGATCATAGGTTGAGAGTTGTCTTAAAAACATTAATCCTAATGTAATTTTCGAGTTTATGAGTGATCTGTTTTTGCTGAACTCAGTGATCTTTGTTACTCCGCTTTCGTGTATTCATTTGTGCATTTTACTTTATTTACCTAATAAATTATTTATCTCATTCATGTTAAGGATTGCATGGCAGTTCCCAAAACGAGACAACATAAAAAAATGAAGGAGAAAAACAACGCATAATACATTTTTTTTAGAAAATCACAAAATACATTATTTTTAGAAAAGTTCGTCCACTTTATTCAATGATCATAGGTACAATGTTTGGGTCATGGGGGTTGCCCAACCACACATGTCGTCCTATTCCTAAGTTACATGTGAATTTGGCGAGATTATGCGGCTCGGAATTAAAATTCCTAGACTCAAAGATAAAAGAAACAGAACTAAGCATATTGCAAGAGTTCAAGATTTCATGTACTATAGTTGCGTTAGGACCTCCAGTGCCCTTAGTAACACTAGTAGAAAACGGCCCATTTGTCCCGATTCTAGAGGCCCATTTGTCCCGATTCTAGAGGCCCATTTGTCCCGATTCTGGAACCGGAACTAAAGGGTCGGAACTAAAGCCCTAAACCTTTAGTCCCGGTTCACTTACGAACCGGGACCAAAAGGGCTCTACGTGGCCGCTACGGGAGCCCAGGCAGAAGGACCTTTAGTCCCGGTTTGTAACACCAACCGGGACCAAAAGGCATCCACGCGTCAGCATCTGGCAGGAGCTGGGGGTTTTTGAAAGGGGGAGGGGTTTTAGGGGGTTTTGAAGGGTTAATTTAGGGGTTTCATATTGTGTTAGCTAGCTAATAGAGAGAAGTGATCTCTCTTTTTCTGTACTTGGTCGACGCTAGCTACTATACATATAGAGAACTCGACGCTAGCTAGTAAGCAAATGACGGAAAATCATTAATTACACAAGATCTAACAGCTCATCATCATCTTAAGCATACAAAGTTAAAGTCTCATAAAACAAAACAAAAAAGATAAAATGACATAGTCCTCCCTCATAGGACCTACTCCTCCCTCTTAGGTAAAATGACATAAAAAATCACATCAATGTCTCCATGATGAAGCAAAGAGATCCAACGGTCTCCAACTTGTGGCTTGCGATCCTTCTTTATTTGTCCCCATGCTTCAATTTGGAGCCTTCTTGGTGGTTTGCGCTCAGTCGAGTATGCAAAAGATAACTCGGGATGGAAGGGGATTTTTATTGTCATATTACCTTCGGGTTGCATCAACGGTAGCACAATTTTATTTGGCAATTTCTATTGAAGAACATAATATATAGTAGCCTAGTTAACAATGTAATCAATACCATTTACGCAACAGTACTAGTGCACTTAATTAGCAACTCTTACCAAGATATTTCGGCGAATGTCATCCGTCCTCAACCTATGCACTAGTGTCCTGTACAATGTATAATTTGGGCCAGTTCCCAAATTATACGGGAAGATGTCTCTACCAGCTATGACACCAATAACAAAGTAGATAAGATCATCCTTCTCCTCCCAAGTTAGATGTGATCCATAAGTGTAGTTTGTCGTGTCGATTATGTTCTATATTTCACTCGAAGAAAGGAAATAAGCTATAAATTAAAAATTAACAAATTTAGTACGCATGAACACCTAATATTTTTATATATATAATGCAAATTACTTGACAAATACGCATGGTTGACAAACTCACATGGAGGTAAAACAGGAAACATATCGACATCCACTCAAATGTTGATGTTTCCTTCAGTATGATCTTCAGGACGAAGATCAAAGGTTATTTCCATATCTTCCTGAAATCCATATGCCTTGCAAAGAGCTTCCCAATTTGAGCACCCTATTTCTGTGTTATTAGGTGCATTCATTACTTTCACAAGAAATGTGTGACCATGTTTAGTCCTTAGGTTGGTTGTCCTCGTCTCAAAACTCTCGTGCTCTTTGAAACCGAGCCTCTCCAAGAAATACCATCTTGCATGACAGGGGACGAACTAGTCGAATTGTATAAAACAGAAATTACGCGTTGAAGGAAAGAAACAGAATTCATGCTTAATTACGAAAAAACAGTTGTCATCGTTGCATACCGTAGAAATATCAAAGTCCTCATAAAGCTTCATGGTGAAGAACCTGCCGTCTCGCAGCCCAGTCTGGTCATAAAGACCTTTATCTTCACCGCAAAATTCACACGCTTGGATCCCATCATAGTCTGATGACGACGACGTTTCCTGTGTTCATGATTCAAGAATTACGGCATGGGCTCATAGTTGAAACATTTAAAATCGATCGAAGGAAACTACGAGAAAACTGATCAACACACAGATCACTATTACTCAATATGCAACGGGTTGACTTTAGGTCTGTCGAGTCTTTCCTTCCTAAACTCTCATCTCACGTATATGGTGGGCACTCCCTCTGATATTGCGACCGTCGGTGATGGTGGCTCCTCCATTCATCCCCGAATGCATTACACCAAAATGTCTAGCACACGGGAACGAAGGAGAAGCGACCCCCACGACAACAGTCGCGATTCTTCCTCTCTCATATATACATACATATGGTGGACACTCTCCCTCACTCGAAGACACACAATGAGCCGAAACAGACCTAAAGTCAACCCGTTTCATATATCGAGCAATGACATAGAAAAAATACTGAAATGACTTGCAAATCACAAATACATTTATAATGAACTTGAATATAATATCACTAATACATCATCCCGAATAATCCAGTTCAAGATTTATGACACGCTTTGGATCTTAATTAATGCGTGTGTGACTTTCGGTACGTTGAGGCTTTTCTTAAATAACTCTCATATCTCATGGTGTGTTGGTGCGCACTCTCTCACATTGATACGATGGTGTATATATGTTGGTGTATACTCTCTCACAGTAATAGTTCGACCGTCCGTGATGCACGCCTCCCCTCTTCTCTTCTTGCGCAATATATCGACGAGTATATCGCGAGGAAGAGAAGAAAGAGGAAGCGCGCCCCACGACAACAGTCGGGATTCCTTCCTCCATCAAGAACACACATGAAAGTCACACAAGGAGCAACAACAGACCGAAAGTCACATACGCATTATACCGATAAAATATCACTAATACATTAATATTTATAATGACCTCGAATATAATATCACTAATACAGATTGAATATCCTAGAATCCAAAATGGAGGACGTTGAACTCGGTTCACTAGCTGTCTCTGAGTCGCCGGCGGTGGACACCCAAAGATAAGGAACCATCACGGGATCATAACTCAAGTGAGATCCCTGAAGGATGTGCCAGGTATTGTCAAACCGGGCGTCCAACGCCGCCATGTAGCGACGGACGTGCTCGTCCTCCTTCCTGACACGGCGACATACCACCTCCGCGGGTGTCGGCTCCCTTTGCACTGAAAGTGGCCCGCGTGACCGCCACCACAGAAGGTCCGGGTCGACGACGATACCTGCATTCCTCACCAACCTCCGAGCCCAGGAAGGTAGCACTTCCCAGTGCCAGCCCGGCAGAGCCCAGTCCCGGACATGGCGCCTATCGAGCAGGCTCTCGCGGACTACTCGACGAGGAGGATGCGAGCCGGGCATCGTCGACTAATTTTTCATAAAACCCAAAATCAACATACAGATACTAATCTAACATAAACATACTAATCTACTTTCAAAAGAAAAGCATAAACATACTAATCTAACATACACATACTAATCTAGCTAACATAAACATACTAATCTAACATGCATACACATACTAAAAAAGCATAAAAATCAACATATATTTAAAAAAAATGCAACGAGCCACGGTGGCAGCGGCTCACAACGGGGGCGGCGACGGGGCGATGACGGGGCCGGGGCGGCGACAACGACGAGGCGGCGATGGGGCAAGGCGGCGACGGGGGCGGTGGGGGAGGCGACGGAGGAGGGGCGGCGACGGGTGAGGCGACGGGGGCGGCGGGGGAGGCGACGGGAGCGACGACGGGGACAACGGGGAGGCAACGGGGCGGCGGGGGAGGCGACGGTGGCGGCGGGGAGGCGACGGGGGCGGCGGGGAGGCGACGGGGCGACGACGGGGACGGCGGGGGCGGCGACGGGGGCGGCGATGGGGATGGGAACGGCGACGGCGGGCTCGGGGCGGCGATGAGGGCGAAGTGGAATGAAAAGTGCGAATTTTGGTAAGTGCTTGTCATATAGAAGGAGCATTGGTCCCGGTTGGTGGCCCCAACCGGGACAAATGCTACCTTTAGTCCCGGTTTGTCGCACCAACCGGGACCAACACCCTATTTTCCGCCGCCCAAAGGGCGGGAAACAGGGACCTTTGGTCCCGGTTGGTGCCACCAACCGGGACCAAAGCCCTGTTTTCAGCAGCCCAAAGGGCGGGAAACAGGCCCTTTGGTCCCGGTTGGTGGCACAAACTGGGACGAAAGGACCAATGGCCTTGCACAGCGGTGTGGTGGGAGTTTAGTCCCACCTCGCCAAGCGAAGGTTGCCCGAACCTGCTTATAAGCCCCGTCGCGACTGTTACGTTGAGCTCCTCTGATAGTGATAATACATGTGTTTATACTAAAATTCGGCCTAAATTCAAAATGGTAGTTAGGTGCCTAACTAACACTTTGAATTTAGGTTGAATTTCAGTGTAAGCGCATCTATTTTCACTTTTGCTATTTTTTATGTTATTTCTTTGCATATTAAAAGTTGTTAACAAAAAATACTTTATGAATATATTTTTTGCTATTAATTTTTTTAACAAAAATAACTTTGATAATTTTAGTTGCATGAATTGTATATAATATCAAGTTTCTTTCGAAGTATCGTGTACAAAACGGACAGTCTCTTTCGAAGTATCGGGGTTTCAGACGGAAACTCATCGGTTAAAAAAGGCATTTCATTTTCTTGAACTTATTTGAACTCCAGGCTTTTCGTGTGTTTAAAATGTACCATTATAAGCCACGTCATCAATTTTTCAACCCTTTCTGACTTCATTTGATATTTTTCATGCATTTACTGTTTTTTAGCTAAATGACACTGAAATTGAAAAGCACTTCAAATGAACTCTGAAAAGGTTGAAAGTTGGCATGGTATCATCATTTCACCCACATAGCATGTGCTAAAAAATTGAGAGGGTTACGGCAAAAACAAGATGCATTTCGCGTACAAAACGGACAGACTCTTTCAAAGTATCGGGGTTTCGGATGCAAACTCATCGGTTAAAAAAGGCATTTCATTTTCTTGAACTTATTTCAACTCCAGGCTTTTTGTGTGTTCAAAATGCACCATTTAAAGCACATCATCGATTTTCAACCCTTTCTGGCTTCATTTGATATTTTTCATGCATTTACTGATTTTTTTGAGCTAAATGACCCTGAAATTGAAAAGCGCTTCAAATGAAGTCTAAAAATGTTGAAAGTTGGCATGATATCAACATTTCACCCACATAGCATGTGCTAAAAAGTTGGTAGGGTTACGGAAAAAACATGATGCACTTCGCGTACAAAACGGACAGTCCCTTTCGAATTATTGAGGTTTCGAACGGAAACTCATCGGTTAGAAAAGGCATTTCATTTTCTTGAACTTATTTGAACTCCAGGCTTTTTGTGTGTTCAAAATGTACCATTCTAAGCCACATCATCAATTTTTCAACCCTTTCTGACTTCATTTGATATTTTTCATGCATTTACTGTTTTTTTGAGCTAAATGACCCTGAAATTGAAAAACACTTCAAATGAACTCTGAAAAGGTTGAAAGTTGGCATGGTATCATCATTTCACCCACATAGCATGTGCTAAAAAGTTGAGAGGGTTACGGCAAAAGTAGGATGCACTTCGCGTACAAAACGGACAGACTCTTTCGAAGTATCGGGGTTTCGGCCGGAAACTCATCAGTTAGAAAAGGCGTTTGATTTTCTTAAACTTATTTGAACTCCAGGCTTTTTGTGTGTTCAAAATGCACCATTCAAAGCCACATCATCAATTTTCAACCCTTTCTGACTTCATTTGATATTATTCATGCATTCACTGATTTTTTGAGCTAAATGACCCTGAAATTAAAAAGCACTTCAAATGAAGTCTGAAAAGGTTGAAAGTTGGCATGGTATCAACATTTCACCCACATAGCATGTGCTAAAAAGTTGGGAGGGTTACGGAAAAAGCAGGATGCACTTCGCATACAAAACAGACAGTCTCTTTCGAAGTATCGGGGTTTCGGACGGAAACTCATCGGTTACAAAAGGCATTTCATTTTCTTGAACTTATTTGAACTCCAGGCTTTTCGTATGTTAAAAATGTACCATTCTGAGCCATATCATCAATTTTCAACCCTTTCTGACTTCATTTCATATTTTTCATGCATTTACTGATTTTTTGAGCTAAATGACCCTGAAATTGAAAAGCACTACAAATGAACTCTAAAAAGGTTGAAAGTTGGCATGGTATCATCATTTCACCCACATAGCATGTGCTAAAAAGTTGAGAGGGTTACGGCAAAAGCTGGATGCACTTCGTGTACAAAACGGACAGTCTCTTTCGAAGTATCAGGGTTTCGGACGGAAACTGTTACAAAAGGCATTTCATTTTCTTGAAATTATTTGAACTCCAGGCTTTTCGTGTGTTCAAAATGCACCATTCAAAGCCACATAATCAATTTTCAACCCTTTCTGACTTCATTTGATATTTTTCATGCATTTACTTTTTTTTGAGCTAAATGACCCTGCAATTGAAAAGCACTTCAAATGAAGTCTGGAAAGGTTGAAAGTTGGCATGGTGTGTGCATGCTTGTTGCCAACGATGACAACCCGCTTTTTTGTTGCATATTGTTCTCGGCCACAATCGGAATTTAACAAAAAACTGAATTGAAAAGCACTACAAATATATAATAGCTAGAGACATATGTAATATATAATAGTTCAGATATCCATTATAGGAAGTACTCGTCCAAGCGAACACTACTATCTAGTCTGAATCAGAAGAATATCCGCCCCCATGGTGGTGGTGGTGCGAGATGACGCTGCCCATAGTTCACGGTTCGAATCTTGCGGTACAACTCATACGCAATGTATGCATCTTTTGCTGCATACTCAATGTTCATAGGCTGAAGTGGGGTCCTCTCCCACTCTTTGTGCTGTGCCAGGGGAAATTTGGTCTTCATATCTCCGTAATAGTCGTCGATTAAGGTGACCGCCATAGAAGCCATCGAAGTCCTCTGATACCGAAACCTGAATATGTCTTGGATATCAATAAGGCAGCCAATTGGTATCTCAATACAGAAGCTGCACCTCATCTTCAACTTGTCATTCCTTACATCAACGCTAGCAAAATGTATGTCGCTGTGTAGGAAGTCCATGAGTGCTGGGCGGTGCTTGTCACTATTGCAACATCAACAAATTAAAAGGGAACAAATGTTAAATACTGCTGCAACAAGTATATTTCGGCAGAATTATAATATGCAACTATATAAAGGAAAATTATTTCGCTGCAAAAAAAGAGGAAGACGCAGAGTTTTTGCTCCCGGGCTCATTTGAGCCCGGTGAATAGTAATTAATATCATAAAAAATCGAAAATTATTTCACTACAACTTAAGAGAAATTGATCTTTGCCATATGATTCAAAATAGAACATATATATTGCTATATCCTATATATATATATGTAATTTTCATATCCTATGAATTGATGAAGAAACCCTAAATTAACTATATGACATATATGTTCTCCCACGTTTTGCAACAAGGAAAATTGTTATTCACTACAAACTTAAAAGAAATATTGATCTTGCCAATAGGATTCAAAATGCAACATATTTCTATCCTATGAAATTTTCATAATAATCTATAAATTATTAATTGATCAAAGAAAACCCTCAAAACTCACCTTGCCCATTGGAAGATCATCACATGTTTCTTGAAACATAGCTGGATGACGGCAACATCTTCTTGCTTGGCCGTGTACTCGAGATCAAGCCCTATGAACTTGTCTTTCTCATCCGCCACTTCAAGCCATTTTTGCAAAAGGGAAAGAAAACGCGGCACCATGGCACCGTCGTTCGTGTAGACGACATCGAGATTGGTCGTGCCATGTGCGAGCACCTCCCCGTAGCGAGTGATTGGATTCATGGTAGAAGATATGGGGAAGAAGAGAGGAGAATGGAGGAGAAGAAGATAGGAGAAGAAGAGAAATGGGCGAAGTTACTGTAGCCCTCACCGCAGAATCTTTCTTGGAGCACGAAACGTCGTGGTAAGTGAACCGTTCGAACCTTTAGTCCCGGTTTGAGCCACCAACCAGGACTAAAGGGGCTCGCACCAGGCGAACGGTTACCCCCTTTGGTCCCGGTTCTAGCCACGAACCGGGACCAATGGTTGTGGGCCAGGAGCGAGGCACATTGGTCCCGGTTCGTGTATGGAACCAGGACCAAAGGTGTCCTATGAACCGGGACCAATGCCCCATGTGGCCCGCCCGTCCCCCTGGCCTCCCGAACCGGGACTGTTGCTGCCATTAGTCCCGGTTCATGACTGAACCAGGACTAATGGGTTGGCCGGCCCGAACCAATGCCCTGTTTTCTACTAGTGTAATGTCCTTCACCACCCCTTGACAATCCAAGGCGACACATATATCTTGTACTGCTAAATCTTCCGCTAGTGCAAGAGTTTCCCGACAAGCATAAGTCTCCAAGATGTTTGGGTCATTAGTATTTCGAAAAACAATCACCGAGGATTAAAGCCCAGCGTGGTCTCTACAAACCGCCGCTACTGCCCCTCCATGGTGTGATCGGGCAACATCGTCATCCACGTTCCCTTTGACCTTCCCAGCCGGGGGTGTTAGCCATCGCTGTGGTTGAGCTGCACTCACACCAGCTGAATTATGTGGTCTGCTGGTAGCGTCGATCTGCCCCAGCTCTGCCAAGAAGTTGCTGACAAAGGTGACCGTTTGTTGAGGGCTTTGGAAAATAGCTTCGTACACCGCTTTTCTCCTGGCGTACCAGATAGCCCACAATGTCACAACCAGCTTTGTGAACTGTGCTTGATCCAATGTGTCACTAAGTTCAAAAAACAACAGCCAGGCATTGGGCTCGTTGTTTTCAGATATCTGAGAGACAATTGCATCGTCTAAGAGCGCCCAGACACACCTAGGAAGGTTGCATGAGACTAAAGCATGCCTCCATGAATCCTGGCAACCGCAGATAGGGCACATCGACGTTACCAGTAGTGGGTAGCGAAAGATGGGCAAGACGCCATAGGAATATTCTAACTTTTGAAGGGACCTTCAGCTTCCATAGGGAGGACCATGAATTTTCATCACGTTGAGTATGGGATGACCCACTTCTTCCTTGCAGCCACTCTTATCTCTGTAGCTTCGTTTTAGCAAGAACTTGTATGCAGATGAGACAAAGAAGTTACCTCTCCTATCTAGGCCCCAGGACCAGAAATCCTCCGTATTATTAGTGCATGTGGGGATCTTTAGGATAGCATTCACATCAATTGGAAGAAAAATCGAACGCACAAGAGCGTCGTTCCATGAGGTTGTTGCCGGAATTAAGAGTTCAGACACCATCTAAGGAGGATTGGGGATAAGCGAAGTAATTGGTCTTGCTATGGTCTCCTTTGGTATCCAGTTGTTGTCCCATATGTGCATGGATTGACCATTGCCAATCCGTCGAATGATACCTTGCTTGAGAAGATCTCGTCCTTCGATGATAGCCCTCCAAATCTGTGAGGGTCTTGAGCCCAGTTCCGCATCAAGAATAGAATTATTGGGGAAGTAAGCTGCCTTGAGAATTCTAGCGCTCAAAGTCCCCGGTTCTCGCATGATTCTCCAAGACTGCCTAGCTAGAAGAGCTAGGTTGAAAATCTCCAAGTCCCTAAAGCCGAGACCGCCTAAGTTTTTAGGCCTTGTCATCACATCCCATGACACACATGCAAGTTTTCTCTGTCCCTGTTTGCAGACCCACCAAAACTTCTTGATGATTGATTTTATGTGATCGCATAAACCCCTAGGGAACTTGAAACAAGACATGGAATAGACCGGAATAGCCTGAGCCACAGATTTTATAAGAACGTCCTTCCCGCTGGCGGAGATGCATTTACTCGTCCATCCTTTAACCTTGTCCCATACTCTATCACTCAAAAATTTGAATGTGCCTTTCTTTGAGTGACCCACGTATGTCGGCATCCCCAAATATCTGTCACTCAGCGACTCATTAGGAACTTGAAGAGAACCTTTAACAGCATTTTGAACAATCTCTGGGCTGCCCACGCTGAAGAAAATGGAAGATTTCTCCCTGTTGATACGCTGTCCTGAAGCCATACAATATGAATCCAATAGGTTTGATACCTCCTCTGCTCCATTTATACTTGCCTTGAAAAACACCAGGCTGTCATCTGCGAATAAAAGATGGTTCACTAACGGAGCCGACGGTGCCACCTTGATGCCGTTGAGTTGGGATGACTAATTCTGAGATTTTAAGAGGCACGAAAGGCCCTCTGCTGCTAACAAGAAAAGATATGGAGAGATTGGATCTCCCTGTCGAATTCCCCGAGACGATGTGAAAACTTCCGACTTGGACCCATTTACCAAGACTGAAAAAGAAACTGAGCTCACCATGTTCATGATAATAGAGATCCAGGGTGCCGCAAAACCCAGCTTCTCCATGATTGATTTTAGATAGGACCATTCCACACGGTCATAGGCCTTCATCATATCGAGTTTCAGCGCACATAAACTATTACTCTTGGCTCTGTTACGCTTCATGAAATGGAAACATTCATAAGCAGAGATAATGTTGTCAGTTATGAGTCTCCCTGGGACGAACGCTGATTATTCCTTAGAGATAATATCCAGCAAAATCTGTTTAAGACGGTTGGAGAGCACCTTCGAGGCGATCTTATAAAAGACATTGCATACGCTAATCGGCTGGAATTGTGATAACAACGTGGGATTGGTTACCTTGGGAATAAGCACTGGCATCGTATCATTTAGGCTGGCTGGGCTTTGCTCTCCTTTGTCGATGCCTAAAACCGCGTTGGTAACCGCCTCCCCACAAATGTCCCAGTGTCGCTGGAAAAAGTGTGTCGGGAAGCCGTCGGGGCTTGGTGCTTTGGTTAGAAACATCTGAAAGAGTGTCGACTTCACCTCCTTCCCCTCATACGGTGACATTAGTATTTCGTTCATAGCCGGTGTTACCCTGACCGGGACATGTTCCAAAACCACCGCAACACCCTGCACCCGCTCAGAAGTATACATGTTTTTGTAATATTCAAGAGCTAGTTGCTGCATCTCAGACATGTCATCCGTGAGTTGACCATCTGGGTGTTGGAGAGCCTTAATCAAATTCTTCCTTCTACGCATTGAAGCCCTCATGTGAAAGAAGTGTGTGTTCCGGTCACCCGCCGCAAGCCATTCTACCCGAGCTTGCTGCCTCCACATCAGCTCCTCCCTAAGGTAGAGCTCATTGAAGCGGTCGTTTATTTTGATCTCAACATGGGAAGGCCCAACACGGGCTGCATCACTGCGCAATCGTTCCATCTCCTGTTTTATAGCCCGTATTTCTCCTCTAACGCTCCCAAAGGAGGCTCTAGACCATATACCAAGATTGCACCCAAGTGCTTCCAGGTTTGCTCGGACCTGGTTTATCGTAAAATTGTGACTGTCGGGATTCCATGCATTTTGAATGGTGGCCTTGAGATCCAGGTGAGTGTCCCACATCACTTCATGTCTGAATTGTTCAAACTTGTTCCTCTCGCCCGTTGATGCAGCAACATGTAACAAGATAGGAGAATGGTCCGATGTTGTAGTGGTCAGGTGCTCCACCCTAGCCTCGGGAATCTGTCACACTAGGAGACCGAGCTCAGAGCTCTATCAAGACGCACTCGGGTGTAAGAGCCCACTGTGACTCTCTTTTCAAATGTCCACTTTGTGCCCTTGTACCCTAAGTCAATCAGACCACATACGTCAACATCATCTCTAAAACTTTGTATCTGTGCCTGACTCCTACGGCCAATACCATCATGCTCTTCATGCCTCAGTACCTCGTTAAAATCCCCCACGCACACCCACGACAAATCGTGTAGGATAGAGAGATTCTTCATGGTGTCCCAAGTATTGTTACGTAAGTGGGTTTGAGCCTCCCCATAGAAACAAGAGAGCCTTCATGGATCACCACCCCAATCACTAATCTTCGCGTCAATGTGATACTTGGAGTACCCCAATATCTCAAACTTTATTTCACCATTCCAAAACACAGCTAGACCTCCGCTTGTGCCAGAGGAGTTTACAACGAAAGAATTATCAAAACCTAGAGTGCTCTTTAACTGTTCGGCTCTCACCCCACTAATTTGGGTTTCCAAAATACAAAGAACTATAGGGGCAAACTTTTGTGCGAGTTCGCGAAGCTCTTGAACTGTCGGGGCGTTGCCAATCCCATGACAGTTCCAGCATAACAGACTCATTGGGTCTGGCGGTCCTCCCAGGAGGAGGCCGCCGATCTAACATCACTGATTTTAGGCCCTGCCAGACCCTTCTTAGTATTGCCATTGCCTTGTTTCTCCAACTGTAAACTGGTTCTTGGCTTCTTCGAATCCTGCTTGGGTGGGGGGCTAGGAGGAACTGCACCCCCTCCAGTCTTTATGCTCACCACCAACTCTTGACGTGTGCCGTTACCCAAAACTGGGTTATCTGCCACCTGGTCAGAGGTGCGCTTTCGACTGTCATTAGCCACCTCCTATCAGCATCCTCAAGCGTGTTTCTCTGCATCCCCTTTTGCTCCTCCATGAAGACAAGCTCCTCGTCTTGCTTTGATCCCTTGCCGAAGTTCCGTCGCCGGGTACCCCATGCAGTAGTCGCCGGTGCACATAGATTTTTGAAAACAAGAGCGGAGAGGGAGGGGGGGTGAACCCCATCCCCATGTTCCTTAAATTCGTGACCCATCATGATACACACCTGACACCAGTCGGGCAGGCGTTCGTACTTCACAGCGAAAATCTCCCTCTGACCGCCACAGATCAGTGAAGTGGCTTTCTTCAGCAGATTACGGACATCAAGACAAACCCTGACTCTGTAGTAGTTGCCCTCGAAATCAAAGGAGGACGACTCCGCGTCAACGAATTCGCCGAACTTGGAGGCCAACGCCTTCACCTTCCCATGGAAGCTATAGGAAGGTCAATGATCCTTGCCCAGATCTCAAACTTGAAGAGTTCAATGGTCGATGGCTTCGTGTATCCATCGTACGGTGCGATGATCACCGGGTTGCCTCTGAATTGCCATGGTCTGCCTTAGGTTACCCGTTCCCAGTCTCCCAGGCAATTAAATTGCATCTGAAACAGGTTCTCCTCCAAAGTTTTGATCTTGACCGGCCTCGCTAGATCCCAAGCTGATTTCATATTGAGGAAGAACCAGTAAGAGCTGAACCCCTTGTCCATGTGAACACGCGCCAAGATCATCCACCGGAGGTCTTCCTCAGCCGGAGCATCGTCGTCCTCGAACACAACATCATCCAGATCCTCCTCTTTTAGAGACAGCTCCTCCATCAGGTTCGCAAGGTTTCCTTTGCCCCCCCCCCCCCCAGGCCGAGGAGCTTCCGTGATCCATGGATGCGATCTTACACCTCGGCTTTCCAGCCCCGTTGAGAGGCCTTATAAACCACACCTAACACCCACGCCAACACGGAACACCACCCCCAGACGAAGAGCAGGTCCTGCCAGAGCCGGAGAAGGAAGGATCAAACTCAACGGCGCCGCCGGCGCCGAGAGAAAGAAAACCCTAACAAGAGGGAAATGGATATCGTAAAATACATGGAGGAGAAACGGAGGAGGGCCTTGCATTGGCTGGGCTGGACCGGGGGCCTAGCAGCCCGCTACCAGCAAAAAAAGAAGTGAAATACACTGCCAACTTTCTCCTCCGAGGCCGGCCGCGCCGCCCGCCCGACTCTGGCAGCGAGCGAGCGACGCGCGGCAACGGAAAAAACCAGAGGCGCGAAACTCGAAACTTCTCCCGCCGCGCGCCCCTCGTTTTGTTTGGCTCCATCCATCTCCGAGATCCGCCGTTCCAATCCCATTCCCACCTCCCACTCCTCCGACGGATCCTCCCCCGCGAAGCCAAGCGGAGCGGAGATCCCTAGGCCGGCAGGCAGGCGGCGCCATGGACACGGAGCCCTTCGACGAGGCGGACCTCCTCGCCCTCCCCGCCTCCCCAGTCGCATCCCCTCCCCGCCGCCTCAAGCGCCTCAAGAAATCCTTCCGGACCGCCGCCGCCGCCTCCCCTCCTAAATCTCCACCGCCGCAGCCGCCGGCAGAGGAGGAAACCCTACTGGCCCCGCAACTCGGGTCTCCCCCTCCTCCTCCGAACCACTCACCGCCGCCGCCGTCAGAGGAAGAGGCCGTGGCCCCGCGCCTAGGGTCTCCGCTTCCCAACCCCTCCCCTCCGCCGTCGGAGGAGCACGCTGCGGCCCCGCGCCTAGGGTCTCCCCTTCCTTCTCCTCCTCCGCCAGCTGATGCGGTCCCCGCTGCCCCGGCGCCGTCCTCGCCTCCCGTCCCCGTTTCCTCGCCGCTGCCGCCGGCCGACACCGCCGAGGACGACGACGAGGAGGATGACGGGCTCGATCCGCTCTTCTCGGAGTCCGCCGGCCTCGCGGGGTGGGACCCGCTCGGTCTGCCGACGGGAGAGGACGACGAGGAGGAGATGCTGGCCGGAGGAGGGCTCATTGAGGAGCTGCGGAGGGAGAAGGAGAAGTCCTCCGCCAAGAAGCGGCTCAACATGGACGAGGGGGAGGACGGCGGGGCCGAGATGGCCGTCGATCCGGAGCCGGAGGTCGCTGTGACGGGGAAGAGGAGCAAGAGGAAGAAGAAGGATGCGGATGTGGAAGGGAAGGGGAAGAGGAAGAAGAAGGACGCGGATGTGGAAGGGAAGGGGAAGAAGAAGAAGAAGGGGGAGGTTGGGGAGGGGAAGAAGAAGAAGGACAAGGTGCCCAAGGAGTCGGTCGCATCCAAGAAACGGGCTGAGAAGGTAACATTTCGATCATCTTGTTTCCTTTCCTTCGGTTCGTATGATTGCATTTGTTCCATTGAATGGTCGGTAGCTTTTTGTTGATGGGTGTCCTGTGGATTGATTGGTGTGCGCAGGAGAGGAGGGCTCAGCTTGAATCGATCCACGCCGAGTCGCAGAGGCTGCTGCGAGGTATATATGTTGACCATGTGCATGGTTGGAAGCAGAGCGTGTATGATTTGCGCATCATCTCACTGTTTCTCGTTAATTTTGTTCTTTGCAGAGACAAGAAAGGCATCATTTAAGCCAGTTGCAGAGCCGGTGTACAAACCCATCTCCTCAGTCCTGGAGAAGATCCGCCTTCGGAAGCTGGAGATTCAGAAAATGTCAGTTGTTTGATTGCTTTTATGAGGTTATGCAAAGAACACAATGACTGTGCGTTGATGTTACTTGTCTTCACTGTGGTTTGCAGGTCAAATGCTCCTGTCGAAGAAGAAGAGGAGGAGGAGGAGGAAGAAGATGCCTCTTCAGAGCCTGAGAGTGATCCCGCTGAACAGACAACCGTGCCTGAGGTTAAGGAAGTGGGTTCAGATGACAAAACATTGAAGAATGTGAGTCTTTATGCAGATAGCTTGATTTGAGCTTGGTATAGTGTCTATGAAACTAAAAGACCACACGTCATTGTAGGATGATGTTGACAAGGAGGTTGGAGCAAATGCTGGTGACCTGAATGACCACGCCATTCTCCCTGAGGACGGGGTGATCATTTCTTTCAGTCAGACTAGTATGCTGTTTGGTATTTGCGATGTACTGATGTTGTGTCTCCTTTGCAGGATGCTGTGATTAGCGAGAAGGATCTTAATAAATGTGGTAGCAAATCTCCAGACAAGGTCAGTGCCCCTTTGCTAATTGTGTAGTCATCTGCAGCTTCTGTTTTGGAACAGAATATGATATGATGCTGCTTTACCTATAAGAAGCATGCCTCCATTTTGTGTTATTTGCATTGATGTTTCTGTCTCAACCCAAGTCTCACAGTGTGAATGAAAGCATTGATTTGACGATGCATATTGACAAAAATATGATCTGTGCTTTACTGTTATTGAATATGAAGTTTTGTTGAATCAATGGTTGCTGGATTATCCAACATTTGGTATTATGGTTATTGGTTGCCTAGGATTCTCATGGATTCAAAATTATCTCACAGTGAGTAAGGAAAGAATATTATGCAAACTCAATGGTTGTCAATTCTCATAAAATAGAAAAATGATTATTGACATATAATGCATCAATGATTTCAAAGTTTAAGAGCTCAGTTATATTTCGTGTAATGCTTTGCTTGTTGGACTATTGGTTCTACCAGGAACTTGTTGATAATTCTCAAGATAATCGCGAAGACAGTGCCCAACCAAGTGATGACTCCATCGATGCAGTAGATGAGGAAGCTCTGCCTCCCTCTTCAAGCCCTACCAAGAATACTGATAATAGGTAAGCATATCACACCCTCCTCAGTCCATGATACTTTCCACCTGTCAGCATTTACAAACATACGCATTTACAAACGTACTTATCTTCTCTAGAAAATTCACCCCTTGGCCCTTTAAAAATTTATTTATGCACATAAAAAAAGGGCAGCCCGGTGCATGTAGCTCCCGCTTGCGCAGGGTCTGACCACTTATTTATGCACATGTAATTTAAAAATTATTATGTATGGTTTAAATATGATTATAAAAACTTGTTTTGGTTGCAGCACCACAAATTATCTCTTCCGCCTTACTTGACATGTGAATTGCTAAATAACAGTACAATGTAACCTTTAATGATTATATTTTGCCAATTTAAACCTGTTTGACATCCTTCTACCATCCGTAATGTGTGTGGTTGTTTCTTACTCACTGTTTTACTTATGACAAAATTTCCTGGAGGACAAGCAACGTCCCTGTGCATTTTTCATGGAATTTGCCTGATTTTTCTTAAATATATTGGTGCACTATAATATTGGTTATTAAACATTTTGTTGAATTATTTGTCTGGCTCAGTTCTTCAGAAGATGGAGAAGAGGAGGAAGAAGAAGATAATGACAAGGAGAACATCTATCCAGGCATTCAGAAAAATGATGTAGATACGCATCAACAACCTCGACGAACTCTTGCGGGTGATTCATGTCCAGATGCTGCTGTCCTGAAAGACTTTCTAGACGTTGAAGCTGAGGAAGAGGATGACAGTGATGATGACATGGCGAGGTTTAAGGACAACGAGGAAGATGATGGTGATGATGAAAATGAATTACTTACTGCTCTGATTGCCGCTGGATTTGAAGAAGGAGAAGTAGATCATGAGAAACGTAATGCCCTCCACCAAAAGTGGCTTCAGGATCAAGATGCCGCTGAAACAAATAATTTCATTCAAAGATTAAAGTATGGTCATCAGGAGCAGAAAGTGTTAATGGAGGAAGATGAAGATGAAGATGATATTGAAGACTGTGAGAATGAATCAGAAAATGAAAGGTCACATGACTTGACTCCAAATATTGTGCGGCAGAATTCTGAGAAGGCAAAACAAATGATTGCCAAAATGTTCACAGATGAGAATGACACCTATGAGCACTCCGATGATGAGGAAATAGAGGAGCATTTGGCCCGTCAACGTATTTCAAAGCGAGAAGTAAGTGCTGGCACTTCTGAATACTGAGTGTCTTCAGATATGCTTGATAAATGATTGAAATTTCATTTTTAAAGTGCTATAGTTCCTCCCCTTGCTGTGCTAGTACAAAACTTTTATTCACCCTATGTGCTGTAGCAAAATAATTTGACTGTTATATATTCTGTGTTAGGTTCATAGTACTTCATTAATATCCCCATTGGAAGATGATAGTTCAAGGGAAATGTTTAGCCTTATAAAGAAGCTCAATATTGCTCCTCAGCCCCCCAAGAGGCGGGGAAAGCAAGCAACATGTAAGGATTCCCAAAATTTCAATACATGCCTATGATTGAAAACATGGCTGGTCATCTACTAATTACTAATTTTTATTAATGTTTTCAGCAAATCTTGAAATGCTTATTGTCGGAAGTAACAGCAACTCATCATCAAAGGTAAATGCTTACCGACACTCTTTTCTGTTTGTTGTCGTGAATGTTAATTAGCTGAAAGTTTGTAATATGAATTGACTTCATATGGCAAATCATCACCTATGTTGCTCCAAATTGAGAATTCATCTAGTAAAACCTGGACTTAAACTGAAGCTAGGATTCTTTTTTGTAGTTATTTCTGTTATTATTTGTTAATGTATGTAGTACAGGTAACTACATGTACTTTTCCCTGTCATTGTTTTGTTAGGGACTGTTTCGTGGTTCTCTTCCATTGCAAGCCATAGCTCAGATTTTTGTTAAACCGATTTCCCCTCATGTTTGTCTCTTGACAGTATTGTACATTCTTTGCAGTCGTCTTTTCTCGGCCGAACCACGAGTGGTCCAATCTCATCTTCTCATAGATCAGTTTACAAAGGCTACATTTTTGGTCGCGATGACAGCAATAGCAATAGCAAGAGCTGCTTTGCAGCCTCTGAGAGTAACCCAGACGTGGTAAGCTTGATGTCTCAGATCTAGTCAAAATCCCAATGCGATTCCCTATATTGAGAACATTCTCATGTGCCTCTCATTCCATTAATACAGCAGGACCAGGCGAACCCCAGCCAAGCCAAGAAAGCGAAGTTCAGCAGTTCACAGACAAAGCCAGCCGCATCAGGCACAAGCTCCGAGGGCGGCTCGAGCTCAGGCGCCTCTCTGTTCGAGCTCCTGCGAAGATCAACTTCCGGTGCCGACAAGCAAGAGCACAAGCGCCCCGAAAGCTTCGGCGTCATCACGGAGAGCCAGGCCGTGCACCAGTTCTCGGCGTTCAAGCTCTCGAGGAAGTTCTCCAAGATAGGAGCAAGGAACTGACTGACATAGCCTCCCTTGCCCAACTCTCACCATCTCCGCCATGCACACCTGTTTAAGTGGAAGCAAGTCACATTTTTCGTGGTATATTTGGTGTAGCTTGTAACTTGTTTCCTCCTGCTCCCTGCTTGTGCTCTGGAAAAATGTGCATTGGATAAACTCTGTATCTCCTTACTTAGGTTCAAGTTTTTTCTCTAGGGGTTAGGTTCAAGATAAATGTGCGTCTGTGTTTGCTCGCTGTATATCAGTTGGTCGTCTCTGAATATACGGCTCTCCTTTTTCTGTTTTTTTTAGGGAGCTCTCCCTTTCTGTTGATTTTCTGACCCAAAAAGCAGGATGGGCCTGCCCGTTTTAATGGGCCAGACTGGGCTTGAAAAGCCCAACATTCCTCACCATCGTCCACCGGTTGGTCAACGTCGGCCCAGTCTTACCGTTCGCTCCCGCACGCGTAGAAAATTCTAGGGTTCAAATCAAGTCGACCTTGTCCTCCTCCCCCTTGCTCGCCCTATCCTCTCGACTACCCCGTCCAATCCCCTCCTCAGCAGGCAAACCCTAATTGACTGCCACGGAGGAGGGAGGCAGGATTGGTGGTGGGCGACCGAGCGGGAGCCGGCCGTACCTGAGATTCGAGCCCCCGGCGCTCAGAACCCCCCCGTCGCCGTCGCCGTCGCTCTCTCGGTAAGAAGATCATCCGTTCATTTCATTCAATTCGACGCCGCTGGTGGCTGGAACCTCGCCTTCCTCCCCGAATCGAGAAATTTCCCCAAGTATTTGCGTTCTGAGCTCCGGATTCTTCTCTCTCTCCCATGGCAGCGGCAGGAGGGTGATGAGATCTTCGGTCGCCGGCCTCGCTCGGTCATAAGATGCTGGCGGGCAGCGGCGGCAGCAGCAGCAGCAGAGGCGGCAGCTCCCTTCTCTCCCCCTCCTCCCACAGGGACCTCCGCGGAGGCCGGAGCTTCCTCTTCGGGAACACCTGGTTCATGCTCTCCGCCTACCCAGCGCGCCTGCTGCACACCGCCGACCGCCGCGCGCCTGCAGCCGCCTTCGTCGCCGCCGCCATCCACCGGACGCCCCGCGTCGTGCGCGCGCACGGCGGCACGGGACAGGGCCTGCTGCAGCGGGGCATCGTCATGGCCGCCTGTGGCTACGCCTTCGGCCGGGCCGACCTGGGCGCCGCCGCCAAGCGCCAGCTTGACAAGGACTCGTCCGTGGTTGCCCACGCCTCGCGCGTCGTCGCCATGGGGTCGGCCGGGAGCACCGTGAGGCCGGACGTCTCCTTCAGGTACAGAGGGGTGGAGTACTGCAAGAAGGTTGGCGCGAGCTTGAGATGCCGCGAGCAGTGGGGGCCGGCCAGGACGTTCTGGACCAGTGCGGTTGGGCCAGGGAGGCAGCTGAGCTTCTCGGTTGACCCGTGGGCTCGAGATTTCAGCACATCCTGTGCGGCACCGTACTCTGCTGGAGCTGCGGCTCTGGATGAGGCGTTACAGGAGAAGCAGATGGATAACTCCACCGTTGCCTCTGATGAGTATGTATCCCATTCCTGTTGCATCTGCCATTATGAATTCGAAATGACTATTTTCCCTGGAATTGCTATTAAATTGATCTAAAAGAGACATGAGCCTACATGTTTAATTTCCATGAAATGCTTGATTTCTTCAGAATTTCATGTACTGTTGTGTCTGCTGACTTCATATTAAAAAAGAAAAGTATCGGTATGTAAGGATAGGTCCATACGATACATGAATGCTTCTATTAGTTACCCAAAATGTTGTGTTCCATGCTTACTGTTGTCTATATGCAAGCGCTAGCATGCAGGCAAGCATTTCCTCAATCAAGAAAAGTTAAGTTCGAAATGGGACTAATGTGATTATTTGGATGATAAGGCCACAAGGGATATATGTCGTAAGATTTTATTAAATGTTGCCTTGTAACCCTGCAACTGATGTCATTGTCAATTATCTCTTCACTGATGATATTGTGTCCAACAGTTCGACTAAAGGTCCAGGAAAGTTAATTCAGCTACTTTGAATTCGAATAACAGCAACAGGACGGCACAAAATGTAGACATTGAACATGAACCAACTATTTACGGTCAATTTCCTACACACTAGTTCATTGCATCTTAAGGAAATTTGCTCTCATGTTGTTTCCAGTGTTGCATTAGAAGCATTTACGTTTGTGCTGTTATCTTCTGATTGCAACTGTTCAATTGCTTTTTTTGCACCTGTTGTTGGTTGGCTGAAATTTTCCTCTACAGGAAGTCACCTGCTCCTGAAAAACTGAAGCTGGTCTCAGGTTCTTGTTACCTTCCTCACCCTGCTAAGGAGGCGACTGGTGGCGAGGATGGTCACTTCATTTGCATTGATGAACAGGCGATTGGTGTGGCAGATGGTGTTGGCGGTTGGGCAGATCACGGTGTTGATGCTGGACTATATGCGAAAGAACTAATGAGTAAATCAATGAGTGCTATCAAGGATGAACCCGAAGGTGCAATTGACCCATCAAGAGTTCTGGAGAAAGCTTTTACAGGCACCAAAGCAAGGGGATCATCAACTGCTTGCATCATCACTCTTAAAGAACAGGTTAGCCAGATTTTCTGACTTCACTTAATCGTTGTTCATTGTAGTCTCCTTCCGTTGCCAATCGAAATGTTACTGTGTACTCCCTCCGTAAACTAATATAAGAGCATTTAGAACACTACTTTAGTAATCTAAACACTCTTATATTAGTTTACAGAGGGAGTACTGTAGTTTCTTTGGACCATGTATATCACAGTAAGGCACCTCTCACATGGTCGGAGGAAAAAGGGGTCGTTGATGTAGTAAAATGAGGATAGTTGAAATAGCAGTTTTGGTGCTACATTCTTGGGTCGCTATGGTGCTGTGGTATTCTCGTCCACGAGTATAAAAGTAACTGTATTGATAAATATCGTATTCATCCGTTTGGTCATATCTGAGCACTTTCAATTCAACAGAACTAGAAGTTCCTGGTTGTATTTCTGGAAAGGAACACATTTATTTTGGTGTCCTTATTTCTAGTTTAGTGATGCTTACTATCATGCTATTTAAACTTGCAGGGTCTTCATGCTGTAAATCTTGGGGACAGTGGCTTCATAGTGGTCAGAGATGGCCGCACTGTTCTCAAATCACCTTCGCAGCAGCATGATTTTAATTTTACTTATCAGCTCGAGAGTGGGGGTGGCAGTGATCTTCCCAGTTCTGCTGACGTGAGTACATCCTGACTTTGCAGTGATCTTCCTATATCTTTGAATAATGTTTGCAGCACGATTTGAATAACTTAAGTTTATAGCATCAAAATATTGTATAACATGATTGCCCATACTCACTTATCTAGGTATTTCACTACTCGGTTGCTCCTGGTGATGTTATCATTGCTGGCACGGATGGGCTTTTTGACAACCTGTACGACAACGAAATCACTGCCGTCGTTGTCGAGGCCCTGAGGAGTGGCCTTGGTGCCCAGGGCACAGCTCAGAAAATCGCCGCCCTTGCTCGGGAGAGAGCGCTGGATAAGCACAGGCAGTCGCCCTTTGCAGCCGCTGCTCAGGAGGCTGGGTACAGGTACTATGGAGGGAAGCTGGACGACATCACGGTCGTGGTGTCGTACGTGACGAGCGCCGGAGCCGCTTGATGCATGTGACCTTCATTTTCTGTTGTAATGTACATAACCTTGCCCCAAACTCATGGGAGCTCCTAACGCCCCGGGGAGTAGATGCCTAGGCTGGTTTATTCGGGTGTTGGGGATCTCCTGACACCTTAATGTTTTAGAGTATTGATGAGATTGCGCTTTGGCTCGGGAAATCGTGGCGAAAAACCATGTCTGCCCCCCTGCTCATTTAATTTAGCACTACATGAGATGCTTTTTGTAAACCCATCCTTGGTGGAAGGAGAACCACCACCTGCTGGCAAAGTTTTGTTGTATTCATATATTCAGTGCTACGTAGTGTAGTTGCTAGACATGTTTGCCTTCTCGTGCTGCTGAGAGATGGCCTGTTGTGAGTTCTTACTGTGTGTCAGCTCACCAAGCTGTTGCGAACAATTCCCTCAAAAAAGGTGTTGTAAACAATTGTATCGAAATAATGTATCAACACAATTTTATCTACATGTTGTCGCTTTACATATCTCGAAGTTTTCTGCCGTGACGCATTAGTTGGTACTCTCTCTATAAAGAAATATAAGAACGTTTTAGTGATCTAAATACTTCGTATATTTCTTTACGGAGGAAGTACTTGGATTTATTTTTTTGCGAGAATTAAGATAGCGATGCAAAGATAACTTTGCTATCCAGCAAGTGTTTTGGTGCGGATTTACGGCAAAAGGTTGAATAGAAAAGGCAGAAGGGCGCGATATTCATATGCGTGTGCATTTTCTGCTTTCGTTGCTTCAGAATTCTCTTTAAGCTCGTCCGAGTTCTCTTTTCAAAGAGGGAAAGCTGGTCTGAGTTCTGATCTAAAGCGGGTCGTTAACGAGCGTCCTCAAGTTAGGCACTGGCAGGCCCGAGTTCTGATCTGAACTGCCGTCACCGATGGTCCTCAGGTAGTCAGGTCAGGTACTGGCTTGAGTTGTGATCTGAACCGTTAAGGGTCGTTGTCACTCGTCAGCTTAGGCCCGTCTTGTTAGCAGTCGTCTTCAGGTCAGGCGTTCTGGGCCAGCTCTTTGCTGCTTCTAGCATTCAGCACCGATTTGAGCATGCCGTTTACGCAGCTACCTTGCTGCCTCTGCAATTTTCTCTGAATCTACAATCATCATGTAATATGGCAAATATGACCCAAACTTCTTTAAACAAACAAAAAAAAAACAGATTTTGGTCGTGGGGTTCAGACAAGGATGTGAGAACAACATTTGCATGTATGTTAGAGCATCTCCAACAGACGCGCTATACTAGCCGCGCTGAATATTTAGCCGTTTTAGCGCGCGGTACCGTTTCGAGCGCTCCAGCGGCCCAAAAATCGCGCGCGGGGCAAATCGAGTTCAGCGCGCGGCCGAAAACGCCATCGTGCGTCGTTTATTTGCTGCGCTCGTTGCCGCGCGCTGCACTCTTGCACACCCGCTCGCGACTCCACCCACCCCGTCCAGCGCTCGCGCCGCCGCCTCCCGCGCCACTTTTTCTCCGGCGACTGCTCCGGCGCTTCCCGGCCAATCCCCGCGGCGCCGCGGCGCCCTCCGCCTTCCTCTAGTCAGCGGCGCCCCTCCCGCGCGGCCGCCCGCTGCCGTTGGCGCCCGGCCGCCCGCTGCCGCTCGGCGCTCGCAAGGTGTTCGACAGAACACCCACAAGGTATGTATTGCTTCAACTTCACATTTTTTCGTGAATTTGATACGTGTTGTTTTTAGTTTTAATAGCCTAGTTTAAATTAAACATTGTAGATGAGTTCGTCATATGATTCTTCCGAAGAAGAATTTGATATGGAAGAGGAGGAGGATCTTGTAATGATCCTAGCTATGCACATCAATAAGAAACCGAAGCATGGTGGTTCGGTTATGGGTCGGCAGAAGATTTGGAGGGATAGGATCGATGCCCACAACAGATTGATGAGGCACTATTTTGTGGAGAATCCCACGTACCCGGAGTCGTACTTTCGTCGCCGGTTTAGAATGAACACCGAGTTGTTCAGGTGCATTGTAGAGAAACTAGCGAGCCATGATCGGTTTTTTCAGCAAAGGAGGAATGCCGCCGGAGAGCTCGGGCATAGCACCTTTCAGAAGGTGACAGCCGCTTTGCGTTTGTTGGCATATGGTATCCCCACTGATTTAGTTGACGATCACTTGGCCATGGGTGAGAGTCAAGCCATCATGTGTGTCAAGCGCTTCGCAATCGGAATTGTGCAAGTGTTTGGCGAGGAGTATTTGAAATCTCCTACTGCTGAAGATGTCGCAAGGCTATTGGAGATGAACAAAGCTTGTGGCTTCCTAGGTATGCTTGGCTCAATAGATTGCATGCATTGGAGTTGGAAGAATTGTCCTAGGGCATGGCATGGACAATTCCACGGGCAAAAGAAGGGTTCCACTATAATCCTTGAAGCGGTGGCCGATTAAGAGACTTGGATTTGGCATGCTTTTTTTGGAATGCCTGGATCTTTGAATGACATCAATGTTGTCAACCGGTCACCACTGATGCATAAGATTGCTGACGGTGAACTGCCACCGGTACAGTTTGTAGCAAATGGTCGTACATACAACTATGTCTACTATCTTGCGGATGACATCTACCCCAAGTGGCAAACATTTGTGAAGCCGTTGAAAAAACCGGAAGGTAAGAAAAATCTTGATTTCCACAATGCTCAGGCGGCGGCTAGAAAAGATGTGGAGAGAGCTTTTGGAATTTTGCAATCCCAATTTGATATCGTGAGAGGACCGGCTAGATTTTGGGATCAAAAGATGTTTTGGTACATCATGCACGCTTGTGTGATCATGCACAATATGATCATCGAGAATGAGCGTGGCCAAGATCTAGACTACTCTCACTATGAGCTGTTGGGACATCCCGTGCGAGCGCATCGGAGGGCTGAAAGGGTGGCCCGTTTTGTTGCTTCCTAACATGCCATTCGCCCTCCCGAAGCCCATGATGAACTTCAGAAGGATCTCATTAACGAGTGGTGGTCATGGAATGGTCGCCAAAGAGCATGATGATTTGTGCGTTTGTTGTTGTTTGTTGTTGTATTGTTGAATTATTTATGGTATTGTTGTATTGTTGAACTATTTGTTGTATTGAAAGATAAACTATTTGTTTGAGTTCTAATCACGAAATTAAACTATTTATTATTGATTTATTTTGTTTGTGTTTGATCTATTTGCTTGTGGTTGGAGCCAAAATTCCAACCAAAATGTTGTTCGTGCGGAAGGCACGAGTGGCTCGCGCGCGCTAAAATGTGCAATTGCTGCTGGAGCCAGAGAGCGTTAGGCCAGGGACCTGAATGAGTGAATGTGAGAACAAAATTTGCACGCTTGCTTAAGCTTTCTGAAACTGGTTTTGCCTACCGATGAAGGAGACGGAGGACTGGATTGCAAAAATAGACTCCATATGCAAACAAGGGAAGGGACCAAGATTTAATTTCAAAGATTGGCAGGGGCCGCGCGAACGCGTACCCCCTCTAATCACAGATTATGACATTCATTCTCCCACTTGAGGAGATGATGGGCCAACGCACCCACCAAGTGCAATGTGGGCCATTGACCCAGGCCACGGGCCTTCTTGATCGCCCGTCGACCCCGCCCAGGTAAGTAAGGAGAACGCTGCACCTCGTCATCTTCTTATACCCAGCGCTCCCGCTCGACTCCCCTCCGCTACGCAAGGTGGGACTAAAAACCGAGGCGCGGCAGCAGCAGCAGGCGTTAAGGGGAGTCACCCGGAGGCGCGCGATTAGCTTCAGACTTTGGTGGGCTAGCGTTTGATCTATCTGGCCCTACACACAGGAGGTAGACGTGGGCCTTGAGAGCCATGTCAGTTTTGTGTTCTTGCAGAGCAGGTGTTGCTCGCCACTACCCCAAAAAAAAATACGTCAAAAAAAAAACTACAAAAAACATATACAAGTACCCTAAGGCAGTTCTATTCCGGATCAAGCATGTAGTATTCTCTCTATTTTTCTCTCCATATATTAGGTTCGTATTAAGTCAAACCTTTTGAAGTTTGACCATGTTTAACGAAAAAAGTATTGACATTCACAATACCGAATCAACGTCATTATATTAACTATGAAATACAATTTCACACTGTATTTTATCTCGTATTGTAGAAGTTGTTTTTAATATAGTTTGGTCAAATTTTACAAAATTTGGCTTCAAACAAATCTAATACGTAGCGTAAAAAAGAAACAAAAGGAGTATGAGTTGCTCGGATGGCGTATTCTTCCTTCTCTTCCCGGCTTGAAAGAAGAGGAAGAATACACAATACATAGTGCATATCCTTACGGGATGGGGATCAGTACACATGCCATGTTCTGTACAGCGCAAAGGCAGTCCAAAATTTGTAATGCTCTATATGATGTTTGCAACAATGCATGGCTTTCTTGCCCTCGACATGCGCACACCCCGGCATTGAGCGTGTTGTATGGTGATGTTGGGCGT
Organism: Hordeum marinum; assembly: GCA_022496015.1. Lineage (NCBI taxonomy): Eukaryota > Viridiplantae > Streptophyta > Magnoliopsida > Poales > Poaceae > Hordeum > Hordeum marinum. Next base: position 473,339,181 of record CM039676.1, read on the forward strand.
CCACCCTGGCTGATTTCTCCGTCTTCGGGAGTATGTATCCTAATGATCACTGAGTTTTTTTTAAGGAGAGTTCTAAATTTGTGTACCTTTAACTTGTAGTTAAAAATGGGTTTGCTCATCTTCATGATTTATATCCTGACCCTCAAGTTTGTTGTTGATATTATAACCCACGGATGGCTAGGGAACTCTTATCCTTCTTGAGAGCGAAGAGGCGACGACACTAGTTGCTCTTTTTTTAGGGTATTAGTTAACACAAGCCAAGGAGGTCCAACGATGACACTAAAGTGTTCCATGCACCATGCACCATTATGGGCGTCTCTTACATAAGACGTAGGTTTTGCTCCCACGGGGCGACTAGATCTACTTAAAGACATCTTTGTGTCATGGCAAATGCAGGAATTAATTCTATTGGTGACATGACAAATGTATAGAATTTGTAAAAAAAGGGATACATGGTCAACTTTAAAAAATGACGTTATCTTAAAATTTGCTACTCCAATCGGATAAAAAAATGCAAGTTTTGTCATGTCAGTGTATAGAAAAAAACATAAAAGATGTGACATGGCAAATTTAATTTTTTTGCTCCTAGGTCGTGGCAAATGCAGACATGGCAAAATGTAGCACTATCACACTATGCGAGTACAATTTATCTTAAAGTTCAAATAGCAATTGAAGAAGAACAAATGATATTAGTTTTGCCATCTCACTATCGCACATGGTGACAAAATCTAGGAAAAAACATAGTACAAGTGACATGGCGAAATTTTTAAAAAATGGCTCTATAGATCATGGCAAAAACTAAAAAAATGTATGGTGACAAATTTAGAAAATATATTATTGTGATCATGATAGTTGTTGAATATTATGTAATGGACACAGGGGAATTTAAATGTGTGAAAATTAACTGCCATGTTATATACAAATAATTTGCCTTGGTCGAGTACAATGACAAAAAACATGCAGGAAGTAATCGGACAGTTGCTCTAGGACCGCCTCTCCGTTCCCCGGGTCGATTTCGACGGGTTCAGGGTTGTTATGGGTGCCGCCTCTGCCATCATGGGGTGTCATGGTGTTGGGAGGCGCTCCCTGTATGGGCCTTCATAGCCCACGCCGCTTTGTGGGCATGTTGTGGTCCATGTGGCGGGCCACTCCGGCCAGGCTAGGTGATGCATCCCCTTCTTCTTGTGGCGCTACACCGACGGAGTGAGAGGCAGGGGATGGCTTCTTGAAAGGATCAATATGGTTGACTAGAGGGGGGGTGAATAGGCAACTACCAATTTTTAGCTTTTCTTAACAAATTAGGTTTTGTCTAGATATGCAACTACGTGAACAACCTATATGATGCTAATAAAAACACGGATACAAGCAAGCAAAAGATACAACACAAGTAAAGCCTACACAAAGTAAAGGTAAGAGATAACCACAAGTGGTACCGGTGGAGACGAGGATGTGTTACTGAAGTTCCTTCCCTTTGAGGGGAAGTACATCTCCCTTAGAGCGGTGTGGATGCACAATGCTTCACGAGATGCCATCTAAGGCCACTGTATTCTCCTCATGGTCTCACACAATGCGAGATGTCGTGATTCCACTAGTGGTGCACTTGAAGGCGGCGAGCGGGCCTTTACAAACAAGGTTGGGGCAAACTCCACAACTTTATTGGAGGCTCCCAACAACAGCACGGAGCTTCACCACAATGGATTGTGGCTCCGAGGTGACCTATTCTGTCTAGGATGCACAAGAAAGTATGGGGGGGTCAAGTTTCCTTTTGGTGGAAGTATAGATCTAGATCTCCTCCGTCAATCCCTAGCAAATCAACAAGTTTGAGTAGCTAGGAAGAGAGATCGGGCAAGAAAGCTTGAAGGGCATTAATGGAGGGGAGAGAGAGAGGCAAGAGGTGAGAAGGTAGGTGGAAGAACCACCCCCTTATGTAGTGTCCCCCAAATCCAACTATTACGACCATTTTTACACAACAACGGTACACCCGCTATGTGCATCAGTACAACCGGTGCACATGGGTATCCAACAGTAAACCTTGGCGGGCGGTGCAACCGGTGGCAGGGGCGGTAGTACCGGTCACAACACTGGACCAGAACAACCGCTCCACCACCGCCCAACCACCGCTTTGAAACAAAGAGGAATCACCCTCGAGCGATGATTGGGGTGGTGGTTGCCCCGGTGCAATCGCTAGGGTCGAGTACGGGAGGTGGCTAAGTCCTGAGCGATACAACCGCTTAGGAGACCAGCAGTACCGATCAACATAGACTGACTGGAACAACCGCCCAAGTACCGCACCACAACAGAAACTTGTCTGGTAGTAGGGCGGTACTGGGCCGGTACAACCGCATGAAGCCACTACTTAGGGTTGGCCAGACTATTGGCAGTACAACCGCCCGGAGGCAGCGGTATAACCGCCGATAACTTCCTGAGAGCAGCAACCCCAGGGTTTCACCCCGGGGGCTGTAGTTATACTAGACGTACCAGTCCAAGCAGTACAACCGCTGGCACCAGCGGTACAACCGCTTAGGTGTCCAAAAACTATTGCTTGGTTATAGAATGAGGACCTCTCTCTCAATGAACGGAAGGGTATGCGGTGGTTGATAAGGAATGTGTACGTGCATTGATTCACCCAATACCTTTTGATGTGAATTCTCTCTTAATAGTACGGGTTTCCATGACCAAAGAAATAAACACGTAGAGAGCACCATCTTCGTTCTTTTCCGTCCGGAGGGAATGCCTAATCATCTTGTGTCAAACAAAGAGTACCCGCAGAACTTGACACACAATTATATCACAAGGTGAGTTGTCATCATCACCAAAACACTAAGGTAGGAAAATGCCCTAACAATTCCCCCCTTTTGGCGGATGATGACAACTACACGATTTGCATTGAGGGTCTAGAAAATAAAAATGGAGCTCCCCCTAAATGTGTGCACCATGGATTTGCCCGCATAAATGACAGAGCTCCCCCTTGAATTTATAGACCGACCAATGAGTAGAGATGAACTGAATAAACAACAACATGCATTTGTATAGGATAAGAAGTAGGGCATAACAGAAAGGACAACAATGATATTCCAGCTCTACTTAATATACGAGACAAGATAGACAACTTAAGATAAAATGGGATCGCATGTCTCACACCATGCATAAGGTCTCCACACATGATAAGTTCACAAACCAACTAAAATCAATAAAAAGTTAAACTGAAAGAAGCAAAGCAGATAATCACACCCATGCAAATCCCAACCCAATAGAGCTCTCCCCCCTTTGGCATAAGACACCAAAAAGGAAAAGAGCGATGCTACCACCCCAGAGCTCAATAGTCCTCCTCAGAATCCTCGATCGCCTCTGGATCATCATCATCAGACTCCTCATCGTGCTCCATAATATCATCATCAGCGGAGCAGAGGTGGAGGAAGCAGGATGACACGAGGCCTCATCATCAGTCCAGGTGATAAGCTCATATATCCACTTCTCCTCGGGCATGATGATATTTTCAGAGACACTATCATCCTTGAGGTTGAGAGCCCTCGTAATCTGAATCTGCCTGCGTCTAGCCAACTTCTCATTGACATGGGCTTCATAGAGCTTCTTCTAGACATGGGACAACAAGCAGAAGGTTTTCTTTACCTTGATAGTGAGCTTGGTGACCCATGAGGGCTTGGCCCCGGCCTCGAACTCAAAATCACTATCGTTGGAAGTGGTAAAAACATCCTCAGGATGATTAGGAGGAATGCAAGGCTCGACACACTTTTTTCTTCTGGAGTTGCTTGATCTCATGCATGGTGTGGTTGTCTGGCGAGGTGAGAGGCTCTCCAGGCCTACGAACTGCCCAGACAGAGTTTAGAAAACACATGATACACATAGCATATATGGGAACCTTCTGGTAAATGACCATGTTATACATCTCCTCCCACATCCACTTGGAGACATTAAAAGTAGCACCAGAGCATGCTTCAGTCTTCATAGCCACAAGCAAATCCACTAGATAGCCATGTTGGAAATATGCCCTAGAGGCAATGAATAAAGTGTTTATTATTATATTTCCTTGTTCATGATAATAGTTTATTATCCATGCTATAATTGTATTGATTGGAAACACATTACATGTGTGGGTAAATAGACAACACTCTGTCCCTAGTATGCCTCTAATAAACTAGCTCGTTGATCAAAGATGGTCAAGGTTTCCTAGACATTGACATGTGATGTCATTTGATAACGGGATCACATCATTAGGAGAATGATGTGATGGACAAGACCCAAACTACAAACATAGCATATGATCGTGTCAGTTTATTGCTACCGTTTTCTGCATGTCAAGTATATGTTCCTATGACCATGAGATCATGCAACTCACGGACATCGGAGGAGTGCCTTGTGTGTATCAAATGTCGCAACGTAACTGGGTGACTATAAAGGTGCTCTACAGGTATCTTCGAGGGTGTTTGTTGAGTTGGCATGGATCAAGACTGGGATTTGTTACTCAGTGTGACAGAGAGGTATCTCAGGGCCCACTCGGTAATACGACATCACAATGAGCCTTGCAAGCAGTGTGTCTAAGTGTTAGTCACGGGATCTTGTATTACGGAATGAGTAAAGAGACTTTCCGATAACGAGGTTGAACTAGGTATGGAGATACCGACGACCGAATCTCGGGCAAGTAACATACCGAAGAACAAAGGGAACATCATACGGGATTAACTGAATCCTTGACATAGAGGTTCGACTGATAAAGATCTTCATAGAATATGTAGGAACCAATATGGACATCCAGTTCCCGCTATTGGTTATTGACCGTAGAGGTGTCTCGGTCATGTCTACATAGTTCTCGAACCCGCAGGGTCTGCACACTTAAGGTTTGGTGATGTTTCGGTAGTATAGAGTTATGTATGGTGGTGACCAAAGGTTGTTCGTAGTCCCGGATGAGATCCCGGACATCACAAGGAGCTTCGGAATGGTCTGGAGGTAAAGATTCATATATAGGAAGTCCTGTTTTGGTCGCCGGAAAAGTTTCGGGCTCATCGGTAGTGTATCGGGAGTGCCGGTAGTGTACCGGGAGACCTCCAGGAGGGGTATTTCGACCCAAGAGGCTTCATGGGCTGTGGGAGAGTGAATACCAGCCCTTAGTGGGCTGGTGGAAACTCCCACACAAGGCCCATGTGGCTAGAGAAGAAAATCCAAAGAGAAAAGGTGGAAAAAGGCAAAAATTGGGTGAATCCTAGTCCTACTAGGATTGGAGGTGGATTCCACCTCCACAACTTGGTTCGGCCGACTCCTTGTGGCTTGGCCCTTGGGCCAAGCCTCCTCCTCTCTTCCTCCTATATATACTGGTGGTTTTTAGGGTTTTGGCACAGTTTTTCCAGCCACGTGCTACCCGTTCCTCCAGTGCATAGTTTCTCCTCTAGATCGGATTTCTGCAGTGCTTAGGCGAAGCCCTACCGGAATTGCTCCACCACCATCGCCGGAGAGCCGCCATGCTGCCGGAGAACTCTTCTTACTCTCCGCTCCTTCTTGCTGTATCAAGACGGCGGAGATCATCATCAAGCTGTACGTGTGCTGAACGCGGAGGTGCCGTCCGTTCGGCGCTAGATCGGAAGGATCGTGATCAAGTTCGTGGGACGGATCGTGATCAAGTTCATGGGATGGATCGTGATTGGATCGCGGGACGGATCGTGATTGGATCGCGAGACACTCAGCTATTTGGATCGCGAAGACGTTCGACTACACCAACCGCGTTACTTAACGCTTCCCGCTTAGCGATCTACAAGGGTATGTAGATCCGCTCTCCCTCTCGTAGATGCTCATCACCATGGATAGATCTGCGTGTGCGTAGGAAATTATTTGTTTCCCATGCAACGTTCCCCAACAAGCCATAAATCTCATCTTGATTTCCAACTGCGGGCAAAACCACATTGCGAAAGACACGATGCATGCTATCAAAAACCTGCTACAAATACTTGGACACGCCAAGTATACCACACCCTAGAATGTATAAGGGGCAAGCTCCTCCTTCTCCATGGAGGTGGCACGATGGTGAGGACGGATCCCACCATTATCGGTGAGACTAGTATCATCGTAACCAAGAGCATTGAGAAATCTCTCCAAGGAATCTGAAAGAACTCATCACGACACGTGAAGGATAGATGACGAGTCTCATTAGTGCCAAAATGAACTGTGGCATAGAACTAGTGAACAAGCTGCACATCAAAATCATAGTTGATAGACATGAGCTTGACAGGTCAAACTCCTCGCATAGCGCCAATGCCTCACCAAAGTACTCCAAGTTGTTTCTCTATTGATCAAGATCAATAGTCCATTGCTTGGTGTACTTGTTCTTATGATGCTCAAAGAGCTCGTGCATGATCCTTACTTGCATCTCATTCCTAAACTGAGTGGTGGACCGCCGCGGAGCAACGGGGACCTCATAGGGATTCTGGATGCGGAATTTTCCCAATTCGGTTGCTTCCATTTGTTCAACGGCATAACTAACTTTTGCTTGTCAGCCAAGGACTTCTCACGATGAGTTGGCTTGGTCGGAATTACTACTTCCTCTTCCTCACTTTCATCAGTGTGCTTGAGCCTACGGGCTCACTTCTTGGTCTTCTAACACTGAGCACCCGAGCCACCTACACACACGCGTGAAAGGCACACAAGAGAACACAGAAAAGATAAGAGGATTGTAAGCAAAACAGAGGAATAAATTGTTTGTGAATCAAAGAAAGTAAAACAGTGCTACGGAATTCACGGAGGTCGATTGAACCGGACATTCGGCCGGTGGTACCGCTGAGGCGGTTGTACCACCATTCAGGGACGAAGCTAGAAAAAATGGTCGCTGGGGTCAATCAATGTCCAATGCCCGCCATAGCGCAGGCTGTCCAATGGCCGCTAGAGCAATATAAAGAGGAAAAAACAAAAACAATGCCCACTATAACGCAATAGAAATAACATTCAAGAAATATGCAACTAGCCAATGATATAATCAGTATCATAATAAAAAGATTGTCATACCAAGTACTGATTCCGTGAAGTCATGTTTACATATTCAAGTAAAAGTAGAAAAGACTTCTGATAATTTCATTTGTAACTTCCTGAAAAGGATCAAGGAAAGAAATATATTATATTCACATGAATGGTGTGTGAAATATAATATAGAGAATAAATAGCATTAACAAAATGTTACAGTGAAGTCAGACTCACATTTTATAACTTGCCTTCCCGATCACTCATTTTCTTAAACAGATCAATTACGGCATCATTAGTAATGGTAGAAAATATATCTTTCTCCACATAGCAAATCAAGCAATCACTCATGAACTTGTCTCCCATTTTGTTACGTAAAACACTCTTCACAGTATTCATTGCTGAAAAGCATCTCTCCACTGACGCCGTGGCAACCGGCAAAATTAGTACCAACTTTAGAAGTTGACACACCAAAGGGAAAGCAAGATGTTTCTTAGTGTCCACCAATTTTTTAGCAAGATCTGCAATGCCATCCAAATTGGCAAATCTTTCGTCCGCTCGGACATTGTCAATGTAAATCCGAAGTTCATGCCCAAGATCCATTAATTTTGATGAATCGAAATCCTCGAGATAAAACTCAGCTAGCTTCAGCAAACTCTCCAGGTTAAAAGCAGCGAAAGAGTTTTTTGGATTGAAAGAAGCCATGTTAATAAGCAATGCATAATTTACTTCATTGAATCTGTCATCAAACTCTCGAAGTTGCCAATCAATAACAGTGTTAAGACACTCTATTTGATAATGATGTAGGTTTGTTATATTGGTTCTTCTCCGTGTATTATGTCGATTGACATATTCATCATGCATGTTCAGTTTGGGAATGTCATGTTCTTCACAAAATGAATATACCTTCTCTAGAAGTGATTCCCACCCATTATCTCTTAGCTGATGTAGATCATTCCTTGTTGACTTCACACATGACATTGCATTCAAGACATCTTGATCCTTTTGTTGCAATGCATGTGACAGAGTGTTGGCACTCCCTAATATATGGAACATCATGTGCAAATAGAAAACAAAATCAAAGGTTCCAAAATATGATAGAAGACCACGTGCTTCACTTTTCTTGGAATCTTTCTTGCCTTCTTTTGATACATACTTGAGGACACTAACAATTGATGGGAACAACTGAATTAAGCTTGAGAGGGTTCTATAATGAGAACCCCAACGGGTGTCTCCTGCCCTTTGAAGTGATTGATCTTGATTCAACCCTGTGCCGGTACTAATTCGTCCACTACTTATAGCTTTTTTTACATTCTCTCTATTAGTCTCTCTGATCATGTCTTTTCTTTTGCAAGAAGCTCCAACCACATTAAACAAAAGGGAGATCATGTAAAAAAAATCTTCAATATCTTCATTCTTCTTTGAAATTGCTACGATAACCAATTGGAGTTGGTGAGCAAAACAATGCACATAATATGCTGACCTACTCTCTTCCAGAATTTTAGCTTTCAAACCATTGAACTCGCCCCTCATATTGCTCACCCCATCATAGCATTGCCCTCTAACTTGTTTGAAGCTTAATCCAATATCAACAAGCAATTTCTCAAGGGCTGACTTGAGACATGTTGCCGATGTTTCCTTCACATGTACTATCCCAACTAGTCGTTCCAGGATCAACCCAAGCTTGTCAACATACCTCAACACAACAGCCATTTGTTCTTTGTCTGACACATCAGAAGCCTCATCAATCAACAAACTGAAGACATCACCACCAATTTCTTCAAGAATAGAATTCAATGTTATCTGTAATAAACAAGATAAACTATAATTTTGGGTGCTCGGAGAGATAAATCATATGAAATAAATAAAGAATAGCGATGCTAATAATTTACCTTTGCAAAATAATTTGCAAGCTCCTTTTGAATATCTGGAGACACCCATTTGCAATTTTTTGGAGCATTCTTAAGAACTACATTCCTCACATCCTCATTTTGATTTGCTAATGTTTGTACCAACTCTCGAAAATTCCCCTTATTTTTGGATTCCTCTGATTCATCATTGCCACGGAAAGCTAAACCTTGATGTAACAGGTATCTAACTGATTCAACAGAAGTATTCAACCGAATACGATTTTGCCTTTTTGTAATATCAGATTGCTTGTTGAGGGCAACCTTAATGGACTGATCTTGATTCATCAAGGCATCACACCTCTTAGCAGCTACATTGTGATAGCTATTGACCCCACCCACATGAGTATCTAATCTATATTTCTTATTCCAACAAGAGAAACCATTGACAACAAATGCATCATTCCCACCTTGACCGTCGATGCAATCCCTGAACAAATAACAACATTGGCAAAATGCCTTATGCACTTTATCGCTGTACTCCAGCCAATGGTAATCTTTAAACCATTCTGGCTTGAATCTTTGATCGAATCCTCCGATGGTCTTTTGTGGATATATGAAACCTTCTTGTGGCCTATAAGGTCCTCTAGTTAAATACATTCTTCTGATCTCATCTTGCTTATTTGGATTCTTAGTGTACTGTGATATTCTTTTTCGATTAGCCGGATCAAAAGGAAGTTCATCCAAATTAATGTCTGCTATAGTAGTAGTACCAATATTTGATGCGTGATCTTGTCTTAGTCTAATTGGCCTTATATTCCCTGCCAGATCAGTCTCTGGTGCCGTTCGTTTCAGCAGAAATCTGTCCATATCCTTCTAGTCCTAGCCTCCTAGATACAGCAAAAAACATAACCCAATTACCCAAACTGGCAAGCTTAGTAATTAACCATCGCAAGAGAATGAATTGTTAATGCGTGAGACCAAGAGAAATTGAGAAAGAGATTTGCGTACCTGCCTGAGAACTAGCGACGAGGAGCGAAAGTGCTAGGTGGGCAATCAACAGTCGGAGATTAAAGATTATGCGGCGGCAGCGGCGGCCGGCCGGCCGGCATCACCGTTGAAGATTAGGGACCGCCGTTGTCAGGGATTAGGGATGGATAGTTGCGATGGGGAAAAGAATAGGGCAATAGGCGAAGGCGATGAGACAGAGAGGGAGAGGCGGCGTGACGATGGCGAAGAGACGAAGTTATCGCGTATACATGTACAGAAATTGGAGACCAAACGTCAACATGTACCTATGTAAGCCTAAGCCACGTCTTATGGGCCAAGGGCCTTGTGTGTTCGCGCTTTGTAAAGCTGTTACGGGCTGACTGGAGACTATGAATAATTAGACATTAGACGTGCTGGGCCTGGGCTGGGGTCAAATAATTTTTTTGGCTGGGGTCAGACTTAGTATTGCTAGACATAGTTACCTTCAAATACTCGAAGGCATTGGGGTCAATTGACCCCAGCGGCCATACTACAGCTTCGTCCCTGCCACCATTGCAAGTGGTTGTACCACTATATTCATACAACACCAAATGACACAACCCTAATTCGAATCACATATCAATATTCTAAGTTCCAGGCACCCACAAGCAATCAGAGGTATATTGTCGATCTCTTCCACTCAATAGTTTATCCATAAACACGGTAAACCAAGTAACCCCCTAATGGTGGAAATCCAAGAGAGAGGAAGAATGAGGCAATACTGGGCTCCATGTGAAGAGATCAGAAAGGAGGGGGCCTCCACAAGGCAGATCCTTGAGAGTCCCACAGATCCGGGGCGTTGGAAGGCACTCGGGGCGAAGGAGACGTCGACCAATGGCTAGGACAGGAGAGGAGGTTGGGCACGAAGGGGAAAAAGGAATACCCCTTCAGCCTGCCCCCCTGAAATACCTGCCACGATGCTGAGTGGTTGTACCGCTCAAAGGAGAGGTTGTACCGTCCCCGATACTGCTTGGAGGTTACAGGCGATAGAACCGTCAGTAAACGACCAGTAGTACCGGCCAGCTGCAGGGCCAGGGAATAAGCGGTAGAACCACTGTAGAGTCCTGGTTGTATTGCTAGGGCGATACAGCCGAGCGGTTGGGTGGTTGAACCGCCGGTCCCACCAGTTGTACCGCCAGGTCACGATCACCAACGTCAAGATAAAGTTGCGTACAATTGGAATAAGAGGGTTTAAGGTACGAGGGAGGCTTGGGATGGACACATGTCACTGAAATATGGTGAAGTATGCTCCAAGATTTCAAGGAGCAAACATGAAAGACCAATCCTTGGAGGATACTAGCACCTAAGGCCTAAAAATCTAGCAAGAATGAATAAGATCCAAAACACATACCAATCAAACACGAGCATTCTAGCAAATACCTCACTAGGAGGGGGCGGTGGCCGAAGCCACCTATGTTTGAGTTAATTGGTATGGTACCGCGAAGATTTTAACCTTGCGCCCATGACCAAAACTCGGCTTTGAAGCACAAGTGCCATAAAAATGGCTAATGTGAAAGACTTGATCGATTTATGCATAATAAGGGAAGGGAGAGTCCACCGAGAGAACAATACTCCTCCTATTTCCACGCCTATATCTATACAAGACAATATGATGAGTGTGGTCAGGTGTGCAATAGTTCAAGCCACATTGCTCGAATTAATGATATTTAGCTCATGCCTTAACTTGTGAAATCTTGCTTCATCCAATGGCTTCGTGAATATATCTACAAGTTGACCATGAGTGTTGAGATGAATACGGTCAATCTCCTGACGCTTGATATGCTCCCGAATGAAGTGATGACGAATCTAAATATGCTTTTTCTTGCAATGTTGAATCAAGTTGTTGGAGATCTGGATTGCACTCTCGTTGCCACAATAAAGAGGCACTTTGTCACAGGTGACACCATAAGCCTTTAAAGTTTGCCTCATCCAAAGCAACTGCGCACAACAACTTGCAACGGCTACATACTCGACCTCGTGGATGAGAGAGAAACACAATTTTGTTTCTTGGAAGACCAACTTACAAAAGAGCGACCAAGGAATTGGCAACCTTCGGAAGTTGACTTCCTCTCCACACGATCTCCCGCCAATCCTAGTCCGAATATCCTATGAGATCAAAAGAATCATCTTTGGGGTACCATAAGCCAAAGTTTGGGGTATGAGCCAATTATCGAAAGATTTGCTAGACCGCCACATAGTGGCTTTCCTTAGGTGTGACTTGAAACCGTGCACAAATTCCCACACTCAACATAATATTCGGTCTAGATGCACAAAGATAAAGCAAGGATCCAATCATGGAGCGATATACCTTTTGATCCACGACTTTATCATTGGAATCACAATCAAGTTAGCATTTGAGAGGCATGGGAGTGTTGGCCTTGGACGGCTTGAGATCATCTAACTTGAACCTCTTGAGTGTGTATTGAGTGTATTTTGCTGGGTTGATAAAGGTTCCTTGACTTCGTTGCTTGACTTAAAATCCAAGTAAGAACTTCAACTCTCCCATCATAGACATCTCAAAATCTTTGGTCATTAGTGCGAAAAAGTCATTATTTGAAAGCTTTGTTAGGAGAACCAAAGATAATATCATCAACATATAGTTGGCATATGAACAAGTCCCCTTTAACCTTCTTCGTGAAAAGAGTGGGATCAATTTTCCCAATTTCAAACCCACGGTCTTGCAACATCTCGGTAAGGTGCTCATACCACGCACGTGCGGCTTGTTTAAGGCCATAGAGTGCCTTATCGAGCTTGTATACATGATTGGGGAACTTGGGATCCTTGAACCCCGGAGGTTGCTTGACATATACCAACTCCTTCAGAGGACCATTAAGAAATGCACTTTTCACATCCATGTGTTCCAATTTGAAATCATGACAAGATTCATATGTAAGCAACATGAGAATGGATTCAAGGCAAGCAACGGGAGCAAAGGTTTCATCATAGTTGATACCCTCGACTTGGGAGTAGCCTTGTGACACCAATCTTGCCTTGTTGCGAATGACAACACCGTTCACATCTTGCTTGTTCTTGAAGATCCGCTTGGTCCCAATGACATTATGATTCTCCTTTGGTCTTGGAACCAATTGCCACACCTTATTGCGCTTGAAGTTGTTGAGTTCATTGTGCATGGCTTCAAGCCAATATGTGTCCTCGAGTGCCTCTTGTGCCTTTAGGAGTTCAATACAAGAAACAAACGCGTGATGTGCACAAAAGTTTGTTAATTGACTATGAGTGGTTACCCCTTTATTCAAGATTCCATAACATTCTCCAAAACACGTCGTTTATGTTTAAGCTTGGTAGAAATCTTGGCGGTTTGTCTTTCTAAAATCTCCTCCATGGAAGGTTGAGGAGCAACATCTTGACGATCTTGAGCGCCTTCATGAGCTTGATCTTGATCTTGAGCTTGCTCGTGTAACATCCCAAATTTTGGAATGTTATAATAAATATTAGAATGAATGTTTGTTTGCTTGAGTGAAAATTTGAAACTTTTGAAAACTTTTGAATGAGAGGGAATAAAATGACTTCCCAAAACTTTCACTGTGCAGGAATTCAAATTCATTTCATCACAAAATCCCAGAGTGAAGATGATATGACTTCTTCCATTTAAAGGAATGAAAAGGGATTTAAAAATGGTTTGATTTTCAAATAGTTCAAATGCAAAAACTTTATGCAACTCAATGATTTTAATGAGAGAGGATAAAAGGACTTCTTCAAATTATATGAAATATGAGTTGGAAGTTTAAAAGAAGGATATGAAAACTATTTGAGAAATTCTCATATGGAGTTCCACTTCCATATTTGAATTCCCTATTTGAATTTGTAAGCATTCAAACCCCTTGACAAAGTTTTTGAGAGGAGTAATATGACACTCCAAACCAGGGGTATTTTTGTGAAGTTTTTGAGTCATAAAACCCAAGTGGTTATTTGAAAAATATTTGCAAAAATAAATAAAGCCATTTAGGCATTTTCTGAAAATAATTTTTTTAAAGTATTTAATTTGGCTGTGGAAAAATGTTCATTAAATGGAATTTATTTCCTTGATAATTTTGGTATAAAACTTTATATTTTTGGGAAAATAGTTATGGACATTTAATGGTTTTTGATTCGCTGGTAAAATAAAAAGGGAAGCTTTTAAAAGCTTTTAAGGTCGCCGGCCCACTTACCTTAAACTCCTCTCCCGAAATCCCTCCGCAACGGCCGCCCGATGCCGCGACCCTCCTCTCTCTCTCAATGACACCCTGGTCCCACCGACCGTCCGCGTCATCTCCGCGGTCGTCTCCTCCATCGCTCCTTCCCTTACCTCGCTGGCAACGAATCCGCCGTGATTTCCCTCCCCTGCCATTTCTACAACCACCGTGGTCCCTATAATACCGGAGCCTCACCCGCACCCCATTTTTTGCCCAAACCCCGAGCTCCCCTCGTCGGAGCGCCGCACAACGCCTCGCCGAAGTTCCGAAACTCCCGGAGCTCGTGCCGGTTACCACCCTCCTCCCCGACTCCCTCTGGCCCCGCCCATCAACGCCGGAGACTCTCCGCCATCGCCTGGTGCCATCGCCCTGCCGGATACCCTCTGGAACACAGTAACCACCACCCTTGCCGGAGACCCCCTCGGCCGCCACCATCCCGAGCTCGTGGAGCTCAACGCCGACGCCCGTTGACCTCGTCGTCACCACCAACGGACGCCGGAGGTCCGCCGCCGTTGACAGGACCTCTCCGACGCCGTCCCCGACCACCGGACACGCCTCCCCGATGAACTCGCCGCCTCTTCCCCGCTGGAACATCGCCGGAGCACGCCACCACCACCGCGGTGAGCTCTCTTTCCCCCTCGCCCGTCCGATCTAGAATGAAGGGCTAGGATTAGAACGTAGTTTTCTTTAAAGAACGCCGAAACATTTTCTATTAGGAACCGGCCGTCCGCTCGAATTGTTAGATCACGCGCACCCCTGGACCAATCAGAAGCCGCCACGTGTACCCTAACCGTTAGATAGGTTTTTCATTTTATTCTGTTTTCAGTTAAAAAAACAGATTTAGTTCTGTTTTTGTTTTAATCATATCTTTTATGTTTTTAGTAGTTTTAATTTGATTCTTTTTTCTTTGTGTCAAAAATTTCATCTAGTTTCTGTAGACACAAAGTTTGACTATTTTTGAATATTTAAATTTGAATTTAAACAGATTTGATTTAAATCTTGTTTTCTGAATAACTTGAGTTTAATAATATATTTTTGATTGATTCTTTTTGCCACTTGTCACTAGTGATCTTAGTTATCAGTAGGTGAGGTTTGAGATTTATTTGGATAAATTTGATTAGTGTTCTTAACCAAAACAGAATCTGTTTAGTTTACTATTAGTTTAATTAGTTTAATTTTCCTTTGTTTTATTTTTGAAATCTGAATTTGTTTTAGCTTATGTTTTAGATTTCATTTAGTTCTGTTGTTCTAAACTTTAGTAATTTACTTGCTGTTAACAAAAGATAATTTGTTTAGTTTATGAATTTTTATTGTAGGAACCTATACTTTTTTCAAATAGGTATAGTTTATTAAAAACAAATTAGTTAGTAATAATTCTTTTAACAAAAGTTTTAAGTAATTAGATTCTGTTTTCAAACAAAGTTTTTAGTAGTACTTTTCTGTTAAGAAATGTTTCTAACAAAATAGTTTAGTTTACTATAGGAATCTATATCCCTCTTCATTAGGTAATGTTTTATAAAACAATTTAGTTTTAGTAGAGATTATTTTCACAAAAGTTTTAGATGATTTAATTCTGTTTTATAATAAATATTTTTATTAATTCTTTTCTGTTGACTAGTAGTTTGGTTACAAAAAAAATAGTTTTGTTTTATATTAATAATAGTTTAGCCACCTAAACTTAGAGCCCATAGCTTTGTCTTGTTTTGTTTTGATTGAGATGCTCTAGTATTGCTAGTTGAGTCCTTTTTTGAAAATATTTAAAATAATTGTTTTACAAAGTTTTACTTTCTATTAACTGAGTTGTTATGTATTTTGTTATTTATTTTGTTTGTTTTCTTGTTGTTAGTTTATTATGCAAAAACCTATGTTTGTTTAGAGTGTTGTTTTCATGATTTCTAGTTGTTCTTCAAAAGTAATTCTTTTTGCTAAGTAAAATATTTACTAAAATAATTTTGTTATATTTTACTTTGTTTTTGTTTTGTTACTATTTGAAAATATTTGTTTGTAGGGGAAAACTACCTTAGTTGTGTTTATGAAAACCTTGTTGATTTTAACTTTTGACTTAAGTATTTTCCTTCATCAACCTTGTTACTTTTGTGTTACATTGTGATTGTTAGTATTGATTGCTAGAAGTGTTTGCTTATGAATGCAATGTTTGATTATAGATTTTTCATCGGAGAGTGATGAATAGTTCTATCAAGTTATTTCTGAGAGCGATATCTTATCTTCATCAAAAGTACAGGAAAGTTCACTTTGACCATCTATTTCATACCTATGTTTTATTGCATGTAGTGACATCATTTCAACAAATCCCTCCCGTAGTGTTATTGAAATTCTTGTAGTTGAGTAGAATGCATGAGGTAGGAACCCACCATCATCATGAGGTCGATCCTACCCTTGATCTTGTTCACTTGGTTGAGGGCCTTCACTTTGTTCCTCGGAAGCGTGTGAGTCTTGCGTTGGTGATGGTTCCACTTGCGTAGAACATTGCCCTTCTCCTTCGGCCACGATGGGTTCCTCAACGGGTAGGAAGTGTCCCACACCCATTATTCTTATGGCATGGGGAGGGATTTCATCACCTGCATCACAAAGACCATTTTGTTCCACTTGGGAGCCATTGTTTTCATCAAACTCCATGCTACATGTTTCCTTAATGGGTCCATTGGACTTGTTAAGGACATGGTAAGCAACTAAGCATGAGAGTTTGAAGCATAACCAACAAATATGCCCTCTTGAGCTCTAGGTTCAAATTTAGACAAATGTGCACCTTTCTTGAGAATGAAACACTTACGCCCAAACACCCGAAAGTACTTGAGGTTGGGCTTGTTACTGATAAGAATTTCATATGCGGAGGTAGAGCCGATTAGCTGCATGACATGTGGTGTTGATGGCTTCGGCCCAAAAGTTATACGGAGACTTGAATTCCGCCATCATGGTCCTTGCCACATCCATCAACATTCGGTTCTCCCTTTCCGCAACACCATTTTCGTGAGGGGTATATGGTGCGGAGTATTGGTGCTTGATCCCCTCATCACTAGGAAACTCATCCAAGGTATAATTCTTGATCTCGGTGCCATTTTATCTTCTAATCATCAATATCTTTGCTTCATGTTGATGTTGAGCTTCATTTTCAAAGTCGATGATGATTTGTTGGATCTCACTCTTCTTCTTGAAGAAGTATACCCAAGTATATCTTGAGTAATCATCCATAACACCAAGCAATACTTTCTTCCCCCAAGACTATCAAAAGATGGAGGAACAAAGAGATCCATGTGAAGGAGCTCCAAGGGCCTCTTCGAGTAGATGGTGTAGTGGGACGGTGAGCCTTCTCATGTAGCCTTCCTTCGATACAAGCACTGCAAGCATGATATTTGGTAAAGATCACACTTGTTAGTCCAAGCATGTGATCCCATTTGAGAAGACTTTGCAAAGATCTCATATTGACATGGGCTAGACGACGGTGCCAAAGCCACCCCATATCAACTTTAGCCATTAGGTAAGCTGTAGTCTTAGTGGGTCGCTTTGAAAAGTTAACCACATAGAGACCGTTTTTGACATGCCCAACGAAGGCTACTTTAAGAGTCTTGCTCCACAAAAAGGCCACGATGTTGACACCAACGAAGGTGCAAAAACCTATGAGTGCAAGTTGATGAACGAAAAGTAAATTGTATGCAAGGGTCTCGACAAGCATGACTTTCTCAACAGTTAAATCCGAAGAGACCACTACCTTGCCAAGACCCAATACCTTCAAAATTGTATCATCACCAAAGTAGACTTGAGTGGCCGAGCATGTGTTAGTTTGAATGTCCATCACCAAGTCCTTGCTTCTGGTCATATGATTTGTTGCTCCACTATCAAGTAACCATGAACCTCCTCCGGAACCAAACTACTACAAGAGATCAATGCTTGGATTTAGGTGTTGGGGAACATTGCATGGGAAACAAAAAATTTCCAATGCACACACAAGATCTATCCATGGTGATGAGTATCTATGAGAGGGACAGTGGATCTACATACCCTTGTAGATTGCTAAGCGGTAAGCGTTAAGAAACGCGATTGACATAGTCGAACGTCTTTGCGATACAAATCACAAGCCATCCTGTGATCCAATCACGATCCGCCCCGCAATCCAATCATGATTCGTCCCGCGATCCAATTACGGTCCTTCAGATCTAGCGCCAAACAGACAACACCTCCGCATACAACACACATACAGCTCAATGACGATCTCCACCTCCTTGATCTAGCAATCGAGGGTGGAGAGGTAGATGAGTTCTCCTACAACACAACGACGTGGTGGCGGTGGTGGTGGAGCTGTCCCGGAAGGGCTTCGCCAAGCACAACCGAGACGATCTAGTGGAGAGTGGATCTAGAGGGAGAGAGAGGTAGCCGTGGCTTTTCTGGTTGGGGGCTGCCCTAAAAAACCCTCCAATATATATAGGAGGGAGGGAGGAGGAGGCAGCCCTAGGGTTTCCCCTGTTCGGCCGAACCAAGGAGGAGGAATCCTCCCCCCTCTTTGCATGGGCCCTTAGGGGCTGGCTTGCCCAGCCAAATAAGGGCTCGTGCGCCACCCATAAGGCCCATGTGGCCCCCGGAGTGGGTGAGGGAGTCCGGGATTAAGGGGTCCTCGAACTGCCGACCTATTTCTTATGGGCCAGACTCATGGGCCGCTCGCCGAGGATTGGACTGATCGAAGGCCCCATCGCTAGGGAGGAGACCTCAGGAGCCGTGGCGTGTCTTTCAAGTTTAAGATAATAGAATAGGCATGTTTTTTTCCCTTCGGTGGGCAACCAACTATGTGTAACCCTAGGGACCCCTGGCATCTATATAAGCCAGAGGGTTTTAGATTGCAAAGTAGAGAAACTCATCTAGGGTTTTAGCTATCCGATCTCGAGGTAGATCAACTGTGTGACCTTCATACATATCAATATAATCGAGCAGGACATAGGGTTTTACCTCCATAGGAGGGCCCGAACGTGGGTAAACATCGTCTCCTTCGTCCCCTGTTACCATCGATTCTAGACTCACAACTCGGGACCCCCTACCCGAGATCCGTCGGTTTTGACACCGCCATTGGTGCTTTCATTGAGAGTTCCATTGTGATCGCCAAAGGAATCGATGGCTCGCCTGATCATAAGCAATGAAATCTGCAGCAAGGATGTCTCCTTCCTTGGTCAGATCTCCATAGGTGGAAACATCATGTCGCGTGCCAATCCGACTGAAAATCTTGGCAAGATTGGAAGTTTCTTCCCCAATCAAGAAATCAGATTCGTAAACCTAGAGTTTGTCGCTTATTCACAAGGAGAACTTGTTTTGATGAAGCCCTCGGCTCTCATGGAGGAGCCCGCAGATCCCGCCTCCTGGACGCCGGGAGCATCGGGCCCCGCCCCTGAGATGGCCCGTGCTCTTGGTCTATCTAGAATGCCCAACCAAGTCGATGTGCCTGGATCCGCCATGACCGAACATAACCTGGATTCGCCGTTGAGCGATCCTAGAACCACGATGCTGCGGATCGACCCCGTGCGCTTCGGCGACACGTACCCCATCGACGTCTCGTCCCTTAACGAGCTACTTGATCGGATTCAAACCATGAGCATGTCCGACGACCAGACCCCGGTCTATGACCGGATCGGGCTCATCCTCCCAACAACCGGAATTAAAGACGATTTATATCTCGATTTCCGATAATCAAGATCGCTCCGGAAATAGTTCGGGATCGATCCCCGATCTAGCGCGCAACTCAAACCCCCCGCGGATGGGTCCTATAGACAATACGGACTCCAACTCCCCCGTGCCGCACCCCGTGATTCCGGACTCACATCATGGCGCGAAACCAAATTTTTTCCCATCCACCACCCAAGTCGAGCATTAAAGCATCGCAGGAGAGTCCAAGTCTTCGGACCTACGGGATGTAAAATAGCTGCCAGGGGAGTCGGTTCATCATTTTTGGGCCAGACTCCTCCTTGTTAGATATAGAGTACCAAGCTCTAGTGACCAGGGGATAATGGCAACCTTCAGCCGCATTTGTCATGATAAAGGGATCCTGAACACTCTAGCCCATTGGCACATTCACGACTTCACCGAGCTATTGGGCATGGTACAAAAATATTGTGCCATGGAGAGCACCTGGCAAGTCAAACGACTACTTTCGGAACCAATCTTTGCCGAATACCCTAGAGGAGATCAGAAAAAGCGGATACCTTCGAAGCAACTGGCCGAATATGAACCTACCGAAAAAAGAAATAGACCCCCTACGGGAGTCAGAACTGTCCTTGACGGACTATTGGACAAGCCATGCCCTATACATCCTGTCTTGCTGAACACAAGCCCGACTCACAACCTCAGAGCTTGCTGGGTCGTCAGGCAGGTCGCAAAAAGTGGAGAGGCCATCCTCGAGGCACTACCTCCAAAGAGGCGTTCAGTAACGCCACGAGAATACAACACTGAAGTCCCGACGATCTACAAAATGTTTCCCTCCAGAAACAGGAGGAAAAGAGCTCTTAAAGAACTCGAACAGGTCTACCATGTGGCGGCAACAATTTCAGGGGCAGACATACCCATCACCTTGGGAGAAACTGACCAACCAACCACCCACCCCGGTCAAACACCAACCGCACTGGTCCTAAACCCCATTGTCGATGGTTTCACGTTACAAAAGGTGCTAATGGATGGCGGCAGTGGTTTAAACCTCATCTACGAGGATACCCTGGAAAAAATGCAGTTCGACCGATCTCGCATTGAACATAGCAATACAACCTTCTGGGGGATCATCCCTGGGAAAGAGGCGCGTTGTTCCAGACGCATCACCCTGGACATGGTGTTCGACACCCCCAAAAACTACCGATGCGAAGAACTTCTCTTCCATATCATGCCCTTTCCCCAATGGCTACCACGCCTTGTTGGGGTGTGACGCCTTCACAAAATTCCAGGCTATACCACATTACGAGTATATGAAGCTCAAGATGCCAAGACCAAACGGGGTAATCACAATCACGAGTGACCCGAATATAGCCCTTCGAGCTAAGAACAAAACAACAACGCTCGCCCTTGAGGCACTAGCCGAGACCTTTGCTGCAGAGGAATTGACCACACTCCGGTCAACAGTGGACAAGGACGATGTGACCCTTAGTAAAAGGCCCAAACCCACGCCCTTTAAACCTATAGAAGAAATTGTTAAATTTCAGGTACACCCAATGGACCCCAATAAAACAACGTCCATCGGAGCTCAGCTAGACCCCATGGTGGACGAGGCACTGCGAGCATTCTTACGAGAAAACTGGGACATCTTGGCCTCGCATCCTTCTGATATGCTAGGAATCCCACGGCGGCTAGCAAAACATAGTCTGAACATAATCATAGGCTTCAAGCCCATCAAACAGACTCTACACCGCTTTTCCGAGCCCAAATGACAAGCTATGGGCGAAGAACTCGCCAAATTGCTAGAGGCCGGATTCATACGGGAAATCAAGCACCCCAAATGGTTGGCAAACCTGGTGATGGTATCGAAGAAAGATAAATCCTGGCGGCTATGCATTGACTTTAAAGACCTTAATAAGGCCTGCCCTAAGGACCCCTTCCCCTTACCACGCACAGACCAGATTATTGACGCCATAGCCGGACACGACTCATTGTGCTTCCTTGATGCTTATTCCGAATACCATCAGATCAAAATGAAGGATTCTGATCAAGTTGCAACCGCATTCATCACCCCCTATGGGCCATTCTGCTTCAACACAATGCCTTTCAGGCTAAAAAACATAGGCGCTACATACCAACGCATGATTCAGGCATGTCTTGAGAAACAGGTAGGTAAAATAGTCGAGGCATACGTGGATGGCATGGTCATTAAAACCAAACACGTCAGCTAGTTGATTGACGACCAAAGGCAAACCTTTGCTAGCCTACACGAGTATGATATACGACTCAATCCAGAAAAATGTGTCTTCGGGGTTCCCGCTGGTAAACTACTCGGATTCATTGTTTCCCATAGAGGAATAGAAGCCAATCCGGCTAAGATCGGCGCCCTATCGGAATTTGTGATTCCTATAGAGCTAAAGCATGTCCAAAAGTTGGCGGGTTGCGTGGCGGCGTTAAGTCACTTTATTTCCTGCCTCGGTGAATAGGCTTTACCGCTCTACAGGTTGCTGAAATGGAATGACAATTTCGAGTGGACCGATGAAGCAGCGGCTGCGTTAGAGGAAATCAAAACAATGCTGGCAGGCAACCCCATGCTCACAACACTAGGCGTCGGTGAACCAATGTTATTGTACATATTGGCCACCAATCAAGTGGTTAGCGCAGTGCTCGTCGTCGAACGAGAGGAGGAGGGTCACAAATTTTGTATACAGAAGTCGGTCTACTTTGTGTCATAAGTGCTAATGCAATGCAAGTCCAGATACCCGCATTACCAGAAGATAGCCTATACAATGTTTATGGCATCATGGAATCTCAGACACTACTTTCATGAGTGTTCGGTCATGATGGCATCCGAAGTACCCCTGAACGATATAATTAATAACAGGGACGCCAGCGGCCACATAGCCAAATGGGCCATTAAACTCCTTCCTTTCGAAATAGCCTAGAAGCCACGGCGAGCAATTAAATCTCAGGTGTTGGCAGATTTCCTCGCCAAATTGACAAAGGCCGAGCTCCCCAGGGAATATAGTACATACTCCCATTGGACGATGTACTTCGACGGATCCAAAACATTGGATGGACTGGGGGCTGGAGTTATTCTCACATCTCCCACAGGTGACAACGTCTGATACGTGTTGCAAATCATGTATGTCGATTCCAATAACGCAGTCGAATACGAAGCACTTTTGCACGGTCTTCGAATGGCAGCATCAATGGGCATACAACAACTGGAGGTACAGGGAGACTCCAACCTGGCCATCTCTTAAATCAACGGCGAATTCGATTCCAAAAACCCAAAGATGGCAGCATATAGAGATGCTGTCCTTAAAATTTCCGCACGGTTCGAGGGGTTGGAATTCCATCATGTCGCTAGATATAACAACCAAGCCAACACGTACTGGCCCGCACGAGGGCCAAACGCGACCCTGTCCCGAAAAACACCTTCCTTGAACGGCTCTTCAAGTTGTCGGGGGTTTGGCAGGACGCCAATAAGGGCATCAGATCTATGAGTGCAGAAGAGGTTGTTCCCCCTATAAATGAACTAGACGACCAAATCATCGGTGGCTCTATAATGGACGAAACGCCTTCGGCTCATGAGGTCATGGCAGTAATCACACCATGGACTGAACCCTTCCTCGCTTACCTTCTTCGCCAAGAACTCCCCGACGATCAGAAAGAGGCGAGACACATAATTTGGCGATCGAAGGCTTATAAAGTCCACGAGGGTGAGTTATACAAGAAAAGCACCACCGGAATACTCCAACGGTGCATATCTGAGGAAGAAGGAAGGCCGCTCTTGGCCGAATTCCACACAGGAATAGGCGGCCACCACACCACAACAAGGGCCTTAGTAAGCAAGGCCTTTCGAGCTGGTTTCTTCTGGCCCACCGCTCGAGCGGATGCCTAGACACTTGTCCAGCATTGCGTGGATGTCAACTATTTGCAAATCAAAGCCACATGCCCCCCAAAACTCCTCGGACTATTCCGATTACCTAGCCTTTTGCGGTCTGGGGGCTGGATATGGTCGTACCACTTAAAGGGGGGACCAAGAAGAATAAATATCTACTGGTCATGGTTGACAAATTCACCAAATGGATCGAAGCAAAACCTGTCAAATCAGCCAAGTCCGGACCAGTAGTCGACTTTATATCCATCGTAGTACACCATTACGGTGTCCCGCACAGTATAATAATGGACAATGGATCCAACTTCACCACCCAAGAGGTAAATGACTGGTATGCAAACATGGGCATCAAGATCGATTACGCATCGGTGTATCACCCGCAGACCAATGGACAAGTTGAACGGGCCAACGACCTCATCATGAGTGGTATTAAACCACGTCTGGTCCGGTCTCTTCATGAATCCGACTGCAATTGGGTAGAGGAGCTTGACTCCGTTATGTGGGGTCTGCATACCACCCCGAATCGATCAATGGGATACACACCGTTCTTTATGGTCTACAGGGCAGAAACGGTCCTTCCCTATGATATTATTCATGAGGCACCAAGGGTGCGCATGTGTGAAAAAAGGAGGCCGAGTTAGACCGGCAGGACGACTTGGATGCCTTAGAAGGAGAGCGTGACATAGTTCAGGCTTGATCTACTTTTTATCAACAATAGGCCCGACGTTACCAGAGCAGGGAGGTCAGGGCAAAGGCGTATAATGTGGGCGAACTCGTCTTATGACTCTCGGAGAAGCAGAAGCATAAACTCAATCCCAAGTGGGAGGGCCCCTTCATAATTGACGAAGTACTCACAGGAGGGGCTTATTGTCTTTGCAACCAGCCGGATAACCACCTCAAACCAAACCCATGGAACACAGCTCGTCTTCGGTGCTTTTAAAGCTAGACCGGTGTCGACATACTTTTTACCTTCCTTTTCCTTTTCTTTCTTTCCTTTAATATTTCTTTCCCTTCCACCTTGATTTTGCAGGTTCGGATTTCTTTTCCCAAATCTATGTTCGGTTAAACCGAGCTTGTGTTAAGTTTTTTGGCATACATCCTCAAATGTTAAACCCGAACAAAACACTTGGGGTCTTTTTCCCGAAGCCGATGATTATATATTTTAAGCATCTATTCACATTTATTGTGTATGCATGTTTCCCTTGTCGATTTTTAAGCCATTACATGCATCAATTAGAACTAAGATTTTTGCCAAGCTGGGTTGCCTCGCTCCTGTGTTTACCCTCTACGTTCCCGATTTTTTGGCTAGAGGGTAAAGGGAGCACCTCTGCGATTGTTACGACTGGATCACCCGGATACGTACCTCAGATGGGTGAAGCCAAAAGCTAGCTATCTTTAGCAGACAATTGGTCAGCTACGACGGAAGCAACAAATAAAAATTATGGTTGTTATCACCATTACTTGGGCTTCTTTTCTGAAAAAATCCATTAGTCGCATACTAGTAGTATACGACCTTACTATCTACGATTTACGTAGCATCCTGAAGGAAGGTACCGATAGAGGTACTATTTTCTTTGGAAGATGTTTCTTACGCTAAGCATTAATATAACATATCTCCCTGTGCATTTTCTATTTGTTTGCACCAAATGGCCGGATTGCCTAGTTCCGCGAAAGAATTCCCTCTTATCGAAGGATATTTGATAAGGAACACTTCCAAGCCCTTAGCAAGGGAGGTCGAAGGTGATGGCCGGTTAAGACAAAGTTTACAGCACAGACGGAGCAATTTTTGATTTAAAGTACATAGTTACATAAAATCACACATCTGGCTACTGGTCAAGATTGTCTATTAAGGCATCCAAGGTGCAATCTTATTGCAAGAGACGAGCGACGGGCATCACTTGGTCGTACACCAAATGAAGCGGCATTTCTTGCCCAACGGGCCCTGCCGGCCCAATCCGAGCCATATGCTCGGGGTTAAGACTAGTATAACGGGTCTTGATCATTGCCCACGCCTCTTGTGCTCCCTCCCGGCATGCCGATGTCTTCCATAACTCGAAACGACACCGAGCTCCCTTGAACCAGTCAGCCAGTTCGCCCATCCCCTCCGGAGGCTTCTCGGCAGGCCATAGTGCTTTCATCATGCTACTCATGGCCTTCCGAGCCTGCTCATGTACAACGGACAGTTCCTTTAGAAGGTTCCCTTGGTAGGATCCGACCTCTTCTTCAGGCCGCCCGGTCAGGAGACCTATACATGAGACGAAGCATGTCCATTACACTTCATGTATTAGAGGTACCCTTCGACGTTATAATCGCACTTACCGAACACA
Source organism: Hordeum marinum (assembly GCA_022496015.1). Lineage (NCBI taxonomy): Eukaryota > Viridiplantae > Streptophyta > Magnoliopsida > Poales > Poaceae > Hordeum > Hordeum marinum. The sequence goes on from CM039676.1 coordinate 473,365,075, forward strand.
CCCCTTTGTAATTTTTGGTTCTCTTCTTATGTTTGAGGAAATTGAGTTTTTAAACTCTCAATTTCTTCGGCCTGCTGCCAGTTTTCCGCCTGGAGACGGTTCTTCTCCTCAAGATTTCGTTGTGACGAAAGGCAGCCTTGTAGGATCGAAAGTAGGTCTAGAGGGGGGGGGTGATTAGACTACTTGACTGAATAAAAGTTTTGCATTTTCCCAATTTTAATTCTTGGCAAGTTTTAGCATTCATAGCATATCAAGTAACACCCTACACATGCATGTCTAAGAGTGTAGCAGCGGAAAGTAAAGACATTGCACATGTAAGTAAAGAGACGGTTAGGAATGCAAACACAAGTGATGACACGATGATTTTTCCCGTGGTTCCGATAGGTGGTGCTATCGTACGTCCATGTTCATGGAGTCTTCAACCCACAGAGGGTAATTGTCGTGAGATTCCACGGAGGGCTTTACCCACAGAGGGTTCCATGAAGAAGCAACCTTGACTATTCCATGCGGCTTCCATCCACAAAGGACTAGCCTCACTATGGGTAGATCTTCACGAAGTAGGCGATCTCCTTGCCCTTACAAACTTCTTGGTTCACTCCACAACATGAAGTAGGAGGCTCCCAAGTGACACCTAACCAATCTAGGAGGCACCACCCTCCAAAAGGTAATAGGCTCGGTAATGACGATGAACTCCTTGCTCTTGTGCTTCAAGATGATAAACTCCTCAACACACAATCTCTCTCACATAGATTTGGCTTGGTAGAAGAGATGGGATTGGTGGAAAGCAACTTGTGGAGGCTAGAAATCAAGATCCATATGGTTGGAGTGGAAGATCTTGACCTCAACACAATGGTAGGTAGTTCTCTCTCAGAAAACTGAGTAGGATAGGTATGGAATAGTTCTGAGTGCTTCTCTTTCGAGTGGGTGGTGGCGAAGGGGTATATATAGGCATCCCCGAAAATCCAACCGTTACACACAATAAGTTAGACTAGGTGACACCAATGTGCAAATCTCGGTGGTACCGAAGTGACTAAAAGTGGCAACTTTTGAATCTCGGAGGGGCCGATATAAAATTCTCGGTTGCACCGACAAGGCGACCAACGGTCATATTTACCAAACTTGGTGACGCTGATTCACCATTCTCGGTCGGACCGAAAATAAGAACTTGCGTAAGAGAAGGTTGGCAATCCAGCTCGGTGGCACCGAGTGCAGTGTCGGCTGCACCGAAGTGTTAGGGTTTGGCTGAGTCTGTCTAGGGTTTGGAACTCGATGGCACCGGGATCGGAATGTTGGTTGCACCGATTTGCATGTTTGGCTTAGGACAGACTTTGGTGGGAGAGTATGTGGATGTTTTGGTGACTGTCACTTGTGCAGGTTTGAGTATATTGATCACTTGTGCAGGCTTTCCTATAGACTCAAAGTGATTTCTCACAAATGCAAAATGTAGATTCGTCTTGCTTGAAGCTTGGACAACCTATTTCCTTGAATCTTGGGGTAATTCCACAATCCTTTAGCCATTCCCATCATTGAAATTTTTCTGAAATATACTTGGTGAAGACATTAGTTCAATGACTTATATGTTGTTATTAATTACCAAAACCACCAAGGAAGCAAATGTGCTTTCAAGCTCCCTGTTTTTGGTAATTGATGACAACATATAGATCAAAGCTTCGACAAAGATATAATCATGGAATATAATCGTCGCTTTGAGAAGTATGTGATAAGCAAGAGCTCCCCCTAAATTTCTGCATAATTTTTAAATTTGCGTTTGAATGCAAATGCACAATCGATTAGGTACTTGGGTCACTTCTTACATGTCACATACCACTTGGTGGTGTGCAAAAGTAATTAGAATGAATATCATAGCACAATACAATCAACCAAAGATGAATGATCATCACATAAGCATTAAGATGATAGGAAATAGTAACATCACACATCAAAGCATATGATCAAACATCATCAAGCATGTATCACAAGCAAAACAAAAGATTTTCACGACAACCAAAAGCAATTGTTTTAAAAAGGCAACAAACACCAAACACTCTCTCACTCGAAGCCTAATGATCTATATACACTTCTCCCCCTTTGGCAACAAGTTACCAAAAAGTTCAAAGGCATATAAATAATCGTTCTTGGGCTGATCTCCTCCGGTTGTCGATGAAGGTGTCGAGATAACGGTGTCGGCGAAGATCTCTATAGATGTCGTGGAAGGAGCTGGAGTGGTCACGGGAGGAACTGGAGCTGATGGAGCAGGAGCTATGCTGACAGTAGTTGGAGCTGATGAAGAAGGCCTCAAGTCTGGTGCAGGCATTGTGGCTGATCTCATCTGAGTGGTGAACTGGGTGCCTGACCCGATAGGTGATTCATCCTCATCCTCATCATCATCTGAAGTAGAAGAGACCCGAGGGATGTGATACCTTAGGGCCTTTAGCCATGAAGCAACTTCCACCTCCTTCATTTGGTGAATCAAATAGATCATAGGAGTTGATTGTCACTAGTGCAATTCCGGCAACACCATCATCTTGACTATAGTCGGAGTTGGAGTGATAGCTTCTCTCAGAGTGGTTGTCGGAGTAGGAGCCAGAAACCCATTCACCAACATGAGCTTGATGCTTTCTTCTCGAGTAGCTCTTGGTGTGCTTGTCCTTCTTCTCTGAGTCCCTACTTCTCCTTGAGGGTCTTCGCTCATAACGATCATCTCTACTCCTTCTCTCTCTTCGAGGTGATTCGTCTCTTGAGCTTCGTCTTCTTGGTGACTCTTCTCTTCGTTTGTAGGGAGCTGAGCACTCATTTGAATAGTGTTCGGGCTTCCCACAATTGTAGAAGTTTCGGTCATGACTTGACAAATGCTTCTCTTCATATCTTGAGTTGGAGCTGCAATCTTGGTTCTATTCTTGTATAACTTGTTGAATTTCTTGACCATGAGGCTTATCTCTTAATTTGTGACAAGGTTGTCCCTTGAGGTAGCGGGAGCATCACTTGTGGCTTTGTAAGCACCGCTATACTTGTGATGAAGGTCTTCCTTGTCTTTGAGTGTCATCTCATGAGCAACAATTCTACCAATCACTTCCATTGATTTGAGATCTTTGTAGCTGGGCATCATTTGGATCAATGTGCACACCGTGTCATATCTCTCATCCAAAGCTCAAAGTATCTTCTTGATGATGAACTTGTCAGTCATTTCTTCGCTTCCTAAGCTGGCAATCTCATTTGTGATGAGAGCTAGTACATTTCACTGACTCCTTCACAATCCTTCATCTTGAACTTGTCAAGTTGACCTTGAAGAACATCTAACTTGGATTCTCTCATCGACTCAGTTCCTTCGTGCATATCAACCAAAGTATCCCAAATATCTTTTGTGTATTCAAGACGGTTGATTTTGCTGAATTCTTCAGGACAAAGACAGTTGAAGAGTATGTCACATGCTTGAGCATTGAGCTGCAACATCTTCAATACATCCGCTGATGCTTCATGATCCGGTTCCTTTCCATCCGCAAAGAATTCACCTTGCAAGCCAACACGTACAACAACCCAAACGGCAGGATTATGACCAAGCAAACACATTTTCATTTTATGCTTCCAACTAGAAAAATTAGTGCCATCAAAGTACGAACCTCTACGGTGATAATTTCCCTCACTATATGCCATATTTCTCCTATGTTGTGAAACCAATGCAATGGAGACCAAAGCTCCGATACCACTTGTAGGATCGAAAGTAGGTCTAGAGGGGGGGGGGGTAATTAGACTACTTGAGGAATAAAAGTTTTGCCTTTTTCCCAATTCTAATTCTTGGCAAGTTTTAGCATTCATAGCATATAAAGTAACACCCTACACATGCATGTCTAAGAGTGTAGTAGAGGAAAGTAAAGACATTGCACATGTAAGTAAAGAGAGGGTTAGGAATGCAAACACAAGTGATGACACGATGATTTTTCCCATGGTTCCGATAGGTGGTCCTATCGTACGTCCACGTTCATGGAGTCTTCAACCTACGGAGGGTAACGGTCGCGAGATTCCATGGAGGGCTCTACCCACGGAGGTTCCACGAAGAAGCAACCTTGACTATTCCATGCAGATTCTGTCCATGAAGGACTAGCCTCACTATGGGTAGATCTTCATGAAGTAGGCGATCTCCTTGCCCTTACAAACTTCTTGGTTCACTCCACAACACGAAGTAGGAGGCTCCCATGCGACACCTAACCAATCTAGGAGGCACCATCCTCCAAAAGGTAATAGGCTCGGTAATGACGATGAACTCCTTGCTCTTGTGCTTCAAGATGATAAACTCCTCAACACACAATCTCTCTCACACAGATTTGGCTTGGTAGAAGAGATGGGATTGGTGGAAAGCAACTTGGGGTGGCTAGAAATCAAGATCCATATGGTTGGAGTGGAAGATCTTGACCTCAACACAAGGGTAGGTGGTTCTCTCTCAAAAAACTGAGTAGGATAGGTATGGAATAGTTCTGAGTGCTTCTCTTTCGAGTGGGTGGTGGTGAAGGGGTATATATAGGAATCCCCAAAAATCCAACCGTTACACACAATAAGTCAGACTCGGTGACATCGATATGCAAATCTCGGTGGTTCCGAAGTGACTAAAAGTGGCAACTTTTGAATCTTGGAGGGACCGATATACAATTCTCGGTTGCACTGACAAGGTTACCAACGGCCAGATTTACGAAACTCGGTGACGCCGATTCACCATTCTTGGTCGGACCGGAAATGAGAACTTGCGTAACAGAAAGTTGGCAACCCAACTCGGTGGCACCGAGTGCAGTGTCGGCTGCACCGAAGTGTTAGGGTTTGGCCGAGTTTGTCTAGGGTTTGGAACTCGGTGGCACCGGGATAGGAATGTTGGTTGCACCGATTTGCATGTTTGGCTTAGGACAAACTTTGGTGGGAGAGTATGTGGATGTTTTGGTGAGTGTCACTTGTGCACGTCTGAGCATATTGTTCACCATCAAAACTTTACCCCCTTTTAATAGTATTGGCTTTCCTATAGACTCAAAGTGATTTCTCACAAATGTAAAATGTAGAGTCCTCTTGCTTGAAGCTTGGCCAACCTATTTCCTTGAATCTTGGGGTAATTCCACAATCCTTTAGCCATTACCATCATTGAACTTTTCTTGAAATATACTTGGTGAAGACATTAGTTCAATGACTTATATGTTGTTATTAATTACCAAAACCACAAAGGGAGCAAATGTGCTTTCAAGCCTGCCTCATATTGGGACTCGGCGTACCTATGGGATTCTCGGGCCGCATCTAAATCTTTTTGCAACTGCCCTATAGACTGAGCTGCTACAAAGTACCCTCGCGTCAGCACAGGACTATAATCTAAGGTCAGCAAAATGGACATACTCACCATGCGCCTCTCGGGTGAAATTCTTCACTTGTTCAAGTTCGGCCTTCATGGATTGCACCTACGTTCGACTCACCTACAGGTCATTGGCCAATTGCTCATTCTATTGCCTTGAAGCCTACATCATCAATAAAACAATATGCGGATCCTTAACTCGGCCGTCCAGACCAATTCAAGGCCGGGGGGCTACTGGGTTAATATGTGTGTCCAGATTATTAAAACCGATAACTCACCTCTAGGCTGGACGATATCAGTTTCACGGCTTCCCCAACCCCAGGTCGGGCAGCTCTGATGTACGCGTCTACTGAACATAGAGCATTAAACTCTTGTCCGGAAAACGTCTGGTGGCGCATGGCTTCTTATCGCCGCTGGTGGTTCATCACACTCTCGACCTTGGAGTTAGTGACTGATACGCCCCCGGAATCTTCAGGGGCCTGATTGGCCACAGGGGCCTCCGCAGCAGGTTCAACATGAGTAGAAGACCTTGATTCATGAGTGTTGCCAGGCACCCTGACAACATTCCCGACAGAAGATGGTTGTACTCGTTTCCTGAGTATTTTGACATGAGATCTTCTGTGAATACATATCGATCATGGTAACAACAGATTAAGCGGTGAAGCAAAGTACCTTTTGGTTGAATGAGTGGTTGGGGTCGTCCTCGCAGTTGGCTCACATGAAGGATTCCCATTGCTGTTCAGTTCGGCCATTGATGTCATAGTCGACGTTCGTCGCGTGGACCGACGAACTTTGGGAGTAGAAACCGGCATACTCGGGTCAACAGAGGTCGCCTGCCTTTTATGGGAAGAATTTTTCTTTTTGCCTGTAGTAGGGGAAGGGAGTGATCTGGGATGATTGGCTATGATAGCCACGTTGGAACCATCAAGGCTATCTTGGTAAAAGACCCCATCTTCATGCTCGATTGACAACTCCAGATCATCGTGGAATCCTGGATCGTTCTCTGGTCGAGGCGCCAGACAATTGATTTTCTCGACAAAGCACCTCCAGTTCTGTTCGCACAGATTGAAAGCTTTGGTCAAAAGGGGCAAGTAAAAACCCGAACTCAGGTCACAAAGTCGAAAGGCTTACCCATTCGATGGGGTTATAACCTGAGTAGCCCTCCTTAATTGGTAGCCGAACAAAGTCTTCTTCTTCCCCTTTGAACAGGTTGGCAAGTGTGGCCGCCATCACCGCTTGATTGGCGGGGCCCAGCCGTCGGGAACGAGTGGTGTCACTTATTTCGTTGTAACGCCATAAAGGGTGTATCCTTTGCCGAAGGGGTTGAACACATCGAGCGATGGCGGCAGCAATCACATCAATAATGGCCAACTTGTGATGAGCTAGCAACCTTACTTGGGTAGCCAGGCATTGCACTTTGGCACCTTCCTCTTGGGATGAACTCTTCGGTCGCTAGTTATACCTTTTCTTCAAAGGGGCGTCGGAGTATTCGGGGAAACCCCTCCGAGCTGGATCAAATAGGGGAACATCCTCAATATAGAACCATTCTGAGGACCATTCTTAGGACTCCTTCTTCAAAGTCCCCACTGGATACTCCGTCCTGGCTATGCGACATACTTTGGCTCCTCCGACTTCTCGAATTGTCTCACCTCGAGTGCGGGGGACGAGGCAGAAGTACTTCCTCCATAATCCAAGGTGGGCCTCGCGGCCCAGAAACATCTTCCAAAGAGCAACAAAGCCTGAGATATGCAGAATAGATCTGGGGGTAAGATGATGGAGCTGGATCCCATAGAATTCCAATAGTCCCCTCAAGATGGGATGAATGGGGAACCCTAGGCCCCGCAAGAGGAAAGGCATGAAGCATACCCGCTCTCCCTTGTGTGGAGCAGGGAAGTTCTCTGCAAAGGCCTTGTTGCCAAGAGAAGTTAATCCAGCACAGGTAGCTGCCAGATCCGAGGAGGGAAGATAACCCTAGGTCTTGAGGTCGTGCAGCCGAAGGAGGGATACATAACAACTTGCCCAATCCCCGGGAAGGGTGCCGTAAGGACGCGAGGAAGAGCCAGGGACGCCCGCCATGTTTTTGGTGATCTCTCGTTTGAAGCCTTTTCTGATGGGGAAGAAGAGGAAGGGGTGGCCCAGACCATGATTCAACCTGTTTAAATGGGTGGTGCCTACCTTGTGGGAAGGGCAGTCTTGTAAAAAGCTGATGGGCCGCCCATCTCCCCTCGGTGCACAAGGATCAAGGGGCGTCGAACTTACTACAATGGGTCCCACAAGTTCTCGATGATTAAGAGTTCACCGATGACGGGATTGTTGCTGAACAAGAAGGGATAGAGGGACTCGCCTCGCAAGTTGAAGACTTTGACGCGCAAGACTGTTCGGGTAATATACCTCGGCATGGGAGGCTAGTCCGAGGGCTACTGAGGGAGTACGGGATTAAGGGTTCCTCAGACTGCTGGCCTATTTCTTATGGGCCGGACTCATGGGCCGCTCGCTAAGGATTGGACTGATCGAAGGTCCCGTTGCTAGGGAGGAGACCTCAGGAGCCGTGGCGTGTCTTTTGAGTTTAAGATAGTAGAATAGGCATGTTTTTCCCTTCGGTGGGCAACCAACTATGTGTAACCCTAAGGGACCCCTGGCATCTATATAAGCCAGTGGGTTTCATATTGTAAAGTAGAGAAACTCACCTAGGGTTTTAGATATCCGATCTCGAGGTAGATCAACTCTGTAACCTTCATACACGTCAATATAATCAAGCAGGACGTAGGGTTTTACCTCCATAGGAGGGCCCGAATGTGGGTAAACATCGTCTCCTTCGTCCCCTGTTACCATCGATTCTAGACTCACAGCTTGGGACCCCATACCCGAGATCCGCTGGTTTTGACACCGACAGTGGGTGGCCCCTCCCGATGGACCCTCGGAACCCTCCCGACACCCTCGGTACACTACTGGAAATACTCCAAACTTTTTCGGTGACCAAAACGGGACTTCCTACATATCAATCTTTACCTACGGACCATTTAGGAGCTCCTTGTAACATCCGGGATCTCATTCGGGGCTCCTAACAACCTTCGGTCACCACCATACACAACTCAACACTACCGAAACATCACCAAACGTTAAGTGTGCAGACCCTGCGGGTTCGAGAAACATGCAGACATGACCGAGACACCTCTAAGGTCGATAACCAATTGCGGGACCTGGATGCCCATATTGGTTCCTACATATTCTACAAAGATCTTTATCAGTTGAACCTCTATGTCAAGGATCCAGTTAATCTCGTATGCTGCTCCCTTTGTTCTTTGGTATGTCACTTGCCCGAGATTCGATCGTCAGTATCTCTATACCTAGTTCAATCTGATTATCGACAAGTATCTTTACTTGTTCGTAATACAAGATCCTGTGGCAAACTTGTTAGTAACTTTGCTTGCAAAGCTCATTGTGATGTTGTATTACCAATTGGGCCCTGAGATACCCCTCCGTCACACGGAGTAACAAACCTCAGTCTTGATCCATGCCCACTCAACAGACACCCTTGGAGATACCTGTAGAGCACCTTTATAGTCACCCAGTTACGTTGCGACATTTGATACACACAAGGTACTCCTCCGATGTCAGTGAGTTGCATGATCTCATGGTCATAGGAACAAATACTTTGACATGTAGAAAACTATAGCAATGAACTGACATGATCATATGCTATGTTTATAATTTGGATCTTGTCCATCACATCATTCTCCTAATGATGTGATCTCGTTATCAAAATGACATCTCATGTCTATAGCTAGGAAACCTTGACCATTTTTTATCAACGAGCTAGTCTATTAGACGCATACTAGGGACATGGTGTTGTCTATGTATCCAAAAATGTATCTGAGTTTCCAATCAATACAATTCTAGAATGGATAATAAATGATTATGATGAATAAGGAAATATGATAATAACTAATTTATTATTGCCTCTAGGGCACATTTCCAACAGTCTCCCACTTGCACTAGAGTCAATAATCTAGCTCACATCGCTATGTGATTAACATTGTTATGAATCTCACACCCAGTGAGTTCTGGGGTTCGATCATGTTTTGCATGCGAGAGAGGTTTTAGTCAACAGGCTGCAACATTCAGATGCATGTGTAGTTTGCCAATCTATATGTCATACTATAGATGCTGCTACCACACTGCATTTGGAGCTATTCCAAATGACTGCTCCACTATACGTAACCGGATTGCTACTCACAGTCATTCAGATTGGTGTCAAAGCTTGCATCGACGTAACCCTTTATGATGAACTCTTTATCACCTACATAATCAAGAAATATTTCCTTAGTCCTCTAGTTACTAAGGATAATTTTGACCGCTGTCAAGTGATCCACTCCTGGATCACTCTTGTACCCCTTGACAGAGTCATGGCAAGGCACACACCAGGTGCGGTACCCAACACATGATACGTCTCCATCGTATCCACTTTTCCAAACTCTTTTTCCCTTGTTTTGGACTCTAATTTGCATGATTTGAATGAAACTAACCCGGACTAATGCTGTTTTCAGCAGAATTGCCTTGGTGTTATTTTTGTTCAAAAATAAAAGTTCTTGGATTGACCTGAAAATTTACAGAGAATATTTTGGATTTAATAAAAAATACTGGCAAAATAATCAACCAGAGGGGGGCCACCCACATGCCACAAGGCTGCCGCTCCATCGACCCCCCGGCCGCACCTAGCAGGCTTGGGGGCCCCCTGCTGCTCCACTGACCTCAATTCCACTCCTATTTATTCCTATTTCCGGAGAAAAATCAAGGAGAAGAGTTCATCGTGTTTCACGATACGGAGCCGCCGCCACCTTCTGTTCTTCCTCGGGAGGCCAGATCTGGAGCCCGTTTTGGGCTCCGGAGAGGGGAAATCGACGCCATCGTCATCACCAACCATCCTTCATCACCAATTCCATGATGCTCTCTGCCGTTCATGAGTAATCCCATCATAGGCTTGCTGTACGGTGATGGTTTGGATGAGATTTATCATGTAATCGAGTTACTTTTGTTAGGGTTTGATCCCTAGTATCCGCTATGTTCTGAGATTGATGTTGCTATGACTTTGCTATGCTTAATGCTTGTCACTAGGGCCCGAGTGCCATGATTTCAGATCTGAACCTATTATGTTTTCATGAATATACATGTGTTCTTGATCCTATCTTTCAAGTTGTAGACACCTATTACGAGTTATGATCAGCATCCCCCAGGGTGACAATAGCTGGGATTCTTTCCGGTGATTACTTTAGTTTGAGGAGTTCATGTATTCACTAAGTGCTAATGCTTTGGTCCAGTTCTCTATTAAAAGGAGGCCTTAATATCCCTTAGTTTCCATTAGGACCTCGCTGTCACGGGAGGGTAGGAGAAAAGATGTCATGCAAGTTCTTTTCCATAAGCACATATAACTATGTATGGAATACATGCCTACATTACATTGATGAATTGGAGCTAGTTCTGTGTCACCCTATGTTATAACTGTTGCATGATGAATGCCATCCGACATAATTATCCATCATTGATCCATTGCCTACGAGCTTTCCACATATTGATCTTTGCTAAGTTACTTCTCCGTTGCTACTGTTCCAATCACTACAAAACTGCTACTGTCACTTTTACCATCGTTATCGTTACTTCCATACTACTTTGCTACTGAATACTTTGCTGCAGATATTAAGTCTTTCCAGTGTGGTTGAATTGACACCTCAGCTGCGAATACTTGAGAATATTCTTTGGCTCCCCTTGTGTCGAATCAATAAATTTGGGTTGAATACTCTACCCTCGAAAACTGTTGCGATCCCCTATACTTTTGGGTTATCAAGACCTTTTTCTGGCGTGGTTTCCAGGAGCATACCTCTATTCTCCGAGTCACTTGGGATTTATATCTGTTGATCACTATGAAGAATCTAAAAGATTGAAAAACCAAGATCTATCGCTCAACTACAAGGGGAGGCAAGGAACTGCCATCTAGCTCTGCACTTGATTCACCTTCTATTATGAGTAAGTTTGCGATACCACCACCTGCTAGTAATTTTGATATGTCGCAAGTAATTGATGATGCTACTTCTGCTATGCATGATGCTTATGATGATACTTTGCGTGATAATACTGTGCCACTGGGTGAATTTCTTGATGAACAAATTGCTCAATGCTGAAAATTATGATACTTCTAAAACTGATGAAATTATTGAAACTGAACACTTTGAGACACCTGCTGGACCTAGCTCTCCTAGATATGAATTGCCTGATATTCCCGAGGGTTATGTTATGGAAGGAGAGGTAGCTAGGGACTTTCTTGCTTGTAAGGATAGCGATGACCTTAAGAAATTACTATGCAAGTGGAAAGAAAATCTTTGAATGCTAAAATGAAATATGATCCTAAGTTTGCTACTTCACCTATCTTTGTTATTGATAAGGATTATGAATTCTCTATCGATCCTGAGTTAATTACTTTGGTTGAATCTGATTCTTTCCATGGTTATGAATCTAAAACTGTTGTGGCACATCTTACTAAACTGAATGATATAGTCACCCTATTTACTCATGAGGAAAAATCGTTATTACTATATTCTCAAGTTGTTTCCTTTGTCATCAAAGGGTGATGCTAAGATATGGTTTAATTCTCTTGCTCCTGGTTATGTGCGTAGCCACCAGGATATGATATATTACATCTCTGAAAAATATTTTCCTGCCCATAAGAAACAGGCGGCCTTGCAGGAAATATTTAACTTTGTGCAAATTGAAGAAGAGAGTCCCCCACAAGCTTGGGGGAGGCTTCTCCAATTACTAAATGCTTTGCCTGATCATCCTTTCAAGAAAAATGAAATACTTGATATCTTTTATAATGGACTAACCAATGCTTCTAAGGACCACCTAGATAGTTGTGCTGGTTGTGTTTTGAGGGAATGAACTGTTGAACAAGCTGAAATACTATTGAATAATATATTGGGCAATGATAATGATTGGACTATTCCCGAACCACCTCCGAAGCCAACTCCGAAGAAAAGAGGTATTCTATTTCTAAGTCCTGAAAATATGCAAGAGGCAAATAAATCTATGCAAGAAAAAGGTATTAAAGCTGAAGATGTTAAGAATCTACCACCTATTAAGGAAATACATGGTCTTGATAATCCAACACGGGTAGTAGAGGTAAATTCTCTTCGTAGATTTGATGAAAGCGATGTTCCTTATAATAAGTCTGCTATCCAATGCTTGGATGAGTTTGATAATTTTTTTGTTAAGAAAGAAAATTTAAATGCTTATGTTAGTAGACAATTGAAATATAATGCTTTCATGCTTGATTGCTTAGGTGATGTAACATCCCAAACTTTGGAATGTTATAATAAATATTAGAATGAATGTTTGTTGGTTTGAGTGATTGAATTTGAGTGAAAATTTGAAACTTTTGAAAGTTTAATGAGAGGGAATGAAATGACTTTCCCAAAACTTTCAATCTGCATTTTGATCACCAGGAATTCAAATTCTTTTCAACACAAAACCCTAGAGTGAACATGACATGACTTCTTCCATTTAAAGAAATGAAAAGGGATTTGGAAATGATTTGAATTTCATTTGAAAATATTTCAAATTCAGAAACTTTAAGCAACTCAATGATTTTCATGAGAGAGGATAAAATGACTTCTTCAAATTATATGAATTATGAGTTGGAAGTTTAAAATAAAGCTTTGAAAAGTGAATGTGAAAATCTCTGGATTTTCTTTTGGACATCATTTCATATTTGGTTCCTATTCAAATTTTCAAAGTATTCAAACCCCTGACAAAAATTTGAGAGGAGTAATATGACACTCCAAACCAGGGGAAATTTTGTGAAGTACTTGAACCATAAAACCCAAAGGGGTCATTTGAAAAATATTTGCAAAAAGATTTAAAACCAAATAGGCATTTTCTGAATTTTTTTTAAAGTTATCAAATGACAGAATAAAAATGTTCAATAAATGGCATTTATTATTCTGTTAATTTTGATATATTTATTCCCTATATTTAGAAACGGTTTGAATGCTTTAAACGATTTTGAAACGCGCTGGAAATTAATAAAGGAAATGGATTAATTCGCATTTATTAGAAAAAACGGCCGGCCCAACGGCTTTAAAGCCGAGACCGTTACCGGTCGGTCACCGATGCGGAAACCACGCGCCCTCTCTCTCTGAGCGGCGGACCCCACCCGTTCGATCCTGTGAGCCCGCGGTCACCTCCTTCCTCCTCTCGCACCCGACGACATCGCCGGTGACCCCGCGCTGTGATCCCCTCCTCCTGTCCCTCCCCTCGACCCCGAGGTCCTATATAAGGAGCCCTGCCTCCCCTCCCTCCATTCCACCCCTTTGCCCCAACCACCGTGCTCTCTCCTTGCCGGAATAGCTCACCGAAGCAACCGGTAGCCGCCGCGCCTTTGCCCACGTGCCCCTCGCCACAACCATCCCCGAGCCCTCCTGAGGCCTCCTTCGACCTCCCCGCAACCGTTCGCATCATCCCACCCCTCTTCTTAGCTGGAGACCCACCAAGACGGTCGCTGTATCAAGCTCGTCGGAGTTTTCCCCTATCACCGAAGCTCCCTCTGCTTGTGGTCGTCGCCACGGTCGTCCCCAAGCCGTCTCGACGCCACCGTCGCCTTCGCCGTGCACCCCTGCATCGAACGAAGCCCGCGCCGTCGCTGGAGAACCACTGGAACCGTCGCACACATTGAATTCGAGCCGTCGCCGTCGCCGTCACCGTCGCCGGACTTCTCCACCGCCGCGGTGAGCTCCACCACCCCTCTCTCCCGTCCGATCTGGATCTGACGATCCAGATTAGACCCCTTTAAAGTCCCAAACCGTTTTCCTTTACAGTTAGGTTGACCGACCGTAACCACCCCCGCGCACACTAGCCAGCCAATCAGGAGATGCCACGTGTACCCCCTGTCCGTCAGAAAATGATTTTTTTTTCTGTTTTAATTTCTGTTTCCAGAATAGTTTCAGATTTGTTTTCCTTATATCTTTTATGTTTTTAACTATTTTAAATTGATTATTTTTGCATTAAGTCACAATTTTGATCTAGTTTCTGTAGATACCAAAATTGACCATGTTTAAACATTTAAATTTGAATTTAAACAGATTTGATTTAAATTTTGTTTTCTGAATATCTTGAGTTTTAAAATGTATTTTTGATTGATTCTTTTTTCTACTTGTCACTAGTGATATTATTTATCATTAGGAAGAGTTTGAGAATTTTTAGAATATTTTAAAATAGTGTTTTCAACTAAAACAGATTCTGTTTAGTTTGTTAATATAGTTTAATTAGTTTTATTTTGTTAGTTTAAATCTGAGTTTGTTTTTATTTGATTTAGTAGGTTCTGTTAGTTAAACTTTAGTTGTTTTACTTACTGTTAATAAAAATATAAATTTGCTTAGTTTTTTCTTTATGGTTATAGGAATCTCAACTCCTTTTCAAATAGGTTTAATTTGTTATAAAACAAACTAGTTAGTAATAGTTTATTCCAACAAAGTTTTATATAATTAAATTATGTTTTCTAAGAAAAAGTTTTAGTAATTCTTTATGTTAAGAAATGTTTGTTAATAAAAAAATGGTTTAGTTTTACTCTATTATAGGAAACTATATTCTTTATCATTAGGTAATGTTTTATAAAACAACTTAGTTTTAGTAGAGATTATTCTCACAAAGTTTTAGATGATCTAATTCTGTTTTGTAATAAAGATTTTATTTAATTACCTTCTGTTAACTTAGTTGTTTCATAATTTTTTTCTTTTAGTTTATGGTTGTTCTTGCAGTTAAGTTCATTAGGCAAACACTCATGTTGTTTAGTATGTTGTTTTCATAGTTTTTACTTGTTCTTCAAAATTAATTCTTTTTGCTAGAAAAATATTTACTAAAATTCTTTTGTTATATTTTACTTTGTTTTTGGTTTTGTTTTGTTGAAAAATAGTTGTTTGTAGGGGAAAACTACTTTAGTTGCTTTTATGAAAACTTTCTTGATTTTAATTTTTGTCTTAAGTATTTCCTTCATCAACCTTGTTGTTTTTATTTTGTGTTACTTTTGATTGTTAGAATTGATTGTTAGTATGATTGCTTATATGAATGCAATGCTTGTTTATATAGATTTTTCATCGGAGAGTGACGAATAGTCTATCAAGTTATTTATGAGAGCGATCTTTATCTTCATCAACAGTACAGGCAAGTTCACTTTGACCATTTTTTTCATACCTATGTTTTATTGCATATAGTGACATCATTTCAACAAATCCCTCCCGTAGTGTTATTGAAATTTTTGTAGTTGAGTAGAATGCATGAGGTAGGAACCCACCACTTGTTACTAAAGCCCCGGGAACGCTAGTTAGTGCAATGCTATGCTAAAGTAGACGGGGTCTGGTATGAGTGTTCGTGAGTGGTGTGAAGAAGGACTCCACGACAAAACGATGACTTCATGAAGGCTTCTTCAAGACCTGCATATTCAAGACCTCAAGACTTCGAGACTCGAGAAACAAGTTTTTCAATACACACTATTGGGTGAGGGATGGTTGGAACGGTACCCTGGAGAAACCAGTGGATTTGCCTAGGTGTTGCTGGAGATGGCCAGTATTCACGCGGAAAGCCTCACCCAGACTCAAAGGGAAGGATGAATACTTCATGCCCGGAAGCTTACCTGTGTAGCCACAAGTCATTATGGGCTCTGGCTTGGTTGGTCTTTCTTGTGACTCTGCTGGGCAGTGCTACGAGATGTAGTCGACGTTAGGATTGGATG
Source organism: Hordeum marinum (assembly GCA_022496015.1). NCBI lineage: Eukaryota > Viridiplantae > Streptophyta > Magnoliopsida > Poales > Poaceae > Hordeum > Hordeum marinum. The sequence goes on from CM039676.1 coordinate 473,381,169, forward strand.
GGCACTGTCGGATAGTCAGGGAAACACATTGAAAGACCATGTTTCGTTCATCCTGTTCTCAAACACCAGGCAGTGCGAGGACTTACCAGGAGGGAATGAATCTTGTGGGTAAAGTACATAACACTCTGCAGAGTTAAAACCTAATTGATTAGCCGTGTCCACGGTTACGGACAATTTGAGCTTCTAGACTTGGATCTATCTCTGAACTCTCAACACTGGACTGATAACTAATTGTGGGCAACTTAAGTTACTTGTGGTTATTTTAGACATTGGTTGGCGGAACCATGTCATGATAGGTAACTCCATAGTGAAATTCCTGATATTCCTTTGTTGTAGGGAAAATAAAATCAGCTTTTACGCAAAAACTCAGACACAGAGCCACAAAGCCTTTGCATATAGAATAGTCTTTATTCTTCTGTTCCACTATGGTGATCTTGCCAGTACATTCAATGTACTGACCTGCACGGCTGCAACGTCTTATGTTGCAGATACTCTTCTACGACGGGTAAGAGTACGATTCAGGGTTACGGTCCGCACTCAACTTGCCGTTGGTGTTATTGGGACTCCACTCCCGTTGACTGTATCCGCTGCTATTTTAAGGTATATATCAGTTTTACGTTATTTACATGTGATTGCACTTTGATATATACATTGATGTACTGTGTGTGCCAACATACTGATCCAGGGATGGCACAGAACACACAAAGGCTTGACTCGTTTTGAGTCGGGTCGCTACAGTGATTATATGAGTAGAACTATCAATGATCTTAAACTGATTAGTAAACATGCTTCCATGGTAACTACTCAAGTAGAACAAGTACTTAAGGCACATAATGATTTGCTTAATGAGATGAATAGTAAGAACAATGATCATTCTGTTAAAGTTGTGACTAGAGGTGGAAGAATGATTCACGAACCTTTGTATCCTGAGGGCCACCATAAGAGAATTGAGCAAGATCCTCAAAGAAGTAACATTGATGCACCTAGTCGCTCTGGTAATAAGAGGAACAAGGATGATGATAGAACTTTGCATGCTGCTAGTGAACTTGTTATAGATACACCTGAAAACCCAAATGATATTTATGTTTCTGATGTCGAGACACAATCTGGTGATGAACATGAGCCTATTTATAATATTAATGATGTTCATGTTGATGCTCAACCTAGTAATGGTAATGATGTGGAGATCGAACCTACTGTTGATCTTGATAACCCACAACCTAAGAATAAAAGATATGACAAAAGAGATTTTATTGCTAGGAAGCATGGTAAAGAAAGAGAACCATGGGTTCAGAAACCCATGCCCTTTCCTCCTAAACCATCCAAGAAAAAGGATGATGGGGATTTTGAGAGCTATGTTGAAATGCTTAGACTTGTCTTTTTGAGTATGCGCTTGACTGATATTCTGAAAATGTCTCCTTATGCTAAGTATATGAAAGATATTGTGACTAATAAAACAGAGATACTAGAAGCTGAGATTTCCACCATGCTTGCTAATTATACTTTTAAGGGTGGAGTACCAAAGAAATTTGGAGATCTAGGAATACCCACTATACCATGCTCTATCAAAGGAAATTATGTTAATACTGCTTTATGTGATTTGGGAGCTGGTGTTAGTGTTATGCCTTTCTCTTTATATCGTAGACTTGATTTGAATAAGTTGACACCTACTGAAATCTCTCTACAAATGGCTGATAAATCAACTGCTCTACCTATTGGTATTTGTGAGGATGTACTTGTCGTAGTTGCAAATGCTACTATCTTAACGGACTTTGTTATTCTTGATATTCCCGAGGACGACAGTATGTCGATCATCCTTGGTAGACCCTTTTTGTATACTGCATGGGCTGCTATTGATTGCAACAAAGGCAATGTCACTTTTCACATTAATGGTAATGAGCATACGGTACACTTTCCGAAGAAATAACCTCTAGTTCATAATATCAACTCCATTGAAAAAATTCCAACAATTATTATTGAATACTCTGAGTTCCCTATTCCTACTGTCAAGAAGAAATATGATATACTTATTGTTGGGGACATGCATATCCCCATTGAGGTAACTTAGTGTAATTCGAAAATTCTTCAGTTTCATGTTATTCAAAAGAAATTTGTTAATAAGACTTGATCAACCTTATTGATGGATTCCTTTTTATGAGCATGAGATGGATGAATTTAGAAAGCACAACTTTCTGTACCCAAGTTTTACTTTCTGTTAGTTAGATTAAATTAAGTAAAATGCTATTATTTTTTCTATTTTCTGAGTTTTCCGTGCAATAGAAAAATGACCTGAAAATAAAAGTTCTTCAAATGCCCTGAAAATGTAGTATGATTTTTTCTGGAATATTTAAAAATTTCTGGCACTACGCACACTGCAGGGGGCTGCACCAGTGGGTCATAAGCCCACAAGGCGTGACCACCCCCTGGTCGCGCCTAGCAGGCTTGTGGGTCCCACGTGGCCCCCCTCCACTTATTCCAACACCCATCCACTTCATCTTCCTCCAGAAAAATCCCACCATTGCTCAAACCCGTGTTCTAGCTCATTTTGCTGCCATTGTCGATCTCCTTGTGCAAAGCTTCATTCGCAAAACTGTTTTGGGAGATTGTTCTTCGGTATGTGACTCCTCTAATGGTCCAATTAGTTTTTGTTCTAGTGCTTTATTTATTGCAATTTTTTGCTGCTGTGGTGACCTTGTTCTTGAGCTTGCATGTCACATTTGTATGGTCCAAGTAGTTTTGATGCATGATATAGCCTCTAGGCATTTGTGGGAGTAGTTGCTATGAGTTTGTTGAGTTTTGTTCACCTTTATTTTGGGTCACTAAAAATTTCAGAATTTTTCAAAGAAAGAAATGCTGAGGAGATTGTTAAGAGGCTCTTGAAGCCAGAGTTCTAAGGAAGATGAAAATGAGATGGGGGGAGAAACTCAAGTATAATCTTCCTTGTGTCGCAGAAGTTCGACCATGTGAATGGCCATGTGACACATTCTTGAGGGCAGCCGACATTTATGAAGATTTTTATTATTTGGTTGAGAATGCAGGCCTCATCGACTTCCTCAACGATAAGTGTGACCAGTACCTCTTGCTCACAAATACCTTTGTGCAAAATTTTCATTTTCATGTTAGGGAAGACCCTCCTACAGTAGAATTTCACTTATATGATATGCCTAAAAAATGAACCTTTATGATTTTTGCAAAGTTTGCAAAATACCGTATGAGGGCAGCATTAGGAACCATGTCCTAGAGACATGGAAGATTTTATTGCCGCAATCACTATAGGGGAAGAGAGAGATGTGTCAAAGTCAAGAGCAGCTAGTTTACATTTTCCTGTGCTATGGTATTATTCATTATTTACGGGAAGATGTTTAGTTGGTTGCTGGGAGAGTGGAGGTCATAGTGCCCCTGACCTCGCCATTCTGCGCCATGCTTTATTTGCTGATAGAACCGTTAGTCTAGGCGCTATGGTGGCCCAACGGTTGAACACCAACTGTTCGAAGGGGGCAATATTCGGAGGTATCTATGCATCTCGTTTGGACAAACACTTTGAGATACCCATTAGACTTAATGAGGAAGATGAGAGGCTGCTACCCTCAAAGTCCTTAGATTATGACCGTATGGTAGCACATGATGTTATTAAGAAAAATGTTGATAGGAGGTTGCTTTATAACTTAGTTTTTAGCGAGGGTACTTGTGAGATTATTACTCTGTCTGCTTCTGCTTTGTTCGATATTTGCTCAGGCAGGTACACCATTATGCCCGGAGACATTTACAGATATTGGGGTCTGACGCAACCCCCAGCTCGAGAACCGACACTAGCCCTTGATCTGTACCTCGAGCCAGTTTTTTAGTGGGAGATGCAAGAGTTCACCAACCAATGGAACTCTGAGGACACTCCTTTGTATCCGGGAGAGAGATCTTTCTAGCCATGGCCCTAGACCAACTTAGGCCAAAAGCCTAAGCTTGGGGGAGTACGTATTTCTCACTGACTTTACGTTCATGTTCACACACCTTAAGTAGTCGATGTTCATACTCTTTCATTGTACCATCCATGGTAGTTTATTTCCTTGTTTCGCTTTCTTCTTGCGTGTTTAATTAACTTTGAGAAAGATACAAAAAAAATTTAGTTCTAGCTTTACCTTCTAGTTGCTTAGTTGTAGCATTAAAAAGAAAATCCAAAAAGATTTTTCGTTCTTATTTTGCTTGTTGGGGGCTTTCCCGTGTAAGTAGTTTTTCTCGATCTTGTTTTGATTTATTTATTTATTTTGGTCATAAGGAGAAGACCACAATGAAAATGTCGAGTGGCTCACATATGCATTATTGTTTACCTATTAGAGATCCCACATTACCTTGTCTTATCCTTTGAGTTATTGTTTGCAGATTCCAGCTTAGTCAAATGCATGTGCAGTCTTATTATTATCCACACTGTTCGGTCATGCAAGTGAAAGGCAATAATGATGATATTTGATGAAAAGATTGAGATGGAGAAAAGCTGGTATGAACTTGACCTATCTTGCTTTTGTAAATATGATTAGCTCATCGTTCCGAATTCGGTTCATTATGGGTGAAACCTATTTGCGATTATAGTTACTCATGCCATGCTTAATTAGCTAAGAGTGAATAATGGTTTGTCTTTGGTGCCAACATGCATATTAAAATGGTTACGATGAAGTATGATGGGATGGTATCCTCCTCTGAACGATTCAAGTGGCTCGACTTGGCACATGTTCATGCATGTAGTTGAAACAAAATCAACATAGCTTCTACGATATTTATGTTCATAGTGATTTATATCCTACTCATGCTTGCATTCAATGTTGGTTAATCTCAAAGCATGTTGATGACCGTGTCGCTCTCTAGTTGGTCGCTCCCTAGTCTTTTTCTAGCCTTCACTTGTACTAAGCGGGAATACTGCTTGTGCATCCAATCCCTCAAACCCAAAGTTGTTCCATATGAGTCCACCATACCTGCCTATATGCGGTATTTACCCGCCGTCCCAAGTAAATCTGCACGTGCCAAACTCTAAACCTTCAAATAAACATTCTGTTTTGTATGCCCAAATCGCTCATGTGGCGACTGGGGGCTGTTAGTATCTTCCATGTTAGGTGGGTTATTCTCACGATATGTGTTGATTCACTATCATTCACGAGAAAGTGTCTAGTAATCAGGATGCCCAGTTCCATGCTCGAAATAAAAGCAAAATATAATTAAACAAAACTACCCCAGGATTGTGTTTGTATGGACGGTACCCGTGGATTTGGCTCGCCGTGGAGTGTGATTGATTGGTGGAGGGGGAGTAAAAACTTTATCATTCTGTTTGGGAACCGCCTATAATGTATCTAGCATGGAAGATGTTGAAAACCTTTTGGTCGTTTTGTGAGCAATGAAAGCATACCACTCAAAAATCATTACTTATCTCTGTTTTAAAAACTCGAGCTCTAGCACCTCTACAAATTAATGCTTCCCTCTGCGAAGGGTCTTTCCATTTACCTTATTGTTGAGTGATCCTCTTCTCATAAAAGGCACTAGTTAGAGAGCACCACCGTCATTTGTATGATTTGCTGTTAATTGATATGAGTATGAGCATGACTGGATCTCTTTCACCGTGAATTACAATGTCTAGTCAGTCCTTGTTCTTTGGAGGTGCTCTGCATTTATGTTTTGCGGTCTTAGAAAGGGCTAGCAAGATATCATTCCATTATATTGTATCAAGATTGTTTTGATAAAGTGTTGTCATCCGAGAGTTATTATTATTGCTCGCGAGTTGATTTTGTCATTGATATGAGTAAATGTGAGACCTAAATGTTATTGTGAACGTGGTTAGTCCATGATCTTTGCTGAAAATCTGAACATCAGTTAGACGTATTTACAACAACAAGATCAAACAGAGTTTGTAAACGTTTTTCTTTATCACTTTCAGTTTATCAACCGAATTGCTTGAGGACAAGCAATGGGTTAAGCTTGGGGGAGTTGATACATCTCCATCGTATCCACTTTTCCAAACTCTTCTGCCCTTGTTTGAACTCTAATTTGCATTATTTGAATGGAACTAACCCGAAATGACGCTGTTTTCAGCAGAATTGCGTTGGTGTTATTTTTGTGCAGAAATATAAGTTCTCGGATTGACCTAAAAATTTATGGAGAATATTTTTGGATTTAATAAAAAATACTGGCGAAAGAATCAACCAGAGTGGGGTCACCCACACGCCACAAGCCTGCCAGACAGACGGCTACCCCCTGGCCACGCCTCGCAGGCTTGTGGGGCCCCTACTGCTCCATCGACCTCAATTCCACTCCTATTTATTCCTATTTCCGGAGAAAAAATCAAGGAGAAGAGTTCATCGTGTTTCACGATACGGAACTGCCGCTACCTCCTGTTCTTCCTCGGGAGGCCACATCTGGAGTCCGTTTTGGGCTTCGGAGAGGGGAAATCGACGCCATCGTCATCACCAGCCATCCTTCATCACCAATTCCATGATGCTCTCTGTCATCTGCGAGTAATCCCATCTTAGGCTTGCTGGACGGTGATGGGTTGGATGAGGTTTATCATGTAATCGAGTTAGTTTTGTTAGGGTTTGATCCCTAGTATCCACTCTGTTATGAGATTGATGTTGCTATGACTTTGTTATGCTTAATGCTTGTCACTAGGGCTCGAGTGCCATGATTTCAGATTAGAACCTATTATGTTTTCATGAATATACATGTGTTCTTGATCCTATCTTGCAAGTTGTAGACACCTATTACGAGTTATGATCCGCATCCCCCAGGGTGACAATAACTGGGATTCTTTCTGGTGATTACCGTAGTTTGAGGAGTTCATGTATTCACTAAGTGCTAATGCTTTGGTCCAATTCTCTATTAAAAGGATGCCTTAATATCCCTTAGTTTCCATTAGGACTCCGCTGCCACGGGAGGGTAGGAGAAAATATGTCATGCAAGTACTTTTCCATAAGCACGTATGACTATATATGGAATACATGTGTACATTACATTGATGAATTGGAGCTAGTTCTGTGTCACCCTATGTTATAACTGTTGCATGATGAATGCCATCCGACATAATTATCCATCACTGATCCATTGCCTACGAGCTTTCCACATATTGATCTTTGCTAAGTTACTTCTCCGTTGCTACTGTTATAATCACTACAAAACTGCTACTATCACTTTTGCCATCGTTACCGTTACTTCCATACTACTTTGCTACAGAATAGTTTTTTTGATAGGTTAAAACAACAGGAGAGGCTCCTACTGTTGTTATATTAGAACAGAATAGATACAAGTGGTTTTACATAGACATGTGGAGTAGGCCAACTACAGAAGCATAAGTTGAACTAGGCTAAGCTAGGGAAGTTACACAGGTGCAAAGTCTTTTATAATTGGATAGTTGGTAGAAATCTATCCAGGAAGGCAGAATCAACATCTCTAAGTCTGAAATGCAGGATTTCCAAGTCTGTCTTCAGCATCTGGAACCAGTCCTGTTGTGTTGCCATCTCATCATAAAAGATCTTTCGGTTTTGTTGTTTCCATATATTCCATGCAGCCAAAATACATATTTCCTTAAATAGGGGTTTAGCCCATCATCATTCCATTGCATCCAACCATGCTTGTATGTCCATAGACGTATCCCAAGTGATGCCAAGTTTCCCCCAACAGGCAGTTGCAAAGGGGCATTGGTAGAAAAGGTGGTCATCAATTTCCCTCAGATCTCCATCACACAACATACTAGAGTGATCATCACCTATATTGAAGTGTCTTCTTACCAGCAGGTCTTGTGTGTTTAGTCTACCCATTCTCTACAGCTAGGAAAATACTTTGTGTCTGAGAATGCATTTTGTTTTCCATATGTTTGTTATATATGATGGTGCGTGTTCATGTCGGAATAGATATTTATAGAATCTTTTTGGCCTGAAGTGCACCTCTCCCCAACAGTATATCCATTCATCAGCCTTCAAGGGGTCTAATGTCATCATATTAATTGTGATCATCATATCTTCCAATTCCAACCAAGCTTCCTATGATAATGGTAAGTGGAAGTGGGAGGCTGGATCTGCATCCATTGCAAACTGGGGCAGAGACACATCCTCATTGGTTGCATAGGAGAGTAGGTGTTGATGTGAGTTTGCTAAGATATCATCATTGTGCCACTAGTCCTTCCAAAGTAAGATTGTATCACCAGAGTTGGGGATGCATGTTGTAATTCCTCTAAAGATGTCAGAAAGGGACAAGACATCTCTCCACCAGAACGATCCACAAGTCGGCATTGCGTGTGGTGGTGTTGCATCGTAGTATGCATTCCAGATCAACATTACCCATGGAGTGTCCATCTTGTGGTAGAATTTGTGAAGAAATTTTAGTAACAAAGCCTTGTTCTGTAGTTTTAGGTTTATGATACCAAGGCCCCCTTTGTCTTTGGGTTTGCACACTAAATCCCGTGCTGCCAGGGAGTGAGTTTTCGCGTCTCTATCCACCACTTTTCTTCATAGACAATGTCTATGTGCTCTATCAAATATGTCAATGATTTTCATGGGTAACCTCAACACGCACATAGAAAATGATAGGAGCGATGATAAAGATGAGTTGACAAATAGCACCCTCTCCCCGTATGAAAGCCAGATGGCCGTGCTTGTTAATCTATATTCAATTCTATCAACAAGTGGCATCAAATCTCTTATTGACGGTCTTGAAGTGCCCATTGGAACTCCAAGATAAGTGAAAGGCATCGACCCCACCTGGCAACCAAGTATTGAAGCCAATTGAAGAGCTGCATCTTGGTTAATATTGATAGGCATTAGTTGTGATTTGGAGTAGTTTATCTTGAGTCCTGTGATATTAGCATAGGCATCGAGCAGTTGTTTAATAACCCTTATTTCCAAGCTCTTTGCCTGGAGGATGAGCAGTGTATCATCAACATATTGGATCACCGGATACAACTCCAAGGCAGGTTGTTCAATTGGCAATGAAAGGTGCCCCTCCGTCCAAGCTGCATTGACCATTGATTGTAAAAGATCCGCTGCTAATACAAACAACAGAGGGGAGAATGGATCACCCTGTCAAACTCCTCTTTTACATTGAAATTCCTTGCCCGGAACTCCATTCAGTAGAATCGACGTAGTTCCTGAATTTAGAATCATTTCCACCCATGAACACCACTTGTCGTCAAAGCCCTTGCATCTCAGCATTCTGAGTATGGAGGAGTGGTCCATTGTATCAAAAGCTTTAGCGAAATCTAACTTGAGGATCACAATTTCCTTACCTGACTGTTTGCATTGATGTAGAAATTCATAAGCCCATGCTAGACAATCTTGGATAGTTCTGGACCTGATGAAGCCATATTGGTTGCGATGGACAATCTTTAGGATGCGGCCTTGCAATCTTTCGACCAATAGTTTTGTGAGAACTTTAAGAACACAATTTAGTAAAGATATTGGTCAAAAATCATTTACCGTTTCTGGTGAACTGGTTTTTGGAATGAGGGTAATCAAGGAGGTGTTTAATCATTTGAGATCAATTTTCCCCTCCCAGAAATCATGGCAAAGTTGATAAAAATCCTCTTTAATAACATCCCAACAAACTTTGAGGAATAAACCATTGAAACCATCGGGTCTCGGCGCTCTATCAGAAGGGATATTTTTAATAACCTTGTTAATTTCGTCCAGAGTGAAAGGGGAAGACAATCCTTCCAATCAATCAACACATTGCACCAGTTCCTATAGCTCAAATTCCACTGAAGTTTCTGTGACAACTCCCATTCTATTTTTAAAGCACTGATAGAAAGCTGTTGCTTTTTCATCATGGTTTTCAATAGTCACACCATTTGGAAGTAATAAAGAAGATATAGTATTCCTCCTATATCTTTCTGTTGCCCTTGCCTGAAAGTACTTAGTGTTTTCCTCCCCCTCGACCGCCCATCTGTAAGTACATCTTTTTTTCCAGTACGCGCTTTGATACTTGAGTATTTTTATCAGCTGATTTTTCAAAATGCACCTGAAATTAGATTCAGGTATAAATAGAGTACGGAGGTCCTCCAAACTATCTAGATGGAGCAGTTGTTTGTTGCAGTTTTCAATCACTAGTTTCAACTTGGACAACTGCTTACTCCATTATTTTAGGGCATATCTTAGTCTTTTCAGTTTAGCCGAGATGCGAGTGGCAGAAGATGTTGCTTTGATGGGCTTATTCCAAGAATTCTGCACCGTCTCCATAAACCCGGGCATTGTGGCCAGTAATTTTCAAATCTAAAGAGTTTACATCATGGAATAGATGTTTGAATCTGCATGACACATGGAATATGATCAGAAACTGGTTTAGCGAGAGGTTTGACCATAGTATTTGGGAATTTCAAAGTCCATTCAGGGGATGTAAAGAACGAGTCGATTTGCTCTAGTAATGGGTTTTCCTGCATATTGCTCCAAGTGTACTTTCTGCCTTTGATTGGAATCTCGATCAAGGCCAGGGAGCTGAGAATTTCATTAAACTTAATTATATCATCAATGTTTCCTTCATGGAGGTTGCGATTCTGTAATGATCGAATAAAATTGAAATCTCCCATGAAAACCCATAAATCATCAATTTCAACGTTGAGATTCTCAAACCATTGAGTGAAAACATCTCTTTCTGGGCCACTGTAGGGGCCATAGATGTTGGTGAGTAGCCAGTGTTGATTTGAATGGACCGATGTAAATTTAATGGTGATTGCAAAAGCATGCTTATGCAATGTCACCCCAGTGAAAAGACTACTACACCAAATAATTATAAGGCCACCAGATGCTCCCTCGGATGGGAAAAATTCATATTTATCAAACCTTCTAGGGCAGCATTTACGAATGAAAGAGTGATCAAACTCCTCTTTCTTAGTTTCCTGTAGACAGATGATCGAACAATTGGATTCATCAATTTTGTTGCGTAGAGCCAAACTTTTAGACTCATGGTTCATACCACGCATGTTCCAACATAAAATGTTCCAAGCAGCAGTTGACATCAAAATAAAGGCGGGAAATAAGAAAATTCAAATATTGTAAAATGAGGCATCAGTCCACTAGGGAGCAATGTCCATATCCTCCTGGGCCTCTGGCTGGGCCCTCTCCTGTTGTCGCATCAAGATCTCCACCGACAGCTCCTCCCTAGGAATACCACATTGAACCACTCCAATGTGTTGAATTGTAGGAATTGGGGTCTCTGGGGGAATAGCCCTCGGTTCTGCAACTATCTCCATATCTTCAGAAATGTCTTTGTCATTGAATACAGGGGAGCATCTGGGCTTGACATGAGAGACTTTCTGCTTGGAATCAGCCATGGATGGCGCTTTAAAGCCCTGAAACCTAGTGGATCTTGCACTTCTACAAACCATAGATACATCCAGAGGAGCCCCTGGTCTCTTCCTGCGCGAGTAGGTAGCACTTGCCATCTGAATCTCATCCCTGCAGCTTAAATGTTGGTTCCTCTCTTGAGTCTGATTGTCACAGATTGCATCAGGCTGAAGTGTATGTACAGAAGACAATATCTAATGGTGTCTTTCTGCCATGTATTCCATACACACTGTCCAAACTTCCTAGGAGCAAAAGACTGTGGTGGAATCCCTTGAAAAAGGAGTGCAGGGGAATATCGAAAGGTATGCATACTCCATAAGCTTGAAAAACAAGAGATGTATCCCCTAGGCTACCTGCATCCAATCCAAATGTGGCGACAGTCCAATTTTCCTTATGTGGACACTTGAGTAAAACCCTGCAAAGAACTCGAGCAAAGTAGCAGGCATATGGACATCAAGGACCAGCTGATGAGAGTTGAGCTGAACGAATGCCATGTGTCCAGACTGCCGACCCAAGATGACATTGTCTGCAACCTCTTCTAATAACTGTACATGTTCATTCCAGAGGCGCATGCCGTCATCATATCCAGAATCATCAGTCTATACCCCATCCATCATTAAAGGCCCCTCGTACCCTGTTAACTGTCGATAGCTGATACCTTGATAAGTAGCAGGGACATGAGGTATTTCTGGCCAAACTCCCCATCCCTGTTGTGGAGCGGCAGGTGCAGGAGCAGCCTCCCAGGCATTGTTAGCATTTTCCAATTGCCAAACATGGGCGTCATGCTGGGCTTGTTGCATAGCATTGAGAAAAGGTGGTTGGTCTGGGTGTGGTGAGGCACCCATGGGAGGCACCTCATCTTCATTGCTTAAAAGCCCCTGAGTAGCATCTCTTCCATTTAGAACATAGACCGACACAATCCAAGATTGGCCCATACCACTCATATTAGTAAACCTCTTGATAACTAAGTTGTATGGCACCAAAGTTAATTCATTGATTAGCACTCTAACCAACACACGGGACTTTTTGTAGCCTGGCCTATGCCAAAACAAGCACCTAGCAAAACAGGAAACAGCCTTGATGATGTAGTACTCAGTCTGATAGTTCAAAGGGAAGCCCAAAAGCATCACCCAAGCTTCTCTTTCTGCAACTAGACGTTGCATGTTGGGCCCTTCATCATGCCTCAAAAGGTAAAAAGTAGATAGGTCATCCAGAGCTTGTTCTCCCAAATCAACCATCGCATCCCTAACTAGTATGTCCGCAAAACGTACCAAGCCAACACAAAAGGGGTAAATCTCACCCTCCAAAGTTTTAGCATTATGATCTTCGGCCAAGACTCTTCTAACTTCAGTAAGAACTATCTCACGCTGTAAATCAGGAGGAGAGGGGACGACAAATACCAGTGCATGCTGCGCGTGGTCAAGTGGCGGCTCATCGACGACCATCATGTTCCTCTATAGGCGGCCATGGGGAATCTGCTGGATGTTCATCGCTCTAGGAACAAACTGATATGGCATCACGGGGATGGTCGCCATTGCTAGGTGGCTGCAATCCTTGGCGGCAGAAGACGGAGGAGCCGGGGCAGAGAGAAGAAAACCCTCGTTGCGTTTGGAAGGAGTAGCAAAAGGGGAAAAACCTTGGTATTCGATGGGAAGGGGCTCTGACTGCTTGTTAGCGATTAGACATTTGGGAGGCGAAACGGCCAGAGAGGTATCGGGAACCCGCGCAAGCGGTGGGATATCCTTCTGTAGTAAAGACTTAGCTACCCAAGTTTGTTGCTTATGTCGCTCCGTTGTAATACTCTGTTTTGGTTGCCACATCTTGCGCTTTGAAATAAAATTCAGTTTTCGTCTCCAAACCATGGGTTGAGAGGCGGCCCATGTCTTACATTCCCATCCATAATGACCCAGACGCCTGCAACGAAGCCCAATAATGCATGTTGGTCTAGCGTGGCCGACGACAAGGCATCTTGAGCACGATACCTTTACATCCCACGTATGGGAAGTATAACTCAAATCTTCATGAAGATTGCATGTGTAGCCCAGATTTATACAATTCATGCAAGAAATTCCTGGACAGTTAATCGCAATATGGCCCTTTCTAAAGCATGCTTCACATCCATGGATCTTAGAATAAATAAATTCTTTGGAAGGAACAGATTTAATGTTTAAACAATTTTTCACCTAATCATTTGAGTAACCTGCATGCAAGAGATCAAGAATTTCCTCCATGAGTGGGAAAGAAGTGGATTCCCAATAGTTTTGCTAAAACCTTGACCCTTCAAAAAATTGCTTGTGATTGATGAAACCCTCCACAGCCAGATCATTGTTAAAACTTCCAAACCTCAAATGTGTTGAAGATTGAGAATGATTCAACAAAGGAGAAGCCCTGCAGCCCTGCTAATGATCTCTCCCTCCTCAAGATCAGACATATAACCTTTATCAGATTGAGCACTCAAACGAAGAAAGTTCAAAGATGATTTGATAACCAGAGGTGATCTCTGGGATCTCATGATCCAGATGCCAATAATTATTATCCATTGAATAATCCACATGATCCTTGAATAGGCGAAAATGACAAATGAAGTTTGGCCAAATTCTGTCCTTCAAACCATATATAAAATGACTAACTTGATTGGATGCCACCGAGAATTTAAAACTCCGAGAACCCAATTGAAGAACATTGAAACCAAGGGCCAACCACTAATGCAACATTGTAACACAATCCCCACCGCCTCTTCTGTAAGAGGAAAAGAGGGTGATGAGAAAGAAACAACCAAGAAAAAGTCCTTGCAGCCTTGTGTTTTGTCATAGTGAACCGAAGATCCAAATCTAGAACGAACCTGGTTTTCCACCTTGAGGCCAAGGGCGAAATCCCAGTGGATGAGACTTTCCGTACCGTTGGAGAGGATGAACAATGCCTAGAGATCTTCCTCGGAGCCCGATCTGCACACGCCATTGGAGGAGAAGGTGGAGATGGACGTGGAGGTGGGAGAGGAGGTGGAGGTGGAGGCGGTCATAGTTTTTTTTTCCGGATTGCTTGGTTCCCCATTGCTATAGAATAGTTTGCTGCAGATATTAAGTCTTTCATGTGTGGTTGAATTGACACCTCAACTGCGAATACTCGAGAATATTATTTGGATCCCCTTGTGTCAAATCAATGAATTTGGGTTGAATACTCTACCCTCGAAAACTGTTGCGATCCCCTATACTTGTGGGTTATCAGCACATCATACTATATAGAGCCTATGGCTAAGGCAGAGGGGATGACCTTCATCCATTCTCATTCTTCTGCCATGATCGAGCTTTGAGTCTTACTCAACTTCACACCTTACAAATCAGGCAAGAAATCCTTCTTTGACTGATCAATTTTGAACTCTTTCAAAATCTTGTCAAGGTATGTACTCATTGAAAGCCTTATCAAGCGTCTTGATCTATCTATATAGACCTCGATGCCCAACAGTTAAGTAGCTTTATCCAGGCATCCCTTTGAAAAACTCCTTTCAAACAACCGTTTATGCTTTCCAGAAATTCGACATCATTTCCCATCAACAATATGTCAACCACATATACTTATCGGAAATTCTATAGTGCTCCCACTCACTTTGTTGTAAATACAAGTTTCTCATAAACTTCGTATAAACCCAAAAGCTTTGATCACCTCATCAAAGCATATATTCCAACTCCGAGATGCTTGCTCCAGCCCATAGATGGATCGCTTGAGCTTGCATACCTTTTAGCATCCTTAGGACTGACAAAACCTTTTGGTCGTATCACATATAACCTTTCCTCAAGGAAACCGTTAAGGAAACGATGTTTTGACATCCATATGCCAGATTTAATAATTGAAAAATGCAGCAATTGCTAACATAATTCCAACAGACTTTAGAATCGCACGGGTGAGAAAGTCTCATCATAGTCAACTCCTTGAACTTGTAGGAAACTTCTCTGCGACAAGTCGAGTTTTATAAATGGTGACATTCACCATTAGCGTTTGTCTTCTTCTTAAAGGTCCATTTGTACTCAACGACCTACCGTTCAACGGGCAAGTCTACCAAAGTCCATACTCGGTTTTCATACATGGATCATTTCATAGATTTCATGGCTCCTAGCCATTTGTTGGAATCCGGGCCCACCATCGCTTCTTCATAGCTCGTAGGTTCACTGTTGTCTAACAACATGACCTCCAAGACAGGATTGATGCAGCACTTAGGGGCTGTATGAGTCCTTGTCGACCTACGAGGTTTGGTGGCAACATGATCCGAAGGTTCATGATCATTAACAATTGCTTTCTCTTCACTTGGTGTAGGCGTCACAGAAACATCTTTCTGCGTCGTGCTACTATCGAACTGAGGTGATGGTTCAACAACCTCATCAAGTTCTACTTTCTTCCCACTCAATTCTTTCGAGAGAAACTATTTCTCGAGAAAGGACCCATTTTCAGCAATAGACACTTTGCCCTCGGATCTGAGATAGAAGGCATACCCAACTTTTACCTTAGGGTATTCTATGAAGATGCATTTGTCTGCTTTGGGTTCGAACTCATCAGGTATAAGTGTCGCATTCCCAAACTCTGAGAAATGACAGCTTAGGTTTCTGCCAAACCATAATTCATACAGTGTCATCTCAATGGATTTAGATGGTGCCCTATTTAAAGTGAATGTAGTTGTCTCTAATGCATAACCTCAAAACGATAGTGGCAAAACGATAAGAGACATCATAGTATGCACCATATCCAATAGATCACGACTACGACGCTCGGACACACCATCACACTATGATGTTCTAGGTGGCGTGAGTTGCAAAACAACTTCCACATTGTCTTTAGTTGTATACCAAACTCGTAACTCAGATATTCACCTCCACGATCATATCGTAGACATTTTATCTTCTTGTCACGATGATCTCAAACTTCACTCTGAATTTGCTTGAAGTTTTCAAACGATTCAGACTTGTGTTTCATTAAGTAAATATACCCATGTCTACTCAAATCATCAATGAAGCTGCGAAGGTAAGAAAATAACGATATCCACCACACGCTACAACACTCATTGGACCGTATACATCAACATGAATCATTTCCAATAAGTCACTTTGCCGCTCCATCATACCGGAAAATGGGGTTTTAGTCATCTTGCCCAAGAGGCATGGTCCGCATGTCTCAACCGATTCGAAATCAAGTGAGTCCAAAGATCCATCGGCATGGTGTTTCTTCATGCACTTTACACCAATATGAACTTTATCGGCAGTGCCACAAGTATGTGGTACTATCATTATTAACTTTGCATCTTTTGACATCAATAAACCATTCTCATTGGGTGCATGGCCATTGAAGGTATTATTCATGTAAACAGATTACCATTATTCTCTAACTTAACTGAATAACCCTATTGAAATAAACACGATCTAATCACGTTCATGCTCAATGCAAACACCAAATAACATTTATTTAGGTTCATCACTAATCCCAAAGGTAGAGAGAGTGTGCGCTAGTGATCACATCAACCTTGGAAACACTTCCAACACACATCGTCACCTCGCCCTTAGCTAGTCTCCGTTTATTCTCTAGCTTTTATTTTGAGTTACCAACATTTAGCAACTAAACCGGTACCTAATACCCAGGTGCTACTAGGAGTACTAGTAAGGTACACATGAATAAAACGTATATCAAATATACTTATGTTGATGTTGCCAGCCTTCTTATCTACCAAGTATCTATGGCAGTTCCGCTTCAGTGACCGTTCTCCTCATAATAGAAGCACTCAGTCTTGGGTTTGGGTTCAACCTTGGGTTTCTTCACTGGAGCGGCAACTGGCTTGACATTCTTGAAGTTTTCCCTTCTTGCCCTTTCCCTTCTTGAAACTAGTGGTTGTACTAACCATCAACACTTGATGCTCCTTCTTGATTTCTACCTTCGCGGCGTTAAACATCGCGAATAGCTCAGGGACCATCTTATCCATCCCTGACATGTTATAGTTCATCACGAAGCTCCAGTAGCTTGGTGGCAGTGACTTGGATAACTATATCAATTACTATCTTATCTGGAAGATCAACTCCCACTCGATTCAAGCGCTTGTAGCACCCAAACAATCTGAGCACATGCTCACTGATTGAGCTATTCTCTTTCATCTTGCAAACAAATAATCTTGTTAGATGTCTCACACCTCTCAACACGGGCATGAGCCTGAAATCTCAATTCTAGCTCTTGGAACATCTCATATGCTCCGTGACGTTCAAAATGTCTTTGGAGCCTCAATTCTAAGTTGCAATGCATGACACACTGAACTATCAAGTAGTCATCACAACGTGCGTGTCAGATGTTCACAACATCCACAGACGATGCTAGAGGGGCTGGCGCACCAAGCGGTGCATCAAGGACGTAAGCCTTCTGTGCAGCAATGAGGAAAATCCTCAGTTTACGGACCCAGTCCGCATAATTGCTATTACCATCTTTAGACTTACTTTTTCTCTAGGAACATATCAAAAAACACAGGGGATCTACAACGCGAGCTATTGATCTACAACATAATTTTGCAAAGACAACTTCAGACTATGTTCATGATGATGAGTTCAATTAATCATATTACTTAAGAACTCCCACTCAAATTGACATACCTCCGGTCATCCGAGTGCTACATGAACCAAATTCACCAACCAAGTCTGATCATCACGTGAGATCAGGTGGTGTCAATGGTGAACATCTCCATGTTGATCATATATACTATATGACTCATGTTGGACCTTTTAGTCTCTTGTGTTTCGAGGCCATGTTTGTACATGCTAGGCTCGTCAAGTTTAACTCGAGTGTTCCACATGTGCGACACTGGCTTGCACCCGTTGTATGTGAACGTAGAGTCTATCACACCCGATCATCATGTGGTGCTTCAAAACAACAAACTTTCGCAACGGTGCACACTTGGGGGGAATATAATTTTATCTTGAAATTTTAGTGAGGGATCACCTTATCGTGCTACCGTCGTCCTAAGCAAAATAAGATGCACAAAAGGATTAACATCACATGCAAATCATAAGTGACATGATATGGCCATGAACTTGTGCTTTTGATCTCCATCTGTAAAGCACCAGCATGATCTCCATCGTCACCTGCATGATGATAACCCACAAGTATAGGGGATCGCAACAGTTTTCGAGGGTAGAGTATTCAACCCAAATTTAATGATTCGACACAAGGGGAGCGAAAGAATATTCTCGAGTATTAGCAGCTGAGTTGTCAATTCAACCACACCTGAAAGACTTAATATCTTCAGCAAATTATTTAGTAGCAAAGTAGTATGGAAGTAACGGTAATGATGGCAAAAGTGATAGTAGCAGTTTTGTACTGTTTGTAACAGTAGCAATGGAAAAGTAACTTGACAAGGATCAATATGTGAAAAGCTGGGGGACATGAACTCCTAGCGAAGTAAGACATGGCTCCCCACCACACCCACCCTTAAACCCTAGTCCATCGGCGATCTCTTCGTCCTTCCAGTGATTTGGCCATCTGATCTGATCATCGTCTCTGGCGTCTTCTGATCTCCATCCGCATACTCTTTGTGATGGGATCATCTCATCTAGATGTACCATTGACTTGGACTTCTCCAAGGGTAGGGTTTTTGCTGAGGAGATATACAATGTCTCTGGTCTCACCGTTCATCCTATGGAAAATTTGGGATCTTTCACCCTGGTGGCATCGTTCAGCAGGCATGATTTCAGGCTCACCGAGGCTTTTGTGGCAGCAACACTTGAATCTACATTGGTAGGTTTGGCCATTGATCTCATGGTTTCTGCATGCCATTGGTGAGAAGGTATTCCGTTTTAATGTTTCATGCAAAGAAGTGGGTTTTTACATTGTGGATCTTCAGTCTTTCTCTTGCCTACAATTCAAGTGTTATTTTCATTTGTGGGGTAATGGGGGACCAAATTAGGTCCGGGAGTTTAAGTTATGGAAGAAAGAATGTGATGTAGAGTGGATCCTTATTAGCCCATCTAAACGTAGAGTAGCTTCGGGTCTCTTAGCAATGCATAAACCTCGTGCAAAATCTGCTCTTAAGTCTGGTTCTACAGTCCGTAATAGATTATCTTTTGCTACTTTTCAAAACTATGAGGTTTGCAAAGGTTATCGCTATCATGCCACATTAAATTGTATTGCTTCCACGAAGATTGCCGGATATGATATCCCGGCTAATGAACAAGTTGTCATTCAACCACCTCCTCTGACCGATCTTCAGTGGACCATTGCCTCGCCGCCGATTGTCTTTGATACTGTTAGTTCATCAATGATCCAACAATGCCTACTTTCGCGTGATTGCTCACCAGATCAGGCACCTTAATCCTCGGGCGAGATTTCAGGATCTTCAAATTCATCATCCATGGGCCATGATGAAATGACTACAAGCCGAAATAGGTCTGGGCCTTCACTTACATCGCTACCTATCCAAAGCGAGGCCGCAAAATCTTTTGATAATTTGATTGATGAAATTGTTATGTGCCAGCTATGCTTCAGAAAGGGTCATTTTTCTTCTTCCTGCGCGCCAACTCTAAAGTGCTTAGGTTGTTCTCGAGTTGGTCATCAGAGGAGGGATTGTGCTCATTTGGCCTGTGAGTTGGGTTTGGTATGGAAACCTAAATCCACTAACGATTCAGGTACCGAGGCTCAAGCCGGAGGCAGCAAGAGTATCTATCCGACATGCATTTACTAAACCTGGACTCCTCGTTTGTGCAAACGCCGACCACATCGCCCAGTTCCATCAACCTCGGCCCCAAGACACCCATTAGCACACCTCCGGTGACTCCGCAACAACCTTCCGAACCTTTCCCACCGGTCATCTCGTCAGAGATGGCGAACTTCCCTTTGGACCCAATGCTCTATGTCCCTGTTGGGCATCACATCATTGATGGAGGGGATGCACGCTAGCCTCGATCATTTGTCACGCCGCATGTCCCGATGCAGCGTCACCATGAGGAATATATGCTTGCTGAAGTGATGCATGTGCCCCCGCCGGGTCAGATAGGAGCTACTAGAGAGGAGGTGGCTGACTGGTTGGAAGGGCATGTATATCAGGTTCATTCTGTGCAGCCTTGTATCAATGCCGTTGGACTATTCAGAGTTAGAGATGCAGCGGTTCATTACACCCTGCTTAAGCTCCCTCCTCAAGCACTAGGAAACGATCATTTTGTTCGATTCATGAAGCATGATGAGGGTGAGGGTTTTCGCAGAGCTCAGGGTTTTCCTCAAGGACTAATAGTGTTCTTGGGTATTCCGTTGGATTTTCATAATACGGAAAACATACACGCTGCTGTTAACACTTTTGGCAAGTTCCATCACTGGAATAGTGAAGATCCGTATTTGGTCAGGTCATTGGTTTTTGCATCTTTTCCTGAGGATGCTCTGGTTCCTCGAGATATTGTTTTCTCAGATTTTGCTGACTAGGGAGGCACCAGAGTTTCTTGGATAGTGCCTATATACATACTTGGGGCTAATTTCGCTAAGCAGATGCCTCCAGATGAGGACTGGGTGCCCATCAATGGGAATCCACACCCTTTGCCAGTTGTGCCTTTCCCTGAGCCCTGGCATTCATCCTTCCTCCATAACCTGTTTTAGGATGGAATGATGTCCCTCCACCGCCGCCACCTGAGTAGCCTACTGTTGGGGACAATAATTTTGGTAATGCTGTTTGGGGAGAGGAGGATGATCACCATGAAGCTCAAATGCCAGAATAGGAGTCCATGGTAATTGATCAGCATGATCTTTCTGACTGTGTGGATCAGCACAATGGCCAGCCCAATATTGTGCTTATAGAAGATGAAGAACATCCAATTATGCAGGAGGAGGAGCAACTAGTGCTACCTGAGATGGACCAGCAGGGGCACTTGCAGAATGATGTGAATCCAGAGTACAATCCTGATGATTGGGCTTTGGTTAATTACCATCCACCAATGGAACAAATGGATCAGGAAATTGCAACTAAAGGAGCTGTGTTTGGACCTGAATTGCCGCCTGAGCTTGTTTTCAAGAGGTCTTTTGAGACTTTGTTTGAGCAGGCCATTATTACTCTACTCCCAAAACCGTTGCAAGTCTTGCCAATCCAATCAGTGATGTTATCCAAGAGGAGATGTGACTTAGCTTTCAATGATGCCCTAAGATTGACTTGGATTGAGCCCACAGAAGTGATTGTTCAACGCCAGAGTCTAGAACACTTCTCCCACAACTGCAGGATGTTTCTTCCTCACCTATTGAGCCACTTGAGTAGATAGATCATGGAATTGGCAGCAAGAAGGTGGGAAGACCGAGGAAGACTTTGGCACCAACACCCATAGTGGAGACTTCTATCCGTAGATGCACTCTTGGATCCATTCAGAGAGATGATTTCAAACCTACCTTTCAAGAGCTCCCAATGCAATCTAAGAGAAAGAAACCAAAGGCAAAACCATTCTCTGTTGTTGAGGATCTGCCTGGTGACATATCCACTACTGACATTCCTCCTCCAACACCTATTAAGAAGATTCAACAGATTGGGAAGGAACTTGGCATGGAGGACAGTGTTCTGTCTATGGAACAACTTTTGGCTAATCCTATAGCTACTTCCAACAACTCTTCTGATGATTAGTGTGCTCCTGGTGCATTAGGAGTGGCAGGGTTTTTCTTTTGGCTTCTTTTGGACAGAGTTCTCTGTTATGCTTTGTGTTCTACCCTGTATTGATCTGGTTGTACTCAAAGTGGACAATCTTGGTGTTTATGCTTTATGGGGCATTATGTGTCACGACAATTTGCTATATTTCCATTGTTTTTATAATGAGTAACAATTGTAAGAACTGGAAAGTTCTATGTTGGAATGTTAGGGGTCTAAACTCAGATGCTAGGTAGAGGGCAGTAAGGCAGAAGCTGGATGAGAGTCAGTGTGTTGTGGCATGTTTTCAAGAGACCAAATACTCCTCTTTTGATTTTAGAGCTATTAGATCCTTTTTCCCCAAAACGTTTGATAGTTTTGTTTTTCCCCTTCTGTGGATGCTTCTGGTGGTATTTTAATTGTATGGAATTCATCCATCTTTGGGGGCAGCCTAATTGAAGTTCATCAGCATGCTTTAGTGGTATAGTTCATATCCAAGCAAAACAATGAACAATGGGCTATAGTTTCTATTTATGGGCCCTGTCGAGGGGAAGCCAGAGACATTTTTGTCAGTTGGTTATATAATTTGCAAATACCCCAAGGTGAACATTGGCTTATTGTTGGGGATTTCAACTTCATTAGATCAGTTGATAACAGAAACATGCCTGGGGGTGATCTGAATGATATTTTTATTTTTAATGAAGTGATTTCTCACATAGGTCTGCTTGAATTGCCCCTGAAGGGGAGGTCATATACATGGTCTAATATGCAAGATAGTCCCCTCTTGGAGCAACTTGACTAGTTTTTCACATCTACTGACTAGATCTCCTATTACCCCATGACTGAAGTTATTCCTTTAGCAAGGATGGCCTCTGATCATGTCCCTTGCATGGTGACTGTCAAAACAACCATACCCAAATCAAATATTTTCATATTTGAAAATTACTGGGTTGAGCTTGAGGGTTTTATGGACTGTGTTAGCAAATCTTGGCAGAAACCTTCCATTAAGTCTGACATTACTGCTAAAATTGCAGACAAGTTTAAAGCTCTGAGAGTAGCTTTAAGGAAATGGCAGATCAATATGTCCAAATTAAAAGGTTTAATCACAAAGTGCAATCAGGTGATTCTCTACCTTGATGGTTTGGAGGAACTTAGGCCTTTGCATAGACCTGAATTTAACTTTAGAAAGGTTGTTAAGTTACATGTGGAAAAACTATTACATCTTCAGTTTTTATATTGAAAAAATAGATGCATGGTAAGATACATAAAAGTTGGTGGGGAGAACACAAAATTCTTTCGTGCTATGGCCACTAAGAGACATAGGAGAAATTCTATTGCTAGTCCGAGGACAGTGGATGGTACTATGGTTTCAGAGCATTCTCAGATGGAGGGTATCATATGGAACTGTTTCAAGAACAGAATGGGAGTATCTCATGGTATCACAATGGGATTTGATTTAAATTCTTTGTTGACACCAATTGAGGGCTTAGACTTTTTAATTGAACCTTTCAGTAAAGAGGAAATGAATGATACCGTTAAACATATGCCAATTGACAAAGCCCCTGGGCCAGATGGTTTTAATGGTTTGTTCTTTAAAAAGTGTTGGCTCATTATCTGCCATAAATTTTATGAGCTAGCTAAGGCTTTTCATAAGGGTTCTGCTGCTATTGGAAACATTAATGGATCATACATCACCTTATACCTAAAAAGCTGGCCCCAACGGAGATAGGTGACTACATGCCAATCTCCTTAACTGAGATGGGGCTCAAGTTCCTATCCAAGATGGCTGCTAATAGGTTTCAAAGGATCATCATGAAATGTATTCACAAAAACCGGTATGGATTTATTAAAAGCAGAACAATTCAGGATTGTATTGGTTGGTGCCTTGAGTACTTACACCAATGCCACCAATCTAAGAGACCAATTGTTATTCTTAAATTGGTTTTTGAGAAGGCTTTTGATTCAATTGAACATGAGGCTATCCTTCTGATCCTAAAGCATAAAGGGTTTAATGCCAAATGGATTACTTGGGTCAAGCAATTGCTTTCTACTGGAACATCTTCGGTTCTTTTGAATGGAGTGCCTGGTAGACAATTTCTGTGTAAAAAAGGTGTCAGACAAGGAGATTGTCTCTCCCATTTGCTTTTTGTAATTGTTGCCGATCTTTTTCAAACAGTAGTCAATGACATGTTCAGGAAGGGCATTCTTAAGTTTCCTATACCATGTCATGACCAGGATTATCCAATAGTGCAATATGCTGATGATACCTTGATAATTCTTCCAACAGATAAGGCACACCTGCTTGCTCTAAAACATATGCTTCAGGTTTTCTCCACTTCCACTGGTTTAGTGGTTAATTACCACAAGTCATCCATGGTTCCTATTAATGTGGAAGAGAATGCAATCAATCAGCTACAAGCAGACTTTGGATGTCATGTAGGGAAAGTGCCATTCTCATATTTGGGATTAGCTGTGGGTACCACCAGGCCAAAAATAATTGATTTCATGCCTTTGGTAGACTGCATGGAAAGAAGGATGTCTGCTAGCTCATGTTTCCTCAATCAGGGTGAAAGGCTGCAGTTTCTTAATTCTGCTCCATCATCTATGCCTATTTTCTACCTTGGCAGCTTTCTTGTCACACTTGGAATATTGAAGCAGTTGGAGAGAATTCAGAGACAATGTCTATGGAGGAAGCATAGAGATGAACCCTCACCTTCCTTAGCTGCATGGGACCTGATCTGCAGACCCAAGAATAAGGGGGGGGGGTTAGGGATCTTGAATTTGGGCATCCAAATAATTGCTCTCCTGCTCAAACACGTGCACAAGTTTCTGAATAGGATGGATTTGCCATGGGTTTCTCTTATTTGGAACACATATTACCATGGAAGGGTACCATAGGGTACTGAGAGATGTGGATCTTTCTAGTGGAAAGATATATGTAAAATGTTGGATCATTTCAGAACCACAAACTGGGTGCAGATTAACTCACGAAACTCTGCCTTGTTTTGGTCCGACAGATGGAAGCTTGGGGATTCTATGACTACCCTTCAATCAAGGTTCCCAAGGCTTTTCTCCTATGTGAAAGATCCCTGGATAATAGTGTCTAAGGCCTTTCAAGCGCGGGATATTTCAGAGATGTTTCACTTACCCTTGTCTGAACAGGCATATAATGAATACATGAGGATTCAGGCAATGATGACCTCTCACAGCAGAGACTTGAATGCAAATGATATCTGGTTTTGGCAAGGGACATGCAATGGTTACAAAGCCAAGATATTCTATTCCTTCATGCATTCTACCTTGTCATTTAACCCATTGTTGCTATGGATATGGAAATCATCATGTACAATGAAAATTAAGGTGTTTGCTTGGATGTTGACAATGGACAGGCTTAACACCAAGGACATGGTTGAAAGGAGGCATTGGCATATGGATGATGGGGTAAATGTACTCTATGTCCTTTGCAGACAAGGGAAACCAGAGATCATTTTTTTTCTTCCACTGTAATTTCAGTGTCAGAGTTTGGAATTATCTTCAAATCAATTGGCCGCAGGGAGATAATATGAGCAACATTGTGATACAGGGCAAGCATGATTTTGGAAAACCTTTCTTCACTAAAGTGGTTTTTGTTGCTTGCTGGAATATCTAGATAATTAGAAATACTAAAGTCTTCAAGCATGAAAGGATCAGCTTTAATAAATGGAGAAGTGCTTTTATTCATGACATGACTCTCAAGCAAAATAGAATTAAGTCCGTCTTTAGAGATGACTTACTGAGGTGGATTTCTTTTTTGCTTCCTTGAGGTATTGTTTTGTAGTATTTTGTTTCCCTATTGTAGCGTGTTAGCTTTCTCCTTTCTTTTGGTTGATTACCTCTGGTAATCCATGTAACTCGTATCCCTGTGTTTTGGTAATTATGTCAGATGGCATTCATCATGCAACGTTTATAACATAGGGTGACATAGAACTAGCTCCAATTCATCAATTTAATGTAGGCATGTATTCCATATATAGACATACGTGCTTATGGAAAAGAACTTGCATGGCATCTTTTGTCCTACCCTCCCATGGCAGCGGGGTCCTAATGGACACTAATGGATATTAGCACTTAGTTAATACATGAACTCCTCAAACTACGGTAATCACCGGAAAGAATCCCAATTATTGTCACCCTGGGGGATGCGGATCATAACTCGTAATAGGTGTCTACAACTTGCAAGATAGGATCAAGAGCACATATATATTCATGAAAACATAATAGGTTCAGATCTGAAATCATGGCACTCGGGCCCTAGTGACAAGCATTAAGCATAGCAAAGTCATAACAACATCAATCTCAGAACATAGTGGCTACTAGGGATCAAACCCTAACAAAACTAACTCGATTACATGGTAAATCTCATCCAACCCATCACCGTCGAACAAGCCTACGATGGAATTACTCACGAACGGTGGAGAGCATCATGGAATTGGTGATGAAGGATGGTTGGTGATGATGATGGCATCGATTTCCCCTCTACGAAGCCCAAAACGGACTCCGGATTTGGCCTCCCGAGGAAGAACAGGAGGTGACGACGGCTCCGTATCGTGAAACGTGGTGAACTTTTCTCTCTAATTTTTTCTCCCCGAATAGGATTATATGGAGTTGGAATTGAGGTCGGTGGAGCTGTAGGGGGCCACAAGCCACCTGGGTGCGGCCTAGGGGGCGCCCCCTGACTTGTGGCCAGTGGGTGGCCCCCTCTGGTTGATTCTTTTTCCAGTATATTTTATTAATTCCAAAAATATTCTCCGTAAATTTTTAGGTCAATCCGAGAACTTTTATTTTTGCACAAAAATAACACCAAGGCAATTCTGCTGAAAACAACATCAGTCCGGGTTAGTTCCATTCAGATCATGCAAATTAGAGTCCAAAACATGGGCAAAAGAGTTTGGAAAAGTAGATACGATGGAGACATATCAACTCCCCCAAGCTTAACCCATTGCTTGTCCTGAAGCAATTCAGTTGACAAACTGAAAGTGACAAAGAAAAACTTTTGCAAACTCTATTTGATCTTGTTGTTGTAAATATATCTAACTGATGTTCAGATTTTCAGCAAAGATTATAGACTAACCATGTTCACAATAATAT
This sequence comes from Hordeum marinum, assembly GCA_022496015.1. Taxonomy (NCBI): domain Eukaryota; kingdom Viridiplantae; phylum Streptophyta; class Magnoliopsida; order Poales; family Poaceae; genus Hordeum; species Hordeum marinum. Next base: position 473,408,205 of record CM039676.1, read on the forward strand.
TTAGGTCTCCCATTTACTCATATCAATGGCATAATCAACTAGCGAGCGATAATAATAAATCTCGGATGACAACAATTTTATGAAAACAATCATGATACACTATGATATAATGGTATCTCATTAGCCCTTTCTGAGATCGCAAAACATAAATGCAGAGCACCCCTGAAGAACAAGGACTGACTAGAAATTTTAATTCATGGTAAAAGAGATCCAGTCACAATCAGACTCAATATCAATTAATAGCAAAGCATACAAATGGCGGTGGTGCTCTCTAACTGGTGCTTTTTATAAGAGGAGGATGACTCTACAATAAAGTAAAATAGGTAAGCCCTTCACAGAGGGAAAAATTGAGTTGCATAGGTGCCAGAGCTCGAGCTTTTAAAACAGGGATGAATAATAATTTGAGTGGTATGCTTTCATTGTCAACATAACAACCAAGAGATTCACCATCTTCCATCCTAGATACATTATAGGTGGTTCCCAAACAGAATGATAAAGTTTTTACTCCCCCTCCACCAATCGAACACACTCCACGGCTGGCCGAATCCACGGGTGCCGTCCATACAAACAACAATCCTGGGGGAGTTTTGTTTCATTATATTTTGATTTGATTTTTGAGCATGGAACCTGGCATCTTGAATACCAGCCACTTTCTCGTGAATGATAGTGAATCAACACATATCGTGAGAATAACCCACCTAGCATGGAAGATATTGGTCTCCCCCAGTCGCTACATGAGCGATTTGGGCATACAAAACAAAATATTATTTGAGGGTTTAGAGTTTGGCACATGCAAATTTACTTGGAATGGCAGGTAAAGACCGCATATAGGTAGGTATGGTGGATTCAGATGGAACAACTTTGGGTTCAAAGAAGTGGATGCACAAGCAATATTCCCGCTTAGTACAAGTGAAGGCTATTAAGAGACAGGGAAGCGACCAACTAGAGAGCGACAATAGTCATAAACATGCATTGAGATTAACCAACATTGAATGCAAGCATGAGTAGGATATAAATCACCATGAACATAAATATTGTGGAGGCTATGTTGATTTTGTTTCAACTACATGCGTGAACGTGTGCCAAGTCAATCCACTTGAATCATTCAAAGGAGGATACCATCCTATCATACTACATAACAACCATTTTTAAATGCATGTTGGCACTCAAGACAAACCATTATACGCTCTTAGCTAATTAAGCATGGCATGAGTAACTATAATCTCTAATTCTCATTGCAAATATGTTTCATCCATAATGAGCTAAATCTAGTACGATGAGCTAATCATATTTACAAAAACAAAATAGGCCGAGTTCGTACCAGCTTTTCTCCATCTCAATCTCTTCATCACATATCGTCATTATTTCCTTTCACCTGCACGACCGAACGGTGTGAATAATAATAAGAGTGCACCTGCATTGGACTAAGCTGGAATCTGCAAACAATAACTCAAGGGAGAAGGCAAGGTAATAAGGGATCTCTGATAGATAAACAATAATGCATATGAGAGCCACTCGTCATTTTAATTGTGGTCTTCTCCTTATGACCCAAAGAAAGAAATTTCAAAGCAAGAACGAGAAAACCTATTTACATGGGAAAGCTCCCAATAAGCAATAAAAGAACAAGAAACCTTTTGGGGTTTTATTTTAATGCTACAACTAAACAAACTAGAAGGTAAATCTAGAACTATTTTTTTGGATTTTCTCAAGGTTAATTAAGCACACAAGAAGAAAGCGGAAAGAAGAAATAAACTATCATGGATGGTACAATGAAAAGTATGAGCACCGACTACTAAGATGAGTGTGTGTACATGAATGTAATGTCGGCGAGAAATACGTACTCCCCCAAGCTTAGGCTTTTGGCCTAAGTTTGTCTAGGGCCATGGCTGGCCCGGATAATATCCAAAGTCATAGTTGGGGTTGTACTGGGCTGCGGCGGCTACTGCCTGAATGGCTGCAGCATGGAGGCGAGTGGCTTCTGCGTTTCTCTTGTACTCGTTTGCCTCCTCTCTGTTTATAAAGTGTCTCCATTTTTCCTGAAAGTTAAAGAAGGAAGGAGCAGGAAGGGTAATATGGACAACACGCTGTCTATAAAAAATTAGTCGATACATGAAGGACTGTTCGTTCCTCTCAAGAAACTGGTAGTGCACCATAGCCTCATAATCAAGAACAAGATAATTAGGTACACGAGTTATATAATTCCCTCCAAAGAAATATTCATGCTTAGCATTTTTATGTAGCCTCCTAGCAATAATAGCCCCCAAGTTATATCGTCTATCATCCATTACCGCACTCTTAAGAATACTAAGATCACGTACACAAAAGGTGGCTATGCTTATTTTTACCGTTGATACATCTACCTATGAAGAGAGCAAAATAATGTAAAGCAGGAAAGTGAATGCTCCCCAAGGTAGCCTATGTAATATTTCTAGTTTCTCCCACAGTGATGCTAGCAAGAAAATCATTATATTCAGTTTTGTGAGGATCACTATGGCTGCCCCATTGTGGAATTTTGCATGCACGGTTAAAATATTCTAGGTCCATAGTATAAGAGTCATCATAAAGATTTAATAAAATAGAATGTGTATTACGCCTGGATGAAAATTCAAATCTCCGCACGAAAGAACTAGTGAGTTTATAAGAGTTGATAATATTGCTTGCATTGGTCTGAAACGAAATCCTCAAGGCCAGCATTTTGTGTGTACATGTAAAATGCTTCCTTGAAACCGACATGAACCATGAATTGATCTGATGGCCATTCACAAGGCCGCACTTGAGATTCCCTCGGTGGTTCAAGGTCGGGCTCACGTATCGCGAGTCTCGGGCCTTGGTGGTTCAAGGTCGGGCTCACGTATCACGAGTCTCGGGGCCTTCTTGCTCGAGGAACCCCCTTGGTATATTCGCCTCATTTTTTTTTCTTTCTCTGAAAAATTTCTGAAATTTTTAGTGACTCAAAATAAAGGTGAACAAAACTCCACAAAACTTATAGCAACTACTCCAACAAGTGCCTAGAGCCTATATCATGTATCAAAACTACTTGGGACCATACAAATTTGACATGCAACCTCAAGAACAAGGTCACCACAGCAGCAAAAATTTGCAATATATAAAGCACTAAAAAAACTAATTGGACCATTGGAGGAGTCACATACCGAAGATCAATCCCCCAAAACAGTTTTGCAAATGGAGCTTTGCACAAGGAGATCAAAAATGGCAGCAAAATGAGCTAGAACACGGGTTTGAGCAATGGTGGGATTTTTTCTGGAGGAAGACGAAGTGGATGGGTGCAGGAATAAATGAGGTGGGCCTACGTGGGACCCACAAGCCACCTGGGCACACCCAGGGGGTGGCTGCGTCCCGTGGGCTTGTGGCCCATTGGTGCAGCCCCCTGATATGTTCTCAGTGCTAGAAATTCTTAAATACTCTAGAAAAAAGTCATACTACATTCTCAGGGCATTTGGAGAATTATAATTTTTAGGTCATTTTTTATTGCACGGATAAATCGGAAAATATGAAATATAGCTATGCATCATCATCACATTGTTTGAATGAAATGAATGGTTGAAGTGCTTCCTTTGAAATTCTGAAAGGCCATTTCAATTTTTCCATGTATTTGTTTCACCTATTTGAAAACCTCTAGAAATGTTCAAAGAAAGAGGGGAGTAACATGACACTCCACACCAGGGGCATCTTGGTGAAATAATTGAACAATAAAACCAGGGGGTTATTTGAAAAATTATTGCAAAAGGGTTTAAAATCAAATAGGCATTTTCTGGAAATAAATTTTTGCAAAATAAATAAAACCAGGGGGTTATTTGATTATTTTTGCAACATGTCACAAATTTGTTGTGGTTTATGTCTGTATGCTTAGATTTAAAATTTGAACTTCTAAATTTGAATTTTGATAAAATTGAGCAAATCACTAAAACTTGAATAACATGAGTTTAAAAATTTATTTTTGAGTGATTCTTTTTTCTACTATTTTGTATTAGTTAGGACTATCATCCTACATAGTTTGAGAATTTTTAGGATAAATTTGGTTAGGTTTTTTAACAAAAACAGAATCTGTTTAATCCTTAATAGAGTTTAATTAGTTTAATTTTTTAGTTAAATTTGAAATCTGAGTTAGTTTAACTTTTGTTTTAGTTTTCATTAGGTTCTGTTGTTTCAACATTAGGTGACATTACTTGCTATTAATAAAAATAATTGTTTAGTTTTATACCTTATTGTTATAGGAAATCCTTATTTCTTTTCATTAGGTATAGTTTTATAAAACAATTTAGTTTTACTTTTCACAAACATTTTAGGAGATTTAATTATGTTTTCTAATAAAGAATCTTAGCAATTCTTTTCTATTAAGTAATGTTCTGTTATAAAAATATTTTAATTTGTTTTGTACTCTAGTTTAAATAGGTAAAATTTGTTTCCCCATTAATATTGTTTAGAGAAATGTTTTGTAGTAACTCTTTTTTGCATAGAATTTTATAATGAAATACTTTCTGTTTTCTAATAAAAAAATTTGTATTTTTTTCTGTTATCTAAATGACTAGTTGTTCAAAACAAATTTTATCTTGTTATGTCTTAGTAGGATTTTGACACCAAAATTTTTAGAGTCTTCTTCTTTGAGTGACTCTTCCTTTTGATTGTACTATTGCTTGTTGAAGTATTTGTTTTACCTTGCTGTTGTGTGAATTGTATTGTGATTATGCTTATTGTGTGCTTTGTTTGATTCGGTAGATCATTCAGAGTGCGAAGCTTGTTATCTAGAGTCACTTGAGTACGAGGATCGTCAGCAAGGCAAGTCACTTTGATCATATTTACCCATGTTTTTATTGCATTAGTTCTACCATCTCCCCAATTGCATGCAAAGTAGGTAATTGGAAACTTGGTTACTTGTTGTAGTATCATGTGGTAGGATCCCCTCAACCCTTTGACACTTTGGCCCCGGGAAACGTTGATTCAATTTGCTATGCTATTAGTAGACGGGGTTGGTTGTGTGATTCATGAGAGTTGTGAGATAATAAATCCAAGACCTGCATTATGATCAAGACTTCAAGACTCCGAGTTTTCAACATACCTCTGGGTGGATGATGGTTGAACGGCGCCCTGGAGAAACCAGTGGTTAGCCTAGCTGTTGCTGGAGAAGTGCGAGTATTCACGCAGAAAGGTCCACCCAGGCACAAAGAGATGGATGGATGCTTCAAGACCCAAGGCTTACCTGCACAGCCACAAGCCATTATGGGCTCTGGCTTGGTTGGATACTGTGGTGACCCTGGACAGGCGGTGCTACGAGATGTAGAAGAACGGTAGGAAAGGATGGGCACCGACAGAGTCTCAGGGAAACCCTTTAGAAGACCATGTTTTGGTCATCCGTTTCTCAAACACCCTGAAGTGCGAGAAATCCAACAAAGGCGACCAAATCTTGTGGGGAACGTGTGCAAAACTCTGTAGAGTACACAAACCTAATCGATTAGCCGTGTCCACGGTCATGGACAACTTGAGCCAAAGGAACTGAAACTATCTGGAATTCTCAACACAAGTATTATATTGATGAGGGTATTAATGACAACTTGGGTATGAGAATTGGTTGGTGGAACCATCTCATTAATCAACCAACATAGTAGTAATAACTTTTGCTTAGCCGCTCTCTTATTGTAGGAAAATTGGCTTTATGCAAAACTTACTACCCCACCTGCCATATTTGCATATAGAATAGATGATTACTTTTCACCCCTCTCTTTTGTGACATTGGCGGCGTATTCAATATGTTGACCTTCACGGCTGCAACGTATCATGTTGCAAAGTATTTTTCCGACCAGGAGTGAGGATACGCTCTACGCTCGGTGAGATGCCCTTGGAGTCAGATGGACTCAACTACCTTTCAAGCTTCCGCAAGATTAGTTTATCTCATGAGTTGGCCTTCAGCCACTTTATTGTAATTCTTATTGTAATAAAGGACTCGATATGAGATTTCGATTAATTTAATGTTGTGTGATTTCCCTTTGATATATACATTGATGTACCGTGTGTGTACCAGCATGATCTTGGGATGGTACGGAAACACCGGAGATTCGACCTTTCAGGTCGGGTCGCTACAACAACACAAAGTAAAAGTGGGTACAAAATTTTGTGCTCTCTAAATTCATTCATCTGATGCTCATCAAAAAGAAACCATCAATAAGGTTGATCAAGTCTTATTGACAAACTTTTTTCGAATGACACGGAACCGGAGAATTTTCGAATAGCACTAAGTTACCTCAACGGGGACAGGCATGTCCCCTACCATGATTATTTCATATTTCTTCTTGACGGTATGGAGAGGAAATTCAAAATCTCTAATAATAATCATTGAAATTTTTCCAATGGAGTTGATACTACAAACTTGAGGTTGTTTCTTCGAAAAGTGTACCGTATGCTCATTACCATTAACATGAAAAGTGACATTGCCCTTGTTGCAATCAATAACATCCCTTGTAGTATTAAAAAAGGGTCTACCAAGGATGATCGACATATTGTTGTCCTCAGGAATATCAAGAATAACATAGTCCGTTAGGATAGTAACATTTGCAACTACAACAGGCACATCCTCACAAATACCGACGGGTAAAGCAGTTGATTTATCACCTATTTGCAAAGAGATTTCAGTAGGTGTCAAATTATTCAAATCAATCCTACAACACTAACACTAGCTCCAAGGTCACATAAAGCAGTTTTAACATAATTTCTTTTAATAGAGCATGGTATAGTAGGTACTCAGGGATCTCCTAGTTTCTTTGGTATTCCACCCTTAAAGGTATAATTAGCAAGCATGGTGGAAATCTCATCTTCCGGTATCTTTCTTTTATTTGTCACAATATCTTTCATATACTTAGCATAAGGAGATATTTTTAGAATATCAGTCAAGTGCATACGCAAAAAGACAGGTCTAAGCATTTTAACAAAACGCTCAAAGTCCTCATCATCTTTTTTCTTGGATGGTTTAGGAGGAAAGGGCATGGGTTTCTGAACCCATGGTTCTCTTTCTTTACCATGCTTCCTGGCAACAAAATCTCTTTTGTCATATCTTTTATTCTTAGGTTGTGGGTTATCAAGATCAATAGCATGTTCAATCTCCACATCATTATAATTACTAGGTTGAGCATCAACACGAACATCATCATTAATATTATCACTAAGCGCATGTTCATTACGAGATTGTGTCTCAGCATCAGAAATAGAAATATCATTTGGGTTTTCATGTGTATCTATAATAGGTTCACTAGCAGCATGCAAAGTCCTATCATCATTCTTCCTATCATCATTCTTTCTCCTTTTATTAATGGAACGACTAGGTGTATCGGTATTAATCTCCTGAGAATCTTGCTCAATTCTCTTAGGATGTCCCTCAGGATAAAAAGGTTCCTGAGTCATTTTACCACCTCTAGTCACAACTCTAACAGAATGATCATTGTTCTTAGCATTCATCTCATTAAGCAAATAATTTTGTGCCTTAAGTACTTGTTCTACTTGAGTAGTTACCATGGAAGCATGTTTACTAATAAGCTTAAGATCATTAATAGTTCTACTCATATAATCACCTAAGCAATCAAGCATGCAAGCATTTTGTTTCAATTGTCTACTAATATAAGCATTGAAATTTTCTTGCTTAACAACAAAGTTATCAAACTCATCCAAGCATTGGCTAGCAGACTTATTATAAGGAATATCACCTTCATTAAATCTACGGAGAGAATTTACCTCTACTACCCATGTCGGGTTATGAAGACCATGTATTTCCTCAATAGGTGGTAGATTCTTAACATCTTCAGCTTTAATACCTTTTTCTTTCATAGATTTCTTTGCCTCTTGCATATCTTCAGGAATGAGAAATAGAATACCTCTTTTCTTCGGAGTGGACTTTGGAGGTGGTTCGGGAATAGTCCAATCATTATCATTGCTCAATATATTATTCAATAGTGGTTCAGCTTGTTCAATAGTTCGTTCCCTGAAAACACAACCAGCACGACTATTTAGGTGGTACCTAGAAGCATTAGTTAGTCCATTATAAAAGATATCAAGTATTTCGTTTTTCTTGAGAGGATGATCAGGCAAAGCATTAAGTAATTGGAGAAGCCTCCCCCAAGCTTGTAGGAGACTCTCTTCTTTAATTTGCACAAAGTTAAATATTTCCTGCAAGGCAACTTGTTTCTTATGGGCAGGAATATTTTTTTCCAGAGAAGTAATATATCATATACCGGGGACTACGCACACAACCAGGAGCAAGAGAATTAAACCATATCTTTGCATCACCCTTTAATGAGAAAGGAAACAACTTAAGAATATAGTAATAATGATTTTTTTTCCTCATGAGTGAATAGGGTGGCTATATCATGCAATTTAGTAAGATGTGCCACAACAGTTTCAGATTCATGACCATGGAAAGGATCAGATTCAACCAAAGTAATTAACATAGGATCGATAGAGAATTTATAATCCTTATCAGTAACAAAGATAGGTGAAGTAGAAAACTTAGGATCATATTGCATTCTAGCATTCAAAGATTTTTCCTTCCACTTGCATAGCAATTTCTTAAGATCATCTCTATCCTTACAAGCAAGAAAGTCCCTAGCTACCTCTCCCTCCATAACATAACCCTTAGGTATATTAGGCAATTAATATCTAGGAGAGCTAGGTCTAACAGGTGTCTTGTAGTGTTCAGTTTCAATAATTTCATCAGTTTCATACATATCATAAGTTTCAGCATTGACTCTAGCAATTTGTTCACCAAGAAATTCACCCAGTGGCACAATATTATCAAGCAAAGTATCATCATAAGCATCATGCACAGCAGAAGTGGCATCATCAATACTTGCGACATATCGGAATCAATGTCAGGTGGTGGTGTCGCAAATTTACTCATAACAGAAGGTGAATCAAGATCAGAGCTAGATGGCAGTTCCTTACCTCCCCCTATAGTAGAGGGATAGATCTTGGCTTTTGGGTCTTTCATCTTTTTCATAGTGATCAACAAATATAAATCCCAAGTGACTTAGAGAATAGAGCTATGCTCCCCGGCAACGGCGCCAGAAAAAGGTCTTGATAACCCACTAGTATAGGGGATCGCAACAGTTTTTGAGGGTAGAGTATTCAACCCAAATTTATTGATTCGACACAAGGGGAGCCAAAGAATATTCTTGAGTATTAGCAACTGAGTTGTCAATTCAACCACACCCGAAAGACTTAATATCTGCAGCAAAGTATTTAGTAGCAAAGTAATATGGAAGTAACAGTAACGATGGCAAAAGTGACAGTAGCAGTTTTGTAGTGATTGTAACAATAGCAATGGAAAAGTAACTTGGCAAGGATCAATATGTGAAAAGCTCGTAGGCAGTGGATCAGTGATGGATATTTATGTCGGATAGCATTCATCATGCAACATTTATAACATAGGGTGACAAAGAACTAGCTCAAATTCATCAATGTAATGTAGGCATGTATTCCATATATAGTCATACGTGCTTATGGAAAAGAACTTGCATGACATCTTTTGTCCTACCCTCCCGTGGCAGCGGGGTCCTAATGGATATTAAGGCCTCCTTTTAATAGAGAACCGAACTAAAGCATTAGCACTTTGTGAATACATGAAATCCTCAAACTACAGTAATCACCGGAAATAATCCCAGTTATTGTCACCCTAGGGGATGCGGCTCATAACTCGTAATAGGTGTACGTCTACAACTTGCAAGATAGGATCAAGAACACACACACACACACACACACACATATATATATATATATATTCATGAAAACTTCTGATCTGAAATCATGGCACTCGGGCCCTAGTGACAAGCATTAAGCATAGCAAAGTCATAGCAACATCAATCTCAGAACATAGTGGAAACTAGGGATCAAACCCTAACAAAACTAACTCAATTAGATGGTGAATCTCATCCAAACCATCACCGTCCAGCAAGCCTACGATGGAATTACTCATGAACAGTGGAGAGCATCATGGAATTGGTGATGAAGGATGGTTGGTGATGATGATGGAGTCGATTTCCCCTCTTCGGAGCCCAAAACAGACTCGAGATCTGGCATCCCGAGGAAGAACAAGAGGTGGCGGCGGCTCCGTATCGTGAACCACGATGAACTCTTCTCTCTGATTTTTTTTCTCCACGAATAGTATTATATGGAGTTGGAATTGAGGTCGGTGGAGCTACACGGGGCCCTCAAGCCACCTACGGCCTACGGGGGCACCCTGGCTTGTGGCCAATGGGTGCCCCCCTCTGGTTGATTCTTTCGCTAGTATTTCTTATTAATTCCAAAAATATTGTCCATAAATTTTCAGGTCAATTCGAGAACTTTTATTTCTGCACAAAAATAACACCAAGGCAATTTTGCTGAAAACAGCGTCAGTCCGGATTAGTTCCATTCAAATCATGCAAATTAGAGTCCAAAACAAGGGCAAAATATTTTGGAAAAGTAGATACGATGGAGACATATCACATGACACCATGATCTCCATCATCTTGATCTACATCAATGAGTCGCCATCGGGGTTGTCGCGCCCACCACGCTTCTACTACTATTGCTACCGCTTAGCAATAAAGTAAAGCATGACATAGTGCTTAATGATTGACACGTAGGTCATATAATAATTAAAGACAACTCTATGGCTCCAACCAGTTGTCGTACTCATCGACATGCAAGTCATGATATTTTATACAAAACATGATCATCTCATACATCACATATATCTCATCATGTAATTAGCCATATCATATCACAACATACCCTCCAAGAACAAGTTAAATGTCTTCTAATTGTTGTTGCATGTTTTACGTGGTAGTTATGGGTATCTAGCAAGAAAGATTCTTACCTATGCAAAACCACAACGGTGATACACAAATTGCTTTTCAACCTTCTCAAGGACCGCCTTTGTCAAATCCGATCCAACTAAAGTGGGAGAGACAGACACTCGGCAACCATCTTTATGCAATAAAGTCACATGTCAGTCGATGGAACCGGTCTCTCGTACATGGAGGAGTAAGGTTGGTCCGGGCCGCTTCATCACACAATACCGCTGAATCAAGAAAAGACCAAGGGAGGAAGCAATCTGAGCATCAACGCCCACAAACTCCTTTGTGTTCTACTCGTGATCTCATCTACGAATAGACCTAGCTCATGATGCCACTGTTGGGGAACGTTGCATGGGAAACAAAACAATTACTATGCACACACAAGATCTATCCATGGTGATGAGCATCTACGAGAGGGAGAGTGGATCTACATACCCTTGTAGATCGCTAAGCGGGAAGCGTTAAGAAACGCGGTTGATGTAGTTGAACATCTTCGCGATCCAAATCGCAAGCCGTCCCGCGATCCAATCACGATCCATCCCGCGATCCAATAACAATCCGTCCCGCAATTTCGAGAACTATGCAGACATGACCGAGACACCTCTACGGTCAATAACCAATAGTGGTACCTAGATGCCCATATTGGTTCCTACATATTCTACGAAGATCTTTATCAGTTGAACCTCTATGTCAAGGATTCAGTTAATCCCGTATGTTGTTCCCTTTGTTCTTCGGTATGTCACTTGCCCGAGATTCGATCATTGGTATCTCTATACCTAGTTCAATCTCGTTACCGGCGAGTCTCTTTACTCGTTCCGTAATACAAGATCCTGTGGCTAAGTCTTTAGTCACTTTGCTTGCATGGCTCATTGTGATGTTGTATTACCGAGTGGGCCCTGAGATACCTCTCCGTTACACGGAGTAACAAATCCCAGTCTTGATCCATGTCTACTCAACAGACACCCTCGGAGATACCCGTAGAGCACATTTATAGTCACCTAGTTACGTTGCAACGTTTGATACACACAACGTACTCGTGTGGTGTCAGTGAGTTGCATGATCTCATTGTCATAGGAACACATGCTTTGACATGCAGAAAACTGTAGCAATAAACTGACATGATCATATGCTATGTTTATAGTTTGGGTCTTGTCCATCACATCATTCTCCTAATATGTGATCTCGTTATCAAAATGACATCTCATGTCTATGTCTAGGAAACCTTGACCATCTTTGATCAACGAGCTAGTCTATTAGAGGCATACTAGGGACATGGTCAACGTTGTGTGAATCCTCAAGAGTCAAACGAAGACCTCACTCTTCCTCAAGAGCCATGGAGAGATCCGCTATCTCATCCGCATAGTCACGACTATGCCCCTCCAATTTAGACATGGAACCCTCACGAGTCTCAATGAGAACACTAGCCTCACCTAGTTGTTCCAAGAGAGCAACAAAATGCTTCTTGGTCTCACCTTTTTAGTTTGCTCATGAACTTGTCAAACTCATTCTCATCTACTTTCTCCACCTCGTGTTCATTCACACAATTCAACAATCATGGAGCAGTAGTAATGGTTGTTTTGATGTTGGAGGTTACCTTGTTTGTACCTTTAGCCATGAGGCACTAGGCAATGTGATTCTCGTTGGGGGAGTCGAAGAGAGTTACCTTGGTTGGGGAAGAAGTAGCAATGGCCACCGTGGCCATTTGCATTCCCTCACCACTTGTATCATAATCATCATTATCATCATCGGAGACATACTCTTCCCGAGCCATCAACACCTTGTGAGGCACCTTCTTGGTGAAGTTGTTCTTGTTGGGGAAGGATTTGGCCTTGTCTTTCCAGATAAGCTTGCCACCGCTGTCTTCCCTCTTCTCATATGGACAATCCACCATGAAGTGACTCACATTGCCACAGTCGTAACAAGTTCTCACATGTTGCTTGCCTTTAAAGCCACTTGAGTTGTTCTTGGTGAAGTTCGGCCTTGGGTTTCTCTTGTTACCCCAAAATTGCCTTGAAGCAAGAGCCATGTGCTTGTGGTATGAATATTTGGTGTCTTCTTTGTTTGTTGAACACGAGCTAGAGCACTGTCGGCAGTCTTGTTCAAGATGTTCATAGAAATAAACTTATCCAACATGTCACTTGAGGACAAGGAGTGAAAGTATGGTCTTTGATGAATCACGGAGTACATGGCCTTGTTGAATGGCATGATGACCTTGAGAAACTTACACTTGATTAAATTTTCATCTGTATCCTTGCTCCCATGATCTTGAAGAGTGACCGCGAGAGTTTTCACTCTCCAATAAAGCTCACGAGGTTCCCCATCCTCAATCATCACAAACTCATCCGCCTCATCAAGAACCACCTCAAAGTTGGATTGTTGAATACTTGAGCTTCCCTTATATAAAGAGACAATGTGTTCCCAACAATCCTTCACACGGGTGAAAGGAAGCAAGTGAGCTAGCTCTTCTGGAGGCAGTACGGATTGAAGGATGAACAAGGCAGAGTGATTGAGTTGATTATCCGCCTCTTCTCTTGGGGTGAGATTGTTTTGATCATGCATGTAGTATCCTTGCTCAATAATTCTCCAAAGCTAAGTTGATTTATGATTCAAATCAGACTTGATATGAAAAACCGAGTTAGCGAAATCATTTTTCACAAGTTTAGGAGGAGGACCTAGTTTGTTAATATGAGGTGTGTGGACCGGACCTGCATAGACCGGGGAGGGGGAACAGAGGCATGGGTTCTCGTCCCATTCTTTCCTTGAGGCAAATTATCCTTATAACTACTAGCCCCTCCTTACTGGAGTTGGCATCCTACTCTAAGTTAGTGGGATTAACCACTTGCAACTGATCGGTAGCAAGTTTGAGACCATCAAGGAGTTCTTTAAACAAGGATTTGACATTGGTTGTCATAGAAGATTTAAGTGAGGCAGTTGCCTCATTTAAATCCTCATGATATACCTGTTGGAAATATGCCCTAGAGGCATAATAAATTAGTTATTATCATATTTCCTTGTTCATGATAATCGTTTATTATCCATGCTATAATTGTATTGATTGGAAACTCAGCTGCATGTGTGGATACATAGACAACACTGTGTCCCTAGCATGCCTCTAGTAGACTAGCTCGTTGATCAAAGATGGTCAAGGTTTCTTGGCCATTGACATGAGATGTCATTTGATAATGAGATCACATTATTAGGAGAATGATGTGATGGACAAGACCCGAACTATAAACATAGCATATGATCGTGTTAGTTTATTGCTATAGTTTTCTGCATGTCAAGTATTTGTTCCTATGACCATGAGATCATGCAACTCACTGACACCGTAGGAGTACCTTGTGTGTATCAAATGTCACAGCGTAACTAGGTGACTATAAATATGCTCTCCAGGTATCTCCGAGGGTGTTTGTTGGGTTGGCATGGATCAACACTGGGATTTGTTACTCCGTGTGACGAGAGGTATCTCAGGGCCCACTTGGGAATACAACATCACAACAAGCCTTGCAAGCAAAGTGACTAAAGTGTTAGCCACGGGATCTTGTATTACGGAACGAGTAAAGAGACTTGCCGGTAATGAGAGAGATACAGATGATCAAATCTCGGGCAAGGAACATACCGAAGAACAAAGGAAATAGCATACGGGATTAACTAAATCCTTGACATAGAGGTTCAACCGATAAAGATCTTCATAGAATATGTAGGAACCAATATGGGCATCCAGGTCCCGCTATTGGTTATTGACCGTAGAGGTGTCTCGGTCATGTCTGCATAGTTCTCGAAACTGCAGGGTCTATACACTTAACGTTTGGTGATGATATAAGTATAGTTGATTTATTATGTTGGTGACCGAAAGTTTTTCGGAGTCCCGGATGAGACCCGGACATGACGAGGAGCTCCGAAATAGTCCAGAGGTAAAGATCGATATATGGGATAATAGTGTTTGGTCTCCGGAAGGGGTTTTGGATGTTTCTCGAAATGTTCGGGGTACACGAACACTTTATTTGGGCCCAGGGATAAAGCCCACGAGCCTTTAGGAAAGTGCAAAAGGCAGTTCTACCGAGGCCAGGGGCCAGACGCTAGGGACCCTAGCGTCTGGTCCTCGAGTCCGAGGAGGACTCTTGCCTTGCGTGCCAAACTGACTTTGAGGAGGCTCTTTCTCCAACTTTCGACCCCAGGGCTCAACATATAAATAGAGGGGTAGGGCTAGCACCCAAAACACATCAAGAATTCCACAAGCCGTGTGCCGGCAACCTAGCCCCTCTAGTTTATCCTCCGTCATAGTTTCCATGGTGATTGGCGAAGCCCTACGGAGATTGTTCTTCACCACCATCGTCAGCACGTCGTCGTGTTGCCGGAACTCATCTACTACTTTGCCCCTTTTGCTGGATCAAGAAGGCGAGGACGTCATACAGTTGTACGTGTGTTGAACGCGGAGGTGCCGCCAGTTCGGCACTAGATCGTGATTGGATCGCGGGACAACTTGCGATTTGGATCGCGAAGACGTTCGACTACATCAACCGCGTTTCTTAATGCTTCCTCTTGGCGATCTACAAGGGTATGTGGATCCGATCTCTCCTCTTATAGATGCTCATCTCCTAGATTGATCTTGGTGAAGCGTAGGAATTTTTTTGTTTCCCATGCAACGTTCCCCAACAATGGCATCATGAGCTAGGTCTATGCGTAGATGAGATCATGAGTAGAACACAAAGGAGTTTGTGGGCGTTGATGCTCAGATTGCTTCCTCCCTTGGTCTTTTCTTGATTCGGCGGTATTGTTGGATGAAGCATCTTGGACCAACCTTACTCATACGCTTATGAGACACTGGTTCCATCGACTGACATGTGACTTTGTTGCATAAAGATGGCTGGCGGGTGTCTGTCTCTCCTACTATAGTTGGATCGGATTCGACAAAGGCGGTCCTTGAGAAGGTTGAATAGAAATTTGTGTATCACCGTTGTGTTTTTTGCGTAGGTAAGAATCGTTCTTGCTAGATACCCGTAGCAGCCACGTAAAACATGCAACAACAATTAGAGGACGTCTAACTTGTTTTTGTAGGGAATGTTGTGATGTGATATGACCAATTACATGATGAGATATATGTGATGTATGAGATGATCATGTTTTGTATAGAATATCATGACTTGCATGTCGATGAGTACGGAAACCGGTAGGAGCCGTAGGGTTGTGTTTAGTTATTTTATTACCCGCATGTCAATCATTAAGCACTATGTAATGCTTTACTTTATCGCTAAGCGGTAGCAATAGTAGTAGTATCATGGTGGCCCTGTTGGGGAACGTTGCATGGGAAACAAAAAATTCCTACGCACACGCAGATCTATCCATGGTGATGAGCATCTACGAGAGGGAGAGTGGATCCACATACCCTTGTAGATCGCTAAGCGGGAAGCGTTAAGTAACACGGTTGGTGTAGTCAAACTTCTTCGCGATCCAAATTGCCGTGCGTCCCGCGATCCAATAACGGTCCATCCCGCGATCCAATCACGATCCGTCCCGCGAACTTTATCACGATCCGTCCCACGAACTTGATCACAATCCTTCCGATCTAGCGCTGAACGGACGACACCTCCGCGTTCAGCACACGTACAGCTTGATGACGATCTCCGCCGTCTTGATCCAGCAAGAGAGAGCGGAGAGGAAGAAGATTTCTCGGGCAGCGCGACGGCGCTCCGGCGATGGTGGTGGAGCAATTCCGGCAGGGCTTCGCCTAAGCACTTCAGAAATCCGATCTAGAGGAGAAACTATGCACTGGAGGAACGGGTAGCACGTGGCTAAAAATTAGGTGCGAAAACCCTAAATCCTCTAGTATATATAAGAGGAAGAGAGAGGAGGCTTGGCGCAAAGGGAAAAGCCCTCCAGGCTTCGGCCAAATAGGGAGGAGAGGAGGATTCCTCCTCCAATCCTAGTAGGACTAGGACTCCTCCTTATTTTTGCCTTTTTGCCTTTTTCCACCTTTTTCTCTTTGGGCTTTCTCTCCCAGCCGCATGGGCCTTGTGTGGGACTTCCACCAGCCCACTAAGGGCTGGTATTCACTCTCCCAAAGACCATGTAGCCTCTTGGGTCGAAATACCCCTCCCGATGGTCTCTCGGTACATTACCGGCACTCCCGATACACTACCGATGAGCTCGAAACTTTTCCGGCGACCAAAATAGGACTTCCTATATATCAATCTTTACCTCCAGACCATTCAAGAGCTCCTCGTGACGTCCGGGATCTCATCTGGGACACCTAACAACCTTCGGTCACCACCATGCATAACTCTATACTACCGAAACGTCAACAAACCTTAAGTGTGCAGACCCAGCGGGTTCGAGAACTATGTAGACATGACCGAGACACCTCTATGGTCAATAACCAATAGCGGGACCTGCATGCCCATATTGGTTCCTACATATTCTACGAAGATCTTTATCGGTCGAACCTCTATGTCAGGGATTCAGTTAATCCTGTATGATGTTCCCTTTGTTCTTCGGTATGTTACTTGCTCGAGATTCGATCGTCGGTATCTCCATACCTAGTTCAACCTCGTTACTGGAAAGTCTCTTTACTCGTTCCGTAATACAAGATCCCGTGACTTACACTTAGTCACATTGCTTACAAGGCTTATTGTGATGTTGTATTACTGAGTGGGCCCTAAGATACCTCTCCGTCACCCGGAGTAACAAATCCCAGTCTTGATCCATGCCAACTCAACAGACACCCTTGGAGATACCTGTAGAGCACCTTTGTAGTCACCCAGTTACGTTGCGACGTTTGATACACACAAGGCACTCCTCCGATGTCCGTGAGTTGCATGATCTCATGGTCACAGGAACACATACTTGACATGCAGAAAACAGTAGCAATAAACTGACACGGTCATATGCTACGTTTCTAGTTTGGGTCTTGTCCATCACACCATTCTCCTAATGATGTGATCCCGTTATCAAATGACATCTCATGTCCATGGCTAGGAAACCTTAACCATCTTTGATCAATGAGCTAGTCTATAAGAGGCATACTAGGGACATGGTTTTGTCTATGTATCCACACATGCATCTAAGTCTCCGATCAATACAATTATAGCATGGATAATAAACGATTATCATGAACAAGGAAATATGATAATAACCAATTTATTATTGCCTCTAGGGCATATTTCCAACAGACAACCCCGATGGCGATATGTTGATGGAGATCAAGATGATGGAGATCATGGTGTCATGCCGGTAGCGATGGAGATCATGCTGGTGCTTTGGAGATGGAGATCAAAAGCACAAGTTCAAGGCCATATCATGTCACTTATTATTTGCATGTGATGTTAATCCTTTTGTGCATCTTATTTTGCTTAGGTTGACGGTAGCATTATAAGGTGATCCCTCACTAAAATTTCAATATAAAATTGTGTTCTCCCCGAGTGTGCACCGTTGCGAAAGTTCACCGTGTCGAGACACCACGTGATGATCGGGTGTGATAGACTCTACGTTCACATACAACAAGTGCAAGCTAGTGTTGCACGTGCAGAACACTCGGGTTAAACTTGACGAGCCTAGCATGTACAGACATGGCCTCAGAACACAAGAGACTGAAAGGTCGAACATGAGTCATATAGTAGATATGATCAACATGGAGATGTTCACCATTGACACCACCTCATCTCACATGATGATCGGACTTGGGTCAGTGAATTTGGGTCATGTAACACTCGGATGACCGGAGGGATGTCAATTTGAGTGGGAGTTTTTAATTAATATGATTAACTAAAACTCCTTGTCACGAACATAGTCTAAAGTTGTCTTTGCAAAATTATATTGTAGATCAATAGTTCGCGTTGTAGCTCCCCTGTGTTTTGATATGTTCCTAGAGAAAATAGAGTTGAAAGATGATGGTAGCAGTTATGCGGAGTGGGTCCATAAACTGAGGATTGTCTTCATTGCTGCACAAAAGGCTTATGTCCTTGATGCATTGCTCGGTGCGCCACCCCCTCTAGCGTCGTCTGTGGATGTTGTGAACATCTGGCACGCACGTTATGATGACTACTTGGTAGTTCAGTGTGTCATGCATCACGTCTTAGAATTGAGGCTCCAAAGATGTTTTGAATGTCATGGAGCATATGAGATGTTCCAAGATCTCGAATTTTGATTTCATGCTCGTGTCCATGTTGAGAGGTATGAGACCTCCAACAATATTCATTTGCCTGCAAGATGAAAGGATAATAGCTCAATCAGTGAGCATGTGCTTACATTGTCTGGATGCTACAATCGCTTGAATCGAGTGGGAGTTGATCTTCCAGATAAGATAGTGTTTGATATAGTTCTCCAAGTCACTGCCACAAAGCTGCTGGAGCTTCGTGATAAACTATAAATATGCCAGGGATGGAAAAGATGATCCCTGAGCTATTCACGATGTTGGAGACCGCGAAGGTAGAAATCAAGAAGGAGCATCAAGTGTTGATGGTTAGTAAAACCACTAGTTTCAAGAAGGGCAAGGGCAAGAAGGGAAAACTTCAAGAATGGCAAGCCAGTTGTCGCTCCAGTGAAGAAACCCAAGGTTGAACCCAAACCCGAGACTCAGTGATTCTATTACGAGGAGAACGGTCGTTGAAGCGGAACAACCCTAGATACGTGGTAGATAAGAAGGCTGGCAACGTCAACAAAAGTATTTTTGATATACGTGTTATTGATGTGTACCTTACTAGTACTCCTAGTAGCACCTGGGTATTAGATACCGGTTCAGTTGCTAAATGTTGGTAACTCGAAATAAAAGCTATGAAATAAATGGAGACTAGCTAAGGGTGAGGTGACGATGTGTGTTGGAAGTGTTTCCAAGGTTGATTTGATCACCATCGCACACTCCCTCTACCTTCGGGATTAGTGATGAACCTAAATAAATGTTATTTGGTGTTTGCATTGAGCATGAACATGATTAGATCACGCTTATTGCAATACAGTTATTCATTTAAGCCAGAGAATAATGGTTATTCTGCTTACATGAATAATACCTTCAATGGTCATACACCCAATGTGAATGGTTTATTAAATCTCGATCGTAGTGATACACATGTTCATAGTATTGATGCCAAAAGATGCAAAGTTAATAATGATAGTACCACATACTTGTGGCAATGTTGCTAAATGTCATATTGGTGTAAAGCGCATGAAGAAACTCCATGCTGATGGATCTTTGGACTCATTCAATTTCGAATCGGTTGAGACATGCGGACCATGCCTCATGGGCAAGATGACTAAGACCCCGTTTTTCGGTATGATGGCGCGGGCAAGTGACTTATTGGAAATAACACATGTTGATGTATGCAGTCCAATGAGTGCTATTACATGCGGTGGGTGACGTTATTTTCTTACCTTCACTGATGATTTGAGTAGATATGGGTATATTTACTTAATGAAACACAAGTCTGAAACGTTTGAAAAGTTCAAGCAAATTCAGAGTGAAGTTTGATATCATCGTGACAAGAAAATAAAATGTCTACGATATGATCGTGGAGGTGAATATCTAAGTTACGAGTTTGGTATACAACTTAAGACAATGTGGAAGTTGTTTCACGACTCACGCCACCTGGAACACCATAGTGTGATGGTGTGTCCGAACGTCGTAGTCGTGCTCTATTGGATATGGTGCGTACTATGATGTCACTTATCATTTTTTCACTATCGTTTTGGGTTTATGCATTAGATACAACTACATTCTCTTTGAATAGGGCAACATCTAAATCCGTTGAGATGACACCGTATGAATTATGGTTTGGCAGAAACCTAAACTATCATTTCTCAAAGTTTGGGAATGCGACGCTTATGTCTGATAAGCTCGAACCCAAAGCGGAAAAGTACATCTTCATAGGATACCTTAAGGAAATAGTTGGGTATACCTTCTATCTCAGATCCGAGGGCAAAGTGTTTGTTGCTAAAAACGGGTCCTTTGTCGAGAAAGAGTTTCTCTTGAAGGAATTGAGTGGGAGGAAAGTGGAACTTGACGAGGTTGTTGAACTGTCACCTCAGTTGGATAGTAGCATGACACAGAAAGATGTTTCTGCAACGCCTAGATCAAGTGAAGAGGAAGCAAATGATGATGATCATGAAGCTTCAGATCAAGTTACTACCAAAGCTCGTAGGTCGACAAGGACTCGTACCGCCCCTGAGTGGTATGTCAATCTTGTCTTGGAGGTCATGTTGTTAGACAACAGTGAACCTACGAGCTATGAAGAAGCAATGGTGGGCTCGGATTCCAACAAATGGTTGGGAGCCATGAAATCCTAGAAAGGACCCATGTATGAAAACCGAGTATGGACTTTGGTAGACTTGCCCGTTGAACATCAGGTCGTTGAGTACAAAATGGACCTTTAAGAAGAAGACAAGCGTTGATGGTGAATGTCACCATTTATATAGCTCGACTTGTCACAAAGAAGTTTTCTACAAGTTCAAGGAGTTGACTACGATGAGATTTTCTCACCCGTAGCGATGCTAGAGTCTGTTGGAATTATGTTAGCAGTTGCTGCATTTTTCAATTATGAAATCTGGTAGATGGATCTCAAAACATCGTTTCCTTGACAGTTTCTTTGAGGTAAGGTTGTATGTGATACAACTAGAAGGTTTTGTTAGTCCCGAGGATGTTAAAAGGTAAGCAAGCTCCAGTGATCCTTCTATGGGCTGGAGCAAGCATCTCGGAGTTGGAATATACAAAGTTTTTGAGAAATTTGTATTTACAAGAAAGTGAGTGGGCGCACTATAGAATTTCTGATAAGTATATGTGGTTGACATATTGTTGATCGGAAATAATTTAGAATTTTTGGGAAGCATAAAGGGTTGTTTGAAAAGAGTTTTTCAAAGGAATACCTGGATAAAGCTACTTAATTGTAGGGCATAGAGATCTATAGAGATAGATCAAGACGTCTCATAAAACTTTCAATAAGTACATACCTTGACAAGATTTTGAAAGAGTTCAAAATGGATCAGTCAAAGAAAGAGTTCTTGCCAGATTTGTAAGGTGTGGAGTTGAGTGAGACTCAAAGCTCGACCATGACAGAAGAAAGAGAAAGGACGATGGTCGTCCCCTATGCCTTAGCCATAGGCTCTATATAGTATGCCATGTTGTGTACCGCACGTGTGTATGCCTTGCCATGAGTCTGTCAAGGGGTACAAGAGTTATCCAGGAGTGGATTATTGGACAGCGGTCAAAATTATCCTTAGTAACTAGAGGACTAAGGAAATATTTCTCGATTATGGAGGTGATAAAGAGTTCGTCGTAAAGGGTTACCTCGATGCAAGCTTTGACACCAATCCGGATTACTCTAGTTAGTAATCCGAATGCGTATAGTGAAGCGGTCATTTGGAATAGCTCCAAGTGGAGCGTGGTAGCAGCATCTATAGTATGACATAGAGATTTGCAAAGTACACACGGATCTGAATGTTGCACACCGTTGACTAAAACCTCTCTCGCATGCAAAACATGATCGAACCCCAAAACTCATTGGGTGTGAGATTCATAACAATGTAAATCACATAGATGTGAGCTAGATTATTGACTCTAGTGCAAGTGGGAGACTGTTGGAAATATGCCCTAGAGGCAATAATAAATTAGTTATTATCATATTTCCTTGTTCAAGACAATCGTGTTGGAAATATGCCCTAGAGGACTTAATAAATTGGTTATTATCATATTTCCTTGCTCATGATAATCGTTTATTATCCATGCTATAATTGTACTGATCAGAAACTCAGATACATGTGTGGATACATGGACAACACCATGTCCCTAGTATGCCTCTAATAGACTAGCTCGTTGATCAAAGATGGCTATTGTTTCATAGTCATGGACATGAGATGTCATTTGATAACGGGATCACATCATTAGGAGAATGATGTGATGGACAAGACCCAAACTATGAATGTAGCATATGATCGTGTCAGTTTATTGCTACAATTTTCTGCATGTAAAGTATATGTTCCTATGATCATGAGATCATGCAACTCACTGACACCGGAGGAGTACCTTGTGTGTATCAAACATCGCAACGTAACTGGGTGACTATAAAGGTGCTCTACAGGTATCTCCAAGGGTGTCTGTTGGGTTGGCATGGATCAAGACTGGGATTTGTTACTCCGTGTGACGGAGAGGTATCTTAGGGCCCACTCGGTAATACAACATCACAATAAGCCTTGCAAGCAATGTGACTATGTGTTAGCCATGGGATCTTGTATTACGGAATGAGTAAAGAGACTTGCCGGTAACGAGGTTGAACTAGGTATGGAGATACCGACGATCGAATCTCGGGCAAGTAACATACCGAAGAACAAAGGGAACACCATACGAGATTAATTGAATCCTTGACATAGAGGTTCGACCGATAAAGATCTTCGTAGAATATGTAGGAACCAATATGGGCATCCAGGTCCCGCTATTGGTTATTGACCGTAGAGGTGTCTCGGTCATGTCTACATAGTTCTCGAACCCGCAGGGTCTGCAAGTTAAGGTTCGGTGACATTTCGGTAGTATAGAGTTATGTATGGTGGTGACCAAAGGTCGTTCGAAGTCCCAGATGAGATCCCAGACGTCACGAGGAGCTATGGAATGGTCCGGAGGTAAATATTGATATATAGGAAGTCCTATTTTGGTCGCCGAAAAAGTTTCGGGCTCATCGGTAGTGTATCGGGAGTGCCGATAGTGTACCGGGGGACCATCGGGAGAGGTATTTCGACCCAAGAGGCTTCATGGGCTGTGGGAGGACTAATACCATCCCTTAGTGGGCTGGCCAAAGTCCCACACAAGGCCCATGCGTCTGGGAAAGAAATTCCAAAGGAGAAAAGGTGGAAAAAGGCAAAAAGGTGGAAATAAGGAAGGAGTCCTAATCCTACTAGGAGTGGAGGAGGAGGATTCCTCCTCTCCCACTTTGGCCGAAGCCTAGAGGGGTTGGCCCTTGCGCCAAGCCTTCTCCTCCTCTCCTCCTATATATACTAGAGGGTTTTAGGGTTTTGGCACAAGATTTTCAGCCACGTGCAACCCTACCCTCTAGTCCGTAGTTTCTCCTCTAGATCGGCTTCAACTGTGCTTAGGCGAAGCCCTGCTGAGATTACTCCACCACCATCGCCGCAGCGCCATCATGCTGCCGGAGAACTCATCTACCTCTCCGCTCCCTCTTGCTGGATCAAGAAGGCGGAGATTGTTATCAAGTTGTATGTGTGCTGAACGTGGAGGTGTCGTCTGTTCAGCGCTAGATCAGAAGGACCATGATCAAGATTGCGAAACGGATCGTGATGAGATCGCGGGACGGATCATGATGAGTTCGCGGGACGGATCGTGATTGGATTGCGGGACAGATCGTGATGAGATCGCAGGACACTCGGCAATTTGGATCGCGAAGACGTTCAACTACACCAACCACGTTTCTTAACGCTTCCCGCTTAAGGATCTACAAGGGTATGTAGATCCACTCTCCTATCATAGATGCTCATCATCATGGATAGATCTTGCATGTGTGTAGGAATTTTTTTGTTTCCCATGCAACGTTCCCCAACAGTGGCATCATGAGCTAGGTCTATGTGTAGATGAGATCTCGAGTAGAACACAAAGAGTTTGTGGGCGTTGATGCTTAGATTGCTTCCTCCCTTGGTCGTGTTTTGGTTCAGCGGTATTGTGGGATGAAGCGGCCCGGACCAACCTTACTCGTATGCTTATGAGAGACCGGTTCCATCGACTGACGTGGGACTTCGTTGCAGAAAGATGGCTGGCGGGTGTCTGTTTCTCCTACTTTAGTTGGATCGGTTCGACAAAGGCGGTCCTTGAGAAGGTTGAAAAGCAACTTATGTATCACCATTGTGGTTTATGCGTAGGTGAGAATTGTTCTTGCTAGATACCCATAGCAGCCACATAAAACATGCAACAACAATTAGAGGACGTCTAACTTGTTTTTGCAGGGTATGTTGTGATGTGATATGGCTAATTACTTGATGAGATATGTGATGTATGAGATGATCATGTGTTGTATAGAATATCACGACTTGCATGTCGATGAGTACGGCAACCGGCAGGAGCCATAGGGTTGTCTTTAATTATTGTATGACCTGCGTGTCAATCGTTAAGCGTTATGTAATGCTTTACTTTATCGCTAAATGGTAGCAATAGTAGTAGAAGCATGGTGAGCGCAACAACCCCGATGGAGACACGTTGATGGAGATCAAGATGATGGAGATCATGGTGTCATGCCGGTGACGATGGAGATCATGTCGGTGCTTTCAAAATGGAGATCAAAAGCACAAGTTCATGGCCATATCATGTCACTTATGATTTGCATGTGATGTTAATCCTTTTATGCACCTTGTTTTGCTTAGGATGACGGTAGCATTATAAGGTGATACCTCCCTTAATTTCAAGATAAATTGTGTTCTCCCCGGGTGTGCACCATTGCGAAAGTTCGTCGTGTCGAGACACCACGTGATGATCGGGTGTGATAGACTCTGTGTTCACATACAACGGGTGCAAGCCAGTGTTGCACATGCAGAACACTTGGGTTAAACTTGACAAGTCTAGCATGTATAGACATGGCCTCGGAACACAAGAGACCAAAAGGTCGAACATGAGTCATATAGAAGATATGATCAACATGATGATGTTCACCATTGAAACCACCTCAGCTCACGTGATGATCGGACTTGAGTTGGTGAATTTGGATAATGTACTCACTCGAATGACCAGAGGGATGTCAATTTGAGTGGGAGTTCTTAAGTAATATGATTAATTGAACTCATTATCATGAACATAGTCATTAGCGTCTTTGCAAATTATGTTGTAGATTACTAGCTCACGCTGTAGCTCCCTTGAATTTTTATATGTTCCTAGAGGAATAGAGTTGAAAGATGATGGCAGCAATATTGCGGACTGGGTCTGTGATCTGAGGATTGTCCTTATTGCTGCACAGAAGTCTTATGTCCTTAATGCACCGCTCGGTGCACCACCCCCTCTAGCGTCGTCTGTAGATGTTGTGAACATCTGACAGGCACGTTCCGATGACTACTTGATACTTTAGTGTGTCATGCATTATGGCTTAGAATTGAGGCTCCGAAACATTTTGAACGTCATGGAACATATGAGATGTTCTAAGAGCTGAAATTGGGATCTCAAGCTCGTGCCCGTGTTGTGAGATATGAGATATCCAACAAGATTCTTTGCCTGCAAGATGAAGGAGAATAGCTCAATTGTTGAGCATGTGCTCAGATTGTCTGGGTGCTACAATCGCTTGAATCGAGTGGGAGTTGATCTTCCAGATAAGATAGTGATTGATATAGTTCTCCAAGTCACTGTCACTAAGCTACTAGAACTTGGTGATGAACTATAAAATGCCAGGGATAGAAATAATGATCCTTGAGTTGTTCGCGATGTTTGACACCGCGAAGGTAGAAATCAAGAAGGAGCATCAAGTGTTGATGGTTAGTAAAACCACTAGTTTCGAGAAGGGCAAGGGCAAGGAGGGAAACTTCATGGATGGCAAGTCAGTTGCTGCTCCAGTGAAGCAACCCAAAGTTGAACCCAAACCCGAGACTAAGTGCTTCTATTATGAGGTGAGCGGTCACTGAAGCGGAACAACCCTAGATACTTGGTAGATAAGAAGGCTGGCAACATCGACAGAAGTATATTTGATACGCGTGTTATTAATGTGTACCTTGCTAGTACTCCTAGTAGCACCTGGGTATTGGATACCGGTCCGGTTGCTAAATGTTAGTAACTCGAAGTAAAAGCTACGGAATAAACGGAGACTGGCTAAGTGTGAGGTGACGATGTGCGTTGAAAATGTTTCCAAGGTTGATGTGATCAACATCGCACGCTCTCTCTACCTTCGGGATTAGTGACAAACCTAAATGTTATTTGGTGTTTGCGTTAAGCATGAACATGATTAGATCGTGTTTTTGCAACACGGTTATTCATTTAAGTTAGAGAATAATGGTTATTCTATTTACATGAATAATACTTTCAATGGTCATGCACCCAGTGAGAATGGTTTGTTGAATCTTGATCGTAGTAATACAGATGTTCATAACATTGATGCCAAAAAGATACAAAGTTACTAATGATAGTACCACATACTTGTGGCACTGTACCTAAATATCATATTGGTATAAATCGCATGAAGAAACTCCATGCTGATGGATCTTTGGACCCATTCGATTTCGGATCGGTTGAGACATGCGAACCATGCCTCTTGGGCAAGATGACTAAGGATCTCGTTTTCCGGTTGATGGAGCGGGCAAGTGATTTAATGGAAATAATACATGTTGATGTATGCAATCCAATGAGTCTTGTAGTGTGCGGTGGATATCGTTATTTTCTTGCCTTCACTGATGATTTGAGTAGATATAGTGTATGTTTACTTAATGAAACACAAGTCTGAATCGTTTGAAAGGTTCAAGCAAATTCAGAGTGAAGTTTCAAGATCATCGTGAAAAGAAGATAAAAATGTCTGCGATATGATCGTGGAGGTGAATATCCGAGTTACGAGTTTGGCATACAACTTTAGACGATGTGAAATTTGTTTCACAACTCACGCCACCTGGAACACCATAGTGTGATGGTGTGTCCGAACATCGTAGTCGTGATCTATTGGATATGGTGTGAATTATGATGTCTCTTATCGATTTGCCACTATAGTTTTGGGGTTATGCATTAGAGACAACAACATTCACTTTAAATAAGGCACCATCTAAATCCGTTGAGATGACACCGTGGAATTATGGTTTGATAGAAACCTAAGCTGTCATTTCTTGATGTTTGGGGTTGCGACGCTTGTGTGAAAAAATGTTTTCACCTAATGAGCTCGAACCCAAAGCGGACAAATGCATCTTCATAGAATACCCTAACAATAGTTGGGTAAACCTTCTATCTCAGATCCAAGCATAAAATGTTTGTTGCTAAAACTGGGTCCTTTCTCGAGAAAAAGTTTCTCTCGAAAGAATTGAGTGGGAGGAAGATAGAACTTGATGAGGTTGTTGAACCTTTGTTTCAACCAGAGAGTAGCACAGCATAGGAAGATGTTTCTGTGAAGCCTACGTTAGTTGACGAGGAAGTTAATGATGATGATCATGAAGCTTCGGATCAATTTACTGTCGAACCTCGTAGGTTGACAAGGATGCGTACTGCTCCTGAGTGGTACGACAACCCTGTCTTGGAGGTCATGTTGTTGGACAACGATGAACCTACGAACTATGGAGAAGCGATGATGGGCCCGGATTCCGACAAATGGTTAGAGGCCATGAAATCCGAGAAAGGATCCATGTATGAAAACCAAGTATAGACTTTGGTAGACTTGCTCGTTGGACGGCAGGTCGTCAAGTACAAATGGACCTTTAAGATGGAGACAAACTCTGATGGTAAATGTCACCATTTATAAAGCTCGACTTGTTGCAAAGAAGTTTACGACAAGTTCAATGAGTTGACTGCGATGAGACTTTCTCACCCGTAGCGATGGTAAAGTCTGTTGGAGTTATGTTAGCAGTTGCTACATTTTTCAATTATGAAATCTGGCAGATGGATGTCAAAACATCATTTCCTTAACGGTTTACTTGAGGAAAGGTTGTATGTGATACAACCAGAAGGTTTTGTCAGTCCTAAGGATGCTAAAAGGTGAGCAAGCTTCAGTGATCCTTCTATGGACTGCAGCAAGCATCTCGGAGTTGGAATATACACTTTGATGAGGTGGTCAAAGTTTTTGAGTCTATACAAAGTTTATGAGAAACTTGTATTTACAATAAAGTGAGTGGGAGCACTATAGAGTTTCTGATAAGCATATGTGGTTGACATATTGTTGATCGGAAATGATGTAGAATTTCTAGAAAGCATAAAGGGTTGTTTCAAAGGAGTTTTTCAAAGGAAGACCTGGATAAAGCTACCTAATTGTTGAACATCAATTTCTATAGAGATAGATCAAGATGCTTGATGAGACTTTCAATGAGTACATACCTTGACAAGATTTTGAAAGAGTTCAAAATGGATCAGTCAGAGAGAAGTGTTCTCGCCTGCTTTGTAAGGTGTGAAGTTGAGTGAGACTCAAAGCTCGACCACGGCAGAAGAAAGAGAAAGGACGAACGTCTTCCCCTATGCCTTAGCCATAGGCTCTGTATAGTATGCCATGTTGTGTACCGCACCCGTGTGTGCCTTGCCATGAGTCCGTCAAGGGGTACAAGAGTGATCCAGGAGTGGATCACTAGACAGCGGTTAAGATTATCCTTAGTGACTAAAAGACTAAGGAAATGTTTCTCGATTATGGAGGTGATAAAGAGCTTGTCGTAAAGAGTTACATCGATGCAAGCTTTAACACCAATCCGGATGACTCTTAGTAGCAATCCGAATATGTATAGTGGAGCAGCCATTTGGAATAGCTCCAAGTGGAGTGTGGTAGCAGTATTTACAATTTAACATAAAGATTTGCAAAGTACACACGGATCTAAATGTCGTAGACCCATTGACTAAAAGACCTCTCTCACATGCAAAGAATGATCGAGCCCCATAACTCATTGGGTGTTAGATTCATAACAATGCGGATCACATGGTGATGTGAACTAGATTATTGACTCTAGTGGAAGTGGGAGACTGTTGAAAATATGCCCTAGAGGCAATAATAAATTGGTTATTATCATATTTCCTTGGTCATGATAATCGTTTATTATCCATGCTATAATTGTATTGATCAGAAACTCAGATACATGTGTGGATACATGGACAACACCATGTCCCTAGTATGCCTCTAATAGACTAGCTCATTGATCAAAGATGGCTATTGTTTCCTAGTCATGGACATGAGATGTCATTTGATAACGGGATCACATCATTAGGAGAATGATGTGATGGACAAGACCCAAACTATGAGCGTAGCATATGATCGTGTCAGTTTATTGCTACTGTTTTCTGCATGTCAAGTATCTGTTCCTATGATCATGAGATCATGCAACTCACTAACACCGAAGGAGTACCTTGTGTGTATCAAACGTCGCAACGTAACTGGGTGACTATAAAGGTGCTCTATAGGTATCTCCGAGGGTGTCTGTTGGGTTGGCATGGATCAAGACTGGGATTTGTTACTCCGTGTGATGGAGAGGTATCTCAGGGCCCACTCGGTAATACAACATCACAATAAGCCTTGCAAGAAATGTGACTAAGTGTTAGCCACGGGATCTTGTATTACAGAATGAGTAATGAGACTTGCCGGCAATGAGGTTGAACTAGGTATGGAGATACTGACGATCGAATCTCGGGCAAGTAACATACCGAAGAACAAAGGGAACATCATACGAGATTAACTGGATCCTTGACATAGAGGTTCAACCGATAAAGATCTTCATAGAATATGTAGGAACCAATATGGGCATCCAGGTCCCGCTATTGGTTATTGACCGTAGAGGTGTCTCGGTCATGTCTACATAGTTCTCGAACCCGCAGGGTCTGCAAGTTAAGGTTCGGTGACATTTCAGTAGTATAGAGTTATGTATGGTGGTGACCGAAGGTCGTTCGGAGTCCCAGATGAGATCACGGACGTCACGAGGAGCTACGGAATGTTCCAGAGGTAAATATTGATATATAGGAAGTCCTGTTTTGGTCGCCGGAAAAGTTTCGGGCTCACCGGTAGTGTACTGGGAGTGCCGGTAGTGTACCGGGGGACCATCGGGAGAGGTATTTCGACCCAAGAGGCTTCATGGGCTGTGGGAGGACTAATACCATCCCTTAGTGGGCTGGCCAAAGTCCCACACAAGGCCCATGTGGCTGGGGAAGAAATTCCAAAGGAGAAAAGGTGGAAAAAGGCAAAAAGGTGGAAATAAGGAAGGAGTCCTAATCCTACTAGGAGTGGAGGAGGAGGATTCCTCCTCTCCCACTTCGGCCGAAGCCTAGAGGGGTTGGCCCTTGCGCCAAGCCTCCTCATCCTCTCCTCCTATATATACTAGAGGGTTTTAGGGCTTTGGCACAAGATTTTCAGCCACATGCAACCCTACCCTCTAGTCCGTAGTTTCTCCTCTAGATCGGTTTCAGTTGTGCTTAGGCGAAGCCCTGCTGAGATTACTCCACCACCATCACCGCAGCGCCGTCACGCTGCCGAAGAACTCGTCTACCTCTCCGCTCCCTCTTGCTGGATCAAGAAGGCGGAGATCGTCATCGAGCTATACGTGTGCTGAACGTGGAGGTGTCGTCCGTTCGGCACTAGATCGGAAGGACCGTGATCAAGAGCGCGAGACAGATTGTGATGAGATCACGGGACGGATCGTGATGAGTTCGCGGGACGCTCGGCGATTTGGATCGTGAAGACGTTCGACTACACCAACCGCGTTTCTTAACGCTTCCCGCTTAGCAATCTACACTGGTATGTAGATCCACTCTCCCTCTCGTAGATGCTCATCACCATGGATAGATCTTGCGTGTGCATAGGAATTTTTTTGTTTCCCATGCAATGTTCCCCAACAAATCGTTTATTATCCATGCTATAATTGTATTGATTGGAAACTCAATGCATGTGTGGATACATAGACAACATTGTGTCCCTAGTATGCCTCTAGTAGACTAACTCGTTGATCAAAGACGGTGAAGGTTTCCTGGCCATTGACATGAGATGTCAGTTGATAACGAGATCACATCATTAGGAGAATGATGTGATGGACAAGACCCAAACTATAAATATAGCATATGATCGTGTCAGTTTATTGCTATAGTTTTCTGCATGTCAAGTATCTGTTCCTATGACCATGATATCATGCAACTCACTGACACCGGAGGAGTACCTTGTGTGTATCAAACGTCGCAACGTAACTGGGAGACTATAACGATGCTCTACAGGTGTCTCCGAGGGTGTCTGTTGGGTTGACATGGATCAAGACTGGGATTTGTTACTCCATGTGACGGAGAGGTATCTTAGTGCCCACTCCGTAATACGACATCACAACAAGCCTTGAAAGCAAAGTGACTAAAGTATTAGCCACGGGATATTGTATTACGAAATGAGTAAAGAGACTTGCTGGTAATGAGATTGAACTAGGTGTAGAGATACCGACGATCGAATCTCGGGCAAGTAACATACCAAAAACAAAGAAAACAACATAGAGGTTCAACCGATAAAGATCTTCGTAGAATATGTAGGAACCAACATGGGCATCCAGGTCCCGTTATTGGTTATTGACCGTAGAGGTGTCTCGGTCATGTTTGCATAGTTCTCGAACCCGCAGGGTCTACACACTTAACGCTTGGTGAGAATATAAGTATATTTGAGTTATTATGTTGGTGACCAAAAGTTTTTCGGAGTGCCAGATGAGATCCCAAACATGACGAGGAGCTCCGGAATAGTCCGGAGGTAAAGATTGATATATGGGATAATAGTGTTTGGTCTCCG
The DNA here is from genome assembly GCA_022496015.1 of Hordeum marinum. Classification (NCBI taxonomy): domain Eukaryota; kingdom Viridiplantae; phylum Streptophyta; class Magnoliopsida; order Poales; family Poaceae; genus Hordeum; species Hordeum marinum. The sequence goes on from CM039676.1 coordinate 473,440,414, forward strand.
GAAGGGTTTCGAAATTCACCGGAAGGGGTTTCGGATGTTTCCCGAGATGTTCGGGGTACAAGAACACTTTATTTGGTCCAAAGGATAAAGCCCACGAGGCTTTAGGAAAGTGCAAAAGGGATTTTTGCGGAGGCCAGGGGCCAGACGCCACCCTGGCGTCTGGGGCCAGACACCGAGGACTCTGGCGTCTAGTCCTGGAGTCTGAGGATGACTCTTTCCTTGCGTGCCACACCGACTTTGAGGAGGCTCTTTCTCCAAGTTTCGACCCGAGGGCTCAACATATAAATAGATGAGTAGAGCTAGCACCCAAAACACATCAAGAATCCCCAAGCCGTGTGCCGGTTACCCAACCCCTCTAGTTTATCCTTCGTTATAGTTTCTGTGGTGCTTGGTGAAGCCCTGCGGAGATTGTTCTTCACCACCACCGTCACCATGTCGTCGTGCTGCCGGAACTCATCTACTACTTCGCCCCTCTTGCTGGATCAAGAAGGCGAGGACGTCATCAAGTTGTACGTGTGTTGAACCCGGAGGTGCCGTCTGTTCGGCGCTAGATCGTGATTGGATCACGGGACGACTTGTGATTTGGATCGCGAAGACGTTCGACTACATCAACCACGTTTCTTAACGCTTCCGCTTAGCGATCTACAAGGGTATGTGGATCCGATCTCTCCTCTCATAGATGCTCATCTCCTAGATTGATCTTGGTAAAGCGTAGGATATTTTTTTGTTTCCCATGCAACGTTCCCCAACAAGACCATGTTCACTCCCTCGACCTCGGGTAATTTCACAAACCTATCCCTGTCTCCCCGTCGTTAACCATACCCTTCGGGTGGTGAAACCCTTAATAAAGAGACGTAGCTTTGATACCAATTGGAAAGATCGATATGGTTGACTAGAGGGGGGGGTAGGCAACTACCAATTTTTATCTTTTCTTAACAAATTAGGTTTCAACAAATATGTTGTCTAGATATGCAACTAGGTGAACAACCTATATGATTCTAATAACAACAAGGATACGAGCAAGCAAAAGATACAACACAAGTAAAGCTTGCACAAAGTAAAGGTAAGAGATAACCACAAGTGGAACCGGTGGAGACGAGGATGTGTTACCAAAGTTCCTTCCCTTTGAAGGGAAGTACGTCTCCGCTAAAGCGGTGTGGAGGCACAATGCTCCCCGAGAAGCCACTAAGGCCACCGTATTATCCTCACGCTCTCACACAATGCGAGATGCCGTGATTCCACCAGATATGCACTTGAAGGCGGCGACCGAACCTTTACAAACAAGGTTGGGGGAAAACTCCACAACTTAATTGGAGGCTCCCAACAACACCACAAAGCTTCACCACAATGGATTGTGGATCTGAGGTGACCTCTTCCATCTAGGGTGCTCAAACACCCAAGAGTAACAAAATCCACATATGAAAGTATGGGGGAATCAAGTTTTGTTTGGTGGAAGTGTAGATCTAGATCTCCTTCAATCCCTAGCAAATCAACAAGTTTGACTGGCTAGGAAGATAGATCAGGCAAGAAAGCTTGTAGGGCATTAATGGATGAGAGAGAGAGAGAGAGGCAAGAGGTGAGAAAGTAGGTTGAAGAACCACCTCCTTATATAGTGTCCCACAAATCCAATTGTTAGAACCATTTTTACACAGCAACGGTACAACCGCTATGTGCATCGACACAACCAGTGCACACGGGTATCCATCAGTAAACCCTGGTGGGCGGTGCAACTGGTGGCAGGGGCGGTAGTACCGTTCACAACACCAGACTAGAACAACCGCTCCACCACCGCCCAACCACCGCTTTGAAACAGAGAGGAATCGCCCTCGAGCGATGATTGTGGCAGTGGTTGCCTCGGTGCAACCGCTAGGGTCGAGTACGGGAGGTGGCTAAGTCCTGAGCAATACAACCGCTCAGGACACCAGTAGGACCGGTCAACAGAGACTGACAGGAACAACCGGCCCACAACTGCCCAAGTACCGCACCACAATAGATACTTGTTCGGTGGTAGGGCGGTACTGGGCCGGTACAACCGCCTAAAGCCACTACTTAGGGTTGGCCAAACTATTGGCGGTACAACCACCGGAGGCAGCGGTACAACCGCTGGCAACTTTCTGAGAGCAGCAACCCCAAGGTTTCACCCCGGGGGCGGTAGTTATACCGGACGTACTAGTTCAAGCGGTGCAACAACTTAGGTGTGAAAAACTACTACTTGGTTAGAGAATCATGACCTCTCTCTCAATGAACTGAAGGGTATGCGGTGACAAGGAATGTGTACGCGCATTGATTCACTCCATACCTTCCGATGTGAATTCCCTCTTAATAGTACGGGTTTACTACGACTATAGAATAAACACGTAGAAAACACCGTCTTTGTTCTTTTCCGTCCGGAGGGAATGCCTAATCGTCTTGTGTCAAACATAGAGTACATGGAGAACTTGACACACGATTAGATCACAAGGTGAGTTGTCATCATCACCAGAACACTAGGTAGGAAAATGCCCTAACACTGCTACACTACCACCCCCTTTAATAAGCTTATTGGATCCATGGTTACGGTGCATGCTTCAATTTTCGTTGCTTTTTTCTTTGCCTTGGTGAATGGAGGAGGGAGATGAATGGGAATGGATCAAGTGGCCGACGAACTAGCCTTGTTAGTCCATAGAGAGCATCTCCTGCAGCTTTGGTTCCTCTTTCTATCGAGGATGGGTGGTATTTTTTTCTGGTCGAATGATGAACAAGAGGAACTCTTGCACTCGTCATTGCGAGACCCTTCTTTTCCTCGAGGCGTTCATGCCAGAATGGAGGCAATTTAGTGGCCTCAACTTCACCTTCCCAACATGTACTTCCGATGACTCTCCTATGGTGTTGTACCCAACCTTCCACCCCAAGTGGTTTTGTCCCTCGTGTGCACTAGCAAGCGCTGAAGTTTGTGTCCAAGACCGGATCGCTTTCTAGCTTCATTTTTCGGTCTTGTTTGCATAATGTTGTAGTGTTCCGTCCCGTTAGTTGCTACAAACCTTTGTTTATTTGTTCATTTTGTCTTTTTTTAATTTTCTTTATATTCCGAAAAAATAGAATACATTTTTCAAAATTATTCTACTTATTTTTTAAAATGTTTGAATCTATAAAAACGTATGTGCCATTGGAAAAAAAAGTTCAACATTTTGCAATTTTCTCTGTTATTTTTAAAAATGTTTATACAATACTGCGTAATTTTTTTAAAACTTTTACATACCATTAAAAAAGTGCATGACATTTTAAAAAATGTCCACACATTTCAAAAATATGTTTGTTGCATTTAAAAAGTATATACATTGTAAAAAATCACGTAATTTTTAGAACATGTTTGTAGCACTAAAAAAGGTACTCCCTCTGTTCCATATTACTTGTCCTCTAGATGCATCCATTTGAGCGACAAATAATATGTATCAGAGGGTGTACATGATTTTTTTTAGAAATGTTCACATGTTTTTAAATATGGTATTGACATTAAAAATATGTATATAATGTAACAAAGTTTGCTTATTGTTTTATATAAAAATGTTCATAAGTTTATTTGTAAAATTTTTAACATGTATTCGGAAAAATGTTCAAACATGTACTTAGAAAATGTTCATCACGTATCAAAATAATGTCCCACGTGTATAAAACAATTAAAACTTGAATTAATAAAATTAGGCATGTATCTGAAGAAAATAAAAATACTAAACAAGAAAAATCTGAAGAAAACCGATAAACACACAGATAAACAGAATAGAAAAGGAAAAAATACATTGAAGGTTCGAAAACCTGTCTATGATACTGGTTTATACTCCCTTCGTTTCTAAATATAAGATCTTTAAAAAATTCATTATGAATCACATACGAAACAAAATAAATGAATCTATATTTTAAAATATGTCTATATATATTCGTATGTAGCTCATAATAAAATCTTTAGAAGGTCTCGTATTTAGGAATGGGGAAATAGAACCTTTCCAAAATCGGTTCGATGGACCGGCCACTAAGGCGAGGGCGCACGCAGCCCGACCCAACCGATCTACAAGCAGGGCCCTCTCGCTCTCCACAAACCCCTCCTGCTCTCTCTTCTTCTGATCGCCTCCGTTCTGCTCAAGAAAAAAAAAAACTTCCTCATCGCCTCCGTCTCGCCGCACCCCACGCCGACGACGCGATGCTTCCCGACCTCTCCGCCCTCGAGAACCACTTCGGCGCGGCCGCGGCCGGCGGCGACGACTTCGGCGGCCTCTTCTCCGCCGACACCGCCGACCAGCTCGCCCTCGAGTTCCCCACCTGCAACGACGTGCGTGAGCCACTCTCCCTCCCTCGATCCCCTTTTCCCTCCCCCGATCCGCCGGCCTCTGATCCCGCTGGGGTCTGTTTTCTGTTTTCCGGTGGCAGTTCGATGGGTTCCAGAAAGCGACCAAGGAGATGGTGAACAACAAGAAGGGGACGACCACGCTCTCCTTCATCTTCGACAAGGGCGTCATCGTCGCCGCCGACTCCCGGGCCAGCATGGGCGGCTACATATGTGAGTCCCCTCTTCATTCCCTTCCCCTTCCCGGTGCTAGGGTTTGGTGGCGCGGGGGGTTCAATTTGATGCGTGATTTAGGGTCGGGGAGTTTAGATCTCCGCGCGGAATCTGGTTCCTTTGCCCGTGGATTATGTCTGGGAGGATACGTTGCACGTTGGCATGTGTTTGTTTACCCTTGTATGTAGGTTTTCGTATCTAGAGTAGTAATTTAGGTCAGTGATTCATATTTTTATAAAATCTCAAAGCAGCCTGAGCAAAGTGTGAAGAACTTCCGCTTTGGTTAAGTGTATAGCAAAGAAAGACGGGCATAATCTCACAGCAGTTGAGCCGCAAAGCACAGTGCCATAACCACACAACAGTTGAGCTGCAAAGCGCTGTGCCTGCTTGGCGAATTCATTTGGATTATGTGATGAATACAAAGATACTGATTGAGATTCGATGCTAATTTATCTGCTGGAACTAAGAAGAGATGTACTCTGTAGTAGAATTGGTAATTGTATAATGTATGCTTATTTATGTGATGTAGAGATACACTAAGATCATGCAAAGAATATATATTAGTTTTGCTAATACTTACCAGTGAATTCAAGTCTGCTTATTTCAAGGTCCAACATTTGTGCATATACTGATTTATGTCCTTTGTGGTTTTGAGAAAGCAAATAGAAAGCTGTGGTTATTGTATAATGCCTATTTTTCTGCAAGCTCTGGTCCTTCTGTAAAATTGCCCTTGCATGTTTGTTATCATTAAGAAGACTTTCTGGAAGAACTATTTGTCGTTGTAGAAGGCTTTTGTTTGATGCAAGGATTATCACTTAAACATTCATCAGATTGCATCTCTGTTCTTTACATGGTCCCGTATTTCTTTTCTTGCAGCCTCACAAACTGTGAGGAAAATCATCGAGATTAATCCCTACATGCTGGGAACCATGGCTGGAGGTGCTGCTGATTGCCAATTTTGGCATAGAAACTTGGGGGTCAAGGTAAAATACCACCTGCTTGTCTACTTGCATCTCATCATTGCATAGTAGGGCTAACACTAACTTTTTTCTTTCAGTGCCGGCTACATGAGCTCGCGAACAAGCGGAGGATCTCCATTGCTGGTTCTTCAAAGACGTTGGCTAATATCCTTTATTCATACCGTGGGATGGGACTTTCAATCGGTACAATGATTGCTGGATTTGATGAAACTGTGAGTTGCACTTTGACACATTTTTAGTCTCGTTAAGCTGTATGTAGGTCTATGCTTATTTCTTAATGATTCTGCTCTTGATCTAGGGTCCGGGCTTATACTATGTTGATAGCGAGGGTGCAAGGCTCAAGGGAAGCCGATTCTCTGTTGGTTCTGGCTCTCTATATGCTTATGGTATCTTGGATGAGGGGTAGGTTTTTTTGTAATACCTCTAGTATGTTACTGTGCTTGCTGCTCATACCATCTTGAAGTTGCATGCCCTTATGTTTGTGCTTTACATTTCAGTTACAAATTCAACATGTCAGTTGAGGAAGCTGCTGAGTTAGCACGGCGGGCTATTTATCATGCAACATTCCGTGACGGAGCTAGTGGTGGCTGTGTTAGTGGTATGCATTCTTTGTCTTGGTATTTGTCGTGATATTTGTTTTAGAATTTTGTACATTACCCTGTTCTGCGTAACCGTCTGCTTATGCCGTTACAAAGCAAACAGTAATAACAGTTAACAACCTTTATAACAATGTAATCTGGATATACTGTTATCATTACTGTTTTAAACCAACCTGCCTTGGTCGATATGTTTATGTTGTGTCCATGATCTAATAAAGCATTGAACAAGTACTGCTGAAGCCCTGATCCATTCTTTGATACAGCGGGACTTGTGTGCTTCGTAGAACTTATAAAAATGGTTTTCTTCTTGAACATCTGTTCCTGCCCGAGTTTACGTATTGTGCCTGACAATTACCTCTTTTGCTTCGATTTCAGTCTACTATGTTGGCCCTGACGGCTGGAAGAAGCTGTCCGGAGATGATGTCGGAGAGCTGCACTACCACTACTACCCAGTCCAGGCGGCTCCCGTTGAGCAAGAGATGGCCGAGGCCCCTTCTGCGTCAACCTGATTGATGTCGTACGAAATCCCGTGAACTGTGCTGAAGCACCTTCTTTTATGGACTTTGGGGGCTTGTTTGTCTCCTTCTCGACATTTTAGTGTTCTCCTCCAACTTACGCATCGCTTATGGCAGTGTGGTTGTAGACTGATGAATGTTAATAGATGTTTTCATTGAAGTTTCATTTGAATTCGTGTGTCTACGCTATCTCCGTTATACTACATTTTGTGTTGCTGCTGAATAGTCTAGGCCTAGGGTGGGCAAATGGAAGATACTTATTCTTAGCGTAAACCCCAAGGTAAACGCATTATGAAATCAGGACCGCTAAGGTGACTACCAAGTGAGAAGTACATATTTTTTCGATCAAATTGGTGAACATTAGAGCATCTCCAACATATAACAAAAAGGAAATTGTTTTTAAGGAATTTAGACCCAAAAACATAGCTCCAGAAGATGTCATGCCCCTATATGTTGTGGCAAATTTTTTCAGCAAACATTGAAACTTACTGCCCTGCAGCCGCTGCCACTGTGCATCGGCGCCACCCTGATTCAGGTCACCACCTCAAAACGTTTCTGCTCTTCTAGGGTCCGGGCTTGTACTATGGTGATAGTGAGGGTGCAAGGCTCAAGTGAAGCCGGTTCTCTGTTGGCTCTCGCTCTCTATATGCTTACAAGAAGGGTAGGTTTTTTTATACCTCTGCCAAGTTGCTTTGCTCACTGCCCCACTGCTCATACTATCTTAAAGTTTTGTTTTTTGCGGGGAAATAATGGATTTGTTCCTTTGGAATAGTGTTACGGTCTGCCAATACAAAGTTAAGACACTGTCTGAAACACGGTGCAACCAACATGATCAACACTATTTTGATGGCGTTCTAATTTCTATGGAATAAACCCACGCTGTTCCAGGGGCCTTTTAATTTCCAGAATCAAGTGTCCGTGATCAGATTTGTCCAAAGACTCAGTCCGTTAATGCAGCAACCAGGACAAAAAAGTCGGATTGAATGATGATTGGAAGCTCTGTCCTTCAAAAACTGAGTGAAATACCTTCCAACACGGCGCTGATTTCGGACTCTAGAGCATCTTTGCAATGGAAAAGGTATCCGTATGCCGAAAAATAACATGTATGCCGAGCAAATAAAAGTTTACCATGCATGTCCCTGCCAGTCCAGTCTCTTTGACGTAAGAACCGTCAACTGATAGAGGCACGGAGCCACCCATCCGGCTGGAGGTTTAGGCCAAGGCAACCGTTTCTTTGTAATGGTGGTAGATCCAACATGGATATCTACCACCCGCATCATCCCTTTAATAATCTCCTCAATGCTAGATTTTTATGCTTGATTATAGGAGTTCAAGTAGTTACATAAAAAAAATTCTGTAATCTATATTTTTTTTGAGGAAGCTGCTGGGTTAGCACGGCGTGCTATCTATCATGCAACATCTCGTGACGGAGCTAGTGGTGACTGTGTTAGTGGTATGATTCTGTTTCTTGGCATCTATCCTGATATTTGCTTTATAATTTTGTACATGCTGTTATAATTACAATTTTAAACCAATCTGCCTTGGCCAATGTGTTTACGTTGCATCCATGATCTAATCAAGTACTTATTGAACGAGTAATGTTGAAGCCCTGGTCCATTCTTATAGGCTTGTAGGACAAGGGGGACTTGTCACTTGTGTGCTTCATATTGAACTTATAGAAATAGATTTCCTCTTTAACATCCGCTTCTGCCTCAGTTTAGGTATGGTGTCAAACAATTTTTTCTTTACTCGTAGCGTGATACAGGACCGATCAATGTATACATGGAACGCTTGCACACAGATTATGCGCAGTGTGGCGGACAGCGGACAAAAGTTCATGTGCAGTCTATGACAACCATGAACACCGGCCAGTCGCGATGTCGGGTGCACCGCAGAGCTCTTCCTCGCCCCTGTCTCCTGAGTAGCCTACTCATCGCAGCGCCCCCAAGTGGCCTCGGTAGTGTGTCATTCCGTCATTAGGTGGCCGTGCCCGCAATCTACACCGGGTTTGTTGCCTCACCAGGTTGCCCAAAGGTTTGAAGCGTCATCTGAATAACCAATTGTAGCATCCGATCCGAACCTATTCTTCTCTCCCAAGTCCCTCCTCCGAATCAAAGGTATTGCATTGTGTGAATCGTCGACCGTTCCATCATCTGTCTCCACACACTGATTATTATCAGTTTGATGTTTCCATTATCCATGCTTCATAGGAATCATATATCTGATTCGACATTCCAGTTCGTTTGCATCGATGGATGAAAATGGTTTGTGGTAGATCACAAAATGATCTAGGCATGCACATGTTGAAGATATTCGTTCCTCGCTCCCAGTAACAATATTGTATGCTTCTGGTAGGTATGAGTTATGTTCAGATAACAAGTAATTGATGCTTCTTAGTGTCCATTCTTCCTATCTCTATTGTATGTTTCCTTCTGTCGAGATAGTTGGCGGCGATAGAAACATACTTCTATTTTTTTTTGTTATACCTGCCCTTACATTGTCAAGAGCATTGTTCGCATTTAAACACTATCATCATGCTTCACGTATTTCATATATTTGGTGATGTATGCTTCAAGCGGTTGTGTGTTGGCTTTGCAGCCGACAAGCACCACCAGAGACATATGTGCAGGTGACCGATGCATGCACCTAGATGTGTGACGACATAGGATCCGCCCTACAATGAAGATGACCGCACACGAAGGGCAGCAAGTCTACAATATATGAAGCAGTGTACAAGCTGTTGGCGACATTGAAGGAAATAAATTGTATCATGCCTTAAATTTAGTCTATGAACGAATGAAGCGGGGAACAAACTTATGTTATAATGTACACAATTTTTTTTTACCATGGAAACACTTGTATTTGATGGAAGCAACTTTTTTCCCTATGGGAAGCAAAGTTTTTCTTGTGTTTGGAACCAAATTCTTTATTACATGGTAGCAAAGTGCTTGGACACAAAATTTAAATCCAAACAGATTTTGATTGTGGTAGAAGCAAATTATCTCATCGGTGGATGCAAACTTAAATTTAAATGTCACACGGGATACAATTTTAATTACATCTGGTCGGTGGAAGCAATACTTTGTTGCATGGGAAACAAAATAAAATGTTACATGGAATAATTTTTTATTTACATCAAAGCAAATAATTTCATTAGTGGAAGCACAATTTTGTCGCATTGAAAGCAAAGTAAAATGTTACATGAAATACATTTTTTATTACACCAAAGCAATGGAATACATTGTTGATTACACCAAAGCAAATTCGTCATGGACTAGGAGCAAATTTTCGTAGCATCTAAAAATAGTTGAATAAAGTTTCCAAAATAAGCAAGTATACGAAGCATTATAAAATTGTATGAAGCAAGTAAATATATAGTAAACCAAATAAACTGTGTCCATAAAACATAGCTTCGCTGCATAGTAAACAATTATTTAAAAATGTATTGGATTGAATCATATTTTTGTCAAAAAGGAAGAAAATTATTCTATCCATGAAAACATAGTTTTTTGGGGGGTTCACCGAAACATACTTTGTTAAGTTGGAAGCAAAATAACGAAGTACGAAGCATGTCATGGATGAACAACAAAAAGTATGGTAGATTAAAGCATCTCCAACACCGACCCTTAAACCGCCCGCATGTGTTCGGACCGCGCGGTCCAGGAGTGTTTTTCCATCCAACGCGGGCCTATATCTGACCGGTTCGGACACACTTTTTCAAGTAAATTGGAAGCAAAGTTGGTGGCTTTGCGGAGTCCGGACAGTAGTCACGTAGGACTTCGACACCCCTCGCCCACTAAATCTCCCTTCCCGGTCCCATTTTTTCCAATCCGCACCTTCTCCCCCTCGCTTTGCATCCGCACCCACCTCCTTCACCATCACTCTACCTCTCCAGCCGCCACACGTGCATTGTCAGACGTCTGTAACCTATACCGACGTGCCAGCTCCCCTTTTACGACTCTGTCGTCCATCCAGGACCCGTCCGTAGCCAGATACACTTCGTCCCCCGTTGACGACGTCCATGGCGGACACCACACCCGACAAGTGTTCGGTCAAACGTCATTGAGCTAATTTTTGAACCCTTGTTTTGTTTTAGAGCACGAAGGATGGCGGGGTACTCGACTTTGAAATTGTAGTCTTGTTGTACCACACTAGTATCAGAACCCTCCTGTGTTGTGTACCTTCGGTTCCATGAATTGCCTCTTCTTTTTTCATGTTGGAAGAACATGCTGCCTGAACGTGTAACAGACTGGAGCGAGCGTGGAGTTCAGCATGCATGAAAATTGTTTTTTATCTTTATTTAAGCCAGCTCTACCCGTCTGTTCCGAAAATTGCTCTTCCAGCAAAGAACAAAACAGAACAGTAGATGTTCATGGCAGGTAATTCCATCCTCTGGTGTTGAGAGCTAGCTTATTTTGCTGGAAGCCTCTAACTGATTTATCAATGTATGAGAAAGAGATTCTCCTACAGGCGCATGGTTTGTTTTTTGTTTTGCATGCGTGTCGATTTTTCAGTTCACCACAACTTAGTTTCAGGCTAAAGCTCGGTTCAGGGTGCTTGTCTCTGCTTGAACTGACAGGTTATAATAAGCTCAAGACTGAAGTGGCCTTATTCAGTCCTATCTACATGGTTTTGCGTGTGCCGAGGTGAATTTCTCGCCAAATTTCACTTGGTTGTAACAGGAAGGTGAAGAACACCAGATCATGCATATGTTAATATGTTGTTCATGTTGCTCAGAGAAATTTGGATCAGTAGTTCAGAACCACACCTTGCCAAGCAACGGATGGACCGGGGCAGGGACTGATATATGCATGGTGAAATTGCTGTTGGCTCCTTGTCGATGCAGATGAACAAGCCCGAGGACTGGATTGCAATAACAGACCCTATATGCGAGCAAGATTTAATTTGGAAGAATTGGCAGGGGCCGCGCGAACGCGTACCCCCTCTATCACAAATTATGACATTCATTCTCCTACTTGAGGAGATGATGGGCCAACGCACCCACGAAGTGCAATGTGGGCCATTGACCCAGGCCACGGGCCTTCTTGATCGCCCGTCGACCCCGTCCAGGTAAGTAAGGAAAACGTAGCACCTCGCCCTCGTCTTATACCCAGCGCTCCCCTTCGATTCCTCTCCGCTAAGCGAGGTGGGACTAAATACCGAAGCACAGCAGCAGCACCTGGCGTCTCCGGAGGAGGTTCGCTTCAGCGGGCCTGAAGGAAAGAGGCGTATGGGCCGCAGCAGCTTTGTTGTGCCAGTGTTGTTGCTCTCTCCTCTAAACAAAAACAGAACCCTGGCCAATTCTTTCCATCAGATAAGAAACTGTAGCCCGTGCCGAGAGATAGAGACAACCCCTCGGTCATCAGATATCCAAACAAGTTTCAGTTTTGTACTCCAATCCATTGTAGTTTCAGCATGTAAAGCGCAACAAGCTTCCATCTAGCATATCTCGATACTGAACACGGTGTCACTACCATATAACGAGCTAAAGGGAGCTATCACACCTTTCTCATGATATATAGGGCTTTAAAATGTCACAGCGAGCTAAAGTATAGCTTTTAAAGTAGACAGGCAATTTGCACTAAAATGAATGGTCTATCTCAACTCATGTGTATACTGCTGCTGCATGTCCTGTGATTCAAGCAGGGGTAACTTTTGTCCAGATGACCACTCTGCTCCATATGCCCACTACATTTGAGAATTTGATGGCAACCAAGCATCCCACCTTACCAATTCCAAGCGGAATCAGCCTGACAAGGTGCCTCCTACTACTGTGAACTCTTCCATCTTCTGTTTTGCAGGTCTGTCTTATGTCTAGCCTACTTAGGTAAGCACAGCGTTAGTTTACTGCACCGGAGAGTATTTCATGGAAACAATGCTACTTGGTTGCCTGTCTCACAATTGCCAGGTCGGCTCGTGGAAGTATCCGAAGTAAAATGCTTGGTCATGGTTCTTTTGCAAAAGAATGCAATGATCTGCCATCAAACTAGTTCTCTGAATCATGATTCACCTTGGATGCATAATGCAGTGCAGATAGTTCACATTGGACATGTTGCAGTCTTTCTGTACGCCTGTACCACACTTGCATCAGAACCCTCCTGTGTTGTGTACCTTCAGTTCCATGTATCATGTATGGCCTCTTCTTTTCTCATTCAAAGAACGCACTGCCTGAACATGAGATGGGAGCATGAGATGAGAGGCTGGAGCCAGCGTGGAATTGACATGCACGAAAGTGGCTCATTTGCGGTATTCGTCAATTGTCGGCTACATATTCACGGTGGCAGGAGCTCTGAAGCTTTTGCAAGCAGTTCCATCCTTGTGTGTTCAGACTTCAGAGCTTAGTGAGAGGCAGTGTTTCTTTGTCAGCTGTTGAACTACTTACTGAATCTTCTTATTTTGCTGGAACTTACTACTTACTGAATCTTCTTATTTTGCTGGAACTTACTACTTTCTGAATCTTCTTATTTTGCTGGAACTTACTACTTACTGAATCTTCTTATTTTGCTGGAACTTACTACTTACTGAATCTTCTTATTTTGCTGGAACTTACTACTTACTGAATCTTCTTATTTTGCTGGAACTGACAAAGTTTGAAGTGTGGCCTTGCCTCAAGTTTGACCCACGAGATGCATATGTTTTGTCGTTCGTGTTGCCCAGAGAAACTAAACTTGAATCAGAACCCTGCAGCAGCTACTGAATTTTGTGTTCAATGTTCAGAGAACAACACGCTGCCTGCAGCAGCTACTGAATTTTGTGTTCAATGTTCAGAGAACAACACGCTGCCTGAAGAAATTGCCGTCACTTTCTCAGTTCAACAGACGAACAAGACCATAAGGACTACGTTCTATAAGAAGACTTCTTATGCATGGAGGACAGGATAAGGACCAAGATTTAATTTCAAAGAATTGGCAGGGGCCGCGCGAACGCGTACCCCCTCTACCACAAATTATGACGTTCACTCTCCCACTTGGGGAGATGATGGGCCAACGCGCGCACGAAGTGCAATGTGGGCCATTGACCCAGGCCACGGGCCTTTTTGATCGCCCGTCGACCCCGTCCAGGTAAGTGAGGAGGGCGTAGCACCTCGCCATCATCTTATAGCCAGCGCTCCCGCTCGATTCCCCTCGGCTAGGCGAGGTGGTACTAAAAACCGAAGCACGCGGGAGCAGCAGCAGGCGTGAAGGGGAGTCACGAGAGGAGCGCGGTTCGTTCCAAGCGGGCTGGCGTTTCATCTGTATGGGCCTGAAGGAGGGACGAGAGAGATAGGCGTATGGGCCGTCGCAGCTTTGTGCTCTCTCCTTGAATGAAAAAAACAGAACCATGGCCAACTCTTTCCTTCACACAAGAAACGGGATCAACATCCACGCCAGGAACAAGCCGCGGATCCTCGTCGCCGACCGGCCGACGCTTGAGCTGTACGTGACCGTCCTCGGCGAGGGGGTGCTCAGGAAGATGGGTACAACGTGGGCGACGTGGCGCCGTCGGATTGTCACATCGTGGCCCACGGCAGGGACTAGTGCGTGTGGGGGAAAGGCAGCCTCCGTGTCCCAGCGGGGCGCTCACCTTTGTACCCTGTGCCGAACCCCCTTGTGAGATATCCAAAAAAGTTTCAGTTTTGTGTTGTAGTCCAATCCATTACAGTTTCAGCATGTAAAGCGCAACAGGCTTCCCTCTAGCATCATATCATGATACTGAACACGGTATCACTAGATTCACTACCATACCATGAGCTCTTCAGTGTTACTTGTTGTCGTACATCACATCAAAAATATAAAAAGCCAATATATATATAGTATTATATCTATATCATATATTTATCTACACCTTGTTTTGCAAACAAACCATTGACTAGCTGTCACAACCAAGACTCGAACCAGGTATGCCGATAGGACTTCAAAAGGGGCGAAAAACTATCGTGATGGCGCACATAGATATTATAAGTATCTCCAGTAATCTCCCTAACCTTCTACTTCTTGGTTTGCACTCCAACCGCTCGATGTCACTATCATGCATTCTTATGAAGCTCCGTCGTCTCCTCCATGACGTGTCTTGGAAGCTTCAACCTGGATGCTCAAGGTGGTTACATCGCTAGGGCCCTCCGACTGCTGCATTCTATCATCGTGACTTAGTCATATTTTTCGAATAACTAGAGATTATTGTTCTACCAAAATCATCAAGTACAATATGACAAAATCATGCTATTTTAGAAAACAAAGTGTCCCTACCTTGTTAACAACAAGCTGCTTTGCATCTCAACGTGAGCTACAATGTTGAGTTTCCTAGGAAAGGAAACCCTTGCTCGAGATGACAGAGAGTTTAGCAACTATTGATTCCCCTCTTGCTCACCGTTGTGCAAACATTTAAGGTGTAAGTAGCGTTTTTGCTAGGTTGTTGTGGAGTTTTAACAGCCGCTGAAGATCCTCGTGTGCTGGCTTTGTCCATGTTCTCATGGTATTTGATGCTACATGTGAAGTTACAATGTAGACAATAAACGATGGACAGTGCGTGCTCCAATCTCTTGAGCATTAGTGTGCTTCGCCATGACTATGGCTCACTCATGTCCAGCAAGTCTTGCAGACAGGCAAAACAGCCGGGAAGCTATTGATTCCGGATGCCTCCTCTTCCTATTCGACTTACATATAGCTTGCCCGTGAAATTTGCTTTTTCATTCTCAACTTCCTTTGTTTTTCCAGCTATATTTCTCACATAGATGAATTTTGGTCGTGTTGGCTTGCTCCATAGCGTGAAGATAATATACTACTATTTACTATGAAGGCCATTGGCTAGACGACAACTCTTGCTTTGAGATCATGATGAAGAGATGTACTACATCATAACTCACGTTTTATGGTAGTCACCGACCATTCGTGGGTTGCCGGTAAGTTAGGTACAACCTTACATAGGTCAATCTTATTAATGGTTGTGGATGACTGCACAATCACGGCCGTCAACAAGCCCCCCCCCCCCCCCCCCAAAACATGAGGCCCCTAAGTCGCTGTTTAGCAGGCCTAGTTAGCGGCTCTTCCCCTGGCAGACCATGATGGGTCCCCAAAACTCACACAATTAGATCAGAGAAAGAGGGTGCCCGTCCGGCTGTTCGGCTTTGTTCGAGTCGTTGAGCCCTAATCCCTCCGTTCCATTCGGGTGAACCGCCGCCTCTACGGGTTTCATTTGCATAATCCGTCGTTCGTCCGACTATCCAAGAGCCCCTGGCGGTCCTGTGTAGTATGAATCATCACGTCGTCGCACTCGCCGGCACGCGTGACGCTTCGAGCTACCATCGCCTGGGCAAGTCAGAAGCTCCCCGCCTCCTAATCTTGTGAGTTCTAATCCTGATTCCACACAAAAATTTGGGACTATGCACGTACTGGCAATCAGGGGCGGAGCTTCCTTAGGACCAAACTGGGCCATGCCCCGCCCAGATTTTATGCACTTTTTGTACTATGCTCAACTTTGGAGCCCAGGCAGGCACACCACGTGCAGCCCACTAACCACCAAGCACCACGTCCCTTTAGACGATCGATCCAAGCTCTCGAACTCACGAGCATGTAGTGGCACTGGTTTTCTACCACAGGTGATAGGGCTATGAGGCAGGGAGCAGCCAACATCTCACGACACAGTTCGAGCCGGCCAGCAGCAAGGCAACCAAAATCTGTAACTCAGGTGATAGAGCACTTTGGCTGCTGAGTCGCACATGTAATATTATTTTTCCCCAAAAGTTCTCATTTATCGACCAATACCAGTTTTTCTATAGGTTGTCGTCTATAGCACTCTGTTGAGAATTGGATTTTTTTTGTCAAGATACAACACCTGGCCCACCCAGATTTTTCTTTGAAGCTCCGCCACTGCTGGCAATTGTATTTGTTATATTATAAAAGCAAATGTGGTTCAGGAAGCACGTTTATACCTTATCTAGGAGAACAATTACATGTGAATTTTGAGATCAATTGAGAAAAAATCTATAGCTTTAGGTCTATCTTTGTATTCTCTTCTCTCTATGATCCGTCGTTAGGTTTTAGATTTATTTGTCTATATTTTTGCTCGTGTAGCTAGTATAGCTCGTGTCGGCAGTGTGCATTAGCAAAAAAAAGTAATAACACATTACGCTACATTAAAAGGTTCAGACTTCAGATAGATTTCAATCCTCTTTAGTCTCTGGAAATGGAACGCACAATTCTGGTGCCAAAAAATGTATTTAAAGTCATATTAATTTCTCAAATTTTAGGGTCCAGTTTGCATTTCGTACCCGGCCCCAAATTCCTGGAGACGGCCCTGCTGCACATGTATTATGTATGACTTTGAAATTGTACTAGAAGGGTTATGCGCGCTTTGCTGCAATGTTAACGTTTTTGGATTCTCATAATTTTTATACACAATCTATCTTAAAGTATAAGGTGTATTAGTTTTTTTGAAAAGCCAATCCTCTTTAAATTTTTATAATTTGATTCTAAATAATTTGAAAAATTATTGACCTAATCAAAATCATGAATGAAATCCAATCTTTAATTTCTCAATGAAATAAGAAAACATAGTGAATTAAAATAATTGAGTGAGAGATTGTTGACCCGGTTAAAATTGGTGACCCAATTTTCAATTGAAGACCTCAATTGAATGAGAGGCCTTCAATTCTAGAGGGTTTAGTATATAGTACAGTATATATGTAGCAAAGTGACTGTCGTAACGAACACTTGTGGAAGGAAGAAAATACCTATTGTTAAGGAATAAGGAGTGTATGGTGCCGTTTCATATCATGGTTCACCACATAGAAAGGCTACTAGACTTCTCTAAATTACAAAGAGCCCACATTTATGCACGACTTTCTACTATATTTTTATGGGCTGCTAACTGTTTCGTGGTCGTTTAGCAAATTCCTTGTGGAAAGTTCGTTGCAATCATAAAACGTAGGTGCTAGAGCAACAAAGGCATTATAGCATGACATAAATGTTACGTATTTAACACTATAATTTTTGTCCGCTTTGCATATTCTGTTCACAATAAAGTAAATCATTAACTTGCTTTGTCTAGTGCAGAACGCTTTGGTGCAGCAGCCCACAACACTTGGTGGAAGCTGCTCCACGAGTGAGAAGTTTTAACTTCTAGGCTGCTCTGATTTAATTTCTGTCTGCACACTTCAGCATGTGCTTTGTCTTAATTAATAGTACTAGAACATAAGCGTGCAAAAGGACACCAGGACTGTCGATTTACTCTGTTGAGTGTTGAGGCAGTTACTATGGGTAATCAGCTCTGCTTGCACATTGATTTACTCCGGTCAGGGAAGTGAAACATATCCCATGTTCACCTGGATGCATGATGCAGTGCAGATAGTTCATCTTGGAGATTTTGTAGTGTTGCTGTACCCTACGACGTGGGCGACGTGGTGCCGTCGGATTGTCACATCGTGGCCCACGGCAGGGTCTAGTGCATGTGGGGGAAACGCTGCCTCCGTGTCCCGGCAGGGTGCTCACGTGTATAGCCCGTGCCACGAGAGACAACCACTCGTGAGATATATCCAAAAAAGTTACAGTTTTGTAGTCCGATCCATTGCAGTTTCAGCATGTAAAGCGCAACAAGCTTCCATCTAGCATATCTCCATACTAAACACGGTGTCACTACCATACCATGAGCCACACCATGTTTTACAAACAACCCATTGACTAGCCATCACAACCAAGACTCGAACCAGGTATGTTGATGGGACGGAAACCACCGGGCGATAGCCGATGGCGGGCATAGATAATATAAGTATCCCCACTAATCTCTTCTTGGCTTCGATCGATGTATGCGTTCTTATGAAGCTTTGTTGTCTCCGCCATGATGTGAATTCGACGCTTCAACCTGGATGATCAAGGTATTTACAAAGCTACAACCCTCTAACTATTGCATTTATCATTATGACTTAGTTAGCATTTTTGGAATAACCTGGAGATTACTGTCCCACTATAAACACAAAGTACAATATAACAAAATATTACGCTAACATTTCAGAAATCCAAGCATCTCTACCTTGTTTACACCAAGCTGCTTTACGACATGAGGTGAGCTATAGTGTTGAGATTTATAGGAAAGGAAGTCCTTGCTTGAGATGACAAAGAGTTTAGCAACTACCGTGTTCCTTCTCACTCACCGTCATGCAAATACTTAAGCTCCAACCGGCGTTTTCGTTGCCGCTGAGTCCTAATAGTAGCCGAGGATGATTGTGTGTTGGATTTGCCCATGTCCTCATGGCATTTGGCGCTACAAGTGAAGTTGCGATGTAGACGACGAACAATGGGCAATGCATACTTCAATCTCTTGAGCGTTAGCGGACTTAGCTATGATTATGGCTCACTAGTATCCAACAAGTCATACAGATAGGCAAGCCACCTGGGGAGCTATTGATTCCAGAGGCCTCCTCTTCCTATTCGACCGACATGTAGCTTGCTCGTAATACTTGCATTTTCAAATTCCTTTTTTTCAGCTACACTTCCCACATAGTTAGATGCATTTGGTCATCTTGGCGTGCTTCATAGCATGGAGATAACATACTATTATTTATTGTGGAGGCCACTCGCTAGATGACCACTCACGCATTGAGATCGTGATGATGAAATGTACTACATCATGACTCGCTATTTATGTTAGTCACCAACCATTCATGGGTAACCAGTAATGTAGGTATATAACCTTATACAGCCTCACCTTGTTAATGGTTGTGGACGATTGTACATGGATCATGTATGCATGACTTGGAAATTGTGTGTAGCATGTGAAATAATTGATGCAAAGTGACTTGATAAGCACAAAGTATACACTCTAGTTACATGTTACTGCAGCCCCCCCCCCCACACACGTCGACCCACCCAAAAAGCAATGCAGGTTAGTGATTTCATTATAACGCTGGTTGCATAGTTCGGTGGGTCTCAAGAACCATTTGCATCACACCGTCAAGGTGAAAAATATTGGACACAATTATCTGGCACAAGGAAGCCTCTCCTTAGCAACACACATTATTAATATCCCTAAGAGCATCTACATCCGGAACTTGCAAATCCGACCCCTCAAACGCTCGCGGACGCGTTCGAACGCATCCACGGACATTGACCGGTCACGTCTCAAATAATGAATTCTACATTCGGACACCTCAAATCTCATATCTCAAATCCATATAATCCATGCAACTACTACGTCGATGCATACACACATCGTCACGCTACTCCATCACTACAAACATGCCATCGGACTACCAAAATTTGGCATGTTTGGCTATGGTGGAGATCATCCACGCTGCCCTTGCCCTTCCCGGCGCCCTTGTCGTCCTTGTCATGAAAATATAGGTCGATGATGCAGTATGGATTGAGATGGATCCGCTCGTCGCCGCTCACCTCCTTCTTCTCCTTCGGTGGCAGTTCAGCCATTTCACGGACAGCCCGATTCTGCTCGCGGGCGAGGGTGCACGTGTTCCTCCGTTGTCGTTTCTTCAAAATACGGGCGTGTATGGATTCCTCCTCTGCGGCCGCCCGCGCCACCGCATAAGTTGCCTTCACCTCCGTCATTTTCTCCGCGAGATAGGCCTCGGCGACCCTTATCCTCTCCTTCCCACGGCGGGTAGCACGTTCCCAGTGGGACTCGAAGTCTGCTGGAACGGTCGATGGCTCCGCCCGCCGGGACCTCGATGATCCCCTGAAGGAACCGAGCGCCCGTTGAGCGGGCGCTATGGAGTCACAGCGGAAAGATCCTGCCGTCGACCGGGCGTTGTCCTCGCGGGAGCGGTGAAGTGCAATCCCAACGGCCATTGCCTACTTCAATTCGAGGGGGCAACCCCCCAATTGATGGATCCAGACTGGCCGGAGTCAAATCCGTTGCCCTCCATGCCGGAGATGGCCGGAGATCACCGGAGGTGAGCTAGGATGGCGGATGGGAGTGGAGGGGAGTGGAGTCAAGTGGCTAGGGTTTGGTCCGATGAACGGATGACAACGAATATATGAGGGTGCCGGTCAACCCGGTCGTTTGAGACCCGTTTGAGGGACCCGCTGAGTCGATTTTTTATGACCTATCAATGATCGAACGACTTGTCCAGACGTTTGAGGAGGTATGAAAGGTCCGAGTGTAGATGCTCTAACATGGTAAACTAAAAGTTTATGTATTATAACATGCAAGTAGCCACACATACATCCATGCATGCCTTTTTCTACCATGGCAACGACAAGATCTCGGCAGCTGAGTTACGTCTCTGCAAGAAGGTTGCACCCAGTGAAGACATATCACTTGATGGACAAAAACAACGAGGACGAAGAGTTGCTAGGCGACATGGAATTTCTAAAGCTGCATTGGATAAAATGGTGTAGATTCTACACTGTAGAAGCATTGGGAATGGACTACCGTTTACTGTCACGTTTTAAGGAGTTCAAAATCAAATAACACTAAATAATCAATACGCATTCCGTGTTCAAAAAACAATCAATACGCATAAGAGTTGATCAAGTGGTGGGCCGCGCAGAGGCTGGGTATGTGGCCCAGTCCGGAGCCCAAGCTGGACTCGGGATGATCCTTTTTTTGAAAAACCGAAAGCTTTATTCATTAGAGATAATCGTTACATTGTCTGCGAGGATTGTTACAATTTCACGTAAAGGTTTCTCAAACCGATGAGAAGTGAAAGAAAATCTAGCTAATCTAGCCAGTTCACGAGCAACTTTATTTGCTTCTCTATTACAATGTTCAAATCTTAAGCTAATAAAATCACAAGCATAATAAAAACAGTCATTGAGTATCACTGTCGCCGGTCCCGCCGAATGTCCTCCATCCTGCATGGTTTCAATCACCTCCAGATTGTCTGAATTAATAATGAGTCGGTTGCATCCTGCTCTCTGTGCCATTGTCAGACCAAATTTGAGAGCTAGAGCTTCCGCTGTTAAAACATCCACGCAATAGTCGATCTTTCTGTTTCCTCCAGCAATAAACCTTCCTTTATCATCTCTTGGAACCATCCCCATCTTGCCGTTAAGAACATCATGGTCAAAAGAAACGTCAACATTAAGTTTAACAAACCCCTAGGAGGATATGTCCAACATCCTTTTTTAACCGATGCCTTCGTGGACGATGCATTAACGAAGTTTGATGTGTGGGCTAGAAATCCCATTGAAATCTGCTGTGCATTCTGTGTTGTCTTCTTATACACCACTTCACGATCTTTCCCACCATAGATACCATGCTGTGATAGCAATCATTTCGCGCACGTTGCGATTACCCAAAATGCATAAATCTTGATCTGGCAGAAGTAGCAAATATGCCAACACCTCTTCTCCAGCATGATCTATTTTGCATGCTTTATCAATGATATCATCCATCCCTAACCTTTTCCAAACCTCCTTGGCTTTAATACAGAGGAACAACATATGCTTTATGTCTTCTAGGCTTTCTGAGCAAACAAGACATATGGGCGAGGTCTTCATATGTCTATTTGTAAGTGTAATGCGGCATGGGAGTGTGCCATGGAGTGTACGCCATATGAAAATTTTAACTTTCGCTGGACATGATAGCTTCCATATAGTACTCCAGATAGGATTTGTTGCCGTTCGGTCCATCCCATTCGTATGTCGAAGTTTACTCCCATACTGATGATCCCATTCCACATTGTAGGCAGACCGAACCGAGAATGTACCATTTTTTGTATAGTTCCAAGCGATAAAATCTGACATATCATATGGGAGTGGAATTGAAAGAATCCATTGTGCATCAATGGGCCACACTGTCTGTCTGATGAGGTCTTCATCCCAATTATTGGAGACAGGATCAATCAGGTCTCCTACCTTAGACAGTAATTGTCCTTCTCTAGGCGTCACAATTTTCCTTGTAGCACAGTTAGGGATCCAAGCATCTTCCCAAATATTAATATTATGTCCATTCCCCACACACCAAATATATCCTCTTTTTAAAGATTCTGTACCTGCCATGATACTTTGCCAGGTAAAAGAAGAGCCTTTCTTAAGCTTGGTGTTCAACAGATCTCCATCCGGATAGTACTTAGCTCTAAGGATAGACGCACACAACGAATCAGGTTTGTCAGTAAGACGCCATGCCTGTTTAGCGAGTAATGCCAAATTGAAACAGTGAATATCACGAAATCCCATCCCTCCTTGATTTTTAGGAACACAAACCACCAGGCCATCCAATGCATCCTTCTCTGTTTCTCCTCGTCTCCCCACCAGAAATGCGCCATCGCATCTATAATTCCTTTACAAATTCTTTTAGGAATTTTAAAGACCGACATTGCATAGGTAGGTATGGCTTGGACAATAGCCTTAAGTAGGATCTCCTTCCCCCCAGTTGACAGTAATTTTTCCTTCCAGCCGCTAATTTTTTTAACTGTTCGTTGAATCAGGAATTGGAAACAATCTGTTCTATCTAACCCCACTATTGTTGGCAAACCCAAATATTTATCATTGAGTGCTCTGTCATTATATTCAAAGTTGTACACATTTTCTCTCTAATTTCCACCTTCGTGTTTGGGCTAAAGAAGATACTGGATTTTTCCATACTTACCAATTGCCCCGATACCGCACAGTATAAATCCAGTGTTGATTTTAAGGCTGCTGCACTGTTTTGGTTGGCTTTCATAAGAATCAACGAATCATCTGCGAAGAGGAGATTAGTTATGGACGGGGCATCTCTTCATACTTTAACTCCTGAAATGTTTCCATTGTCCTTTGCATGTTTTAGTAGAGCATTCAACCCTTCCGTGCATAATAAGAATAGGTATGGTGATAGCGGGTCACCCTGTCGTAGACCCCTTGTAGGCTTAATCCTTTTAGTTTCCTCCCCATTAATCCTTATTGTGTATGTGACTGTTGAGACACATTTCATAATAAGGTTCACCCAGTCTTGACGGAAACCCAATCTCAACATAATCTCCTTTAAAAAAGGCCATTCAACTCTATCGTAGGCTTTGTGCATATCAAGTTTGGTAGCACATAAGCCCTCTCTACCTTCTCTCTTATTCTTGATAGTATGAAAACACTCGTAAGCCACTAAAATGTTATCTGTGATCAGTCTACCAGGCATGAATGCACTCTGTGTTGGCTAATGATTTCTGGTAAAAAACTTTAAACGAGAAGCCACCATTTTAGCAATAATTTTATACACCACATTGCATAAGCTAATTGGCCTAAACTGGGTGACCTTAGTTGGAGAGTTCACCTTTGGGATCATAACAATCGCAGTATCATTCCATCCCGCTGGTATAGTACATGTATTGATTGCTTGGAGAACCTCCTCAACTAGATCATCCCCTAGCATCGGCCAAAACCTTTTATAAAAAATGGCATGCAATCCATCTGGCTCTGGAACTTTTAAATCTCCAATATCAAAAGCTGCCTTACGCACATCTTCAGTTGTATATGGAGCACAAAGTATATTGTTCATTTCCGTGGACACCTTCCTATGGACTAGGGACAGAACTTCTTGATTCAGATGCTGCACTTCTGAGGTAAAGAGTTGAGAGAAATATGTTATGGAAGAAAGAGGTATTACGATCCCCGTGCATCAACCAATTTTCCCGCCCTCTTTGTAGCCAGAAGATTTCCTCTTGATCCAACAGGTTCTCAATTAGCATAATAATTTCCTTCTGTCGACAACGAGATTCCGTACTCAAAGGGCCGCACCTCAATCTCTCTAGTTCCTTCTTTAATTTATTTATTCTTCACTTGGGGCCTTTGAGTGTTTCCTTGTCCCACAAATGTAGATCTACATTAACGGCTCTCGTACGATCAGCTAGAGATGGACCAATACCTTCTAGCTTTGCTTTATCCCAAGACGCCTTGACAATTCTGTAATTGTCTCTTCCTTTAGCCACCTTGCTTCAAATTGTTTCACACGCCCTTCTGATCGTCTAAAGATGTTGGCATCCAAATAATCCATGTCTAGGACCAGTGGTCGATGATCAGAGTGGATATGTTCTTCGTTGATTACCGCCACTCGAGGAAATTTATGTGCCCAATCTATATTGCAAACAGCTCGATCAAGACGCTCACGAATATCACCTCTACTCCATGTGAATGGGTCACCGATGTAACCTAGATCCTCCAACCCACAATCCATGAGACATTCACGGAAGTCTCTCATCATTCCACTTGGTCTCACATTTCCGCCATCTTTTTCCGAAGAGTATAATATTTCAGTAAAATCCCCCAGCATTACCCACGGGTGGTCGCCCTTGCTATGCAAATTGCGAATATCGTTCCAAGATAAATTGCGTTCATTCCACTTCGGATAACCGTAAAACCCAATGAATCTCCACTATACAGTATCTTCATGCATAACCAGTACATCAATAAAATGAGGCTAAGCATAGTTCAACACAACTTTATTCAAATTTTGATAAAATAGAACAAGGCCACCGGCCCGACCGTCGCTTTCCACTACAACCATAGACTCAAATTTTAGGACACGACGCAGCTCATCAGCTTTACATTTATTCAAATGAGACTCTGCAAGGAAAATAAAATCTGCCCTTGTGCGCTCCTGAAGGTCCTGGAGCTCACGAACTGCCGTGTGGGAGAGCATACCACGGCAGTTCCACCCTAAGATTTTCATTTGGCTCGGCGGTCCTCCTCCTCGGAGGCCGCCGATGCGCCATTCTCACCTTTCTTCTCGCCAACCGATTCCACCCCTTGCTGGACATATACTTCTTTCTCCTCTATCTCCCTTGCCACATGCTTCACCCCTCCCTCCACATCCTGCACTACTTCAACTCTACCCGTGCACAGGCGCTTAGATGAAACTATTACATCTCCGCACAGGATATGCTCATAACTATCAAGGGATTTTTCAAAGGAAAATTCTACGTCACTCCCTGTTGGCCTAGCTTCAGGAAGGCGAACCCTTTTCTTACCCAGGACCAACTTACGTGCCTCCCCGGTTTTCTCCTTCGTCCCTATCTTGCTCTCTTTCCTTCGTTTCTTCCTTGGGTTGCTGTTTACATCTTTATTCCCAGCACTGAACTGAAAATTCTCTACATACTTAGTGGCATCACCACCTGCAGCTGCAAGTCTGGCAGCCAGTGCTCCAGATAGAGCCTCCAGCACACCGGGTTGGAAGAGAAGCTGCCCAGCCACCGGCTGCTCCCCATGTTCCCGTTGGCCTCTGTTTGGTCCCTGTGAAAAAAGCTCCCAGCCAAAGGTTGCGCTATGGAATTTTTCACCCACGGATGTTGTAGGTCCTCCTAACCTTGCACCCGGCCTGTTTCCTCCAGCATCTCCAGGCTCACACCCTCCTGGCCTAAGCTGGCAACGGCAGCCGACATGAGCGCCCGGTCCTCCTAACCAGGTACGGCTCCGAAGCGGACGATCATAGACTCCCCCTGTGCCCGGCCCTCCTGGCCGAGCGAAAGGATGGGCTGGGCAGTCGCCCTTGTCACTATGGCAGCTGCCAAGGCGGGATCACCACCTCCCTTGTCGGAAACCGTGAGGTCGCCCATAGCCTTGGCCACCTCGACGACGTCCATGGTCTTGGCATTATTGTTGATGTCGATGCCAACGACCAGAATCTTGCCACCACGAGAAGAGCTCCCAAGTATAAGAGCTCTTTTGCTTGTTCCATAGCCCTTCCAGTAGGCCTCTACACTAAGGTTCTTAGGAAAACTAGCAACCCTCTTCTCACTTGGAACATTACAAAATCTCTCAGAGGTGTGGCCAACAATTCCACAACACTCATAGTACAAGGGGAGCTTTTCATATCTTACATCATATTTGCAAATATTTGAACTACCCAAAGGATTAAACTCTATTATACTCTTGAGAGGTTCATGTAGTAAAATTTGCACATGCACGCGCAGAAATTTTTCAACAATGACATGGTTGCGGTGTGACACCTCTAGCACTTCCCCTAACTGGTCCCCAAGAGTCCAACCCATACTCTCAGTCTTGAGCATGAATGGGAGGTCACGTACCTGGGCCCAAATGGCCATTACGCCAAGATCAACCTCAGCCGGGTCGCCCTTGCCGTCGAACTCAGCGAAGATGATACCATCCCGCTTATAGTGCCACGTGTTGGAAATATGCCCTAGAGGCAATAATAAATTAGTTATTATCATATTTCCTTGTTCATGATAATCGTTTATTATCCATGCTATAATTCTGTTGATCGGAAACTCAGATACATGTGTGGATACATAGACAACACCATGTCCCTAGTATGCCTCTAGTAGACTAGCTCATTAATCAAAAGATGGTTAAGGTTTCCTAGCCATGGACATGAGATGTCATTTGAGAACGGGATCACATCATTAGGAGAATGATGCGATGGACAAGACCCAAACTAGAAACGTAGCATATGATCGTGTCAGTTTATTGCTACTGTTTTCTGCATGTCAAGTATGTGTTCCTATGACCATGAGATCATGCAACTCACAGACATCGGAGGAGTGCCTTGTGTGTATCAAAGGTCGGAACATAACTGGGTGGCTATAAAGGTGCTCTACAGGTATCTCCGAGGGTGTCTGTATAGTTGGCATGGATCAAGACTGGGATTTGTTACTCCATGTGACGGAGAGGTATCTCAGGGCCCACTCGGTAATACAACATCACAATAAGCCTTGCAAGCAATGTGACTAAGTGTTAGTCACAGGATCTTGTATTACGGAATGAGTAAATAGACTTGCCGGTAATGAGGTTGAACTAGGTATGGAGATACCGACGATCGAATCTCGGGAAAGTAACATACCGAAGAACAAAGGGAACATCATACAGGATTAACTGAATACTTGACATAGAGGTTCGACCGATAAAGATCTTCGTAGAATATGTAGGAACCAATATGGGCATCCAGGTCCCGCTATTTGTTATTGACCGTAGAGGTGTCTTGGTCATGTCTACATAGTTCTCGAACCCGCAGGGTCTGCGCACTTAAGGTTTGGTGACGTTTCGGTAGTATAGAGTTATGTATGGTGGTGACCGAAGGTTGTTCAGAGTCCTCGATGAGATCCCGGACGTCATGAGGAGCTCCATAATGGTCCGGAGGTAAAGATTCATATATAGGAAGTCCTATTTTGGTCGCCGGAAAAGTTTCGGGCTCATCGGTAGTGTACCGGGAGTGTCGGTAGTGTACCGGGAGACCATCGGGAGGGGTATTTCGACCCAAGAGGCTACATGGTTTGTGGGAGAGTAAATACCAGCCCTTTGTGGGCTGGTGGAAATCCCACACAAGGCCCATGAGGCTGGGAAGAAAAGACCAAAGAGAAAAAGGTGGAAAAAGGCAAAAATAGGGTGAATCCTAGTCCTACTAGGATTGGAGGTGGATTCCACCTCTCCCACTTGATTTGGCTGACCCAATTGCTGGTCCTTTGAGGGACAAGCCTCCTCCTCTCTTCCTCTTATATATACTAGAGGTTTTAGGGTTTTTTGGCACCAGATTTTAGCTATGCGCTACCCGTTCCTCCAGTGCATAGTTTCTCCTCTAGATCGGATTTCTGCAGTGCTTAGGCGAAGCCCTGCCGGAATAGCTCCACCACCATCGCCGGAGCGCCGTCACACTGCCGGAGAACTCTTCTACCTCTCCGCTCCCTCTTGCTGGATCAAGAAGGCGGAGATCATCATCAAGCTGTACGTGTGCTGAACACGGAGGTGCCTTTCGTTCGGTGCTAGATCGGAAGAACCGTGATCAAGATCGTGAGACGGATCGTGATGAGATCGCGGGACGGATCATGATGAGTTCACGGGACAGATCGTGATCAAGATCGTCAGACGGATCGTGATGAGATCGTGGGACGGATCGTGATGAGATCGCGGGATGGATCGTGATGAGATCGCGGGACGCTCGGCGATTTGGATCGCGAAGACGTTCGACTACACCTACCGCGTTTCTTAACGCTTCCCGCTTAGCAATCTACAAGGGCATGTAGATCCACTCTCCCTCTCGTAGATGCTCATCACCATGGATAGATCTACGTGTGCGTAGGAAATTTTTTGTTTCCCATGCATCGTTCCCCAACACCACGGTTGCGCCTTGAGAACAAACCCTCGATCCCCCTCAGCGGCAAAGTTGAGTAAAAACCTCCCATCATCACTAGCCTCCTCTTGGACAGTAACAACCCCTTAGTGCTTCCATGTCGTTGCCCAGAGTTCATCGATGATAACTCGTGGGTTGGCCTAAAAGGGGGATAGGAGGCGTCCGACCACCAGATGCCCGGTGACGGTCTTGCAAGCAGCCTCCATGTCGACGATGAGAGGAGAGACTTCGCCTCTTGGGCACCTCAGCTCCCCCTTGCCCAGACGGTCAGGAGTAACTGGAGTCTGGGAGGATCCCGCCCCGGCCTTGACCAGGGAAGAACGCACCCCCTCCGTCGAGGCTGGCATCCCTACCAAATTCCCTACACTCCCCTGTTCCATCTCCACTGGCTTCTCTCTTCCCTCACCAAAGTCCGCCATTGCTCTCTCCCCTGGGTCTCTACTCACCAAATAGGGACGAGGGTACCTAGTCCTCTGTTCTGATGACTTGTGTGAATAACGGGGCCTCTCCCAACTACTAGCAATATAGCACTTCGGGTTCCTAATCCTCGCAAGCTCTAAATCCGAAATAAAGTCATACCAAAAATAGGACAATCATAATATTGCAGTTTCCTAAAAATCCTCGCCGAGATCACTCTGTTGACCCCCATGAACTTAAACACGACAGTTTCTATAGGAGGATCAATTACCGCGGCTGTAGTCCGCTAATTACTCTCTGAAAATCCTAGACTGATAGGAATCCCCACCGGAGCAGTAGGCAACAAATCACAATCCCCCTTAATACTCCCCGTGGGTTCCTTCTGATTAGAGCACTCCCAATCCGTAGAAATCATGGCAAAATTGGAATCAGACAACCAGATCGGACCTTCCCTGTGTGGGATAGAGTGGACCTCACCTTCTAAGAGGCCGAAAATCTCCTCTGCCCTTCTCTGGGCCTGATCCAAGCAACGCCTCCCATCTTTCGCTTGCCGAACGATCCGCCAAGATCTCGCCCAGATTTCCTTACAAAAGCTTCCGCTGAACAGGCACCCTTCGGGGCCTACTCCAGGAAAATGGTCCTCCTGCCCCAGCGGAGTCGCCGGCTCAGTCGCCGCCATGTCACTCACGCTGCCTCTCCGTCGCCGCCAGATCACGTGCGCGGTAGAGGGAGCACGGTCCCTCCCGGTTTAGTGTTTCGTTGATAGCCTTGAAACCAGTTGAGACTCGGGATGATCCCTAGTATCGCTGCCGAGACGAAGTTGGCCCAGATACGTACAAACGCGTGATCGCCGCCTTCTTTGTCGACGCCTGGGGTTAGAAGGCGTAGGAACTTGTCGGGCTTCCCGCAGCTGCATGCGGGCAGAGCAGCCTGAGTCAGCGCACCGCCGGCTGCCGTGCCGGCCATGGCTGGGCGCGGGAACAACCCACAGCGCCCCCCCAAAGCTCCGGTGAGGACTGGGACGAACGGTGGTGCGGGGGGCAGTGATGACCATACGGCTGCTTGCGGACGCGGCGACTACGACGGCGACCGGGGGTTTCCACGGAACGATGGCCGGAACTTCTCGCGCGAACGTTGGGGAGATGATGGCTACAATGCCTATTGCAACGTGTTGGAAATATACCCTAGAGGAAATAAATAAAGTTTTTATTATTATATTTCCTTGATCATGATAACCGTTTATTATCCATGCTATAATTGTATTGATTGGAAACATATTGCATGTGTGGGTAAATAGACAACACTCTGTCCCTAGTATGCCTCTAGTGAACTAGCTCGTTGATCAAAGATGGTCAAGGTTTCCTAGCCATTGACATGTGATGTCATTTGATAACGGGATCACATCATTAGGAGAATGATGTGATGGACAAGAGCCAAACTACAAACATAGCATATGATCGTGTCAGTTTATTGCTACTGTTTTTTGCATGTCAAGTATGTGTTCCTATGACCATGAGATCATGCAACTCACGAACACCGGAGGAGTGCCTTGTGTGTATCAAACGTCGCAACATAACTGAGTGACTATAAAGGTGCTCTACAGGTATCTTCGAGGGTGTCTGTTGAGTTGGCATGGATCAAGACTGGGATTTGTTACTCCGTGTGACGGAGAGGTATCTTAGGGCCCACTCGGTAATACAACATCACAATAAGCCTTGCAAGCAATGTGACTAAGTGTTAGTCACGGGATCTTGTATTACGGAATGAGTAAAGAGACTTGCCGGTAACGAGGTTGAACTAGGTATGGAGATACCGACGATCGAATCTCGGGCAAGTAACATACCGAAGAACAAAGGGAACATCATACGGGATTAATTGAATCCTTGACATAGAGGTTCGACCGATAATGATCTTCGTAGAATATGTAGGAACCAATATGGGCATCCAGGTCCCGCTATTGGTTATTGACCGTAGAGGTGTCTCGGTCATGTCTACATAGTTCTCGAACCCGCAGGGTCTGCACACTTAAGGTTTGGTGACGTTTCGGTAGTATAGAGTTATGTATGGTGGTGACCGAAGGTTGTTTGGAGTCCCAGATGAGATCCCAAACGTCACGAGGAGCTCCGGAATGGTCCGGAGGTAAAGATTCATATATAGGAAGTCCTGTTTTGGTCACCGAAAAAGTTTCAGGCTCATCGGTAGTGTACCGGGAGTGCCGGTAGTGTACCGAGAGACCACCGGGAGGGGTATTTCGACCCAAGAGGCTTCATGGGCTGTGGGAGAGTGAATACCAGCCCTTAGTGAGCTGGTGGAAGTCCCACACAAGGCCCATGTGGCTGGGAAGAAAAGCCCAAAAGGAAAAAGGTGGAAAAAGGCAAAAAAGGCAAATTAAGGAAGGAGTCCTAATCCTACCAGGAGTGGAGGAGGTGGACTCCTCCCTCTTGGTTCGGCCGAGCCACCTTGGCTTGGAAGCCAAGTCTGCCTCCTATCCTCCCCCCTCCTATATATACTAGAAGGTTTTAGGGTTTTTGCACTTGATTTTCAGCCACGTGCTACCCGTTCCTCCAGTGCATAGTTTCTCCTCTAGATCGGATTTCTACAGTGCTTAGGCGAAGCCCTACCGGAATTGCTCCACCACCATCACCGGAGCGCCGTCACGCTGCCGGAGAACTCTTCTTCCTCTCCGCACCTTCTTGCTGGATCAAGACGGCGGAGATCGTCATCAAGCTGTACGTGTGCTGAACGCGGAGGTGCCATCCGTTCAGCGCTAGATCAGAAGGATCGTGATCAAGTTCGTGGGACGGATCGTGATCAAATTCACGGGACGGATCGTGATTGGATCGCGGGACGCACGACTATTTGGATCGCGAAGACGTTCGACTACAACAACCGTGTTACTTAACGCTTCCCGCTTAGCGATCTACAAGGGTATGTAGATCCACTCTCCCTCTCGTAGATGGTCATCACCATGGATAGATCTGCGTGTGCGTAGGAAAACTTTTGTTTCGCATGCAACGTTCCGCAACAGTGGCATCATGAGCTAGGTCTATGTGTAGATGAGATCTCGAGTAGAACACAAAAGGTTTGTGGGTGTTGATGCTTAGATTGCTTCCTCCCTTGGTCGGATTTTGGTTCAGCGGTATTGTGAGATGAAGCGGCCCGGACCAACATTACTCGTACGCTTACAAGAGACCGGTTCCCTCCACCGCAACTGTGTGCATAGATGGCTTGCGGGTGACAGTTTCTCTCACTTTAGTTGGATCGGATTCGACAAAGGCGGTCCTTGAGAAGGTTGAAAAGCATCTAGTGTATCACTGTTGTGGTTTTTGCGTAGATGAGAATTGTTCTTGCTAGATACCCGTAGCAGCCACGTAAAACATGCAACAACAATTAGAGGACGTCTAACTTGTTTTTGTAGGGTATGTTGTGATGTGATATGGCCAATTACATGATGTGATATATGTGATGTATGAGATGATCATGTGATGTATAGATTATCATGACTTGCATGTCGATGAGTACGGCAATCGACAGGAGCCATAGGGTTGTCTTTAATTATTGTATGACCTGCGTGTCAATCATTAAGCGCTATGTAATGCTTTACTTTATCGCTATGGTAACAATAGTAGTAGAAGAATGTTCAACGCGACAACCCCGATGGCGACACGTTGATGGAGATCAAGATGATGGAGATCATGGTGTCGTGCCGGTGATGATGGAGATCATGCCGGTGCTTTCATGATGGAGATCAAAAGCACAAGTTCATGGCCATATCATGTCACTTAAGATTTGCATGTGATGTTAATCCTTTTATGCACCTTGTTTTGCTTAGGACGACGGTAGCATTATAAGGTGATCCCTCACTTAATTTCAAGATAAATTGTGTTCTCCCCGAGTGTGCACCGTTGCGAAAGTTCGTCGTGTCGAGACACCACGTGATGATCGGGTGTGATAGACTCTACGTTCACATACAATGGGTGCAAGCCAGTGTTGCACGTGCAGAACACTCGGGTTAAACTTGACGAGCCTAGCATGTATAGACATGGCCTCGGAACACAAGAGACCAAAAAGTCGAACATGAGTCATATAGCAGCTATGATCAACATAATGATGTTCACCATTGAAGCCATCTTAACTCACGTGATTATCGGACTTGAGTTGGTGAATTTGGATCATGTAACACTCAGATGACCTGAGGGATGTCAATTTGAGTGGGAGCTTTAGTAAATTTGATTAACTAAACTCATTATCTTGAACAATAGTCGAAGTAACCTTTGCATATTTATGTTGTAGATCAATGGCTCGCGCAGTAGCACCCCTGAATTTTAATGCGTTCCTAGAGAAAGCTAAGTTGAAAGATGATGGAAGTAACTTTGTTGACTGGGCCCGTAATCTGAGGATTATCCTCACAGCTTCCTAGAAATCATATGTCCTTGATGCACCGCTTGGTAACCAACCAGAAGACATGACCTCCGAAGACGTTAAGAACGCTTGGGAGGCACGTGCTGGAGACTACTCAATAGTTCAGTGTGCAATATTGTATGGCTTAGAACCGGGACTTCAAAGACGTTTCAAACGTCATGGAGCATATGAGATGTTCCAGGAGTTGAAGTTTATCTTTCAGAAGAATGCCCGGATCGAGAGGTATGAAACCTCCGATAAATTCTATGCTTGCAAGATGGAGGAGAACGGGTCTATCAGTGAGCATATACTCAGAATGTCTGGGTATTCAAATCGTCTAGCGGAGTTGGGAATTACCCTTCCGCTAGAGGCGATCACTGAAAGAGTTTTTCAATCACTTCCACCTAGTTACAAGAGCTTTGTGATGAACTATAACATGCACGGGATGAACAATTCAGTCGCCGAGCTGTTTGCGATGCTGAAAGTCGCCGAGTCTGAGATCCAGAAAGAACATCAAGTGTTGATGGTCAATAAAACCACTAGTTTCAAGAAACATGGCAAGGGCAAAGGCAAGAAGGGTAAAACCAAGAAGGATGGCAAAGCAGTTGCTACTCCTCTAAAGAAGCCTAAGCATGGACCTAAGCCAAAAACTTAGTGCTTTCATTGCAAAGGAACTGGTCACTGGAAGCGGAACTGCCCCAAGTACCTGGCTGACAAGAAGGCGGCCAACGACAAACAAGGTATATATGATATACATGTTATTGATGTGTACCTTACTAGCTCTCGTAGTAGTGCCTGGGTATTTGATACCGGTTCGGTTGCTCACATTTGCAACTCAAAGCAGGAACTACGGAATAAACGAAGGCTGGCGAAGGACGAAGTGACGATGCGCGTGGGAAATGGTTCCAAGGTTGATGTGATCGCCGTCGGCACGCTCTCTCTTTGATTACCATCGGGATTAGTGATGAACCTGAATAATTGTTATCTAGTGCCTACGTTAAGCATGAACATTATATCTAGATCTTTATTGTTGCGAGATGGTTACTCATTTAAATCAGAGAATAAAGGTTGTTCTATTTATATGAGTAATATCTTTTATGTTCATGCACCCAATGTTAGGGGTTTATTCATATTGAATCTTGATAGTGATGACACACATGTTAATAACATTGATGCCAAAAGATGTAGAGTTGATAATGATAGTACCACTTTCTTGTGGCATTGCCGTTTAGGTCATATTGGTGTAAAATGCATGAGGAAGCTCCATGCTGATGGACTTTTGGAGTCACTTGATTTTTAATCACTTGACACATGTGAACCATGCCTCATGGGCAAGATGACTAAAACGCCGTTCTCTGGAACAATGGAACGGGCAAGTGACTTATTGGAAATCATACATACTGACGTGTGCGGTCAAATGAATGTTACATCGCGTGGTGGATATCGTTATTTTCTCACCTTCACTAATGACTTAAGTAGATATGGGTATATTTAATTAATGAAACACAAGTCTGAAACGTTTGAAAGTTCAAGCAATTTCAGAGTGAAGTTGAGAATCATCGTAACAAGAAGATTCAGTTCCTGCGATCTGATCGAGGAGGTGAATATCTGAGTTATGAGTTTGGCAGTCACTTAAGACAATGTGGAATTGTTTCACAGTTGACACCGCCTGGAACACCACAACGTAATGGTGTGTCCGAACGTCGTAATCGAACCTTATTAGATATTGTGCGTTCTATGATGTCTCTTGCTAATTTGCCACTATCGTTTTGGGGTTATGCATTAGAGATAGCTGCATTCACTTTAAATAGGGCACCATCAAAATCCGTTGAGACGACGCCATATGAACTGTGGTTTGGCAAGAGGCCAAAGTTTTCGTTTCTTAAAGTTTGGGGATGTGATGCTTATGTCAAAAAGCTTCAGCCTGAAAAGCTGGAACCCAAGGCGGAGGCGTCTTCATAGGATACCCGAAAGAGACAGTCGGGTATACCTTCTATCTCATATCCGAAGGCAAAGTGTTTGTCACTAAGAACGGAACATTTCTTGAGAAAGAGTTTCTCTCGAAAGAATTGAGTGGGAGGAAGATAGAGCTTGATGAGGTTATTGAACCTTTACTTCAACCAGAAAGTAGCGCAGCGCAGAAAGATGTTTCCGTGGACCCTACAACGGTAGAAGAGGAAGTTAATGATGATGATCATGAAGCTTCGGATCAAGCTACTATTGAACCTCGTAGGTCGACAAGGGCGCAAACTGCTCCTGGGTGGTACGACAACCCTGTCTTAGAGGTCATGTTGTTGGACAACAATGAACCTACGAGCTATGCAGGAGCGGTGATGGGCCCGGATTCCGAGAAATGGTTAGAGGCCATGAAATCCGAGATGGGATCCATGTATGAAAACAAAGTATGGAATTTGGAAGTATTATCTGAAGGGCGAAAGGCCATTCAGAACAAATGGATCTTTAAGAAGAAGACATACGCGGACGGTAATGTCACCGTCTATAAAGCTCGACTTGTGGCAAAGGTTTTTTCACAAGTTCATGGAGTTGACTACGATGAGACCTTCTCACCCGTAGCGATGCTTAAGTCTGTCAGAATCATGTTCGCAATAGCTGCTTATTTCGACTATGAAATTTGGCAGATGGATGTCAAAACAACGTTCCTCAACGGTTTCCTTGAGGAAGAGTTGTATATGATGCAACCCAAAGGTTTTGTCGATCCAGAGAATGCTGACAAAGTTTGCAAACTCCAGCAATCCATTTATGGACTGGTGCAAGCATCTCGGAGTTGGAATTAGCACTTTGATGAGGTGATCAAAGCATTTGAGTTTATACAAGTTTATGGAGAAGCTTGTATTTACAAGAAAGTGAATGGGAGCTCTATAGCATTTCTAATATTATATGTGGATGACATATTGCTGATTGGAAACAATATAGAAATGCTGGAAAGCATGAAGGAATATTTGAACAAGAGTTTTTCAATGAAGGACCTAGCAGAAGCTGCTTTCATATTACGCATTAAGATCTATAGAGATAGATTGAGACGCTTAATAGCACTTTCACAAAGCACATACCTTGATAAAGTTTTGAAGAAGTTCAAAATGGATCAGTCCAAGAAGGGGTTCTTGCCTGTGTTACCAGGTGTGAAGTTGAGTAAGACTCAATGCCCAGTGACTGCAGAAGATAAAGAAAAGATGAGTGTCATCCCCTATGCTTCAGCCATAGGCTCTATCATGTATGCAATGCCATGCACAAGACCCGATGTCAGCCTTGCCATAAGTATGTCCGGAAGGTTTCAAAGTGATCCTGGAATGGAGCACTGGACAACGGTCAAGAATATCCTTAAGTACCTGAAAAGGACTAAGGAAATGTTTCTCGTTTATGGAGGTGATGAAGAGCTCGTCGTAAAGGGTTACGTCGATGCAAGCTTTGACACTGATCTGGATGACACTAAGTCGCAAACCAGATACGTATTTATTCTTAACGGGGGAGCGGTAAGCTGGTGTAGTTCCAAGCAAAGCGTGGTAACCGATTCTACGTGCAAAGCAGAGTACATCGCAACCTCGGAGGCGGCGAAAGAAGGTGTCTGGATGAAGTAGTTCATGACAGATCTTGGAGTAGTGCCCAGTGCACTGAATCCAATGAACCTGTTCTGTGAAAACACTGGTGCCATTGCTCTGGCCAAGGAACCAAGGTTTCACAAGAGGACCAGACACATAAAGCGATGCTTCAACTCCATCCGCGATTACATCGAGGAGAAGGACATAAATATTTGCAAAGTGCACACAGATCTGAATGTTGCAAACCCATTAACTAAACCCCTTCCAAGGGCTAAACATGATCAACACCAGAACTGCATGGGTGTTCGATTCATTACAATGTAAATCACATAGTGATGTGAACTAGATTATTGACTCTAGTGCAAGTGGGAGACTGTTGGAAATATGCCTTAGAGGCAATAAATAAATTTTTTATTATTATATTTCCTTGTTCATGATAATCGTTTATTATCCATGCTATAATTGTATTGATTGGAATCACATTACATGTGTGGGTAAATAGACAACACTCTGTCCCTAGTATGCCTCTAGTGAACTAGCTCGTTGATCAAAGATGGTCAAGGTTTCCTAGCCATTGACATGTGATGTCATTTGATAATGGGATCATATCATTAGGAGAATGATGTGATGGACAGGAGCCAAACTACAAACATAGCATATGATCGTGTCAGTTTATTGCTACTGTTTTCTGCATGTCAAGTATGTGTTCCTATGACCATGAGATCATGCAACTCACGAACACCGGAGGAGTGCCTTGTGTGTATCAAACATCGCAACGTAACTAGGTGACTATAAAGGTGCTCTACAGGTATCTCCGAGGGTGTCTGTTGAGTTGGCATGGATCAAGACTGGGATTTGTTACTCCGTGTGACGGAGAGGTATCTCAGGGACCACTCGGTAATACAACATCACAATGAGCCTTGAAAGCAATGTGACTAAGTGTTAGTCACGGGATCTTGTATTACGGAACGAGTAAAGAGACTTGCCGGTAACGAGTTTGAACTAGGTATGGAGATACCTACGATTGAATCTCGGGCAAGTAACATACCGAAGAACAAAGGGAACATCGGGATTAACTGAATCCTTGACATAGAGGTTCGACCGATAAAGATCTTCGTAGAATATGTCGGAACCAATATGGGAATCCAGGTCCCGCTATTGGTTATTGACCGTAGAGGTGTCTCGATCATTTCTACATAGTTCTCGAACCCGCAGGGTCTGCACACTTAAGGTTTGGTGACGTTTCATTAGTATAGAGTTATGTATGGTGGTGACCGAAGGTTGTTCAGAGTCCCGGATGAGATCCCAAACATCATGAGGAGCTCCGGAATGGTCCGGAGGTAAATATTCATATATAGGAAGTCTTGTTTTGGTCGCCAGAAAAGTTTCGGGCTCATCGGTAGTGTACGAGGAGTGCCGGTAGTTTACCGGGAGACCACCGGGAGGGGTATTTCGACCCAAGAGGCTTCATGGGCTGTGGGAGAGTGAATTCCATCCCTTAGTGGGCTGATGGAAGTCCCACACAAGGCCCATGTGGCTGGGAAGAAAAGCCCAAAAGGAAAAGGGTGGAAAAAGGCAAAAAGGCAAATTAAGGAAGGAGTCCTAATCCTACTAGGAGTGGAGGAGGTGGACTCCTCCCTCTTGGTTCGGCCGAGCCATCTTGTCTTGGAAGCCAAGGCTGCCTCCTCTCCTCCTCTCCTCCTATATATACTAGAGGGTTTTAGGGGTTTTGCACTTGATTTTCAGCCACGTGCTACCCGTTCCTCCAATGCATAGTTTCTCCTCTAGATCGGATTTCTGCAGTGCTTATGCGAAGCCCGGCCGGAATTGCTCCACCACCATTGCCGGAGCGCCGTCACGCCGCCGGAGAACTCTTCTTACTCTTTGCACCTTCTTGCTGGATCAAGACGGCGAAGATCGTCATCAAGCTGTACGTGTGCTGAACGTGGAGGTGCCGTCCGTTCGGCGCTAGATCGGAAGGATCGTGATCAAGTTTGTGGGACAGATCGTGATCAAGTTCGCGGGATGGATCATGATTGGATCACAGGACGGATCGTGATTGGATCGTGGGACACACGGCTATTTGGATCGCGAAGACGTTCGACTACACCAACCGCGTTACTTAACGCTTCCCGCTTAGCGATCTACAAGGGTATGTAGATCCACTCTCCCACTCATAGATGCTCGTCACCATGGATAGATCTGCGTGTGCGTAGGAAAACTTTTGTTTCCTATGCAATGTTCCCCAACACAACGGGGTGCACCGAGGCTCCTCATCTACCGGCGGTGGTCGTGGTGATGGTGGCAACTGGGATTTCACAGGTCCCCCGGGTCCATTTGTCGAAGGAGCTACCAGTCCTTTGCACTGAAACTGGCCGACGTACCGACCGAATTACGAGGGTCGGGGGGGGGGTGAGTGGAAAAAGGTCATGGGACCCTCTCCGCCCGTGGGATGATCCTCCTCCTAAGGCACCGGAGGGGCAGAGGCTAGGGCGGGTACTATCCTCTTTCGGGAGCATCCATGGAGGAGGTTCGTGCTCTCCCGGTGATCAATGTGCCGGCTACCACGGCCGTTGCTACTGGAGAAGTGGTATCTAATAAGGCTAGTGACAAGTCTGAAGGTGAGAGAGCTACTAAGTGGGCTCGGAAAAAAAGAAAAGATGGCTTGTTACCGATGCGGAGGACCTGGGCATTTGTGGCCGAGTGCACAGTAGAGCTTTGTGACATTTGCCGTAAGCCGAAGCATGAGACGGGAGAGTGTCCCTTACTCCTAAGGCCGAAACCGGTGGTTACTATTTACGGGGCATGCTGCCCGGAGCTTATGTTCTTTGAATCTCCTCGCTCTACTTTGACTGCACCGACTCCGGAGAATTCCTGGATGGGGTGGTAAGGATAACTTGTGGAACAATGACAATAGACTAGATTGTTCAGCGTCTGCGAGAGTTAGTTTCTGCTACTTTCTAGTGGGACCTAGTCAGGCTAGATGAGCAAGTATTCAGGGTTGAACTTGTTGGAAATATGCCTAGAGACAATAAATAAAGTGTCTATTATTATATTTCCTTGTTCATGATAATCGTTTATTATCCATGCTATAATTGTATTGATTGGAAACACATTACATGTGTGGATAGATAGACAACACTCTGTCCCTAGTATGCCTCTAGTGAACTAGCTCGTTGATCAAATATGGTCAAGGTTTCCTAGCCATTGACATGTGATGTCATTTGATAACGGGATCACATCATTAGGAGAATGACGTGATGGACAAGACCCAAACTACAAACGTAGCATATGATCGTGTCAGTTTATTGCTACTGTTTTCTGCATGTCAAGTATATGTTCCTATGACCATGAGATCATGCAACTCATAGACATCGGAGGAGTGCCTTGTGTGTATCAAACGTCGCAACATAACTGGGTGACTATAAATGTGCTCTACAGGTATCTTCGAGGGTGTCTGTTGAATTGGCATGGATCAAGTCTGGGATTTTATACTCTATGTGACGGAGAGGTATCTCAGGGCCCACTCGATAATACAACATCACAATAAACCTTGCAAGCAATGTGTATAAGTGTTAGTCACGGGATCTTGTATTACGGAACGAGTAAAGAGACTTGCCGGTAACGAGGTTGAACTAGGTACGGAGATACCGACAATCGAATCTCTGGCAAGTAACATACCGAAGAACAAAGGGAACATCATACGGGATTAACTGAATCCTTGACATAGAGGTTCGACCGATAAAGATCTTCGTAGAATATGTAGGAACCAATATGGGCATCCAGGTCCCGCTATTGGTTATTGACCGTAGAGGTGTCTCGGTCATGTCTACATAGTTCTCAAACCCGTAGGGTCTGCACACTTAAGGTTCAGTGACGTTTCGGTAGTATAGTTTTATGCATGGTGGTGACTGAAGGTTGTTCGGAGTCCTGGATGAGATCCAGGACGTCACGAGGAGCTCCGTAATGGTCCGGAGGTAAATATTGATATATAGGAAGTCCTATTTTTGTCGCCGGAAAAGTTTCGGACTCATCGGTAATGTACTGGGATTGCCGGGAGACCATCGGGAGGGGTATTTCGACCCAAGAGGCTACATGGGCTGTGGGAGAGTGAATACCAGCCCTTAGTGGGCTGGTGGAAGTCCCACACAAGGCCCATGTGGTTTGGGAAGAAAGGCCCAAAGAGAAAAAGTGGAAAAAGGCAAAAATAGGGTGAATCCTAGTCCTACTAGGATTGGAGGTGGAGTCCACCTCCTCCACCTGGTTCGGCCTCCTCCTTGGAGGCTTGGCCCTTCAGCCAAGCCTCCTCCTCTCTTCCTCTTATATATACTGGAGGTTTTAGGGTTTTTTCACAAAATTTTAGCCACATGCTGCTCGTTCTTCTAGTGCATAGTTTCTCCTCTAGATCGGTTTTCTGCAGCGCTTAGGCGAAGCCCTGCCAGAATAGCACCACCACCATCACTGGAGCGCTGTCACGCCGACGGAGAACTCTTCTTCCTCTCCGCTCCCTATTGCTGGATCAAGAAGGCGGAGATCGTCATCGAGCTGTATGTGTACTGAACGCGGAGGTGTCGTCCGTTCGGCGGTTGGTCGGAAGGACCGTGATGAAGATTGCGAGACGGATCATGATGGGATCGCGGGACGGATCGTGATGAGATCGCAGGATGGATCATGATTGGACTGCGGGGCAGATCGTGATGAGATCGCGGGACGCTCGGCGATTTGGATCGCGAAGACGTTTGACCACACCAACCACGTTTCTTAACGCTTCCCGCTTAGCGATCTATAAGGGTACGTAGATCCACTCTCCCTCTCGTAGATTCTCATCACCATGGATAGATCTGCGTGTGCGTAGGAAATTTTTTGTTTCCCATGCAACGTTCCCCAACAGTGGCATCATGAGCTAGGTCTATGTGTAGATGAAATCTCGAGTAGAACACAAAAGGTTTGTGGGCGTTGATGCTTAGATTGCTTCCTCCCTTGGTCGGATTTTGGTTCAGCAGTATTGTGAGATGAAGCGGCCCGGACCAACATTACTCGCGCGCTTACGAGAGACCGGTTCCCTCGACCGCAACTTGTTGCATAGATGGCTTGCGGCTACCAGTTTCTCTCACTTTAGTTGGATCGGATTCGACAAAGGTGGTCCTTGAGAAGGTTGAAAAGCAACTAGTGTGTCACCATTGTGGTTTTGCATACCTGAGAATTGTTCTTGCTAAATACCCGTAGCAGCCACGTAAAATGTGCACCAACAATTT
This sequence comes from Hordeum marinum, assembly GCA_022496015.1. Classification (NCBI taxonomy): domain Eukaryota; kingdom Viridiplantae; phylum Streptophyta; class Magnoliopsida; order Poales; family Poaceae; genus Hordeum; species Hordeum marinum. The sequence continues at coordinate 473,482,647 of CM039676.1, forward strand.
GAGGACGTCTAACTTGTTTTTGCAGGGTATGTTGTGATGTGATATGGCCAATTACATGATGTGATATGTCGTGGTTTCGTCACGGCAAATGCCATGGGTAGGCTTATCGAGAGGGGCCAAAGGGCGCCGGCGGGCTCCGGGAACGGGGTTAGGCACATACGATGGCCGACACGCGATGTACCCAGGTTCAGGGCCCTCCATGGGAGGTAGAACCCCTAGTTTTGCTCGGTCTAGATTAGATGGTGGAGAAATTACATAGGTGCTCCTGGAGCTCTCTGAGTGAGGAAGGAGAAGGAGCTAGCCGATCTCTTGCCTGTACGTGTGCGTTCGATCAGTGGGAAGGTGGAGGGAAAGTTGGAACCCGGCCCCTTGCATGGGGGTGGCCCGGGGGGTTTTATAGACCAACCCCCCGGATTACAATAAGAGTAGAAGGCTGGGGAGGCCCCCGGCTGGTAGCCTCTTGGACCGGCTGCGGGGCCCGCCGGCTGTGGAGTCTCGTCGTCGGTGGGCCCCGCCGGCTGAAAGGTCCCGTCCGGAGCCGGCGGGGCCCGCACGGTGGGTCCCGATGCCGGTCGCATCGCGGCACGGGTCGCCCCTCGCGGTGTCGTCTTGCGACGCCCGACCGAGGTCAGCGGTCCGGCCGGCCGTCCTGTAGCCATGCCGAGGCAGGTAAGGGAGTGGTTGAGGCGTGCCGGCATTGTTGGAGGTCCGGTCGCCATCCGCCAGGGTTAGAGGTCCTGACACCGGCACTATAGCCATGCGGGCGCAGACCCCCAATGGGATGGGGTCCACTGTTGCCACGCAGTCCCTGGCAAGGGTATCCGATGCCCAGCCGACAACGTCCTCAGCTGGCTAGCGCGCCACAGCCGGCTGACGTGTAGCCGGTGGTCCCCAGCCGGAGGGTTGGGGCCGGCGAGGCGTAGCTGGACCGCTAGGAGAAGCGGCCCGCCCTTTAGTCGCATTCGGAGAGCAAGAGAGAGAGGTACGCTTGAGGATACCCCGGGGTCGTCCCCCCATCAGTAGTCCCCGAAGCCGGGGAGGCCTGCCGACGGACCACGGCGGTCCTCGCCAGCTTGAAGATCGCTCGTGTGCCAGGGGATGTCCGGAGGGCCGGATGACGCCTGCAGGCGGCCCGCCGGCTTCGCAGCCGGCCGAGATCAGGTGCGCCGCTTCAGGTCCTCCGTCGGACCGAAGGGTGGCACCACACGGAGGCGACTGCGGTCGTAGCCTGACAAGCCTCGCGACGGAAAATACCGGACCGCGGAGGGAGGGCCCCCCACAACCGCGGCCTCGATCCGTGCACGCGGATCTCGCACGACACGGGCGGGCGGTTGGCATTCCCGAGCGCCATGATGGCCGCTCCGCGCGCCTCGGGAGTCATGGGGGTCGTGCGCGGCGGGTGCGCTCCCCACGACCAGCCCGCGCGGGATATAAAAGGGAGGGGAGGGCGAGAGGCGCGGTCTATTTGCCCCCTCGCCTCCGTCGCTTTGGTTTCGTCTCCCCGCCCCCCTCACAGCGAGAGAGAGACAGAGAAGGGCTTGCCATAGCAGAGCCCTCGAAGAGCCCGCGCCACCGCTCGCCGTCGCAGAGAGCCCGGACTGCCGCCGATCCTCCATGCTGCCGCTGCGACCGCACGCCCCCTCCGCGACCATGGTGACCAAGGGCGCGTGGGACGGGAGCGACATCGACGAGACGTTCATCGAGCACCTCTGCCACCGCTGCAAGCTCCCGGCGGAGGAACACCTGGAGGCGCGACTGGCCGGGCGGAGAACTCCCTGGCGCCGCGGGAAGGCGAGGTCGTGGTCTTCGCCGACCACTTCCACCACAGGCTGGGGCTGCCGGCGAGCGCGTTCTTTCGTCGATTCCTGATGCGCTTCGGCCTGCAGCCACACCATCTCGCCCCCAACGCCGTCTTGCAGCTAGCGGCTTATGTCATCATTTGCGAAGGGTATCTAGGGGTCGAGCCGAGGCTCGACTTCTGGTGCCGCCTAGTCTTCCTCAAGCGGCAGACGGTGAAGGATCCGACGATGGGGCAGATGGTGATGACCGCCTGCGGAGGCGCCTCGATGCACATCCGCAAGGGGACCAGCTTCCCCAAGCTCCTGATGCACGAGTCGATAAAACACTAGCAGCGGGGGTTCTTCTACGTGAAGAACGTGAAGCCGGAGGAGGACTTCATCAACCTCCCTGACTTCCACAACCATCCGCCGGCCGCCATGCTGAATTGGTGGGTGACGCCGGCTCAGCCCCCCGAGACGGCCGACCGGCTCTGCGCACGTCTCCTTGAGCTGACCGGGCCGGAAGCGCTGAAGGTCACCGATCTGCTGGCGGCGATGATGGCGCGCCGGGTGGCGCCGCTGCAGCAGCGGCCGCATCTCATCTGCCAGATGGGGGGACGCCACGATCCTTGCCGGCTCTCCACCAAGGAGCTGAAGCCGGCTCACGTGGCACGGAAGGTGAACGCCATTACCATGGCAAAGATGAAGGAGGGCGAGTGGCAGTGGGGGAAGATTCCCTACAGCCGGAGCCACCCGGCACCGCGGGTAAGTACTACGGCCGGCTCCTTCATCTCACTCTTGCCGCCACGGAACTTTTCTTACTTTGTCCTGACGACGTGCATCGTCCGGCTTGCCTGCAGAAGTTCCCGCTCCTGCAGAACTACGCGGAGCTGGCGCCCGACACGGCAGACTCGGACCTCGAGGAGGTTGAGGACGCTGACGACGTGGAGCCGGCCGTCTCCGGTCGAGCCGGCGTGTCGGACACAGAGGAGGCCGAGACAGAGACGGACGAGGCCGATGAGGGCGAGTCGACGGGTGAGTCTCCTCCCCTGACGCGTCTACGGGCCTGGCCTAATGACGATGCTGAGCAGGAGCCGCTTCGTGCTGTAGAGGCTCCGAAGGAGTTCTCGGAGGGAGTGGTCACAGCGCCACGGAGGCGCCAGCCACGGGCCGGAGGTGGCTCCAGCCAGGGGGACCCGGCCATGGACAACAAAGGGAAAGGGCCGGCCGCCCCCAATCCGGCGCCCAAGCGCGTGGCGACCGCGCAGTCGGGCGGTAGCCGCGGAGGAGGGAGCAAGAGGCAGAGGGTTTCCCCGTCGGGGCCCTCGAGGCGGGCAGTCCCCGTCGTGACCGGGCAAGTCTATCTCCCCCTCTCCTCAGTTCGCCTCCCGCCATCCTCCCCTCCGACCCCTAGCCTTTCTGCTGCCAGGAAGGCGCGCACGCTGGGGAAGGCCCCAGGCGGCGGGACGGAGAAGGCGGCGACGGCGACGACGGCCGAGGCCAGGGAGCGCCAGGCGTGGCTCGACCTCGAGGAGGCGCAAAGGGAGCGGCACTCCGAGGAACGCCGGCGGTGGGAGGAGGCGGCGAGGACATAGGGGGGGGGGAGCCAGCGGGTTGGCCGCTGGCGGCGCGTGGGAGGCCTTCCCCGACGACCCAGAGGAGAGGACGTCGGGCCCCCAAGGCTCCGGACGGTCCGCGGAGGCCGTGGAGGGTGCGGCGAGGAGGAGCCGCGCCGCCGCCCAGCCAGGGGCGGACGACGCGCCGCCGGCGATGGGCGATGCCCTGCCGAAGGCAGGCGACGTGCCACCAGGTGTGGAGGCACCGCCCCCGGAAGTGCCGGCGTCGGGGGCACCGGCCCTGGAGGCGCCGGCGCCGGGAGCGCCGGCTCCCAAAGTGCCAGCACCGGGGATGCCGGCTCCGGAGGTGCCGGCACCGGACGTGAGCAGGCCGGGAGCCGCTGGAAGCGGAGCGCCCCAGACCGGGGCCGCGGCGACCAAGGAGACGGCCGCGACGGGCACGTCGACGGCGCCCGACGTGGTGGCGACGATGGGGGCCGGCCCCGTCGTGGTCTCCGACGACGAGGAGCCTGCGGACGGTGGCCGGCCGCAGCAGACATGGGCGACGGCCTTCGACGAGCCGTCGAATGCCCTTGGGGCGGCGGTGGTTGCCGTCATGGAGGCCTTTGCCGCCTGCCACACCCAGGTGTCGCAGGACGCTCGGGCCGCCAACGACTGGCTGGTGAGCCTGGAGCAGGAGGTGGCGGTAAGTTTTCTTTTCTCTCTTCTTTCCAGTGGTAGCGCGCCAGTGCACCCACTAGGTGTAGCCCCCGAGGCCCAGGCCGGCTGGGGTGCAGGCGGGCTGGGCCTGAAGCAGTTAAGTTGTTGTCCTGTAGGCGGCGCACGATCGTCGGGTGGCCGCGTACAACACCCTGCTGGGGTTGTACCGGGGGACCGAGAAACGGCTCGCCGACGTCACCGCGGACCTGCGAGGTGTGCATCTTTTCATTTTCAGCGGGGGGGAGGGGGGCGTAGCCCTCGGGAATCAGGCTGGCTGCCTCGAAGGCGGGCCGAATCCTTTTTGTTTTTGATTTCTGACAGCGAAGGTTTCCTTGCATGAAGTTACCCACGCCGAGACGGTCAGCCTCCGGTGTCAGGTGGTGCGTCTGTACGAGGAACGCGGCATCGTGGCGGCCGAGTGCGTCCCGTTCCGCGAGAAGGCGGAGAGGGCGAGGACGGAGCGGAAAGCGCTCGAGGAGGCCCACCGCCTGGCATTGGCGGAGCGGGAGGCGGTCCTTCGCCAGGAGGCGGAGGAGCGGGAGATGGTACTCCGCCAGAAGCTGGAGGCCCAAGATGCCTCGCTGGCCAAGGCGGCCAAGGAGGCGCAAGAGGCCCGGGAGGAGAGCGAGCGTCTGCGCAAGGAGGCAGAGGCTCGGGAGGCGCGACTGCAAGAGCAGGGTCAGGAGGTGGACCAGATGCTGCGCCGTAAGTCTTCTGCTCCTTCTCACTTTTTCGCATCTTTCTCCCCGTGGCGCCTCGTGCTCACCCCTTGTCCCCCCTTAGGACTCTTCCCTGGTACGCAGGAGGTCGCGGAGGCGGCCGTGGAGGCCGACCGCGAGGCCCATCGAGCCAAGGGGGAAACCGTTGGGGAGCATGCCCCCTAGGACCTAGACGAGGTGGGAACCGGCGCCGACGCGCGCCTGATGGAGGTCGTCCGCACCACGAGGCAGCTCCAGGCGGCTGGCTCGGCGCTGGTCCGCACCCTTTGGCCCGGGGTGGTGAATCCGGGCTCCACGACCCGGCTCGCCAGATGGCTAGAGTACGGAACCGCGCGGGTAAACGCCTGGAGGGCCTCCACGGCGTGCGCCAACGCGGAGATGGCGCTCCGCGTTGCCAGATCGTGGTACCCCGGGCTTGACTTGGGTCTGCTCGCAGCCCAACACGCCGGTACCGACGCTGAGCTAGAGGCGGTGGTGGACGAGCTGCAGGCGCGGGCTGGCGAGCTCGCCTCCTTCGCGGCGTGGGACGAGTACGTCCCGGAGCGTGGTGAGGACGGCGTGGTGGTCCCGGAAGACGACTATGGGCTTGCCTTCGACGACCCGGAGGGGAGCGGAGACGAGACGGAGCACGGGGGGTCTGACACCGATGACTACGCCCCGTCCCTGGATGCGGGAGCTTCTACTTCGGCTGCCCCGGGAGCGTCAGCATCGAAGGCGCCAGCACCATCGGCCACGGGAGCTTGAACGCCGCCGGCTCTAGGAGCGCCGGCGTCGGAGGAGGGCCATCCCGAGGCTGTCGTCGTTCGGGCCTTCTTTATTTTCTCTGCATTTCTTTTTAGTACCGGAATTCCACCCACTGGGGGTGTATTTAGAACATATGTAATGAACTCGTGGTCGTGGGCCTCTTTAATCCCCTGAATTTTATGTCATTTTCCTTTGTTCCATAGTGTGCATGCCGGCTTTTATTTTTCCCTTCACCCTTTGACTTGTATTCACGCGCCAGGATTCCTTCCGGCCTCCACCCCTCCTGCCGGCCAGCCGGGAGCCGGTCTGGGATAGGGACAGGCTTTGTCCTTGGGAAAAAATGGCGAACTTTTTAGAGTCAACCGTCTAGGGCTAGGTCGAGCCGGCAGAGGCCGGTTACTAGGAGTAGTGCGGTTCTATTAGTCCGGTCCGGTTGCCCTGCCTCGGCTAGTCATTGTGTGGGAAGTCCCTTCATACCCGGTGGCCCCTTCAGCCAGACAACCGGGAGCCGGTCTGTATCTGGTTAGGGAGGGGAGGTGAAGGGTTGCTTGCCCACACAATTTGTCCGCCTCGGGAGGGAACCGGGCAAGTGTTGGAAATATGCCCTAGAGGCAATAATAAATTAGTTATTATCATATTTCCTTGTTCATGATAATCATTTATTATCCATGCTATAATTGTATTAACCGGAGACTTAAATGCATGTGTGGATACATAGACAAAACCATGTCCCTAGTATGCCTCTAATGGACTAGCTCGTTGATCAAAGGATGGTTAAGGTTTCCTAGCCATGGACATGAGATGTCATTTGATAACAGGGTCACATCAGTAGGAGAATGATGTGATGGATAAGACCCAAACTACAAACATAGCATATGATCGTGTCAGTTTATTGCTACTGTTTTCTGCATGTCAAGTATATGTTCCTATGACCATGATATCATGCAACTCACGGATATCGGAGGAGTGCCTTGTGTGTATCAAACGTCGCAACGTAACTGGGTGACTATAAAGGTGCTCTACAGGTATCTCTGATGGTGTCTGTTGAGTTGGCATGGATCGAGACTGGGATTTGTTACTCCGTGTTACGGAGAGGTATCTCGGGGCCCACTCGGTAATGCAACATCACAATAAGCCTTGCAAGCAATGTGACTAATTGTTAGTTGTAGGATCTTGTATTATGGAATGAGTAAAGAGACTTTCCGGTAACGAGGTTGAACTAGGTATGGAGATACCGACGATCGAATCTCGGGCAAGTAACATACCGAAGAACAAAGGGAACGTTATACGGGATTAACTGAATCCTTGACATAGAGGTTCGACCGATAAAGATCTTCGTAGAATATGTAGGAACCAATGTGGACGTCCAGGTCCCGCCATTGGTTATTTACCGTAGAGGTGTCTCGGTCATGTCTACATAGTTCTCGAACCCGCAGAGTCTGCACACTTAAGGTTCGGTGACGTTTCGGTAGTGTAGAGTTATGTATGGTGGTGACCGAAGGTTGTTCGGAGTCCCGGATGAGATCCCGGACGTCACGAGGAGCTCCGGAATGGTCCGGAGGTAAAGATTCATATATAGGAAGTCCCAGTTTGGTTTCCGGAAAAGTTTCGGGCTCATCGGTAGTGTACCGGGAGTGCCGGTAGTGTACCGGGAGGCCTCCGGGAGGGGTATTTCGACCCCAAGAGGTCCATGGGCTGTGGGAGAATAATAACCATACCTTAGTGGGCTGGGAAAACTGCCACAAAGGCCCATGGCGCAGGAGAGAAAGTCCTAAAGCAAAAAGTGGAAAATCAGCCAATAGGAGGCAATCCTACCCCAACTAGGATTGGAGGTGAAGTAGGATTGCTTCCCACCTCCTATTTAGGCCGACCCAAAGGCCTTAGGTGCCTCTCCTCTCCTCTCCTCCTATATATACTAGTGGATTGGGTGGTTTTTGGACAGAATTTCCGGCCACGTGCTACCCGTTACACCGGTGCATAGTTTCTCCTCTAGATCGGTTTTCTGCAGCGCTTAGGCGAAGCCCTGCCGGAATTGCTCCACCACCATCACCGGAGCGCCGTCATGCTGCCGGTGAACTCTCTCTCCTCTCCACCTCCTCTCGTTGGATCGAGATGGTGGAGATCGTCATCAAGCTGCACGTGTGCTGAACGCGGAGGTGCCGTCCGTTCGGCGCTAGATCGGAAGGACCGTGATCGAGATCGCGAGACGGTTCGTGATGTGATCACGGAACGGATCGTGATGAGTTCACGGGACGGATCGTGATCAAGATCGTGAGACGGATCGTGATGATTTCGCGGGACGGATCATGATGTGTTCGCGGGACGGTTCGTGATTGGATCGCGGGACGCTCGGCGATTTGGATCGCGAAGAAGTTCGACTACACCAACCGCGTTTCTTAACGCTTCCCGCTTAGCGATCTACAAGGGTACGTAGATCCACTCTCCCTCTCGTAGATGCTCATCACCATGGATAGGTTTGCGTGTGCGAAGCAAAATTTTTGTTTCCCATGCGACGTTCCCCAACAGCAAGCCCCCGGGCCCGGGAACCGGACCCGGTCGGAGCGCCTCGGAACAACGGAAAAAAGCTTTGGGAAGGACGAAAAGGGGTGTGCCCCAAGCACCAGCTTGGGGCCCCTGTTGTATTCATAGGCCCAAAAGGGGAGGATACATATGCTGGTTCTTAGCAATAAAACGGACGGAGGAGCGCCGCGTTCCACGGGTGCTCCGTCTCCTCGCCGGAGGCGTCTCTCTTGCGCTTCTGCGGCTTTTGGGCGTCTATCAGGTAGTACGTGTTGTTGTGTAGCGCCCGGCTGACGATGAATGGGCCCTCCCATGGGGAGGATAGCTTGTGCTGGCTGGCTATTCGCTGGATCCGCCTGAGCACCAAGTCCCCTTCGCGGAAGGAGAGCGGCCGGATCCGCTTGCTGTGGTAGTGTCGGAGCTTCTGTTGGTAGATGGCCGTCCGGCTCAAAGCCAGCTCGCGGGCTTCCTCGAGGAGGTCAACGCCGTCTTCCCTTGTCTCCTTTGCGTCCTTCTCGATGTACAGGGTAACCCGAGGCGAATCGAACTCGATGTCGGTGGGGATGATCGCCTCGGACCCGTAAACGAGAAAGAACGGGGTGTAGCCGGTCGACCGGTTGGGCGTGGTCCGGAGGCTCCAAAGGATGGCCGACAGTTCCTCGACCCAGTAGCCGGCCGACCAGACCAATGGTGTCATGAGCCGGGGCTTGATGCCAGACAGGAGCAGGCCGTTTGCCCTCTCGACCTGGCCGTTTGGCTATGGGTGGGCAACGGACGCCAGGTCGAGCCGGATGCCCCGTCTTGAGGAGAAACGCGCTAGCGCGCCCTTGGCGAAGTTCGTGCCATTGTCGGTGATGATGCTGTGGGGGACGCGGTAGCGGACCGTGATGTCTTTGATGAACCGAACGGCCGTGGGGCCGTCCAGTTTCTTGATTGGCCGGGCCCCAATCCACTTGGTGAATTTATCGACGGCGACCAGCAGATGCGTCATGCCGCCTCGGGCGGTCTTGAATGGTCCGACCATGTCTAGCCCCCAAACGGCGAAAGGCCACGAGAGGGGGATGGTTTGGAGGGCGGTAGCCAGCAGATGGCTCTGCGTGCTGAAGCGCTGGCAGCCCTCGCATTTGTCAACTAGCTCCTTGGCCGCCTCTAGGGCGGTCGGCCAGTAGAAATCGTGGCGGAATGCTTTGGCCACCAGGGACCTTGAGGCGGCGTGATGCCCGCACTCGCCCTGGTGGATGTCGAGGAGGATCTTGAGCCCCTTCTCCGGCTCGACGCAGCGCTGGAAGACGTCGGTGGTGCTGCGGTGAACCAGCTCGCGGTTGATGATGCTGTAGGCCGATGCCCGACGCTGAATTTGCCTCGCAGTGGCCTCGTCGGAGGGGAGCTCGCCGCACTGGAGGAACGCCAGGATGGGCTGAGCCCATGATGGCGCCGAGACAAGGGCCGACTCAGCCCCCGGGACGTGCTCGCTAGCCCTCGGGAGCAAGGAAGTGGCCGGGATGTCATCCGTCGTCATCATGTTGGCGGCTTCAGAGCCGGCGCGCGCAGAGGTGGACGGCTCGGTTGTCGTGGTGGGAAGTGCCGGCTCGGAGGCGGGTGAAGATGGAGCCGGCAGAGCCGTCGTAGCCGGCGGGGCTGGTTGTGAAGCCGGCTCCGCCGAGGTGTTGGCCATGCTTGCCGGAACGAAGATGGACTCCGACTCGAGGGAGGGCTTAATCGAGGGCTTCAGTAGCCGCTCGAGGGAAACGCCGGCTGGGATGGCCTGTCGGGTGGAGCCAATCTTGGCCTGCGTGTCGGCCGCCTTGTTGTCCGCACGGGGGACGTGGTGGAATTCGCAGCCCTTGAAGGAGCCGGTGAGCTGCTGGATGAGGAAGCTGTAGCTGGCCATGTTGGCGTCCCTGGTGTCCCATTCGCCAGAGACCTGCTGCACCACGAGGTCGGAGTCGCCGAAGCAGATAATGCGCCGGATGTCGATCTCCTTGGCGAGCCGGAGGCCGTGGACGAGGGCCTCGTACTCGGCCATGTTGTTGGAGGCGGCGAAGTGGATCTGGAGGGTGTAGCGGGGCTGGTCGCCTCTGGAATACGACAGGACGATGCCGGCTCCTAGGCCGGTTCGCATCTTCGAGCCATCGAAGTGCATGCACCAGTGCGTGGAGTCGGGCGGAGGCGGCACGAACTGGGTTTCGGCCCAGTCGACGAGGAAGTCGGCCATCGCCCGGGACTTGATGGCGGTACGGGGTTCGTACCGGATCTTGTAGTCGTCCAAGGCAATGGCCCATTTGGCGATCCTGCCGGTGGCGTCCCGGCCGTCCATGATTTCGCCCAGCGGCGCCGTGCTCACGACGGTGATGACGTGCTCTTGGAAATACTGCTTGATCTTCTGGGCGGCGAAGTATATGCCGTAGCACATCTTCTAGTAGTGGGGGTAGTTCTGCTTGGAGGCGGAGAGGACCTCGCTGAGGTAGTAGATGGGGCGCTGCGTCGGCAGTGTCTTGCCCTCCTCCGGCCGCTCCACCACCAGGACGACGCTGACGACGCGCGTGGTGGCCGCGATGTAAGCGAGCAGGGGCTCCTTGTCGGCCGACGCGGCCAAGATGGGCATGCTTGTAAGAGCCCGCTTGAGGTCGCGAAACACCGCGTCCGCCTCGTCGAACCAATCGAACAGGGCCGGCTTCTTCGAGAGGTCCCGGCCCGGCTCGACCAGGGCCAACTTGCGCAGTATCCCGTAGAGGGGCAAGGCCTTCTCGCCCAGCCGGCTGATGAACTGGCTGAGGGAGGCAAGGCAGCCGGTGAACTTCTGGACGTCGCGGAGCCGGGCCGGCTTGGGCATGCTCTCGATCGCCTGGATCTTCTCAGGGTTAGCTTCGATGCCGTGGGCGGACACGAAGAAACCCAGTAGTTGGCCGGCTGGGATGCCGAAGACACACTTCTTCGGGTTGAGCTCGATCTTGTACTCGCGCAAGTTGGCGAATGTCTCCCGGAGTTCATCGAGGAGGCTGAAGTGCTTCTTGGATTTGACGACGATGTCGTCCACGTAAACATGGACGTTCCTGCCTATCTGAGGCAGGAGGCACTTCTGCATGCAGCGCTGGAAGGTGGCGCCGGCGTTCTTTAGGCCGAAGGACATGGTGATGTAGCAGTAGGCCCCGAAGGGGGTGATGAAGGAGGTCTTGAGCCGGTCGGCCGGGTCCAGCTTTATCTGGTGGTAGCCGGAGTAGGTGTCCAAAAAGGACAGCAGATCACAACCGGCCGTGGAGTCGATGACTTGATCGATCCATGGCAGGGCAAACGGGTCCTTGGGGCACGCCTTGTTCAGGCTCGTGTAGTCGATGCACATGCGCCAAGTCTTGTTTTTCTTCAGCACCAGGACTGGGTTGGCCAGCCAATCCGAGTGGAACACCTCCATGATGAAGCCGGCTGCAAGCAGCCGGGCGATTTCTTCTCCGATAGTGCGCCGCTTCTCCTCGGGGAAACGGCGTAGGGGTTGCTTGACCGGCTTCGCGTCCGGCTGTACGTGCAGCTTGTGCTCGGCGAACTTCCTCGGGACACCCGGCATGTCTTTGGGGGACCATGCGAAGATGTCCCGATTCTCACGGAGGAAGTCGATGAGCTCGCTTTCCTATTTGCTGTCGAGGCGCGAGCCGATGGTCACGCACTGGGTGGGGTTGGCCGGATCGAGTGGCACCTGCTTGGTGTCCTTGGACGGCTGGAACGAAGCTTCGCCGACCGACTGGGAGGGGGGAGCCGACATGGCCGGTTGCGTGGAGGCAAGAGCCACCAGCCGGTCGAGCTGCCGCTTCTCCTCCGCTATCTCTAGGGCCTCGGCCAGCCGACTACCGTCACGCGCGCACGCGATCGACATCTGGTACTTGCCGGTGATGGTGATGATGCCCTTGGGGCCCAGCATCTTGAGCTTGAGGTAAGCGTAATGAGGGATCGCCATGAACTTGACGAGGGCCGGCCGGCCCAGCAATGCGTGGTAGGGGCTGTCGAGGTCGACCACCTCGAATGAGATGGGCTCGCAACAGAAATGGCTGACGTCGCCGAAGAGGACGTCGAGCTTGATCTTGCCGATGGGCGTGCAGGACTTGCCCGACACGATGTCGTGGAAGACGGTCCGGCTTGCCTTCAGGTCCTCCACCTTGAGCCCTAGCTTGAGAAGGTGTCCAAGTAGAGGATGTTGATGCTGCTGCCCCCATCGATCAGCACCCGTGAGAAGCGGCACGAGCGCTTCTCGGAGGCGATAGTGGGATCAAGGACGAGGGTGTAGCTACCGGGGTTCGGCATCACGGCCGGGTGGTCAGCCCGGCTCTAGGTGACCGGCTTCTCGGACCAATGCATGAACTGGGGGGTCGCGGGGATTGCATTCACCTCGTGGTGGAGCCGGCGTTGGGAGTGCTTGTCCGTCTCCTCGCAGGTGAAGACGACGTAGCAGCCGTCGTGCTCGGGGTACTGGTCGAGCAACCGACCGTCGTTGCGAGCCGGGGCCGGAGCCGCCTGAGCCGGTCCGGGGGCCTGAGCCGGAGCGCGAGCTGGCGGTGCGGGGGGAGCCGGGAGGCCGTCCCCCCGGGCCAGTCACTGGGATAAACTGCACCGCAGGAGCGTGTGCGTAGCCGGCTTGGCGTCGGAGTGGTTCTTGCAGGGGAGGTCAAGCATTTGCTCGAAAGTCAGCTTGGGTTGCCAGGCGGCCTTGCTGGTGCGCTGGCGTTGACCGGGGGCCTGGCCAGCTGGCTGCTCCTCCTCGATGGAGGCGACCTGCCGGCTCCCGTAGCGGGAGTCGGGCTAGTCGTTCTTACGCTTGCCGTCCCGCTGCTGCCGGTTGTCGGTCGCCGCCTGCGGCGCGGCGGGGGGCGCAGCCAGTTTGGCCGGCTCCTTGGCTTTCATACTCATTGAGGAATCGGCCGTGGCGTATTTGTTCGCTTTGGACATTAGGTTCGCCAGGGAGGTTAGCTCGGAGCACAGAAGCTTGTGCTTGAGAGGGGTGCCATCGCAGCAGCCTTCGATGAAGTACTGGATGGCTTGTACTTCGTGCACTCCATCGCAGGAGTTGCGGAGCTCGGTCCAGCGCATGAGGTAGTCGGAGGGGCTCTTCCGGCCCCTGGACGCACATGGCCAGCTCGCGGGGCCGGCCGGGCCGTTTGTAGGTGCCAGTGAAGTTGCGGACGAAGGCTTCCTCGAAGTCCGTCCAGGTGTTGATGCTGCCGGCGGGCAGGCTGTTAAGCCAGGTGCGAGCCGAGCCGATCAGCATGAGGGGGACGTAGCGGATGGCTACGCGCTTGTTTCCCCTGGCGATGCCGATGGCGGTGGTGTAGTCGATCAGCCAGTCCTCCGTCTTGGCGGCCCCGGTGTATTTCGGGGTGTCGCGAGGGAGGGTGAAGCCGGGCGGAAAGGGCTCGTTGTGGATCCGGGGGCCGAAGCAGGCCGGCCCTATCGAGCCCTCCTCCTCGAGGAGGACCGACTATGCGAGGCGGTCGAGACGGAGCCGGGCGTCGTTGTCGCTGTGGGGGACGCGCGGCCCGAGCCGGGCCGCCAGCTCGGGGCGAACGACCGGTGGGATGGACTGCGCCGGTTCTTGCCACGGAGGCGGAGTGTGCTCGCGGGTGCGCTGGCTGCCTCCTGCCGGCGCCTCGTCGCGACGGTTGCTGCAGGCCGGGTTGTTGCTGCGTCGGCTATTCACAACCGGCTGCTTGTTCCCGCGCGAGGGGGGGGGTTGGACATTACTCCCTCGGGAGTTCCATACGGAGGGGCGAGGGGCGCTGGAATGCTGAGCCGACAGGCGGTCAGCAGCACCAGCGTCCTCGCCATCGGGACGGGGGAACTCCGAGACGGCCCCGCCGGGGGTGAGGCCGGCTTGGTGCGCGTTGGCGGTGTCAATAAGGTCCTTGATGTGGCGCTCGCGCACGGCGCGTTCCTCGCCCTCCAAAGTTGCCAGGTCCTCGTAGGCAACCTTGGCAGCGCGCAGGTTAGCCGTGGGGTTACCGTAGACGGGGAGGCGTCCGCCGAGGATTTCCGCGACCATGCGGCCACGCTCCCGCACGACCCCACACCGGCTGGGCTCGGGGCTAGCCGGGGTGAGACCGTACGCGGAGTTGTACTCCCGCTGCGCGGCCTCCATCCGGCGCCGTTCGGCGACGAGGGCACTGGCGTCCTCGAATAGCAGGCGGCGGGCCGCCTCCAGCTCGGCCCTGGCGGTAGCTGGGTCCGCCGTAGTGGTGATGGGAGTGCCCAGACCCCGAAGGGTGGCGGCGAGCGGGTCGGAGGTGCCGGCGCGAGCAGCAGCTAAGCCGGCCTCGACCGCACGCACACGGCTCTAGGTGGTGGAAGAAGTGGCGACCATCACTCCCACGCGAGCGTGGGAGCCGACGGCCTTGCCCGTGGCGAGCACGCCTACGGACGAGGGAGGCTCGGTGCAGTTGAGCACCCAGCTAGGGTACTCGTCGGCCGCCGGCGTGTCGGCGAGGCTCAGCTTGCTGAGCTGCCCGGCGAGCGTGGCGACGTTGCGCGCAAGGCTGTGGCCGAGGCGCTCGTCAGAGACGCCGGCCGCGCTGCCCGCGGGACCTGCTGGAGCAAGCCCCACGAGCATGTGGTTCTTTCCGGGCGCGAGGCGGCCAGGGGAGGTGGTGAAGGGCCCCGCCCGGAGCGTGACTCCGGCCAATGCCGTGGATGGCCCCACGGTGGGCGCCAACGGTCGTGGTTTCGTCACGGCAGATGCCATGGGTAGGCTTATCGAGAGGGGCCGAAGGGCGCCAAAGGGCTCCGGGAACGGGGTTAGGCACAGACGGTGGCCAACACACGATGTACCCAGGTTCAGGGCCCTCCGTGGGAGGTAGAACCCCTAGTCCTTCTCGGTCTAGATTAGATGGTGGAGAAATTACAACGGTGCTCCTGGAGCTGTCTGAGTGAGGAAGGAGAAGGAGCTAGCCGATCTCCTGCCTCTACGTGTGCGTTCGATCAGTGGGAAGGTAGAGGGAAAGTTGGAACCCAACCCCTTGCATGGGGGTGGCCCGGGGGTTTTTATAGACCAACCCCCCGGATTACAATAAGAGTAGAAGGCCGGGGAGGGCCCCGGCTGGCAGCCTCTTGGACCGGCTGCAGGGCCCGCCGGCTGTGGAGTCTCGTCGGCGGCGGGCCCCGCCGGCTGAAAGTTCCCGTCCGGAGCCGGCAGGGCCCGCACGGTGGGTCCTGATGCCGGTCGCATCGCGGCACGGGTTGCCCCTCGCGGTGTCGTCTTGCGGTGCCCTGCCGAGGTCAGCGGTCCGGCCGACCGTCCTGTAGCCATGTCGGGGCAGGTAAGGGAGTGGTTGAGGCGTGCCGACACTGTTGGAGGTCCGGTCGCCATCCACCAGGGTCAGAGGTCCTGACACCAGCATTGTAGCCATGCGGGCGCTGGCCCCCGATGGGATGGGGTCCACTGTTGCCACGCAGTCCCTGGCAAGGGTATCCGATGCCTAGCCGGTTGAGGGGGGCAGCCGGCAACGTCCGTAGTCGGCTAGCGTGCCGCAGTTGGCTGACGTGTAGCCGGCGGTCCCCAGCCGGAGGGTTGGGGTCGGCGAGGCATAGCCGGACCGCTAGGAGAAGCGGCCCGCCCTTTAAACGCATTCGGAGAGCAAGAGAGAGAGGGACGCTTGAGGATACCCCGGGGTCATCCCCCATCATGATATATGTGATGTATGAGATGATCATGTGATGTATAGATTATCACGACTTGCATGTCGATGAGTACGGCAACCGGCAAGAGCCATAGGGTTGTCTTTAATTATTGTATGACCTGCATGTCAATCATTAAGCGCTATGTAATGCTTTACTTTATCGCTATGGTAGCAATAGTAGTAGAAGCATGTTGGGCACGACAACCCCGATGGCGACATGTTGATGGAGATCAAGATGATGGAGAACATGGTGTCGTGCCGGTGACGATGGAGATCATGCGGGTGCTTTCAAGATGGAGATCAAAAGCACAAGTTCATGGCCATATCATGTCACTTATGATTTGCATGTGATGTTAATCCTTTTATGCACCTTGTTTTGCTTAGGACGACGGTAGCATTATAAGGTGATCCCTCACTTACATTTCAAGATAAATTGTGTTCTCCCCGAGTGTGCACTGTTGCGAAAGTTCGTCGTGTCGAGACACCATGTGATGACCGGGTGTGATAGACTCTACGTTCACATACAACAGGTGCAAGCCAGTGTTGCACGTGCAGAACACTCGGGTTAAACTTGACGAGCCTAGCATGTACATACATGGCCTCGGAACACAAGAGACCAAAAGGTCGAACATGAATCATATAGTAGATATGATCAACATGATGATGTTCACCATTGAAGCCACCTCAACTCATGTGATTATCGGACTTGAGTTGGTGAATTTGGATCATGTGACACTCAGATGACCTGAGGGATGTCAATTTTAGTGGGAGCTTTAGTAATTTGATTATCTTGAACAATAGTCTAAGTAACCTTTGCATATTTATGTTGTAGATCAATGGCTCGCGCAGTAGCACCCCTGAATTTTAATGCGTTCCTAGAGAAAGCTAAGTTGAAAGATGGTGGAAGTAACTTTGTTGACTGGGCCCGTAATCTGAGGATTATCCTCACGGCTTCCCAGAAATCATATGTCCTTGATGCACTGCTTGGTAACCAACCAGAAGACATGACCTCCAAAGACGTTAAGAACGCTTGGGAGGCACGTGCTGAAGACTACTCAATAGTTCAGTGTGCAATATTGTATGGCTTAGAACCGGGACTTCAAAGACGTTTTGAACGTCATGGAGCACATGAGATGTTCCAGGAGTTGAAGGTTATCTTTCAGAAGAATGTACAGATCGAGAGGTATGAGACCTCCGATAAATTCTATGCTTGCAAGATGGAGGAGAACGGGTCTATCAGTGAGCATATACTCAGAATGTCTAGGTATTCAAATCATCTAGCAGGTTGGGAATTGTTAGTGCATCTGGTGCCCCTTAGTAATTTTGGTGTATTGAAGACTTATAGGTTAAGGTATTAATGCGTTTGTGAGTGTACAAAGGCTCTATAAGTCGACGAGGAGTTTGATATATTCGGAGATTATCGACCCCTAAAAATGTATGTCTTCAACTGAAGACTTTCTGAAGACTTTGCTGAAGACTTTGGAAATGAAGAAGTTGGTGTGACCTTGAAGATGTAAATGAGGATTATGAAGCATGAATATTTGTTTTCGTAGTTTCATTTTCTATTCTTGAGTCATACGAAACACCGTACTGTTAAAGGGGGCCGAGGTAATACTAAGAAAGTTTCCAACTGATGCTCAACTCCAAGATCCTCAACCTATACAATCCTTCGAGTGAAGCCTTTGGAAATCTTTTACGGTTCAGTCAAGTTCTTCAATGACAGAGACGAAGTTCTTCTGGTCTCTGAGGAAATTGGTCTGACTGAGGAGTTAGGATTTCGCTAGTGCGAATTGCCTACAAGTGAGGAACATGATATGTTTGAGGACTTTCATAGTTCGAAAATCCGACCGTTGCTATGCTTAGAACCAGCTGTCCCCATTCACAACTATCCACATAACGGTCATATGGTTGGGGGCATTTATGTCATATCATGTCAGGTTGCACCCTGGCTATAAATAGCCAACCCCCACAACCACTAGCTGGTTGGCCGCTCCGAGAGAAAACTGACACTTGTCATTTGAGAGCAACCCATCCTCCGAGGACTTTGAGAGAAAATCATCAGTGAGGAAAAACCCACAACCAAACCACAAAACCCAAAGTGATTGAGCATCACTGAAGAAATTCCTCTGTGGAACCGACGCTTGTTACCTTTGAGGACTGTGCATCCTCTAGACGGTTAGGCATCATGGTCTAGTGCTCCTGCAGTCAATTGGGGAGCACAAAGTGATCTTGGTCTAGAGCATCCAGCAGTAAATTGTGGATCGCCGGGTGACCAGTTTGTGAGGGTTTTGGAAGTCTACCCTGAAGACTTACCACGAGTGGTGGGCGAGGTCCGCGTGACCTTAGCTCAAGGAGAATACCGTAAGGACTGTGTGTCCTGGGACTGTGTGTCCTCTAGTTTGAATACCTGGCCGCTCCAAACCAGACGTACGACTGTCACAGCAGTTGGAACTGGGTCATCAAACCATTGTCTTCATCAAACTACCTGGTTCTATTTCCTCAACCTTCTTATTCCTCATAAACTTGTTGATGAAATTGATTGTCACTGTTTGAAGAATTTGACTGAAGACTTTCACAAATTCCTCACCTCAAATTCTTCTAGTTACCTTGTTCATCACTGCTTATCCTTTATCACGCTACTCTCTGTTCGTGCATGTTTCATTTCATCATGATAACTAAGCTGATACTATGCTCCTCATGCACCTGAGTACTTATCCCGCTGCTAGTTATTCATCACATTTCAAATTGCTCAAAGTTGAAATTCCTCAAGTGAGGAATTTGTAAAAATCGCCTATTCACGCCCCCCTCTAGTCGATATAACGCACTTTCAATTAGTATCAGAGCAGGTACTCCCTCGCTCTGTGTGATTTTGGTTTAACCACCTGGAGTTCTAGTTATGTCGACTGCAGGTATGATCAAGGTTTTCGCGGGCTGTCCTACCTTTGATGGGACGGACTACCCCTACTAGAAGAACAAGATGCGTATGCATCTTGAAGCTATTGACAACGATCTCTGGTATGTTGTGGAAAATGGTGTGCCCTCTGTCACTCCCACTATTACAGGTGCTGATGTGAAGAGATTCAAGCAACTCGACTCTCAAGCGAAGAATATCATCTGTGGCCATCTGAGCAAAGGTCAGTATGGCAGAGTGAGTGCTTTGGAGTCTGCTAAGCTTATCTGGGATAGGCTGTCCAAAGTCAACGAAGGTGTCTCCACTCAACGTGACTCTCGTGTTGATGTTCTTCGCAATCTCTTCAACCGCTTTAAGAGGCTTGACAATGAAAATGTTTAGCAAACCATTGATCGCCTCACTGATATCTCTAATGAACTTCAAGCACTAGGTGCCACTGATATCACTGACCATGAAGTGGTGAAGAAACTGCTGACATCACTCGATTCCTCATTTGATACTCTGGTTTTGATGATTCAAGAACGTGGAGACTACAAGGCTCTTGATCCTGCTGGTATTCTGGAAAGACTCAATACTCATGAATTCCAACAAGCCGAGAAGAGAGACCTCTACGGACCAAGCTATGGAAGATCTCGTGCTCTGAAGGCAAAAGCAATTTCCTCATCTAAAGAAGAAGATTGTGACAACAGCCTTGGTGATCCTGAAGAACTAAGTCAGGAACTAGCTATGCTTGTGAGGAAATTCCAGAAGTTCTCAAGGAAAGGAGGATTCGGAAAGTCATCAAGAAGTGGCTTGAGGAAATCAGATTCCTCAAAAGATTACAAGAAGAGAACCTGTCATCGTTGCAAGAAGCCTGGTCACTTTATCTCTGACTGTCCTCTCTGTGAAAAAGACTCAAAGAAGAAGAAGAAATACAAGGATGATAGTTCTGATGACTCGAAGAAAAAGAAGAAATCTTGAAAGTCCTCATCTGCAAAGTCCTCATCTTCAAAGTCCTCAAAGCACAAGAAGAATGGTTCTAGAAAATCTCGAGCATTCATCGGCAAGGAAATGGATTCTGAGGAAGAATCTGAAGATTATGAAGAAGATGAAGAATCTGAGGAGGAATCAGAATCTGGTGTCGCTAGCCTTGCTCTCTCTACTGCTTTCGTCAGCAAGTCTATCTTCAACGATGAACAATATGACTACTCCAATGACTCTGACATCAGCAATGATGATTATGCTCCCACCTATTGCTTCATGGCAAAAGGCTCAAAGGTACACAAACATCATTCCTCATCTGAATCAAGTGAAGGTGAATCTGATGAATATGTGAAACCTAGCTATGCTAAACTTGTTAAAATTGCCACTAAGCAACAAAGTGCCCTTGAAAAGCTTCAGAAAATGCTAGACAAAAGCGATGATCTGTTAAACCATGAAGTGGATCGGACTCAAACTTTGTCTGTCGATCTCAAAAGTCTTCAGACAAAGTATGATAACCTTCAGAGTCATCATAACGACCTCTTAGCCGATCATGAGAAGCTTTCTTATGAATTTCTTCAAAGAAAGCAAGATCTTGAGAAACTGAGGGTGTCATATGAGGATCTCCAAAGGGAAAACGATTCCTTACTCGTTCAACAGATCAGTACCGCTCAGGAAGAATTTGTTCCACCTTGTTTGAAATGCATCGAACGTGAAACTGCTAATTCTTCACCTGAATGCTCAAATGCTTCTATTGCTGCAAATTCTTCAACTATTCCTGTGGTTTCAAATTCCTCATCTGAGGATACCACAAGTATCACTGATGACAATGCATGGTTGAAGGAATTGTATGTGACAGGCATGTACAAAAGTCTTAAAGGGCATCAAACCCTTTGCGATGTCCTCAAAAAGCAGATTCTGAACAGGAACCCTAGGAAAGAGGGTATTTCCTTTGTGAGGAAACTCAACACTGATGGATCCTACTGGACAGCTGAGCAGTACCCCAAAACCTCATGGGTTGCTGCAAAAGGATCTCCTGTAGATCCATCTACTTTATCTGGCTTTACATGTGAAACTTCATATTCCTCTGATGAGTCTCTTGACTCCAACTTCAAATTCTTCAAAAATCAGAAAGGTGAAGTATTTGCTAGATTTGTTGGAACTAACTGCAGGAATGACTCTCCTTTTAAGAAAATCTGGGTTCCCAAGAGCTACCTACAAAACCTTCAAGTGAATGTCCTCAGGACACCACCCTTGAAGAAAAGGAACCCAAATCAAATTCCTCAAGTGGATCAAAGTCCTCACTTGGACCAAATTCCTCAAATGGTCAAAATCATCATTCTCATGCTAATGGTTCTGTTTTGCAGGGAAAACCTAAGAGTTATGAATATGTGCATTATTCTTCAAATCATTATGAGTACTCTAACCCTCGCCCTGTGAAACGAAGCGCACTTGCTTCAATGCCTCCCTTCTCATATGGTGCCCGCAGATTGATGAACTCTTTGCCGCCCCTTGAGATGTGGGTGGTGAAGAAATCAAACTAATCTCTTCATGCAGGGTCAGGTCTCCAGATGAATTTGATCATCTAATGAATTTGCTGGAGACCTGAAGAAAATGCTTGAAAGGATGCAAGCTAACCACGCAAAAATGATTCTTCATTTCTCACGTCCTCACACGCTACTTGCTTATTATGTTGTGTGATGAATTTCTGTCTGATGAAATTGACATCATATTCTTCACTCTGAAGCATATGAGTTTGTAAGTAGTACTAATTCATCTGCAGGATGACACTCCTAAAGCTACTGAGTGGGTCCTTGATAGTGGATGCACAAACCACATGACTGGTGACAAGATTCTTCTGATGAATTTGTCACTTGCTCCATCTCATCTGAAGCATATCATCTATGCTGAAAAAGAAAAAAGCAAGGTATTGGGACTTGGTAAGGTTGCTATCTCAAAGGACAGAACCATGGATAAAGTGATGCTTGTCGAATCCCTTGGGTTCAACCATATGTCTGTCTCAATGCTTTGTGATCTTGATATGGTTGTCATATTTGGAAAATATCATTGTGTTGTCATCATGGAATCTGACAATTCCAAAGTCTTCGAAGACTTTAGGAGAGGAGACTTGTATATTGTTGATTTCTCTATAGGACCTCAGCCTGCCACATGCCTACTTGCAAAGTCCCCAGAAGGTTGGCTCTGGCATCGACGTCTTGGACATGCTGGTATGAGGAACTTGCACACGCTCGTGAAGAAGATGCATGTCATTGGCATCGAGGGCGTCAAATTCCTCAAGGACCACCTTTGTGGCGCATGTGAATCTGGAAAGATGACCAGATCCAAGCATCCCACAAAGATAATCATGACCACTACCCGACCTTTTGAATTGCTTCATATGGATCTGTTTGGTCCCACTCACTACTCCATACTAACAAATTCTTCAAGTTTGTATGGATTTGTCATTGTTGATGATTACTCTCGATACACATGGGTGCATATCATTCTGTACAAAAATGAAGTGCAAGATGTCTTCAGACGATTTGCTTCAAGGGCCTCCACCAACTTTGGCGTCAAGTCAAGCATATCAGGAGTGATAATGGGGCTGAATTCAAGAACACTAACCTTGATGAATATCTTGATGAACTTGGTATTACTCATGAGTTATCTGCTCCTTATACTCCTCAGCAGAATGGCATCGTGGAACGCAAGAACATGATTCTTGTTGAGATGGCTCAAACCATGCTTGATGAATACAAGACTCCTCGACGTTTTTGGCCTGAAGCAATTGATACTGCTTGCCACATCATCAACAGGGTATATCTTCACAAATTCTTCAAGAAGACTTCATATGAGCTTATCACAGGCAAGAAACCTAATGTAAGTTATCTCAAAGTCTTCGGTGCAAAATGCTGGATCAGAGATCCTCACCATAGTTCTAAGTTTGCACCAAAAGCACATGAAGGTTTTATGCTTGGCTATGGAAAGGACTCGCACACTTACAAAGTCTTCAACACCTATCATCACATGGTTGTTGAAACTGTAGATGTGCGGTTCGATGAAACTAATGGCTCGCAAAGAGAGCACCTTCCTTCTGTGTTAGATGAACAATCTCCTGAGGAATCTATCAAGCTGAAGGCAACTGAAGACATCATTCCTACTGAGGAAATCATTCCATCAAAGGAAGACTCTCATGCTGATATACCTGAAGAAAATGGTGTTGATGAAAATCCTCAACCTCGTCAGCCTGCTCATCCAAGAGTAGCAAATGAAGTGCTGATTGACAAAATCATCGATGACATCAATGCACCAGGTCCCCTCACACGCTCAAGAGCTTCACATTTAACTAACTTTTGTGGGCACTTTGCTTTTGTCTCAATTATAGATCCCACCAAAGTCGATGAAGCTTTCAAGGAGCCTGAGTGGATTCAAGCTATGCAAGAGGAATTGCATCAATTCAAGCTCAACAATGTGTGGGAACTTGTCAAACGGCCAGATCCTCGAAAGCATAACATTATAGGTACCAAGTGGATCTACCGCAACAAGCAAGATGAAAATGGCCTTGTGGTGAGGAATAAGGCTCGACTAGTAGCACAAGCTTACACACATGTTGAAGGAATTGATTTTGATGAAACTTTTGCACCTGTTGCTAGACTTGAAGCTATTCGAATATTGCTTGCTGATGCTAACCATCACAATATCATCTTATATCAAATGGATGTGAAAAGTGCATTCCTCAATGGTAAGCTTGAGGAAGAAGTATATGTTGCTCAACCCCCAGGTTTTGAAGATCCTAAGCATCCTAACAAAGTCTTCAGACTCAACAAGGCTCTCTATGGCCTCAGCAAGCCCCTCGGGCGTGGTATGACACTGAAGGAATTCCTCATGAAGAAAGGCTTCAAACCCGGTTCACTCGACCCCACTCTTTTCACAAAATCCTATGACAATGAACTGTTCATATGCCAAATATATGTAGATAATATTATCTTTGGATGTACTGACAAATGTTACAGTGATGAATTTGCTTATATGATGAGTGAAGAATATCAAATGTCTATGATGGGAGAATTGAAATTCTTCTTAGGTCTTCAAATTCGTCAGCAAGACAACGACATCTTCATCTCACAAGAGAAATACCTCAAGGATGTTCTGAGGAAATTCGACATGCAAGATTGCAAAGGTGTCAAAACTCCAATGCCTTCAAAAGGACACCTCTGCACTGATGAAAATCGTGAAGATTTCGATCAGAAGGTATACCGCTCCATGATTGGCTCTTTATTGTATCTATGTGCATCTAGGCCTGACATAATGCTAAGTGTTTGCATGTGTGCTTGATTCCAAGCAACACCGAAGGAATCACACCACAAGGCTGTGAAACATATTCTTCGATACTTGGCTCACACACCAACACTTGGATTATGGTATCCCAAGGGCTCAAATCTTCACCTCGTCGGATACTCTAACGCTGATTATGTTGGAGATTGCGTGGATCGCAAGTTAACCTCAGGCACATGTCATTTTCTCGGACGATCCTTAGTCTGTTGGTCCTCTAAGAAGCAGAACTGCGTTTCTCTCTCTACTGCTGAAGCTGAGTACATTGCTGCTAGATCGTGTTGTGCTCAGTTACTATGGATGAAGCAGACCCTCAAGGACTACGACATCAAGTTGAAGAATGTGCCTCTCTATTGTGACAACGAGAGTGCTATCAAGATTGCATACAACCCAGTTCAGCACTCTAAGACCAAGCACATCCATATTCGTCATCACTTTCTTTGAGATCATGTACTCAAGGGCGACATCTCCATCGACCACATTCCCACTGAAGAACAACTGGCCGATATCTTCACAAAGCCCTTGGATGAAAAGAGATTTTTCAAGTTGCGGTGTGAGCTAAATATCTTAGAATCGTCGAATGTTCTTTGAAGAAGAACACACATCCTAACACTTATGCAAAATTGATGACTTAGATGTGCAACACACGAAGTAACGTTTTTCTTCAATCAATGAAGAATAACTCTCTAAGTGTGAAGAAACTAACGAAGAATTTGATTCTTAGAACCCTATGACAATCGTACGTGGTGTCTGAAATCATCATTCTTTTACGATGGGTCACGCCACCAGCCAAAAGTTGAAATTCTTCAAAATTGAGCATTACGTTGTCTTTGCAAAATCTTCAAATTGAGAAATTCCTCAAGTTTCTCAAATTCATCCACTTTTCAAATTCTTCAAAACTTTTGAGACTCATATTCTTCATTGACTATATATATATATTTGAGTTTTTTAATGTCCTCGACAGCATTCACTTATTGCTAATTCTTCAAATTGATTTTCATCTAAGTGAATGTGATCGGACACTTTCCCCATCTATGCTAAACTCAACACAGTCAGTTCACAAATTCCTCATATGCGTTCTACTTTGAAACTTGTTCAAAGTCTTCACTATGTCCTTGACAGCTGAAGAATTTGCGAACGAAAACTTTAAATCTTCTCTAGCAGAAATTTTGGCGGTTCCCGCTCAAACTATTCCTGTTCCCGCGCCTGGATAACCCACGATCCCCCTCAATCTCCACTACCCAAAACGTGGGTGACACCTGTCGCGAGGAGAGCAAGGGTCAGGGGTAAACCTGTCCAAAATCTTTGGGTGGATCGGTTTTCACTCCCTCTATAAATACCCCCCCTTCAACTGTGCTCGATTACTCATCCCATACCTCTCCCGAGCTCCTGCAAAGCGCCGCCGCTAAAGTCATCATCGCCGGTGAGGAAGAGCTTCGCTGCCTCAACCTCGTCATCGCCGTACTCGCATCGGCCGTGGAAATCTTCATCTCGTCGCCACTGTAGCTGTCTCCCTCTGCCAAGCTAGGGCATTGGAGATCTGAACTGATGAACTTCCTCATTTCATCTCTGTGTTCGTCGTGTTCTTCACCAGGGTAATTAAAATTTATTTTTACTGCCCTAGTTTGATCTTCAATTACTTCTACTATTCCTCAGAAGGTGTTTATACGTTATAAATCCAACTCTCAAGCACCTTACATCTCCTCATACTTGATGATTTTCCCTAAGTAATGATTTTCTTCAAGATTCCTCAATTGTGCGAATTCTCAAATTTGCACAACTCTGGAACCTGAGACAAAGAACACTTAGTGAAATTCCTCAAGGCATCCATGGTCAAATTCCTCAAACCTATTTTTCTTGAAACTTCTGAGAACGCATATGACCTCTTCAAATTCCTCGCACCTATACTCTGTTCACAGGTTCAACATGTCCGCTGATGAATCACTAGGTTCTCATCAACTTAACTCATTTGCAGCGCTACTTGAAGAAAAACTGTGTACCTCTTCAGAGTCTTCAAGAGTTCATATTCCTTAAGTGAAGAAATGTCTGATGGGAAGAAACCTCAGAAAGGAGGGAAGAAGCCAGATGTGCACACTACATTTGAGATCCCTGAGGATTTGTATGATGATTATTGCACACCTGATGAAGAAATACATGGAAAGGAGACGACTAAGCAGAGGAAGATCCGTCTGCAAAAGATTGAGAGGAGATGGGCCAAAGAATGGAGAGAATATCATTATGTAACTCCAAAATACATGATGAAATTCGTTGTGAAACCACCTTGCAGCAGGCCTCCTCTTGCTCAGAATCAAGTCGCTGATCCCACAAGCCTCAAAACTGGTGAGGACTTTCCTCATCTATGGGAGAAGCAGCAAGCCAAGCTGGCGAGGAAAGCCAAAGAGGTTGTGAAGACATTCAACGAGGATTCTGCTGCTGCTGCCTCTATCGGAGCTTCTGCTAATGCTCCGAAGAAAATGGTAAAGAAATATGCTCTGAAGAATGGTTCTTCAACATCAAAATCCTCAATGCAAATTCCTCAAGGTCAAAGGCCTCAGCCTAGAAAGCCTTTAGCACCTGGAACTACTGCCGCTCAGTCATCTGCTGTAGCTACAAAGTCCTCAACCCTAGTGCATCTGGCAACATGCAGGAGGACTGAGGGTTTCACCAAAGTTCGAAAGCTCACTGCAAGCCCCTCCACAACTGCAAAGTCTTCAACCAGTCCCTCTGCATTGAAGCTGGAGAAAACTGCTGGACGAGGTCAAAAACCAAGTCCTCACACCAGCAAGGTTGTGGTCACAATTTCCTCAGGTTCTTCAGAGGGTAATGAAGAAGATGATGATGAAGATGATGATGAGGAATTGGAGGAAATCATCAGACAGAGTCAGCAAAGGGCTGCCACTGCAAAAGGCAGCTCCATTCCTCTTCTGTTGGATCCCAAGACGATCCTGAATTTCATCGACATTTGCCATGAAGACCCAAATAGCCCACTCTCTTCACTGAATCTGCCTCTGGGCGTAGATAATGTCCTCACCCACTTCATTTCTGAAGAAAAGTGGAAGAGAGAGCAAGCTCTGCGAACGAGAGGAAACAAAGCTCGCAAGGAGAAGTTCCTGCGTGACAACGTGATGAACTTGACTCCCAAGCAGTTAGTCACAGTTCAGTCGGAAATCCGTACTCTCTCTGAAGATCAACAGAGATATGATGCGGAATGGAAAGGAACAAAGGTTAGATTCATCAAGGCTGCTCAAGCTGCTGTAAAGGACCACAACTCTAGGGTTGCAGCGCGATCACAACCGCAAAAGCCTCAGTCTGACAAAATTCCTCAGACTGCAGATGAAATTCCTCAGGCAGCTCATGAAAATGCTCAGCCTGATGAAACTGCTCCAAGAAATTCGTCTGCACTAGAAGCCACTGCCAGTGCTGCTGAGGAAACTCAGACCACTGATGAACATGCTAGGGCAACCTCTAATGTTGTGCCTGAAGAATCGGATAGGCCAGTTGAAGAAACTGATGTGCCTGAAGAAACTGAACCACCCAGGACGGTTGCATCAGTTGTTCCTAAAGAAGCTGCTACTCCTGAGGAAAATCCCCTCAAGCGAAAGGCATCAACTACTGATGCCCCTGTGCTGAAGAAATTGAAAACCTCATCAAGTTCCTCAACAACTCCAATTGATGCAACTCCAATTTCCTTGGCTCCATCTTATGCTATTGTGCCCTTCGGAGTGGAGTATGTCATCCCTGAAGAAGAAGACAATCATTCGGCTGCTTCCACAGAGCCTATTGATGAGGAAATTGTCATTGATGACACTGCATCAACCCCCCAGGTATCATCGGCCCAGCTTCTGTTAATTGCTGAGGAAGCTGGTATTGAAGAAATTGATGAAGAAGTTGACATTGGTGACACTACTCCAGTCGTCAATGATGAATATTGGGAATCTGCACATCCCAATTCACCAATGACAACTCCTCTTACGTTGATTCCTCAGTCGCCTGCACAGACTGCAAAAATACCTAAAGATTCTGAACATCTGTACCTTCCAGACAGTGAAGAAACTCCAGCTGCAACAGCTGAGGAAATTGATGCTCCGGCCATTGTTGAGGAACCGGTTCTTCAAATCACTTAGTCTACTGTTCCTCCAATGCCAACGGAGATCAAGGGACGTACACGAACAAATCTTCAACCCAAGCCAAGACTACCATTCAAAGGCACTATTCGTCCCAAATTCCTCAAATCCAATTTCTTCAATGAACACATGTTCTTCTCTGGACCAAACCCCTATGACTCTGCAAGGGCTGGCTGCAATAGGTTCTAGACTGCCACTTAACTGAATTATTATGCTTCAGTCCTCTATGAGAAGAAGAAAGTCTTCAAGCATCATCAGATTCCTCATGCCGACATGGAAACTCTTCCATCATTCACTCCTGTGCTCCAGGTTCTTTATGATGCTGGACTTCTTCCGTTTTGTGTCGACATTTGCGATTGGAATGAGGAAATCATCCTTCAATTCTATGCCACGTTGCATATCAGCGGAAATTCCTCAGACATCAACTCATGGATATTGGACTGGATGACTGGAACGACACACTTCACTGCTCAAGCCTCTGAATTGCTTCAGTATGTCCCAGTCCCAATTCCCTCAGATGAAGCCCGCAAGTTGTTTGATGAACCTCCTCTACCCAATGAGCTGATGAATGTGTTGATGAAGAAACTGCCGCATGGTCATCCTCAATGAACAATCTTCTTGGTGAAGGACTTGCTTTATGTGCCAAGAACAGTCTATCGCATTCTGACAAACACGCTCTGTCCTCAGAAAGGCCATAACTCTGAGGAAGAAGAAGTTGAAGGAGTCATGAAGAATATGCTCTTCAATATCATACATGGTATTCCCATTAATTTACATGACTTCCTCATGAGGACTTTGGCCAGTGCTGATGCCGCTCCATTTGAGCAGAAGCCATATGCACCATGGATTATGAAATTCATCAGGGATAAGTCCTCAGTGCACTACAAAGTTGATTTCCAGAATCACTTCAGTTTCCTGCCACCTATTGAAGTCATTGTTGGAAATATGCCCTAGAGGCAATAATAAATTAGTTATTATCATATTTCCTTGTTCATGATAATTGTTTATTATCCATGCTATAATTGCGTTGATCGGAGACTTAGATGCATGTGTGGATACATAGACAAAACCATGTCCCTAGTATGCCTCTAATAGACTAGCTCGTTGATCAAAAGATGGTTAAGGTTTCCTAGCCATGGACATGATATGTCATTTGATAACGGGATCACATCATTAGGAGAATGATGTGATGGACAAATACCCAAACTACAAACGTAGCATATGATCGTGTCAGTTTATTGCTACTGTTTTCTGCATGTCAAGTATATGTTCCTATGACCATGAGATCATGCAACTCACGGATATCGGAGGAGTGCCTTGTGTGTATCAAACGTCGCAACGTAACTGGGTGACTATAAAGGTGCTCTACAGGTATCTCCGATGGTGTCTGTTGAGTTGGCATGGATCGAGACTGGGATTTGTTACTCCGTGTGACGGAGAGGTATCTCGGGGCCTACTCGGTAATACAACATCACAATAAGCCTTGCAAGCAATGTGACTAATTGTTAGTTGTAGGATCTTGTATTACAGAACCAGTAAAGAGACTTGCCAGTAACGAGGTTGAACTAGGTATGGAGATACCGACGATCGAATCTCGGGCAAGTAACATACCGAAGAACAAAGGGAACGTTATACGGGATTAACTGAATCCTTGACATAGAGGTTCGACCGATAAAGATCTTCGTAGAATATATAGGAACCAATGTGGACGTCCAGGTCCCGCCATTGGTTATTGACCGTAGAGGTGTCTCGGTCATGTCTACATAGTTCTCGAACCCGCAGGGTCTGCAGACTTAAGGTTTGGTGACGTTTCCATAGTATAGAGTTATGTATGGTGATAACCGAAGGTTGTTCGGAGTCCTGGATGAGATCCTGGACGTCATGAGGAGTTCCAAAATGGTCCGGAGACGAAGATTGATATATAGGAAGGTGGTGTTTGGACTCTGGAAAGTTTCGGGCACTTTCGATAGTGTACCGGGAGTGACGAATGGGTCCCATGGGCCCACCAGTGGGGCCAACCCACCCCATGGGCCAAAGTGGCGACCCACCAGCCCCTAGTGGGCTGGTGGGGTCGGCCAAGGTGGCCTAGGCGCAGGGGAGAGAGGCCCAAACCGAATTGGGGTGGAGTCCTCCTCAAGTTCCACCTCTCGTGTGAGGGGTGGACTCTCAGGTGGAGGAGGACTCTCCCTCCACCAAGTTCGGCCGAGCCAAAGGAGAGTTCTCCTTTTGGGCGCAACCTCCTCTCCCCTCCTCCTATATATATGAGTGGAATTAGGGTTTTTTCACAAGGATTTTCAGCCACGTCTAAACCATACTTCTAGATCAAGTTCCTCTAGACTACATTATTCCCGCAGTGCTTAGGCGAAGCCCTGCCGGAACAGCTCTACCACCATCGCCGGAGCGCCGTCACGCTGGCGGAGAACTCTTCTACCTCTCCGCCCCTATTGCTAGATCGAGAAGGCGGAGATCGTCATCAAACTGTACGTGTGCTGAACGCGGAGGTGCCGTCCGTTCGGTACTAGATCGGAAGGACCATGATCAAGGCCATGAGACGATTCGTGATGAGATCGCGGGACGGATCGTGATGAGATCGCGGGACAGATCGTGATGAGATCGCGGGACGGATCGTGATGAGTTCACGGGACGGATCGTGATTGGATCGCGGGACGCGTCGTGATGAGATCGCGGGACGCTCGGCGATTTGGATCGCGAAGATGTTCGACTACACCAACCGTGTTTCTTAACGCTTCCCGCTTAGCGATCTACAAGGGTATGTAGATCCACTCTCCCTCTCGTAGATGCTCATCACCATGGATAGATCTGTGTGTGCGTAGGAAAAGTTTTGTTTCCCATGCGACGTTCCCCAACAGTGGTATCAGAGCTAGGTCTATGTGTAGATGAGATCTCGAGTAGAACACAAAAGGTTTGTGGGCGTTGATGCTTAGATTGCTTCCTCCCTTGGTTGGATTTTGGTTTAGCGGTATTGTGAGATGAAGCGGCCCGGACCAACATTACTCGTATGCTTACGAGAGACCGGTTCCCTCAACCGCAACTTGTTGCATAGATGGCTTGCGGGTGCCAGTTTCTCTCACTTTAGTTGGATCAGATTCGACAAAGGGAGTCCTTGAGAAGGTTGAAAAGCAACTAGTGTATCACCGTTGTGGTTTTTGTGTAGGTGAGAATTGTTCTTGCTAGATACCCATAGCAGCCACGTAAAACATGCAACAACAATTAGAGGACGCCTAACTTGTTTTTGCAGGGTATGTTGTGATATGATATGGCCAATTACATGATGTGATATATGTGATGTATGAGATGATCATGTGATGTATAGATTATCACGACTTGCATGTCGATGAATACGACAACCGGCAAGAGCCATAGGGTTGTCTTTAATTATTGTATGACCTGCGTGTCAATCATTAAGCACTATGTAATGCTTTACTTTATCGCTAAACGGTAGCAATAGTAGTAGAAGCATGCAGGGCGTGACAACCCCGATGGCGACACATTGATGGAGATCAAGACGATGGAGATTATGTCGATGCTTTCTAGATGGAGATCAAAAGCGCAAGTTCATGGCCATATCATGTCACTTATGATTTTCATGTGATGTTAATCCTTTTTATGCACCTTGTTTTGCTTAGGACGACGATAGCATTATAAGGTGATCCCTCACTTAATTTCAAGATAAATTGTGTTCTCCCCGAGTGTGCACCGTTGCGAAAGTTCGTCTGTTGAGACACCACGTGATGATTGGGTGTGATAGACTCTACGTTCACATACAATGGGTGCAAGCCGGTGTTTCACATGCAGAACACTCGGGTTAAACTTGACGAGCCTAGCATGTACAGACATGGCCTCGGAACACAAGAGACTGAAAGGTCGAACATGTGTAATATAGTAGATATGATCAACATAATGATGTTCACCATTGCAGCCACCTCAACTCACATGATGATCGGACTTGAGTTGGTGAATTTGGATCATGTATCACTCGAATGATCGGAGGGATGTCAATTTGAGTGGGAGTTCTTAAGTAATATGATTAATTGAACTCATTATTATGAACATAGTCAATAGTGTCTTTGCAAATTATGTTGTAGATTACTAGCTCGCGGTGTAGCTCCCTTAATTTTTATATGTTCCTAGAGAAATAGAGTTGAAAGATGATGATAGGAATATTGCGGACTGGGTCCATGATCTGAGGATTGTCCTCATTGCTGCACAGAAGGCTTATGTCCTTAATGCACCGCTCGGTGCGCCAACCCCTCTAGCGTCGTTTGTAGATGTTGTGAACATCTGACAGGCACGTTCTGATGACTACTTGATAATTTAGTGCGTCATGCATTACGGCTTAGAATTGAGGCTCCAAAACTTTTTGAACATCACGGAACATATGAGATGTTTCTAAGAGCTGAAATTAGGATCTTAGGCTCGTGCCTGTGTTGCGAGATATGAGATCTCCAACAAGATTCTTTGCCTGCAAAATGAAAGAGAATAGCTCAATCGTTGAGCATGTGCTCAGATTGTCTGGGTGCTACAATCGCTTGAATCAAGTGGGAGTTGATCTTCCAGATAAGATAGCAATTGATATGGTTCTCGAAGTCACTGTCACTAAAGCTACTAGAACTTAGTGATGAACTATAAAACGCCAGGGATAGAAATATTGATCCCTGAGCTGTTCGCGATGTTTGACACCGCGAAGGTAGAAATCAAAAAGAAGCATCAAGTGTTGATGGTTAATCAAACCACTGGTTTCGAGAAGGGCAAGAGCAAAGAGGGAAACTTCATGGATAGCAAGTCAGTTGTTGCTCCAGTGAAGCAACCCTAAGTTGAACTCAAACCCGAGACTAAGTGCTTCTATTATGAGGTGGGTGGTCGCTGAAGCGGAACAACCCTAGATATTTGTTAGATAAGAAGGCTGGCAACATCGACAGAAGTATATTTGATATACGAGTTATTGATGTGTACCTTGCTACTACTCCTAGTAGCACCTGGGTATTGGATACCGGTTCGGTTGCTAAATGTTAGTAACTCGAAATAAAAGCTACGGAATAAACAGAGAACTAGCTAAGGGTGAGGTGACGATATGTGTTGGAAATGTTTCCAAGGTTGATGTGATCAAAATCGCACGATCTCTCTACCTTCAAGATTAGTGACGAACCTAAATAAATGTTATTTGGTGTTTTGCGTTGAGCATGAACATGATTAGATCATGTTTATTGCAATATGGTTATTCATTTAAGTTAGAGAATAATGGTTATTCTGTTTACATGAATAATACCTTCAATGGTCATGCACCCAGTGAGAATGGTTTGTTGAAATCTTGATCGTAGTAATACACATGTTCATAACATTGATGTCAAAAGATACAAAGTTAATAATGATAGTACCACATACTTGTGGCACTGCCGCTAAATGTCATATTGGTATAAATCGCATGAAGAAACTCCATGCTGATGGATCTTTGGACTCATTCAATTTTGAATCGGTTGAGACATGCGAACCATGCCTCTTGGGCAAGATGACTAAAAAACCCCGTTGGATGGAGCGGGCAAGTGATTCATTGGAAATGATACATGTTGATGTATGCAATCCAGTGAGTCTTGTAGCGTGCAGTGGATATCGTTATTTTCTTACCTTCACTGATGATTTAAGTAGATATAGTGTATATTTACTTAATGAAACACAAGTCTGAATCATTTGAAAGGTTCAAGAAAATTTAGAGTGAAGTTTAAGATCATCGTGACAAGAAGATAAAAATGACTGTGATATGATCGTGGAGGTGAATATCTGAGTTACGAGTTTGGCATACAACTTAAGACAATGTGAAATTTGTTTCACAACTAACGCCACCTGGAACACCATAGTGTGATGGTGTGTCCAAACATCATAGTCATGCTCTATTGGATATGGTGCATGCTATGATGTCTCTTATCGTTTTACTACTATAATTTTGGGGCTATGCATTAGAGACAACTACATTCACTTTAAATAGGGCACCATCTAAATCCGTTGAGATGACACCGTGTGAATTATGGTTTGATAGAAACCTAAGCTGTCATTTCTTAATGTTTGGGGATGCGACACTTGTGTGGAAAATGTTTTCACCTAATGAGGTCGAACCCAAGGCGGACAAATGCATCTTCATAGGATACCCTAAGAACAGTTGGGTGAACCTTCTATCTCAGATCCAAGTGCAAAGTGTTTGTTGCTAAAACGGATCCTTTCTCGAGGAAAAGTTTCTCTCGAAAGAATTGAGTGGGAGGAAGATAGAACTTGATGAGGTTGTTAAACCTTTGTTCAACAAGAGAGTAGCGCAGCGCAGGAAGATGTTTCTGTGAAGCCTACGTTAGTTGAAGAGGAAGTTAATGATGATGATCATGAAGCTTCAGGATCAAGTTACTATCGAACCTCGTAGGTCGACAAGGATGTCTACTGCTCCTGAGCGGTATGACAACCCTGTCTTGGAGGTCATGTTGTTGGACAACGATGAACCTACGAGCTATGGAGAAGCAATGATGGGCCCGGATTCCGACAAATGGTTAGAGGCCATGAAATCCGAGATAGGATCCATGTATGAAAACCAAGTATAGACTTTGGTAGACTTGCTCGTTGGACGGCAGGTCGTTGATGGCAACAACACGATACGTGCCTCGCTACCTTTTCTGTCACTAGGTGAGGACACCGCACGGTATGAACCCAAAATCAAGCACTTCTCCCATTGCAAGAACTATAGATCAAGTTGGCCAAACGAAACCCATAACTCAAAGAGACTTACAAGGATATAAAATCATGCATATAAGAATTCAGAATTGACTCAAATAATATTCATAGATAATCTGATCATAAATCCACAATTCATCGGATCTCAACAAACACACCGCAAAAGAAGATTACATCGGATAGATCACCATGAAGATCATGGAGAACTTTGTATTGAAGATCAAAGAGAGAGAAGAAGCCATATAGCTACTAGCTATGGACCCGTAGGTCTGTGGTGAACTACTCACGCATCATCGGAGAGGCAATGGTGTTGATGAAGATGGCCACCGGAGATGAATTCCCGTTCGGCAGGATGCCGGAACGGTCTCCCGATTGGTTTTTGGTGGCTACGGAGGCTTGCGGCGGCGGAACTTGCGATCTAGGTTTAGTTCTGGAAGTTTGGGTATTTATAAGACCGTATGGCGGCGGAAACAAGTCAATAGGGCCACGAGGAGGTCACGAGCCACCTAGCCGCGGCCTAGTGGTGGGGCCGCGCCTGGCAGGCTCGTGGCTCCCTCGGGCCGCCTCTCCGGTATTTTTTCTTCGGGTATTTTTGATATTTTCCAAAAAAATCACGGCGAAAGTTTTATTCCATTTGGACTCCGTTTGATATTCCTATCTGAAAAAGGTCAAAAACACAGAAAAACAGAAACTGGCACTAGGCACTGAGTTAATAAGTTAGTCCCAAAAATAATATAAAATAGCATATTCATGCATATAAAACATCCAAAGTTGATAATATAATATCATGGAACAATCAAAAATTATAGATATGTTGGAGACGTATCAAGCATCCCCCAACTTAACCCCTGCTCGTCCTCAAGTAGGGAAGTGATAAAGAACGAATTTTTGATGTGGAATGCTACCTAACATATTTGTTCTATGTAACTTATTTATTGTGGCATGAATGTTCAGATCCATAAGATTCAAAACAATAGTTTTATATTGACATGAAAACAATAATACTTCAAGTATAATAGCAAAGTAATCATGAACTTTTAAAATAACAAGGCCAAAGAAAGTTATCCCTACAAAATCATATAGTCTGGCTATGCTCCATCATCCCCACACAACGAATCTAAATCATCCACAACCTCGGTATTGTCCAAGTAATTGTTTTCGCACTCTTATTTTTTCAAACTTTTTCAACTCTCACGCAATACATGAGCGTGAGCCATGGATATAGCACTATAGGTGGAATAGAGTGTGATGGAGGTTGTGAGGAAAAAAGGAGGAGATGGTCGCATCGACTCGGCGTATCAATGGGCTTTGGAGATGCTCATCAATAGATATCAATGTGAATGAGTAGGGATTGCCATGGAACGGATGCACTAGAGCTATAAGTGTATGAAAGCTCACAAATGAAAACTAGTGGGTGTGCACCCAACTTGCTTGCTCACGAAGACCTAGGGAAATTTGAGGAAGCCCATCATTGGAATATACAAGCCAAGTTACATAATGAAAATTTCCACTAGCATATGAAAGTGACAAAACAAGAGACTCTCTATCATGAAGATCATGGTGCTACTTTGAAGCACAAGTGTGGAAAAAGATAGTAGCATTATCCCTTCTCTCTTTTTCTCTCATTTTTTTGGTTGGGCTCTTTGGCCTCTTTTTTTTAATTTGGTGGGAATCTTTGGCCTCTTTTATTTCCTCACATGGGACAAATAATGATAATCATCACACTTTTATTTACTTACAACTCGATACTTCGAACAATAATGACTCTATATGAATGAAAGTGATGGCACATGTCATGAGACGGAACGGTGGAAGTTGCATCGCAATATATCTCGGAATGGCTATGAAAATGCCATAATAGGTAGGTATGGTGGCTGTTTTGAGGAAGATATATGGTGGGTTTGTGCACCGGCGAAAGTTCAGCGGCACTAGAGAGGGTAGCAATGGTGGAAGGGTGAAAGTGCATCTATACGATGGACTCACATTACTCATGAAGAACTCATATACTTATTGCGAAAGTTTTATTAGTAATCGAAACAAAGTGTTAAACGCATACTCCTAGGGGGAGGGTTGGTAGGAGTTAACCATCGCGCGATCCCGGCCTCCACACAAAGGATGACAATCAATAAATCAATCATGCTCCGACTTCCTAACATAGCGGTTCACCATACGTGCATGCTACGGGAATCACTAACCTCAACACAATTATTTTTAGATTCACAACACCCTACTAACATAACTCTAATATTAACATATCCATATCTCAAAACTAATCATGAGGAATCAAACTTCTCTTACTAATCAATGCACTTGAATATGAAAGTTTTTATTATATCCTATTTGGATGCCTATCATATTTAGGACTAATTTCATAACACACGCCAATTACCAAGTTACTTATAGAGAGAGCACTCTCGAAATGATATAAGTGAAGATTCGAGAGTTTTTATTTCTACAAAATATGACACCGCCATGCTCTACAAAGATTTAAGTGAAGCACTAGAGCAAAATTATCTAGCTCAAAAGATATAATTGAAGCACATGGGAGAAAAATTACCAATCTCAAAAGATATAAGTGAAGCACATGGGAGAAAAATCATCAATCTCAAAAGATATAAGTGAAGCTCATGTGAGCTAAATTGCCTAACTCAAAAGATATAAGTGAAACTCATTGAGTATTCTAACAAATTCACGATGAGTGCATGTCCCTCTCAAAAGGTGTGCAGCAAGGATGATTGTGATAAAACCAAAAGAAAAGACTCCTATAATACATGACGCTCCAAGCAAAACACATATCATGTGGTGAATAAAAATATAGCTCCAAGTAACGTTACCGATGGATTGAAGATGAAAGAGGGGATGCCTTCTCGGGACATCCCCAAGCATAGGCTTTTTGGTGTCCTTGAATTTGTCTTGGGATGCCTTGGGCATCCCCAAGCTTAGGCTCTTTCCACTCTTTATTCCATTGTCCATAAGAACATCACCCAAAACTTGAAAACTTCACAACACAAAACTTAAACAGAAACTCGTGATAGCATTAGCATAAGAAAACAAACCACCAAATTTTTGTGTACTTTAGTAAACTTTAATTTCCATTTAGATTGATGTTCTATTACTCTATTCTCACTTTTCCATGGATCGTACCCCCCGATACTAACCATAGTTTCATCAAAATAAGCAATCAACACAACAAAAACAGAATCTGTCAAAAACAGAACAATCTATAGCAATCTGTATATTTCGTGTACCTCTGCTAACTCAAAAATTAAACAATTATGAAAATTAGGGAAATTTTCATATCAATCAGCATAAAAACGAATCAGCTCAAAATCTCTTTCTGGATAGGAATGAAAAATAATTTCGTGAGCACAAAGTTTCTGTCTTTTTTCAGCATGATTAAACAACTATCACCAAGACTAATCATAAAGGTTCTACTTGGCACAAACACTAATTAAAACATAAAAAACACAATCATAACAGAATCATGATGGTGTGTACTAAACAAAACAGAAAGTAAAAAGCAAAAATAAATCTATTCATTGGGTTGCCTCCCAACAAGCACTATCGTTTAACGCCCCTAGCTAGGCTTAACGATTTCAATGATGCGCACATAAAAAGTACTAGTTGATATATGCAAAAGAGCATCATGAATGGAAAAAACATGTTTAAATCTAACCCACTTCCAATGCATAGGGATTTTGTGAGCAAACAATTTATGGGAACAAGAATTAACTAGCATAGGAAGGCAAAACAAGCATAACTTCAAAACGTTGAACACATAGAGAGGAAACTTGATATTATTGCAATATGTAAAAGCATATGTTCCTCTCTCATAGTAATTTTCAGTAACATCATGAAGGAATCTTACAATATAACTATGACACAAAGCATTCTTTTCATGATCAATTATAGCATAAGGGTCATCACCAAAACTTGGGGAACAAAAAATATCATCTTCATCAAGCATAGCATCCCCATCAAAATTTTCAGATTCATGATTTCCAAACAAAACTCCATAGAGATAGTCAAGTGTAATCAACTCACTAGCAAATTGTTCATCATAATTTGGTCTTTTGAAAAGATTAGCAAGTGGATGAGGATCCATATCAATAGATTTTTAGCAAGCGAAGATGCAAGCAAATAGAAGGCACATGGCAACACAAGCAAACATAGCAACAAAAAGGCGAACGAAAGAAGAGCGAATAAAAAGGAAAATCTTTTTGGTATTTTAGGAAAATCATTTTAGAAGTGGGGGAGAGGAAAACGAGAGGCAAATGGCAAATAATGTAAATGCAAGAGATGAGTTTGTGATAGGTACTTGGTAGATATGCTTCACTTGAATACTCCCCGGCAATGGTGCTAGAAATTCTCTTTCCTGCTACTTCTCGAGCTTGCGTTGGTTTTTCCCTTGAAGAGGAAAGGGTGATGCAGCAAAGTAGAGATAAGTATTTCCCTCAGTTTGAGAACCAAGGTATCAATCCAGTAGGAGTATCAAGATGAGGCACCAAGAAACCTGCACAAACACAAACAAACTTGCACCCAACGCGATAAAGATGTTGTCAATCCCTTTACGATTACTTGCAAGGTGAGATCTGATAGTGATAGTAGATAAATATAAATAAGTAAATAAAGGTGTAGCACGGTATTTTTGGTGTTTTTGTATTAAGATCTGAATATATAATATGTAAAATAGACCCGGGGGCCATAGTGTTCACTAGAGGCTTCTCTCATGATAGCAAGTATTACGGTGGGTGAACAAATTACTGTTGAGCAATTGATAGAATCGCACAAAGTCATCATGATATCTAAGGCAATGATAATACATATAGGCATCACGTCCGAGACAAGTAGACCGATACTTTCTACATCTACTACTATTACTCCACACATTGACCGCTATCGAGCATGCATCTAGTGTATTAAGTTCATAATAAACGGAGTAACGCTTTAAGCAAGATGACATGATGTAGAGAGATAGATTCATGCAATATGATATAAACCCCATCTTTTTACCCTTGATGGCAACAACATGATACGTGCCTCGCTACCTTTTGTGTCACTAGGTGAGGACACCGCACGGTATGAACCCAAAACCAAGCACTTCTCCCATTGCAAGAACTATAGATCAAGTTGGCCAAATGAAACCCATAACTCAAAGAGACTTACAAGGATATGAAATCATGCATATAAGAATTCAGAATTGACTCAAATAATATTCATAGATAATCTGATCATAAATCCACAATTCATCGGATCTCAACAAACACACCGCAAAAGAAGATTACATCGGATAGGTCACCATGAAGATCATGGAGAACTTTGTATTGAAAATCAAAGAGAGAGAATAAGCCATCTAGCTACTAGCTAGGGACCCGTAGGTCTGTGGTGAACTACTCACGCATCATCGGAGAGGCAATGGTGTTGATGAAGATGGCCACCGGAGACGAATTCCCCTCCGGCAGGATGCCGGAACGGTCTCCCGATTGGTTTTTGGTGGCTACGGAGGCTTGCAGTGACAGAACTTGCAATCTAGGTTTAGTTCTGGAAGTTTGGGTATTTATAAGACCGTATGGCAGCGGAAACAAGTCAAGAGGGGTCACGAGGAGGTCATGAGCCCCCTAGCCACGGCCTATGGGTGGGGCCGCGCCCGGTAGGCTCGTGGCTCCCTCGGGCCGCCTCTCCGGTATTTTTTCCTTCAGGTATTTTTGATATTTTCCGAAAAAAATCGTGGCGAAAGTTTTATACCATTTGGACTCCGTTTGATATTCCTATCTGAAAAAGGTCAAAAACACGGAAAAACAGAAACTTGCACTAGGCACTGAGTTAATAAGTTAGTCCCAAAAATAATATAAAATAGCATATTCATGCATATAAAACATCCAAAGTTGATAATATAATAGCATGGAACAATAAAAAATTATAGATATGTTGGAGACGTATCAGCTGTTCCCTTTGTTCTTCGGTATGTTACTTGCCCGAGATAATCTTGACCGTTGTCCAGTGATCCACTCCTAGATCACTCTTGTACCCCTTGACAAACTCATGGCAAGGCACACATAGGTGTGGTACACATCATGGCATACTATACAGAACCTATGGATAAAGCATTGGGGACTACCTTTGTCCTTTCTATTTCTTCTGTCGTGGTCGAGCTTTGAGTCTCACTCAACTCCACACCTTACAAACCAGGCTGGTCCATTTTGAACTCTTTCAAAATCTTTTCTAGGTATGTATTCAATGAAAGTCTCATCAAGCATCTTGACCTATCTCTATAGATCTTGATGCCTAACAATTAGGTAGCTTTATCCAGGTCTTCCTTGGAAAAACTCTTTTCAAACAACCGTTTATGCTTTCCAGAAATTCTACATCATTTCTGATCAATAATATGTCAACCACATATACTTAGCAGAAATTCTATAGTGCTCCCACTCACTTTCTTGTAAATACATGTTTCTCGTAAACTTCATATAGACTCAAAAACTTTGATCACCTCATCAAAGTGTATATTCCAACTCCGAGATGCTCGCTCCAGCCCATAGAAGGATCACTGGAGCTTTGCACAGCTTTTAGCATCCTTAGGACTCACAAAACCTTCTGGTTGTATCTCATACAACTTTTCCTCAAGGAAGGAAACGATGTTTTGACATCCATCTGCCAGATTTCATGATTGAAAAACACACCAACTGCTAACATAATTCCAACAGACTTTAGCATCGCTACGAGTGAGAAAGTCTCATCATAGTCAACTCCTTGAACTTGTCGGAAACTTCTTTGCGACAAGTCGAGCTTTATAAATGGTGACATTCACCATCAGCGTCTGTCTTCATCTTAAAGGTCCATTTGTACTCAACGACCTGCCATTCAATGGGCAAGTCTACCAAAGTCCATACTTGGTTTTTATACATGGATCCTTTCTCGGATTTTATGGCCTCTAACCATTTGTCGAAATCCGGGCCTATCATCGCTTCTCCATAGCTCGTAGGTTCATCGTTGTCCGACAACATTGACCTCTAGGACAGGGTTGTCATACCACTCAGAAGCAGTATGAGTCCTTGTCGACCTACGAGGTTTGATAGTAACTTGATCCGAAGTTTCATGATCATAATCATTAACTTCCTCTTCAACTAACATAGGCTCCATAGAAACATCTTTCTACGTTGCGCTACTTTCTGGTTGAAACAAAG
Organism: Hordeum marinum; assembly: GCA_022496015.1. Taxonomy (NCBI): domain Eukaryota; kingdom Viridiplantae; phylum Streptophyta; class Magnoliopsida; order Poales; family Poaceae; genus Hordeum; species Hordeum marinum. The sequence continues at coordinate 473,524,576 of CM039676.1, forward strand.
GTTCAACAACCTCATCAAGTTCTACATTCCCCCACTCAATTCTTTGGAGAGAAACTCTTTCTCGAGAAAGGGCCCATTTTAGCAAGAAAAACTATGCACTTAGATCTGACATAGAAGGTATGCCCAACTTCTCTTAGGGTATTCTATGAAGATGCATTTGTCCGCTTTGGGTTCGAGCTCATTAGGTGTCGCGGCCCCAAAATTAAGAAATGGGTTCTTAGGTTTCTATAAAACCATAATTCATACCGTGTCATCTCAACGGATTTAGATGGTGCCCTATTTTAAGTGAATGTAGTTGTATTTAATGCATAAACCCAAAATGATAGTGTCAAAACAATAAGAGACATCATAATACGCACCATATCCAATAGAGCACGACTATGACGTTCGGACACACCATCACACTATCGTGTTCCAGGTGGCCTGAGTTGTGAAACAACTTTCACATTGTCTAAAGTTGCATCCCAAATTTGTAACTCAGATATTCACCTCCACGATCATATCGTAGACATTTTTATATTCTTGTCACGATGATCTTAAACTTCACTCTGAATTTGTTTGAACTTTTCAAATGTTTCAGACTTGTGTTTTATTAAGTAAATATACTCATATATACTCAAATCATCAGTGAAGGTAAGAAAATAACGATATCCACTACACACTACAACACTCATTGGACCGCATACATCAACATGTATTATTTCCAATAAGTTACTAGCCCGTTCGATCATACCGAAAACGGGGTCTTTAGTCATCTTGCCCATGAGGCATGGTCCGCATGTCTCAACCGATTCGAGATCAAATGAGTTCAAAGATCCATCAGCATGGATTTTCTTCATGTGATTTATACCAATATGACATTTAGCGGTACTGCCACAAGTATGTGGTACTATCATTATTAACTTTGTATCTTTTGGCATCAATGTTATGAACATGTGTGTTACTACGATCAAGATTCAACAAACAATTCTCATTGGGTGCATGACCATTGAAGGTATTATGCATGTAAACAGAATAACCATTATTCTCTAACTTAAATGAATAACTGTATTGTAATAAACATGATCTAATCATGTTCGTGCTTAGCGCAAACACCAAATAACATTTATTTAGGTTCGTCACTAATCCGGAAGGTAGAGAGAGTGTGCGATGTTGATCACATCAACCTTGGAGACATTTCCAGCACACATCGTCACCTCACCCTTAGCTAGTCTCCGTTTATTCCGTACCTTTTATTTTGAGTTACTAACATTTAGCAATCGAACCGGTATCCAATACCTAGGTGCTACTAGGAGTAATAGCAAGGTACACATCAATAACACGTATATCAAATATACTTCTGTCGACGTTGCCAGCCTTCTTAATTACCAAGTATCTAGGGTTGTTCCGCTTCAGCGACCGCTCTCCTCATAATAGAAGCACTAAGTCTCGGGTTTGGGTTCAACTTTGGCTTGCTTCACTGGAGCAGCAACTGACTTGCCATCCATGAAGTTTCCCTCCTTACCCTTTCTCTTTTCGAAACTAATGGTTTCACTAACCATCAACACTTGATGCTCCTTCTTGATTTCTACCTTTGCGGTGTCAAACATCACGAATAGCTCAAGGATCGTTATTACCATCCTTGGCATTTTATAGTTCATCACGAAGCTCTAGTAGCTTAGTGACAGTGACTTGGAGAACTATATCAATCACTATCTTATCTGGAAGATCAACACCCACTCGATTCAAGCGATTGTAGCACCTAGACAATCTGAGCACATGCTCAATGGTTGAGTTATTCTCCTTCATCTTGCAGGAAAAGAATCTTGTTGGAGGTCTCATACATCGCAACACGGGCACGGGCCTGAGATCCCAATTTCAGCTCTTAGAACATCTAATATGTTCTGTGATGTTCAAAACGTTTTGGAGCCTCAATGATAAGCTGCAATGCATGACGCACTGAACTATCAAGTAGTCATCAGAATGTGCCTGTCAGATGTTCACAACATCTACAGATGAAGCTTGAGGTTGTGGCGCACCGAGCGGTGCATTAAGGACATAAGCCTTCTGTGCCGCACTGAGGATAATCCTCATATCACGGACCCAGTCCGCAATATTGCTACCATCATATTTCAATTATATTTCTCTAGGAACATATAAAAATTCAAGGGAGCTACAGCATGATCTAGCAATCTACAACATAATTTGCAAAGACACTACTCTCTATGTTCATGATAATGAGTTCAATTAATCATATTACTTAAGAACTCTCACTCAAATTGACATCCTTCCGGTCATTCGAGTGATACATGATCCAAATGCACCAACTCAAGTCCGATCATCACGTGAGTTGAGGTGGTTTCAATGGTGAACATCATCATGCTGATCATATCTACTATATGACTCATGTTCGACCTTTTGATCTCTTGTGTTCTGAGGCCATGTCTATACATGCTAGGCTCATCAAGTTTAACCTGAGTGTTCCGCACGTGCAACACTGACTTGCACCCGTTGTATGTGAATGTAGAGTCTATCACACCCGATCATCACGTGGTGTCTCGACATGACAAACTTTCGCAATGGTGCACACTCGGGGAGAACACAATTTATATTGAAATTTAAGTGAGGGTTCACCTGATAATGCTACTGTCGTCCTAAGCAAAACAAGGTGCATAAAAGGATTAACATCACATGCAAATCATAAGTGACATGATATGGCCATGAACTTGTGCTTTTGATCTCCATCCTTAAAGCACCGGCATTGTCGTGGTTTTCTCACGGCAGATGTCCGGATTACCGAACTTGAGTTCGGAGCCATCGCCATTGCAGTGGACTCAAAGGGGTTGATCGGGACGAGAGACACGAGTTTACCCAGGTTCGGCCCCTCAAGTCGAGGTAAAAGCCTATGTCCTGCTTTGCGTGGTATTGCTTGTTGTATCGATTACAAGGGGTTAAAAGCTTGATCCAACTCTCGATCACCTCACCTCTAAGTCGCCCCGGGTCTGCCTTTATATAAGAGGTCAGAACCCTTGGGTCTTACAATTGCTCTAACCGGATCATGTTTACATCTCCGATTCTATCTCTACCTCCTCGCCCAAGTCATCCTTGAGACATCTTGCACGTCCGGGTCTTCGTTGTCCGGGCCATCGTCCGGCCCGCATCATGAACCGTCTATCATCTTGGGCCTTCAGTTGATAGCTTCTCTCTTGGGCCGGCTCATGAATTGATATTACCAGCCGGAGTTTCTAAGCCGGGTCATATCACAGGGTTATATCCCCAACATTAGGCCCCAGGTTGAATTGAGCCAGCTCATTTCATCCTTCTCTTTCAATCGTCCGAGAGTCGTCGCAAAATGACCCGGCGTGACGTCACGGGATCCGCTGACGTATCACCAAATCTCCGCATTTAACCACTCACTCTGAGAATCGAGGCGTCTGCCTCGGTTAGACCGGTGTCGTCGCCTGGAATTTCGCACCTTCCTTATTCTCTATTTAAATAGGACCCGCATGGGTCTATGCTTTTCACTCTTCCCGCTCTCACGCCCTTCGTCTTCTTCCTGCCGCCACCGTCCGTCTCCGAGCTCCGCTCCGCTCCGGCGCCATCGCATCTCGTCCTCAACCTTGGCTGCTGCATCACCCTGAACGATCCAAAACTCGTCCGCATCCACCTCCGAATCCAGTGAGTCCTTTTGTCCCGTACATCCCGGTCATAGGGTTTCCGGTAACTCCGCGCCGCATGCTCGGGCTCCGGCGCCGCCGCCTGCGGCCGTACTCCGTCGTCATAGATCCCCCTACCATGCGCGTTTCACTCCGCCGCCATACGCGGGCCGGCCGCGGGCAATGTGCGGACTGCAACGGCCGCGGCCCACTTTTCTAGCTTTCCAAGTTCATCGCTAGGTCATAATAGCTTTTATTTCCGCCTTTTTTGTAGATCCGTAATTCCCGCTGAAATCTGTAAAACATGTTTGCGTAGGACTTAACCATTTTTTGGTCGCCTTTCTCTTGTAAATCATTAGACTCCTTCCGGCTCTCCTCAGCCGGGTCTTCCATGCTATCTACAGAATCCATTAAACTGTAAGCCGCCGAAATCACTTGCTTTCATTTGACTAGTCATCATTTTACCTTTGCACAGTATTTTAAGCCGTCAATATGACACGCACAACTAATTCATGCAACTGGATCGGCTCTTGTGTCACTGAAGAGCACCTGTCAGATCTCGTTGCTGCTGGCACCCTTCCCCCAAAAGAGGTCATCCACTGGCGGGTTCCGGGTGATGAGACCCGCCCCGCACCTAAGAAGGGGGGAGTGGTAGTATTTACAGACCACATTGAGCGGGGGTTCGTACCGCCTGGCTCCAAGTTTTTCCGTGACATTCTTCACTTGTACAAGCTTCACCCCCAAGACCTGGCACCAAACTCTGTTTCCAACATCTGCCACTTCCAAGTACTCTGTGAAGCATATCTTCAGTCTAGACCATCCGTGGGCTTCTTCCGTGAATTCTTCTATGCCAACCGCCAGACAGAGTTCAAGAGCGGCCCAAGTCTAGAGCTTGGAGGGATCACTATCCAGCGCCGAAGGGGCATCAATTTTCTGCCTATCCAGATGCCAAGCCATCCCAAGGACTGGAATAAGACTTGGTTTTATTGTAAAGACACATCTCCTGAAACTGAACACCGTCTGCCGGGTTATCATCCTTCCCGGCTCTCGACAGATACAGCGCTCCCTGACCGGCTCTCAGCCGCAGATCGCGCCAAATATGAGACATCCCACGCTAGAGTGAAGGCCCTCTTGGCCAATGGACTTATAGGAACAGATCTGATTCGCTGCTGGGTCGAATGGCGGATCATGCCTTTGAGCCGCAGAAACCGGCTCATGCATGAATATAACGGGAAGTATGACAGCTCGTTGTGCTTCAGCAAGGTCACCTTGACCGAAGATGACATCTGCATGACCGTTCGGAGCCTCGTCCATGAAACATCTGGCTCTTGCAGCACCATCGGCTTAGCGCCTTTCTGTGCCACCAACCCGGCTCCCCTTGTAAGTTAATCTCTTTCTCATCCGTCTCTTGCATGTTTACTTGTCCTTTTTTGCTTGTTTTACTATCTTTTCGTCTGGGATATTTTGTGCAGGCCGACTCAGACTTCTGGAAAAAGGAGTACGTCCCTCCTCCGAAGGCGGCTAAGAAGAAAGCCGTAGGCAAGAAACCGAAGAAAGCCGCCCCCCAAGAGAACTGGCTTGAACAGCCGGCCTCCTCAGATTCAGAGGTAAAGTCTTGACTTGCTTGCTTGACCCCTTGCTCTTTCTGCTGTTTATTAATGTTTACTACGTTCACGGGAAGAAGTGGACACCAGTCACGCCAAAGCTCCCGAGGTAACTTATATATATTCCGACTCAGAAGATTTCATCTGAAAGCCACGACGGGTTGTTAGGAAATTTCCTCTTTCTCACCCTCTCGCTCATCTGGCTCCTGATTTCTTCTTAAAGAAGCAACAACAGGCCGAACATCGCCAGACCCGGAGCATCGGCTCTACTCAGCTTGTGTCAGGTCTTCCGAACTCACCGGCTCCCAAGAAGCGGTCTGCAGAGGTTTGTGTCTCTATTTCCCTTTGATTTTTCCTTTGTGTTCAGGCGTCCACTCATTTCCTCCTGTCTTATTCTTTCAGAAGACCCCCTCTTCTGGCGACTCTTCAGCGTCAGTTATACCACCACCAAAGATCAATCCACTGTAAGTATTCAATCGTCCGGCTGTTGATGCCACATTAATCTCTTCAGATGCTAATCCTTTATCTTGTAGTGCTCAGGCGAAGCGCCGCAAGATCACTCATCCTTCCTCTGGCCCGGTCCCTCAAGACCAGGAATTTGAACAGCGGACTCGGCACAGCCAGATCTTGGATCACCGGACTTTGAACAACCAAAAGAGACCCCAGCCGAAGAAGCTCCGCCAGCTGCTTCCTCAGGGCCGGCGGCGGATGATGTTATAATGGAGAGCCCTCCAAGGGCTCCTTCCAAGCCGGCCACTCCTGCCAAGACCCCTGTAACTCCAGACGTTATCATCACTGGATCTGCCCAAAAGTATCCTCCTCCGGAGCATGTACTGACCCGTCACACAGAATCAACTGAGCCATCAAGGAACTTAAACTTTGACTCTTCATATGACAAGATGACCTCAGAAGAATTGCACGCTGGTTATATCAACCGGGTTAATACCAGCCGAGACTTAGAACTTCGGTTGGTTGCCTTAATAAAGAAAAAATATGAGGTACCCTTTACCTTTCTCATCATAACCTTTCTTAGCCCCCAAGAGCCGGTTGAATCTATTCTATAGTTGAACCGGGTCTTTCCTTACAATCTGTAAATACTAGGAACTGCCAATAATTAGCCGCCAAGGGACGACTCAAATTTAATTTGAGCCGGGTCTTTTCCTTGTATAAGTTTTGAAAATCCGATCATAGCCCCCAAGGACCGATTTAATTTTCGAAATATTGAACTGGGTCTTGTCGACATCCTTTGAAGAACCGTATCATAGCCCCCAAGAGCCGGACCAATTATTGATAAAATTGAATCGGTACTTCCCATATGAGTAGTGAAAAAACCGTAGTGTAGCCCCTAGGTTCCGGTTTAACTGTGAAGAAGATGAGCCGGAATTTTAGTTGTAGACTCCGAAGGCTTTAAATACATTAGCCCCCAAGTGTCAAATATATTGCTCGCAATCTGTTTGAGACTTGTTAAACTATATACTCATCGTTTATCATCTGTCTTTCAACTGCTTGTATTGTTTTCTTTGATGCCCCTGCAGGACGCTTTAACCGCTGCCGGCTCTGAAGTGGCAGAACTGAAGACCAACCTAACGGCTTAGCAGGAGGCCAGAAGTGTCGCTGACGAGAAGTGTCGGCTCCTCTCTGAGGAGTTGGCCAAAACTATTGCTGAGCTAACTTCTCTCAAGGAGTCATTTGAGTCGGAGAAGGCCTCCCTGTCAAAACGGGCAGATGATGCAGATCAGCGGCTCATAGTCATGGCAGAAGAGCTTCAGGGTTTAGAACGGCATATTGCAAGGATGTCAGCCGCTCTATTTGGTAAATTTTCATTGTACTTTGCTGCTCAAACTTGCTTTGTCCAGAACTCGGCGACTCATGAACTTTTACCCGGTGTTTATTCACGCCCCAGGAGCCGGCAGCTGGCTTCTAACAGCCTTCTGCCCTTAAAGGCTATTTACACCTTCGCCGAGCAACTCTACTGCCGTGCTATCTGTACCATCAAAAGCGTCCAGTATAAGGAGAAGATCCCCATTGCTCTGAAAGGGGTGTTGGAGCTCTTCTCCACCATGCCAAAGCAAATAGACGAGCTGAAGAGATTCGCCTTTCGTCAAGGAGCTGTTGCCGCGCTGAGCCGGGCTTTGGCCTTTGCGCCAGATCTAACACCGGCTGAAATGATGGGTGGCTACCCATCAAAGAAAGTCGACGGCTCATAGTTCACAGAAGAAGATTACATCCGCTGCATCAAAAACTCCTGGTATTTGGCTTCCGTGCTGGTGGAGGAGGCAAATTTAAACTCTTATCAGGCGGCTTATGACGCTGAAGAGAAGAGAATCCCCGGGCCTCTCTACGAATGGCAAGACTTGACACCCGCCCGCAGTAAGGTACTTTTCCCTGTGAGCTTGACACGTCTCCCTTCTATGAGGGGTCTTTTGTTGCCCTTGCTGACTGCAACTGGCAATTGGGGAACCTTCAAATCAAGCCAGCAGAGGGACCGGACCAAGTTGATCCGGCCAATTAACTTTGTAATATTCTGAGCGATGGCTCGTGTAATGACCCGCCGTGGGCGGCTGTAAAACCTTTGAAGAATGCTTCTAGCTCCGTGTGAGAGCCACTTTTGTAATAGTCTTAAACTGATGTTTTGACATATTTAATATAGCCTTTGTCTGCATGTTTCTCTGCTCCCCATATTTCCACTTGAATAGTCACCGGCTCTCCCGGCTAATTTTTCTGAGATGTCATTCCTTCTCCCGAAGTTATTACACCCGGAGAGTATATTTTTGATGAGTGTTAAATTACCTCAATCGAAGCGTCATGGCTCCGACTCTTGTAATATGAATCTATTGAAGAACCGGCTGTCATAGGATAAAGTAAGCTATACCTGACGGCAGGAAGCCTCTATTGATAACGACGACTGTTTGGTGAACTTGAAGCGGCCTACAGCCGGCTGCATGAAGGGTGATGTAAGCTGTACCATGACGATAAGAAGCCTCCTTTTAACAGAAAATATTTACCCATTGTATTTAACACCGGCTGTCAATAGGTTATGTAAGCTATACCTTATGGCAAGAAGCCTCTATTGATAGCCACAGCTCAAAAAGCCTGTTGCTGGAGGGTGATGTAAGCTATACCCGAAGGCAAGAAGCCTCCTCCAATCAGCGAATGTTGTATAGAGCCAGCTGCCGATGGGTTATGTAAGCTATACCTGATGGCAAGAAGCCTCCATTCGACAGCCACGACTAGTAATTGTACTAGCCGGCTGTGTGAAGGGTAATGTAAGCTATACCCGAAGGCAAGAAGCCTCCTTCCACAGCTATTTTTGGCGTAAACTCTGGTTGTTAGGGTAAGATAAGCGAACCCGTCGGTAAAAAGCCCCATTCAACAACCACGGCTAACATGTTAACCGGAAATGGCATAAAGCCGGCCATTAGGGTGAGATAAGCGAACCCGTCGGCAAGAAGCCCCCTTTGATGGCCGCAGTTGATAAGCAACTGGAATTTGATGTACACGTTGTTGCCTTAGGGTCATGTTATGCTATACCGAAGCTAAGAAGCCTCCATCAACAACAGCGCTTAATGTACTCAAACTAGGCATAAAGCCAGCTGCACAAGGGAGATGTAAGCTATACCCGAAGGTAAGAAGCCTCCTTGCAACAGTATAAGAAGCGGACCACACAGGGGAGATGTAAGCTATACCCGTAGGCAAGAAGCCTCCTTGCAACGGTGCTTTAAGAGGGCATACAGCCGGATGATGGACAAGTCGCTTGATAGCAACAAACCAATTTAACTTAACTCCGTGAGCCGGATAAACTTCATCTTGATTGTACAAAGATACATATAAGAGCCGGGACTCCAGTCTCGGTAGAAATGCTACTTCTTAATGATATAAATATGATATATACAATTATAGCGGCTCTTAATCGCCTACTAAGTATAATATGGTCACAGATGTGAAATATTCCATGGCCGCAAAGTCTCCTGACCCACGGTGTCCGACTCATCCAGATATCAATGAGATAGTATGACCCGTTGTTGAGGTTCCTGCTAACCGCAAAGGGCCCTTCCCATGGCAGAGATAACTTATGCATCCCAGATTGGTCGTGAATCAACCGGAGCACCAGGTCACCTTCCTGGAATGTCTGGGTCTTCACCCTGCGGCTATGATAGCGTCGCAGGTCTTGTTGATAAATCGCTGATCTGGCTGCTGCTAACTCTCGTGCTTCATCCAAGGCGTCCAACGCATCTTGGCGTGCTATCTCATTGTCCGTCTCAACATAAGCTGCCACTCTTGGTGAATCATGTCGGATATCACTAGGTAAAACTGCCTCAGCCCCATACACCATGAAGAAAGGTGTAAAACCTGTAGACCTATTAGGCGTAGTCCGGATGCTCCATAAGACGGAAGGTAATTCATCAACCCAACATCCGGGTGTCCGTTTCAAAGGGACCATGAGCCGCGGTTTAACTCCTCTCAAGATTTCCTGATTTGCTCGCTCCACTTGACCATTAGATTGTGGATGTGCCACGACTGAAACATCAAGCCGGATATGCTCCTTCTCACAGAATACTTTCATGGCTCCTTTGGACAAATTTGTTCCATTGTCGGTAATTATGCTGTGTGGATAACCAAAACGTTAGATCGGCTTTTTAACGAATTCAACCGCTATGGCCGCGTCACACTTGCTAACCGGCTCTGCCTCGACCCATTTAGTAAATTTGTCAACCGCCACCAGGAGGTGCGTTTTCTTATCCTTGGATCTCTTGAAGGGTCCCACCATATCAAGCCCCCAGACCGCAAATGGCCAAGTGTTTGGTATCATTCTCAACTCCTGAGCCGGAACGTGAGCCCGCCGGCCAAACTTCTGACAGCCGTCACATTTGCATACCAAATCCTCCGCATCTTTGTGAGCCGTTAACCAGAAAAACCATGCCGAAAAGCCTTGGCCACTAAAGATCTTGACCCGGCATGATGCCCACAGTCGCCAGCATGAATTTCATTCAAGATCTGCTGGCCCTCCTCTGGTGATACGCAACGCTGAAAAACACCTGTCACACTGCATTTATGCAACTCACCATTGATAATCGTCATGGATTTAGAACGCCGGGTGATTTCTCTAGCCCGGCTCTCATCCTCCGGTAACTCGCCGCGCGTCAAGTACGCTAAATAAGGAGTAGTCCAATCCGGAATAACATGTAAAGCCACCACCAAAGCCGCCTTCGGGTCAGGAATAGCTAGATCTTCCTCAGAGGGCATCTTGACAGTCGGATGATATAACACATCAAGAAAAACATTAGGCGGCACCGGCTTATGTTGAGATCTGAGCCATGATAATGCGTCAGGCGCCTCGTTCCTGCGACGATCTATATGATCCACTTGATATCCCTTGAAATGACCTGCGACAATATCAACCGCTTGACGATAAGCCGCCATCCGCGGGTCTTTGGAATCCCAAGTACCTGAAACTTGCTGAGCCACAAGATCTGAGTCGCCCAGGCATCTGACCCGGCTTAAGTTCATCTCTTTAGCAACTCTCAAACCATGGAGCAGCGCCTCATACTCAGCTGCATTGTTAGTACAAGGGAACATCAATCGGAGCACATAACAAAATTTGTCACCTTTGGGGGAGGTGAGAACCACCCCAGCACCAGACCCCTCTAGCTGTTTAGACCCATCAAAATGTATAGTCCAATATGTGTTGTCCGGCTTCTCCTCGGGCGCTTGGCATTCTGTCCAATCAATTATAAAATCCACCAAGGCTTGGGACTTTATTGCTGTACGAGGAACATAAGCGATGTTAAGAGGACTTAGCTCTAAGGCCCACTTGGTGATCCTCCTCGTGGCTTCTCTATTCTGAATGATATCTCCCAATGGGGCAGAACTGACCACAGTTATTTGATGCCCCAAAAAGTAATGTTTCAGCTTACGGTTGGCCATAACAACTCCGTACACCAGTTTCTGCCAATGCAGGTACCTCTGTTTAGACTCTGCCAAAACCTCACTGATATAATAAACCGGCCTCTGAACGGGATATTCCTTTCCTTCCTCCTTGCGCTCAACCACAATCGCCACGCTGACCGCTCGGTTATTAGCCGCTATATAAAGGAGCAACGACTCTCTCTCAGCCGGAGCGGCTAACACTGGCGGCTCAGTCAATTGCTTCTTAAGAGCTTCAAGTGCCTCGGCTCCTGCCTTGCTCCATTTAAACTTGTCTGTCTTTTTCATCATTTGATACAAGGCAATGGCCTTCTCCCCAAGCCGGCTTATGAACCGGCTCAACGCAGCAATCCGTCCTGCAATGCGTTGAACATCATTGATGCACGTCGGCTCTCGCAGAGAGGTAATAGCCTTGATTTTATCCGGGTTAGCCTCGATGCCACGCTCAGAGACCAAGAAACCCAAAAGCTTTCCTGCTGGGACACCAAAAACACATTTCATCAGGTTAAGCATCATATTATAGACCCGGAGATTGTCAAAAGTTTCCTTCAGATCCTCTAAGAGGGTTTCCTTCTTTCTGGATTTCACCATGATGTCATCTACATAAGCATGAACATTGCGGCCGATCTGACTATGAAGGCAGTTCTGTACACACCGCTCGCCTGGGCACTCTTGAGCCCGAAAGGCGTGGAGACATAGCAGAACGCCCCAAAAGGTGTAATAAATGTCGTTTTCTCCTGATCCTTCACCGCCATTTTGATCTGATGATATCCTGAATATGCATCCAAAAAACATAAACTCTCGCATCCGGCTGTAGCGTCGATAATCTCATCAATACGGGGGAGCGCAAAAGGATCAGCCGGACAAGCCTTGTTGAGATTCGTGTAATCTATGCACATACGCCAAGTGTCGTTCTTCTTGAGCACCAACACTGGATTAGCCAACCACTCCGGGTGAAAAACTTCCACTATAAATCCTACAGCCAAGAGCCGGGCAACTTCTTCCCCAATAGCTTTGCGTCTCTCCTCGTTGAACCGTCATAGAAACTGTTTAATCGGCTTAAACTTCAGATTCACATTAAGATTGTGCTCAGCGAACTCTCTCGGTACACCCGGCATGTCAGAAGGTTTCCATGCAAAGATGTCCCGATTCTCACGGATGAATTCGATGAGCGCACTTTCCTATTTGGGATCCATGTGAGGCCTAATGATGAACTGCTTGGATGAGTCGCCCAGGTTAAAATCCACTCCCTTGGTATCATCCGCTGAAAACTTGAGCGGTGGTTCTGTCTCCGTGGTAGGCTTTTTCAGCGGGGTCATATCCTCCGGGTAAACGTTCTCCTTATAAAATTTAAGCTCCTCCTAGGCACAGCTAGCTTCTGCATAAGCCGCATCTCCTTCCTCACACTCAAGAGCCGTTTTCCGGTTGCCATGAACGGTAATTGTGCCATTTAAACCGGGCATTTTGAGCTGCAAGTAGACATAACAAGGCCTGGCCATGAACTTGGCATAAGCCGGCCTCCCAAACAGCGCATTATAAGGACTCTTGATTTTAACCACCTCAAACCACAAGGACTCCACCCTGTAGTTATACTCATCGCCGAAAGCCACTTCCAAAGAAATTTTGCCTACCGGGTATGCCGACTTACCTGGCACTACACCATGAAAGACAGTGAAAGAAGGTTTGAGATCCTTATCCAACAACTTCATTCGTCTGAAGGTGTCATAGTATAAGATGTTGATGCTACTGCCTCCATCCATGAGCACTTTATTCACCCGATAACCATGTATCTGGGGGGCCACCACCAAAGCCAACCGGCCCGGGTCGTCCACCTGTGGTGGGTGATCCTCTCGGCTCCACATTATGTCATATTCATACTGTAACATCTCAAAATTCTAAATTTTGGAATGTTATATTAAATAAATAAGTAGGATTGTTTGCTTGAATGTTGTGTGATTGATTGTGTTAAATTGAGTGGAATTTTGAAACTTTTGAATTTTTAATGAGAGGGAATAAAATGACTTTCCCAAAATTTTCTATTTCGAATCCCTATTCAATTTTGAGTTTGAATATTTTCAAAATCCTCTTATAAAATATCTCAAATGAGAGGAGGTAAATGACACTCAAAAATTAGATACAATGTTTTGACTCAAATTTTAAAATAAAAACTATTTGCCATTTATTTGAAATTCTAGTTTCTTTTCGTTTTGGAGTTATTGCAAAAAAATACTATTTTTAAACTATTTTATTCGTCCTTAAAAAATGTTCATGTTTTAGAAAATATTTTTCTGAAAATTTTGGTATATAATATGCCTATATAAAATGTTTTTTATTTTTGTTTATTTGTTTTTCTTTTCTGGTTTTTTGTTAAAAAACAGGAAATACTGTTCATTGCGGACACTGTTCATCCGAGAATTAAAAAAAAATAGGCTCTGCCCATGTGCAGGCCGGCTGAATCAGCCCATGTGGCCCTCTTCTTCTCTCTTTCCCTCTTTGTCTATGATTTTAGTCCCACCTTGCTTAGCTTTAAACCTTTGCACCTCCCTTTCACCTATAAATATAGACCCATAGGTGAACCCAAAAGTCATCCACTTCGGGTTGAATCGAATCTTTTTGGTTTGACTAGCTTTATAAATAAAAAATCTTCTCTCCGGCGGGATTTCTGGAAGTCGTCTCCTCTTTGGATTTATATCTTCTCTGCATTCTAAAGGTATTCTCTTCGTATTTTCTTTTATACTCCTGTAGTTTAATATCCCTAGACTAGTATTTCTATAGTAGTATACGATAGAGTAATTAGATTATTAATTAGTCTCCGTATTACTCATTAGTCCAAGAATTCTTTTAGACATAGCATTTTCTTCCGTAAAACAGCTTGGCCCAGATTTTTCAAATAGCCATAACTTTTTACTCGTTTATCGGAATTATATGAAATCAACGCCTAGAGTTTCGTCTTGACCTCACCTATCCAATCAACCTATCACGTCAACTTTTTTCAAAATTTCAAATTTCGAAATTTATTCAGATTTATATTCAAACTTCTTTTAATCGTATCTTTTTATCCGTAGCTCCGGTTCCGATGAATCCAATTGCGTCGGATCCATATCAAAGTAATCTTTCCGTTCACATCATTAGTGTTATCATATCAACATATAATTTTGATCTTGCTCATACTTCTATATTAGTCCCCAAAATGTGTTCACACACTATACTAAACTCATGTGGGGAAGAAGGACATTTCTCACAGGACTGTACGAAGGAAAGAAAAGAGTATCTGGGAAACTTCCCGGTAGAAGAAGTGGAGTTTGATCCGCGGGAAATGTGTTCACAGGCAAGTTCACTTTGACCATTTTTTTCATACCTATGTTTTATTGCATATAGTGACATCATTTCAACAAATCCCTCCCGTAGTGTTATTGAAATTCTTGTAGTTGAGTAGAATGCATGAGGTAGGAACCCACCACTTGTTACTAAAGCCCCGGGAATGCTAGTTAGTGCAATGCTATGCTAAAGTAGACGGGGTCTGGTATGAGTGTTCGTGAGTGGTGTGAAGAAGGACTCCACGACAAAACGACGACTTCATGAAGGCTTCTTCAAGACCTGCATATTCAAGACCTCAAGACTTCGAGACTCGAGAAACAAGTTTTTCAATACACACTACTGGGTGAGGGATGGTTGGAACGGTACCCTGGAGAAACCAGTGGATTTGCCTAGGTGTTGCTGGAGATGGCCAGTATTCACGCGGAAAGCCTCACCCAGACTCAAAGGGAAGGATGGATACTTCATGCCCGGAAGCTTACCTGTGTAACCACAAGTCATTATGGGCTCTGGCTTGGTTGATCTTTGTTGTGACTCTGTCTAGGCAGTGCTACGAGATATAGTCGATGTTAGGATTGGATGGGCACTGTCGGATAGTCAGGGAAGCACTCTGAAAGACCATGTTTCGTTCATCCTGTTCTCAAACACCATGCAGTGCGAGGACTTACCAGGAGGGAACGAATCTTGTGGGTAAAGTACACAACACTCTGCAGAGTTAAACCTAATCGATTAGCCGTGTCCCCGGTTACGGACAAATTGAGCCTCTGGACTTGGATCTATCTGTGAACTCTCAACACTAGACTGATAACTAATTGTGGGCAACTTAATGATACTTGTGGGCATTTGGACATCGGTTGGCGGAACCATGTCATGATAGGTAACTCTATAGTGAAAATTCCTCATATTCCTTTGTTGTAGGGAAAATAAAATCAGCTTTTACGCAAAAACTTAGACACAGAGCCACAAAGCCTTTGCATATAGAATAGTCTTTATTCTTCTGTTCTTCTATGGTGATCTTGTCAGTACATTCAATGTACTGACCTACACGGCTGCAACGTCTTATGTTGCAGATACTCTTCTACGACGGGTAAGAGTACGATTCAGGGTTACGGTCCGCACTCAACCTGCCGTTGGTGTTATTGGGACTTCACTCCCGTTGACTGTATCCGCTGCTATTTTAAGGTATATATCAGTTTTACGTTAATTACATGTGATTGCACTTTGATATATACATTGATGTACTGTGTGTGCCAGCATACTGATCCAGGGATGGCACAGAAAACACAGAGGCTTGACTCGTTTTGAGTCGGGTCGCTACACAGACCATGGCAAATAACGTGGGAGAGCCGGCGCAACCGTATTAACCGCTCGCCTCCGTAGCTTCTCATCTCGTTTACTGTGACCGGTTGTAAATACATGATAC
The DNA here is from genome assembly GCA_022496015.1 of Hordeum marinum. Taxonomy (NCBI): domain Eukaryota; kingdom Viridiplantae; phylum Streptophyta; class Magnoliopsida; order Poales; family Poaceae; genus Hordeum; species Hordeum marinum. The sequence continues at coordinate 473,540,478 of CM039676.1, forward strand.
TGTCCTGAACTGAGCTACGTCGGATTACTCTGGAATCCAGACTGGTTGCGCTGCTATTGTTGTTGCTGTTAATTGTTATGGTTGTTGTTACCAGGGTGCTGTTGATGTCCTCCTTGGTTATTCTGACCCGGGAACCCCGCTCCTGAGCCGTCGGCACCGAACCCGGCTCCTGACCCGCCGTGTCCTGAGTCGCCGGGCCCTGAGCTGCTGGGCGGATGACCACCTTGGTTATTAGGCGGCTGGGACTGCTGGTTCTTAAACCTCTGCATGATGAAGCAATCACCCCATGCATGCATCGCCGGCCTGTCGGGCGTGCTGTGTTCTGGGCAAGGCTTCCTAAGAGTCGCTTCTAAGTTGAAGGGAGCCCTGTTTTCACGCTGATACGGCCTGTACCGTTCGTTCGTTTTAGGAGCGTTTGGTCCTGTGTTAGTGTTTGCTACCAACTCTGACCCGCCATCAGCGTTCTTCCGCCTGTTCTGATTCGCGTTGTTCGCAAGGCTCTTGCCTTGATTGTTCTTTTTCCCCGGATTCGATTTCTCCTCATCTGAGCCCGGATCATTGGTGCTATCTGAGTCGGCGTACTTTGTTAGAGCCGTCATGAGCTCTCCCATGTCCTGACACGTGCGTTTGAGCCGGCCAAGCTTCTGTTTCAGCGGAATAAAATGACAGTTCTTTTCCAAAAGGAGTACTGCCTGAGCCGTCGTGATCTGCTCCGACGAGTGAATAATGGTCGACGCCCGCCGGACCCAATGATGAGTCGACTCATTCTCCTGTTGAACACAATGATCCAAGTCAACAATGGTCATAGGTTGCTTGCAAGTCCCCTGGAAATTCTTAATAAACTTCCCTTTTAATTCAGCCCAGGAATTTATCGTGTTGGGTGGCAGACCCTTCAACCATGTGCGAGCCGGACCCTCAAGCATCATGATAAAGTACTTTGCACACACTGCCTCACTGACGTCCAACATCTCCATGGCCAGTTCGTAGCTCTCCACCCAAGCCTCAGGAGGGAGATCTGATGTGTAATTCAGAACCTTACGAGGCCCCTTGAAATCCTTGGGCAACCTCTCGCTTCGCAGAGCCGGAGTTAAACATGGGACTCCCACGGCCCTGGCGCTACCAGTGGCCCCGGCCTCCATTGATACGGAGTGTCCAGGACCCGGATGAATCATCGCCGCCTCTTCTTCTCGCCTATTCCTTGCCCTGTCCATGAGGGCCTGCGCGTCTAAGATCGCTCGTCCCCCTTCCGGCCCACGATGCGGACCACTGCTGGAAGCCGCCGACGACTCATAGCGCCTGCTGAAACTTCGGCTATGGAGAGGGGTAGAGTGGACCCGGCTCTGGCTGTGAGTGTATTTCCCCTGTTGAGCCACGGCCGTCTGTAAATATCCGATAGCATTCCGTACCTCCTCCGCAAAGGACGCCTCATCTGGGATAGGAATTGTTCCCAGCCGGGTAGCCGCCGCCACCATATTCTCGGCCGGGTTAGAATAATGACCCGCCGGTGTTGAGAATCCTCTGGGTTGGGCTGTGTGAGCCGCTGCTCGCCCTTCCTCAGGGGTAGCTGCTGCTCTCCCAGAGCCGGGGGTGTTGGAAAGATTCCTCGCTTGGTAACGCTCCGGTAAACGAGATTGATGCCTCCTGCGGTGCACAACTACCGCAGATATTTGTTCTAACCCCAAATGGAAAGCATCGGCTTTGAGTCGTGCCGCCTCTGCGTCCATCTGGTTTTTTAGTTCAGCTATCCTTTGACGTTCCTCAGCCATCCGACCCTTGATCGTTGCGATCTCTGTATTCCGAGCCGCTTGATTGTCCGGTGTCACCTCCGTAGCCATCAAAACCTCAAGCTCATCCATCAATTCCACAAGACCCTGAGCCGGCGGCGGTGGAGGCGGATTAGCTCCTGACTCGGCCGCTCCTGGCCCTGCCATGAACACTGCTGCATGAACCGGCTCAAGCTCACCTGACCCGCGGCGGTCCGTCTTGGGACAAGCGTCACCATAGCCCCCGAGGCCACCATTACTGAGCCTATATACCGATTCTGTTTCCCCGCTCGAAGACTCGTCTTCGGAGTGCGCAAGGGTTCCTTGAGATCCGGAAGCTTCCAGATCCATCCCTTGAGTAAAGCCCACAAAGACATGCTCCTGAGCCGGATTGACACGGGGAGGGCATATCTTACGTGCGGGTTGGAGACGCCGAGCCGGCTCGACGATGTTGGTGCAGATGTCCGGCCCGGGTGTAGATCCGTCGGTCTTTCCGACGAACACCTGGATTTCAACGAACGGAACCCGGAAACCATACTCCATAGAAGCACCATCAAGCCCCCAACCGGCATCGTCGATGTAGAGCTGGCCGCGGCGACTCTTGCTCATCCTTCCAACTATGTATCCCTCAAGCCCTGGAAGGGGGCCCTTTGAGAACTCAACACCACCAAGCGTAAGCCCCACGGTGGGCGCCAACTGTCGTGGTTTTCTCACGGCAGACGTCCGGATTACCGAACTTGAGTTCAGAGCCATCGCCATTGCAGTGGACTCAAAGGGGTTGATCGGGACGAGAGACACGAGTTTACCCAGGTTCGGCCCCTCAAGTTGAGGTAAAAGCCTACGTCCTGCTTTGCGTGGTATTGCTTGTTGTATCGATTACAAGGGGTTAAAAGCTTGATCCAACTCTCGATCACCTCACCTCTAAGTCGCCCCGGGTCTGCCTTTATATAAGAGGTCAGAACCCTCGGGTCTTACAATTGCTCTAACCGGATCATGTTTACATCTCCCATTCTATCTCTACCTCCTCGCCCAAGTCATCCTTGAGACGTCTTGCACGTCCGGGTCTTCATTGTCCGGGTCATCGTCTGGCCCGCATCATGAACCATCTATCATCTTGGGCCTTCAGTTGATAGCTTCTCTCTTGGGCCGGCTCATGAATTGATATTAGCAGCCGGAGTTTCTAAGCCGGGTCATATCACGGGGTTATATCCCCAACAGGCATGATCTCCATCGTCGTCGGCATGACACCATGATCTCCATCATCTTGATCCCCATCAATGTGTCACCATCGGGGTTGTCACGCCCACCATGCTTCTACTACTATTGCTACCGCTTAGCAACAAAGTAAAGCATGACAAGGCGCTTAATGATTGACACGCTGGTCATACAATAATTAAAGACAACCCTATGGCTCCTGCCGGTTGCCGTACTCACCGACATGCAAGTCATGATATTCTATACAATACATGATCATCTCAAACATCACATATATCTCATCATGTAATTGGCCATATCACATCACAACATACCATGCAAAAAGAAGTTAGACGTCCTCTAATTATTGTTGCAAGTTTTACGTGGCTGATACGGGTTTCTAGCAAGAACAATTCTCACCTACGCAAAAACCACAACGGTGATACATCAGTTGCTTTTCAACCTTCTCAAGGACCGCCTTTCTCGCATCCGATCCAACTAAAGTAGGAGAAACATACACCCGCCAACCATCTTTGTGCATCAAAGTTACATGCCAGTCGATGGAACCGGTCTCTCATAAGCGTACAAGTAAGTTTGGTCCGGGCCGCTTCATCCCACAATACCGTTGAACCAAAACACGACCAAGGGAGGAAGCAATCTAAGCATCAACGCCCACAAACTCCTTTGTGTTCTACTCGTGATCTCATCTACACATAGACCTAGCTCAGATGCCACTGTTGGGGAACGTTGCATGGGAAACAAAAAAAATCCTACGCACACGCAAGATCTATCCATGGTGATGAGCATCTATGAGGGGGGAGTGGATCTACATACCCTTGTAGATCACTAAGTGGGAAGCGTTAAGAAACGCGGTTGATGTAGTCGAACGTCTTCGCAATCCAAATCGCCGAGCGTCCCACGATCCCATCACGATCCATCTCGTGATCCAATCACGATCCGTCCCACGATCACATCACGATCCGTCCTGCGATCAAATCACGAATCATCTCGCGGTCATGATCACGGTCCTTCATCTAGCACCGAACGGACGGCGCCTCCGCGTTCAGCACACGTACAGCTCGATGACGATCTCCGCCTTCTTGATCCAGCAAGAGGGAGCGGAGAGGTAGATGAGTTCTTTGGCAGCACAACGGCATGGTGGCGGTGGTTGTGAACTAATCATGTAGGGCTTCGCCTAAGCACCACAGAACTAATCTAGAGGAGAAACTGATCTAGGGAAGAAGAGGGCACCACGTGACAATTAGGGTTAGCTCTTCCCTCTAAATCCTCTAGTGTATATAGGAGGGAGTGAGGGGAAGAGGCAGCCTCAAACCCTCAAGGTTTGGTCGAAATTGGAGGTGGAGGAGTCCTACTCCAATCCTATTAGGAGTAGGATTCCTCCTTTCCACCTAGAAACTCTTTCCACCTCTCCACCTTTTGGGTTTTTCCCACCCCTAGCCGCATGGGCCTTAGTGGGGGCTTAGTCCAGTCCACCAGGGGCTGGTTTGACTCCTCCCACAACCCATGAGGTCCTTTGGGTCGAGAAACCCTTCCCGATGGTCCCCCGGCACTCCCGGTACACTACCGATGAGGCCGAAACTTTTCCGGTGACCAAAACAGGACTTCCTATGTATCAATCTTTACCTACTGACCATTCCTGAGCTCCTCGTGACGTCCGGGATCCAGGGCCGTTCCTGACATGTCAGGGGCCCTGGTGCAAGCCATTATAGTGGGGCCTCTATACATAATTTTTTTAGAATAAATTGCAAATATTTCAGCAGTTACATAAAACACTTTCATAATCTCTGGAGGCCTAAAAAGGTAACTCTCGCGCGTCCGTTGCCCCCGAGGCGGCGGCGCGCAGCCCTACCCTCCCCCGTCTAGCCCCCCCCCCCTCCCTCGTCACCGCTGCTTGCAAGGGCTGTCGCCCCAGCAATTCAAGTTGGTTTGTTGTACCAAATGTTTGTTATATCTATATAGCGGGGCTACGGCCTATTTCGAGTACATAAAATACTTTCTTCTAACATTTTTTGATGCAAAGTCATTAATAATAGTACTAACATTAACCTAGTCCAGTAGATTCTTCTCAGTGCATATAGTAGCTAAACCGTTCAATCTCTCTTGTGACATTGTTGACCTTGCAAGTAATTTTCTAACAATATTAGTTTTGAAAAACTACGTTCGGCAGAAGCTACAGTCACTGGAACAATAGATAAACTAAGGGATCGAAATGAAACAAAAACACCTGGAGGATTATGGCTGCGTTGATTGGTTGGTTGTTGCCCCCACAAGATTAAGATGAATCCAAAATCCAAATCCACCACACAGCCATGCACCAACGCAGCAATCAGGGCTGGCAACAATCTCTTTCCGTTGGAACTTGGAAGCCTTCTTTTGCTCCCTTTTCTCTCTCAAGCCACTGTGGAATGGAGATCACGGGAAGGGGAGGACCGGGGAGATTCAGATCGTGAAGACGGATGGAGTCATGGAGAGAAATTAAGAATCCTAGAACATATAGAGGGGGGGTTTACTTAGCGTTGCAAGTTGGTATGAGGAATGTTGGAAATCAGCGTCGTAATCTTCTTCTCCATTAATTCCGGCCAAATCCCTACTAGAAGTCTCAACGGCAGGGCGGGGGCGACGTGCCATGGTCCCCTGATTGGATGGGGAACAGGAAAGGGCAACAAGGAGAAGAAGACGAGGAGGCGACCCAGCGTGCGCTCCGTTCGGTTGGAGATTTTTTTTAGCGAATGTTGCGCTCGCTCTCCTATGCACCTAGCTCGGTTGCACGGGCTAGGCACCTAGGCCTGTATGCATACCTTGGTCAGGGGCCCTGGCAATTGGGGGCCCTGTGCGGCTGCACCGCCTGCACATGCTCAGGGTCGGCGCTGCTGGGATCTCATCCGGGACTCCGAACAACCTTCGGTCACCACCATACATAACTCTATACTACCGAAACGTCACGAAACCTTAAGTGTGCAGACCCTGTGGGTTCGAGAACTATGTAGACATGACCAAGACACCTCTACGGTCAATAACCAATAGCGGGACCTGGATGCCCATATTGGTTCCTACATATTCTACGAAGATCTTTATCGGTTGAACATCTATGTCAAGGATTCAGTTAATCCCGTATGATATTCCCTTTGTTCTTCGGTATGTTACTTGCTCGAGATTTGATCGTCGGTATCTCCATACCTAGTTCAATCTTGTTACTGGAAAGTCTCTTTACTCGTTCTGTAATACAAGACCCCGTGGCTAACTCTTTAGTCACATTGCTTGCAATGCTTATAGTGATGTTGTATTACCGAGTGGGCTCTAAGATACCTCTCCATCACATGGAGTAACAAATCCCAGGCTTGATCCATGCCAACTCAACATACACCCTCGGAGATACCTGTAGAGCACCTTTATAGTCACCCAGTTACGTTGCGACGTTTGATACACACAAGGTACTCCTCCGGTGTCAGTGGGTTGCATGATCTCATGGTCATAGGAACAGATACCTGACATGCAGAAAACTGTAGCAATATACTAACACGATCATATGCTATGTTTATAGTTTGGGTCTTTTCCATCACATCATTCTCCTAATGATGTGATCCCGTTATCAAATAACATCTCATGTTCATGGCTAGGAAACCTTAACCATCTTTGATCAATGAGCTAGTCTACTAGAGGCATACTAGGGACACAGTGTTGTCTATATACCCACACATGTATTTAGTTTCCAATCAATACAATTATAGCATGGATAATAAATGATTATCATGAACAAGGAAATATAATAATAACCAATTTATTATTGCCTCTAGGGCATATTTCCAACAGACTTTGCCATCAAATTTAGAGTACGCACGAAGGAGGACGGGTTCCAATGGGCGCTTGTGGCAGTGTACGGTGCGGCCTAGCCAGAGCTCAAGAGGGACTTCTTGGCTGACCTCGTGCGGATTTGTGGGGACAAGATGTTGCTGATTTTAGTTGGGGTGACTTTAATATCATCAGGAGAAGAGATGATAAAAATAATGATAACTTTGATGGCAGATGGCCATTCATGTTTAATACAATCACCGAGAGCCTTGATTTGCGAGAGATTGAGTTACCGGCAAAAAATTTACTTCGACAAAGACTTTACCTAATCCAACTTTTGAGAAGTTGGACCTGGTTCTTACAAGTGTGGAATGGGAGCATAAATTCCCTCCTGTGACACTGCGAGCGATGCCGAGAGCTATCTCTGATCACACCTGCTACCTCTTGAGGTTGCGTTGGTTTTCCCTTGAAGAGGAAAGGGTGATGCAGCGAAGTAGATAAGTATTTCCCTCAGTTTATGAGAACCAAGGTATCAATCCAGTAGGAGTTACAAGCAAGTCACCAATAAATGCACCTACACAAACAATCAAACTCTTGCACCCAACGCTATAAAGGGGCTGTCAGTCCCTTCACGGTTATTTGCAAGGATTAGATCTGATAGAGATAGATGTAAACGATTGCGGAAACTAAAAGATAAATAAATTGCAGCAAGGTATTTTTGGTATTTTTGGTTTATATATCTGAAAATATATTATGGAAAGTAGACCCGGGGCCATAGGTTTCACTAGAGGCTTCTCTCTTGAAGGAAAGTATCACGGTGGGTAAACAAATTACTGTCAAGCAATTGACAGAAAAGCGAATGATCATGTAGATATCTGATACGTCTCCAACATATCTATAATTTTTGATAGTTTCATGCTATTATATTATCTGTTTTGGATGGTTATATGCATTAATATGCTATTTTATATGATTTTTGGGACTAACCTATTAATCTAGAGCCTAGTGTCAGTTTTCTGTTTTTTCCTTCTTTTTGAGTTTCGTGGATAAGGAATATTAAACGGAGTCCAAACGGAATAAAACCTTCGGAATGATTTTTTATGGAACAAAAGGAAACTACGAGACTTGAGAACCAAGGCAGAGGAGCCTCCGTGGGTCCACAAGCCCTAGAGTCGAGGCCAGGGGTGGCCCGCCGGGAAGGCTTATGGGCCCATGGTTGCTCCCCTAACCCTAATCTTCGGCCTATAAATTACCAAATATTCCATCATTATCAGAACGATCCACGAAAACACTTTTCCGCCGCCAGAAGCCTCTGTTCCTGACAGATCCAATCTTGAACCTTTTCCGGTAATCTGTCGAAGGGGGGATTCGATCACGGAGGGCATCTACATCAACTCCATTACCCCTCCGATGATGCGTGAGTAGTTCACCACAGACCTACAAGTCCATAGCTAGTAGCTAGACGGCTTCTTCTCTCTCGTTGCTTCTCAATACCATGTTCTTCATGATCTTCATGGAGATCTATGTGATGTAATACTCTTTTGCGGTGTGTTTGTCGAGATCCGATGAATTGTGGGTTTATGTTCAGATTATCCATGAATATTATTTGCGTCTTTCTGAATTCTTATATGCATGATTTCATATCTTTGAAAGTCTCTTCGATTTATTGGTTTGGTTTGGCCAACTAGATTGGTAATTCTTGCAATAGGAGAAGTGCTTAGTTTTGGGTTCAATCTTGCGGTGTCCTCACTCAGTGACAAAGTAGGGGTAGCCAGGCACGTATTGTATTGTTGCCATCAAGGGTAAAAAGATGGGGTTTTCATCATATTGCTTGAGTTTATCCCTCTACATCATGGCATCTTACCTAATGCGTTACTCTGTTCTTCATGAACTTAATACTCTAGATGCAGGCAGGAGTCGGTCGATGTGTGGAGTAATAGTAGTAGATGCGAAATCGTTTTGGTCTACTTGTCACGGACGTGATGCCTATATGCATAATCATTGCCTTGGATATCTTCATAATTATTTGCTTTTCTATCAATTGCTCGACAGTAATTTGTTCACCCACTGTAATACTTGCCATCATGAAAGAAGCCATCTAGTGAAACCTATGGCCCCCGGGTCTATTTTCCATATTATACTTTCAGATCTAAAACCAAAAATACAAAAAATACTTTCTTCCATATTTTTTACTTTACTTTCTGTTCGAGCGTCCTATTATATATATCTCTATTAGATCTCATCCTTGCAAGTAACTGTGAAGGGATTGACAACCCCTTTATAGTGTTGGGTGCAAGAGTTTGATTCTTTGTGCAGGTACATCTATTGGTGGCTCGCTTGTATCTCCTACTGGATTGATACCTTGGTTCTCAAAAACTGAGGGAAATACGTATCTACTTTGCTGCATCAAACCGTTCCTCTTCACGAGAAACCAACGCATGCTCGAGAAGTAGCAAGAAGGATTTCTAGTGCCATTGCCAGGGAGATACATAGCAAGTCAAGGATACAAAGTACCCATCACAAACTCATCTCTTGCATTTACATTATTTTCCATTTGCCTCTCATTTTCCTCTCACCCACGTCTAAAATGATTTTTAGAAAATACCAAAAAGATTTGCCTTTTTATTCGCCCTTCTTTGTTCATCTTCTCGTTTGCTTTTTGCTTGGTCATGTGCTTGATTGCTTGGTTTGTCACGATGACTCAAGAGAATACCAAGTTGTGTGACTTTTCCAATACTAATAATAATGATTTTATTAGTACTCCGATTGCTCCCACCACTAGCGGAGAATCTTTTGAAATTAATGCTGTTTTGCTCAATCTTGTTATGAAAGAACAATTTTCCGGCCTTGCTAATGAAGATGCCACATCCCATCTAAATACTTTCGTTGAGTTGTGTGACATGCAAAAGAAGAAATATGTGGATAATGATATTGTTAAATTGAAGTTATTTCCATTCTCACTACGATATCGTGCTAAAACTTGGTTTTCACCTTTGCCTAAAAAAAGTATTGATTCATGGAATAAGTGTAAAGATGCTTTTATTTCCAAGTACTTTCCGCCCGCTAAGATCATCTCCCTTAGGAATGATATAATTAATTTTAAGCAACTTGATCATGAACATGTTGTGCAATCTTGGGAGAGGATGAAACTTATGATTAGGGATTGCCCCGCGCATGGTTTGAGTTTATGGATGATTATACAATTTTTTATGCTGGATTGAATTTTGCTTCTAGGAATCTCTTAGATTCTGCCGCGGGTGGCACTTTTATGGAAATCACATTAGGAGAAGCTACTAAATTCCTAGACAATATTATGGCAAATTACTCTCAATGGCACACCGAAAGATCTCCTACTAGTAAAAAAGTGCATGCTATTGAAGAAATTAATACTTTGAGTGAAAAGATGGATGAATTTATGAAATTGTTTGCTAGTAAGAGTGTTCCTATTGATCCTAATGATATGCCTTTGTCTTCTTTGATTGGGAATAATAACGAATCTATGGATGTGAATTTTGTTGGTAGGAACAATTTCAATGCTAGGCCGTTTCCTAGTAATCCCTCTAATAATTATGGTAATTCCTACAACAATTCATATGGAAATTATAATAAAATACCCTCTGATTTTGAGAGTAATATTAAAGAATTCATTAGTACGCAAAAAGGTTTTAATGCTATGATTGAAGAAATATTGCTCAAGATTGATGATTTGGCTAGGAACGTTGATAGAATTTCTCTTGAGATTGATTCTTTAAAATTTATATCTATTCCACCCAAGCATCATATTAATGATTCTTTAAAAGCTATGAGAGTTTCTATTGATGAATGTAAGGAAAGAATCGCTAGAGTTCGTGCTAAGCGTGAATGGCTTGAAAAAGTGTGCTCTCGTGATAATATTGATGAAGATCTTAAAGTGATTGATGTAACTCCCATTGAATCTTTGTTTTACAATATTAATCTTGATAATTATGGGACTGGAGATGAGTCAACCTTAGTTAAAAGGCGTCCAAATGATTCAGAGGTTTTAGATCTTGATGCTAAGATTGATAAAAGTGGGATTGAAGAGGTCAAAACTTTAAATAGCAATGAACCCACTCTTTTGGATTTCAAAGACTTTAATCATGGTAGCTGCTCTTTGATTGATTGCATTTCCTTGTTCCAATCCATGTTGAATTCTCCTCATGCTTATAATCAAAACAAGGCGTTTACTAAACACATTTTTCATGCTATGATGAAGGCTTTTGAAGAAAAACTTGAGTTGGAAGTTTCTATACCTAGAAAGCTATATGATGAGTGGGAACCTACTATTAATATTAAGATTAAAGATTATGAGTGCCATGATTTGTGTGATTTGGGTGCTAGAGTTTCCATGATTCCAAAAACTTTATGTGATGAAGGTTTCCGTGAATTTGATGATTGTTCCTTAAATTTGCATCTTGCGGATTCCACTATAAAGAAACCTATGGGAAGAATTAATGATGTTCTTATTGTTGCAAGTAGGAATTATGTGCCCGTAGATTTCATTGTTCTTGATATAGATTGCAATCCTACATGTCCTATTATTCTTGGTAGACCTTTCCTACAACGATTGGTGCAATTATTGATATGAAGGAAGGGAATATTAGATTCCAATTTCCATTAAGGAAAGTCATGGAACACTTTCCTAGGAAGAAAATAAAATTACCTTATGAATCTATCATGATAGCTACTTATGGATTGCATACCAAAGATGACAATACCTAGATCTATTGTGTTTTGCCTAGCTAGGGGCGTTAAACAATAGCGCTTGTTAGGAGGCAACCCAAATTTATTTTGCTTTCTGCTTTTTGCTTGTGTTTCGGTGTGTTTGGCACATTATTAATTATGTATTAATTGTGTTTTTGTGTTTAAACTAGTGTTTGAGCCAAGTAAAACCTTTGGGGTGATCTATGGTAGTTGTTGATTTGATCTTGCTGGAAAACATAAACTTTTGCGCTCAGTCCAGGAATTGTATGAATTTTTCAGAGTCAAATTGATCTGAAATTATTACAAAAGATTTATATACGAATTTCCCTGGCTGTCCTAATTTTTCAGAATTTTTAGAGTTCCGGAAGTATTCGAAGTTTACAGATTTCTACAGACTGTTCTGTTTTTGACAGATTATGTTTTCTTTGTGTTGTTTGCTTATTTTGATGTATCTATGGGTCATATCGGGGGGTATGAGTCATGTAGAAGTTAGAATAAATTAGGTATTACACAAATATAAATAAATAATGAGTTCACAACAGTACCTAAAGTGGTGATTTATTTTTCTTATACTAACGGATCTCATGAGTTTTCTGTTGAGTTTTGTGTTGTGAAGTTTTCAAGTTTTGGGTGAAGATTTGATGGACTATCGAATAAAGAGTGGCAAGAGCCTAAGCTTGGGGATGCCCATGGCACCCCAAGTCATATTAAAGGATACCAAAAATCCTAAGCTTGGTTATGCCCCGGAAGGCATCCCCTCTTTCGTCTTCAATCCATCGGTAAATTTACTTGAGGCTATATTTTTATTCACCACATGATATGTGTTTTGCTTGGAGCGTCTTGTATGATATGAGTCTTTGCTTGTTAGTTTGACACAATCATCCTTTTTGCACACATCTTTTTAGAGAGAGACGCTGAATCATGAATTTGTTAGAATACTCTATGTGCTTCACTTATATCTTTTGAGCTAGGCAATGTTGCTCTAGTACTTCACTTATATCTTTATAGAGCATGGTGGTGTTATATTTTATAGAAATTATTGAACTCTCATTCCTCACTTATATTATTTTGAGAGTTTCTTAAAACAGCATGGTAATTTGTTTAGGTTATGGATTTAGTCCTAATATAATGAGCATCCAAGAGGGATATAATAAAAACTTTCATATTATGTGCATTAACAACTATGAGAAGTTGGATTCCTTGCATATAGTTCTGAGATAATAGGGATGGTAATATGAGAGTCATGTTAGTGAGTAGTTATGAATTGAAGAGATACATGTGTTAAAGCTTGTGATTCCCGTAGCATGCATGTATGGTGAACCGTTATGTAACGAAGTCGGAGCATGATTTGTTTAATGATTGTCGACCTTTGTGTGAGGGTTGGGAGCGCGCGATGGTTAACTCCTACCAACCTCTACCCTAGGAGCATGCGTCTAATGCTTTGTTTGATAACTAATAGACTTTTGCAATAAGTATGTGTATTTATGACTAATGTAAGTCCATGGATTATACGCACTCTCACCCTTCCATCTTTGCTAGCATTTCTACTACCACGCAACTTTCGTCGGTACATCAAACCCTCCTTCCTCAAAACAGCCACCATATATTCCTCAAAACAGCCACCATACCTACCTATTATGGCATTGACATAGCCATTCCGAGATATATTGCCATGCAACTTCCACCATGTGGTTTTTCTATGACTTGCATCATCACTTCATATTGTATATAGAGTTATATCTTGTCATAGGAATCGAGTTGTAATTTATTTTTCTTTGAGTTCTAAGTAAATAAAACTGTGATGATTTTTCATTAATAGAGAATTGTCCCATGAGAGAAAAGGATGATGGAGGCTATGACTCCCTCACAAGTTGGGACGAGTATCCAAACTTTACAAAAAATAAAAGCGGCCAACGAAGCCCAAACAAAAAAATAAAAGAGGCCAAAGAAGCCCACCAAAATGAAAAATGAAAAAAATGAGATAAAGAGAGAAGGAACAATTGCTACTATCTTTTTCCACACTTGTGCTTCAAAGTAGCACCATGATATTCGTGATAGAGAGTCTCCTATTTTGTCACTTTCATATAACTAGTGGATATTCATTTTGCACGACCACTTAGTTTTCTTTTTGAGCTTTCATACACCTATACCTCTAAGTGCATTTGGTGCATGGCAATGCCTACTCACTCACATTGATATCTATTGATGGGCATCTCCATAGCCCGTTGATACGCCTAGTTGATGTGGGACTATCTTCTCCTTTTTCACTTGCACCTCCTCCATATTATATTCCACCTATAATGATATATCCTGTGCTCATGCTCATGTATTGCGTGAGAGTTGAAAAAGTTTGAGAAAACCAAAAGTGTGAAACAATTGCTTGACTTGTTCATCGAGGTTGTGCATGATTTAGATACTTTGTGTGGGGAAGATGGAGCATAGCCAGACCATATGATTTTGTAGGGATGACTTTCTAAGGCCATGTTATTTCGAAAGGACATGACTAGCTTGTTGGTGTGCTCGAAGTATTAGTGTTTTTATGTCAATATTAGACTATTGTTTTGAATCTTACGGATCTGAATATTCATGGCATAATAAAAAATATTACATGGATAAATATGTTGGGTAGCATTCCACATCAAAAATTCTGTTTTTATCATTTACCTACTCGAGAAAGAGCATGAATTAAGCTTGGGGATGCTGATACGTCTCCAACGTATCTATAATTTTTGATTGTTCCATGCTATTATATTTGGATGTTTATATGCATTAATATGCTATTTTATATTATTTTTGGGACTAACCTATTAATCTACAGCCTAGTGCCAGTTTTTGTTTTTTCCTTGTTTTTGAGTTTCGCAGATAACGAATATTAAACGGAGTCCAAACGGAATAAAACCTTCGGAATGATTTTTTCTGGAACAAAAGGAAACTAAGAGACTTGAGAACCAAGGCAGAGGAGCCTCCGTGGGGCCATAGGCCCTAGGGCCGCGACCAGGGGGTGGCCGCGCCGGGCAGGCTTGTGGGCCCACGGCTGCTCCCCTAACCCTAATCTTCATCCTATAAATTCCCAAATATTCCATCATTATGGGAACAAGCCACGAAAACACTTTTCCGACGCCAGAACCCTCCGTTCCCGAGAGATCCAATCTTGAAGCCTTTTCCGGTAATCTGTCGGAGGGGGATTCGATCACGGAGGGCATCTACATCAACTCCATTGCCCCTCCGATGATGCGTGAGTAGTTCAGCACAGACCTACGGGTCCATAGCTAGTAGCTAGATGGCTTCTTCTCTCTCTTTGCTTCTCAATACCATGTTCTTCATGATCTTCATGGAGATCTATCTGATGTAATACTCTTTTGCGGTGTGCTTGTCGAGATCTGATGAATTGTGGGTTTATGTTCAGATTATCCATGAATATTATTTGAGTCTTTGCTGAATTCTTATATGCATCATTTCATATCTTTGCATGTCTCTTCGACTTGTAGGTTTGGTTTGGCCAACTAGATTGGTAATTCTTGCAATAGGAGAAGTGCTTAGTTTTGGGTTCAATCTTGCGGTGTCCTCACCCAGTGACAAAGTAGGGGTAGTGAGGCACATATTGTATTGTTTCCATCAAGGGTAACAAGATGGGGTTTTCATTATATTGCTTCAGTTTATCCCTCTACATCATGGCATCTTACCTAATGTGTTACTATGTTCTTCATGAACTTAATACTCTAGATGCAGGCAGGAGTCGGTCGATGTGTGGAGTAATAGTAGTAGATGCAAAATCGTTTCGGTCTACTTGTCACGGACGTGATGCCTATATGCATAATCATTTCCTTGGATATATTCATAATTATTCGCTTCTCTATCAATTGTTCGACAGTAATTTGTTCACCCATCGTAATACTTCCATCATGAGAGAAGCCATCTAGTGAAACCTATGGCCCCTGGGTCTATTTTCCATATTATACTTTCAGATCTAAAACCAAAAATACCAAAAATACTTGCTGCAATATTTTTACTTTACTTTCTGTTCAAGCATCCTATTATATCTATCTCTATTAGATCTCATCCTTGCAAGTAACAGTGAAGGGATTGACAACCCCTTTATAGCGTTGGGTGTAAGAGTTTGATTCTTTGTGTAGGTACATCTATTGGTGGCTTGCTTGTATCTCCTACTGTATTGATACCTTGGTTCTCAAAAATTGAGGGAAATACTTATCTACTTTGCTGCATCAAACCGTTCCTCTTCACGGGAAACCAACGCATGCTCAAGAAGTATCAATATCCAAGGCAATGATCATGCATATAGGCATCATGTTTGTGTCAAGTAGACCAAAACGATTCTGTATCTACTACTATTACTCCACACATCAACCGACTCCTACCTGCATCTAGAGCATTAAGTTCATGAAGAACAGAGTAACGCACTAGGTAAGATGACATGATGTAGAGGGATAAACTTAAGCAATATGATACAAAAACATCTTGTTACCCTTGATGGCAAGAATACAATACGTGCCTCGCTACCCCTACTTTGTCACTGGGTGAGGACACCGCAAGATTGAACCCAAAACTAAGCACTTCTCCCATTGCAAGAATTACCAATCTAGTTGGCCAAACCAAACCAATAACTCGAAGAGACTTGTAAAGATATTATATCCGGCATATAAGAATTCAGAGAAGATTCAAATAAGATTCATGGATAATCTGAACATAAACCCACAATTCATCGGATCTTGACAAACACACCACAAAAGAGTATTACATCGAATAGATCTCCATGAAGATCATGAAGAACGTGGTACTAAAGATCAAAGAGAGAGAAGAAGCCATCTAGGTACTAGCTATAGATCTGTAGGTCTGTGGTGGACTACTCACGCATCATCGGAGGTGCAATGGAGTTGATGTAGATGCCCTCCGTGATCGGATCCCCCTCCGGTAGATTACCGAAAAAGGCTCCAAGATGGGATCTCTCGGGAACGGAGGCTTCTGTCGGCGGAAAAGTATTTGCGTGGCTCTTTTTGGTGTTGGGGGAATATTTGGGTATTTATAGGATGAAGAATGGGGTTCGGAGACCTGCGAGGAGACGGCAAGCCTACCAGGCGCGGCCAGGGGGTGGCCACGCATAGAGGGCCTGCGACCTCCTGGCAGGTGCCCTGGCATGCACTCCAAGTCTAGCATATCTCTTTCCTTCCAGAAAAAATTATTCCGAAGATTTTATTTCGTTTGGACTCCGTTTAATATTCCTTATCTGCAAAACTCAAAAACAAGGAAAAAACAGAAACTGGCACTAGGCTCTAGATTAATAGGTTAGTCCCAAAAATTATATAAAATAGCATATTAATGCATATAAAACATCCAAAACAGATAATATAATAGCATGACATCATCAAAAATTATAGATACGTTGGAGACGTATCAACACCCCATTGTTTGTTGACTCGGGGGAGGCAACACATGTGGGAAACAAAAATTTATTCTCTTTGAGTTGGCATGGTTTGAAAGAGAAGGATTCATGGACCTCATAGCTATTGAATGGGCTAGGGAAACGGGGGAAGCTCGAATGTTGAAAGGTGGCAAAATAAAATTAGACACCTGAGGTAGTTCCTACGGGGATGGGCAAACATGAAAGTGGCATATCACTACTAGGGAAATGCTTATACACAGGAGCTCACCAGTAGCGCTTTTAAAAAAGAAGCGCTGCTGATAAGTAGCAGTAGCGCTTGAGCAGAAAGAGCGCTGCTACTATGCACATAGCAGTAGCGCTCTAGACATAAAACACGCTACTACTATAATTCACAGACCGTTACAGGCAGACTAGGTATACTAGTAGCGCTCATAGGCTAAAAGCGCTACTGCTATTGAATTTAGCAATAGCGCTTTCCTGTAACTAGCGCTACTACTAAAGTTCAGTCCCACCACGCTTCGCGAACAGATTAGCTGTAGCGCTTGTTCACCTAAAGCGCTACTACTATTGTATTTAGCAGTAGCGGTGGTTGAGAACCAGCGCTACTACTACGAGGTACCTTATCCAGACGCGCGCGTCCTCACTTTCCCCCTCACACTCTCACTCACTCCGCCGCGCGACGTCGCCATCATCGCCGTTGTTGCCCACCGTCGCCCCCCAAGGTCCCTTCCTCCCTCCTCCTCCCTCCTCCTCCCTCCTCCCTCCGGCGGCCCCCTCCTCCTCCCCCTCCTCCTCCCTCCTCCCTTCGGTGGCACCTCCTCCTCCTTCCTCCTTCCCCTCCTCCTCCCTCCTCCCTCCGGCTCCTCCCTCCTCCTCCCCCTCCTCCTCCCTCCTCCCTCCGGCGGCCCCCTCCTCCTCCTCCCTTCGGCGGCCCCCTCCTCCTCCCTCCTCCTCCTCCTCCTCCGGCGGCCCCTCCTCCTCCCTCCCCTCCTCCTCCTCCTCCCGCCCCCTCCTCCTCCCTCCTCCTGCTCTCTCCTCCTCCTCCCTCCTCCTCCCTCCTCCTCCCACCTCCTCCTCCTCCTTTCTATAATACAAAGTTTTTTAGTAATAAAAATTTTAGTTAAAGAAATTAGTAACATATTTTTTTAGGTACAGAAATGTATTATGCTATATGATAATTTTTTAGTAAATGTAGGTTTTTGAATACAATAGATTTAGTTCGATGTCGGTATCAAATAAAATATGAAAATGCCCATGTCGATGATTAGAACTAGGGTTTATGAGGATATATAGATAGATGGATGGATGGACAGATGTTAGGGCTAGAACTATGGTATTTTTAGTAAATGTATAGGTCTTTTCAAATTTTAGAGTTATAACAAGGTATTTTTGTTTTTAGTAAGTATTTAATAGAATTAGTTAGAAAATTAATAGAACTAGTTAAACAAGTTTATTTTTAGTAAGTACTAGTTTCTTTTATTTATAGTAAGTGCTTAGTTAAACTAGTTGAATTATGAGAGAGGAAGTGCTCAATATATGGAATGGGTTGACTTTAGGTCTGTTTCGGCTCCTTGAGTGTCTTTCACTGAGGGAGAGTGTCCACCATATATAAATATGACAGAGGAAGAATCCCGACTGTTGTCGTGGGGGTCGCTTCTCCTTCGTTCCCGTGTGCTAGACATTTTGGTGTAATGCACTCGGGGACGAATGGAGGAGCCACCATCACCGACTGTCGCAATATCAGAAGAGTGCCCACCATATACGTGAGATGAGAGTTTAGGAAGGAAAGACTCGACATACCTAAAGTCAACCTGTTGCATATTGAGTAATTTAATAGTGATTTGTGTGTTGATCAGTTTTCTCTTAGTTTCCTTCGATCGGTTTTAAATGTTTCAACTATGAACATAGGAAATGTCTGACGACGAAGTGAATTCGGTATGTGCGAATACTGCAAAGACGAGCGCGGCCTCTGTGACAAGACTTTCCTAGTTGATGGTAGGCGCTTCAGCATCATGCTGGATGAGAACTTTGAAGTGGATACGGTAAGTCACAATGACAAGTCTTCTTTCGTGATTAAGCATGACTTTTGCCTCTTTTGCTTCAACTTATAATTAATTTTAATTTTTTACTGTTCTACTAGAGTATCCCCTGCCATGCAAGAATTGATGTCTTGGATAAGATTGGTTTCAATACTAAAAAAGAAATGGAGGTAAAGATAGTTCACTTGAGGACCGAGCATGGTTTTACTTTTGCGGTAAAATTGTTCCATGCAGACACCTATTGCTATTTTGAATGCAAAAATTGGCAAGCACTATGCAAGGCTTATGCATTTGAGCCTAATATGCTTATCACCTTTGATATTCGTCCGGAAGATGAAATAGAAGGTAATATCGACATTTGGGTCGATGTGCAGACGCCTCCAGTTCTACCATTATGTGAGTTTCTCAACCATATGTATTAAGTAATTTATATTGTTTATTTAAAAATAGTTGACAACTTATTTGCATTTACAGCTTATTTTCATTCTTCCAAAAATGTACGGAAGATGGTAGACAACCTACTACTACAATGATGAAGCAGAATTAACTTATAAGGAGAAAGATCATCTTACCGCATTTCTTAGTCATCTTGAGAATTACAATAGCTATTATCAAACTCCTACACATTATGGTCAATACGTGCCACTAGTGCACGCGGTGAACTACGGTAACATCCATGGAGATTGCATGGTAAGATTTTAATTCTACTATTACGACATTCATGCATCTTTTGCATAAATTATTTTAAAACTAAACTACATTGCTAACTACAAAGTTATTACTATGTTTTTCAATAGAAAATCCTGGTGGATTGTGTGCCTCATCTGATGTTTCCGAGAGGCCACGTTGTTGTTACGAGCTTAGGGCCACCACGACCAGGTCAGCCTACGCATCACTCCTGTCCATACCGGATTTCTAAAACCGATGGAGTCATGACAATCAAAGATTGGAAAAAATGTATTCTCAATCGTAGAGAACTACTTGGAAGCAACATTGTGCGTAGGCCAAGACTGGGAGACAGGATGATCTCCGTTCTCCATAATGGAGAGTCAGGGCCTATTTTTGTTTTATGATATTGTACCTAAGAGAGGGTAGAGTAGGTCCTACGAGAGAGGACTAGGTCCTAGGTATAATGTGTTATTATGTGCTACAATGTGTTAGAGTTGATGAGGAGGAGGAGGAGGAGTTGTAATTATGACTAGTGACCAACTTGTTATATGATGTCTCATGGACGAAAATGATGAGGAGGAGGAGTTCTTATATGACAATGATGTATTATGATGATCTGATGAAACTACTGTATAGATATTGTATAAATACATCACAAATACGTAGAGGGGGTATGAATCTGTGAAAGCAGTAATACTAGAAGCAGCGCTGGAAGCAATCTAGCAGCAGCGCTAGATTATCAGCAGCGCTTGCCTCTTTGCAGCGCTACAGATAGTTAGCAGTAGCGGTGGTAAGTGCAGCGCTACTACTAACCAGACTTAGCAGTAGCGCTGCACCAACCAGCGCTACTGCTACACTTTAGCTGTAGCGCCTTAGTAGTAGCGCTGGACCCAGCGCTACTAGTAAGGGTACTTCCAGCGCTACTACTAGGCTTTTTCCTAGTAGTGTATGTAAGGAGGACAAACAAAGGCTTCTCAACCTTATAAATGAGCTAGATATAAAAGCCGAAAGTGCATTATTAGATGACAATGAGAGGTCATTGAAAACGGATGTGGAACAATAGCTCAAACAACTCCTTAGGGAGGAGGAGTTGAAGTGGGCACTTAGAGTGAAAGTGCGAGAACTAGTACAAGGTGATGACAACACGTAGTTTTTCCATATGATTGTTAATGGAAAGCACAGAAATAAAAATATATATCAAATTGAGCAGGATGAGGGTACAATTCTAGGGCACGGAAAACTGAAATTGTACATCTCTGAGTATTATAAGCAACTATTTGGGGCTCCAGAGGATAATTATGTATCCATTGATGAGCAGGTGGTCGGTGACATGACTCAGCTCGGGACTGACGAGAATGAGATATTAACTGCAACATTCACGGAGAAAGAGGTGTTTGAGGCCATATCGCAAATGAAGAATAATAAGGCACCAAGTCTAGATGGGTTTCCAGCTGAGTTTTACAAGAGATATTGGCACATCATTAAAGGAGACTTATTACCGATGTTTGAGGACTTGTTTAATGGCCACTTGCAGCTTTTCCACCTTAACTTTGGGACAATGACATTGTTGCCAAAGAAGGAGGGGGTGGTGCGCATTGAACAATTCAAACCCATTTGCCTTCTTAATGTCAGCTTTATTTTTTTTTACAAACGTAGGGACGAATAGGTTGACGCAGATTGCACATGTGGTGGTGCAACCTAGTCAGGCGGCTTTCATGCCGGGCAGAAACATACTGGAGGGTGTGGTTGTCCTTCATGAAACCTGATACGTCTCCAACGTATCTATAATTCATGAAGTATCCATGCCATGTTTACAATAATTCTATATGATTTTGGTATGATTTTATTAGAACTAACCCGGACTGACGTTGCTTTCAGCAGAACTACCGTGGTGTTGTTTTTGTGCAGAAATAAAAATTCTCGGAATGGGCTAAAAATTTACGGAGAATATTTTTGGAAAATATAAAAAATACTGGAGCAAAAAAATACCGGAGAGGAGTCCCGAGGGAGCCACAAGCCACCAGGGTGCAACCACCCCCTGGCCACGCCTAGCAAGCTTGTGGGCCCCTCAAGCACCTCCTTGACGTGATTCCAATGCCAAAAATTCCTATAAATATAGAAACCTCCAAAAAGAAACCTAGATCGGGAGTTCTACCGCCGCAAGCCTCTATAGCCACGAAAAACCAATCGGGTGCCCGTTCCAGCACCCTGTCGGAGGGGGAAATCATCACCGGAGGCCATCTTCATCATCCCGACGGTCTCCATAACAAGGAGGGAGTAGTTCACCCTCGGGGCTGACGGTATGTACCAATAGATATGTGTTTGATATCTCTCTCTCTCTCTTTCTCTCGTGTTCGTGAGATGGCACGATCTTGATGTACCGCGAGCTTTATTGATATAGATGAATCATATGGAGTTTTCCCCTCTCTATCTTCTTGTGATGAATTGAGTTTTCGCTTTGAAGTTTTCTTATCGATTGAGTCTTTAAGGATTTGAGAACACTTGATGTATGTATTGCGATGGCATATCCGTGGTGACAATAGGATGTTCTATTGATCCACTTGATGTATGTTTTGGTGATCAACTCGCGGGTTTCGTGACCTTGGGAATCTATGCATAGGGGTTGGCACCTGTTTTCGTCTTGAATCTCTGGTAGAAACTTTGAGGCACCCTTTGAAGTTCTTTGTGTTGGATTGAAAATGATGAATCTGAAATTGTATTATGCATATCGTATAATCAAGCCCATGGGTACTCGTGGTGACATTGGAGTATTTAGGTGACATTAGGGTTTTGGTCGATGTGTGTCTTAAGTTGTTATTTTAGTACAAACTCTAGGGCTGTTTGTGACACTTATAGGGATAGCTCATAAGGTTGATCGGAAAAGATAACTTTGAGGTGGTTTCGTACCCTACAATAATTTCTTCGTTTGTTCTCCGCTATTTGTGACTTTGGAGTGAACTCTTTGTCGCACGTGAAGGAATTACATATGATTCAACTATGTCAGTATTGTTGAGATAACTTGCACTAGTGAAAGTATGAACCCTAGGCCTTGTTTCGGGAAGGCATATGATAAGGTCAAATGGCCATTCCTACAACAGGTGTTACGTATGAAGGGATTTGATGACATATGGAAGAGACACGCCGAATCCTTTGTACAAAAAGGGAGCGTCAAAATTAAAGTCAATGATGATATTGGGCATTTTTTTCCAAACGCTCAAAGGTCTCCAGCAGGGAGACCCAATGTCACCCGTCCTATTTAATGTAGTTGCGGATATGTTGGCAATTCTAATAGGAAGGGCTAAACAGGAAGGCCGGGTAGGTGGACTTGTACCAGATCTAGTGGATGGTGGGGTGTCCATTCTATAATATGCAGCTCATACCATTCTGTTTATGGAATAGGATATAGCAAAAGCAAGAAACATGAAGCTTATACTTTGACTATTCGAACAGTTGTCAAGCTTGAAAATTAACTTTCACAAGAGTGAGCTGTTTTGCTTTGGGAGATCCAAAGATGAACAAGACGCCTATAAACAATTGTTTGGGCGTGAACTGGGAAGCCTACTATTTAATTATTTAGGCATACCCATTCATCATAGGAAGCTTTCCAACAAAGAGTGGAAGTGTATTGAGGATCGCTTTGACAAAAACTAAGTTGTTGGAAGGGTAAGCTTTTGTCTTATGGAGGAAGAATAATTATAATTAACTCAGTTCTTACGAGTATGCATATGTTCCTTCTGTCCTTCTTTGAGGTGCCGGTAGCGATACGCAAAAGGTTGGACTTCTATCCATCCCACTTCTTTTGGCAGAGTGATGAAGTTAAGAAGAAATACAGACTTACTAGACGGGACATTATATGTAGGTTCATGGACCAACGAGGTCTGGGGATTGAGAATTTAGAGGTAAAGAACAGATGTTTGCTCAACAAGTGGTTGTTCACACTATCTGTGGAGACAGAAGGGATGTGGGTACAAATTTTGCGTAATAAGTACCTACAATCTAAAACCTTGGCCCACGTGACTCGCCGCATTCTGGAAAGGGTTGATGGCACGATCTTGATGTACCACGAGCTTTGTTGATATAGATTGAATCATATGGAGTGTTTCCCCTCTCGTGTTCGTGGATGCCGGCGGTTGACAAATATGACTCGTCGCATCTCGTCCGGGAGCAGATGAGCACGGGAACCAACGACACTTGGGCTGCACTCGACATGTTCGACGGAATGGCCAAACAAGAGCGGGTACATTTTGTTTGCTCATGTCCGATCAAATGTTCAATGTTTACCATAGACAACTAGTTCACGCATGATGAATGCTTGCAAACCATGATCATCTAGGAGGCATACATGTCAAGCATGATCAATGGCAATGAAGATCCGGCCGAAATGAAGTATGAATTGAAGGCCACCATCACATTTGAAGTTGGGACAACATACGATCCCAATCCGAGCAAGAAAAAGAAGAAGGGCGAGACAACAAAGACAAGAGGTCCGACTTTCTCAAGATTTGAGGATATTGTTGGTCAAAGCTTGGTTGGCCACAACAATAGATCCAATATGAGGCACCGAGCAAAAGGGGAACATGTATTGGGAGAAGATTTTGAAGGAGTATCAGGAACAAAAGGAGTATGTGGAACCGCATCCTATCGTGACTACCCGTGGTATGGAGCCTCTCCAACATCGATGGTGGGTCATTCAAGAGGAAGTGAACAAGTGCGTCGGCTACTACACACAAGTGACCAAACGCCAGAAAGTGGGATGGGAGTGGCAACTCACGTAAGCTCAATTGCTTCATCTTGTTGTTGTTTGAATATGCTTCTTTTGTTTGCATTCATGTGCTCATACATATGTTGTTTGCTAGACGGCAATGGCGGACACTCTGTATCACGAGATAGAGAAGAAGTCGTTTTCTTTTAACCATTGTTGAATCATATTGAATGGCAAGCCAAAGTGGACACAAGTTGTGGCCGATCTCAAGGCCGGCAAAAAGACGAATGATGGCTCAAGCTCCCAGCAATCCATTGGGTTGGACGATGAAGACGACAATGTTATCATCATGAATGGAAGAGCCACCGTGCCAAAGGATAATCGACAAGTCATGGGAAACAAGTGAGAAGGCATGGATTGCCCGTGCTGCTGCTGCTACAAAAATGCCGTTCACATGGACGGGCATTTTTTCGTTCAGGGGGTACAAGAAGGATGAGAGGTAAACGCTCATGTTGAATGCGCAAAAGGAGATGGTGGATTGGGACCGGGCGAGGGCGGAGAAGAAGCTAAAAATTGAGAGGGAGAAGATCGAGTTGGAGAAGCAAGAGGCGGCGATCAAATGGGAACTCGAGAAGATCAAGAAGAAGGGGATCAACGACCGTAGGGCGTCGGAGGCGGCAAGGGCGGCAGCGGCAGCGGATCATGCAGTCAGGATGCAGGCGGAGCACACAACCCGGATGCAGTCAAAGCAGGATGAGCACGCGACATGGATGGCTGCGTCCGGCCAGTGATCCGACAAGCACCCCTTCTCGCTCGGACATTGATTTCAGTTTGACATGTCCGGTTTGCTAAACTATGATTTGATTTGCTTTGTTTCGAAGTGTTGAATTCGGACAATTTGTATTGGATGATCGTCGTGTATGGATTGCACGGATTTGAGGATTAGCATTTGGGGTACGCGGATGTGCGACGCAATATATGAGAGGTCAGCGGGCATTGTCCGCGGACGCGCCTGCGGCATATAAGGGGTGGATGTGCCAAGTCGGGTTATAGATGCTCTTAAGATACATAAGCATCCCTTTGATATAGCAGTGTGAAAACAAGCATGTATAAAGGACAATAAACACCACGATAGCCAAGTTCAATTAAAGTTAACATCGAGTTGACCACAACCCTCTCTTTCTAAAAAGATCTTCCTATGGCATGGCCAAATTATTTACTTTGGGCATTTTCCTCATCGTTATCTTTTATTAGGATCGTGCTATCATTTTTTTGCATGGCAATACGTGTCTTATTTATAGAATAAGATCACCTTACACGAGTGAAAAGATTGAATAATCCTATGCAAAATACCATCGCATGTCCCTCTTCTTCGACACCACCAAAGCGGCCGCCAAAAGGAAAGAAGATAGATCACCTTTTCAATCGAGCTCAACGCGGCTCCATCGCTGATCTGCAACTTTACGGACCTCCAAAGTAGTTTGCCAGAAGCAAAAACATTGTCGTTGAAAGAATCAGACCGGGGCAACATGTCCCCAAACACGCCATCAAACTCCAGATTTGACGCCCCCGTATGACGACAACGTCGAAGGAGGAAACCAGAACTGCCATCCACCAACCACAAACTCAGCACAAGATGCACCATCTTCCAGCTGTCACTTGCGTAGCAACCGCCTGCACGTACTCCTGAACGACAAAACCTCCCTGCTCCACCATGACGCCGGAGACAACGCCGCAGGAACGGGGACAGAGCAGAAGGAGAGACACACCTGATGGAGTCGCCGTCGTCGCCTCGCTGACACCATCAATGAACCCTAACACCGTTGATCTGAAGGATCGGCAAACAAACGATGACATCAACTCCGAGACGCCACCATGAAGGACACCGCCGGTATGGGAGTGAAGCTGAGTCAGATTTATTCGTCCGGACGCCACTCCCACCACCCCGACGACGCGCCACGACCTACAAATCCAATCCCTAACTACAAACCATAGGAACAGGGTCCCCCTCCCTCCTGCCGCCGGAGCAGCAGCCGGAGGGAGAGGGGCCAACGCCCTCGCCGGTTGAGATCCGGTGAAAAAAAGAACCCCTCCCGAGTTCCCTAGTCGCCTGGCTCCTGGCGGTGGGTAGGGTAGGAAAACGATTTAGGATCACGCTATCGGAATACAGTCAATAGACTCTTGTGGAAGGAAGAAATACATATTGTTAAGGAGTGTATGGTGCCGTTTTATATCATGGTTCACTGTATAGAATGGCTACTGTACTTCTCCAAACCACAAAGAGCGCATGTTTATGCGTGACTTTCTACTCTATTTTTATGGGCTACTAACTGTTTCATGGTCGTTTAGCCAATTCCTTGTGAACAGTTTGTTGCAATCATAAACTGTAGGTGCTAGAGCAACAGAGGCATTATAGGATGGCATAACTGTTATTTATCATTATAAATTTTGTCCGCTTTGCATATCTTTTTCACACAAAAAAAGTAAATCATTAACTTGCTTTGTACTAATGCAGAACGCTTTGGTGCAGTAGCCCACAACACTTGTTCGAAGGTGCTCCATGAGTAACAAGTTTTAAGCTTCTAGGCTGCATTGACTGAATTTCAGTGTAGATGCTTCTGCATGTGCTTTGTCAGTTTGTCTTAATGAATAGTGGAGTAGAACATAAGCGTGCAAAAGGAACACCAAAACTGTCGATTTAGTCTTGTGGCAGTTGGAATGGGTAAAAAACTTAGTTTGTACATCGATTTAACTCTGCTCAGGGAATTGAAATATATCCCATGTTCACTTGTATAATGTGGTGCATATAGTTCATCTTGGGCATCTTGCAGTCTCACTGTACCTCCTGTGTTGTGTACCTTCAGTTCCATGAATGGCCTCTTCTTTTCGCATGTTCGAAGAAGACACTGCCAGCATGCATGAAAAATGTTGTTTATCTTTAGTTAAGCTAGCTTTGCAGTTTGTTCCGAAATATTGCTCTTCCAGCAGAGAGCAGAACAGAACAATGGCCTTTTTTGCAGCATGTGTCGTAGATGTTCACGGCGGGCAGGAGCTCTGAAGTTCCATCCTCTGGTGTTTAGAGCTTTGGTTAGAGACTGTGTTCAACTACTTACTGGTTCTTCTTGTTTTGCCGCACGCCTCCAACAGACAAAGTTCCAAGTGTAGCTTTGCCTCGAGAGGCATGGCGTGGTGTGTGGCCTTATGGATTTATCAATGTGTGAGCAAGGGATTCTCATTCTCCTACGGGACGGCCGCATGGTTTGGTTTTAGTTTTGCATGCATCTTGTTTTTTCAACTTAGTTTCGGGCCAAAGCTTAGATTCAGGGTGCTTGTCTCTGCTTGAACTGACAGGTTGTGTAATAAGCTCAAGACTATAGTGACTTTGTTCAGTCCTATCTACTGCACATGCTTTTGCGTGTGCAGAAGTGGATTTCTCCCAGATTTTACTTGGATGTAACACCAGATTATGCATGTGTTCCTGTGAACCCACCAGCCATTGCTGAAACCTGTCTTTCTCTATCCAGATTAGCACACGATGCCTCTCGCTCGCTCATAAGCAACAGACGAACCAGACCTTAAGGACTGCATTGCATAAACCAGGCTTCATATGCAGGGCAGGTCCAGGGACCAAGATTTAATTTATAGAAATGGCAGGGGCCGCGCGAACGCGTACCCCCTTTACCACAAATTATGACGTTCATTCTCCCACTTGGGGAGATGATGGGCCGACGCACCCACCAAGTGCAATGTGGGCCATTGACCCAGGCCACGGGCCTTGTTGATCACCCGTCGACCCCGTCCAGGTAAGTAAGGAGAACGTAGCACCTCGCCCTCCTCTTATACCCAGCGCTCCCGCTCGATTCCCCTTCGCTAAGCGAGGTGGGACTAAAATGCGAAGCGCGGCAGCAGCAGCAGGCGTGAAGGGAGGCGCGCGTTCTGGGAGGTTCGCTTCAGCGGGGTCGCGCTTGATCTATTTATAACTTTATATGGGCCTGAATGAAGGACGAGAGAGGCAGGCGTACGGGCCGTAGCTGTTTTGTGTGGCTTTTCTTTTTTTCTTTATGAAATGAGCGTTGCTCTCTCCTCTAAAAAGACCTGAAACATGGCCAATTCTTTCCGTCAGATAAGAAGCGGGATCCGCATCCACGCCAGGAACAAGCTGAGGATCCTTGTCGCCAACGCTAACCTGTACGTAGCCGTCCTCGACGAGGGGTGCTGGAAAGATCGGGATGAGGTGGGCGACGTGGTGCCGTCGGATTTCCGCGGCGCGACGCACGGCAGGGACTACTGCGTGTTGGGGAAAGGCAGCCTCCGTGTCCCAGCGGGGCCATCACCTGTAGCCCGTGTCGAGAGATAGAGACGACCCTTCGCCATCAGGTTTCCAAAGAAGTTTCAGTTTTCTAGTCCAATCCATTGCCAGTTTCAGCATGTATAGCACAACAAACTTTCATCTAGCATACCTTGATACTGAACACGGTGTCACTACCATGCCATGAGCTCTTCTGATATCATTTCTTGTGGTACATCAAAATGTAAACAACAAGTATATATAGTATTATCTATCATATGTTTATGTACACCCTGTTTTCCAAACAACTTATTGACTAGCCGTCACAACCAAGACTCGGACCAAGTATGCTGATGGGACTTCAAAATGGGCGAAAAACTATCGGGCGATGGCGGTAAGTATTCTCACCTTCTACTTCTTCGTTTGCATTCCAACCCCTCGGTATCAAGCATTCTTATGAACCTTTGTTGTCTCCACCATGATGCGGCTTATTATCTGAGAGATTGCCATGGCACTAAAAGCATCAAGTACAATATGTCAAATTCACGATATTGTATAAAATAGAGTGCCCCTAGCTTGTTTACAACAAGCTGATTTGCGTCTCAAGGTGAGCTACAATGTTGAGGTTCGTAGGAAAGGAAACCCTTGCTCGAGATGACAAAGAGTTTAGCAACTATTGAGTCCCCTATGGCCCACCGTTGTGCAAACATTTAAGGTGCATCTGGTGTTTTTTCTAGGTTGTTGTGGATCCTTAACAGCCGTTGGAAATCATTATGTGCTGGCTTTGTCCATGTTCTCATGGTATTTGATGCTACATGTGAAGTTGCAATGTAGACAATAAACGATGGACGGTGCATGCTCCAATCTCTTGAGCGGTAGTACACTTAGCTATGACTATGGCTCACTTATGTCCAGCAAGTCTTGCGGACAGGCAAACCAGCCGGGAAGCTATTGATTCCAGATGCCTCCTCTTCTTATTCAACCGACATGTAGCTTGCCCGTGAAACTTGTGTTTTCATTTTCAACTTCCTCTGTGTTTCCAGCTACACTTCTCACATAGTTAGATGTATTTGGTTGTGTTGGCTTGCTCCGTAGCATCAAGATGACATACTACTATTTATTATGGAGGCCATTGGCTAGACGACCACTCTCGCTTTGAGATCATGATGAATAGATGTACTACATCATAACTCACGATTCATGTTAGTCATCAACCATGCATGGGTTGCCGTGTAAGGTCCATCATATTAATGGTTGTGGATGACTGCACATGTATCATGCATAAATTTGAAATTGTATGTAGCATGCAAAATAATTGATGCAAAGTGACTGTCGTAACAAACTCTTGTGGAAGGAAGAGAATACCTATTGTTAAGTATTAGAGTATAGGTCGGTTACTATGGCCGGACTGTTTCGGTTGTAATTCTATCTCTATTAGTCTTGAAGTCCAAGTTTTGTAATCTATATAAACATGCCTTTGAGGTCCCAATCAACACGGTTATTATTCTCCAAATATCCAATTATCATGGTATCAGACGCCTAGGTTTTCTGCACCTAGCATGGCACCGCCAGCCGCGCCGCCGCCACGGCCGACTCGGCCCCTCTTCTCCATGGCTGAGTTCCGCGCCGCCGGTTCCCTTCCTTCTTCTTCCTCCTCCATAACCACCCAACCAATCCATCCTCAACTCCCAATGATATCCCTAGCCAACACCATCGCCGACGTCTCCCCCTTCATCCCGATCTCCTTAGATCTTGGAGCCCACAACTACTACCATTGGCGCCACCTCTTCAACATCCACCTCGGCCGCTGCGGCCTCCGCCACCACATCGACCCATCCTACCCTCCGCAGCACGCAGATCCACACTGGGTGAAAGATGATCTCGCCATCATCGAGTGGATTTACACCCGCATCTCCATGGAGCTCTTCAATCTGGTCTCTTCCAACGACGCCACCGCTGCCGAGCTTTGGGCCTCCCTCCAGCAGTTGTTCCAGGACAACTCCGACGCGTGCATCAATGCCCTCAACACCGAGCTCCGTACGACCGTCCAGGAAGATGCCCCAGTCATCGTCTTCTGCCAGCAGATCAAGGCCATCGACGACGAACTTCGTGAACTCGGTGATCACGTCGACGACCGCGTCCTCATCAACGCCCTCCTCGTCAGCCTCGGTGAGCAGTTCGAGAAGTAGCAATCCTTCATCCCCATGCTCAAGCCCTACCCCACCTTCAAGGAGGTCCGCTCCCTCCTCCAGCAAGAAGAGAAGAACCAAGCTCGCAAGGCGCAACGGCCATCGCAGGTGTTTCACGCCGCTCCTGCCGCGGCCGCGGCTCCCGCGCTTGGGCTGCCGCGCCAATCTACCGCAGGCCCGGTAAGCCCGGTAGGCCCGGCAACTGCTCCTCCATTGCCCCCCGGCTGGTGCCCGAGCCCTAACTACCGGGCAAGAACCCGATCTACCGGCCTCCTGCACCTCGCATTGTCGGCACTGCACCAGCTTCGCCATCGGTCGTTCCATCGCCACCAGTTCCTCAACACGATCCTTGGACTGGCCTTGTCCAAGCTTGGCCGATGCCCTGGTTGGCTCCTTCGCCGTATGACGCCCCTCCTGCGTACACGGGCACGTGGAGCCCCGGTCTTCGACCAGCCACCGGCTCTCTTGGACTCCTTGGGCCCAAGCCGCCGGCGCACGTCTACACCGCCACTCTTACGCCACCTCCCAACGTGCCAAGCCTGCCACCACCCTACTACACCTTGCCAGCTCCCTACGGCACCATGCAGGCCCCGACAGCCTACTACCAGCCGCCGACCCTGCCCTATGCTCCGATGCAACCTCCTGGCCCCTCTGCTCCTCCACAGCAGTCGGCTTGGGATCAAGCCGCCTTCATCAACGCCATGAAAAACTTTACTCTCAATAACGAAGGTACGGGTTGGATTTTCAATTCTGGTGCATCCTCGCATATGTCTTCAAATATGAATTTGCTGTCAGCTTGTTTCCCTTCTATTTTTTTCTACAATCACCATTGGTGATGGTTCCACCATACCTGTTTCATGCACTGGTCATTCCTACATCTCTTCCACTTACGCCAACTTTCTTCTCCGCAATATTCTTGTTGTCCCTTCCCTCATCAAGAATCTTATTTCTGATCGCCAACTTTGCATTGACAATAAAGTTATTTTGGCTTTTGACCCTTTTGGTTTGTTTGTGAAGGATCTGAACAACGGGGGAGGTCCTCGCTCGATACAATAGCACGGGCGATCTTTATCCTCTTCATGGCACCCCTACATCCACTCCCCGATCCATACTTGCATCAGTTGATATGTGGCATCGTCGTCTAGGACACCCCAACAAAACCACGTTGTCATCTTTGCTTCAAGAATTTTGTATTCCTAGTTCTAGCGTTCCTCATAATCCTTCTCTTTGTAATGCCTGTCAATGCGGCAAACATGCTAGATTACCTTTTGGAACCTCTACTACCCTTAGCACTTTTCCATTTGAGTTACTTCACTGTGATTTATGCACCTCTCCTGTTCCTAGTGTCTTTGCTTACAAATATTATCTTGTGAGCAAGTTCGGATGACTATTCTCATTTTATTTGGACTTTTCCTATTCGTGCTAAAACTGAAGTTCATGCCAACTTTCTCAATTTTCGACCATATGTTCTCACCCACTTTGGCTTGCCAATTCACTTTATTCAATCTGATAATGGTCGTGAATTTGACAACACTCAAAACCGCAACTTTTTTCTCTCTCAAGGCATTCTTCTTCGCTTTTCATGTCCTTATACATCTCCTCAAAATGGTAAAGCTGAATGCTCTCTTCGCTCCATTAATGACATTCTTCGCACATTGCTATTACAGGCTTCTCTTTGTTGGGGAACGTTGCATGGGAAACAAAAAAAATCCTACGCACACGCAAGATCTATCCATGGTGATGAGCATCTACGAGAGGGAGAGGGGATCTACGTACCCTTGTAGATCACTAAGCAGGAAGCGTTAAGAAACGCGGTTGATGTAGTCGAACGTCTTCACGATCCAAATCGCCGAGTGTCCCGCGATCCATTCACGGTCCGTCCCGATCTAGCACCGAACGGACGACACCTCCGCGTTCAGCACACGTACGGCTTGATGAAGATCTCCGCCTTCTTGATCCAGCAAGAGGAAGCGGAGAGGTAGACGAGTTCTTTGGCAGCGTGATAGCGCTGCAGCAATGATGGTGGAGCAATCTCAGCAGGGCTTCGCCTAAGCACAGCTGAAACCGATCTAGAGGAGAAACTACAAACTAGAGGGTAGGGTTGCACGTGGCTGAAAAATCTTGTGCAAAAACCTTAAAACCTCTAGTATATATAGGAGGAGAGGAGGAGGAGGCTTGGCGCCAGGGCCAGTCCCTCTTTGGTTCAGCCGAAGTGGAGAAGAGGAGTCCTCCTCCTCCACTCCTAGTAGGATTAGGACTCCTTCCTTATTTCCACCTTTTTGCCTTTTTTCCACCTTTTCCACTTTGGAATTTCTTCCCAGACGCATGGGCCTTGTGTGGGACTTTGGCCAGCACACTAAGAGCTGGTATTTATCCTTCCACAGCCCATGTAGCCTCTTGGGTCGAAATACACCTCCCGATGGTCACCCGGTACCCTCCCGGCACTCCCGGTACACTACCGATGAGCCCGGAACTTTTCCGGCGACCAAAACAGGACTTCCTATATATCAATCTTTACCTACGGACCATTCCGGAGCTCCTCATGATGTCCGAGATCTCATCCAGGACTCTGAACAACCTTCGTTCACCACCATATATAAATCTATACTATCAAAACGTCACCGAACCTTAAGTGTGCAGACCATGCGGGTTCAAGAACTATGTAGACATGACCGAGACACCTCTACAGTCAATAACCAATAGCGGGACATGGATGCCCATATTGGTTCCTACATATTCTACGAATATCTTTATTGGTCGAACCTCTATGTCAAGGATTCAGTTAATCTCGTATGATGTTCCCTTTGTTCTTCGATATGTTACTTGCCCGAGATTCGATCGTCGGTATCTCGATACCTAGTTCAACCTTGTTACCGGCAAGTCTCTTTACTCGTTCCGTAATACAAGATCTCGTGACTAACACTTAGTCACATTGCTTGCAAGGCTTATTGTGATGTTGTATTACCGAGTGGGCCCTGCTACTTCTCAAGCGTGCGTTGGTTTTTCCCTTGAAGAGGAAAGGGTCATGCGACAAAGTAGAGGTAAGTATTTCCCTCAGTTTGAGAACCAAGGTATCAATCTAGTAGGAGTATCAAGATGAGGCACCAAGAAACCTGCACAAACACAAACAAACTTGCACCCAACGCGAAAAAGGGGTTGTCAATCCCTTCACGATTACTTGCAAGGTGAGATCTGATAGTGATAATGAGTAAATATAAATAAGTAAATAAAATTGCAGCAAGGTATTTTTGGTGTTTTTATGTTTAGATCTAAATATATAATATGTAAAATAGACCCGGGGGCCATAGTGTTCACTAGAGGCTTCTCTCATGATAGCAAGTATTACGGTGGGTGAACAAATTACTGTTGAGCAATTGATAGAATAGCGCAAAGTCATGACGATATCTAAGGCAATGATCATACATATAGGCATCATGTCCGAGACAAGTAGACCGATACTTTCTGCATCTACTACTATTACTCCACAAATCGACCGCTATCCAACATGCATCTAGTGTATTAAGTTCATAAGAAACGGAGTAATGCTTTAAGCAAGATGACATGATGTAGAGGGATAGATTCATGCAATATGATATAAACCCCATCTTTTTACCCTTGATGGCAACAACATGATACGTGCCTCGCTACCCCTTTTGTCACTAGGTGAGGACACCACACGGTATGAACCGAAAACCAAGCACTTCTCCCATTGCAAGAATCATAGATCAAGTTGACCAAACGAAACCTATAACTCGAAGAGAATTACAAGGATATGAAATCATGCATATAAGAATTCAGAATTGACTCAAATAATATTCATAGATAATCTGATCATAAATCCACAATTCATCGGATCTCAACAAACACACCGCAAAAGAGGATTACATCGGGTAGATCACCATGAAGATCATGGAGAACTTTGTATTGAAGATCAAAGAGAGAGAAGAAGCCATCTAGCTACTAGCTATGGACCCGAAGGTCTGATGTGAACTACTCACGCATCATCGGAGAGGCAAGGGAGGCAATGGTGTTGATGAAGATGGCCTCCGGCGATGAATTCCCCTCCGGCAGGATGCCGAAACGGTCTCCCGATTTGCTTTTGGTGGCTTTGGAGGTCTGCGGCAGCGGAACTTGCGATCTTGGTTTATTTTCGAGGGTTCCGTATTTATAAGGCCATCTGGAGTCGGGAACAAGTCAAGAGGTGGCACGAGGAGGTCACGAGCCCCCTAACCGTGGCCAGGGGGGCCCGCGCCTCCCAGGCTCGTGGCTTCCTCGGGCCGCCTCTCCGGTATCTTTTTCTTCAGGTATTTTTATATTTTCCAAAAAAATCACGGCAAAAGTTTTATTCCATTTGGACTTCGTTTGATATTCCATTCTGAAAAAGGTCAAAAACACGGAAAAAACAGGAACTGGCACTGGGCACTGAGTTAATAAGTTAGTCCCAAAAATCATATAAAATAGTATATTCATGCATATAAAACATCCAAAGTTGATAATATAATAGCATGGAACAATCAAAAATTATAGATATGTTTGAGACGTATCAGGCCCTGAGATACCTCTTCGTCACACGAAGTAACAAATCCTAGTCTTGATCCATACCAACCCAACAGACACCCTCGGAGATACCTGTAGAGCACCTTTATAGTCACCCAGTTATGTTGCGGCATTTGATACGCACAAGGCACTCCTTCGGTGTCCGTGAGTTGCATGATCTCTTGGTCATGGGAACATATACTTGACATGCAGAAAACTGTAGCAATAAACTGACACGATCATATGCTACGTTTATAGTTTGGGTCTTGTCCATCCCATCATTCTCCTAATGATGTGATCCCATTATCAAATGACATCTTATGTCAATGGCTAGGAAACCTTGACCATCTTTGATCAACGAGCTAGTTCACTAGAGGCATACTCGGGACAAAGTGTTGTCTATTCATCCACACATGCAATATGTTTCCAGTCAATACAATTATAGCATGGATAATAAACAATTATCATGAACAAGGAAATATAATAATAAACACATAATTTATTGCCTCTAGGGCATATTTCCAACAGTCTCCCACTTGCACTAGAGTCAATAATCTAGTTCACATCACTATGATTTTTATTGTAATGAATCAAACACCCATGCAGTTCTGGTGTTGATCATGTTTAGCCCTTGGAAGAGGTTTAGTCAACGGGTCTGCAACATTCAGATCCGTGTGCACTTTGCAAATATTTATGTCCTTCTCCTCGATGTAATCACGGATGGAATTGAATTGTCGCTTTATGTGTCTGGTCCTCTTGTGAAACATTGGTTCCTTGGCCAGAGCAATGGCACCAGTGTTGTCATAGAACAGAGTCATTGGATTTAGTGCACTAGGCACTACTCCAAGATCTGTCATGAACTGCTTCATCCAGACACCTTCCTTCGCTGCCTCCGAGGCTGCGATGTACTCCACTCGCATGTAGAATCGGCCACCACACTTTGTTTGGAACTACACCAGCTTACAGCTCCCCCGTTGAGAATAAACACGTATCCGGTTTGCGACTTAGAGTCATCCGGATCAGTGTCAAAGTTTGCATCGACGTAACCCTTTACGACGAGGTCTTCATCACCTCCATAAACGAGAAACATTTCCTTAGTCCTTTTTAGGTACTTAAGGATATTCTTGACCGACGTCCAGTGCTCCATTCCAGGATCACTTTGAAACCTTCCGGCCATACTTATGGCAAGGCTGACATCGGGTCTTGTGCACAGCATTTCATACATGATAGAGCCTATGGCTGAAGCTTAGGGGATGATACTCGTCTTCTCTCTATCTTCTGCAGTCACTTGGCATTGAGTCTTACTCAACTTCACACCTTGTAACACAGGCAAGAACCCCTTCTTGGAATGATCCATTTTGAACTTCTTCAAAACTTTATCAAGGTATGTGCTCTGTGAAAGTGCTATTAAGCGTCTCGATATATCTCTATAGATCTTAATGCCTAATATGAAAGCACCTTCTCCTAGGTCCTTCATTGAAAAACTCTTGTTCAAATATTCCTTCACGCTTTCTAGCATTTCTATATTGTTTCTAATCAGCAATATGTCATCCACATATAATATTAGAAACGCTATAGAGATCCCACTCACTTTCTTGTAAATACAAGCTTCTCCATAAACTTGTATAAACCCAAACGCTTTGATCACCTCATCAAAAACGCTTATTCCAACTCCGAGATGCTTGCACCAGTCCATAAATGGATCGCTGGAGTTTGCAAACTTTGTCAGCATTCTCTGGATCGACAAAAACTTGTATGAAACCGTTGAGGAACTCTGTTTTGACATCCATCTGCCAAATTTCATAGTCGAAATATGAAGCTATTGCTAACATGATTCTGACGGACTTAACCATCGCTACGGGTGAGAAGGTCTCATCATAGTCAACTCCTTGAACTTGTGAAAAACCCTTTGCCACAAGTCGAGCTTTATAGACGGTGACATTACCGTCCGCGTCCGTCTTCTTCTTAAAGATCCATTTGTTCTGAATGGCCTTTTGCCCTTTAGGTAATACTTCCAAAGTCCATACTTTGTTTTCATACATGGATCCCATCTCGGATTTCATGGCCTCTAACCATTTCTCGGAATCTGGGCCATCATCGCTCCTCCATAGCTCGTAGGTTCATTGTTGTCCAACAACATGACCTCCAAGACAGGGTTGCCGTACCACTCAGGAGTAGTACGCGCCCTTGTCGACCTACGAGGTTCAATAGTAACTTGATCCAAAGCTTCATGATCATCGTCATTAACTTCCTCTTCAACTATTGTAGGTTCCACAGAAACATCTTTCTATGTTGTGCTACTTTCTGGTTGAAGTAAAGGTTCAATAACCTCATCAAGCTCTATTTTCCTCCCACTCAATTCTTTCGAGAGAAACTCTTTCTCAAGAAATGTTCTATTCTTAGCGAAAAACACTTTGCCTTCGGATATGAGATAGAAGGTATACCCAACTGTCTCTTTCGGGTATCTTATGAAGACGCATTTCTCCACTTTGGGTTCCAGCTTTTCAGGCTGAAGCTTTTTGACATAAGGATCACATCCCCAAACTTTAAGAAACGACAACTTTGGCCTCTTGCCAAACCACAGTTCATATGGCGTCGTCTCAACGGATTTCGATGGTGCCCTATTTAAAGTGAATGCAACTGTCTCTAATGCATAACCCCAAAACGATAGTGGCAAATTGGCAAGAGACATCATATAACGCACCATATCTAATAAGGTTCGATTACGATGTTCGAACACACCATTACGCTGTGGTGTTCCGGGCGTTTTCAACTGTGAAACAATTCCACACTGTCTTAAGTGACTGCCAAACTCATAACTCAGATATTCACCTCCTTGATCAGATCGTAGGAATTTGATCTTCTTGTTACGATGATTCTCAACTTCACTCTAAAATTGCTTGAACTTTTCAAACGTTTCAGACTTATGTTTCATTAAGTAAATATACCCATATCTACTTAAGTCAACGGTGAAGGTGAGAAAATAACGATATCCACCGTGCGCTACAACTTTCATTGGACCGCACACATCAGTATGTATGATTTCCAACAAGTCACTTGCCCATTCCATTGTTCCAAAGAACGGCGTTTTAGTCATCTTGCCCATGAGGCATGGTTCACATGTGTCAAGTGATTCAAAATCAAGTGAC
Source organism: Hordeum marinum (assembly GCA_022496015.1). NCBI lineage: Eukaryota > Viridiplantae > Streptophyta > Magnoliopsida > Poales > Poaceae > Hordeum > Hordeum marinum. The sequence goes on from CM039676.1 coordinate 473,578,937, forward strand.
TCCAAAAGTCCATCAGCATGGAGCTTCCTCATGCGTTTTACACCAATATGACCCAAACGGCAGTGCCACAAGAAAGTGGTACTATCATTATCTACACTACATCTTTTGGCATCAACGTTATGGACATGTGTATCATCACTATCAAGATTTAATATGAATAAACCCCTCACATTGGGTGCATGACCATAAAAGATATTACTCATATAAATAGAACAACCATTATTCTCTGATTTAAATGAGTAACCGTCTCGCAATAAACAAGATCCAGATATAATGTTCATGCTTAACGCAGGCACTAAATAACAATTATTCAGGTTCATCACTAGTCCCAATGGTAATCGAAGAGAGAGCGTGCCGACAGCGATCACATCAACCTTGGAACCATTTCCCACGTGCATCGTCACTTCGTCCTTAGCCAGCCTCCGTCTATTTCGTAGGTCCTGCTTTGAGTTCCAAATGTTAGCAACCGAACCGGTATCAAATACCTAGGCACTACAACGAGAGCTAGTAAGGTACACATCAATAACATGTATATCATACATACCTTGTTTGTTGTTGGCCGCCTTCTTGTCAGCCAGGTACTTGGGGCAGTTCTGCTTCCAGTGACCAGTTCCCTTGCAATGAAAGCACTCAGTTTCTCGCTTGGGTCCAGCCTTGGGTTTCTTTACAGGAGGAGCAACTGCTTTGCCATCCTTCTTGGATTTAACCTTATTGCCCTTGCCCTTGCCATTCTTCTTGAAACTAGTGGTTTTATTGACCATCAACACTTGATGTTCTTTTTGGATTTCAGACTCAGCGACTTTCAGCATCGCAAATAGCTCGGCGACTGACTTGTTCATCCCGTGCATGTTATAGTCCATCACAAAGCTCTTGTAGCTAGGTGGCAGTGATTGAAGAACTCTGTCAGTGATCGCCTCTGGCGGAAGGGCAATTCCCAACTCCGTCAGACGAGTCGAATACCCAGACATTCTGAGTATATGTTCACGGATAGACCCGTTCTCCTCCATTTTGCAAGCATAGAACTTATCGGAGGTCCCATACCTCTCGATCCGGGCATTCTTCTGAAAGATAAACTTCAACTCCTGGAACATCTCATATGCTCCATGACGTTCAAAACGTCTTTGAAGTCCCGGTTCTAAGCCATAAAAAATTGCACACTGAACTATAAAGTAATCTCCAGAACATGCCTCCCAAGCGTTCTTAACATCTTCGGATGACATGTCTTCGGGTTGGTCACAAAGAGGTGCATCAAGGACATATGATTTCTGGGAAGCCATGAGGATAATCGTCAGATTATGGGCCTAGTCAACAAAGTTACTTCCATCATCTTTCAACTTAGCTTTCTCTAGGAACGCATTAAAATTCAGGGGTGCTACTGCGCGAGCCATTGATCTACAACATAAATATGCAAAGGTTACTTAGACTATTGTTCAAGATAATGAGTTTAGTTAATCAAATTACTAAAGCTCCCACTCAAATTGACATCCCTCGGGTCATCTGAGTATCACATGATCCAAATTCACCAACTCAAGTCCGATCATCACGTTAGTTGAGGTGGTTTCAATGGTGAACATCATCATGTTGATCATATCTACTATATGACTCATGTTCGATTTTTCGGTCTCTTGTGTTCCGAGGCCATGTCTGTACATGCTAGGCTCATCAAGTTTAACCAGAGTGCTCTGCATGTCCAACACTGGCTTGCACCCGTTGTATGTGAACGTAGAGTCTATCACACCCAATCATCACGTGGTGTCTCGACACGACGAACTTTCGCAACGATGCACACTCGGGGAGAACACAATTCATCTTGAAATTTAAGTTCGGGATCACCTCATAATGCTACCGTCGTCCTAAGCAAAACAAGGTGCATAAAAGGATTAACATCACATGCAAATCATAAGTGACATGATATGGCCATGAACTTGTGCTTTTGATCTCCATCTTGAAAGCACCGGCATGATCTCCATCGTCACCGGCACGACACCATGATCTCCATCATCTTGATCTCCATCAACGTGTCGCCATCGGGCTTGTCGTGTCCACCATGCTTCTACTACTATTTCTACCGTTTAGCGATAAAGTAAAGCGTTACATAGCGATTAATGATTGACACGCATGTCATACAATAATTAAAGACAACCCTATGGCTCCTTCCGGTTGCCGTACTCATCGACATGCAAGTCGTGATATTCTATACAACACATGATCATCTCATACATCACATATATCTCATCATGTAATTGGCCATATCACATCACAACATACCCTGCAAAAACAAGTTAGACGTCCTCTAATTGTTGTTGCATGTTTTACGTGGCTGCTACAGGTATCTAGCAAGAACAATTCTTACCTACGCATAAACCACAACGGTGATACATAAGTTGCTTATCAACCTTCTCAAGGACCGTCTTAGTCGAATCCGATCCAACTAAAGTAGGAGAAACAGACACCCGATAGCCATCTTTGTGCAACGAAGTTACACGTCAGTCGATGGAACCGGTCTCTCGTAAGCATACGAGTAAGGTTGGTCCGGGCCGCTTCATCCCACAATACTGCTGAACCAAAACACGACCAAGGTAGGAAGCAATCTAAACATCAATGCCCACAAACTCTTTGTGTTCTACTCGAGATCTCATCTACACATAGACCTAGCTCATGATGCCACTGTTGGGGAACGTTGCATGGGAAACAAAAAAAATTCCTACGCACACGCAAGACCTATCCATGGTGATGAGCATCTACGAGAGGGAGGGTGGATCTACGTACCCTTGTAGATCGCTAAGAGGGAAGCGTTATGAAACGCGGTTGATGTAGTCGAACGTCTTCGCGATCCAAATCGCTCAGTGTCCCGCGATCCAATCATGATCCGTCCCGATCTAGCATCGAACGGACGACACCTCCGAGTTCAGCACACGTACGGCTTGATGACGATCTCCGCCTTCTTGATCTAGCAAGAGGGAGTGGAGAGGTAGACGAGTTCTCTGGCAGCGTGACGGCGCTGTGGCGATGGTGGTGGAGCAATCTCAGCAAGGCTTCGCCTAAGCACAGCTGAAACCGATCTAGAGGAGAAACTACAGACTAGAGGGTAGGGTTGCACGTGGCTGAAAAATCTTGTGCAAAAACCCTAAAACCTATAGTATATATAGGAGGAGAGGAGGAGGAGGATTGGCATAGGGGCCAGCCCCTCTTTGGTTCGGCCGAAGTGGAGAGGAGGAGTCCTCCTCCTCCACTCCTAGTAGGATTAGTACTCCTTCCTTATTTCCACCTTTTTGCCTTTTTTCCACCTTTTCCAATTTGGAATTTCTTCCCAAATGCATGGGCCTTGTGTGGGACTTTGGCCAGCCCACTAAGGGCTGGTATTTATCCTCCCACAGCTCATGTAGCCTCTTGGGGCGAAATACACCTCCCGATGGTCACCCGGTACCCTCCCGGCACTCCCGTTACACTACCGATGAGCCCGAAACTTTTCCAGCGACCAAAACAGGACTTCCTATATATCAATCTTTACCTCCGGACCATTTCGCAGCTCCTCGTGACATCCAGGATCTCATCCGGGACTCCGAATAACCTTTGTTAACCACCATATATAACTCTATACTACCAAAACATCACCGAACCTTAAGTGTGCAGACCCTGTGGGTTCGAGAACTATGTAGACATGACCGAGACACCTCTATGGTCAATAACCAATAGCGGGACATGGCTGCCCATATTGGTTCCTACATATTCTACGAAGATCTTTATTGGTCGAACCTCTATGTCAAGGATTCAGTTAATCCCGTATGATGTTCCCTTTGTTCTTCGGTATGTTACTTGCCCGAGATTCGATCGTCGGTATCTCCATACCTAGTTCAACCTCGTTACCGGCAAGTCTCTTTACTCGTTCCGTAATACAAGATCCCATGACTAACATTTAGTCACATTGCTTGCAAGGCTTATTGTGATGCTGTATTACCGAGTGGGCCCTGAGATACCTCTCCGTCACACGGAGTAACAAATCCCAGTCTTGAACCATACCAACCCAACAGACACCCTCGGAGATACCTGTAGAGCACCTTTATAGTCACCAGTTACGTTGCGATGTTTGATACACACAAGGCACTCCTCCGGTGTCCGTGAGTTGCATGATCTCATGGTCATAGGAACATATACTTGACATGCAGAAAACTATAGTAATAAACTGACACGATCATATGCTATGTTTATAGTTTGGGTCTTGTCCATCCCATCATTCTCCTAATGATGTGATCCCATTATCAAATGACATCTTATGTCAATGGCTAGGAAACCTTGACCATCTTTGATCAACGAGCTAGTTCACTAGAGGCATACTCGGGACAAAGTGTTGTCTATTCATCCACACATGCAATGTTTTTCCAGTCAATATAATTATAGCATGGATAATAAACAATTATCATGAACAAGGAAATATAATAATAAACACTTTATTTATTGCCTCTAGGGCATATTTCCAATACTCTTCCCTCTTGTTTTTGGGCCGAAGCCCTTCGCACTGCAACACTACTAATAAATATTTGACCAACCAAGACATGTCCTCTTTATTCGCCTTTTCAATCTCTTTTTCTCTCCCATCCCGACTATTCTTTTTTGCGTGTTTTTGGTTGTCTTTGTTTTCAGAACACCGCCTCTGCCGCCTCCAACAAACTCGCCTCTGCCGCCTCCAACAAACTCGAATCACGTTCACTACCTTGCATTCATCTTGGTCTTTGTGACGATCACAAAGGATATCATTGTTTCGATCCATCTTATAGTCGTGTGCTTGTCTCTCGCCATGTCACATTCAATGAAAACAATTTGCCTATACCACATCACCCAATCACCAGCAAACCACCACCACCTCTGCCGCGACCTCTCCCTCTCCCACGGCGAAGTCGGCAAGCCTGAGGCAGCCGGCAGGCCCGGCAAACCCGGCAAACCCGGCCAATCTGGCAGGGCCGGCAAGCCCCGCAAGCCCGGCAGGCCCCACAACCGGCGATACCGACAACCCGCAATACCGGCAAGCCCGACAACCGGCAGGACTGGCAAGAGCAACCAGCAAGCCCGACAACTCCACCATCTCAACCACCACTCCCACCCAACGTCGTACCTATTCCACCACCCACTAATGATCACATAATGTGCACCCGTGGCAAATGCGGCTTCCTTCTACCCACAAAACGCCTCAACCTCACGGCCACCCCAACCCTCTCTCCTATTCCCACTTCTTACAAACGAGCTCTTCTTGATCCTCTTTGGCTCTCAGCTATGCGCGATGAATTTAACGCTCTTCAGCAAAATAATGCATGGACTCTTGTTCCCAAACCTCCTGGTGTTAATGTTGTTTCTAGAAAATGGGTCTTTCATTATAAATTTCATTCTGATGGCACTCTTGCTCGTTACAAAGCCAGATGGGTGTGTCGTGGTTTTTCTCAGCAACATGGCATTGATTTTGATGAAACTTTCTCTCCCGTCGTTAAACCAGGTACTATTCGTGTTGTTCTTAGTCTTGTCGTTTCCTCCTCTTGGCCCATTCATCAGCTAGATGTTATAAATGCTTTTCTTCAGCACTCTTAATGAAGCAGTTTATTGTCAGCAACCATCTGGTTTTGAGGATCCCTCTTCTCCCAATTTTGTTTGCCTTCTTAACAAATCTCTTTATGGTCTTAAACAAGCTCCTTGTGCATGGTTTCAACGTTTTGCTGCCTTTATTCAAACAGTAGGCTTCATTCCATCAAAATCTGATTCTTCATTATTTATTTTTCACTCCTCTTCCAACAATGCCTATCTCTTGCTTTATGTTGATGATATAGTTCTCACGGCTAGCTCTGACTCTTTTCCCCAACATATAATCTCTTCTCTTAGTCAAGAATTTTCCATGACTGATCTTGGTCCTCTTCATCATTTTCTTGGCGTTACCGTTTCTTGCACAAAGTCTACCCTTTTTCTCTCTCAACGATCCTATCTTTTAGACTTGCTTTCTTGTTCTGGTATGTCTGATTGTCAACCCTCTAGTACAGAGGCCGACATTGGTGCCAAATTGTCGGCTGATGGTGATCCTGTTTTTGACCCCACTTTGTATCGTAGCATCACCGGTGCTCTTACTAGGCCCGACATTTCATACTCCGTTCAGCAAGACTGTCTTTTTATGCATGACCCTCGTGCTCCTCATCTTGCTCACGTCCACCGCATTCTTCGCTATTTAAAAGGAACTCTTGATCATGGTCTTCTCATTAATTCTTCTTCTCGACAAGCTTGACAGTTTATTCTAATGTAGACTGGGCAGGTTGTCCAGATACTCGATGGTCCACATCCGGATTTTGTGTTTATTTGGGTGATAATCTTGTTTCTTGGTGTTCTAAAAGGCAGGTAACAATTTCCAGGTCTTGTGCTGAGGCTAAGTATAGGTCGGTTGCTCATGTTGTGGCTGAAGTGGTATGGTTGCGTCAGCTTCTAGTGGAACTTCATCGCTCACTTGATCGTGCAACCATCGTTCATTGTGATAACATCTCTGTAGTATACATGGCTTCCAATCCACTCCAGCATCGTCGCACCAAGCACATTGAGATTGACATACACTTCGTTCGAGAGAAGGTGGCTCTTGGCAAGGTCCGTGTTCTTCATGTACCTACCAGTGCTCAATTTGCTGGTATTTTCACCAAAGGACTTCCAACTGCGTCCTTCACCGACATTCGATCCAGTCTCAACATCGTTACTCCTGATGCTGAGACTGCCGGGGGATATTAGAGTATAGGTCGGTTACTATGGCCGGCTGGTTTCGGTTGTAGTTCTATCTCTATTAGTCTTGGAGTCCAACTTTTGTAATTTATATAAACAACCCTTTGAGGCCCCAATCAACACAGTTGTTATTCTTCATTTATCCAATTATCATTAAGGAACAAGGAGTGTATCGTGCCGTTTTATATCATCGTTCATATATAGAAAGGCTACTAGACTTCTCCAAACCACAAAGAGTGCATGTTTATGCATGACTTTCTACTCTATTTTTATGGGCTACTAACTGTTTCAAGGTCGTTTAGCCAATTCCTTCTGAACAGTTTGTTGCAATCATAAACTGTAGGTGCTAGAGCAACAGAGGCATTATGGGCTGGCATAACTGTTATTTATCATTATAAAAAAAATTCGCTTTGCATATCTATTTCACAAAAAAAGTAAATCATTAACTTGCTCTGTACTAATGCAGAACGCTTTGGTGCAGTAGCCCACAACACTTGGCCGAAGCTGCTCCATGAGTAACAAGTTTTAAGCTTCTAGGCTGCATTGACTGAATTTCAGTGTAGATGCTTCTGCATGTGCTTTGTCAGTTTGTCTTAATGAATAGTGGAGTAGAACATAAGCGTGCAAAAGGAACAGCAAAACTGTCGATTTACTCTTGTGGCAGTTGGAATGGGTAATCAGCTAAGCTTGTACATCGATTTACTCCGGTCAGGGAACTGAAACATATCCCATGCTCACCTAGCTACACAATGCGGTGCAGATAGCTCATCTTGGACATGTCGCAGCCTTTTTGCAGTATGTGCGGTAGATGTTCATGGCAGGAGCTCTGAAGTTCTTGCAGGTGGTTCCATCCTCTGGTATTTTGAGCTTAGTTATAGACAGTGTTCAGCTACTTACTGGTTCTTATTTTGCTGGAAGCCTCGAGACTGACAATGTTCTAAGTGTAGCTTTGCCTCAAGAGGCATGGCATGGTGTGGGGCCTTATGGATTTATCAATGTGTGAGCAAGGGATTCTCCTACGTGACGCGTGCATGGTTTGGTTCAGTTCAGCACAACTTAGTTTCAGGTTAAGTTCAAGGCTTAGATTCGGGGTGCTTGTCTCTGCTTGCTTGAACTGACTTTATTCAGTCCTACCTGTCCATGTTTTTGTTCGTGCAGCAGTGAATTTCTCCCAAAACATTTACTTAATTGTAATCGGAAGGTGCAGAACACAGCTCACTACTCCAGTATAATTTACTTAGCATGTTGTTAGGTCGTTCATGTTGCTTAGAGAAACCTGGATCATAAGTTCAACCCTCCAGGCCATTTACTGAATTTTTCTCTGTTCAGATGATAAAACAATTGGCCTCAGACTCAACATAAGCACCAGATGAACCAGACCAGGGACTGGATTGTAAAAACGTACTTCTTAAGCAAGCCACGCCAGGAGCACAATTTTAATTTCAACTTATTGGCAGGGACCGCGCGAACGCACACCCCCTCTATCACAAATTATGACGTTCATTCTCCCACTTGGGGAGATGATGGGCCAACGCACCCACCAAGTGCAATGTGGGCCATTGACCCAGGCCACGGGCCTTATTGATCGCCCGTCAACCCCGTCCAGGTAAGTAAGAAGAACGTAGCACCTCGCCCTCCTCTTATACCCAGCGCTCCCGCTCGATTCCCCTCCGCTAGGCGAGGTGGTACTAAAAACCGAAGCGCGGCAGCAGCACCGGGCGTCAAGGGAGGCGCGTGGTCTGGGAGGTTCGTTGCACAGCGGGCTTGCGATTGATCTGTACATGGGCCTGAAGGAAGAACGGAGACAGAGATTGGCGTGTGGGCCTGAGGAGCCGTAGCAGCTTTGTGCCAGTGTATTGCTAGGATCCCTTCTCGTGTCCGAAAAAAAATGCAAGGATTCTTCTCGTGTAATCTGTTAGTGGTACTTTAGATTCCTCCTTGTGATAAAGCTAAACTTATAAAGTAATCATATACAGAGCCATGCGTATAATATGTGTAGCCATGCGTATAATATGTGTAGCCACGCATCGACATGACTGAGACAGTATCGGAATTTATTTTATAAATACAAATAGAAATAGGGTTTTTGACACAAATATGGACACGTAATTAGATATATCCGTTTCCTGCAAACAAAATATCTCTATCTGAATAAAAATTTATGAGCTAATTAAGCAATTATATCGCTAATATGCCAATTGTCAAACATATAAAAGCCAAATAAATTGTCAAATTTAACCTTTTGCATGATTAAAGATAAAAATTATTATGCATTATAATAGTATATGTTTATAAGCATATCTATCATTGACTTATTATATATTGCAAGTTGATCATTTTTGTATCACATATCTATTGACTTGTTTCTTTTAACTTGCTATTATTTGTATCTGTCTCAAATTGAGCAAGCATCTGATATGTATCTGTATTGAAGTAACATCCGATCCACATTTGCATGTTCGATCCTTTTCGGCCCCTACATCCGCATACCAGCCGGGCGACACCTATAGCCCGTGCTGAGAGAGACACTCTCTCCAGGCACCGAAAAAGGTTTACCAATTTTGCAGTCCAAACCCTTTTCAAAAAAACAAATGCAGTCCAATGTCAGTTTTAGCATGTACGAAACCACTAACGGAGCGAAGCTTCCCTAGATCACTACCTCCATATACCAGCAACAACTCTTCTACAGTCCGGATGTCACTTCTTGTAGCACACCAAAATATAACAACAAAATACTATCATACATTTATCTACACCTTGTCTCACAAACAACTCATTGACCAGCCATAACTAACACCGAAACCAAGTATGACTATGGAGCTTCAAAGGCAGGGGAGGGGGGTGAAAACGCTATCGGGCCATGGCGGGGTTATATAATAGGGAACTCCACCAATCTTCTCGACTTCTACTTCATGGTTGGCACTCGATCCAACCCCTCACTGTTGTTGTTAAGCGTTCTTATGAAGCTTTCCCGTCCCCGCCATGATGTGGCTCGGACGCTTCGACCTGGATGCTCAAGGTAGTCACAACACTAGGGCCCTCTGACTGCTGCATTTTATCATCGTGACTTCGTATTTTACCCTGCATTAATCAGAAAAAGTAATTGGTTACAGACATCAGCAAGATTGAGTTATGAAAATAACTTTGCCATCAAGGGCATGGCTAGAGAGGGGTGTGGCATCCACCATCATCTGTTTATTTTCCACTTCCATGGTTTTGCAGTCCTTCTTAAGCTGGTCGAGTTCTGATCTGAGCGTGCCGTTCGCCGTGGTCAGCTCATTTACCTTCTGGGCTAGCTCTTCACATTCTTGCTAGGTAGCATAAGAAGAAATCAAGATCAATTAGTATACTGTTTCAACGGTGAAGTTTTATACCATTGAATAACCATAAGTTTTTTTTTCATTTGCTGGCCCAGAAAATTGATACAGTGTTGTCTTACTTGCCAAAACCAGATATGTTTCGCTGTTCAGCTGAGTTCAGAATGTCAGATATATTATCCCCGGAAGATAATTTTAGCATCATGCGGGTCATAGCTCATAGGGGCACTCGACTAAACATCCCTACTGTAATCAAGTCCAGTTAAACAAGTCAAGTATATTAGGCAGCATTGCTCAAGAAGCAGTAGAAAGTATATCCTAATTAAACTTCTGGAAGCCTGAAATGATCCCAGTTGGCCACAACTTTTAGAGATTACATACTTCTCTAGGAAGCCACCACTTAAATTTCTGACACAATAAAAACTGGGTAATCCTGAGTTAGCAACAGAAGTGTGAGAACTACTTCCAAGATGATCAGGCCATTAGGCCGACGGTGACTGTTTCAGACATTATGTCCAGCATAACCTATCTAGAGCATTCTCATGCGAAGAGGTCCTTGTGCGGACCTAACTTAACAGTCAAACATGCATAATGTTGAACGTAAATTTCTATTTCTAGTGTCACACACTCACCAGGAAACAAACCAGTGCCGGAAAGTACAAAACATCGTGTAAAGTAAAAAAAAATCACATTCCCACTTGAGATTGTTCGTCTTTAGTACTGACAGTACCTGTTTGCGTAACCTTGATCTCCTTGCAGACTCTCTGTTGGATTGTTTCCTTCTCTCCCTCTTCAGTTCCCGTTCATCCTATGAAAACAAAGATAAGTCTTGCAGAACACTCCAAAATTCACCCGTACAGACATCACGGGTGGTCACAAGTGTTCAGTAGCTATAGATTCATATTCCCTCCGTCCGAAATTACTTGTCGCCCAAATGAATAAAAATGGATGTATCTAGAACTAAAATACATCTAGATACATCCATTCTTATGAAAAGTAATTCCGGACGGAGGGAGTATTTACGCCCTGTTCGGAGTCCCTCCGCTCCACACGACTCCACTCCGGGAGCGGCAGGAGCTGCAGTTAAAAAGAGAGGAGCGAGGAAATTGATACTCCGTGGATCCTGGGATTCCCGGAGCTGGTGAGTTCCCGAACAGCTCCTTAATAACCAATGATATTCGCAGGCATAAAATTTCCGACTTAGGTGCTGCTTCGGTAATATATTAGAGATTGATTGCTCGTCATGGCCTCACGGGTATGGTTGTTATAATCATATAAGATGCAATTTGAAAAACATTTACATGCTATTTGTCACCACGTTTTTATAGAAGAGGACTACAGCAAAACTGAGTCGCAAGTAAATGCACTATTCATATTTTCCAAAATGAGAGGAAACAACTGGTCTTTCATGACAATTGCAAATTTACCAAGCTCTAAAAAAATCATGACAGTGCAGAGGCTGGAAGCCTGGAAGCAGCAAAGATATTCCTCTAAATAAAAGAATTCATAAAGGAAAAATATACCATCTGAGACAGCGAAGCGTTACTCTGGGAAGAAGCTGCTGCATTCACCTCCCCCTGTCCGAAGGAGGATGGAGAAGCGCTTAAAGGATCAATCCCAATATTCAAGTTTGGTGCAGGACTGGTGAGTGCCGCCCTCCCAGGTGCCAAAACCAACAGTTTGGATGCAGACCTCTCCTTGTCTTCCAATGGCGGCTCGGTTACAGCATTCTGCACTGTGGCAGCCTGAGGTGGCTCACCTGAAAAGTTCCAACTGTCATTCTCACATACTACCAAACTAGACAAATTGCTCCCTTACAGTACTCTCTTAGGGTGCAATGGTGCCTCCACAAGGATGTGAACCGACACGATGACACAAATTCAAACCCACTTCTACCTTACTACGAAGTGTGGCAGGTCCTGTCATCATCTTTTCAAACTAACTCATCACACCTCGTAATCAAGAATTATGATTTCTGATAACCTACCTTCTGTATGTGCACTGTCGGACTTCCTCCTCTTTGCGGATGATGATGAGCCCTGGACAGATTTATACAAGCACATGTGAAATTATGAATCAACAAAAACAATCAAAGACTGCTAGAAAAGCAGAATTCAGACAATGCCAGACGAGGCACCTTCTGATTGGCGTCGGCATCTCCCTTTTCGGATGACCCCTGGCTCCCGGCATCGCCACTGTGCAAGCCATATCAGTTGATTTCAGTTCAATCCACCCGGACAACAGACAAACAAGAGCACGCCGCACACGTGCGAGCACAGAAACCACGCCGTACCTCCCGGAACTGGAATTGATCTCGCCGGAAGGGACACGCCGTGTCTTCCCCACCCTCTTCCCTTTCCCCGCCGCCGACGCGGACTCACCGGACATGTAAGGCACCCCCTGCACAGAGCAGAACGCGGCAGACAATTAATTCGGCACACAGACGCACGACCACGTACGGTGAGGTCCAATTTCGCTAGAAAATAAAACGAGGGAGGGGAGCTCGGCATTTACCGCGGCCATGGAGGCGTGCGCGTGCGCGTAGTACGCCGCCGCGGGGTGGTGGTACATGGGGAACGGCACCGGCGCGCCGTACGCGGCCCCCGGCCCGGCCGCCACCAGGCCGTGCTGCTGCGTCCCGCCGCGAGAGAGGCAAAAAAACAAACTGATCAGAACTCAAAGTTACGCCACCACCAGCTCCGCGCCGGGGGTCTGCGGCCCCGGAGCGGCTCTAGGAGAGGAGGATCGCGTACCTGCGCCTGCGGCGGCACCGGCCACGCGGCGTAGGGGTGCCCGGCGGCGGAGGCGGCGGCGGCCGCGTAGTACGCGTGCATCGAGGCGGCCCACTCCGCGTGCGCCTGCGCGGGGGTCCCGGTCCCGCCCCCGCCCCCGCCGGCCGGCGGCCGGTCGTCGCCGGACGTCGCGGAGGAGGAGGAGGCCATGGCGCGCGCGCGCGTGTGCTCGGTCGGGAGTGGTCGATCTGCGGGGCGCTGTGGCCGCGGGGTGGGATGCAGGGGAGGATACCGCGCGCGGGGGCGAGAGGAAGCGGGGGGCGGTGGCTCGCCGGCTCGCCGCTTGGCTCGGGTACTGGTCCCTTTCTGGTCGCTTCGGGCGGAGCGGTGAGGTGGCCAGAGGGATGCGTGAGCCGGGGGGCGGCGTGAGGTGTCCACGTGTCGGTGAAGGTGTCACGCGGTTGGCGGTGGCCTGGGTTCAAGTCCGGTTCAAAATTTCATCCGACTGCGACGCTTCAAAAAAGTTGGGCAATCGCTTACAAAAAAAAAGTTGGACAATCCAGACGCTATGTGACCAAAATTACATCAAGGTCATTAGGCCAATTCCTAGAACCAACCATGTGCACGCATCCGTTTGGTTTCAAGCAGACAAAAAAATGGTTCAATGCGCCTCTTTGTTTGAACTATTTCCGACCCAAATTTGGATTGAGTTTGCGTCTTCACGGACACGCGGCGGATGCCCGCGGCATCCTTTGCTTGTCCTTTCCCGCCACGTCGGTATGTGAGACATGCCTCCCCATCCCCCATCATTACCACACTCTCTTTGCCATCGCCATCGCCGACTTTCGGCCTCTGCGCCACCGCCCCAGCCCCTGACGTCGCATCCACCGACTACTCCATCTTTTGCTGCATCCATCACCACCCACTTTTGTCGTCGCGGTGGTCACTGCTTCCATGGCATGCCTACTCCTTGGCCACTGCTGGCAGCCCATCGCTACCCCCAAGGTCACCATCGGTGGACGCAGGGTTGGACAACCTTGTTGCCTCCATCTTCGTGGACAGGCTAAGAAGGGCTCCATTCACCGGTCGCGACTCATCTCACCCCCACCCTCTTCGCCACCCGCAAGGTGTTTAGTTGTTTGCCCGACTCAGTCCAGGTATAATTTCATCATGGTGGACAACTCGGTGGTTTTTTTTACAACAATTGCATATGTTCATCTTCCGAAGAATCGTCTGACGATGATGATGATGCTATGATGGCTAATTTGGTCGTCAGTGGGCACATTGGTAGACGGCGGCCAAGGTTTGGAGGATCGGTCATGAGTCATGCTCCGGGTTGAATCGCGAAAGAGAGAACAAGCATTGCCTACCACAAGTGCAAAAATGGCTAGTCACAACTCTTGTTCCTGGCGCGCCATTTCTCACCAACCCCAGCACTAATTTTTTCAAATAGTGTTGGCGTCGGCTAAATTTAAACACCATAGCTATTCTATTAGTGTTGGCGTTGCACATTAGCCCCGGTGTTGCAAATTAGGCCCGTTAGGCCCACGCCAACACTAATATATCTAATCCTCGCCCCACGCCCGGCCTAGCTACTCCCCACTCTCTCGAGCCCCCCAACTCCTTCCTCCTCCTCTCGATCCCCGCTGCTCCACATACACCCCGTAGCCACCCCGTCCGACACCGCCCGTCGTAACCCCGCCCGACGCCGCGCGAAACGGCCCCGCTCGACGCCGTGCCCGAAGCCGCCGCGCATGGGGCCCTGTGTTGGGAGACGTAGTAGTAAATCAAAAATTTCCTACGTGTCACCAAGATCTATCTATGGAGAAACCAGCAACGAGCAAAGGGGGAGTGCATCTTCATACCTTTGAAGATCGCAAAGCGAAAGCGTTACGAGAACGCGGTTGGTGGAGTCGTACTCGTAGCGATTCAGATCACCGTGGATTCCGATCTAAGCGTCGAACAACGACGCCTCCGCGTTCAACACACGTGTAGCTCGGTGATGTCTCCTATGCCTTGATCGAGCAAGGAGGAAGGAGAGGTTGAGGGAGAGCTCCGGCAGCACGACGGCGTGGTGACGGTGGAGCTGCGTGGTACTCCGACAGGGCTTCGCCAAGCACTACGGAGGACGAGGAGGAGGAGGGGTAGGGTTGCGCCGAGAGGGAGAGAGGGATCTGTCCTTGGCAGCCCCAAAACCCCACATATATATAGGGGAAGGAGGAGGGGATGCGCAACTCCTAGGGTTCCCAACCCTAGGGCCGGCGGCTGCTACTTCTTGAGCTTGCGTTGGTTTTTTCCTTGAAGAGGAAAGGGTGATGCAGCAAAGTAGAGATAAGTATTTCCCTCAGTTTGAGAACCAAGGTATCAATCCAGTAGGAGTATCAAGATGAGGCACCAAGGCACCTGCACAAAAACAAACAAACTTGCACCCAACGCGATAAAGGGGTTGTCAATCCCTTTACGATTACTTGCAAGGTGAGATCTGATAGTGATAATAGGTAAATATAAATAAGTAAATAAAAGTGCAGCAAGGTATTTTTGGTATTTTTGTATGTAGATCTGAATATATAATGTGTAAAATATATCCGGGGGCCATAGTGTTCACTAGAGGCTTCTCTCATGATAGCAAGTATTACAGTGGGTGAACAAATTACTGTCGAGCAATTGATAGAATCGCGCAAAGTCATGACGATATCTAAGGCAATGATCATACATATAGGCATCACGTCCGAGACAAGTAGACCGATACTTTCTGCATCTACTACTATTACTCCACAAATCGACCGCTATCCAGCATGCATCTAGTGTATTAAGTTCATAACAAACAGAGTAACGCCTTAAGCAAGATGACATGATGTAGAGGGATAAATTCATGCAATATGATATAAACCCCATCTTTTTACCCTTGATGGCAACAACACGATGCGTGCCTCGCTACCCCTTTTGTCACTAGGTGAGGACACCGCACGGTATGAACCCAAAACCAAGCACTTCTCCCATTGCAAGAATTATAGATCAAGCTGGCCAAACGAAACCCATAACTCGAAGAGACTTACAAGGATACGAAATCATGCATATAAGAAATCAGAGGAGACTCAAATAATATTCATAGATAATCTGATCGTAAATCCACAATTCATCGGATCTCGACAAACACACCGCAAAAGAAAGTTACATCGGATAGATCTCCATGAAGATCATGGAGAACTTTGTATTGAAGATCGAAGAGAGAGAAGAAGCCATCTAGCTACTAGCTATGGACCCGAAGGTCTGTGGTGAACTACTCACGCATCATCGGAGAGGCAATGGTGTTGATGAAGAAGCCCTCCGTGTCCGAATCCCCCTCCGACAGGGCACCAAAACGGTCCCCAGATGGGATCTCGCGGAAACAGAAGCTTGCGGCGGCGGAAAAGTATTTTCGTGGCTCTCTCGGTTGATTCAGGGATTTTAGGGAATTTATAGGCGAAAGAGGTAGGGCAAAGGAGGCACGAGGGGCCCACGAGCCTGCTAGGCGCGCCCACCCCCCTAGGGCGCGCCTAGGGGGCTCGTGACCTCCTCCGTGGCCTTCTGCCTTGGTTCTCAAGTCTTCTGGATCTCTTCTGTCGAGGAAAAAAAATCATCCCGAAGGTTTTATTCCGTTTGGACTCCGTTTAATATTCTTATCTGAAAAAGGTCAAAAACAAGGAAAAAACAAAAACTGGCACTGGGCACTGAGTTAATAAGTTAGTCCCAAAAATAATATAAAATAGCATATAAATGCATATAAAACATCCAAAGTTGATAATATAATAGCATGGAACAAAAAAAAATTATAGATACGTTGGAGACGTATCAAGCATCCCCAAGCTTAACTCCTGCTTGTCCTCGAGTAGGGAAGTGATAAAGACCGAATTTTTGATGTGGAATGCTACCTAACATATTTGTTCTTTGTAACTTCTTTATGATGGCATGAATGTTCAAATCCATAAGATTCAAAACAATAGTTTAATATTGACATGAAAATAATAATACTTCAAGTATAATAGCAAAGTAATCATGAACTTTTGAAATAACAAGGCCAAAGAAAGTTATCCCTACAAAATCATATAGTCTGGCTATGCTCCATCATCCCCACACAACGAATTTAAATCATGCACAACCCCGGTATTGGCCAAGTAATTGTTTTCGCACTCTTACTTTCTCAAACTTTTTCAATTCTCACGCAATACATGAGCGTGAGCCATGGATATAGCACTATAGGTGGAATAGAGTGTGGTGGAGGTTGTGAGGCAAAGAGGAGGAGATGGTCACATCGACTCGTCATATCAATGGGCTATGGAGATGCCCATAAATAGATATCAATGTGAATGAGTAGGGATTGCCATGCAACGGATGCACTAGAGCTATAAGTGTATGAAAGCTCAAAAAAAACTAGTGGGTGTGCACCCAACTTGCTTGCTCATGAAGACCTAGGACAATTTGAGGAAGCCCATCATTGGAATATACAAGCCAAGTTATATAATGAAAATTCCCACTAGCATATGAAAGTGACAAAACAAGAAACTCTCTATCATGAAGAACATGGTGCTATTTTGAAGCACAAGTGTGGAAAAAGATAGTAGCATTGTCCCTTCTCTCTTTTTCTCTCATTTTTTGTTTGGGCTCTTTGGCCTCTTTTTTCATTTTTTTGGTGGGCATCTTTGGCCTTTTTTTTATTTCCTCACATGGGACAATGCTCTAATAATGATGATCATCACACTTTTATTTACTTACAACTTGATACTTAGAACAATAATGACTCTATATGAATGAAAGTGATGGCACATGTCATGAGACAGAATGGTGGAAGTTGCATGGCAATATATCTTGAAATGGCTATGAAAATGCCATAATAGGTGGGTATGGTGGCTGTTTTGAGGAAGGTATATGGTGGGTTTGTGCACCGGCGAAAGTTGCGCGACACTAGAGAGGCTAGCAATGGCGGAAAGGTGAGAGTGCATTTATACCATGGACTCACATTAGTCATGAAGAACTCATATACTTATTGCGATAGTTTTATTAGTAATCAAAACAAAGTGCTAAACGCATACTCCTAGGGGAAGGGTTGGTAGGAGTTAACCATCGCGCGATCCCGAACGCCACACAAAGGATGACAATCAATAAATCAATTATGCTCCGACTTCCTAACATAGCGGTTCACCATACGTGCATGCTATGGGAATCACTAACCTCAACACAAGTATTTCTAGATTCACAACACCCTACTATCATAACTATAATATTATCACCTCCATATCTCAAAACTAATCGCGAGGAATCAAACTTCTCTTATTAATCAATGCACTTGAATATGAAAGTTTTTATTATATCCTCTTTGGATGCCTATCATATTTAGGACTAATTTCATAACACACGCCAATTACCAAGTTACTTAGAGAGAGCACTCTCAAAAATGATATGAGTGAAGATCGAGAGTTTTTATTTCTACAAAATATGACACCGCCGTGCTCTACAAAGATTTAAGTGAAGCACTAGAGCAAAATTATCTAGCTCAAAAGATATAAGTGAAGTTCATGGGAGCAAAATTACCAAGCTCAAAAGATATAAGTGAAGCTCATGGGAGCGAAATTACTAAGCTCAAAAGATATAAGTGAAGCTCATGGGAGCAAAATTATCAAGCTCAAAAGATATAAGTGAAGCTCATGGGAGCAAAATTACCAAGCTCAAAAGATATAAGTGAAGCACATGTGAGCTAAATTGCCTAACTCAAAAGATATAAGTGAAGCTCATTGAGTATTCTAACAAATTCACGATGAGTTCATGTCCCTCTCAAAAGGTGTGAAGCAAGGATGATTGTGATAAAACAAAAAGCAAAAACTCCTATAATACACGACGCTCCAAGCAAAACACATATCATGTGGTAAATAAAAATATAGCTCCAAGTAACGTTACCGATGGATTGAAGACGAAAGAGGGGATGCCTTCCCGGGGCATCCCCAAGCTTAGGCTTTTTGGTGTCCTTGAATTTGGCTTGGGATGACTTGGGAATCCCCAATCTTAGGCTCTTTCCACTCTTTATTCCATTGTCCATAAGAACATCACCCAAAACTTGAAAACTTCACAACACAAAACTTAAACAGAAACTCGTGATAGCATTAGCATAAGAAAACAAACCACCAACTTTTTAGGTACTGTAGTAAAATTAATTTCCATTTAGATTGATGTTATATTACTGTATTCTCACTTTTCCATGGCTCGTACCCCCTGATACTAACCATAGTTTCATCAAAATAAGCAATCAACACAACAAAAACAGAATCTGTCAAAAACAGAATAGTCTGTAGCAATCTGTATATTTCGTATACCTATGATAACCCAAAAATTCTGAAAAAATTTATGATAATTAGGTCAATTTGCATATAAATCAGAAGAAAAAATAATCAACTCAAAATCTCTTTCTGGATAGGAATTAAAAATAATTTTGTGAGCACAAAGTTTCTGTCTTTTTTCAGCGTGATTAAACAACTATCACCGAAACTAATCATAAAGGTTCTACTTGGCACAAACACTAATTGAAACATAAAAAACACAATCATAACAGAATAATGATGGTGTGGACTCAACAAAACAGAAAGTAAAATGCAAAAATAAATTTATTCATTAGGTTGCCTCCCAACAAGCGCTATCGTTTAACGCCCTTAGCTAGGCGTAAGGCAATAGAATCAAGTATTGTCATCTTTAGTGCTCAACCCATAAGTAGCTCTCATAATGTATTCATAAGAAAATTTTATTTTCTTTCTAGGAAAGTGTTCCATGCCCTTCTTTAATGGGAATTGAAATTTAATATTCCCTTCCTTCATATCAACAACAACACCAATAGTCTTAAGGAAAGGTCTATCAAGAATAATGGGACATGTCGGATTGCAATCAATATCAAGCACAATGAAATCTACGGGAACATAGTTCCTATTTGCAATAATAAGAACATCATTAATCCTTCCCATAGGTTTTTTAATAGTGGAATCCGCAAGATGCAAGTTAGGAGAGCACTCATCAATCTCATTGAAACCTAGAACATCACATAAAGATTTTGGAATTGTGGAAACACTAGCACTAAAATCACACAAAGCATGGCATTCATAATTTTTAATCTTTATTTTTATAGTAGGTTCCCACTCATCATGAAGTTTTCTAGGAATATATATTTCCAACTCAAGTTTCTCTTCAAGAGATTTCATCATAGCATCAACGATATGTTTGGTAAAAGCCTTATTTTGGCTATAAGCATGTGGAGAGTTTAGCATGGATTGCATCAAGGAAATACATTAAATCAAAGATAAACTATCATAATTAAATTCCTTGAAATCCAAAGTAGTAATTTCATCACTATTCAAAGTTTTGATATCCTCCACTCCACTTTTAGTATTTTTAGCATCAAGATAAATAGACTCCGAATCATTGGGGCGTTTCTCAACCAAAGTGGATTCACATCCAGCCCCATCATCATTAAGATTGACATTAGAAAACAAGGATTCAATAGGAGTCACACCAAGCACTTTAAGATCTTCGTGATTCTCATCACGAGAACACGCCTTTTTGATCCATTCATGTCTTGCACGAATTTGGGCGGTTCTTTCTTTACTCTCATTCATAGAAACACACATAGCTTTCATAGTTTCATCCATATTAATCTTGGGAGGAACACATCTCAATTTCAAAGCATCAATATCAAGAGACATTCTATCAACAGTCCTAGCCAAGTCATCAATTTTAAGCAGTTTTTCTTCTATGGAAGCATTGAAAATCTTTTGCGAATTAATAAACTCCTTAATATTACTCTCAAGATCAGAGGGTATTTTATTATAATTTCCATGAGCATTGTTGTAGGAATTTCCAAAATTATTAGAGGGATTACTAGGAAAAGGCCTAGGATTAAACTTACCTCTATAAGCATTGTTGTTACCAAAATTATTCCTACCAACAAAATTAACATCCAAATTTTCATTGCTATTCTCAATCAAGGAAGATAAAGGCATATAATTTGGATCTAGAGGAGCACTTCTACTAGCAAACAACTTCATTAACTCATCTATCTTAGCACTCAAAGAGTTAATTTCTTCTATAGCATGCACTTTTTTACTAGTAGGTGACCTTTCAGTGTGCCATTGAAAATAATTTGTCATGATATTATCTAAGAGTTTTGTAGCTTCTCCTAGTGTGATTTCCATAAAAGTTCCACCAGAGGCAGAATCCAAGATATTTCTAGAAGGAAAATTCAAACCAACATAGAAAATTTGTATAATCATCCAAAGACTTAGGCCATGAGCGGGACAATTTCTAATCATCAATTTCATTCTCTCCCAAGATTGTGCAACATGTTCATGATCTAGTTGCTTAAAATTCATGATATCATTATGGAGAGAGATAATCTTAGCAGGTGGAAAATACTTGGAAATAAAGGCATCTTTACACTTGTTCCATGAATCAATACTATTTTTGGGTAAAGATGAATACCATGTTTTTGCTCGATCTCGTAGTGAGAACGGAAATAGCTTCAATTTAATCATATCATTATCCACATCTTTCTTCTTTTGCATGTCGCATAACTCAAAAAAGGTATTAATATGGGATGCGACATCTTCACTCGGAAGGCCGGAAAATTGCTCTTTCATAACAAGATTCAACAAGGCAGCATTAATTTCATATGAACCCGCACTAGTGGTGGGAGCAATTGGAGTAATAATAAAATCATTGTTATTAGTATTAGAGAAGTCACACAATTTAGTGTTTTCAGACATGGTGACTTAGCAAGCAGACAAGCACACGAGCAAACAGAAAGCAAGTGAAAGAAAAGGGCGAACGAAAAAGGTAAATAAAGAAAGGCAAATATTTTTGTAAATTTTGTTTTAGAAGTGGGGGAGAGGAAAACGAGAGGCAAATGGCAAATAATGTAAATGCAAGAGATGAGTTTGCGATAGGTACTTGGTAGATATGCTTCACTTGAATACTCCCCGGCAACGGCGCCAGAAATTCTTCCTGCTACTTCTTGAGCTTGCGTTGGTTTTTCCCTTGAAGAGGAAAGGGTGATGCAGCAAAGTAGAGATAAGTATTTCCCTCAGTTTGAGAACCAAGGTATCAATCCAGTAGGAGTATCAAGATGAGGCACCAAGGCACCTACACAAAAACAAACAAACTTGCACCCAACGCGATAAAGGGGTTGCCAACCCCTTTACGATTACTTGCAAGGTGAGATCTGATAGTGATAATAGGTAAATATAAATAAATAAATAAAAGTGCAGAAAGGTATTTTTGGTATTTTTGTATGTAGATCTGAATATATAATGTGTAAAATAGACCCGGGGGCCATAGTGTTCACTAGAGGCTTCTCTCATGATAGCAAGTATTACGGTGGGTGAACAAATTACTGTCGAGCAATTGATAGAATCGCGCAAAGTCGTGACGATATCTAAGGCAATGATAATACATATAGGCATCACGTCCGAGACAAGTAGACCGATACTTTCTGCATCTACTACTATTACTCCACACATCGACCGCTATCCAACATGCATCTAGTGTATTAAGTTCATAACAAACAAAATAACGCCTTAAACAAGATGACATGATGTAGAGGGATAAATTCATGCAATATGATATAAACCCCATCTTTTTACCCTTGATGGCAACAACACGATGCGTGCCTCGCTACCCCTTTTGTCACTAGGTGAGGACACTGCACGGTATGAGCCCAAAAGCAAGCACTTCTCCCATTGCAAGAATTATAGATCAAGTTGGCCAAACTAAACCCATAACTCGAAGAGACATACAAGGATACGAAGTCATGCAGATAAGAAATCAGAGGAGACTCGAATAATATTCATAGATAATCTAATCATAAATCCACAATTCATCGGATCTCGACAAACACACCGCAAAAGAAAGTTACATCGGATAGATCTCCATGAAGATCATGGAGAACTTTGTATTGAAGATCAAAGAGAGAGAAGAAGCCATCTAGCTACTAGCTATGGACCCGAAGGTCTGTGGTGAACTACTCACGCATCATCGGAGAGGCAATGGTGTTGATGAAGAAGCCCTCCGTGTCCGAATCCCCCTCCGACAGGGCACCAAAACGGTCCCCAGATGGGATCTCGCGAAAATAGAAGCTTGCGGCGGCGGAAAAGTATTTTCGTGGCTCTCTCAGTTGATTTTGGGATTTTAGGGAATTTATAGGCGAAAGAGGTAGGGAAAAGGAGGCACGAGGGGCCCACGAGCCTGCTAGGCGCGCCCTCCCCCTTGGGGCGCGCCTAGGGGGCTCGTGACCTCCTCCGTGGCCTTCTGCCTTGGTTCTC
The DNA here is from genome assembly GCA_022496015.1 of Hordeum marinum. Lineage (NCBI taxonomy): Eukaryota > Viridiplantae > Streptophyta > Magnoliopsida > Poales > Poaceae > Hordeum > Hordeum marinum. The sequence continues at coordinate 473,602,055 of CM039676.1, forward strand.
AAGTCTTCTGGATCTCTTCTGTCGAGGAAAAAATCATCCCGAAGGTTTTATTCCGTTTGGACTCCGTTTAATATCCTTATCTGAAAAAGGTCAAAAACACGGAAATAACAGAAACTGGCACTGGGCACTGAGTTAATAAGTTAGTCCCAAAAATGATATAAAATAGCATATAAATGCATATAAAACATCCCATGTTGATAATATAATAGCATGTGTTGGGGATATAACCTCGCAATATGACCCGCCCTTAAGGCTCCGGGTCATGTTGATGGCTCGTGAGCCGGCCCAAGGGTGAGCCGTAAAACTGGCGGCCCAGGAAGATAGACGGCTCAAGGTGTGGGCCGCAAGGAGACCCGGACAGAGAAGACCCGAGTGTGTAAGCCGCTCGGAGACAGCTTGGACAAGAAGATAGAGAGAGACTCGGAAGTCCAAGGAGACTCGGTTAGATAATTGTAAAGACCCGTTGGTCCCGACCTCCTATATAAAGGCAGACCCGGGGCGACTTAGAGGACAGGTTATCGAGAACTAGGTCAAGCTTTTAGCTCCTTTGTAATCGATACAACAAGTAATATAAGCACGAGCAGGACATAGGCTATTACCTCGACCTGAGGGGCCGAACCTGGGTAAACCCATGTCTTTTGTCCCGATCAAACCCTTTGAGTCCACCCCGTTAGCGATGGCCTTGAATCCAAGTCCGTTCACCTGGACATCTGCCGTGATAAATCCACGACAGCATGGAACAATCAAAAATTATAGATACGTTGGAGACGTATCAGCGGCCAACCCTAGATGGCCTTGGGGCGGCGACCAGAGAGGTAGAGGGAGGGCCGGCGCCCTAGGTGGGACTAGGGCCCATCTGCCCTAGGGTTTGCCCCCCTCTCACCTAGTGCTGTGCCTTGGGCCCTTGTGGGAGGCGCACCAGCCCACCTAGGGGCTGGTTCTCTCCCACTTGCGGCCCATGCAGCCCTCTGGTGCCGGTGGCCCCACATGATGGACCTCCGAAACCCTTCCGATGGTCCTGGTACGTTTCCGGTGATGCCCGAAACATTTTCGGTGACCAAAACCTCACTTCCTATATATGAATCTTTACCTCTGGACCATTTCGTAACTTCTCGTGACGTCAGGGATCTCATCCTAGACTCCAAACAACCTTCGGTAACCATGTACACAATTTCCTTATAACCCTAGCGTCATCGAACCTTAAGTGCGTAGACCCTATGGGTTCGGGAGACATGTAGACATGACCGAGACACCTCTCCGGTTAATAACCAATAGCGGGATCTGGATACCTATGTTGGCTCGCACATGCTCCACGATGATCTCATCGGATGAACCACGATGTCGGGGATTCAATCAATCCCGTATACAATTCCCTTGTCAATCGGTATGTTACTTTCGATCATTGGTATCCCTATACCTTGTTCAATCTCGTTATCGGCAAGTCTCTTTACTCATTCCGTAACACATGACCTTGTGACTAACTCCTTAGTCACATTGAGCTCATTATGTGAGTATTACCGAGTGGGCCCAAAGATACCTCTCCGTTACATGGAGTGACAAATCCCAGTGTCGATTCATGCCAACCTGATAGATACTTTCGGGGATACCCGTAGTGTACCTTTATAGCCACCTAGTTACGTTGTGACATTTGGCACACCCAAAGTATTCCTACGGTATCCGGGAGTTGCACAATCTCATGGTCTAAGGAAATGATACTTGACATTAGAAAAGCTTTAGCAGACGAACTACACGATCTTGTGCTATGCTTAGGATTGGGTCTTGTCCATCACATCATTATCCTAATGATGTGATCCCGTTATCAATGACATCCAATGTCCATGGCCATGAAACCGTGACCATCTATTGATCAACGAGCTAGCCAACTAGAGGCTCATAGGGACATGTTGTGGTCTATGTATTCACACATGTATTACGGTTTCTGGTTAATACAATTATAGCATGAACAATAGACAATTATCATGAAGAAGGAAATATAATAATAACCACTTTATTATTGCCTCTAGGGCATATTTCCAACAGTCTCCCACTTGCACTAGAGCCAATAATCTAGTTCACATCGCCATGTGATTAACACTTACATCACCATGTGATCATATCATCATGTGATTAATACCCAATTAGTTCTAGGGTTTGATCATGTTTTTCTCGTGAAAGAGGTTTTAGTCAACGGGTCTGTGACATTCAGATCCGTGTGTACCTTGCAAACTTCTATGTCATACCGTAGATACTGCTCCCATGCTCCACTTGGAGCTATTCCAAATGGCTACTCCACTATACGTATCCGGATTTCTACTAAGAGTCATCTGGATTGGTGTTAAAGCTTGCATCGACGTAACCCTTTACGACGAACTCTTTATCACCTCCATAATTGAGAAATATTTCCTTAGTCCTCTAGTTGCTAAGGATAATTTCGACCGATGTCCAGTGATCCACTCCTGGATCTCTCTTGTACCCCTTGACAGACTCATGGCAAGGCACACACAGGTGCGGTACATGGCATGGCATACTATATAGAGCCTATGGTTGAAGCATAGGGGATGACACTCATCTTTTCTCTATTTTCTGCCATGGTCGGGCATTGAGCTGTGCTCAATCTCACACCTTCTAATACATGCAAGAACCCTTTCTTGATCTGATCCATGTTGAACTTCTTCAATATCTTGTCAAGGTATGTACTCATTGAAATTATTATCAAGCATCTTGATCTATCTCTATAAATCTTGATGCCTAACAATTAGGTAGCTTTATCGAGGTCTTCCTTTGAAAAACTTTTTCCCAAACTACCATTTATGCTTTCCAGAAATTCTACATCATTTCCGATCAATATTATGTCAACTAAATATTCTTATCAGAAATTCTATAGTGCTCCCACTCACTTTCTTGTAAATACAAGTTTCTCATAAACTTTGTACAAACTCAAAAAAAACTTTGATCACTTCATCAAAGCTCATATTCCAACTCCGAGATGCTTGCTCTAGTCCATAGAAGGATCGCTGGGGTTTGCATAGCTTTTAGCATCCTTAGGATTGACAAAACCTTCTGGTTGTATCACATACAACTCTTCCTCACGGAAACCGTTAAGGAAGCCTTGTTTTGACATCCATCTGCCAGATTTCATAATCGAAAAATGCATCAACTGCTAACATAATTTTAACAGACTTTTAGCATCGCTACGGATGAGAAAATCTCATCACAGTCAACTCCTTGAACTTGGCGAAAACTTCTTTGCGACTAGTCGAGCTTTATAAATGGTGACTTTTCACCATTAGCGTCTATGTTCATCTCAAAGGTCCATTTGTACTCAACGATCTGCCGTTCAACGGGCAAGTCTACCAAAGTCCATACTTGGTTTTCATACATAGATCCTTTCTCGGATTTCATGGCTCCTAGCCATTTGTTGGAATCCGGGCACACCATCGCTTCTCCATAGTTCATAGGTTCATCGTTGTCCAACAACATGACTTGCAAGACAGGGTTGCCGTAATACTCAAGAGCAGTACGCGTCCTTGTTGACCTACGAGGTTCAAGAGTAACTTGATCCGAAGTGCAGGGTAACGCAACAGAAAACAAAAAAATTCCGACCTACGCACCAACCCAGGACCACTATGGAGACTGCTTACAAGGTTTGATCATTTTCGTTACCGACTCGTAGCGCAGCGGAAGTAGAGTCAATGACGATCGGCGGTGCAGATCCCCGCAGCTAGGATTTACAACCTCCCAACCGTGAGGATGTATACCCTCATCTGCCCCTCGGACAGCTCTCCGAGAGGCGGTCAGACAGTTCCCAGGGCGGTGTCGCGGACAGCCCTTCGGGAGGACCTCCAAAACTTGGACTGTCACTCGGACAGCCCTTCGGGAGGACCTTCGAAACTCGGACGGTCACATGGACAGCCCTTCGGGAGGCACTCTCGAACTAAGACCGAAACTACGATCTCTCTACAGAGTTGCACACATATGGTGTCATCTATCCGGTAGGGCTTCGCCGTCCAGAACTAGTTCGTGCCGGAACCCAGACAGCCTTTCGGCTCTACGAAACTATTTCGCTGGGAGGGAGAGAAGAAGCCAGATCATTGCAATGGCAATTGTATGTGAGAAGGAGTGAGTTTTTGGGCTGCCTCCTTACCCCTATTTATAGGGTGAGAGACTATGGTAAAAATACCAAAATGCCCTCAGATTTTTCACTATTCATAATAGTGATTCCACTATTCATAAATAGTGTTTCCCACTATTCACAATAGTGTTTTCCACTATTTCGTAATAGTGTTTTCACTAGTCACGAGATATTTTCTCCCAATAGTGTTTCCCACTATTCATAATAGTGTTTCCACTATTCACGAGATATTTTCTCCCGAAAAGCAGTTTCACTATTCATGACGACATTTTTCAGCGTCCGTTCGAACTGAAAATATTTATGTGGGCTTAGAACATTTCCAGCACCCACTAAAATAATTTTCATTGCGATCCGGAACAATTCTGGATCAGTGATTTTCATCTGCAAAATGCATCTGAAGCAGTTCCGACAGCTCCGGAACATTTCCCGTTTTTCTTCCGGAAAATTCCCAGAAGTTTCCAGAATGATTCTGGCACCCTCCAAGAATTATCAGGCATGTGCCGAAACCAATTTGACTTAATGGTATCCCCTGAAACAACTTTTCAGTTTTACCGAAACTGTTCCGGTGTTCTCTCTGGGGAACTTTTCCGCTGTCCGAAACTTTTCCGATGTCCGAAACTTTTTCGGTGATTTTCTCTCAAACTCCCTATCTAGTATTCAGCAGATAGATGACCCTTAAGCATGTGACCCTATAGGTTCGGTGAAGCATAGACATGACCCGGAACCCCTTCCGATCAATGATCAACATCGGAGCCGTGGACACCCATATTGACCCCTATACCCACACGAATGAATATTCGAGTGAACCTCCAGTTGTCGTGTGCTATTCCTGTTGCTTCGCGATATGTTACAAATACCCGAGGTGAGACATGTTGGCATCCCCGTGGATCAACAACTTGTCCACTATGCCAGTTACCTCGTTACCGGTATTGTTCTCTTTTCTCGTTCCCGTGTTCCGGCATCCCCATGATCAAATCACAAAATGTCTGGCCAGACGATGATGGATATCGTAACACCGAGAGGGCCCAAAGATATCTCCCCATCGTCGGAGGAGCAAATCCCAATCTTGAGCTATCAAGTTACTTGACATACTTTTCCATGAACCCGTAAGCTGCCGTAATAGCCACCCATTTACGAATGACGTTTAACAAACCCCAAAGTTCATGAAGCAAGCATGAAGAAACTCGATACTCTCATGGTCTAAGGAATTATGCAAACATTAACTTCTCTGTGTTATTAACCATTAACTTATGACGAATGTATCTCATAGCATAACATCAATTTGGGTCGATTCAACACAAATGTTCTTCTAACATTGTGCCCTCAAAATTGCCGGCATAGCCATGCCCATGATCAGGAAAACAAGATCATCATGCAATACTTGAACCAGTCTTAGAGGCCAGACTAGGAATACAATTTACCGTTTATTATTCCACACGTGCATATGAGTCTTCCTTCAAGCCTCGTGGTTATTGTAGACTCGAGAACCATAGCAGTTATAGCATGGAACATAAACTTAATTATGAACAGGGAGATAATCAAGAACATTTATTATTGCCTCTAGGGCATATCTCCTATAGACTCCCACTTGCACTAGAGTCAATAATCTAGTCAATGCTAATGCACTTTACACCTATGGCATACTGGTGTAAAATATGCTTCGCTTGTGGTATAGCCTGATGTCCAATGGATCTGACAACTTCAGCTCCGTGTGTAACTTTGCATATCCTCGCGTTTTCACGCTATCACAAAATTCATATTTTTGTGTGAACTCGGCTTTGCATATGTGTGAATCATTGGTCGAAACCTGATTCCTCAGACTGAGCTATGGAGCAACTATCTGCAATAGTGTCTCATAGACCAATGCCATGTTGGAACTATACTAAGTTCATGAATGAACTATATGATTCAACATCTTCTTTGTCGCTTCTAAAGCATCAACATACTTAGCCTTTGTTATAGAATTCGCCATAGTATCTTGTTTGGAACATCTTCCGACTACCGTGCCACTGTGTTGTGTACTACACAAAAACCCTTAACTTAAATCAAAAATCGCATGGAGCATTGATGAAGACTGTATCGATGTAATTACTTACAACGAGCACTTCATAATCTCTGCTTGCGAGAAAACATGTCATCAGCACTACTCTAGTACTTAATGACATATTTCACTGTTGTCCCTTTATCAGTGCTTTGATCACTTTTGTATCTATACTCGCAACAGCTTGGGAGTATCGGACATATCTGGTTGTTTTTACATACCATGGAATACATGATTAATCCAAACACTAGAGTGTGTGGAATCTCCATCATGTATTTTACTCGTCAGTGTTTTGGGACACTGAGTCTTGCAAAAACTCTTTCCATGTGACTTCGGCAAGAATCACTCCTTGGCGTTTTTAAATGCTAAAAGGTTTTAGCACCTTGTCAATATGTATTGATTGCTTAGCCCCATTAGGTAAATCTATCTCCATAGATCATCATGCCTAATATGGAGGCTATTTAGCCTAAGCACTTCATCGCAAAACTATTTTCAAATGAAGTCCTAATTCGTGTCAAGAAATTTATTTCCAATTAACAATGTGTCAAGCACACAACATTTTTAGAAATATTATTATGCTCCCACTTACTTTCTTGAATCACAAGCATCTTCATTACCCATTGATGAAGTCAAAAACCCTTTTGACCATTTCATCAAACCATGAAGATCCCAACTCCATTTTGCTCTCTTGTGTCCATTGCTGGAACTCTGAAGTTTGCATACTTACTAGCATCCTCTGGATCGACAAATTACTTTGGACTGTATCACATACAAGTCCTAGGTTTCATTTTCATCAGATGGAAATCCTTTTGTCATCCATGTTTCATATCTCATGATTGATATATGTATTAATTGCTAGTTCAACCCGAACCGACCTTAAGCATCGCTACGGTGAAACAACCTCATCGTAGTCAACTCCTTGAACTTGTTATTTCAACAAGTCAAGCTTTATGGATAAAACATTTTTATCCGTATCAGTTTTTAGTTCCATAAATATTCGTTAGACTCTAAGTCCTGTGAAAGGTGTATCAAGGTTTTAATCTTGAATCACTTATATGGAAACTATCTCGGATTGTATTGGCATTTAGCCAATCCTGGAGTCAGGGCCCATCAACGCTTCCTTGTGTATTGTAGGCATACTATTGTCTAACAACAATATCTCGTTTGCGCACCTAATAGGTTTGCACGAGCTTTGCCTACGTGGTTCAGCTGCACGTTCGACCGAAGTCCATACATTTTATTGTAGAGACTTCCGTATCAGTTGTAGTAGGAAAAACAGAATCATTTCCAGGGTTTCTTTCCTTTGAACTGATGACGAAGATACTGGTTGTCTCGTCGAGTTGCACTGTCCTCCCACTCACCTTTTGTAAGAACTATTCTCTTTAAAAGCATACCGTTTTGTGGCAAAACCCTTTGCCTCGGTATAGTGGTGGGGGAATACCCAATGACTTGGGATAACCATACAAAGTAGCACTTGTCTGATTTGTAATAGGTTTGTAACCTTTTACACAATCCCCGTATTCCAAATGTTAAGAAAAGATATAACATGGTTGGGCGTACCCTACCATGGCATCATTTCAACAGACCTGATGGATCTCTTTTCAGTGTAAAAGCCACAGTCTCTAAAGCATCACTCTATAAAAGGGATAATGGCAAATCTATTTATGTCATCTTTGATCTTACCATGTCATAAATGGTTTTATTACATCTTCACGGACTTTCCACTTGCAGGGGTGTTCTGGGAGGTGCAAGTTATGAAACTCTTTTCACAACTCATCAGACATTCGCTAAACTTGTAACTCAAATATTCCTTTTCGCAATCAAATTGCAGAAACATAATTTTCTTGGTACAATAACTCCTACTTCATTTTTGAAAACCTTTCGAATGATTTCAAAAGATCCAGACTTACGTCTCATCAAGTAAATAGCCATATATCTACTTGAGTCATTTTTGAAGGTAGACAAATCCACTGTTTGCAACAATATTTATCGGACTACATACATCAAATGCATGATCACCAATAAGTTCTTTGCTCGTTCCTTATGGCCTGTGAATGGTATTTTAGTTATTTCACCTTTTGGAGGGAAGTTGCAAGTGTCAGATGATTCAAAATCAAACGACTTCAAAATCCATCATAATGGAATTTTCCATGCGGGTTTCTCCAATGTGACCAAATGCAGTGCCACAAATATGTGGTATTCTTTTAGTCTTGTGATATTTAGCGTCAGTGTTATGGATGTATCATATTTCCATCAGTATTCATAACATACATCCCATCTAGGATGGAAGCATGGCCCTTCATGTTATTCGTAATACTGAACAACAATTTGTTGTTTTTATGAACAACTCTTTTGCAACAAACATTGTGCAATGGGCTAGAGTGTATGAAACTCTAAAATGAATTATAGAAGTAAACCCAGAGGTAATGTATTATTAGCAATATTCATAACATACATCTCATTCATAATGAAAGTATGGCCCTTATGTTATTCATAACACCGAACATGAAAAGTTCTCTTATGAACAACCTTCTTGCAAGATACCTTATGCAAAGGGCTAGAGTGTGAAACTCTAAAATGAATTATGAAACTTAATACATAGGGAATACACCGATGGAAGGCATAGTAACATTTACTATGTTCCCTGCGTGTATCTAAACCTCATCCCTGGCTAGTCTTTCAGGCCATAGTAGTTCTTACATCGAGTTGCAACAGAACGCAATCGAGCGGGTATCTTTGTGACCAACGCACAATACCCAAGAATTAGTGATTAACATGTTTAACCATAATTCCCAAGAACTATATCTTTGACCAGCCTTCTATACATCAAAAACTTGTATGACATTCATACATGAGCTGGATATTCCAGTCTTCTTTCCTTTTGCCATTATACTTCTAATAGTTTAACTTTTCAGTGTTTCTCCTACTCTCAGAAGAAGCATCCAACTTAAGAGTGGCGTTAGCCCTGGACTTCCTAGGCGTGAAAGTCTCACTAACACCCTTCGGACACTTCCTTTCTCTTTAAGTTGTTGTTTTATTCACCTTTCATCATATGACAGGCATTCTCCTGGATCCCTCTCTTATCAGTCTAATGCATAGTAAACTTCTTTACTAGTAGTTTGCAAACAAACATTTCTTTGGATATCTCATATCTTTAGCCTTTGTCTGTCTATGAAAATGATTTTCAGATTCCATGAATATCACATAACTATCCAAACTTTCGAAGTTCGGGTCTCACGGAAGCAAACGTATTTTACTTTGACTGAAAAGGATTTCTAGCTTTTGGATCGAAGGACGAGAGTCACATGACCCATAGCATTAGCGGGAGAATACCAAAAGCATGCGATAGGACAAAGTCCTTCTCGGCACTCTTGAGGACAATCCTCACATTACGTTACCAACCGTAAAGTTTTAACCAGATGTTTAACAGCTATTCAATTTTAATAGGAAAGGTGGAAACATGAGCCATTATTCTACAACTATTATGCAAATCACACTTAGACATTGTTCAAAATTAATTGCACTGAGAATTAAAAAAATTAATTCTACAGTGCGCTCCCACTCAAATCAATATCTCTCATAATTGATTTTGAGTGATGCAAGACCCAACTTTCAATTCAATGTCAAGGATGTAACCATCTCAAGTGACAAGAATTTCAATTGGTAGGCCAACTTGCCAATCACATCTCTATGTGACTCTTGTTCATCTTTCGATGCGTGTGTTCCGAGCTCATGACTTTCATGCCTGAACGTCAAGACAACCAAGTGATCTCGCTGCGAGGTCTCAACTCACCCGCCTCACACCTCTCTAATCGTTCATACCCATGTAACCATGTGATACCCCGAAGAGATAGGTGCTGTGACGGTGCTACACTTAGGAGAACACTAACTACTTGATATTTTGTGAGAGATCACCCTAATAAAAAGCGACTACCGCGTAATCAAGAAGGGTGCATCAAGAGGGATAAACATCTCAGGCAATTCATAATAGCATGATATGGTATAGCCCTTTTTGACGGAGAAGTCTTTCATTCCTTCGTCTTCGGTAATTCGCGTCGGTGTTCACCTTCGCGAAGATTGCCACCACCTTGTCGATGAACCAGATAATATTGCTATCTCTATAGCTAATAAAATAAGTGCATTACTTAAGGTTGACACGCAGGTCATTAAAGTGACAATCATATGGCTCCAGCCATCATGCCGAATCATGACACGCATGTCATGTTAATATTACATCATATAGTCATCTCATACATAATCAAATTAATATGAGCATTGCTATACCACATCATATGCACATGCAAACCATCCTGCAAAACCAAGTTAGACGCCTCTAATCGGTTCATGCAAAAACAAGTATGATAATTCAAGTTGCTAGATTAACTTTCCAAGGTGTATAAAACACGAGATAATAAAATCTCGAGCCCCATACTAAACTTCGTCATACGCGTGACCTCCGTGAAGATCACATCTACATTGCCCTTTCGTCTGCGAAACATCCATCTTTCTCAACTATTGTGGAACCCAAAGAACTGTTAGCACTTCGTTGATCTGTCAATCAGCATACTCAGGAGCAGCATGAAAGGATCGCGGATTGCCAGAACTTTGTGAGATTCGACCATTCTGTCAAGATCAGGACTATGCAAATTCAGGGGAAGCAAAAGGAACATCGGGTAGCAGATTTCATATGCTACCCGCACAAATAATTTTCAGCAATAGATCTCATCTACTACCTAATTATATTGTGCAACACCCATACATCTCTATGTATTCTAGATCGCAACCTGCATCTACGCATAGCACGGCTCTTGATGCCACTGTAGGGTAACGCAGCAGAAAACAAAAAAATTCCGACCTATGCACTAGCCCAGGACCACTATGGAGACTGCATACAAGGTTTGATCATTTTCGTTACCGACTCGTAGCGCAGCGGAAGTAGAGTCGATGACGATCGGCGATGCAGATCCCCGCAGCTAGGATTTACAACTTCCCAACCGTGAGGATGTATACCCTCATCTGCCCCTCGGATAGCCCTCCGGGAGGCGGTCAGACAGTCCCCCGGGTGGTGTCGCGGACAGCCCTTTGGGAGGACCTCCAAAACTTGGACTGTCACTCGGACAGCCCTTCGGGAGGACCTTCGAAACTCGGGCGGTCACATGAATAACCCTTCGGGAGGTACTCTCGAAGTAAGACCGAAACTACGATCTCTCTACAGAGTTGCACACATACTGTGTCATCTATCCGGCAGGGCTTCGCCGTCCAGAACTAGTTCGTGCCGGAACCCAGACAGCCTTTCGGCTCTACGAAACTATTTCGCTGGGAGGGAGAGAAGAAGCCAGATCATTGCAATGGCACTTGTATGTGAGAAGGAGTGAGTTTTTGGGCTGCCTCCTCACCCCTATTTATAGGGTGAGAGACTATGGTAAAAATACCAAAATGCCCTCAGATTTTTCACTATTCATAATAGTGATTCCATTATTCATAAATAGTGTTTCCCACTATTCACAATAGTTTTTTCCACTATTTTCGTAATAGTGTTTTCACTAGTCATGAGATATTTTCTCCCAATAGTGTTTCCCACTATTCATAAATAGTGTTTCCACTATTCACGAGATATTTTCTCCCAAAAAGCACTTTCACTATTCATGACGACATTTTTCAGCGTCCGTTCGAACTGAAAATATTTATGTGGGCTTAGAACATTTCCAACACCCGCTAAAATAATTTTCAATGCGATCCGGAACAATTCTGGATTAGTGATTTTCATCTACGAAATGCATCTGAAGCAGTTCCGACAGCTCCGAAACATTTGCCGTTTTTCTTCCAGAAAATTCCTAGAAGTTTCTAGAATGATTCTGGCACCCTCCAAGAATTATTAGGCATGTGCCAAAACCAATTTGACTTAATGGTAGCCCCTGAAACAACTTTTCAGTTTTACCGAAACTGTTCCGGTGTTCTCTCTGGGGAACTTTTCCGCTGTCCGAAACTTTTCCGGTGTCCGAAACTTTTTCGGTGATTTTCTCTCAGACTCCCTGTCTAGTATTCAGCAGATAGATGACCCTTAAGCGTGTGACCCTATAGGTTCGGTGAAGCATAGACATGACCCGGAACCCCTTCCGATCAATGATCAACATCGGAGCCGTGGACACCCATATTGACCCCTATACCCACACGAATGAATATTCGAGTGAACCTCCAGTTGTCGTGTGCTATTCCTGTTGCTTTGCGATATGCTACAAATACCCGAGGTGAGACACGTGGGCATCCCCGTGGGTCAACAACTTGTCCACTATGCCAGTTACCTCATTACCGGTATTGTTCTCTTTTCTCGTTCCCGTGTTCCGGCATCCCCATGATCAAATCACAAAATGTCTGGCCAGACGATGATGGATACCGTAACACCGAGAGGGCCCAGAGATATCTCTCCATCGTCGGAGGAGCAAATCCCAATCTTGAGCTATCAAGTTACTTGACATACTTTTCCATGAACCTGTAAGCCGCCGTAATAGCCACCCATTTACGAATGACGTTTAACAAACCCCAAAGTTCATGAAGCAAGCATGAAGAAACTCGATACTCTCATGGTCTAAGGAATTATGCAAACATTAACTTCTTTGTGTTTTTAACCATTAACTTATGACGAATGTATCTCATAGCATAACATCATTTCGGGTCGATTCAACACAAATGTTATTCTAACATTGTGCCCTCAAAATTGCTGGCATAGCCATGCCCATGATCAGGAAAACAGGATCATCATGCAATACTTGAACCAGTCTTAGAGGCCAGACTAGGAATACAATTTACCGTTTATTATTCCACACGTGCATATGAGTCTTCCTTCAAGCCTCGTGGTTATTGTAGACTCGAGAACCATAGCAGTTATAACATGGAACATAAACCTAATTATGAACAGGGAGATAATCAATATCATTTATTATTGCCTCTAGGGCATATCTCCTACACGAAGCTTCATGATCATCATCATTAACTTCCTTTTCAACTGACGTAGGCTCCACAGAAACATCTTTCTGTGTTGCGCTACTCTCTGGTTGAAACAAAGGTTCAACCACCTCATCAAGTTCTATCTTCCTCCCACTCAATTCTTTCGAGAGAAACTCTTTCTCGAGAAAGGACCCGTTCTTAGCAACAAACACCTTTTGTGCTTGGATCTGAGATAGAAAGTATACCCAATCTCTCCTTCGGGTATTCTATGAATATGCATTTTCTTGCTTTGGGTTCGAGCTCATTAGGTGAAAACCCATTTCCACAGAAGCGCCGCAGCCCCAAACATTAAGAAATGACAGCTTAGGCTTCTGTCAAACCATAATTCTCATGGTGTCATCTCAACAGACTTAGACGGTGCCCTATTAAAGTGAATGGATTTGTCTTTAATGCATAATCCCATAACGATAGTGGCAAAACGATAAGAGACATCATAGTACGCACTATATCCAATAGAGCACGACTACGACATTCGGACACACCATCACACTATGGTGTTACAGGAGGAGTGAAATGTGAAACAATTTCCACATTGTCTTAAATTGCATACCAAACTCGTAACTCAGATATTCATGTCCACGATCATATCGTAGACATTTTATCTTCTTGTCACGATGATCTTTCACTTTACTCTGAAACTCCTGGAACCTTTCAAACATTTAAGACTCGTGTTTCATTAAGCAATTATCCCCATATTTACTCAAATCATCAGTGAAGGTTAAGAAAATAATGATATCCACTGTGTGTTTCAACACTCATTGGACCACATACATCAACATGTATTAATTCCAATAAGCCACTAGCCCGCTCCATCATACCGGAAGACGGGGTCTTAGTCGTCTTGCCCAAGAGGCATGGCTCGCATGTCTCAACCGATTCGAAATCGAGTGAGTCAAAAGATCCATCAGCATGGAGTTTCTTCATGTGATTTATACCAATATGACATTTAGCAGCAGTGCCACAAGTATGTGGTACTATCATTATTAACTTTGTATCTTTTGGTACCAATGTTATGAACATGTGTACTACTACGATCAAGATTCAATAAACCATTCCCAGTGGGTGCATGACCATTGAAGGCATTATTCATGTAAACAGAATAACCATTATTCTCTAACTTATATGAATAACCGTATTGCACTAAACATTATCTAATCACGTTCGTGCTCAACGCAAACACCAAATAACATTTATTTAGGTTTATGACAAATCCCGAAGGTAGAGAGAGCGTGCGATGGTGATCACATCAACCTTGGAAACACTTCCAACACACATCGTTACCTTTCACTTAGCTAGCCTCCGTTTATTCCGTAGCTTTTATTTCGAGTTGTTAACACTTAGAAACCGAACCGGTATCCAATACCCAGTTGCTACTAGGAGTACCAGCAAGGTACACATCAATAACACGTATATCAAATATACTTCTGTCGACATTGCCAGCCTTCTTATCTACCAAGTATCTAGGGTTGTTCCGCTTCAGCGAACATTCTCCTCATAACAGAAGCACTTAGTCTCGGGTTTGGGATCAACCTTGGGTTTCTTCACTAGAGCGGCAACTGGCTTGCCATTCCTGAAGTTTTTCCCTTCTTGCCCTTGCCCTTCTTGAAACTAGTGGTTTTCACTTAACCATCAACACTTGATGCTCCTTCTTGATTTCTACCTTCATGGTGTCAAACATCATGAACAACTTAGGGATCATCTTATCCATCCTTGGCATGTTATAGTTCATCACGAAGCTCTAGTAGCTTGGTGGCAGTGACTTGGAGAACTATATCAATCACTAGCTTATCTGGAAGATTAACTCCCACTCGATTCAAGTGATTGTAGCACCCAGACAATCTGAGCACATGCTCATCGATTGAGCTATCTCTTGCAAGCAAAGAATCTTGTTGTAGGTCTCATACCTCTCAACATAGGCACGAGCCCGAAATCCCAATTTTATCTCTTAGAACATCTCATATGTTCAGTGATGTTCAAAACGTTTTGGAGCCTCAATTCTAAGCTGTAATGCATGACGCACTGAACTATCAAGTAGTCATCAGAAAGTACCTGTCATATGTTCACAACATTTACAGACAATGCTTGAGGGAGTGGTGCACTTAGCGTTGCATCAAGGACATAAGCCTTCTGTGCAGCAATGAGGACAATCCTCAGATCACGGACCCAGTCCACATTATTGCTACCATCAACTTTCAACTTACTTTTCTCTAGGACCGTATCAATAACATAGGGGAGCTACAGCGCGAGCTATCCACGACATAATTTGCAAAAACACTTTTAGACTAAGTTCATGATAATTAAGTTCATCTAATCAAATTATTAATGAACTCCCACTTAGATAGACATCTCTCTAGTCATCCAAGTGACACATGATCCACGTCAACTAGCCCGTGTCTGATCATCACGTGAGACGGACTAGTCATCAATGGTGAACATCTCCATGTTGATCGTATCTTCTATACGACTCATGTTCGACCTTTCGGTCTCTCGTGTTTCGAGGCCATGTCTGTACATGCTAGGCTCGTCAAGTCAACCTAAGTGTATTACGTGTGTAAATCTGGCTTACACCCGTTGTATGCGAACGTTAGAGCCTATCACACACGATCATCACGTGGTGCTTTGGAACAACGAACCTTAACAACGGTGCGCAGTTAGGGGGAACACATTTCTTGAAATTTTAGTGAGATATCATCTTATTTAAGCTACCATTGTTCTAAGCAAATAAGATGTAAAGCATGATAAACATTACATGCAAATCATAAAGTGGCATGATATGGCTAATATCATCTTGCGCCCTTGATCTCCATCTTCTGGGCGCGACATGACCACCATTGTCACCGGTGTGACACCATGATCTCCATCATCATGATCTCCATCATTGTGTCTCCACGAAGTCGTCTCGCCAACTATTACTTCTACTACTATGGCTAATGCTTAGCAATAAAGTAAAGTAATTACATGGCGTTGACACGCAGGTCAATTAATAAATTAAGACAACTCCTATGGCTCCTGCCGATTGTCATACTCATTGACATGCAAGTCGTGAATCCTATTACAAGAACATGATCAATCTCATACATCACATATATCATATCACATTCATTGGCAATATCAAATCACATGGCATATGCTGCAAAAACAACTTAGACGTCCTCTAATTTGTTCTTTGCAAGTTTTTACGTGGCTGCTATAGGTTTCTAGCAAGAACGTTTCTTACCTACGCAAAAACCACAACATCATATGCCAATTTCTATTTACCCTTCATAAGGACCCTTTTCATCGAATCCTAAAGTGCGAGAGACAGACACCCACAAGCCACCTTATGCAACCAGTGCATCTGTGGTGGAACCAGTCTCACGTAAGCGTACGTGTAAGGTCAGTCCGAGCCGCTTCATCCTACAATGCCGCAGAATCAATATAAGACTAGTAACGGCAAGCCAATTGAAAAAATCAATGCCCACAACACCTTGTGTTCTACTCGTGCATAGATTCAACGCATAGACCTAGCTTTGATACCATTGTTGGGAGACGTAGTAGTAAATCAAAATTTTCCTACTGTCACCAAGATCTCTCTATGGAGAAACCAGCAACGAGCAAAGGGGGAGTGCATCTTCATACCTTTGAAGATCGCAAAGCGGAAGCATTACTAGAACGCGGTTGGTGGAGTCGTACTCGCAACGATTCAGATCGCAGTGGGTTCCGATCTAAGCGCCGAACAACGCCTCCGCGTTCAACACACATGCAGCCCGGTGATGTCTCCTACGCCTTGATCCAACAAGGAGGAAGGAGAGGTTGAGGGAGAGCTCCGGCAGCACGACGGCGTGGTGACGGTGGAGCTGCGTGGTACTCTGGCAGGGCTTCGCCAAGCACTACGGAGGATGAGGAGGAGGAGGGGTAGGGCTGCGCCGAGAGGGAGAGAGAGATCTGTCCTTGGCAGTCCCAAAACCCCACATATATATATAGGGGAACGAGGAGGGGGTGCGCAGCCCCTAGGGTTCCCAACCCTAGGGTCGGCGGCCAGCCCTAGATGGCCTTGGGGGCGGCGGCGAGAGAGGGAGAGGAAGGGGCGGCGCCCTAGGGCCCATCTCCCCTAGGATTTGCCCCTCCCACCTAGTGCTGCACCTTGGGCCCTTGTGGGAGGTGCACCAGCCCACCTAGGGGCTGGTTCCCTCCCACCTGCGGCCCATGCAGCCCTCTGGTGCCGGTGGCCCCACACGATGGAACCATGGAACCCTTCCGGTGGTCCCGGTACATTACCGGTGATGCCCGAAATACTTCCGGTGACCAAAACCTCACTTCCTATATATGAATCTTTACCTCCGAACCATTCCGGAACTCCTCGTGACGTCCGGGATCTCATCCTGGACTCTGAAAAACCTTCGGTAACCACGTACACAATTTCCCTATAACCCTAGCGTCATCGAACCTTAAGTGTGTAGACCCTACGGGTTCGGGAGACATGTAGACATGACCGAGACACCTCTCCGTTCAATAACCAAGAGCGGGATCTGGATACCCATGTTGGCTCCCACATGCTCCACGATGATCTCATCGGATGAACCATGATGTCGGTGATTCAATCAATCCCGTATTCAAGTCCCTTGTCAATCGGTATGTTACTCGCCCGAGATTCGATCGTCGGTATCTCTATACCTTGTTCAATCTCGTTACCGGTAAGTCTCTTTACTCGTTCCGTAACACATGACCCCATGACTAAGTCCTTAGTCACATTGGCTCATTATGATGATGTATTACCGAGTGGGCCCAGAGATACCTCTTTGTTACACAGAGTGACAAATTCCAGTGTCGATTCATGCCAACCCAACAGATACTTTCGGGGATACCCGTAGTGTACCTTTATAGCCACCCAGTTACGTTGTGACATTTGGCACACCCATAGTATTCCCACGGTATCCGGGAGTTGCACAATCTCATGGTCATGACCATGAGATCATGCAACCCACTGACACCGGAGGAGTACCTTGTGTGTATCAAATGTCGCAACATAACTGGGTACTATAAAGATGCTCTACAGGTATCTCCGAGGATGTATGTTGGGTTGGCATGGATCAAGACTGAGATTTGTTACTTTGTGTGACGGAGAGGTATCCCAGGGCCCACTCGGTAATAGAACATCACAACAAGCCTTGCAAGCAATGTGACTAAGTGTTAGCCACGGGATCTTGTATTACGGAACGAGTAAAGAGACTTACCGGTAACGAGATTGAACTAGGTATAGAGATACCGATGATCTAATCTCGGGCAAGTAACATACCGAAGAACAAAGGGAACAACATACGAGATTAACTGAATCCTTGACATAGAGGTTCGACCGATAAAGATCCTCTTAGAATATGTAGAAACCAATATGGGCATCCAGGTCTTGCTATTGGTTATTGACCGTAGAGGTGTTTCGGTCATATCTGTATAGTTCTCGAACCCGCAGGGTCTGCACACTTAAGGTTCGGTGACGTTTCGGTATAGTTGAGTTATGTATGTTGGTGACCGAAAGTTGTTCGGAGTTCCAGATGAGATCCCGGATGTCACGAAGAGCTCTGAAATGGTTCAAAGGTAAAGATTGATATATAGGAAGTCGGTATTCGGATTCCAAAAAAGTTTCGGGACTTACCGGTTTTGTGACGGGAATGCCGGAAGTGTAGCACGTAATTTTTGTAATAAATCCATGAGTTTTTTTTATTTCACGTATATATTCAAAATCACAAAAATGGAGGCTGGTATTTTTCCTGAACTAGCAGAACAATACAGCTAGAAAAAAAAGCCCGTGAGGGGAGGTACGAAGTGACCGATATGTTTTTTGAGCGAGCAAGCGGTGTTTAATGGGCTACGGGCCGCTGCTGATTGCTGTAGGCGCATTTCTCTCAAGTAGCACCCCAAATGCTAAAAATCGCTTACTGTGAGATGGAAGTTGCGCTTGTCTATGTATCGATAAAAGTGACCCGGTCCAAGAAGTAGTAAGGATTTTGGTGCTGTAATCACCAGTTCACAGAACCTTTCGCAAGGTTTTGGGAAGGTACTATGCATTTGTTTTCTTTTTGCCTTTTCTATCTTTCCTCCATCTGTTTTTGTCAGGGATTTTTTAGTTATGATTTTTTCTTCTTCTGCTGTTCTTTTTTACTTTTTCGATTTCTCTTAACTTTGCCATTTCTAAAAAAATGACTTTTGAAACTACACATTTAAATATTTCAAAATGATATTATATTACGGGACGGACTGAGTAGAACATTTTATAAATTTCAGCAACATTATTTTGTACATCATAAACATTTAAAAAAAGATTGTATGCATGAATTTATACATTTTATGAAGATTTTGAAATGTTACAACCATATATTTAAAGCTGTGAATGTTTTTTGGATTTTGGGAACAATATTTTGAATTGTACAAACATTCATTAATGAATTACATGAACAATTTTTGGCATTTTCATGAACGTTTTTTATGACATGATTTTCCTAAATGTGTGAACATGTTTTGCAAAAATGTATCAATGTTTTAAAATAATTGCGCAAACAGTATTTTTACAGTGCATATAAAAGTATAAACAAAAAGGAAAAAGGAAAAAAATCACTTCAGTGCATCACTTGTACAAGTGGCCGGCGTTAGTTTGCTCCTTGTTTTTTCGAGACAACTGTTTGTTTTGAGATTTTTTCGAGACAACTAGTATTCGGCTTTTAGCTTAAAAGACTTCAGCTGGAACACTACGAAGCCAGACCCATGAGATCACGCCGAATGCCCACTCTCTCCATAACGCCTAAGGTGAGCACGGAATACGTATGAGATCCTAGGGCGCGTTTGGTTCCTCGCATGTAGCCCAACCAGGCCCACGCGGGATGTTCATGGCCTGTTTGGTTGCATGCGATTCGTGGCCAGCACGAACATTAAAGCAAGCTTGAGCCTGGCCCGGTGGAAACTGCCGAATTGGTAGTTTCTCGCGAGCCTGACTCGACGCGGCCACGCGTGCGAGGAGGTTGGACGCCTCGGGGAGCGCGGGAGACGGAAGGGACGTTTCATAACTCCCCTCTCACTCTCGTGTCACCACCCCCGCACTGTTCTCACCTCTCTGCCTCACCGCCCCTCCCTCTCCTCTCCTCTGATGGCCCCTCCTCGCCCACCGCCGCACCGTCCTCTGACCCCCGTCGACAAGTGCATCGCCAGCATCCAGAACCACTGGGTGCCTGGGCTCCAGAACTTGGGCAGGGACCTGGCGTCGTCGCTGCGAGCGCCGTCCCCCATCTGCTGCCGGCCACCACGAGGGCCGGCCAATGCGGTGCCGGCCGTTCCTGCTCCGCCGCCGGTTGCGGACCTCGTGGTCCTGGGCTCGGCACCGGCAACGTCCAAGGAGCCGCCACTTCTTTGGACCCCATTGGACAGGGAGGTTTTCTTGACCCCCGTCCAAGGGTTTTCTCCTGTCGGCGGGTCGTCCTCCTCGACCTCCGGCGTGGCCATGAGCATGGGGCCGATGTTGCCCGCCGTCTCCAGGGCCGGCTCCTTCTCTGCTCCGCCACCTCTCTCCTTCCCGTTGGGGTTTTCACCCCGGCCTCGAGTCGCTGTGACTGCGCAAGCTCTAGTGAGTCAAAGAATCCCCAATGCTTGCTCGTCGATGTAGATTAGGGATTTATTTCTTAGGCATGTGCTACTAGTTTTGTAGGATTTGAGTAGATTTGATTCGATCCCAATCGAATCGAATCCGACCGATCTGTTCTTGTTTGCTAGAGTGTGTGTTCTAGGATAATGTTCTTCTGCTAGTGTTAGGGTCTTTCTAGGATCTGTGTTCATGCAAATGGCATGTTCATGTTGAAGCTAGGATCATGTTCATGTTGAGCTAGGGTTTGTGTTGCATGCTCTAGATTGTTATACGTGCATGTAGTAGGACCATTTTTGGATGCTGCCAAATGTGCATGGGTGCACCTAGGCTACTTTTAGATGTTTCCATGCTTAGGATAGTGCACTGATCAGTGGAAGTTGCAGAAGACAAGATGCCACTGATCAGTGGCATTTGCTCAAGAGCAAGTGCCATTGATAAGTGGCATTTGGCAAAGAGTTTGTGCACTGACCAGTGGCATTTGCTCTTGGGAAAATGTCTCTGATCAGTGCCAAATGTTGTTATGCTAGTGCAACTGATCAATGGCATTTGCAGAAGTGCTAATGCCACTGATTAGTGGTTGTTCATTTTGCAAGCACCTCTAATACTTGTCATCTTACCTGACAAGATATTGAAGACTGACTGGGACATGGCGGGTGGAGGAGCTCAGGTGGTGGCCGGAGCGGAGGGCGCCGAGGATCTCATCCCCACGAACAGGTGGCTCAAGAGGGTGGACCTGCCTGGCAGGGTCACCTTCATGAGCCTGCCTCGTTCAAGGGGACGATCTCCGAGGACCGGCCACATGGAGGGGGCCCTGGAGCCGCTGCGCTTCTACCAGTAGATCAAGGACGCCGAAGACCTCACCATGATTGTCATCCCTCGCAAGTTCGCGGAGGTGATGAATGAGTGGCTAGTCATTAGGTGGCTCCCGCGCATGGTGAGGCTCTCGATGAACAAGTGGTGTGAGTTCTGGGTGCAGGTCCAGAACTTCGAGGGGCACGTGGTGCTTGGCCGGGCTAGAACTACTTCTGCCGCCGCCATCGGATCGTCCCCGGCGACCTCCTCGTTCTGCGCATCTCAGGACTCGGCCTGAAGGTCCAAATCTACAACCACGACTCCTCAATCAAGTTTTGTTGCAGCAAGCACAGTTGCGTTGGTAACATTGAGCATGCAATGTAGTTAACTTAGGTGTTAGTGTTGAACCGTTTATGTTGTCTCGCTAGAACTTATGGTACTTGTGATGTGAACTTGGTAATATTTTGGCCAGGAGCGGCACCCTGGCGTCGAGTAGGGAAGGACGATACCCCTGCTGTTAATCTAAGTTTGACGTTGCTGTCATTTCCGTTGCTTGCTTTGTTTAATCTAAGTAGTTTGTTGTTAATCTAAGTAGTTTTCTGTGATTCCCGTTTCTTGCTTTGTGTTGATCATGTGGTGGCAAGGACACCACATTTGAACAGGGTGAGCAGAACACAAACGCTGTTTGCAACCAAATAGCAGAAGTTTGCATCTGCTCACACCCTAAGCACGAAAGCGGCAACCAAACAACAAGGGGGTAAGTGCCCCTTCATGTGATGCAGACAACCAAACATGTTGCATCTGCTGCATATGAGGCTGTATATGAAGAACCAGGCTGGCTAGAGATTGGTATGCAACACAGGTACTATAGCAGAAAGCAACCAAACACGCCCCTAGTGAATTGGTGGAGATCCTGGCATGCTACCGATTTGCCGAGCCTGAGGCCCATTTATTTTTCCTTCGCTTGCCCCCCTAACTCGCTAGCTGGTAGGGGTGGTCACTTCTACGCCGAAAACCGAACCAACCCAAATTAACCGAGATTGTGGGTTTAATATATTTTTATTATTCGGTGTGGTTTTTAAATTACTGCCAGTTGGTGTTCGGATGCATTTTTGGTTTTGGGAACTTAGAGCATCTACAACCGGACCTCTCAAATCTGCCTCAAACGCCCGGGCAGGCCGCCCGGACACTTTTTTTATCCAGACGGACCCCTCAAATGGCACTCAAACGCCTAGGCTGACCGGCACCCCCCATATCCAGCCCAAATATGAGGCAGGGATGGGGGCGCTTGGACGCGCCCAGGCACGCCCACCACGTCGGAGACGGCCCATGCTGACCCACCCCTACCCCATTTATATTCGTCCCCATCTCCTTGGTGGACCAAACCCTAGCCACTTCACTCCCCTCCCCTCCACTCCCCTCCGCCGCCCAAGCTCTCCTCCGGTGGATTCTGGCCACCTCCGCCATGTCAGACAGTGGATCAGAGTCCGACCTTTCCGGATCTGTCGACTGGGGTGGATTTCATGTGGGTTGGAGAAGGCAATGGCAATTCGCATTGCACTCTGCCGGTCCCGGGAGGAGTGTTGGTGTCAAAACCGGCGGATCTCGGGTAGGGGGTCCCGAACTGTGAGACTAGGATCGACGGTAACATGAGACAAAGGGGAACGAGTTTACCCAGGTTCGGGCCCTCCCATGGAGGTAATACCCTACGTCCTGCTTGATTGTATTGATGGTGTAAGGGGTTACAGAGTTGATCTACCTCGAGATCGTATAGCTAACCCTAGATGAGTTGTTCTATCTCTATACCCTAAAACCCTCTGGCTTATATAGATGACGAGGATTCCTAGGGTTTACACATGGTCGGTTACCTGCCGAAGAGATAAACTTGCCTAGCTATTAGATAAGACGTGGAGAGCAAGCCGTGTTTCCCGAAACTTCCATCTTAGAGATTGGGCCTTCAAATCCTTCGGTGTTCGGTAAGTAGCCCTCATATTCTGGCCCATAACAATAGGCCGGCTATCCGAGGACCCCCTAATCCAGGACTCCCTCAGTAGCCCTCGAACTTGCCTCCAACACCAAAGGTCTTCAACTGCGACTGCTTCGCGAACAGAGTCTTCGGCTTGCGAGGTGAGTTCCTTCCTGTCGAACTATAGTTTGGCCTCTGTTGACAAGTTGTATCCCACATAGTGGCACATCCGAATACTGTAAATTGATTGACTTTGAAGCACAAACATCAGGGGATAAACAACGTCCCTCTGATGACCTTTCTGACGAAAGGCTACGGCCCACCATGAC
Source organism: Hordeum marinum (assembly GCA_022496015.1). Taxonomy (NCBI): domain Eukaryota; kingdom Viridiplantae; phylum Streptophyta; class Magnoliopsida; order Poales; family Poaceae; genus Hordeum; species Hordeum marinum. Next base: position 473,625,926 of record CM039676.1, read on the forward strand.
CGCCAAGCTAGTTGCATAGACTCGATTTGTGGTTCGAGGCTGTTTTAATCATCACGATCTATCAATATACCGACCGTGTCCCATTTTATACGGGATATACTTAATCACGTGCACGAAACGACTCCTGTGTCTCGGGAAGTGGAGGGATCCATAGCAGGGCGAGGGGAATCCACATCGACATGCCTCGTAAAAAGAGAAGGAAAACCCCAAAGGCTTTTTTACGCTCTCCATTCGACTTCTCCGCCTCCCATTCCCTTGCGCCTCCAGAGCACAGATCTTGGTCTCCCCGCCCCCACCTTCGAGCTCGGCAATGGCGGGTTCCAATGGCCAGTGGGAAGCTTCCACGGTCACCAACAAGGACATACTCGACCTCAAGAAGGCCGGTTACCTCCCCGCTAACATCCCTCACCGCGCAGCGGAGGAGGGCTAAGTGATCCCCACCCCCAGGCCAGGCGAGAGGGTGGTGTTCATCCCCCACTTCATTAGGGGGTTGAGCTTCCCACTCCACCCCTTCGTTAGGGGGTTAATGTTCTTCTACAGCCTCGACTTCCATGACCTCCCGCCGAACTCCATCATGCACATCTCGACGTTCATCCTCGTCTGGGAGGCCTTCCTGCGCATCGAGCCGCATTTCGGGCTCTAGCTACAGGTCTTCAACATCAAGCCCAAGTGCGTCGGCGGCAAGCACGCGGACTGCGGCAGGGCAACTATCGACAAGCTCGCCCACGTCGGGTGGCCGTCAGGCACCTTCATCGACACCATCAAGGGATGGCAAAAGGAGTGGTTCTATGTCGCCGAACCACGAGAAGAGCGCAAACTCCCCGCCGCCACATTCAGATCCGGTCCCCCCACCAGACTGGCTTCGTTGCCTGAAAAGGGCCTAGTCTGGGGATCGGGCAAAGAGGTGACCGATCTGTAGAAGCGCTTCCGCTCCCTGGTCGAGGGGGCATCAAGCTAGCCGATGTGGTGCAGGTGATGCTCCAAAGACGCATCCTCCCCTGCCAGCGTCGGGACACTCCCCCGTGGGCTCGTGAACTCAAAGTCGAGCCCACAGTCCAAAATCTCTTCGCACTATGCAGGAGAAGTTGTGGAAGGCGCTCTTCAAATTGATGAAGAGCTGGCCATCCAAGGAGGAGGACAAGGGTCTGCACACCGCCAAGCCCGATTCTGAGGTATGATATTCCCCAGCTTGGCGTTATTACACAGCGAATCGCTATATCCTCTTATCCGATCTGTTTTGGCAGAGATCGCAGAAGAAAGCCGTCAATATCAACAGTCCGGCTCCTCAGCCCGAAGACGAGAGGACCGGGCTGTTAGTCAAGATGCTCGTTGAGAAGCCTTACGAGGCTCCCATGAAGAAAGAGAAGAAGAAACCAGGTCAGGCTGGCCTTCGCATCAGGGACCAGCCTGATGCTGCATCTGAAGACACCCCCACCTCCTCAAATTAGGAGGAGGCCGAAGAGGAGGAAGAAGAGGAGGAGGAGGTCGAGAGCGAGGGGGAGGCAACCCCCCCACGCCAAGAAGAGAGCGGCGTCTTCGGACGCCCCGGGGCAGGTAGCTTCTCCTGCCCCGAAGAGGGCGCGACAGACACGGGTGGTTCTGTCCGACGACAGCTCAGACTCGAGCTCCGTGTCCGAAGACCTCGAGGAGGTTCCACGAAGGAGCCTAAGGGTCAAGCCCCCCCATCTAGGTTAGGATCCAAAGACCCTCCTACCTATCACCAGTAGGTTTAGAGTTTGCTAACACGCATGTTATTGGTCCTACAGCCCCCCGCGTGTTATCCCCACCGAGATGGTATCGAATGGGGAGACCCCGCCCGCCGAACTGGCGGAGAGCGAGGATGCCTCGTCACCCGCCACCCCAGGCGCCACGAAGTACGCCATGGAGGTGTCTTCCAAGCCTACTCCTATGGAGGCGGACACACGGGGCGAGGGAGATCGCACCGCTTCGGCCCTCGAAGACCGGGGGACAATGCCCCGCCCGGACACTGATAACCCACAAGTATAGGGGATCAATTGTAGCCTTTCTCGATAAGTAAGAGTGTCGAACCCAATGAGGAGCTAAAGGTAGGACAAATATTCCCTCAAGTTCTATCGACCACCGATACAACTCTACGCACACTTTACGTTCGCTTTACCTAGAACAAGTATGAAACTAGAAGTACTTTGTAGGTGTGATAGGATAGGTTTGCAAGATAATAAAGAACACGTAAATAAAAACTAGGGGCTGTTTAGATAAAGAAACAATTACTTTAGTTTAACGAGTGTGGAAAAGTGGTGGTAGGAGTTGCGGAATTGTCCCTAAGCAATTGACTATGTTACTAGACCGATATCAAGTTTTATGTGGGAGAGGCCACTGCTAGCATGTCATCCCTTACTTGGAATTCTATGCACTTATGATTGAAACTATTAGCAAGCATCCGCAACTACTAACGTTCATTAAGGTAAAACCCAACCATAGAAATAAGATATATTGGTCCCCCTTCAATCTCGTATGCATCGATTTCTATGCTAGGCTGAAGCTTCTGTCACCCTTGCCCTCCAATACATAGTCCTATCAACATACAACTAACCCTATGGTGTGATCCACACGCGTGCTCATATGATGGGCACCAAAGGACAACAACATAACCACAAGCAATTTAAACCAATCATAGAAATTCACCAATCACCGATAGGACAACGAAAATCTACTCAGACATCATAGGATGGCAACACATCATTGGATAATAATATGAAACATAAAGCACCATGTTAAACTAGAGGGTACAGCGGGTTGCGGGAGAGTGGACCACTGAATATAGATGGAGGAAGGTGATGGAGGTGTTGGTGAAGATGACAGAGGTGTTGGTGTAGATCGCCGTCACACGATGATGTCCCGGGCGGCGTTCCGGCGCCGCCGGGAGAGAGGGGGAGAGAGCCCCCTTCTTCTTCTTCTTCCTTGACCTCCTCCCTAGATGGGAGAAAGGTTTCCCCTCTGGTCCATGGTCTCCATGGTGACGGAGAGGCGAGAGCCCCTCCGAGATTGGATCTCTCTCTCTATGTCCTTTTGTTTCTGCGCTCCTAGATTCTGGCCTTTCGCCGTTTCTTAAATTCCCGGAGATCCGTAACTCCGACCGGGCTGAAATTTTGAGGGGATTTTCCTTATAAAAATATCTTTCTTGCGGAGAAAGAAGGGCCCCAACCGCCTTAAGGGTTGGTCACGAGCCTGCCAGGCGCGCCTTGGGGGGGGGGGTAGTGCGCGCCTCCCGGGCTCGTGACTCCCTCGGGCATCGTTTCGCGTTGATTCTTCTTCCCAAAAATCATAAATATTCCAAAAAAATCCCCATAGGTTTTTTATTGTGTTTGGACTTCGTTTGGTATGGATATTCTGTGAAACAAAAAACATGCAACAAACAGGAACTGGCACTAGGCACTGGATCAATATGTTAGTCCCAAAAATAGTATAAAAAGTTGCCAAAAGTATATGAAAGTTGTAGAATATTGGCATGAAACAATCAAAAATTATAGATATGATGGAGACGTATCAGCATCCCCCAGCTTAATTGCTGCTCGTCCTCGAGTAGGTAAATGATAAAAAAGATAATTTTTGATGTGGAATGCTACCTAGCATAATCTTGATCATATAATCTAATCATGGCATGAATATTAAGACACGAGTGATTCAAAGCAATAGTCTACCATTTGACATAAAGACAATAATATGTCAAGCATACTAATAAAGCAATCATGTCTTCTCAAAATAACATGGCCGAAGAAAGTTATCCCTACAAAATCATATGGTCTGGCTATGCTCCATCTTCATCACACAAGGTATCAAATCATGCACAACCCCGGTTTTAGCCAAGCAATTGTTTCATACTTTAGTATTCTCAAACTTTTTCAAGTTTCACGCAATACATGGGCGTGAGCCATGGACATAGCACTATAGGTGGATGAGAATATGGTGGTTGTGGAGAAGACAAAAAGGAGGAGATAGTCTCACATCAACTAGGCGTATCAACGGGCTATGGAGATGCCCATCAATAGATATCAATGTGAGTGAGTAGGGATTGCCATGCAACGGATGCACTAAAGCTATAAGTGTATGAAAGCTCAAAAAGAAACTAAGTGGGTGTGCATCCAACTTGCTTGCTCACGAAGACCTAGGGCAATTTGAGGAAGCCCATCATTGGAATATACAAGCCGAGTTCTATAATGAAAATTTCCCACTAGTATATGAAAGTGACAATATACGAGACTCTCTATCATGAAGATCATGGTGCTACTTTGAAGCACAAGTGTGGTAAAGGATATTAGCATTGTCCCTTCTCTATTTTCTCTCATTTTTTTTATTTTTATTTTTTTGGTGGGCTTCTTTGGCCTCTTTTTTTTATTTGGGCTTCATTGGCCTCTTTTATTACTTCCTCAGATGGGACAATGCTCTAATAATGACGATCATCACACTTTTATTTACTTACAACTCGATATTTAGAACAAAATATGACTCTATATGAATGACTCTGGCGGTGTACCGGGATGTGCAATGATCTAGCATAGCAATGACATCAAAAAACGGACAAGCCATGAAAACATCATGCTAGCTATCTTACGATCATGCAAAGCAATATGACAATGATGGTGCGTGTCATAATAAACGGAACGATGGAAGTTGCATGGCAATATATCTCGGAATGGCTATGGAAATGCCATAATAGGTAGGTATGGTGGCTGTTTTGAGGAAGGGTATATGGTGGGTGTAATGCACCGGCGAAAGTTGCGCGGTACTAGAGAGGCTAGCAATGGTGGAAGGGTGAGAGTGCGTATAATCCATGGACTCAACATTAGTCATAAAGAACTCACATACTTATTACAAAAGTCTATTAGTCATCGAAACAAAGTACTACACGCATGCTCCTAGGGGAAGGGTTGGTAGGAGTTAACCATCGCGCGATCCCGACCTCCACACAAAGGATGACAATCAATAAATAAATCATGCTCCGACTTCGTTACATAACGGTTCACCATACGTGCATGCTACGGGAATCACAAACCTTAACACAAGTATTTCTACGAATACACAATTACTCACTAGCATGACTCTAGTATCACATCTTCATGTCGCAAAACTATTGCAAGAAATCAAACATATCATATTCAGGGATCTACAAGTTTTATGTAGGATTTTATGACTAACCATGTGAATGACCAACTCCTGTTAACTCTCTAAATAGGTATAAGTGAAGCATGAGAGTTTAATTCTTTCTACAAAAGATATGCCCCACTCTAACAAATATAAGTGAAGCAAAAGAGCATTCTACAAATGGCGGTTTTCTATGTGTAGGGAAACAGGCAATCCAAACTTCAAATGATATAAGTGAAGCACATGAAGCATTCTATAAAGTCATACTCAAAAGATATAAGTGAAGTGCAAAGAGCATTCTATAAATCAACCAAGGACTATCTCATACCAGCATGGTGCATAAAAGAAAAAGGAAAAATAAACACAAAAGACGCTCCAAGCATTTGCACATATCATGTGACGAATAAAAATACAGCTCCGAGTAAAATTACCGATAGATTGTGGACGAAAGAGGGGATGCTTTTCAGGGCATCCCCAAGCTTAGACGCTTGAGTCTTCCTTGAATATTACCTGGGGGTGCCTCGGACATCCCCAAGCTTAGGCTCTTGCCTCTCCTTATTCCTTCATCCATCGTGATCTCACCCAAAACTTGAAAACTTCAATCACACAAAACTTAAACAGAAACTCGTGATAGCATTAGCATAGGAAAACAAACCACCAACTTTTTAGGTACTGTAGTAAACTTAATTTCCATTTAGATTCATGTTATATTACTGTATTCTCACTCTTCCATGGCTCGTACCCCCCCCGATACTAACCATAGTTTCATCAAAATAAGCAATCAACACAACAAAAACAGAATCTGTCAAAAACGGAACAGTCTGTAGAAATCTGTATATTTCGTATACCTATGCTCTCCTAAAAATTCTGAAAAATTATGAAAATTAGGGTAATTTGCATATCAATCATCATAAAAAAGAATCAACTCAAAATCTCTTTCTGGATAGTCATTAAAAATAATTTCGTGAGCACAAAGTTTCTGTCTTTTTCAGCATGGTCAAACAACTATCACCCAAACTAATCATAAAGGCTTTACTTGGCACATTATTTTTATAATACAATGGAATTGTACAAGGGGATAATTATTTTTGCGAGAAACTTCCATGAAAAATTCTACAATGTTTCCATGAGCATGAACACAAGTGTTCAAGGTCGACCCTCACTTCCGCAATGCATCACCTTTCAATCGCTTCTCTTTTTGAAAAAGTTTTAAGTTCCCCTCTATATATTTTTGTTTTTAAACTATATAAAAGCACTCAACAGAAATAAATGACTCTCTAAAACTTCCGAGTTGTCTCCCAGGCAGCGCTTTCTTTAAAGCCATTAAGCTAGGCATAAAGTGCTCAAGTAATGGATCCACCCGGATCCCAAGGTATATCAAAGCCAATTTTAATTAACAATGATTTGTAATTTAGTAGTGAGAACAAGGTAACATATATCATGCAATGACGAAGTCTAACTCTCTTCCTATGCATTGGCATGTCATAAAAGAACAATTCATGAACATCAAGCAAAGGCCAATACATAGCATAAGCAGTTTCTTGCATTTTTATCGTATTGGAAACATAGAGAGGTGGGGATGTAGTTCCTCTCTCATAATAATTGCAAGTAGGAGCAGCAAGCACATGCATATTATATTCATCAAAATCATCATGTGTAATAGTAGAAGGCAACCCATCAATGTAATCCCTAATAAGAGCAAACTTCTTCGATATAGTGTAGTTGGGAGAATTCAAAAAGATAATAGGACTATCATATGTGGGTGCAATAGCAACAAGTTCATGTTTAACATAAGGAACTATAGCAAGTTCATCTCCATAAGCATCATTCATATTGGCATCATGGCCACAAGCATAGCAAGCATCAAGTTCGTGAAAAAGGGATATTTCAAACGAATCCAAGGGATCATAGCAATCAACAAAGCATTCATCCTTCGGTAAGCACGAAGGGAAATTAAAAAATGTATGAGTTGAAGAGTTAATCTCATTATAAGGTGGGCACAGTGGGCACGGGTAGCTAGTCCGCTCTTCCTCCTTTTGTTCTTCGCTCTCCTCGTCATCCTTTTTCATCTAATGAGCTCACAGTTTCTGCATTTTCTTCTTCCATAGTTTCCTGCAAAATATTAGTCTCTTCTTGGGCAGCGGAGAATTTCTCCATAAATCGATAAATATGGGCATTATCTTCATAATTAGTATAACAATAACGAAGCATAACTAAATTTTCAGATCGGTAAAAAGCATCATCATTATCATCACACCTTTTAAACAGAGCTTCAATTTCATAAGCACCCATAAAAGCAACAAACTCTTCTATTTATTCCACATCATAGTAATCATATATACCATTAGCATAAGAAGACAAGGCTTCATTAGCATTAAATTTACAAGAAAAGGGAAGGTGTTTAGCCTTCATCCTAGAGCAACAAGTAATATCATAACTCAAGCATAGATCCCAAGCATACCATTTCAACATATGAATTTGATCCCATAATAGTTTCCCTTTTTTAGTCAAGCGATAATCCCTAAAGTATTCATGTTGATCCAATGTGTATCCCATTATATAATTAAATGGGGTTTTCTCAGGATTATTAAAAAAGTGCATAATATTTTCCACATAACGAGCATCGAGGGTTTTAGGAGGTTCCCATCTCCATGAGTAGCAAGTATACCTAATTTTTTTGGTATTTCGTGTTCCATATCCATAACTAAAGATAGAGAACAACTTAGAACAGAAAATAAATCTATTTAGTGATAAAGCAAACAAGCACACACAAGAATATTCACCCCACGCAATCTCTCCCCGGCAACGGCGCCAGAAAAAGGTCTTGATAACCCACAAGTATAGGGGATCAATTGTAGCCTTTCTCGATAAGTAAGAGTGTCAAACCCAACGAGGAGCTAAAGGTAGGACAAATATTCCCTCAAGTTCTATCGACCACCGATACAACTCTACGCACACTTTACGTTCGCTTTACCTAGAACAAGTATGAAACTAGAAGTACTTTGTAGGTGTGATAGGATAGGTTTGCAAGATAATAAAGAACACGTAAATAAAAACTAGGGGCTGTTTAGATAAAGAAACAATTACTTTAGTTTAACGAGTGTGGAAAAGTGGTGGTAGGAGTTGCGGAATTGTCCCTAAGCAATTGACTATGTTACTAGACCGATAGCAAGTTTTATGTGGGAGAGGCCACTGCTAGCATGTCATCCCTTACTTGGAATTCTATGCACTTATGATTGGAACTATTAGCAAGCATCCGCAACTACTAACGTTCATTAAGGTAAAACCCAACCATAGAAATAAGATATATTGGTCCCCCTTCAATCTCGTATGCATCGATTTCTATGCTAGGCTGAAGCTTCTGCCACCCTTGCCCTCCAATACATAGTCCTATCAACATACAACTAACCCTATGGTGTGATTCACATGTGTGCTCATATGATGGGCACCAAAGGACAACAACATAACCACAAGCAATTTAAACCAATCATAGCAATTCATCAATCACCGATAGGACAACGAAAATCTACTCAGACATCATAGGATGGCAACACATCATTGGATAATAATATGAAACATAAAGCACCATGTTAAACTAGAGGGTACAGAGGGTTGCGGGAGAGTGGACCGCTGAATATAGATGGAGGAAGGTGATGGAGGTGTTGGTGAAGATGACAGAGGTGTTGGTGTAGATCGCCGTCACACGATGATGTCCCGGGCGGCGTTCCGGCGCCGCCGGGAGAGAGAGGGAGAGAGCCCCCTTCTTCTTCTTCTTCCTTGACCTCCTCCCTAGATGGGAGAAGGGTTTCCCCTCTGGTCCATGGTCTCCATGGTGACGGAGAGGCGAGAGCCCCTCCGAGATTGGATCTCTCTCTCTATGTCCTTCTGTTTCTGCGCTCCTAGATTCTGGCCTTTCGCCGTTTCTTAAATTCCCGGAGATCCGTAACTCCGACCGGGCTGAAATTTTGAGGGGATTTTCCTTATAAAAATATCTTTCTTGCGGAGAAAGAAGGGCCCCAACCGCCTTAAGGGTTGGTCACGAGCCTGCCAGGCGCGCCTTGGGGGGGTAGTGCGTGCCTCCCGGGCTCGTGACTCCCTCGGGCATCATTTCGCGTTGATTCTTCTTCCCAAAAATCATAAATATTCCAAAAAAATCCCCATAGGTTTTTTATTGTGTTTGGACTTCATTTGGTATGGATATTCTGTGAAACAAAAAACATGCAACAAACAGGAACTGGCACTAGGCACTGGATCAATATGTTAGTCCCAAAAATAGTATAAAAAGTTGCCAAAAGTATATGAAAGTTGTAGAATATTGGCATGAAACAATCAAAAATTATAGATATGATGGAGACGTATCAGACACCAAGGAGGCCGGACGAGTGGGCGATTAGTCCCCTCCGAGAACATCTCTGGAGTGCACTATGCCTCCGGAGGCACCGGTCCAGTCCCTGGTGGGTTATCGGGAAATCTGATCATCCCCAGCACCGCTGACCAACAGGTGGTCGGACATGATGGAGGCTCTATCGAGTGCCTCCATCCCTGAGGATCACCGCACCCTTATGGGTGCGGTACTTCAAAGCGTCCAGTCTATTGACAACGGACTGAAGGAGGCTTTAAAGGTCTCCTTGCAGGTTTTCAAGTAAGTCACCCAATGTTTATGCAAGGATTTTATTTATTCATATTGCATACATGGCAGCCCTCGAGCCCTAGGTGAGGTGAACAAGCTCACCTAGGGGTCACATCTAAATCCGATAACGCACTAGAAGCACTTTAAGTGTTCAACATGCTAGGGTAAATTGATATATGACCGGATTATCTATAATTCGGTAGTGTGCGCCGATGTAATGTATTAATTGTGTGTGTGTAATGTAGGCTTCGTCATCAGCAGCGGCCAAAAATGGTGCCAAGATGGAAGAGCTACATCGGAAGCTCAAGCGCTCTAAGGATGAGGTGGAAACCCTCAACAAGAGGTTCGATGAGGCACAGGGTAAGTCTGAACCAAATCCGAATGCTTCCCCCCGAATACTATCAATGCAGTTTTCTTTTATATAAAGTTTTATAGTTTTGCAGCTTCGTCAAAAGAGATGGAAAAGCTCAAGGATGAGCTTCAACGTGCAAAGGACGAAGTGGCCGTTGAGAAGGCGGCGGCCAAAGAAGCGGCCACCGCACTCTCCGCCCTATGAGCCACCAGCGATAAGCATCAGGCTCGTGTGGCGGAGATACATGATGAGCTCAAGGACGCTAGCAAAAAGTGCGAGGCCTTGGAGCAAAAGAATAAGGCGAGCTTGACCGAACTATCCACCATGAAATCCGATCTCCAGAAGGAGCGGATGGACAAACGGTTCTATGAGGAGCAAGTGCGCCAAGCCAAGGAAATAGCAGATGGCAAGCCTTACTCCCTAAGGTGCGTATTCGGGGATAGAAGATTCGAATTGCTGACCCGGGTGTGGCAATCCTCAGGTGCATCCGTCGATCTCCAGAAGAGCATGGCGGATGCCAATCAGCTGTTCGCCTCGCGGGGAGAGGAAGATGAAGCTCGGATATTCTGGGCACAGTTTGGAGCCCCCGAGCGTCCTCCTCTTCTAGTGGAGCAGCTGAAACAACTAATGGAGCTGCACCAGATGGCGGCGCCAGCCATGAAGGTGTTAGGGAACGTCGCATGGGAAACAAAATTTTTCCTACGCACACGCAAACCTATCCATGGTGATGAGCATCTATGAGAGGGAGAGTGGATCAACGTACCCTTGTACATCGCTAAGTGGGAAGCGTTAAGAAACGCGATTGGTGTAGTCGAACTTCTTCGCGATCCAAATCGCCGAGCGTCCCGCGATCCAATCACGAACCGTCCCGCGAACACATCATGATCCGTCCCGCGAACTCATCACGATCCGTCTCACGATCTTGATCACGATCTGTCCCGCGAACTCATCACGATCCGTTCCATGATCACATCACGAACCGTCTCGCGATCTCGATCACGGTCCTTCCGATCTAGCGCCGAACGGACGGCACCTCCGCGTTCAGCACACATGCAGCTTGATGACGATCTCCACCGTCTCGATCCAGTGAGAGGAGGTGGCGAGGAGAGAGAGTTCACCGGCAGCGTGACGGCGCTCCGGTGATGGTGGTGGAGCAATTCCGGCAGGGCTTCGCCTAAGCGCTGCAGAAAACCGATCTAGAGGAGAAACTATGCACCGGTGGAACGGGTAGCACGTGGCCGGAAATTCTGTCCAAAAACCACAAAATCCACTAGTATATATAGGAGGAGAGGATAGGAGAGGCAGCCAAGGCCTTTGGGTCGGCCGAAATAGGAGGTCGGAAGCAATCCTACTTCACCTCCAATCCTAGTTGGAGTAGGATTTCCTCCTATTGGCTGATTTTCCACTTTTTGCTTTAGGACTTTCTCTCCTGCGCCATGGGCCTTTGTGGCTGTTTTCCCAGCCCACAAAGGGCTGGTTATTATTATCCCACAGCCCATGGACCTCTTGGGGTTGAAATACCCCTCCCGGAGGCCTCCCGGTACACTACCGGCACTCCCGGTACACTACCGATGAGCCCGAAACTTTTCCGGAAACCAAACTGGGACTTCCTATATATGAATCTTTACCTCCAGACCATTCCAGAGCTCCTCGTGACGTCTGGGATATCATCCGAGACTCTGAACAAACTTCGGTCACCACCATACATAACTCTACACTACCGAAACGTCACCGAACCTTAAGTGTGCAGACCCTGCGGGTTCGAGAACTATGTAGACATGACTGAGACACCTCTACGGTCAATAACCAATGGCGGGACCTAGACGTCCACATTGGTTCCTACATATTCTATGAAGATCTTTATCGGTCGAACCTCTATGTCAAGGATTCAGTTAATCCCGTATAACGTTCCCTTTGTTCTTCGGTATGTTACTTGCCCGAGATTCGATCGTCGGTATCTCCATACCTAGTTCAACCTCGTTACCGGCAAGTCTCTTTAATCATTCCGTAATACAAGATCCTGCAACTAACAATTAGTCACATTGCTTGCAAGGCTTATTGTGACGTTGCATTACCGAGTGGGCCCCGAGATACCTCTCCGTCACACGGAGTAACAAATCCCAGTCTCGATCCATGCCAACTCAACAGACACCATCGGAGATACCTGTAGAGCACCTTTATAGTCACCCAGTTACGTTGTGACGTTTGATACACACAAGGCACTCCTCCGATATCTGTGGGTTGCATGATCTCATGGTCATAGGAACACATACTTGACATGCGGAAAACAGTAGCAATAAACTGACACGATCATATGCTACGTTTGCAGTTTGGGTCTTGTCCATCACATCATTCTCCTAATGATGTGACCCCGTTATCAAATGACATCTCATGTCCATGGCTAGGAAACCTTAACCATCTTTTGATCAACGAGCTAGTCTATTAGAGGCATACTAGGGGCATGGTTTTGTCTATGTATCCACACATGCATCTAAGTCTCCGATCAATACAATTATAGCATGGATAATAAACGATTATCATGAACAAGGAAATATGATAATAACTAATTTATTATTGCCTCTAGGGCATATTTCCAACAGAAGGGACTATACATCCGCTTATGGCCCGATGAGCTGTTACCAGGCAGCTACTTCGGCCTGGTGCAGAGACTGATTGCTGCCATGCCCTGCCTCGGCACCATCAAGCGCTCCTCCTGCATCGAAGGAGTCCGGATGGCCCTTGCCAAGGCCAAAGGGCACTGGCCAGGGCTCAATCCGATGAAGGTCACCACCGACCCGCCGCCACCCGGGAAGGAGCACCGACGCCCCAAGCTATACTTCGATGGAGTGATGGAGAGTGCTCGGGTGATTGCGTCGCGGTGTTCGGGTGAAAAATTGTTTGAATGAGCTTGTAACATGTCTGAAGACTCGTGATAACTTTTAATGATATTAGTATCCGCTCTTAAATGGTTTTTGATTCCTTTATAACTCCTATGTGGTTGCTTAATACTGAAAGATGTGAGTCGTCGGCTTCAGCCCCCACGTAGATACTACATGGGGTGTCTATGCCAATGCACCGTGTCCCTGAGCCGTATTATAGGAACCCGAAGGCGGTGTAGTGTGGCAGACTAGGCAATAAGACTATAGTGCTATATTTCTTTCACTTAACCGAAGGGGCACGAAAAGGACTATGGGAAACGTACGATTAGCCACCGGAGTGTTTGCGATGTTCGGACGAACCGATGCCGAAGCCAACATCATAATATTTGCACAAAGGCCAAGTTCCTCATATAACACAGAATAACCACTTACGAGGGTTGAAGTATAATACTTCTAGCTTGGGGTTCACAGATCGGATCGCGCATACTATGACAGTTCATTTTCAGCTTTCTCTCCTGGGGTGGTTGACCAGACTATCCAGAAACACAATCGCAGGGGTGCTCCCTTTGCCCTTTTAGCCGAACAATCACAACATAAAGAGGCAAGCACAGGAGCCGGGCAACCCAACTTAATGACCGAAGACATAGTTCGTAACCGATGCATCTAAATTAAACGCCAAGACGCCGAACACACGATAGTTAAGGCGATTTGTGTTTGAAATCGAGCCCCAGGTCTATTATCCGGTTACCTCGAGTCATACCTAACAGGTTCACGAGAAGAGGGAGAAAAGGAAAAAGTATGTGCGAAAAACAGGACAAATAAGGCGTACTTACGCCACATAATTTTGCATTTCCTCAACAACTCTTGTAACTCGGATTGCCGAAGCAATTGTTTACAGGTATGCGAAAGAAAATAAGAAATAAAGTCCTACAGGAGTTGTTGTACCAGGGGTCTTCAATTGGAGACCTGACGTCCTCGATATACCCCCTTGCTAGTTGACTCCTGCTCTTGGATGAGCCTTGATGTGGTGTTTAAGGTCCGGCGGGCGGATTTTGCTAACAAAATCTTGAGAGGCCGCCGAACTATAGGTGAGCCTTACGCCATAGGCAGGCTATCTTAAGAGTTCCTGCATCTTGTCCGAAGACGTATTGGTGGAAGTAGGTCAGGCCAGCCGAACACCCACCTTTATTTCCCCACCGCTTCCCATGGAATTTTAAGTGCGAAATTGTGCCTCCTCGGCACATACTTTGTTGGTCCAGAAATTGTGTGGTGGGGGGAGAGTCCCTATAGAGGGGAATAGGAAGGATCCGAGTTTTTGGTGTGAAGCCGAACTCACTTCCCAGCCTTATGTGCCTTGTCGGAACTTGCCAATCTTGTTTATAGCTGAATCGGCCGCTAGGGCTAGTGCATGTTCCTCAGTTCTAAGGGAGCGCTCGGTGTTGTCATTGACAGTAATGACCCCCTTGGGGCCCGACATCTTTGAGCTTGAGGTATGCGTAGTGTGGGACCACGTTGAAACGAGCGAACGCTGTCCGTCCAAGCAGCACAGGATAGCCGCTGCGGAAGGGCATGATGTCGAAGATTAAGTCTTCGCTGCGAAAGTTATCAGGTGAGCCGGACACGACCTCTAGAGTTACCGAGTCCGTGCATCGGGCCTCAACGCCCGGGATCACTCCTTTGAAGGTAGTGCTGCTAGGTTTGATCCTTGACGGATCAATGCCCATCTTTTTCACCGTATCTGAGTAAATCAGGTTAAGGCTACTTCCTCCGTCCATTAGGACCTTTGTGAGGTGATACCCATCTATAATGGGGTCTACGACGAGGGTCGCTGAACCCCCATGACGGATACTGGTCGGATGATCACGCCGATCAAAAGTGATCGGGTATGCCGACCATGGGTTGTACTTCGGGGCTACGGGTTCCACCGCGTAGACTTCCCAGAGGGCGCACTTCCTCTCCTTCTTTAGTATGTGGGTAGCGTATATCATGTTCACCGTTTTTACCTCGGGAGGGAACTTCTTCTGTCCGCCACCAATTGGATCTCGAGGCTCATCCTCGTCCTCGCTACGCAAGCTTTTGCCTTGGTCTTCGGGTTGTATCTTGCTGGCCTGTTTAAATACCCAGCAGTTGTGGTGTGTGTGGTTGGCGGGATTTTCCGAAGTCCCATGGATTTGGCAAGGCCTTTCCATGATCTTCTCGAGCTGAGTGGGTCCGTCACGATTGCCTTTAGGGGGCTTCTTCCGCTGCACAGGTCGGGAATTATGGAATCTGCCATTAACAGCCGTGTCATCGGCATCACTATTATTGTGTCGGTGCTTATTCTTATTGTGCTTTGGCTTTGAGTTGCCATCCTGGGCTTCAGGTGCCACGGGATCTTCAGAATTTTGGCTACGTCTTGCCAGCCAGTTATCTTCGCCCACGCAAAAGCGAGAAATGAGGGAGTTAAGGGTGGACATAATTTGAGGCTTGTCCTGGCCTAGCTGGCGGGCCAGCCATTCGTCCCGAATATTGTGCCGGAAGGAGGCTATGGCCTCAGCGTCCGGACAGTCGATGATTTGGTTCTTCTTAGTCAAGAACCGATTCCAGAACTGCCGAGCGGACTCGCCGGGCTTCTGGACGACGTTGCTAAGATCGGAAAAGTCCGGCGGGCGGACATAGGTCCCCTGGAAGTTAGAGCGGAATGCATCTTCCAGGTCTTCCCAGCATCCAATGGAGTTTTCGGGGTGGCTGTTTAACCAGTGCCGAGCTAGCCCCTTAAACTTAAGAGGTAGGTATTTTATGGCATGGAGATCGTCTCCTCGTGCCATATGGATATGGAGGAGGAAGTTCTCGATCCATACAGTTGGGTCAGTGGTCCCGTCGTACTGTTCTATATTCAAGGGTTTGAACCCTTCGGGGAACTGATGCCGCATTACCTCATCTGTGAAGCACAGAGGGTGAGTGGCGCCTCTGACCCGTGCTATGTCGCGTGTGTATTCGGCGTCTGTATGGGGACGGTTGCGTTCCTGGACTATGTTGTTTTGGTCGAACCATGGTCTGTATTCGCCGCGTCTATCGATCGCGTATTCTCTGGATCCATGGATGGATCTAGTGCGGCCTGCTCTATGATCCAGGTCATCTTGCATGTCGAACCTGTCATTGGGCTCTAATGGCTCCTTGCCTCGTCTTCGGGTCACTGCCGGTATGTAACCGGCATCGTCAGCTATCCTGTCCCGACCACGAGGGGGGCGGTCCGGCTTGTCGTACGAAGTATGGTTTGGAGATGGAGTGTCAGTAAGTTCGTCGTCGAATTGTGGCAGCAACCTTCTCCGAGGTTAGACAGACCAGTGCCGTATACTTCCTCGGCTGAGATAACTTTCGTCCATCGATCATTGAGGTCGGCTTGTTTGGCTTTGAGTTGCTGTTCTTTGGCCTTTAGGCTGCGAGCCATTGCTATGAGTCGTTGCCTTTCTTCCTGACCCTCGAGGTTATCGCGGATGTACAAGTCATCGGCTTCTGGTATATCTTCCTCCTCGACGGGGGGAAGGTAATCGTCGCCTTTGGGGTCATTGACGGTATCGGGGTCGTTTTGGTCCACAGGCTCTTCCGGACCCTCAAACGGGTGCTCGGGAATATTGGGATTGTCATGATCGGCGGGGGCATTACCATCCCCGTTGCTGATAATAGCTCTTCTTCCCTTTTTGCTTTTGGACCGCTTATACGATTTTCGGCGCCTTGATGGCGCATCACCCGATTTGTCACCGTCGTTATGAGTTGTATTGTTGCCATTGGTGGCAAGAGTATCCACCATGTAGACATCGTATGTAGAAGTGGCAGCCCAACTCCCGGTGTTAACGGGGGTGGGAGCATGGTCCTCTTCATCCCTGTATTCTGCCTCCTCGGAGGCATAGTCTAGCACGTCGGTTAAGTCTTTGACGGTGGCTATCAAGTGAGTGGTGGGTGGGTCGAAAAATCCGTCCCTTCCCGAACTGTAACCGGACCGGGCGTTGATCGGAGCTGGATCGTCGGTGATCCTCATCGACGAGAATTGCTCCAAGTCCTCGTTGACCGCTGAGGGCCCGATCGGATCCAGCTGTTCAAAACTCGTGGAGTTAACCCTCATCAAGTCCACCCATGAGGAGTGTTCAGAAGGAACACATGTTCGGTCATATGGCTTGATGGCCAGACCAGGATGAGAGATCGGACTGCCGCCACGGGTGACCCCATTGGCATGTCCGAAGAAGGGACTCCAGGTTAAAGCCTCAGAGTCCTCGGGGGCTATGGGCGAAGCCATGATCCCGATTAGTGACGTCGCCCCGAGAGTTGATAACCCACAAGTATAGGGGATCACAACAGTTTTCGAGGGTAGAGTATTCAACCCAAATTTATTGATATGACACAAGGGGAGCCAAAGAATATCCTCGAGTATTAGCAGTTGAGTTGTCAATTCAACCACATCTGAAAGATTTAATATCTACAGCAAAGTTTTTAGTAGCAAAGTAATATGATAGTAGCAGTAACAGTAGCAGCAATAGTAGTAGTGATTTGTGTAGCAAGTGTAACAGCAGTAGCGGTAAAGTAACATAGCAAAGACCAGTATAGGAAAAGCTCGTAGGCATTGGATCGGTGATGGATAATTATGTTGGATAGCATTTATCATGTAACAGTTATAACATAAGGTGATATGTAACTAGCTCCAGTTTGTCAATGTAATGTAGGCATGTATTCCGTATATAGTTTATAACCGTTTGCCAATATTTTTTATATATTCCACAAAAATTCCTCGTCCATTTTCAGGTCATTCCGAGAACTTTTATTTCTGCACAAAAACAACACCATGGCAGTTCTGCTGAAAACAACGTCAGCCCGGGTTAGTTTCATTCAAATCATGCAAATTAAAGTCCAAAACAAGGGCAAAAGAGTTCGGAAAAGTAGATACGTTGGAGACGTATCAACTCCCCCAAGCTTAAAGCCTTGCTTGTCCTCAAGCAATTCAGTTAATAAACTGAAAGAGACAAAAGAAAAACTTTTACGAACTCTTTTTGATCTTGTTGTTGCAATTATGTCTAACTCATTCAGATTTTCAGCAGGATCATAAGCTAACCACATAAACAATGACATTTAGTTCTCATGGTATACTCATATCAATGGCACAACTAACTAGCGAGTCATAATAATAAGTTTCAAACGCCAACACTTCAATCAAAACACTCATGATATAATATGAATAGATGGTATCTCGCTAGCTCTTTCTGAGACAGCAAAACATAAATACAGAGCACCTTCAAAGACCAAGGGCTGACTAGAAATTGTAATTCATAGTAAAAGAGATCCAGTCATAATCATACTCAATATCAATTAATAGCAAAGCATGCAAATGACGAAGGTGCTCTCTAGTTGGTGCTTTTAATAAGAAGAGGATGACTCAACAGAAATGTAAATAGATAGGCCCTTCGCAGAGGGAAGCATTGATTTGCAGAGGTGCCAGAGCTCAAGCTTTTTTAACAGAGATGAATAATTTTGGAGGTGATATGCTTTCATTGTCAACGCGATGACCAAGAGTTTTCAACATCTTCCATGCTACACATATT
The DNA here is from genome assembly GCA_022496015.1 of Hordeum marinum. Taxonomy (NCBI): domain Eukaryota; kingdom Viridiplantae; phylum Streptophyta; class Magnoliopsida; order Poales; family Poaceae; genus Hordeum; species Hordeum marinum. The sequence goes on from CM039676.1 coordinate 473,644,478, forward strand.
ATAGGCGGTTCCCAAATAGAATAGTAAAGTTTTAACTCCCCCAACCACCAATCAATCACACTCCACGGCTAGCCGAATCCTCGGGTGCCGTCCATACCAACAACAATCCTGGGGGAGTTTTGTTTGCAATTATATTTTTATTTGATTTGAACATGGAACTGAGCATTCCGATTACCGGCCCCTTTCTCGTGAGTGATAGTGAATAAACACATGTCGAGGATAACACGCCTAGCATGGAAGATACTGACCGCCCCTTGTCACCACATGAGCAGTTCAGGCATACAAAACAGATTATTATTTGAAGGTTTAGAGAATGGCACATGCAAATTTACTTGGAACGGCAGGTAGATACGCATATAGGTAGGTATGGTGGACTCATATGGAACAACTTTGGGTTTATGAAAGTGGATGCACAAGCAGTATTCCCGCTGAGTACAAGTGAAGGCTAGAAAGAGACTGGGAAGCGACCAACTAGAGAGCGATAACAGTCATCAACATGCATTGAGATTAACCAACATTGAGTACAAGTATGAGTAGGATATAAAGCACCATGAACATGAATATCGTAGAGGCTATGTTGATTTTGTTTCAACTACATGCGTGAACATGCACCAAGTCAAGCCACTTGAATTATTCAAAGGAGCATACCATCCTATCATACTACATCACAATCATTTTAAAATTTATGTTGGCATCCGAGACAAACCATTATAAGCTCCTAGCTAATTAAGCATGGCATAAGAAACTATGATATCTAATTTGTCATTGCAAACATGTTTCTCTCATAACAATGTTGAATTAGGAACGATGAGCTAGTCATATTTACAAAAACAAAATATATCGAGTTCATACCAGCTTTTCCAGGCTCAATCACTTCATCATATATCATCATTATTGCCTTTCACTTCACGACCGAATGATGTGAATAATAATAAGAGTGTTCGTGCATTGGACTAAGCTAGAATCTGCAAGCAAACTCAGAGGAGAAGACAAAGCAATATGGCTCTTTGACGAATAAACAATAATGCATATGAGAGCCACTAATCGTTTTAATCATGGTCTTCTACCTCGACCCAAAGAAAAAGAAAACTATTTACACGGGAAAGCTCCCAACAAGCAAAAGAAGAACGGGAAATCTTTTTGGGTTTTCTTATCTTAATTACTACTAAGCATGCAAGAATGTAAAGTTACAACTAATTTTTTTTCTCGTTTTTAATTTTTTGGGTTTTCTCAAGTTAATAAAACACACAAAAATAATACGAGAAAAGAAAAGAAAATAAACTAGCATGGGTGATATAATGAAAAAGTGTGAACACCGACTATCAAAGTGAATGTGTGAACAGGAATATAAAGTCGGTGAGAAACACGTACTCCCCCAAGCTTAGGCTTTTGGCCTAAGTTGGTCTACTCCCAAGGAGGAAAGTAACCAGCTCCAGGGTACTCTGGAGTGTACTGAGGATGCCACTGCTGGGTAAGCTCCTCCGGCTCCCACTGATAAACTGGCATCTGGTACTCGACTGGTGGCTCGGGCACGGGCGCCTGAGGCGGCGCCATGCCCCAGTATGCGTAGATGTCCGAGGGCATAATGGTGTATCTGCCTAGATGAAGGTTGAACAAAGAAGGAGCAGGTAAGATAATGACCTCACGAGTACCCTGACTAAATACCAAGTTATAAATTAGCCTCCCATTATCATTCTTATCAAGAAAATCATGGCGAACCATGCTATCATAATCTAAGTATCTCTCTGGGAGAAGCATCTCTCCCTCCTCATGCAGCCTAGCAGGTATCCCAAAATGTCTAGCTAGACGAGTAGCATAGATACCTCCATACACCGTTCCCTTGGAACTGTTCATGTCCAACCGTCGGGCAACAATAGCGCCCAAACTATAAGTTTTATCATTATGTAAAGCTGAGCGTAAGACTGCAAGATCTGGGGAACTAAGGCCCCTGGCCTTTCCACGGCCAATCAAACATTTTCCTATGAATAAAGAAAAACAGCGAAGAACAGGAAAATGCACACTGGCAATTCCGGCGCCGGACACCCCTCTCTCTTCTCCTACGGCAATAGTATCAATGAAAGCCTCAAAGTCCCGTGGGCGAGGTTCATGAATATCCCCATCATAGGGTAACTTGCAAACATTGCAAAAATCCCGAAGTGACATGCGCTGGGGGATATCATATAACTTGAACTCAACCATAGGGGACTCTTCCTCGGAGAGAAATTAAAGCTTTGCACGAAAGTATTAGTGAGGAGGAGGTATTGTGGACACTTATCTTCAACAAACGCAGTAAGGCCGGCGTTCTCCACCAAGTAATAAAAATCCTTATGAAGTCCGGCAGCATGCAAGAATGTATCGCTTGGCCACTCGCATGCTCGAACTTCTGCAACTCGGGGAACTGAATACTTGGGTTTCTTCTTCTCATTTTCATCTTCCTTGGGGTTATGGCTCGAAGAGCCCGTTAGAAACCTCCTCATAATTCTTTTTCTTTTTCTGAAATAATTCTGAAATTTTTAGTGACTCAAAATAAAAGTGAATAAAACTTAACAAAACTCATAGCAACTACTCCTATAAGTGCCTAGAGGCCATATCTTGCATCAAAACTACTTGGGACCAAATAAAATTAACATGCAAAGCTCAAGAACAGGGTCACCAAGGCAGAAATAATATGCAATGAATAAAGCACTAGAACAAAAACTAATTGGACCAATGGAGGAGTCACATACCAAGGAACAATTCCCTAAAACAGTTCGGTGAATGGAGCTTTACACAAGGAGATCAAAAAATGCAGCAAAATGAGCAAGAACACGGGTTTGAGCTGGAGAATGATTTTTTCTAGAGGAAGAAGAAGGAGATGGGGATAGGAAGAAGTGGAGGGGGGCCACGTGGGCCCCACGAGCCTGCCAGGCATGGCCAGGGGGGGTGGTCGCGCCTGCTGGGCTCGTGGCCCACTGGTGCATCCCCCTGGCTACTTATTTGTTTCAAAAAAATTTAAATATTCCAGAAAAAATCATACTAAAATTTCAGGGCATTTGAAGAACTTTTATTTTCAGGTCATTTTTTATTGGACGGATGATGCAAAAAACAGGAAAATAATGCCATATTTATTATTTTTCTACTAAATAACATAAAGTAAAAGTTGAGAACAGAAGGTTGTGACTTCTAGATTCATCCATCTCATGGTCATCAAAAGAAATCCATCAATGAGGTTGATCAAGTCTCCTTGACAAACTTTTTTCGAATCAAATGAAACCGGAGAATCTTCGAAAAATCACTAGGTTAACTCAATGGGGATATGCATATCCCCAACAATAAGTATATCATATCTCATCTTGACAGTAGGTAAAGGGATTTCAAAGCTTCCAACAATAATGGATGAAGATCTTTCAATAGGATTTATGCAATGAATCCGATATTGTTTCTTCGGAAAGTGCACTGTGTGCTCATTACCATTGACATGGAAAGTGACATTGCCTTTGTTGCAGTCAATAACAGCTCCTGCAGTGTTTAGAAAGGGTCTTCCAAGGATGATTGTGATGGCATCATCCTCGGGAATATCAAGGATAACAAAGTCTGTTAAGATAGTAACGTTTGCAACCACAACAGGCACATCCTCGCAAATGCCGATAGGTAAAGCAGTTGATTTGTCGGCCATTTGCAAAGAAATTTCAGTAGGTGTCAACTTATCTAATTCAAGTCTACGATATAAAGAAAGAGGCATAACACTAACACCGGCTCCAAGATCACATAAAGCAGTTCTATCATAATTTCCTTTAGTGGAGCAAGGTATAGTGGGTACTCCGGGATCACCTAGTTTCTTAGGAGTCCCACCCTTAAAAGTGTAATTAGCAAGCATGGTGGAAATCTCAATATCAGGTATCTTTCTTTTATTTGTCACAATAACTTTCATGTATTTAGCATAAGGAGACATTTTAAGCATATCAGTCAAACGCATTTGCAAGAAGATAGGTCTAATCATTTCAACAAAGCGCTCAAAATCCTCATCATCCTTTTTCTTGGATGGTTTGGGAGGAAAGGGCATGGGTTTCTGAACCCATGGTTCTCTTTCTTTACCGTGCTTTTTAGCAATAAAATCACTCTTATCATATCTTTTATTCTTAGGTTGTGGGTTATCAGGATCAATAGCAGGTTCAATTTCCACATCATTATCATTACTAGGTTGAGCATCAATATGAACATCATTATCAATATTATCACTAGGCTCATGTTCATCACCAGATTGTGTCTCAGCATCAGAAATAGATATATCATTTTGATTCTCAGGTGTAACAGAAACAGGTTTACTAGCATGCAAGTTCCTATCATCTTTCTTTTTCTTATTGCCAGGATGACTAGGTGCATCAGTATTAATTCCTTGAGAATCTTGCTCAATTCTTTTAGGATGGACCTCAGGATACAAAGGTTCCTGAGTCATTCTACCACCTCTAGTAACAACTTTAACAGAATTATCATTCAATTCATCAAGCAAGTCATTTTGAGCCTTAAGTACTTGTTCTACTTGAGTAGTGACCATAGAAGCATGCTTACTAATAAGCTTAAGGTCATTGACATTTCTATCCACACAAGCACTTATATGATTAATCATGCGAGCATTTTGTTCAAGTTGTGTACTAACATAATCATTAAAACTTTGTTGTTTGACAACAAAGTTATCAAATTCATCTAAACGTAAGCTAGCAGGTTTATCATAAGGAATATCGCTCTCACTGAATCTACAGAGAGAATTTACCTCTACTACCTGTGTTGGGTTATCAAGACCATGTATCTCTTCAATAGGTGGTAGATTCTTAACATCTTCAGATTTAATACCTTTCTCTCGCATAGATTTCCTTGCTTCTTGCATATCTTCAGGACTGAGGGATATAATACCTCTTTTCTTCGGAGTTGGCTTCGGAGGTGGTTCGGGAATAGTCCAAGTATTATCATTGCTCAAGATATTATTTAATAGAATTTCAGTTTGTTCCACAGTTCGTTCCCTGAAAACACAACCATCACAACTATCTAGGTGGTCCCTAGAAGCATTGGTTAGTCCATTATAAAAGATATCAAGTATTTCATTTTTCTTAAGAGGATGATCAGGCAAAGCATTAAGTAACTGGACAAGCCTCCCCCAAGCTTGTGGGAGACTTTCTTCTTCAATTTGCACAAAGTTATATATATCCTGCAAGGCAGCTTGTTTCTTATGGGCAGGAAAATATTTCTTAGAGAAGTAGTATACCATATCCCAGGGACTACGCACACAACCAGGAGCAAGAGAGGTAAACCAAGTTTTAGCATCACCCTTTAGTGAGAAAGAAAACAACTTAAGGATATAGTAATAGCGATTTTTTCCTCATTAGTGAATAGGGTGGCAATATCATTCAGTTTAGTAAGATGTGCTACAACAGTTTCAGATTCATAACCATGAAAAGGATCAGATTTAACCAAAGTGATTAACTCAGGATCAACAGAGAATTCATAATCTTTATCAATAACAAAGATAGGTGAAGTAGCAAACTTAGGATCATATTTCATTCTAGCATTCAGAGATTTTTCTTTCCACTTACATAATAATTTCTCAAGATCATAGCTATCCTTACAAGCAAGAAAGTCTTCAGCTACCTCTCCTTCCATAACATAACCCTTAGGTATATTAGGCAATTCATATCTAGGAGGGCTAGGTCTAACAGGTGTAACAGCAGGTTCAATTTCAATAGTTTCATCAGTTTTAGAAGTATCATTAGATTCAGTAGTAACTCTAGCAATTTGTGCATCCAGAAATTCACCAAGTGGCATCTCATTGTAAAGCAAAGCATCATCATAATTATCATGTATAGCAGAAGTAGCATCATCAAGCACAGGCGACATATCAGGATTAATAGCAGGTGGCGGTGTCGCAAATTTACTCATAACAGAAGGTGAATCAAGTGCAGAGCTAGATGGCAGTTCCTTACCTGTCCTCGTAGTTGAGGGCAGAACCTTAGTTTTTGGATCTCGCAGTTTCTTCATAGTGATCAACATATATAAATCCCAAGTAACTCAGAGAATAGAGCTATGCTCCCCGGCAACGGCGCCAGAAAAAGGTCTTGATAACCCACAAGTATAGGGGATCGCAACAGTTTTCGAGGGTAGAGTATTCAACCCAAATTTATTGATTTGACACAAGGGGAGCCAAAGAATATCCTTGAGTATTAGCAGTTGAGTTGTCAATTCAACCACACCTGAAAGATTTAATATCTGCAGCAAAGTTTTTAGTAGCAAAGTAATATGATAGTAGCAGTAACAGTAGCAACAGTAGTGATTTGTGTAGCAAGTGTAACAACAGTAGCGGTAAAGTAACGTAGCAAAGACCAGTATAGGAAAAGCTCGTAGGCATTGGATCGGTGATGGATAATTATGTTGGATAGCATTTATCATGTAACAGTTATAACATAAGGTGATATGTAACTAGCTCCAGTTCGTCAATGTAATGTAGGCATGTATTCCGTATATAGTCATACGTGCTTATGGAAAATAACTTGCATGACATCTTTTGTCCATCCCTCCCGTGGCAGCGGGGTCCTAATGGAAACTTAGGGATATTAAGGTCTCCTTTTAATAGAGTACCGGAACAAAGCATTAACACATGGTGAATACATGGAATCCTCATACTATGGTCATCTCCTGGAGTGGTTCCGGCTATTGCCACTCCGGGGTTGCCGGGTCATAACACATAGTAGGTGACTACAACTTGCAAAATAGGATCAAGAACACACATATATTGATGAAAACATAATAGGTTCAGATCTGAAATCATGGCACTTGGGCCCTAATGACAAGCATTAAGCATATCAAAGTAGTAGCAACATCAATCTTAGAACATAGTGGATACTAGGGATCAAACCCTATCAAAACTAACTCGATTACATGATAGATCTCATCCAAACCCTCACCGTCCAGCAAGACTACGATGAGATTACTCATGAACGATGGGAAGCATCATGAAATTGGCGATGGAGGATGGTTGATGATGACGATGGCTTCGATTTCCCCTCTCCGGAGCCCAGAACGGACTCCAGATCTGCCCTCCCGAGGAAGAACAGGCGGTGGCGGCGAATCCGTATCGTAAAACGCGATTATTTCTTCTCTCTAATTTTTCTGGGATGAATAGGGTTATATGGAACTGGTGAGGAGGTCGGAGGGTCCACGTGGCCCCCACGAGCCCGCCAGGTGCGACCTAGGGGGGGGGCTACTCCTGGGCTCGTGGCCCACTGGCTCCTCCCCTCCGGTCGATTCTTTCGCCAATATTTTTTATATATTCCACAAAAATTCCTCGTCCATTTTCAGGTCATTCCGAGAACTTTTATTTCTGCACAAAAACAACACCATGGCAGTTCTGCTGAAAACAGTGTCAGTCCGGGTTAGTTTCATTCAAATCATGCAAATTAGAGTCCAAAATAAGGGCAGAAGAGTTCGGAAAAGTAGATACGTTGGAGACGTATCAAGAGTCGACGGAAAACTCTAAGTTTCCGAATCTGACATCTTGATCAGGGGCGAAGCTCTCAACACGACCTAGATGGCTGCCGGAATCAGCATGCGGCACAACGCTGCCGAAGGCGAAGATCTGCCTGGGGACGAAAACATCCATGTTGCGGACCTCTTCGTTGATGACAAGGTGAGGCGTCAATTCCATCTCGCTCGCAGAGGAACTCTCAATGAAAGCACCAATGTCGGTGTCAAAACCGGCGGATCTCAGGTAGGGGGTCCCAAACTGTGAGACTAGGATCGACGGTAACAGGAGACAAAGGGGACACGAGTTTACCCAGGTTTGGGCCCTCCTATGGAGGTAATACCCTACGTCCTGCTTGACTGTATTGATGGTGTAAGGGGTTACAGAGTTGATCTACCTCGAGATCGTATAGCTAACCCTAGATGAGTTGTTCTATCTCTATACCCTAAAACCCTCCGGCTTATATAGTTGCCGAGGATGCCTAGGGTTTACATATGGTAGGTTACCTGTCGAAGAGATAAAACTGTCCTAACTATTACATCAGACGTGGAGCGCAAGCTGTGTTTCCTGAAACTTCCATCTTAGAGATTAGGCCTTCAAATCCTTCGGTGTTCGGTAAGTAGCCCTCATAATCCGTCCCATAACAATAGGTCGGCTATCCAAGGACCCCCTAATCCTGGACTCCCTCAAGGAGTGCAGTCGACCGAGGGACAGATCCGTCCGCCGCGAGGCCCTAGCGTTGTCTCACCGGGCGCTTGGCTCCGGCGGTGCTGGATCCTCGCATTCCCAGCAACCGCAACACCGCTTTGGTCCGGTAGACTATGAGTCGTACCGGGTCCGGGTGGCACGCCGTGAGAAAGAGAGGGCAAGGGCCATCAAGGCCCGTCTTGTGGCAAATATCGCGAAGGCGGAGGCGGCTGCTGCGGCAGCGCAGGCAGCCGCAGAGAAGGAAGCCTTTCGCACCCGCATTATGAAGAAACGACAGCGGAGGAAGACGCGCGCCCTCGCCCGAGAGCAGAGTCAGGCGGTCCGGGCCATGGCCGGACTGCCATCGAAGGAGGAGAAGGACATCTCCGTCGACGAGCAGATCCGGCTGGATCTATACTACGTCTTCGAGCGGTGCTTCCGCAAGAAGGACGGCAAGGACACAGGAAAGGGCAAGGGCAGCCATGGATGAAGTCCACCATAGCCAAACATGCAAAATTTTGGTAGTTCGATGGCATATTTAGTGTACTGTGATGGAGTAGCCGAACGATCCGTGTGCGTCGATGTAGTTGCATGAGTTTGTATGGATTTGAGATATGCTATTTGAGGTGTCCAGATGTGGAGTGCCTAGTTTGAGGCGTGTCCGGTCAGTGCCCGCGGACGCGTCCGGCCACGTCCGCGGGTGTTTGAGAGGCTAGATTTGCCAAGTCCGGCTATAGATGCTCTTAGAAACCGAATACACTGTATACATCGAACCCTCTCACCAGCCTGCTTCTTTTGAAGAAAAACCAGACCTTCTTTTCTTTTCTTTTTTTTGAGGGGAAAACCAGACCTGCTACTACTGGCAAGTTAGCTCACAGCGACTAAAAATTAGGTAGACCAAAGACCAGCCAAGCATGTGATTCTCGCATAGATTCCCACCTGAAAGTCAAGGCGTGCACCAACTAGGTCAGTCGGCTAGGCCTATGTTAGCTAGCCGAAAGCCCAACCATGTGCTGCCATCGTTTTATCGTGCGCGGGCCTGTTCGTTTTGTATGGAGTTTTTTTTGTGTTCTCCTTTATATTTTTTTTGTAATAAGCTATTATTCCATATCCTGTCGTGGATTGCTTTGGTTAATCGAGACACCAAACAAACCGAGCCGAAATATAACGGTCTAAAAGGTTTGGTTTTCGTACTTAGCTATTTTTTCGGTTGTTGTTTTCGAGAAACCGACATTGTGGACCCCCCTACATCGCCCCTCCTCTGGCGACTCGGGGGAGTCCTCCTCGTCACGCCGCCGCGCTCCCCCATCCCTTCCCCTTGGTCTCGCCGCCACTAGAGGGGTCACCGACGAATGTCGCGCGCACTCCAGGGAAGGTGGCGGCGGGGCACACCCGGCTGCTCCTTGCGGCTGCCTCGTTGCCAGAGGAGGGTGACGGGCCATGCTGGATCTGGCCGGTAGGTGGTAGGCGGCGTCGGCAGCTGCTCCGGCACGGTGGTGGCAGCTCGACGCGTTGGCCGTGGCTAGAGGCGGATCTGGGGGCTGCGTGGGTTGCCTGCCTCAGCGTGGCGTTGGTGTAGGCTAGATCTTGGCCGGCGTGGGCGAGTGGCGACACGGCTCGTTGGCCGGCGGCCGTGCCTGGGCGCGGCTCCTTCCGGCTGCTCTTGCATCGCCTCTTGCCCTCTCCTCGCTTCGTGGTCGTGGGGCTCCTGGCTCAATGTTCTTGGTTGTTCGGGTGACCAGATCTGGACCGTGCAGGGCTCCGACCAGCGAGGGTGGTGGTGGTGTGACTGCGGCCATTCCGTCTAGTGGTGGCGGTGGTGTGGTGTTTTGGCGCCGTGGCTCGCCGGTGGGGCTGTGGGCCGCGACGGGATGCCATGGCCTTCTGGGTCGGATGGTTCAAGTGAGCAGCTTCCTCAGCTCAACCGGTGCTGTGGAGTTTGGTTGTGCATGCTAAACTCGGCTAAAGTCGTGCTCTGACCAGAGCCAATGACGGTGACGCCTGCAGGCATCACGAACCATCTTGAAGGCGTCGTTGTAGGTAGCTGGTCCGCAAATCTACTTCGGGGAAAACCTTGGTTCTTGGCATGCCCGGAACGGATGATGGAGGCGCAATATGCGTTGCAACCCTTCCTGAAGGCATCATCTAGAAGTCAACTCGGTTGTCCTTTGTTTGGTCGCTGCTCGCTATGGAAATGTTGGTGGGTTGTTATTGGTGGTGATGTGTTCGGCTGGGGGTCGATGGTGGTGTCATCTTGGCTAGGGCACTCCCTGGAGTGGTTCCGGTTCTTCCATCCGAAGCCGGGTTAGCGGGGTGTGATCCTTTCTAGACCACCTCGTTCCTGTACGATACCTCCTCCCTTTGTGGGGTATTGTTGGGTGGCGACCAGACGGCCAACGTTCAAGGCTCACCTTGCTTGGTCAGATGATGATGGAAGTTGAGACCCCGGGGGAAACCCTTAGCCCAGGTCCTCCTAGTGCGGATGATGGCGGCGCAGCTGGCGTCGCGCCCCTTCTTGAAGGCATCATCTTGGGGTCTGCTTGGGTGACGTGTCATTGGTGCTTGCTGCGGTATGTTGGTGGTGGTGGTGCGACCGGATGGGTCGACGGTGGTATGTGTTGTTATCGGTGGTGTTCTTCGCTATCGTCCCTGTTGTTGTGCCAAGACATCCCATGGCTGCCGTTGTGCTACAGCGAGTCCCGTGTTCTTGGCGGTACCTCCGTTCATCTTTGTCTTTGACTGTCCATCGCGCGGTCTCCGTCATGTTAGCATGCTCAAGACCCTCACATGGTTGCCGTTGTGCTGCGGTGAGCTTCGGGCTCTTGGAGTTGTCTTGGTTCACCTTTGCTCACTAACGAAGCAATGATGCCTCCCCAACCTGCTAATCGTTTCGACCGCCCATGGCGGATCTCCCTGTCATGGTTCGTGTTAAGTTTGGCACTCGTTGTTTTGGTTGATCCTCTGTTCTGCCGTGGGGCTCGGTACGCACGCCGGTATGGTGCATTAGGTTGTTTGCAGAGTCTTAGTATTGTGATCCTTCGCAACACTCCACTTCTACTTGTGTCTCTCATGGTGTTTATCTTTCTGCCTGCTAGCTAGGTCTAGCCTCCTCCTGGGTGGCAATTTTTTTCCTCGTCTTTTGTTACCTTGTTATCTGTACGGTTTTCGGCCCGGTTTCCCTTATAAACGGGGTCAAGTTGTTTAGGTTTTCAATGCGGTTTCCCTTATAAACTGGATCAGCCAAAGCTCAAGGGGTGACTCTTGGCTTCTGCAGCTTTTTGAGCAATATATTCAAGTGAGGATCCTCCCCCCTGACCATTCAAAAAAAAAGAAACCGACATTGTAATTAACTGAATAAACCAAACAATATTAACCTAAAAAAACGAATGCCCACCCAGCTGGTTGCACGCCTAAATCTGCTCACCCGCTAGCTAGCTGGATTGGACATTTTTTTATCAAAACTGTAAAACGCAAAAAAATACGGGTTTGACCACTTATACGGATCTGTTAAGATGCTCTTAGCTCCGTCCCTGTAATCCTTAGGGGACCCCCTCACCCCCCTTAGCTCAGTCCTTGTATACATCTGATGATACACGATCGTCTCTCATGACGAACAAGTATACAACGTCCCTCCTGTATACAACATGCTATAATGCGTTATAGTGTGCTATTAACGAGCCATTATACATTGATTAATTTAACAAGACAATTCTTTACACGTTATAGCGCGCGTGGTTCTTATACGGGCTTGTTTGAGCTGATAGGAGGGCCATGACATCCTGTTCATTAATTCCGGGACAAAAAGTCGTGAACTCGTTCCTCGAGTTCACGTACAACCAAATCGCGTCCCTGTAATCCTTTGGTGGTCTCCCCCCTCCCCTAGCTCCATCCCAACAGACAACGTCCATTGATACATGATCGCCTCTCATGACGAACAAAATCATCACTCGGGCTCCTCTAGATCAACTTTCATCGCCTTCGAACAACGTAGTTCATGACATCACTTGTTAGAATTAATCCGAGGCGCATCGTCGATCTACTGAGGACTAAGCAATCACACGAGGCACGATATCTAGATTTGTTTTTTTTTTGCGGGGAGATATCTAGATTTGTTAATGAGGTTTATCGATATGGCTACATCTTCGAAGCCTGACTACGGGCGCTCCTTCCCATGACACCGTCGCAATACCGCACCTCGACCGTCCGAGCGCCGGCACACGCCGTCGGCTCCCTCTGCGTGCATGTGATATTATATTGACATATGTTACATCATGTCTCTAACCTCCCATTATATAAGAGACCTAGGAATGCAAGTGTCCTACTTGAACACGTCTCTATATCCTATCTAAACACAATACAACTACAAATCCAACTGTAACCAACTTTGTACACAATATTAGACACAACTCCAACAACATCCGTCAAACTGACTTGTCATGCATGTCTATTCATATCGTGCTCAAGATGTGGCTGTGGGTGGTTCCTCAACTTGGGCATTTTCTAATCTGTTGGCCGCCCCGTAAGAGCTTGTCTCAGTCTTGTCAATATAAGTTTGCATGCATCTCCCAGGGTTTGTCGAAAGGAAAAGCCTTCACCGGTGGCTTGTGAGCTGGCGCCGTCGTCGGGCGGAGCTTCCTTATATAACTTCATCGCCTCCTCCATGATTTTGGGTTGCAACACATGCTTCACCCTTGTCGTATGTGAAGGATGGTAATTGATGGAATTTGGCAGACCGAACGTTCTTTCAACCATTGCATACTTCCGGAAGAATAATAAGGACGTGTATGGATGGAAACCAGCAGCTCCAAGTAGAAGGGTTCCAATGTGATCTGCCTCCATCTCCGCCCTGTATATATAGGCAACATCGATCATCAGAACATGATGTATGCGGCACAGTCATAGAACAACACATGTGTTACGGTGTTAGTTTAGGATTAGGAAACCAATAATTCTTACTGAAGATTATCCTACTGTAGCAATTAAGCTTAGTGTAATTTTGCAAGAACTTAATCTTTTCATTGTCCATTGTCCTTGTTATTCTTGAAGCCAGACTGTGATTTTCAAGGGTATATATGTGCTTATATAGATTATCTACCATGCTTGAGTTCTCGCTGCTGCTCTAAAGTGAAACTCCAATCTGAGGATGAGAGCTCAGGCGGAGCACGACTATAACTAATTAAGAGGCGTAGCCTAAAGGCATGATATCTGTGGCATATAATATATACAAGTATAATATGTGTGTATATTAATATAATTGCAGTCATACATACCTTCGAAAGAAAGGCAAATAGAAAGGTGTTACTGGAAACCACTTGGCGTGACAAATTTCGGAGCAGTGCCTGGCAATGATGTGCCCAATCTGAAAAAAAAGGAAACGGAGAGAAAATTATGCACCTACACGAAACTCATAAAATTATGCACTGAGAATCCACAACACGTAAAACTCATTAGTATTTACTCTCTCCGTCCCATATTATAAGATGTTTTTACAAGCTAAAATAACTTACAAAAACATCTTGCATTATGAAACAAAGGGAGTATTATATAAAGAGCGTTTTTACAGTACCTTATACTGCTGAAGAGGCGTGTGCAGTATAAGGTAAATCTGGCCGTTAATTTTAAAGGGTATTATCGACATTTTCATTCAAAATAATAGCCCTAAAAAATAGTAACTGTAGATATCGCCCGTATCAACGTGCTGCTCGTCAAACCTACACAGGTGCCGTCGCCGCCGGTCCGCTCATCAGCTTTCCTCTCGGCTGGCCCCGAGTCTGAGCTTTAATTACCCAACCCAAGAGTATGGCCAACCCGCCCATCATTAGCTCCGTATAACCATCGAATCAGGCAATCAGCTCCGAGTATTGGGAAGAGTTACACATGGTTGTTAATCAGATTTTCAGAAGCAAGGAAACTAGTTGAAATCAGCCTGAGTAAATTAGATGAAATCAGCTTTATCATGCATATTGGACTTCTTAGTTGGAATTATGTTAGAAAATCTCTGTGTAAATGCTCTCAAAAGATCTCTAGAGGATAATACGGCGAGGGATCGCTTCCCGTGGCTTCCTGTTCTGTGAAATTATGCAGGCTCGAGTCCTCCAACATGGCAACGAAACCATCTCTGCAACTAGGGCGGCTATCACTTGGGGTATAGACGTGAAGGACATAACTAGCCCACGTTGGTTACTTGGTGACTTGTGAACGGCGGCAATGGCCACCGCCGGTAGCCTGATCCCGATGTAGAAGGGCCGCTTGTGTGGGATTTGTTTGATATATATCTTACGGTTTTACCCTCAAATCCCTTATACTGCTCGGCTGCCCGGATTACGGCACATATATACTGCTCATGGGAACGAACAGTACATGTTAATTTTCACCGTTAGATCTAAAGAAATAAACGGTTTATATTGATTGGAGGGTACCGTAAAAGAACTCTATATAAATGTTAACCTACATACCTCATGCCCAATACCAAAGGCAATCTCAGCATCCGTAAAATGGTCGAGCAATCCAGTGAATACTGCAATCTTGCCACTAGAGCAGCTAATTGCATTAGGGTTGTTGTCTTTGACAAGTATCACCTCCCACTCAAGCCCCTCAAGAGGACTTGTCTGTGGTTTGGGGCTGCGATAGGCGGCGCGAATAATTTTCTCGGTGATACGACGTACACGAATGCTGTCTGGGTGAAGCGGGTCAACGATCCGTGATTCGGAAGCCCAGATTTTCTTCTTCTTTGTGTAAGCGGACTCGCAGAGCTGGCGTTCGGACCGGAGAGACCTGATTACCATGTGTTTGCGGTTAATGTAGGGCACAACCTCGCGGTGGTAGCCGGCAAAGGTGGCCGTAGCCACGGCACCTGAGGCGAGGGCCGCCATCGCAGCGACTTTACGCGGTTCATGGTACCACCGGTCGAAGCGGAGCACCGGGCTTCCCTTGGAGGTGCAGTAGGACCTAGATGGCGGCAGCAGCGAAGGCGATCGGCGGACGGCGCCTGCAGCCTGCTTGTAGATGAGGAGGAGGCGAGGCGAGTTCCGTAACAGGCAGTTCATGGTACCCTTCTTTCTGTGTCTCGGTGGTTCACGACGTACGTATGTATGTCGTATATGTGGGCTTATATGGACCGTGTGCGTAGGCTTATGTATCCCTCCCTAATAATAAAACACGGATCGCTTCTCAACGTCCGTCGGCCGTCATCGTGGCACTTTTACAAAAAAGCCCTTTTGTTTTATGGTAATTAAACCCGTAATCCTTCGCTTAACTGGAAAAAATCGTTTTGTCTTTTTATAAAAAAAGCCTGAGTAGCTTCGCTCCGGCGCATTCCGGCCTAGGTCCGTGAGCGAGCGGGCGGTTGGCGCTGTGCGTCTCGTCCCTCGTGCTCCCCCACGAGAGCGGAGGTCATGGAGGCGGCGCTCTCTGGCGTCGAGGCTCGTTGGGGACGGCGAGGAGCGGGGCAGCCGGGAACGGGCGGATCTGGCCGGGGGTGGCCGGATCCGACGATTCCCGGCGGTGTGCAGGTCCGACACGGAGGTTGCAGCTCGCGGCATCAATGGTGGAATGGAGCTCCTAGACAGGGAGAGAGAGAGGCATGAGAGGGAGAAAGGGGAGGAAGGAGGATAAGATCCAGGGGCTTGACCTGCGGTGGCCGGCGGGCTCGGTCCAGCCTGCTCCGGCGACTCACCGGAGGCCGGCAAGGCCGGCAAGGCAACAG
Source organism: Hordeum marinum (assembly GCA_022496015.1). NCBI lineage: Eukaryota > Viridiplantae > Streptophyta > Magnoliopsida > Poales > Poaceae > Hordeum > Hordeum marinum. The sequence goes on from CM039676.1 coordinate 473,660,359, forward strand.
CCAGAGGAGGGCTTGATGGACAGATCGAGGGGAGTGGGAGCATCCAGATGCATCAGGGAGAGGACAGAGAGATCGAGAGGAGTCGGCCGTCCGATTCTCCCCTCCGCCTCCGGCCCACCCCTACGGCTTCCCTCTTCCTCGCGTCAGCTCGATGTGGGTGGAGAAGCTCAGCGACCATGACCTCCACCACGGCTCTGTCGACGCGTTCCACTGCCTGCTCGCCGGCGTCGGCCTGCGCCTGCACCCGCATAGGGACTCCGTCGAGTTCGCCACAAGGAGCAGATACAGTAGGCAGCGCCACGGCTAAGTCGACGCGCTCCATTGCCTGGTCGCCGACGCCGGGCTCCGCTGCCCCCGCACATGGACGTCATCGAGTGCAAGGAGCAGCGGCAAGCAGAGGTAGCGGGTAGAAGCAGCAGAGGGCAGAAGCGGACATGACTCCGTCAACGCGCTCCACGGCCGGTTCGCCGGCGCCGGCGCCGGCCTCCACCTGCCCCACACTTGGATGTCGTCGAATTCGTGGCAAAGACCGGTGGCAAGCAGAAGGGGTGAGGAAAGATGAGCCAAAGCAGAGGAGGTCGTATGAGGCAGCGGTCTGCTGGTGTGATGCACAAAAGAGATGTGCAGATGGAGGTGGATCTGAAGATGTGCTGAGCCGAAGGCCGAGCGAGGCAGCAACCTGCTGGCGTGATGCCACAAAGATGTGCAGGCAGGTGGAGATGGAGATGGAGGTGGCGAGGATAACGCCAGAAGTCGCCGTTGCTAAGCTGTAGAAGTGCAGAACACATGCAAATCCAATCGATGACACCAGAAGCACACACGTGCATGCTCTTTGCAGAAAAGAACCCCTTTGTTTGTTTTGTATAGTTTATATACAAATTATCTGACACTAATTAGAAACTTCCTCTATTCTATAAAAAAAATTGGTACATAAATTATCTAACACTAATCATACTATCTGACAGTATGTCCTAATGTTTTGTTGAGTAGTGTTTTCATATATATATATATATATATATATATATATATATATATATATATATATATATATATACTTACTTCTAACTTTGAGTATCATCGATTTAAAAAATGTTCACCGAGTAAAAACCTGTTCATACATTGCACAAAAAAGATAAGTGAACATCAATCGACAAAATTTGATCACATATACATCGCGGTCATCATTAACGAGGGTGGGAAAAAGATAAATAACAATATGATGGGCCGCTGTGTTAAAATAGAAACATAGAAAACGCTTATACGTCGGGGTGTTGAGTCATACTATTTGACTACGGCGTAATATTTGTCTCCCGTTGCAAGCTATTGCTTTTGTTGGGTTCACCGTCGCTTTTTAATCTGACCCACACATTAAAATTAAAAATAAAAATAAAAAACGGAGAAGAAAAATTCGTGGCCGCTGGAGTTGATCCTTGGTCTGCAGGGTAGAAGACTGAGTAGCGAACCAGTCGGGCTACACAAGAACTTATGAAAGATTGGGCGTCTGGATAGGCGCGGGCGTGCTGGGCTGGGAGGGCTGCTGCAGCCCACGAGGCGAATAAGGGGAGCAGACTGGAGGCTTTTTCATATTTGTTTACTTATTAGATAGTCAGGGTCGTCCCTATGTTTCAGTGAGGCCCTTGGCGAACTTGACAACATGTGCCCCTAATACTATATGTATATGTATATGTATGTTTCTGCACATTATATAAGCATGTAATATATGTCTAACTTCATTTGCAAAATATTTGCAGAATAATTTTTCAACCACAAATGATGAATAAAATAGTATAGACAATTAGAAACACCTTAACAGTTCTATACCATGTATACTGAAATTGCTGATTGATGAATCATTTGTGTACCTTTGAAATACTAAAAGGACGATGATCGATGAAGTACTAGCCTCGCAGACGGTCGGACGGCCAGATCAAGATGGGTCAACAACGACACAGTGTAGGACAGCAAGAATCGGGAACGAAGTCAGGGCCGACAGCCGGCAGACTATAGCATCGGTAGCCAGCAGGCCGCTGAGCGGCCGCAACCGGCAAGAAATTGGAGCGTCGGTTGAGTCTCGAGCGACGAACACAGGAAGACGATGAGGCAGCGGTCGCGATAGATTTTTTTTTATTCTTTTGAAACTAGCGATACCTATGGTTGGATGGATGAGTGCAAAAAACGATGCAACACTTGACCTTTTCCCGATAGCGATCAGCCGCCAAGCCCATCACGCATTAACGTTGCCCCTTCCTTCTATTTTTTATTTCAATTATTGGGCTATACATATACATGCATCACAGATCATGGGCCCCCTACCAGACCAGGGCCCTAGGTGGTCGCCCCGTCCGCCATACACCAGGGCCGGCCCTGTAGATAGTCCCACCTTGCGATTTTACATTGATTTTCATCAGTTTATATATGTTGTTATGTTGTCAGACATCAAGGAGCTGCTTCGAAATTTAAGCAAAGGGTAAGGCATGAATAAAATGTGTCCTTACGGGAACAAATGAAAGGCAAAGCAATTGCCATTATGCATAATTGAGCCGGCAAGAAAGAAAAGAAAATGGACATCATTTGCATGACAAATAAGAAGGAAGGCGAAAGGAAGAGAGAAGACAAAATTGTTTGAAGCACGCATCACATTTAACTCGATCAGAGGCAAATTCAAAGCTAGATGACGGAACGCGGAGACCTAGGGGCCAAAAGAAATGGACGGTAATTTAAGAAGTTTATTATGAATCAATGGCAGGTATAGGGGCCTCATTCATATCTTATGAATAAAAATGATGTCGCATTTTTTTACCTACATGTAATCTTCACTAAATTCACATCATTTTCTCTTTCGTTGCAGCGGACAACATGACATGTTTTCCTTGCACTTATGATCCTTACTAAAATTGCGCCAGTTTTATAACACATTAAACGTTATGTTTGTGCATACAACCCCCACTAAATTTATGTGATTTTTTCTACCATTGTAACCCATGGGAATATATACTATATTTTTTTATAAATGGAGGTATAATTTTATTGGTCCTCTCATTTCGTATGTCCACGGCGTTTCTTCATACTTAGCCAGGCTATTCTACTGATCGTATGACCTGGACCACTGGGCATATGCCTCATACGTCCGTAACGTTGCACCAATAAAGAAACCATGCCCTCCCAATATGTCCGTGCAATCCGGTCCAACAAATCAGACCCGTTTAGGAGATGATGACAGAAATCAAACTCGCAACCTTCATTGTTTTTGGTGTTGATCGTTTTACCCCATAAAAAGGTGTTGATCGTTTTAAACTGAATTGAATTTGGTGTGTGTTTGTGTCCTTCACGGACTGGTACTAAACTATTACGATGTAAAATTCGGATAACACAAACAACAAGGCACAAGCATCGGATTGTGCAGATGTGTCCGAAATCTCAAATGCGGCCGTTAGCTGGTTTGTGCGTGCAGGCGATGCAATTCTTTATTGGTTCAAAGCTTAGGTGGAATGTTCGTCATGTACTTGATATCGTCATCAATAATGATGACAAAAAAAGAATTGGTAACAGGAATGGAGTGTTAGGGATGATATTTTTTTTCTCCCGTTGCATGCAACGCACGGACACTTTTGCTAGTAATATTTATAGAGCCAGGAAGCTATAGAGCTGCGCACCGCAAATACGGACCTACTCGGACCCGGCCGGCAGGCCCCTGATACGAGTCTGCTTCGAACACGAATTCCTGCTTCGCCTCTGCGGCACTGTTGACGACGCCCGAGCCGAGCAGCTCGAGCTCGAGCCTCCATTGATCAACCTCGTCGTTGAGCCGAGCCGCGCCACGACCGGGAATGGGACCCCCGCATGATCCCGCACACCCGCCGGCACATCGCATCCTCGCTCGCCGGCGTCGTCACTCGTCACCAAGTTTCTGCTGCGGGGGCACGGGGTATTCGCGACGACGATGCTCCAGCCGCCGGTGCTTAATTCAGGTGTGCTCCCTCCCCTCCCAAGAAACGCGCCAAATCCTATCTCTCTGGTTCGTGCTGTTCTTGGTTCGTTGACGTCCGACATTGATTTCTTGGTCTCTATTCTTTTGCAGCTTTCCACGCCGGCAGCCTCACTGGTAGTCTGGTACGGGACTGCACTATTTGCGTCAGTACACTAGTTCTCCGAACGTCCTGTCTCTGAACATACCTCAAGATACCGACACCTTCTCTCAAGAATTGGACATCTACTAGGGACATAGACGGCTAGGATGCGCTCCACTTGTGAAGGATCAACACCTCAAGTAGATCAATGAAACTAGCAGGATGATTCATGTGATGCGGCAAAATGTTGCAGTTGATACATATATTCGTACTACTTGAGTAGATCAATGAAACTGTATAGTATATGCTTATGCTTGTTTCCTTGTAACTTGGTAAATGATACTAGTATATACTTGCTGTGTATTTCATTCAGCAGGCAGTTTGATCGAGATCTTTGCTTCTTTTCTGACTCTTCAGTTTTACCCAAGTGTTCGATTGGTTCATTTTCAGTTTAAGCTTACATTTTACAGGTGATGATCACTGCAAATTCTAATACTAGCTAGTATGCTATGGCCAAGGCCAAATGGCCATTGGCCAATACATATAATAGTTAATTCAGTGGTCCATGTCTTGTGGTTGTTTCCTTTTATATCTTGCAGTCCTTTAAAGCACAATCAGATTCCTTGGTAATACTAGTATGTTTGAATGGTTTAGTATCAATTAAAGCGTCTGTACATACCTGAAACAAAGCAACACCTTCTCTCAAGAATGATTCCTGTGATGTGGCCAAATGTGGCAATGCATACTTGAGTAGATCAATGTAACTATATACTTGTGCAGTCTGACGCTGTAGTTTTGCCACAACTTTTTGACTGATTCACTATCAGTTTAACCAAACGAGAGTTCAGTTTAATGAAGTTTAACTGCTGTAAACTTCAGTTAACTCTGTTTCACTGTGTGCTATTTCAGTTCCTTCTATAGGCAGCTTCTGCATTCTAGTCGATCGTGGATTGGGTTATCATCTTCTTCGCCATATATTATCTTATGTTATACTCCAAATTCTAATATAAAGAGGAAGGCCAACTTCTGACGAGCGAGCGGAGCGAGGTTCGTCGCCGGTAGGTTTGGGCCGAAGCGGAGCGTAGCAAACTCTGAAGTTGGCCATGTGGGTTGACCTAGGACACCTGTGTTATATATACCTTTCGTAAGCCGCCGCACGGGATAAGTCAATCAGTTGTATATCCTCGGCGTTTGTAACCTCTCCCGATCATAGTGAAGTTTGGCTAGCTGGCGTCCGTGGTTTTTTCCCTTCTTGTTGGAGGGGTTTTCCACGTTAAAATCTCGTGTCCCTTTGCTTGATTCCGTTCTTCATCGTATCGATTGCGTGTCGTATCTCTAACAAGTGGAATCACAGCCTTGTTTTTGTTTAGGGTTTCTTCGACGACATGGCATCGATGAAGTACGATCTTTCGCTGCTGGACTACGACACCAGATTTTCATTGTGGCAAGTGAATATGCGGGCAGTGCTGGCGCATCCCGATCTGGATGAGGCGCTCGATGGATTCGGCGGTAAAGAACGGAAGACTTGGACCGCTGACGAGAAGCGTAAAGATTGTAAGGCTATGGCTCTGATTCATCTTCATCTATCTAACAATATTTTGCAAGAAGTGTTGGCAGAAAAAACTGCAGCAGGTCTCTGGTTAAAGCTGGAATCGATCTGCATGTCCAAGGATCTGACCAGTAAGATGCACATGAAGATGAAGTTGTTCACGCACAAGTTGCAAGAAGGTGGTTCGATGTTGAACCACTTATCAATCTTCAAGGAGATTGTTTCTGACTTACAATCTATGAAGGTAAAGTATGATGATGAAGATTTAGGTCTTCTACTTTTATGCTCGCTACCTAGTTCCTTTGCAAATTTCCGTGATACGCTATTATATAGCCATGATGAATTAACTGTTGTGGAAGTATACGAGGCCCTTCAACAGAAGGAAAAGATGAAAGATATGTTGCAATCTGAGGAATCGTCTTCCAAAGGAGAAGCATTGCCGGTACGAGACAGGCCTGAGTAGAAAACATACAACCCCAACAATAGAGATAAAAGTAAGAACGACAGAGGTCGTTTGAAGTCCAGAGGATCTAGGAAAGAAAAGTTCTGCAGGTATTTTAAGAAATAGGGTCACCTTATTGATGATTATTGGAAGCTGGAAAATAAGGAGAAAATGAACGATACGTGGAAACCTAAAAACAAATATGAAGGTGATGGTAAGGTCAATGTTACATCCGGAAATAAATCTGATTCAGATGATTCTCTAGTTGTTTTTGCTGGTTGTGTTTCATGCCATGATGAATGGATACTTGATTCTGCATGTTCGTTTCATATATGCTGTAACAGAGATTGGTTCAGTACTTATAAGTTTGTGCAGAGTGGAGATGTTCTGCGTATGGCAGATGACAACCCACGTGAGATTATGGGCATTGGTTCTGTTCAGATCAGGGCACATGACGGCATGATACACACGTTGACAGATGTGAGGCACATACCAGGCATGGCCAGAAACCTCATCTCGTTGAGTACTCTTGATGTCAAAGGGTACAAACACTCCGGTTCAGGTGTAGTTTTGAAGGTAACAAAAGGTTTCCTCTTTCATATGATAGGTGACATGAATTTTGCAAAGTTATATGTTCTTAGAGGAAGCACTATTACTGATACTGCTGCTGCTGCTGTTACTTCTGATAAATCCAGTAAAACTAACATTTGACATATGCGCCTTGGGCATATGAGTAAACTTGGCATGACAGAATTGACCAAGAGGGAACTCTTGGATGGCTGCAACGTAAGTGATTTGGAGTTCTGTGAGCACTGCATCTTTGATAAGCACAAGAGGGCAAAGTTCAATGTTGCTGTTCATACCACAGAAGGTATATTAGATTATGTGCATGCTGATTTTAGGGAACCTTCCCGTAAACCCTCACTTGCTGGTGCTCGTTATATGCTTACAATTATTGATGACTACTCCAAAAAAGTGTGGCCTTATTTTCTGAAAAATAAATATGATGTGTTTGATGCCATTAAGGATCGGAAAGTTATGGTAGAAAGGCAACACACACGAACAAACCAAATGGGGGGCTCGCTACGACGCGACACACTATTGAAAAAAAGATCTTGCTCAGAGTGCCGAGGTCATGCTGAAGACGCGGCTAGAGCGAGGCTAACACCGAGCGAACGGGGGAACTAGGGCTACGCGGGGGGACACACTCTTATAGTACGTGGAGAGCTACTTCGGCCGTCAAATCAATGAAGACGCGAACGTGGGCTCCTGGACGGGGTGTCGTACAGGAAGAAGACGAACGTCAGGGTTACGTCGTTGGCTGGGCTACGCTTGGGAGTGGGCTTCGGTGCTGGAGGTGAGGCAAGGCCCAGGTGGGCTCTACTCCTCTCCCTCTCTCTCTCAGAAGACGTTTCCTTTTATTTTTAAAACAAGAAGCAAAGAAAATAGAGAAAGAGAGATATGTTTATGGATAAAATAAAAAACATATTTGAACTCACAAAAATATACCCTATTTAGGAAAACTGTAGTTGACATTTTTAGAGCAAACAATTTAAATCATAATTATTTAAAAAGGACTCTGTTTTGCATGGTACAGAGAGGCAGTAATTTTCAAACATGGACAAGAGCTATTTTAAAATTCATAACGGAATATTCAGGGGAAGAGCAACATTTTTATCTAGGGGAAAGAGTAAGTGAAAACAACACATATTGCACATATGAACAATAGGAGAGGTGGCATTTTTGAGAAATAGAGAGAGGGCTTAGCTTGAGAATTGAGGAGAGCCTTTCACACCACAATTCACAACACACCACTCACACTCAACATGGCACAACAACATGTAATGGAAACAAGAGATGATGAACATGATGCCATGATGCAAAATGGCACGAGGCAAATTGTCGCTATTCAAACCACATAAGGCACACCATGAAGGTTACATGGAATATATTACAAAGATAGCAAGGATTGCACTTGAGCTATTACAGTTATACACTAAAGTTGTAACAATAATAATATAATCTACCCAATGTTTAGACTGACAATCAACAATAATATAATGTTCCATGAAAATTATGGTTTTTTATGTTCATTAACTTTGTTATTTATGTTCAAAGATGGAATTGTAGAAATGAGATCATTAGGAAAGAGTCAACAATATTACCATTGATGGGTTGGTGAACTAAATATTGGGGAACTTATTTATGGACATGACTCGACCTATCTAATGACTAACCTTACTCTCCTCGAACATCTTGATACATTTTATTATAGCCTCTTCATGCCACTCATCTTCGTGTATATCTGCATTTTCTACACGTTTGATGTATCACCAATGGCAAATCTTGATGCGGACTTTGTTGTATAAGTGGTGTTTTCTCATCACTGCTCTTGGTGGTCAACTGTTTAGCATAGGTTGATGTGGACTTCATGCATGTTGTTAATGTGTGTGCCTCATCGATGGGGGTTTTGTTGGGGAACGTTGCATGGAAAACAAAAATTTTCCTACGCACACGCAGATCTATCCATGGTGATGAACATCTACGAGAGGAAGAGTGGATCTACATGCCCTTGTAGATCGCTAAGCGGGAAGCGTTAAGAAACACGGTTGGTGTAGTCGAACGTCTTCGCGATCCAAATCGCCGAGCGTCCCGCGATCTCATCACGATCCGTTCCACGATCTCATCATGATCCGTCCCGCGATCTCACCACGATCCGTCCCGTGAACTCGTCACGATCCGTCCCGCGATCTCATCACGATTCGTCCCGTGAACTCATCGCGATCCGTCCCGCGAACTCATCACGAACCGTCTCGCGATCTTGATCACGGTCCTTCCGATCTAGCGCCGAACGGACGGCACCTCCGCGTTCAGCACACGTACAACTTGATGACGATCTCCACCGTTTTGATACAGCAAGAGGGAGCGGAGAGGTAGAAGAGTTCTCCGGCAGCATGACGGCGCTCCGGCGATGGTGGTGGAGCAATTCCGGCAGGGCTTCGCCTAAGCACTGTAGAAACCCGATCTAGAGGAGCACCGGTGGAACGGGTAGCACGTGGCCGTAAAATCAAGCGCAGAACACCCAATACCACCAATATATATAGGAGGAAGAGAGCAGGAGGCTTGGCACAAGGGACAAGCCTCCAAGGAGTTGACCAAAGGAGGTGGAGGAGGTGGAGTCCACGTCCAATCCTAGTAGGACTAAGATTCGCCCTCTTTTTTGCCTTTTTCCACTTTTTCTCTTAGGACTCTTTTCTTCCAGCCGCATGGGCCTCTTGTGGTTGCTCCACCAGCCCACTAAGGGCTGGTTTCCACTCTCCCACAGCCCATGTAGCCTCTTGGGTCGAAATACCCCTCCCAGAGATCTCCCGGTACACTACCGGCACTCCCGGTACACTACCGATGAGCCCGAAACTTTTCCGGCGACCAAAACAGGACTTCCTATATATGAATCTTTACCTCTGGACCATTCCGGAGCTCCTCATGACGTCCGGGATCTCATACGGGACTCGTAACAACCTTTGGTCACCACCATACATAACTCTATACTACCGAAACGTCACCAAACCTTAAGTGTGCAGACTCTGTGGGTTCGAGAACTATGTAGACATGACTGAGACACCTCTACGGTCAATAACCAATGGCGGGACCTGGATGTCCACATTGGTTCCTACATATTCTACGAAGATCTTTATCGGTCGAACCTCTATGTCAAGGATTCAGTTAATCCCGTATGATGTTTCCTTTGTTCTTCGGTATGTTACTTGCCCGAGATTCGATCGTCGGTATCTCCATACCTAGTTTAACCTCGTTACCGGCAAGTCTCTTTACTCGTTCCGTAATACAAGATCCCGCAACTAACACTTAGTCACATTGCTTGCAAGGCTCATTGTGATGTTGTATTACCGAGTGGGCCCCGAGATACCTCTCCGTTACACGGAGTAACAAATCCCAGTCTTGATCCATGCCAACTCAACAGACACCCTCGGAGATACCTGTAGAGCACCTTTATAGTCACCCAGTTACGTTGCGATGTTTGATACACACAAGGCACTCCTCCGATATCTGTGAGTTGCGTGATCTCATGGTCATAGGAACATATACTTGACATGCAGAAAACAGTAGCAATAAACTGACACGATCATATGCTACGTTTGTAGTTTGGGTCTTGTCCATCACATCATTCTCCTAATGATGTGATCCCGTTATCAAATGACATCTCATGTCCATGGCTAGGAAACCTTAACCATCTTTTGATCAACGAGCTAGTCTATTAGAGGCATACTAGGGACATGGTTTTGTCTATGTATCCACACATGCATCTAAGTCTCCGTTCAATACAATTATAGCATGGATAATAAACGATTATCATGGACAAGGAAATATGATAATAACTAATTTATTATTGCCTCTAGGGCATATTTCCAACAGGCTTGCGGTGAAGTAGGAGTCGCTGGCTCATGGAGTAGACTTTGTGATGACGATGCCACCAGTAGTCGACCTCGATGGTGCTCCTCTCTTGGCAGTGTGTGTGTGGTTCTTGCGTGGATAGACAGGTTGGCTGGTGGTGCTCCTTCGTGGGATGTAGCGGTTTTTGCCCTATTTTTCCATAATTAACCGAGCAATTCTCCTTTTCTTTATAAATAAGATGAGGCAAAGCTTTTGCCTCCGTTTCAAAAACAAATGTATCACCTATGGGCTACATGCAATCTAAGCCATGGTATGGCACAAGTTCTACTATAGCTTCTCTGAGACTCGATGCTAGCAATAATAGATAATCGATCCTGGAAAGATAATAAAACTAAACATTTCGGGGAAGATTTGCATATCAGGTAGATGATCTCACTAAATACACGTCATAAATTATCTTTGTTGTTATGATGACATACGTGAGTTATCCACAATAGTCACACCTTGACTGTTATTTGAGATCGATTACTTATTATGTAGGCAGAACATCTTCAGTGCAAGTTGAAAGTTTAGTATGAAGCAAAGAAAGAGAAGGTAGAAGTATTACGAAGAAGAACATCACTACATGCACAATATGAATTATGAATAAGTGGGTGTTTCCTACGTCTATTTAACAAACTCAACAAAGATGATACTATAAAGTGCTACTAACAGAAACATGGTGAAGCCAATCAAAACCTGGCTAATTGAAAATATGGTAAAAAGAAAACCTTGAATCTACTGGTATGCTACTGATATATAGATCAAATCCAATTTTTCCTGCATAAATTATTTCTATGGTTTTCTTATTGAAAACAAATGTCGTACATTTTTTTACCACCAAATAATTTTCTTATTTACTTAATCCTGTAACTTCTTGCTGACACTAATACCGAGATTTTTCCAAATATGGCACACATGCAACATGCCAAGTTCCCCAGATATTGAAATGTTCTATCCAACAAAAGTGGAGTGTCTCAAATCAGGAACCTATGTTTGACTAGGAGAACGCCTGTGCATTGTCACGGGCTTTTGAAATATTTTGCTGGAGTTGGATAAACATCATGTATGTTAAATTTTACATGTAGAGAAAAGATAACACATGCACAAAAGATAACACATGTAGAGAAAAGATAACACATGCACAATTGGTTTTATAATTGAAGTCCACTTCACTTACAATGTAAACTAATAACAAAAAGGCAATTTGACAATGTATACATCTAGATCGATTATCCAACTGAAAATCTGAAACAAATTAAGGTCTACTTGATGCGCTTAAGAAATTCTCGCACAATATCAGGAATGTTATTTGTAGCTTCATTCGAACGATATTTGAGTAAGTACAATATAAACTTCTTCATTTGAACAAGAGGTCGGGCTGGGGGAGCAGCAGGGGCGGCGGCGGAGCGGGAGAAGGGGCCGGCGGTGGAGGGGGAGATGGGGGACGAAAGTGGAGGGCACGGGCGGGTGGGGATGTGAGGGGGGGTCTCGCTCCATGACTCCCTGTTCGTGCGAGCGGGCGGTCCGTCCGTTTTTTTTGGTCCGAGGGGCATTGTTACAGTTTTCGTCCGCTTTTTCCGTGCGAGGGGCATGGCTAGGTGGTTTTGATCTTTTTTTCCGCGTTACATCTGTGGGTTTATAGATGGGATGGATGACGAAAAAAAACAGATGGGAGGTGGGAGGGATGATGAAAAAAACCCAAGGCAAGAAGCTACCAAGTGCCCCTTTAGGAGTAGAGTTGTTTTCTCAGAAGGTGATCTCACATATATGGCATGATTTTGAAATTCTTAATTATCTATTATTAATGTGATTAAATCAAATCATCACCTGCCAAAACAAGTACAAAACAAAATCTTCCACTTTAATGGTGGATTTGGTTTCTCGGAAGGTGATCTCACATATATGGTATGATTTTGGAATTCTTAATTACCTATTATTAATGTGATTAAATCGAATCATCACCTGCCAAAGCAAGCACAAAACAAAATCTTCCACTTTAATAGTGGATTTGTTTTTTCGAAAGATGATCTCACATATATGGTATGCTTTTGGAATTCTGAATTACCTATAATTAATGTAATTAAATCAAATCATCACCTGCCAAAGAAAGTACAAAACAAAATCTTTTGCTTTAATGGTGGATTTGGTTTTTTAATGAGAGGGAGAAAATAAACCAATGAAAAAAAACGGTGGGAGACGGGATGAAAAAAACGAACGAAAATAAACCAGACGAAAAAACCCGAGGCAAGAAGGTACCAACTGCCCCTTTAGAAGTAGAGATAAACAATGAAATTATTGCTTACTTGAGGCTGGAGACGACAAAGGCAAGTGATTGTTGAATCCCCGCTCCAACTACTTCTACACTTCAACATTCTACAACACAAAATGAACACAATATGTTTTTCCGCATCATGTGTCATAAATTAACTTCAGCCATGTAAATATGTAACCCTCCAAGACATCTCAATTTCCTGTCAAAAAGAAGACATCTCAATTTTGAATGGCTGCTGCACTGAGCCTAGATAGCTAAGGTGTGGACTTTCTTGTATCCGACGGGCACATATTGTTAGGTTGATCTCCTCCCGTGTGGGTCCAACGGCTCATTGGGCCCTTAGACCCGCACCCTGATCGGGGGCGCCCAACCCACTATGGTTGACGGGCCCCTATCACCTGCACAATATAAAGAGGTGGGAAACGGCCACACGCAACATGAGGTTCGTCGCAAGCCGCACATCCCACCTACACACCTACCGATCTAGGCCAACGCAGTATTGACGGGAAGCACCGTCACTGCTGCCCACTCGCCACCACCACTGTTGATATACGCCATGACCACCCCATCGGGATCATCGAGCCAAGGAGAAGGTATCCTCCTCGCACCAATACCGCTAATCTCTAACCTATCCGATCCAGAGGGATTTATCACATATAGCATAAGTACAAAAAAACACAAACAATTGAGCAATTGCACCATTGAATGTAGGCTGAAAGCTTCTCAAGCGGATGCATGCCGATTAAAATAACGCTTGCTTGCCTCCTCACGTATCCTAACTTCAATGCTTGAACACCTTTCAGTTTCCTATGCAGCCAGATGCTAATGTACAGGGACAATTGTCTGGTGTGTACCATCAATAACGGAGATGCTCCTGCCTGTTGATTAAAAAATGTGGATGTTTACAGGAGGAGTACATCATCTCTCCTACGTAATTGGTCTACTTTGCTTACCGGGACATGTACGCATGATTTTCCATGTAATTTTGTGAAAGGCCGGAACTATTTGGTACCATGACATGCCGCTTGCTGGGCCACGCCACCGGCCATTCGCACAGGCTGTGAGGTCGTAACCACCTTGTACTATCCAGTCCTTGGGTACCCTCAAAAAAAATATCCAGTCCTTGGGACGTCACAGTGGCAGTCGGCGTCAACTTCTCCATCACCTGATGCTTGGCTCATGTGGTATTCTTGTTTGCCGAAGCAGTAGATCGTCTCTTCCAAGTGATTACTCTTCTTTGCCTAGCTGGACATGTACACATGATTTTGTACGTGATTTCGTGGAAGGCCGGAACAATCCCGTAGCACGACACACCGCTTCCTGGTCAAGCAACCCTCCGTCGCTCGACGCGCATGTCCATGGATGATGTGGTATGCTGTTTTTGCTGGACTCTCTCATCGTGGCTGTAGCAACATATTAGGGCCAGAGCAAAGCTAAGGTTGGATCGATGGATGGAGGGTAAGCACGTAACGGTTTAAGATAGATCTGATCTGTCGGTAGTCCAATAATAATTTAGAAAACATAAAAAGCTAATGGTTGTGATCAATGTATTAAAAGATGGTCCACCAAATGAAGGGCCGGTATTTTTTGATCAACGTGGGATTTTCTTGTCATTACCTCTTTTTTCTTCGTATTTTGCTTTTAGTAGATAATAGATAGATAGATATATGCTCAAGAACCTCAAGGTAACTATATGTATCATATCCTTATTCAAGATGATCTCTTGTCTTTTGCACTTGTTGTTTGCAAGAGTGAATCTTGAACATGGAACATTTCATTCATATATATTTGATGCATATAGCCAAAGCAAATATGACTTATAATGTCCTCTTTACTATGTGTGTGCTCATGCATTGCAAAGCAACCATCCTTTAAAGGATTGCACACATTTAGGGGATCTTACTTTAAGTCATATGTCTTTCAAAGTCTTCATATATCCTTGCATATCTTAAATTGAAGTTTTGATTGTATGTTGTCATCAACTACCAAAAAGGGGGAGATTGAAAGCACATATGCTCCCTTGGTGGTTTTGATAATTCATGACAACATATATTGTCTCTTGGACTAATACTTTTACCTAGTGTATTTCAGATAAAGTCCATAGAGGATGATGGGTTGGAAAATTGCTGTGTGTGGAGAATGATCCCTACGGAGATGAAGAGAAGAAGAAGCAATTACATTGGCCAAGCTTCAAGCTCAAGACTCTACATTTTAAATTTTGTGATAAATCACCTTGAGTGCATAGGAAAGCCAATACTATTAAAAAGGGATGAGGGAAATATGCTGATCTGATTGCTCAAGTGCTTAGAGATTAGCCACCAAAAATACTCAGTCATTCTCCACACAAAAATCTTTTGTCCCAAGCCAAACTTGCAAAATCGGTGCCACCAACTTTTCCCACTCTGTCCTACCGATTTTCAACTCAGACAGAACTCTGCCAAATCCTAGCTTCTCGGTGTAACCAAGTCCTAATTTTCGGCCTCACCGAAGTCATGACCAACTCTCTGTCAAGTCGATTTTCAGAATCGGCCCCACCGATTTCTGCTAATCGGTTTCACCAAGTTGATGGCCAAGTCTCTGGTTAGTCTTTATCCCATTGTCGGCACCACGGAGATTTATATATCGGTCTCACCAAAAATGCCAAAGTTGCCACATTTTGCACTAGTCGGTGCAACCAAGTTTTTGCTTCGGTTCTACGAGTTGGGCAATACTGTTGTAACGGTTGGATTTTCGGAGATGCCTATATATACCCCTCCACCACCTATCACTTTTAAAAGAAGCACTCAAAACCATTCCACACTTGTCATATCCAATTTTCTGAGAGAGAACCACTTGCCCTTGTGTTGAGGTCAAGATCATCCACTCCAACCATATGGATCTTGATTTGTAGCCTCCCCAAGTTGCTTTCCACCCAATCAAACTCTTCTACCCAAGCCAAATCTGTGTGAGAGTGATTGAGTGTTGAGGAGACTATCTTTTGAAGCACAAGAGCAAGGAGTTCATCATACTAACACATTTATTACCTTTTGGAGGGCGGTGCCTCATTGATTGGTTAGGTGTTACTTGGGAGCCTCCTTCTTCATGATTGTGGAGTTGAACCAAGGAGTTTGTAAGGGCAAGGAGATCGCCTACTCCGTGAAGATCTACCCCGATTAAGGCTAGTCCTCCGTGGACGTAGGCCACATGGAATAGACATGGTTGCTACTTCGTGGACCCTTCGTGGAATCCAGCAATCGTTACCCTCCGTGGGTTGAAGTCTCCATAAACGTGGGTGTACAATAGTGCCACCTATCGAAACCACGGGAAAAATCTTCGTGTCTCCAATTGCGTTTGATCTTCCTATATCTACTCCTTACTTTCACATGCATGTATGTACTTTCTGCTGCTATACATGTTAATGTGCTTGTGAAGGGTGTGCTAGACTTGGTAATCATGCTAAAATCTTCCAATAATGAAAATTGGGAAAAGGCTAGGTTTTAAACTTGCAATTAGTCTATTCACCCCCTAGACATACACTTCTAGTGATCCCTCGGTAGCCTATATATACGTTGGGCATATTTTTTAAGTACTAAAGAACCTCAACTCAATATATGTGTGTCCTACGAACGTCCAGAATGTATGACATGTAGCATATATCCACCTTGAATATATCTTTTGTATGTGACACCTAAGTGAGTGCATGCTAAAAATTATGTTGTGAACATGATTTGATAGCGTGCATATTCCTTCTCCGCATGGTAGCATCAATCCGCCCTCCATGTTTGGTTGTGGGTTTACAGTTGTGTTGATGCACTACATGCTAGTTGATTGCATGTACTTTTTCAGGTCTGCTTACCACCTGCACCTTACATATGATTAAACTGACCACATCAATAAAGTAGCACTACAATCATGACGAACTGGATGACGATGATGAAGTTCTTCATCCCATATAGCCCAATCTGGTCAGAAGCCTTGCCTACTCCAACATTCTCTTCTGTTGCATCACAAACTTGGAGTAAACATTCTCTGTCTCTTGCTTAGTCTTAAACCCTTCGTGGCAGTTGCCAACGTAACCTATAACTTGTCAATGACATGTTTGTCATGAACTGTAACCCCGAAACCCTTCATATCTACACCACATACTAGGCATGCATGACCATATACCAGAATCGCACAACAAATTCGTCCTAACTAATGTGGTGTGATCCTATCATCACATTCCAAAGGAGAGTGTAATCTTACCACCGCAAGTTTCTCATCGGTGTGCTCGGACAATATATACCACCTAATGAAATATATACAGGCCACATCATCGTCGTCGTTGTTGATTATCATACACATCGTCACCACCACTAGAAACACACACTAGAAGTAGTGCTTACCCAACCAGGTCCTAAGACAAAGCACCCTATGGGAGGCCCCCATGGAAACGAACTCGACACCATGTGCCTTGTTGTGCAGCAGATGGCTAAGAGCAGCGAAAGGAGCCTCCAAACTAAAACCATATCTTGCTCCATGGCAATGCTATAAAGTCCATGGCGGATGCCAGCCAACTTGCTATCTCTAATGGCAGTTGTCACATCCTTGACAACCTTAGTCATGCTGCTACAGACGCTCGGCTCCTCGTCCATCAAGCGTTCCCTCTTCCCATTCCCATCAAGCACAGGTACATGATCAAAATACCTCTTAGGATCGTCAAAGATGATGGTCTCTAACTCTTGGATGTGTGGATACTCATGCATTGACAAACCGAGCATCTCACTTGAGTCCATGTTCTAAGGGCATATTTATACCCTAATGATTTTGGTGATTGATGACAATACATTGGAGGACTAATCGTGTGTATTAAGCTTTTAGAGATTATCAGGTGGCAGGAGACGATCATCTTACCCCTCGGGAAGTTAAAGAGAAGACAATATAGTTTCAACGATTTAATGTCAGTAGGCTTGAGTCATGGGAAAATATGTACTATCATTTCCTGGCAACTTGGAGCTCCTGCCTTGTCCTAGCTGCTTCACTTTCATATAGCGGTAGTACCGCTCTTGCCAGCACGGTAGTACCGCTCATGGCTGGTACTACCGCCCTGGACAGCGGTAATACCGCTGGGGGAAGTGGGGGTGGCTTGGGGAACTCACGCGAGGCACCAGACAACTCCAGGCACTTGTTTGGTGTCCCACGCCAGCCCTCTAGCCACAACGGTAGTAGTGGCGCTAGTACCAAGCGGTACTACCGCCTCCCCCTCTACTGCTGCTCTGGTTCACAGTTGGGCGGTAGTATTGCCCCTTCCAACCATACTACCGCTTGCGTGCAACTGGTACAGAGGATAACGGGAAGATTCCCCCACCCACTATATAAAGGGTCTTCTTCTCCAAGAAGACTCACCTCTTATCCTTCCAAAAACTCCATTGTTGCCCAAAGCTCATTTTCGCCCGATCTCTCTCCCTAGCCAACAAAACTTGTTGATACTCTAGGGTTTGGTTGAGAGGGCCCCGATTTACACTTCCACCAAGAAAAAATTAATTCCCCCACTAATCCCTTGTGGATCTTGTTACTCTTGGGTGTTTGAGCACCCTATACGGAAGAGGTCACTTCGAAGCTATAGTCCATTGTGGTGAAGCTTCGGTGTCATTGGGAGCATCCAATTCAGTTGTGGAGATTGCCCCAACCTTGTTTATAAAGGTTCGGCTACCGCCTTCAAGTGCACCGCTAGTGGAATCATGGCACCTCGCATTGTGTGAGGGCGTGAGGAGAATACGGTGGCCCTAGTGGCTTCTTGGGGAGCATTGTGCCTCCACATCGCTCTAACGGAGATGTACTTCCCTTTATCGGAAGGAACTTCGGTAACACATCCTTGTCTCCATCGTTTCCTCTTGTGGTTACTTCTTACCTTTACTTTGCGCAAGCTACTTACATTGTTTATCTTGCTTGCTTGCTTGTGTTGTTGTGTTTAGAATCATATATGTTGCTCACCTAGTTGCATATATAGACAACCTATTTGTTGATAAGCCTAATTTGATAAAGAAAATTTAAAAAGTGGTAATTGCCTATTCACTCCCCCCTCTAATCAACCATATCAATCCTTTCAATTGGTATCAGATCTACGTCTCTTTATTAAGGGTTTCACCACCCAAAGAGTATGGTTAACGACGAGGATAGGGTTGATGAACTTCCCGAGGCTGCGGGTGTAGACTCGGTATCATGTGAGGATTTGAATGAGGCCTTGCCCTTACTTAAATCCTCCATGACAACCGAGGTCAAGTCCATGTTTAAATAATTCCTTGATAATCTTAAACTCTCCACCGATGCGGTGCAAGTGGCTAATCCCACTAACTCGTCATCGGATGTCAACTCCAGCAAGGAGGGGACTAGTGCTGATAAGGACACTCGTTATCAAGGAATTAATGAGTCTGGGACCCTTGCCTCGGTTCCCCCTCCCTTGGTCTATGGAGGACCGGTGCACACCTCATATAGTTAATCTTGTTCCTCCTCCTAAACTGGTTACGAATGATTTTGCTAATTGGGTTTTTAGTATCAAGTCTCATTTGGATCACAGCTCAATCCAACTCATGCGAGTCATTGAATAAGGATACTATCCTCGTGATCCACGCAACCTCGCCCCAAGAGAAGAGGCCAATAAGCAGCTCAATTCCTCCGCCTTATTCATTCTTCAAGCTGCAGTACCTGCTGAAGACCTAGCTCACTTGCGTCCCTTCACTCGTGCTAAGGATTGTTGGGAACACATTGTCTCCATGTACAAGGGCAGCTCAAACATTCAACCGTCAAACTATGAGATAGTGCTTGATCAATCAGATGAGTTTGGAATGATAGAAGATGAGGAACTGCATGAGCTTTACGGGAGGGTGACTACTCTTGTCGTTGCCCTCCGAGACCATGGTAGCAAGGATGTGGTTGACACCTGGGTCAAGCATAAGTTTCTGAAGGCCATCATTCCCTTCAACAAGGCCATGTCTACCGTCATCCACCAAAGACCTTACTTTCACACCTTGTCCTCTGGCGCTGTGTTGGATGAATTCATTGCAATGAACATCTTGAACACGAACACAGACAATGCTCTTGCTCGTGTGCAACATCCAATGAAATCATCTCCCAACCTTGCTTTGAAGGCCAAGGCTAGTCAAGAGGAAGAAGAAGAAGAAGAGGAGGGTTGCCCCGAACACACCAAATATGCTTACCATGAGCATATGGCTCTAACATCTAGGAAGTTTTGGGGCAACAAGAGAAACACAAGGTCGAACTTCTCCAAGAACAACTCAAGCACATCAAAAGGCAAGCAATGTGTGAGGACCTGCTATAACTATGGTAATTTGAGTAACTTTGTGGTGGATTGTCCGTATGAGAAGAGGGAAGACAATGGTGGCAAGCTCATCCGCAAAGATAAGGCCAAGTCCTTCCCCAACAAGACCAACTTCACCAAGAAGGCGCCTCACAAAGGGTTGGTGGCTCAAGAAGAGTACGGCTCTGATGATGATGTTGATAACGAAGACACAAGTGGTGAAGGAATGGCAATGGCATTTGTGACTATTGCATCTTCTACCCCAACAAAGGTGTCATTCTTTGACGCTCCCAACGAGAACCACATTGCTAGGTGCCTCATGGCCAAAGGTATCACCAAGGTAACCTCCAATGCCAAAACCTCGAACATTAATACTTCTATTTCTTCCAGTCTGTCTTTGTTGGATTGTGTGGATGAACATGAGGAGGCGAAAGAGGGTGAGAATGATTTGTTCTTGTGTACACTCAAGGGAGAATCCAAGAAGCACTTCATTGCTCTCTTGGAAAAACTTGGTGAGGCCAATGACACTATTGAGTCTCAAGAAGAATACCTTGAGGAGTTCAAAGGGCATAGTCGTGATTATGTCGACGAGATAGAAGATCTTTCTATTTATCTAAAGGAAGAGTGAGGTCTTCGTTTGACTCTTGAGGAGTCACAAAATGATGACCTTGCAAAATTACGTAAAGATTATGATCATGCTACCGTTCTTAACCGTATGCTCAAATCTGAAAAGGTTGCACTTGGGGTTGGCCATGATCGACTCAAGGATGAGTTTGAAACACTTGAAAATGCTCACAAGGCATTGAAGAGTGTTCATGCTTCTCTTAAGGAGTCGCATGATCAACTCCAAGTAAAACTCACTAAGGAAATTGCCACATGTCCTCCTTTTGTTTTAATTTCTAATGCCTCTGCTACTAACCCGTGTTGTGAGCATGCACATCTTATGGAGGAAAATGCTAAGCTAAAAGAGCAGCTTGAGAAAGGCCCTGTGACATGTATCCAACGTGAGAAGAATCCCAATGACCTTTTGATAAATCAAAACGAAGTTGTTGCAAAGGAAATAATTGGGTTTGCACCCCAAGTCCAAAAATAAGAATAAGGTGAAGACCACACAAGCTCCCCGTTCAAGGAAACGTTTCTCAAATCAGGGGGGTCTAGTTATGAGAAGAATAAGGACAAGGTTGTGAGTGGTAGTGCCAAGAATGGCAAGACCACTCCCTCCAACAGGGCTGGCGACTTTAACCCCTCTTATATCTTGTGTCGTGCTAGTGACGGGCATGTCTATGCCAAATATGTTGGTTCATCTTATGAGTACATTGAGTGGTATATTTGGGTTCCTAAGACCCTTGTCACTAATATGAAAGGACCCATTAAAGAATGGTTACCTAAATTCAAGCATTGATCTATTGTAGGAGTTTGCTTCCGGTGGAGTCTCATGCTTGCTGGATAGTGGAGCAACAAATCATATGACCGGAAGCAAGGACTCAGTGGTGGACGTTCGACCAGATGCATTTGTGGACACTCAAGTCTCTTTTGGCAATGACACAATTTCAAAGGTAGTGGGTCTTGGCAAGGTGGTTATCTCTTCGACCTTAACCATTAAGAAAGTCATGCTTCTTGAGACCCTTGCATACAATCTACTTTTCGTTCGTCAACTTGCACTTATGGGTTTTAGTACCTTCTTTGGCATTGATACCGTGACTCTTTTGTGGAGAAAGACTCTTAAATTAGCCTTTGTTGGGAATGTCAAAAACGGTCTCTATGTGATTAACTTCTCGGAGCGACCCACTAAGACCACGACATGCCTAATGGCTAAAGTTGACGTGGGATGGCTTTGACATCGCCGACTAGCCCATGTCAATATGATATCTTTGCAAAGTCTCCTTAAAGGGGACCACATTCTTGGACTAACAAATGCGAGTTTTGCTAAAAATCATGCTTGCAGTGCTTGTATCGAAGGAAAGCTACATGAAAAGGCTCATCGTCCAACTACTACAATCTACTCAAAGAGGACCTTAGAGATCCTTCGATCTCTTCGGTCCTCCATCTTTTGATAGTCTTGGAGGAAGAAAGTATTTCTTGGTTATTGTGGATGATTACTCAAGATACACATGGATATATTTCTTCAAGAGGAAGCGTGAAACCCAACAGACCGTCATCAACTTTGCAAATGAAATCCAACGGCAACATGAAGTAAAGATTTTGAGGATTAGAGTGACAACGACACTGAGGTCAAGAACTACACCCTGGATGAGTTTCTTAGTGATGAGGGGATAAAGCACCAATATTCCACACCTTACACCCCTCAACAAAATGGTGTTGCAGAGAGGAAGAACCGGACGTTGATGGATGTGGCAAGAACCATGCTGGCAGAGTTAAAATCTCCGTACAACTTTTTGGCTGAAGCCATCAACGCTGTGTGTCATGCATCAAATCGGCTCTATCTCTGTAAAGCCTTGAATAAGACTCCTTATGAGATACTTAATGGGAACAAGCCCAACCTCAAGTACTTCTGGGTGTTTGGTTGTAAGTGTTTCATTCTCAAGAAAGGTGTTCGTTTGTATAAATTTGAATCTAGAGCTCATGAGGGCATATTTGTTGGTTATGCTGCAAATTCTCATGCTTACCGTGTCCTCAACAAGTCCACGGGGCTCATTGAGGCGACGAGTAACATAGAGTTTGATGAAAATAATGGCTCCCAAGTGGAGCAAAGTGGTATTTGTGATGTAGGTGGTGAAATTCCTCCCCAAGTCGTAAGAAGAGGGCGTAGGATACTTCCTACCCATTGAGGAACCCCTTGTGGCTGAAGGAGAACGACAATGTTCCACTCAAGTGGAACCATCACCCATTCAAGACACACATGCTTCCGAAGAGCAAAGTTAAGGCCCTCAACCTCGTGAACAAGATCAAGGGAGAGATCAACTTAATGGTGATGATTCCACATCACATGATTCTCAACATCAAGTTCACACCCCCGTGCAAGCTCGAGATCAAGATCAAGCTCAAGCTCAAGATCAAGATCAATCTCAAGCTCAAGATCATGCTCAAGATCAAGAGCAAGCCGGTGCTGACATCGAAGTTCGTCAAGGTACCGTGCCTAAACTTTCCAGGAAAGAAATTCAAGAAAGACGAGCTCCCAATATTGCTTCGAAACTTAGAGTCAAACAACACCTATTAAAGAACGTTTATGGAAGTTTGAAGAGAGGGGTAATTACTCGTCGTCAAATAACAAACGTTTGTGCACATCATGCGTTTGTTTCTTTCTTTGAACCCCTCAAGGTACAAGATGTGCTCGAGGATGAAGAATGGCTTTAATACATGCATGAGGAAATCAAAAATTTCGAGCATAAAAAAGTGTGGCGATTGGTACCAAGACCAAAGGAGAAGCACAATGTCATTGGAACCAAATGGATCTTCAAGAACAAGCAAGATGCACACGTTATTATTATTTGCAACAAGGCAAGACGGGTGGCTCAAGGATGCTCCTAAGTCGAGGGTATCGACTACGGTGAAACCTTTTCTCATGTTGCTCACCTTGAATCTATTCGCATGATGCTTGCTTATGCCTCTCATCATGATTTTATATTATGTCAAATGGATTTGAAGAGTGATTTTCTTAATGGTCCACTTAAGGAGTTGGCATATGTCAAGCAACCCCCCGGGTTTGAGGATCCCAGGTTCCACAATCATGTATACATTCTTGATAAGGCACTATATGGCCTTAAACAAGCCCCACGTGCGTGGTATGAGCACCTTACCGAGATGTTGCAAGATCGTGGGCTTGAAATTGGGAAAATTGGTCCCACTCTTTTTACTAAGAGGGTCAACGGGAACTTGTTTGTATGCCAACATGTAGATGATATTATCTTTGGCTCTTCTAACAAAGCTTTTAAAGATGAGTTTTCCGCACTAATGACCAAAGAGTTTGAGATGTCTATGATGGGAGAGTTGAAGTTCTTCCTTGGATTCGAAGTCAAGCAAAGAAGCCAAGTGGAACAGCCCGAGACCGGCGCTCTAGAAGATTCCCTTTAATTCCATTGTTGTCGCGTGATTTGTGTGGTTGTCGCATTCATCATTGCATCATTCGCATCATCTACATAGCATTGTCACTCATTTTCCAAAACTTGCATCCGTTCGTAGTTGCCGGTTATCTCCATTAGTGTCGTCGACCGTTTCGAGACCAACCACACATGCACACGCCCGAGACATCGATAAAATATTGTTTATAAAGTGTGTGTAAAATATTCTCGGATTGGGTCATAACTTGGCGTGCGGTCTTGTTATATTGTACATGGACCGCCTCCCAAGTTTCGTCGCAATCAGAGTCCGTTTGATACCCCAACGGTCGCCCATAGCGGCACCGCCATCTGTTAAGTATCGGTCATTTTCGGTATTCCAAAACATGTCACAGGACTCACATTTCCCTCTCTTCTCTCAACCTAACCAACTCTACACAGCCCACTAAGCCCACCTAGCGAGCCCCCTCTGCTTTCGGACGTCCGATCAAGATCTGACGGTCAAAAAACGGAGCAAAACCCCCTAACCTAGCCCCCCATTTCCTATTTAAACACCCCTACCCTACCCTAATGGAAACCCTAATTCCCACCTCGTAGTTCGCACGGCCACCACCTCCCACCACTCGACAGCCTCCTGCCTCCCACCTCCAACCGAAGCCCGCCGAAGCCCATCCAGGCCCGCCCGAGCCCGAAGCCACGCAGGCACCCGAGCCTCGCTCGAGAGAGAGCTCCAAGCTTCCGTGCCCCGCGCATGGAGCCGCTCCCCGCGTCACCCGTGCGACCCTACCTTCCCCATCGGAGCAAGCTTGCCGGAGCCCCGTCGCCGGTCTTCTCCAGGCTAGCCCTTTGCCTCCTTCTCTCCTTCTCACGTTCTCTCCCTCTCACCTCGCGCTCTATCTCTTCCCTTGATCTACAGGAAGCCATGGCGCCGCCACCGCCTGTGGAACCGCGGAGCGCCGCCACCACCTATGATGGATGGATCCGGAGGGCCTCCTCACAGATCCGTAGTTCCCCACTGTCCAGAACCTTTCTCGTGCCCCAACACCGTTGCCCAAGTTATAGCGCGCCGAAGGACCTCCCGTTCGTCAGGGAGAACGAGGAGACGAGCGACGACTCCTCTACTCGAGCCGCTCCAACACGCTCCAATTGACCCGTGCGCATGGGCCGGCGCCATCCCGTGCCCACTGCGGCCCAGCTTTCGCAACTCCAAGGCCCAGCCGGGCCGGCCCGCTGCGCCTCTGACCTGCTAGGCCTTCTAGGCCCTTGGTGAGCACCTGCCCCGCTATCTCTCACCTAGGTGTGATGCCCTGTTATGTTGTGCTCATGCCTGCTAGCCCATGTAACTCCAGATTTGGCCCGATAGCATTTTATTTCTATTAACGATTTTTCAAGTATCCAGTGCATTGCAATTTCAGAATAAACCATCATTTTGCATTGATCACAATTAATTAACCATGCATCGTGTCGAAATAATCCATATATGAAAAATGTTTAGAATTTCGTGTAGATTCGCAATATTCCTTTTTCATGCATGATTAAAATATTTGATGTGTTGGTTGCACGTAATTTGCATGAATAACTTGATAAACAATTTATGTCCTAATGTCGCATATATGTGGTGTCATTTGTTTTATTATAAAAAACCTCGTATTATATATGTTTCATGGGTAGAAAAATCCATAGAATTTATCTGTGCATTTAGTTTTGTCATTTGAGTAAATTTGTGTGCATGTTATTTTGCTGTGATGCCCTTTTGTTATTTTCATGTGATTTAATCCATGCATCATATGAATTATGTTTGAACATGAGATATGCCCTTTGACATGTGCACTAGCCCCTGGGCATTTTATTTATCATTATAATCCAGGTTTAGGTGTTGTTTTCTTGTTGCCAACATGCTATAAAATACTGCTGTTTTGAGGGTCCAAAATATTTCTAAGTCTGGAATCTGTAATATTGTGTAGCTGTCTTGCCATGTGTTTTGCTAATGATCTAGAACCCCTTTGTGGTTGGTGCAATGGAGTTATTTGTAGCTTATAATGTCCTCTAGTGTGATCTTAAGTTTCATTCCATTATATGACCTGTAGAATATAGTTATACTGATGTCAATATGCCTTCGTGATAAAAAATTGCACTGTCAAAAACTGCTATTTTCACCAAGTCTGAAACTATTTCCAATTAGCCGTGTTGTGAGCTTCCTACCATGTGATCCATGGCTCTTTTGAGTATGATAGGTGTAGATGAAATGAAGTGTGTATTATATGCTACTTCCCCATGCTTAGCTTGTGTATTTTACGATCTTTTAGCTTGTTGTTTTCATGTGTGCCAAATACTATGTTGCTGTTGCAGGCAGATTTCACATAAAACTTGTCTTGATTCTTGTGGTTGAACCGTAGCTTCGTTTTGGACATACCATATATGAAACTTGATTAGAATTTTATGTAGTATCATAATATAATGTTGCATCCATGTTTTGAAGTGTTGTGGTTGTCATTTTCATGTTTTTCCCATTCATGGCACATATTCTTGTGATTGTCATATCTTTTAGACCGTAGCTCCGTTTGAGACGTTCTATATATGTAAATCGACTAGAATGACGTGTAGAATCACATGGTATGCTTTATTTTTCTGTTTAACAAATATATAATATGGTTAGTTCATATCTGGACCAATTTCGACATTAACATATGGGGTGATTTTGGAAACGCTATGAGTTGTTTCCGACCTCATTTAAGATGCCTAGATAGATATATTATTTATGCTTCACCTCTTGCCATGTTTAACAATATTTAATATTGTCGTGTACCTAAATGGGAGTGAACTAAGTAATTCAAATGTGGCGTTTCCTCAATATGCAACTCGTTGCATATTGAGATTCACTTAATGTGTAGAAGTTGATTGTTTTGCTTGCCATGTCATGCATAACTTGCGTTATATTTGATTGTACATCATGTCATGCATATGTCGTAGTGTTATCGTGTGTTGATTGTTTGTTCTAGGTTGCTTCTTCTCGATAGAGTTCCAAAAGCATTCAGAATGTGGGGATTCGTTCGTCTACTTCACGGACCGTCTTCTTCATGGACTCGTTGTTCTTCCAAGAGGGATCTCACGTAAGATGACACATTTCCCTGGATACCACTACTATCATTGCTATGCTAGTTGTCCCGCTTTTATCGGTATGTCTTGCTACCTACCACTTGTTTTTCAAGCCTCCCAACATTGCCATAATAAGCATCTACCCCCTTCACATCCCAACAAACCATTGTTTGGCTATGTTACTGCTTGCCTAGACCTTCTTATAGCATTTCTAGCTACAGGTGCAATTGCGTCCATGTGTCAACATGGACATTCTTTTGTTATCGCAATATTATTGCTATTTAATTTAATGCACATATATACGTGGTAAAGGGTGGAAGGCTTGGCCTTTTGCTCGGTGTTTTGTTACACTCTTACCGCCCTAGTTACTTGTGAACCGGTGTTATGTTCCATAATTGAGCGCTGCTAACATGCTCGGGGTTGTTATGGGGACCCCCTTGATTTTTGTTTTAGGATAAAACTTGTCTGGCAAGGCCCAACTTTGGTACTACATTTGCCCAACATAATAATACTGATCACCTTATTAAAGCATAGAGGGTCACCCCCTCGTGGATTAATTTAACACAATATAGGGGGAGCAGTGCTGCTGGTGCTGGTCCAAAATAGAGACACTTGTGGGGCCACCCGGGGGCAACTCGGGGGATTTCTATCAGGCCACCGTACATATTGCTCATCTGGCCATGTCCCGAGAACGAGATACGCGACTCCTATCGGGTTTAGTCGACACTTCAGGCGGCCTTGCTGGACTTGTTTTACCTTTCTCGAACGTCTTGCGCGTGGGATTTCAACGACACTTCGGGCTATCTCGAAGTTGAGATTTTCCATCGGGATTCCGCAAATACTATGGGTGATTCCGTGGTTGAGGAATTCCAACACGGCGTGTGGTTAATTTGTGATGGACTAGTTGGAGCACCCCTGTAGGGTTAGATCTTTCGGAAAGCCGTGCCCATGGTTATGTGGCAACTTGGAAACTTTATTTAACACCCGGTCATAGCAAACTTAAAGTAAACTCAAATAAAATACACCAACCGTGTGCGTAACCGTGACCGTCTCTTCTCGTGAGTCCTTATCCGAGAGAGAACACGGTGGGGCTATGATTGACGTAAGTAGGTGTTCAAGATCACTTAGTGATCTTTACTAGTTCACGTCTGTCATACGTAGACCACCATACTTTATTTTCTGTATCCGTAAGTTAGACACTCAAATAAATTCTTAGTTGCTTGTTGAAGCCTCACCACTTAACCATACCTCACCCATTAAGCTTTCCTAGTCTTGATACCCTTGGAAATGAGATTGCTGAGTCCCCTATGGCTCACAGATTACTACAACAACAGTTGCAGGTAAAGGTAATGTGATGAATTGACATGATAGGGATGCTTGTTTTGATTTGGAGTTCTTCTTCTTAATCATCATCGATCTAGGATGGGTTCCATACGGCAACCTGGGTAGCAAGGATGGATGCCATTTTTTATCGTTTGGTTTTGTCCGTAGTCAGATCCTCCTCTTATGTATGATGTTTGAATATGTTGTTGTATTGATGTGATATTGATGTATCTTGTGGCGAGTGTAAGCCAATTCCATATACTCATATCTTCTATACATTTACTTGTAATGATATCCATTCTTGCAAAACGACGAGATGCACTTCTATCCCTGTCGAGGCCCTCGAGCCAAAATAAGGATAGGATCACATCTTGGGTGTTACAAGTTGGTATTAGAGCCAGTACCGACCTAGGAGACCCTTGATTGATTGAACTTGGCCGAGTCGAGTCTAGTAAAAAAACTGTTTTCAGTCTAGTTATACCAGAGAGTAGGATTCTTTTATTCCTCTTCTATACTCCGGTGAGGAATTATGACTTAGGAATTTTTATTCTACCCCCTTCCCACTCAAAAAAATTAGGACCACGCGGATATTTTGGAATCTATATGATGCCGATGTGATGGAGTTCTGTACTTGGTGCCTCCTGTTATCGAGGAGTAGAGCTCCGAGGGATTTTAGACATCGTATTCAGTTTCCTTAGTATCTTAGGACGGAGGATGTTCAAAATTACTTCAATACTTTTCATGGTGAGATAATGCTGTAGTCACCCAGTACTGGGGAGGTGCCCGGGGTACTGCCATGTTTGGTATCGTTGTGTTTTCGAGGGTCCGAGATAGATGGAGTTCCGAAGCCTCTGGTTATGTGTTGACGGATGTGTTACATGGGAGCGTAGTATTACTATTAGGAGTTGAGTGATGGATTTTTCTCCTTGTATCCATTGACCCGATTGCATAACTAGAAGATTTCGGGAGTTCTCGGGTGGGAATTCAAGTAGTTACCTAGGCTATCTTTCTAACAAATGTGTGATGTGAGGTTGGGGTTCGACATCTAGTGGATTCATTTGTTCACAATTGTTCTTACAGAGGACAATCTCAATATATGTCATTAGATATGCTTCGTCAAGCCTTGTAGTTTGCTACGCCTAGGGAGCATATTCGAGTGTCATTTCAATATGAAAATCCAATGTACGATCGAGCCTATGCGAGCCTTACAACGAAAATATCGAGTGGAATCTCTTTCATGAGTTTGTTCTGGCTTGTTTTGTAAGCCTCATCCTTTGTTTCGTTGGAGTATGGTAATTCAAGTTGCTTAGATGTGAACTGGTTATCGCATATCTTTCCGAACTAGTGTTCTCATATTTCTGTGGGAATGCTAATTCTTTTGCTCAATCAAGTCGTCGTATCAATTCTTTTCATCCGGTGCGTTTCTCTTCAAGATAACTCTATCCTCCTCAATATTTGCAAGATCAATCCTCATATGTCTTTTTGGAGTTCGTCTCATCCGTCCCAAGCATTCTTTATTTTTGCCCACCCTCCCGGCCTTCTTTAGTGAATAAATTCTTGTACAGGTGCCTTTCACTTCATCAATGCTTCCGCTATCATTTCTTTCGGATTTGTATCCGATGATTCGTTGTGAACATTCCCAAGAGTTTCAGTTTCAAGATCTATCCTCTTATTCTTTGTCTTGTTGTTATTCTTCTCCGGTGGATTCGATTCAACCTCTTGGTGTTCATCCTATCCTTTTCATTCGTTAAATGTTTTCATGTCGTAAGTTCTTATCCAATCATCTTTTGTTTAGTCATTTCTCTTTGTTCTATCCGGAGTGGCAAGATATTTCAGAAGTTTCGTGTTGCTATTCAATATCCTTTTAATTATTTCGAGGGTCTCACCTCATCAAGATTTCAATTTCTACCGGTGCAATCTATCTTTCTAAGCAATCATTTCAACAGGGGTTTCTTTTGAGTGGGCCCATAACCCACAGGTTTTTCCCCGGGATCTTACCTGACTCTTCTAATCTTCCCGGAGATGTCCTCAATTTCTTTTCAAATATGACATAAGAATGAATTCCATCAGTCATATTCCTTCTTGAAGATAGCTTCTAAATATTTTTCATTGGCTCAACCTTTTCTTTATTCTTATTCCGGAGTGGCTCAATAATTCTTGGTGGTGTTTGTAGCCATCATTCTCATCTTTGAAGATAGAAGGAGAGTTTCTCTAAATGTTTATCTGTTCATTTAAAGAGTCATGGTTTCAGCTTGTTGCTATCCTCTCAAATTCTTTTCACTCTTGAGTAATTCCATCCAAATCTATCAAGAGCATTTCACAGTTGTTTTCATTTCTTGATCCTCCGAAGGCCATCATTTCAGAAGATTTATTCGTTCTCAGCTTTCAGCTTTCATTCTCAAATTCTTCTCAATTGTTGCCCCTTCGTTCGTATCTCAATTATTCCGGTGCCTTGTGAAGTTTTCTATTAGGCAGATCATGATCTCTTCATCCTCATGCCATGTATCTCCATTCATTTGTAGTGTCCCCTTTAATTTCAAATTTTCACCGGTGTTCTCGTTCAAGACTTCTTCAACTTTGTGTTCTATGTCTCTTTTCAATTTTTTAAAGAAGAATAACTTTGTGTTGTCATCAATTTAACTTGATGAATGACAAGCATAATGCAATTCTTATTCTAGTTTCATCAAGGGGATTTCGATCTTTCTTCCGGAGGTTGTTCCTGATATCAAATTTCTTATCCTGAGTGATCTTCGTTTCTTTTCCGGAGTTGCTAGTTTTGCTTAAGTATCTTGTCCCGAAGAATCATCTAAATCATTGGAAGGATTCAATCTTATTCTTCTCAACCTTCGTTCTTTTGATCATCATTTGTTTCCGGAGTTCTCCAAGATGTTCTTCATGGTGGTTCTTCAAGGATTTATTTCATTCTCGAAGTATTCTTTGTCTTGCATTTCAAGTGAAATTCTTTCTTCCTTGTCTTTTGAGATGGTGTTATTAAATTCTTGATTATGAGGAGCCTTGAAGGAAAATTGTCAAGAATGAGATAAGTAAACCCATCATTTCTTTCTCAAAGTTCTCTTGGATTGGATTTCACCTTAAGCATTTCCTAAGGAGTGTTGCTATCATGGTGTCGTAAATGATCCAAGTTTTCTTCTCCTCTTCTTCGTTAAAAAAGTTTTTCATCCCTTTTGCTTCAAAGCACTCCTTGTTTTGTCAGTGGCTGGTTATCACCTCATTATTTTGAGATGTTGTCTATAAGCCCACAACAAGCCTATTCTTTTCGTTGTTGGTTTTTCAACAACGCCGTTCAACCTTTGCTTCTCAAATTCAATTGTGGTAGTAATTGGCATTTTCTTCTCCGTTCGTTTATTTCCAATGATCTAGTTTATATTCCTTTGTTCCGGAGGCATTGTGATGTTTCTCTCTTTGATCTATCATCTTGTTTTGAAAAAAGATCATGTGCTTTCCATGCTTTCCAATTAGTCGGAGTGTTGTGTTATCTTTTCAAGTTCTCCCATCTTATCAAATTTTCCCCCTCTATCGTATCGAAGTGCTGCCGAAATTTCTTTTGAAGTCTTGCTTGTTTATCATATCATTCTTAATCTCTTCCAATCCTTCAAGTTCAGGTAGGTTCACCTGTTTGTCGAAGAAGCAACTAAGTTTTACCTCTTGCTCTTTCTCTTCCCCTTCTCATTCTAGATCTCGGGACGAGATCCTGTTGTAGTGTGGGAGAGTTGTAACAACCCGAGACCGACGCTCCAGAAGATTCCCTTTAATTCCATTGTTGGCATGTGATTCGTGTGGTTGTCGCATTCATCATTGTATCATTCGCATCATCTGCATAGCATCGTCACTCGTTTTCGAAAACTTGCATCCATTTGTAGTTGCCGGTTATCTCCGTTAGTGTCGTCTATCGTTTCGAGACAAACCACACATGCACGCGCCTGAAGCATCAATAAAATATTGTTTTTGAAGTGTGCGTAAAATATTCTCGGATTGGCTCGGAACTTGGCTTGCGGTCTTGTTATATTGTAGATGGACCACCTCCCAAGTTTCGTCACAATCAGAGTCCGTTTGATACCCCAACGGTCGCCCGTAGTGGCACCGTCATCTGTTAAGTATAGGACGTTTTTGGTATTCCAAAACATGTCACGGGCCTCACATTTCTCTCTCTTCTCTCAACCTAACCCACTCTACACATCCCACTAAGCCCACCTAGGTATCCCCCTCCGCTTTCGGACGTCCGATCAAGATCTGACGGTAGAAAACGGAGCAAAACCCCCTAACATAGCCCCCCATTTCCTATTTAAACACCCCTACCCTACCCAAATGGAAACCCTAATCCCCACCTCCTAGTCTGTGTCGCCGCCACCTCCCACCACTCCACAGCCTCCTGCCTCCCACCTCCAGCCAAAGCCCATCCAGGCCCGCCCAGGCCCGAAGCCACGCACGCGCCGGAGCCTCGCTCGCGGGAAAGCTCCAAGCTCCCGTGCCCCGTGCATGGAGCCACCCTCGCATCGCCCGTGCGTCCCTGCCTTCCCCGTCGGAGCAAGCTCGCCAGAGCACCGTCGCCAGTCATCTCCAGGACAGCCCTTTGCCTCCTTCTCTCACCTTGCGCTCTCTCTCTTCCGTGGATCTACAGGAAGCCATGACGCCGCCACTTCCTGTGGAACCACCGAGCGCCGCCACCACCTATGATGGATGGACCCGGAAGGCCTCCTCGTAGATCCACAGTTTCCCGCTGTCCAAAACCTTCCCCGTGCCCCAAGACCATTACCCAAGTCCTATCGTGTCGAAGGACCTCCCATTCGCCAGGGAGAACAAGGAGACGAGCAACCCGTTGACCCGTGCGCATGGTTCGGCGCGATCCCGCGCCCACTGTGGCCCAGCATCCACAACTACAAGGCCCAGCCAGGTCGGCCCGCTCCGCCTCTGACCTGCCAGGCCTTCTAGGCCCTTGGTGAGCACCTGCTGATACGTCTCCAATGTATCTACTTTTCCAAACTCTTTTGCCCTTGTTTTGCACTCTAATTTGCATGATTTGAATGGAACTAACCCGGACTGGCGCTGTTTTCAGCAGAATTGCCTTGGTGTTATTTTTGTGCAGAAATAAAAGTTCTCGGATTGACCTAAAAATTTACAGAGAATATTTTTGGAATTAATAAAAATACTGGCGAAAGAATCAACTGCAGGGGCCCACCAACTGGCCACAAGCATGGTGGGTGTGCCCACCCCTAGGGCGCGTCGGGCAGGCTTGTGGCCCCCTGTTGCTCCTCCGACCTTGTTTCCACTTCTATATATTCCTATTCGGAGAGAAAAAATCAGGGAGAAGAGTTCATCGTGTTTCACGATACGGAGCCGCCGCCACCCCCTGTTCTTCCTCGGGAGACCAGATCTGGAGTCCGTTTTGGGCTCCGGAGAGGGGAAATCGACGCCTTCATCATCACCAACCATCCTTCATCACCAATTCCATGATGCTCCCCATCGTTCATGAGTAATATCATCGTAGGCTTGCTGGATGGTGATGGGTTGGATGATATTTATCATGTAATCGAGTTAGTTTTGTTAGGGTTTGATCCCTAGTATCCACTATGTTCTGAGATTGATGTTGCTATGACTTTGCTATGCTTAATGGTTGTCACTAGGGCCCGAGTGCCCTGATTTCAGATCTGAACCTATTATGTTTTCATGAATATATGTGTGTTCTTGATCCTATCTTGCAAGTTGTAGACACCTATTATGAGTTATGATCCGCATCCCCAGGGTAACAATAACTGGGATTCTTTTCGGTGATTACCGTAGTTTGAGGAGTTCATGTATTCACTAAGTGCTAATGCTTTGGTCCGGTTCTCTATTAAAAGGAGGCCTTAATATCCCTTAGTTTCCAATAGGACCCCGCTGCCACGGGAGGGTAGGACAAAAGATGTCGTGCAAGTTCTTTTCCATAAGCACGTATGACTATATATGGAGTACATGCTTACATTACATTGATGAATTGGAGCTAGTTCTGTGTCACCCTATGTTATAACTGATGCATGATGAATACCATCCAACATAATTATCTATCACTGATCCATTGCCTACGAGATTTCCATATATTGATCTTTGCTAAGTTACTTTTCCATCGCTATTGCTTCAAACACTGCAAAACTGCTACTATCACTTTGCCACCGTACCATCAATACCATATCACTTTGCTACTAAATACTTTGCTGCAGATATTAAGTCTTTTAGGTGTGGTTGAATGCACAACTCAGCTGCTAATACTCAAGAATATTCTTTGGCTCCCCTTGTGTCGAGTCAATAAATTTGGGTTGAATACTCTACCCTCGAAAACTGTTGCGATCCCCTATACTTGTGGGTTATGAAGACCTTTTTATGGCGCCATTGCCTGGGAGCATAGCTTTATTCTCTGAGTCACTTGGGATATATATTTGTTGATAACTATGAGGAATCTTAAAGATCCAAAAACCAAGATCTACCCCTCAACTACTAGGACGGGTAAGGAACTACCATCTAGCTCTGCACTTGGTTCACCTTCTGTTATGAGTAAATTTGCGCACCACCACCTGCTAGTAATTCTGATATATCACAAGTAATTGATGATGTTGCTTCTGCTATGCATGATGCTTATGATGATACTTTGCTTGATGATACTGTGCCACTGGGTGAATTTCTTTATGAACAAATTGCTAGAGCTAATGCTGAAACTGATAATATTTCTAAATCTGATGAAATTATTGAAACTGAACACTATGATACATCTGCTAGACCTAGATCTCCCAGATATGAATTGCCTGATATACCTGAGGGACTTTCTTGCTTGTGAGGATAGAGATGATCTTAAGAAATTGCTTCGCAAGTGGAAGGAAAAATCCTTGAATGCTAGAATGCAATATGATCCTAAGTTTTTACTTCACCTATCTTTGTTACTGATAAGGATTATGAATTCTTTATCGATCCTGAGT
Organism: Hordeum marinum; assembly: GCA_022496015.1. Classification (NCBI taxonomy): domain Eukaryota; kingdom Viridiplantae; phylum Streptophyta; class Magnoliopsida; order Poales; family Poaceae; genus Hordeum; species Hordeum marinum. The sequence goes on from CM039676.1 coordinate 473,695,817, forward strand.
TAATTACTTTGGTTGAATCTGATCCTTTCCACGGTTATGAATCTGAAACTATTGTGGCACATCTTACCAAATTGAATGATATAGCCACCCTATTTACTCATGAGGAAAAAAATCTCTATTACTATATTATTAAGTTGTTTCCTTTCTCATTAAAGGGTGATGCTAACATATGGTTTAATTATCTTGCTACTGGTTGTGTGCATAGTCCCTAGGATATGATTTATTACTTCTCTAAAAAATATTTTCCTGCCCATAAGAAACAAGCTGCCTTGCAGGATATATTTAACTTTGTGCAACTTGAAGAAGAGAGTCTCCCACAAGCTTGGGGGAGGCTTCTCCAATTACTTAATGCTTTGCTTGATCATCCTCTCAAGAAATATGAAATACTTGATATCTTTTATAATGGACTAACCTATGCTTCTAGGGACTACCTAGATAGTTATGTTGGTTGTGTTTTCAGGGAACTAACTGTTGAACAAGATGAATTACTATTGAATAATATATTGAGAAATGATGATGATTGGACTATTCCTGAACCACATTCAAAGCCAACTCCGAAGAAAGAGGTATTCTATTCCTCAGTCCTGAAGATATGTAGGAGGCAAAGAAATCTATGAAAGAAAAGGGTATTAAAGCTGAACATGTTAAGAATCTACCACCTATGGAAGAAATACATGGTCTTGATAACCCAACACAGGTAGTAGAGGTAAATTCTCTCAGTAGATTTGATGAAGGAGATATTCCTTATAATAAGTCTGCTAGCCAATGCTTGGATGAATTTGATAATTTTATTGTGAAGCAAGAAAATTTCAATGCTTATGTTAGTAGACAATTGAAACATAATGCTTATATGCTTGATCACTTGTGTGATTATTTGAGTAGAACTGTCAATGATCTTAAGCTTATTAGTAAACATGCATCCATGGTAACCACTCAAGTAGAACAAGTATTTAAGGCTCAGAATGATTTGCTTAAAGACAATGGTCATTCTATTAAAGTTGTGACTAGAGGAGGTAGAATGACTTAGGAACCTTTGTATCCTGAGGGCCATCCTAATAGAATTGAGAAAGATTCTTAGAGAGTTAATACTGATGAACCTATTCGTTCCAATAAGAGTAGGAAAAAGAATGATGATAGTACTTTGCATGCTACTAGTGAACCTGTTATAGATGCATTTGAGGATCCAAATGATATTTCTATTTCTGAAGCTGAGACACAATCTGGTGATGAACATGAGCTTAGTGATAACATTAATAATGATGTTCATGTTGATGCTCAACCTAGTAATGATAATGATGTGGAGATTCAACCTGCTAATGATCTTGATAACCCACAACCCAAGAATAAAAGATACGATAAAAGAAACTTCATTGCTAGGAAACAAGGTAGAGAAAGAGAACCATGGGTTCAGAAACCCATGCCCTTTCCTCCCAAACCATCCAAGAAAAAGGATGATGATGGTTTTGAGCACTTTGCTGAAATGCTTAGACCTGTCTTTTTACATATGCGCTTGACTGATGTTTTGAAAATGTCTCCTTATGCTAAGTATATGATGTTGGAAATATGCCCTAGAGGAGATGATAAAATGGTTATTATTATATTACCTTGTTCATGATAATTTTTTATTATCCATGCTATAATTGTATTGACTGGAAGCACATTGCATGTGTGGATATATAGACAACACTTTGTCCCTAGTGTGCCTCTAGTGAATTAGCTCGTTGATCAAAGATGGTCAAGGTGTTCTAGCCATTGACATGAGATGTCATTTGATAAAGGGATCACATCATTAGGAGAATGATGTGATGGACAAGACCAAAACTATAAACGTAGCATATGATCGTGTGAGTTTATTGCTACGGTTTACTGCATGTCAAGTATATGTTCCTATGACCATGAGATCATGCAACTCACGGACACCGGAGGAGTGCCTTGTGTGTATCAAACGTCGCAACATAACAGGGTGACTATAAAGGCGCTCTATAGGTATGTCCGAGGGTGTCTGTTGGGTTGGCATGGATCAACACTGAGATTTGTTACTCCATGTGACGGAGAGGTATCTTAGGGACCACTCGGCAATACAACAACACAATAAGCCTTTGCAAGCAATGTGACTAAGTGTTAGCCACGGGTTCTTGTATTATGAAAATGAGTAAAGAGACTAGCCGGTAACAAGGTTGAACTAGGTATGGAGATACCGACGATCAAATCTCGGGCAAGTAACATACCGAAGAAGAAAGGGAACATCATACGGGATTAACTGAATCCTGGACACAGAGGTTCGACCGATAAATATCTTCATTGAATATGTAGGAATCAATATGGGAATCCAGGTCCCGCTATTGCTTATTGATCATAGAGGAGTCTCGGTCATGTCTACATAGTTCTCGAACTCGCAGGGTCTACACACTTAAGGTTTGGTGACGTTTTAGTAGTATAGAGCTATGCATGGTGGTGACCAAAGGTTGTCCGGAGTCCCAGATGAGATCCTCGATGTCACGAGGAGCTATGAAACGGTCCGGAGTTAAAGATTGATATATGGGAAGTTCTATTTTGGTCACCGGAAAAGTTTCGAGCTCATCGGTAGTGTACCGGGAGTGCCGGGAGGGTACCGGGGGACCATCGGGAGGGTATTTCGACCCAAGAGGCTACATGGGATGTGGGAGAGGGAATACCAGCCCTTAGTGGGCTGGGAAAAGGCCCACAGGAATCCCATGCGGCTAGGGAAGAAAACACAAGGTGGAAACAAGGCAAAAGTGGGAAATAAGGAAGGAGTCCTATCCTACTAGGAGTGGAGGAGGAGGACTCCTCCCTCCCACTTCGGCCAAACTAGGGTTGGCTCCCTTGTGATCCAATCCTCATCCCTCCCCTTCTCCTATATATACTAGAGGTTTTGAGGGTTTTTGAAATAGAAAAACAGCCATGTGCTACCTCTCCTCTAGATCGTAGTTTCTCCTCTAGATCGGTGTTCAGCGGTGCTTAAGAGAAGCCCTGCTGGAATTACTCCACGACCATAGCCGCAAGAACTTTGCGCTGCCAGATAACTCGTCTACCTCTCCATGCCCTCTTGCTGGATCAAGAAGTCGGAGATCTTCATCAAGCTATACGTGCGCTGAACGCGGAGGTGCCATCCGTTCGGCGCTAGATCGGGACGGATCATGATTGGATCGCGGGACGCTTGGCGATTTGGATCGCGAAGACGTTAGACTACATCAACCGGATTTCTTAATGCTTCCCACTTAGCGATCTACAAGGGTATATATATCCCCTCTCCCCTCTCGTAGATGCTCATCTCCTAGATTGATCTTGGTGAAACGTAGGAAATTTTTTGTTTCCCATGCAACGTTCCACAACAGTGGCATCATGAGCTAGGTCTATGTGTAGATGAGATCTTGAGTAGAACACAAAGAGTTTGTGGGCGTTGATGCTTAGATTGCTTGCTCCCTTGGTCATCTTTTGGTTCTGCAGTATTGTGGGATGAAGCGGCCCGGACCAACCTTACTCGTACGCTTACGAGAGACTGGTTCCATCGACTGACGTGTAACTTCGTTGCACAAAGATGGCCGACGGGTGTCTGTTTCTCCTACTTTAATTGGATCGGATTCGACAAAGGCGGTCCTTGAGAAGGTTGAAAAGCAACTTATGTATCACCATTGTGGTTTTGCGTATGTGAGAATTGTTCTTGCTATATACCCATAGCAGCCACGTAAAACTTGCAACAAAAATTAGAGGACGTCTAACTTGTTTTCGTAGGGTATGTTGTGATGTGATATGGCCAATTACATGATGAGATATATGTGATGTATGAGATGATCATGTGATGTATAGAATATCACAACTTGCATGTCGATGAGTACGGCAACCGGCAGGAGCCATAGGGTTGTCTTTAATTACTGTATGACCTGCGTGTCAATAATTAAGTGCTATGTAATGCTTTACTTTATCGGTAAACGGTAGCAATAGTAGTATGGAGCATGGTGGGTGCGACAACCCTAATGGTAACACAATGATGGAGATCATGATGATGGAGATCATGGTGTTATGCCAGTGACGATGGAGATCATGCCGGTGCTTTCAAGATGGAGCTCAAAAGAACAACTTCATGGCCATATCATGTCACTTATGATTTGCATGTGATGTTAATCCTTTTATGCACCTTGTTTTGCTTAGGACGACGGTAGAATTGTAAGGTGGTCCCTCACTTTAATTTCAAGGTAAAATTGTGTTCTCCTCGAGTGTGCACCGTTACGAAAGTTCGTCATGTCGAGACACCCCGTGATGATCGGGTGTGATAGACTCTACGTTCACATACAACGGGTGCAAGCCAGTGTTGCACGTGCAGAACACTTGGGTTAAACTTGACGAGCCTAGCATGTACATACATGGCCTCGGAACACAAGAGACCGAAAGGTCGAACATGAGTCATGTAGTAGATATGATAAACATGATGATGTTCACCATTGAAACCAGCTCAACTCACGTGATGATCGGAATTGAGTTGGTGAAATTGGATCGTGTATCACTCAGATGACCTGAGGGATGTTAATGTGGGTGGAAGCTTTAGTAATTTGATTAACTAAACTCATTATCTTGAACAATAGTCTTAGTAACCTTTTGTCGTGGTTTTGTCACGGCAGATGTCCGGGTGAACGGACTTGGATTCGAGGCCATCGCTAAGGTGATGGACTCAGAGGGGTTGATCAGGACGAAGGAGATGGGTTTACCCAGGTTTGGCCCCTCAAGTGGAGCTAACAACCTACGTCCTGCTTGTGTTTGTATTTCTTGGTGTATCGATTACAAGGGAGCAGATTGCTTGACCTAGTTTTCGATCTGTTGGTTCATGTCTAAGTCGCCCCGGGTCTCGCCCTTATATAGGAGGTGAAGACCATGGGTCATACAAGTCGTAACTAACTCTCACAATGTGTCCGAGTCTATCTCTACATTGTCTTGCCTTCCAGAGCAAGTTGTCTCTGGGCGGCTTACCCGCCCGGGTCTTCGTATCTTCTCCGTCCGGGCCATGTCTTGGCCCATCTTGGCAAGCCGGCCAACGTATTGGGCTTGAGTATTCAAGGCCTATCCTTGGGCTAGTGTATGAGCCGCCAGGTGTGACCCGGAGCCTCCGGGGCGGGTCTCACCACAGGGTTATATCCCCAACATTAGACCCTAGGTTGATTTGAGCTTGCTCATTTCAGCCTCCTTCTTAACTAGCGGCGAGTCTCGCTTATGTCACGTGAAAGGAAGACGAAATGACCCGCCATGACGTCATATCAAATACGTTAGAAAGATCCTTTGACGACCACAACGAATCTTTCCCTTTTTAAATGGATGGCCCAAGAATTGAGGCATCCGCCTCGGTCAATCAACATCCGTCGCCTGGATTCTCGCGCCCATTTCCATCCTTTCCTATTAAATAGGACCGCAAAGGGTGGCATTTGTTTCCTCCCCACTTCGCTCTTCTTCTTCCTCCTTCTGATGCCACCGCTCTAGGGCACCTCGCTCCATTGACCTCTTCATGCCGTTGTCGTTCAGGCCACTTCATCAACCTGTTCGCTCCAGAGTTCTACCCGCGTCTGCTGCGCCATCTCCGGTATGTTTTCCCCCTCCCATGGATCCGTAGTTTTCGGTAGGGTTTTCATGGAGTTCCTCCGCCGCTTAGAACACGATCTTCTCCCCAATGTCAGCCATGCATCGCCCATAAAACTCGATGATATCCTTTTCTCCATTGCGGTATACTGTAGGAAACTGATAGCAGCACCACACAGATCTATAATTGCCCGGCTTGCCATCTTCGAACTTCCCCTGGTTCGATAGTTCGTCGCTAGGTTTAAAATAAAACCATTTTTCTCTGTTTTGTAGATCCTCAACCGCATAGATATGTTGTGAAACCTGTTTTCCATACATAACCAAATTTTGCTTCGTCTTCTTGTAAATTTGACCCGCCGTGAAATTCCGGCTCTTGTGCCGGCTCTTGGTGGCTTAACTTTGTAGAATCTTAGATATTTATCTGCCCTTAGCTGCCTGGTATCTTCTGACCTGCCGCACATTGTTACCTTACGCACTTTTGAACCGCCGCCATGTCTCGTGCATCCAACTCGTGCAACTAGGTCGGCTCTGCTATTACGAAAGAGTATTTGACAGACTTTGTAAACGCAGGGACCCTTCCAGCCAAAAGTGTTATTCATTGGCGGGTTCCGAGCAATGAATTGAAGCCCCGTCCTCAGGAGGGTGAGGTAGTCATATTTACATATCACCTCATGCGCGGGTTTAGCCCACCCGTCTCAAAAGTCTTCTGGGATGTCCTTCACTTTTTCAAACTGCACCCTCAAGACCTTGCCCCCAATTCAGTCTCCAACATATGCAACTTCCAAATACTTTGTGAGGTCTATTTTCAAGAGGAGCCATCAATGGATTTATTCCGCGAGTTCTTTTATGCAAATCGTCAGACAGAGGTCGAGGTTGGCCCAAGCTTAGAGCTTGGTGGAATTTCCATTCAAATGTTGGAAATATTCCCTAGAGGCAATAATAAATTAGTTATTACCATATTTTCTTGTTCATATTTTCTTGGAGACTTAGATGCATGTGTGGATACATAGACAAAACCATGTCCCTAGTATGCCTCTAATAAACTAGCTCGTTGATCAAAAGATGATTAAGGTTTCCTAGCCATGGACATGAGATTTCATTTGATAACGGGATCACATCATTAGGAGAATGATGTGATGGACAAGACCCAAACTACAAATGTAGCATATGATCGTGTCATTTTATTGCTACTGTTTTCTGCATGTCAAGTATATGTTCCTATGACCATGAGATCATGCAACTCACTGACACTGGAGGAGTACCTTGTGTGTATCAAACGTCACAACGTAACTGGGTGACTATAAAGGTGCTCTACAGGTATCTCCGAGGGTGTCTGTCGGGTTGGCATAGATCAAGACTGGGATTTGTTGCTCCGTGTGATGGAGAGGTATCTCAGGGCCCACTCGGTAATACAACATCACAGTAAGCCTTGGAAGCAATGTGACTAAGTGTTAGTCACGATATCTTGTATTACAGAACGAGTAAAGAGACTTGCCGGTAACGAGGTTGAACTAGGTATGGAGATACCGACGACCGAATCTCGGGCAAGTAACATACCGAAGAACAAAGGGAACATCATACGGGATTAACTGAATCCTTGACATAGAGGTTCGACCGATTAAGATCTTCGTAGAATATGTAGGAACCAATGTGGACATCCAGGTACCGCCATTGGTTATTGACCGTAGAGGTGTCTCGGTCATGTCTACATAGTTCTCGAACACGCAGGGTCTGCACACTTCAGGGTTGGTGACGTTTCGATAGTATAGAGTTATGTATGGTGGTGACCGAAGGTTGTTTGGAGTCCCGGATGAGATCCCGGATGTCACAAGGAGATCCAGAATGGTCCGGAGGTAAAGATTCATATATAGGAAGTCCTATTTTGGTTGCCGGAAAAATTTCGGGCTCATCGATAGTGTACCGGGAGTGCCGGTAGTGTACCGGGAGACCATCGGGAGGGGTATTTCGACCCAAGAGGCTACATGGGCTGTGGGAGAGTAAATACCAGCCCTTAGTGGGCTGGTGGAAATCTCACACAAGGCCCATGAGTCTGGGAAGAAAAGCCCAAAGAGAAAAGGGTGGAAAAAGGCAAAAAAAAAGGTGAATCCTAGTCCTACTAGGATTGGATGTGGATTCCACCTCTCCCACTTGATTTGGTCGACCCAATTGCTGGTCCTTTGAGGGCCAAGCCTCCTCCTCTCTTCCTTTTATATATACTAGAGGTTTTAGGGTTTTTTGGCACCAGATTTTAGCCACGTGCTACCCGTTCCTCCAGTGCATAGTTTCTCCTCTAGATCGGATTTCTGCAGTGTTAGGCGAAGCCCTGCCTGAATAGCTACACCACCATCACTGGAGTGCCTTCACGCTGCCGGAGAAATCTTCTACCTCTCCGCTCCCTCTTGCTGGATCAAGAATACGGAGATCGTCATCAATCTTTACGTGTGTTGAACGGGGAGGTGCCGTCCGTTCGGCGCTAGATCGGAAGGACCGTGATCAAGATCACGGGGCGGATCGTGATGAGTTCGCGGGACGGATCATGATTGGATCGTGGGAGGATTGTGATGAGATCGCGAGACGCTCGGCGATTTGGATCGCGAAGACGTTCGACTACACCAACCGCGTTTCTTAACGCTTCCCGCTTAGCGATCTACAAGGGTATGTAGATCCACTCTCCCTATCGTAGATGCTCATCACCATGGATAGATCTACATTTTTTCCCATGCAACGTTCCCCAACAGTGTTATCAGAGCTAGGTCTATGTGTAGATGAGATCTCGAGTAGAACACAAAGAGTTTGTGGGCGTTGATGCTTAGATTGCTTCCTTCCTTGGTCGTGTTTTGGTTCAGCGGTATTGTGAGATGAAGCGGCCCGGACCAACATTACTCGTACGCTTACGAGAGACCGGTTCCCTCAACCACAACTTGTTGCGTAGATGGCTTGCGGGTGACAGTTTCTCTCACTTTAGTTGGATCGGATTCGACAAAGGCGGTCCTTGAGAAGGTTGAAAATCAACTAGTGTATCACGGCTGTGGTTTTTGCGTAGATGAGAATTGTTCTTGCTAGATACCCGTAGCAGCCACGTAAAACATGCAACGACAATTAGAGGACGTCTAACTTGTTTTTGCAGGGTAGGTTGTTATATGATATGGCCAATTACATGATGTGATATATGTGATGTATGAGATGATCATGTGATGTATAGATTATCACGACTTGCATGTCTTTGAGTACGACAACCAACAAGAGCCATAGGGTTGTCTTAATTATTGTATGACCTGTGTGTCAATCATTAAGCGCTATGTAATGCTTTACTTTATCGCTACGGTAGCAATAGTAGTAGAAGCATGTTGGGCGTGACAACCCCAACGGCGACACGTTGATGGAGATCAAGATGATGGAGATCATGGTGTCATGCCGGTGACGATGGAGATCATGCTAATGCTTTAAAGATGGAGATCTAAAGCACGAGTTCATGGCCATATCATGTCACGTATGAATGTCATGTGATGTTAATCCTATTATGCACCTTGTTTTGCTTAGTACGACGGTAGCATTATAAGGTGATCCCTCACTTAAATTTCAAGATAAATTGTGTTCTCCCCGAGTGTGCACCGTTGCAAAAGTTCGTCGTGTTGAGACACCACGTGATGATCGGGTGTGATAGACTCTACGTTCACATACAACAGGTGCAAGCCAGTGTTGCACATGCATAACACTCGGGTTAAACTTGACGAGCCTAGCATGTACAGACATGGCCTCGGAACACAAGAGACTGAAAGGTCGAACATGAGTCATATAGTAGATATGATCAACATAATGATGTTCACCATTGAAGCCACCTCAACTCACGTGATGATCGGACTTGAGTTGGTGAATTTGGATCATGTGTCACTCAGATGACCTGAGGGATGTCAATTTGAGTGGGAGTTGGTGAATTTGGATCATGTGTCACTTAAGTAATATGATTAATTGAACTCATTATCATGAACATAGTCAAAGTGTCTTTGCAAATTATTTTGTAGATTACTAGCTCACGCTGTAGCTCCCTTGTATTTTTATATGTTCCTAGAGAAATAGAGTTGAAAGATAATGGTAGCAATATTGCGGACTGGGTCCGTGATCTGAGGATTGTCCTCATTGCTGCACATAAGGCTTATGTCCTTAATGCACCGCTCGGTGCGCTAACCCCTCTAGTGTCGTCTGTAGATGTTGTGAACATTTGACAGGCATGTTCTGATGACTGCTTGATAGTTTAGTGCGTCATGCATTACGGCTTAGAATTGAGGCTCCGAAACGTTTTGAACGTCACGGAACATATGAGATGTTCTAATAGCTGAGATTGTGATCTCAGGCTCGTGCCCGTGTTGCGAGATATGAGATCTCCAACAAGATTCTTTGCCTATAAGATGAAGGATAATCGCTCAATCATTGAGCATGTACTCAGATTGTCTGGGTATTACAATCGCTTGAATCGAGTGGAAGTTGATCTTCCAGATAAGATAGTGATTGACATAGTTCTCCAAGTCACTGTCACTAAGCTACTAGAACTTGGTGATGAACTATAAATTGCCAGGGATAGAAATAATGATTCCTGAGCTGTTCGCGATGTTTGACACCGCGAAGGTAGAAATCAAGAAGGAGCATCAAGTGTTGATGGTTAGTAAAACCACTAGTTTTGAGAAGGGGCAAGGGCAAGGAGGAAAACTTCATGGATGGCAAGTCAGTTGCTGCTCCAGTGAAGCAACCCAGAGTTGAACCCAAACCCGAGACTAAGTGCTTCGATTATGAGGAGAGCGGTTGCTGAAGCGGAACAACCCTAGATACTTGGTAGATAAGAAGGCTGGCAACGTCGACAGAAGTATATTTGATATACGTGTTATTGATGTGTACCTTACTAGTAATTCTAGTAGCACCTGGGTATTGGATACCGGTTCAGTTGCTAAATGTTAGTAACTCGAAGTAAAAGCTACGGAATAAATGGAGAACTAACTAAAGGGTGAGGTGACGATGCATGTTGGAAATGTTTCCAAGGTTGATGCGATCAACATTGCACGCACTTTCTACCTTCGGGATTAGTGACGAACCTGAATAAATGTTATTTGGTGTTTTGTGTTTAGCATGAATGTGATTAGATCGTGTTTATAGCAACACGGTTATTCACTTAAGTTAGAGAATAATGGTTATTCTGTTTACATGAATAATACATTCAATGGTCATGCACCCAATGAGAATGGTTTGTTGAAATCTTGATCGTAGTAATACACATGTTCATAACATTGATTCCAAAAGATACAAAGTTAGTAATGCTAGTCCCACATTGTTGTGGCACTGCCGCTAAATGTCATATTGGTATAAAGCGCATGAAGAAACTCCATGTAGATGGATCTTTCGAAAAATTCGATTTCGAATCGGTTGAGACATGTGAACCATGCCTTTTTGGCAAGATGACTAAAGACCCTGTTTTTGGGATTGATGGAGCGGGCAAGTGGTTCGTTGGAAATAATACATGTTGATGTATGCGATCCAATGAGTCTTGTAGCGTGCTGTGGATGTCATTATTTTCTTACCTTCACTGATGATTTGAGTAGATATAGTGGATATTTACGTAATGGAACACAAGTCTGAATCACTTGAAAGGTTCAAGCAAATTCAGAGTGAGGTTTAAGATCATCATGACAAGAAGATAAAAATGTCTGTGATATGATCATGGAGGTGAATATATGAGTTACGAGTTTGGAATACAACTTAATACAATGTGAAAGTTGTTTCACAACTTACGCCACCTGGAACACCATAGTGTGATGGTGTGTCCGAACGTCATAGTCGTACTCTATTGGATATGGTGCTTGCTGTGATGTCTCTTATCATTTTGATACTATAAATTTGGGGTTATGCGTTAGAGACAACTACATTCACTTTAATAGGGCACCATCTAAATCCCTTGAGATGACATCGTGTGAATTATGGTTTGATAGAAACCTAAGCTGTCATTTCTTAATGTTTGGGGCTACGACGCTTGTGTGGAAAATGTTTTCACCTAATAAGCTCGAACCCAAAGCGGACAAATGCATCTTCATAGAATACCCTAAGAATAGTTGCGGATACCTTCCATCTCAGATCCAAGTGCAAAAGTGTTTGTTGCTAAAACGGGTCCTTTCTCGAGGAAAAGTTTCTCTCAAAAGAATTGAGTGGGAGGAAGATAGAACTTGATGAGGTTGTTAAACCTTTGTTCAACCAGAGAGTAGCGCAGCACAGGAAGTTGTTTCTATGAAGCCTACGTTAGTTGAAGAGGAAGTTAATGATGATGATCATGAAGCTTCAGGATCAAGTTACTATCAAACTTCGTAGGTCGACAAGGATGTGTAGTGCTCCTGAGCGGTACGACAACCCTATCTTGGAGGTCATGTTGTTGGACAACGATGAACCTACGAGCTATGGAGAAGAGATGATGGGCCTAGATTCCGACAAATGGTTAGAGGCCATGAAATCCGAGAAAAGGATCCGTATATGAAAACCAAGTATAGACTTTGGTAGAACTTGCTCGTTGGACGGAAGGTCGTTGAGTACAAATGGATCTTTGAAATGAAGACAGACGTTGATGGTAAATGTCACCATTTGTAAAAGCTCGACTTGTTGCAAAGATGTTTGTGACAAGTTCAAGGAGTTGACTGCAATGAGACTTTCTCACTCGTAGCGATGCTAAAGTCTACTGGAATTATGTTAGCAGTTGCTGCATTTTTCAATTATGAAATCTGGCAGATGGATGTCAAAACATCGTTTCCTTAATGGTTTACTTGAGGAAAGGTTGTATGTGATACAACCAGAAGGTTTTGTCAGTCCTAAGGATGCTAAAAGGTGTGCAAAGCTTCAGTGATCCTTCTATGGACTGAAGCAAGCATCTCGGAGTTGGAATATACACTTTGATGAAGTGATCAAAATTTTGTAGTTTATACAAAGTTTACGAGAAACTTGTATTCACAATAAAGTGAGTGGGAGCACTATAGAATTTCTGATAAGTATATGTCGATGACATATTGTTGATCCAAAATATTGTAGAATTTCTGGAAAGCATAAATGGTTCTTTGAAAAGTGTTTTTCAAAGGAAGACCTGGATGAAGCTACCTAGTTGTTGAGCATCAAGATCTATAGAGATAGATCAAGATGCTTGATGAGACTTTCAATGAGTACATACATTGACAAGATTTTGGAAGAGTTCAAAATGGATTAGTTAGAGAAAGAGTTCTCACCTGATTTGTATGGTGTGAAGTTGAGTGAGACTCAAAGCTCGACCACGACAGAAGAAAGAGAAAGGACGAATGTCGTCCCCTATGCCTTAGCCATAGGCTCTATATTATGCCATGCTGTGTACCGCACCTGGAGTGTGCCTTGCCATGAGTCTGTCAAGGGGTACAAAAGTGATCCCGGAGTGAATCACTGGACATCGGTCAAGATTATCCTTAGTAACTAAAAGACTTAGGAGATGTTTTCTCGATTATGGAGGTGATAAAGAGTTCGTCGTAAAGAGTTACGTCGATGCAAGCTTTAACACCAATCCGGATGACTCGTAATAGCAATCTGGATACGTATAGTGGAGCAGCCATTTGGAATTGTACCAAGTGGAGTGTGGTAGCTGTGTTTACGGTTTGACATAGGGATTTGCAAAGTACACACGGATCTGAATGTCGCATACCCATTGACTATAAGACCTTTCTCACATGCAAAGCATGATCGAGCCCCAGAACTCATTGGGTGTTAGATTCATAACAATGCGGATCACATGGTGATGTGAACTAGATTATTGACTCTAGTGCAAGTGGGAGACTATTGGAAATATGCCCTGGAGGCAATAATAATTTAGTTATTACCATATTTCCTTGTTCATGATAATCGTTTATTATCCATGCTATAATTGTATTGATCGGAGACTTAGATGCTTGTGTAGATACATAGACAAAACCATGTCCCTAGTATGCCTCTAATAAACTAGCTCGTTAATCAAAAGATGGTTAAGGTTTCCTAGCCATGGACATGAGATGTCATTTGATAACCGGATCACATCATTAGGAGAATGATGTGATGGACAAGACCCAAACTACAAACGTAGCATATGATCGTGTCAGTTTATTGCTACTGTTTTCTGCATGTCAAGTATATGTTCCTATGACCATGAGATCATGCAACTCACGGACATCGGAGGAGTACCTTGTGTGTATCAAACGTCGCAACGTAAATGGGTGACTATAAAGGTGCTCTACAGGTATCTCCGAGGGTGCTGTTGACTTGGCATGGATCAAGACTGGGATTTGTTACTCCTTGTGACGGAGAGGTATCTCAGGGCCCACTCGGTAATACAACATCACAATAAGCCTTGCAAGCAATGTGACTAATTGCTAGTCACGGGATCTTGTATTAAGGAACGAGTAAAGAGACTTACCGGTAATGAGGTTGAACTAGGTATGGAGATACCGACGATCGAATCTCGGGCAAGTAACTTACCGAAGAACAAAGGGAACATCATACGGGATTAACTGAATCCTTGACACAGAGGTTCGACCGATAAAGATCTTCGTAGAATATGTAGGAACCAATGTGGACATCCAAGTCCTGCCATTGGTTATTGACCATAGAGGTGTCTCGGTCATGTCTACATAGTTCTTGAACCCGCAGGGTCTGCACACTTAAGGTTTGGTGACGTTTTGATAGTATAGAGTTATGTATGGTGGTGACTGAAGGTTGTTCGGAGTCCTGGATGAGATCCCAGACGTCACTAGGAGCTCCGGAATGGTCTAGAGGTAAAGATTCATATATAAGAAGTCCTATTTTGGTCGCCGGAAAAGTTTCGGGCTCATCTGTAGTGTGCCGGGAGTGCCGGTAGTGTACCGGAAGACCATCAGGAGGGGTATTTCGACCCAAGAGGCTACATGGGCTGTGATAGAGTAAATACCATCCCTTATTGGTCTGGTGGAAATCCCACACAAGGCCCATGAGGCTGGGAAGAAAAGCCCAAGGAGAAAAAGGTGGAAAAAGGCAAAAAATAGGGTGAATCCTAGTCCTACTAGGATTGGAGGTGGATTCCACCTCTCCCACTTGATTTGGTCGACCCAATTGCTGGTCCTTTGAGGACCAAGCCTCCTCCTCTCTTCCTCTTATATATACCAGAAGTTTTAGGGTTTTTTGGCACCAGATTTTAGCCACGTGCTACCCGTTCCTCCAGTGCATAGTTTCTCCTCTAGATCGGATTTCTATGGTGCTTAGGCGAAGCCCTGTCGGAATAGCTACACCACCATCCTGGAGCGCCGTCACGCTTCCAGAGAACTCTTCTACCTCTCCGCTCCCTCTTGCTAGATCAAGAAGGTGGAGATCGTCATCAAGTTATACATGTGCTGAACGCGAAGGTGCCGTCCGTTCGGTGCTAGATCGGAAGGACCGTGATCAAGATCGCGGGGCGGATCGTGATGAGTTCGTGGGACGGATCGTGATTGGATCACGGAACGGATTGTGATGAGATCACGGGACGCTCTGCGATTTGGATCGTGAAGACGTTCGACTACACCAACCGCGTTTCTTAACGCTTCCCTCTTAGCGATCTACAAGGGTATGTAGATCCACTCTCCCTCGCGTAGATGCTCATCACCATGGATAGATCTTGCGTGTGCGTAGGAAATTTTTTGTTTCCCATGCAACGTTCCCCAACATCATAGGTGGCGGGACATAACTTTCTTGGCTCTTCTATTGCCAAGCCATCCTAAAGATTGGAACAAAACTTGGTTTTCCTGTAAAGATACCTCCCTCGAAGGAGAGCATCCCCTGCTGGGTTATCTTCCATCCCGGCTCAAAACAACATCAGAACTCCCTGGCCGGCTGTCAAATTCTAAGCGTGCAAAGTACACTCCGGTTCATGGGAAGATCAAAGCTCTTATGGCCAATGGACTGACAAGCCTGGACTTAACTCGTTGCTGGATTTCCTGGAGGGTGATGCCTCTGAGTCGGCGAAGCCGTCTCATGCATGAATACACGGGCCAACCTGACGACCCCCTCTGCTTTAACTCGGCGACGCTATCAGAGGATACTATCTGAGCTGTCATCAAGAGCCTCGTCCATGAGTCTTCAGAAGCTTGCGGTGCCATCGGGTTAGCACCTTTCTGTGCCACGAACCCGGCTCCAGATGTAAGGGCGGCTCTTAGTATTCTCTTCTCTGTATTAGCTATATTTTGGCAATCTCTTCATCTTTTGCCGGCTTATATTTTCAGGCCAATTCCGATTTCTGGAAGAAGAAATACATTCCTCCTCCAAAGAAGTCAAAGAAGAAAACCACACCTCAAGAAGAGCCCGAAGAACAGCCGGAATCTGACGACTCACAGGTATAACTTGACTCTCTTTGCTGCCTTTTTATTCACCTTATTGACAGCAATTATTTACAGGACGAGACAGAGACAAGCCACGCCAATGCTCGTGTGGTAACTTATGTTTCGTCTGACTCAGACTGTTTTGTACTCCAGAAGATACGACGGGTTATCTAACTCTCCCACTCAGAAGAAACGTCCGGTTGAGGTATCTATTCCATCTTTGCTTTATTTTACCAATCTTTCCTTTGTAATTTAAAATTGCCTTATATTGCTTGAACTGCTTTTCATGAATCACCTCCTTCGTCTGGCGACTCTATGGCAACTGCTCTGCCGCCTCCAAAGATTGACCCAATGTATGTGTTTTTCAGGCATTACATCCGAGTCTTTGGTGGTTGTAAACTTTGGGCTCTAACCTTTGTGCTCTTCAGGGCTCAAGCCAAGCGAAGGAAAACCAACAAGTCCTCCCCTGTACCTAATGCTCAAGAACCTGAGCCCACCAAGCCGGATGCTCCCATGCCTGATGTTGATCCCTCGGCGACTTCCAAAGAGGCGCCTGAAGAGGCTTGTCCCTCTGCAGAGCCGGCGACCGATGATATAATTCCTGAGAGTCCTCCGATGGACCATTCCAAGCCGCCAAGCCCTACAAAGGTTGCTGATGAAACAACTACTCCGTACGTCCTTATAACTGGCGCCGGCTTCCACTCTCCTCAACCTCATGTGCTAACAAAGCATAGTGAGACGACTGAAACCTCCAAGAAACTGGAGTTTGAGCTCCCCGCGCTAGAGAAGCTGACAACTGTTGAACTTCATGCTGGTTATTTGAACCGCCTGTCTACAAGCCGGGACCTGGAGCTTAAACTTGTTAATTTGATGAAGAAGAAATATGAGGTATTCTCACTCTCCTTATACCCTTACGTAGGCCCCAAGAGCTGGGTTAACATTAGCTGATGATAATCCGAGTCTTCAAAACTTGATAGAAGTAGAAATGCTTAGCCTGTAGGCCTCAACTTCTTTAGAAGTAAATGCAAATCATCATTCGTAGCCCCCAAGGGCCGGCTCAAATTTTATAACATTGAGATGGAGCTTTATTGAAGGTAGTTAATAGAGCCAATTGTAGCCCCCAAGGGCCGGGTCAATCTTGTTAAAGTTGAGTCGGAGCTTTCATTGTAAACAACTTGAAAAGCCAGCCTGTAGCCCCCAAGTTCCGGGTTAAGTTGAGAAAGATGATCCGGAACTGCATTGTAATCTTGGAGATCAAATAGACATTAGCCCCCAAGTGTCAAACATATTGCTTGCAATCTGCTTGAGACTTGCGTGATCTTCATTATCTGAAAAATTCCCTCCTGTCGACTCATTCCGTATTTTGATATATCACATGAAGCTTTAAACGAAGCCGGGTCAGAAGTGGCCGGCTTAAAAACTAATCTAGCCACGTAGCAAGCTGCCCGAAGCGAGGCTGATGAAAAGTGCCGGCTCCTTTCTAAAGAACCGACTAAGATCAAAGCCGACTTTGCCGCTTTCAAAGAATCTACTGAAACTAAAAAAGCCGCCCTGATTCAACGAGCGGATGATGCTGACCAGAGGCTGGTAATTGTGTCAGATGAGTTGCAATCATTAAATAGCCATATCAGAAAGATGTCAGTGTAACATCCCAAAATTTCCATTTTGGAATGTTATGAAATATAGCTATGCATCACCATCATCATTGCTTGAATGTATGAATTTGTTGAAATGCTTCTTCTGACTTTCTGAAAATCCCTTTCTATTTTATCTAAGTTGCTTTCACCTATTTGAAAACTCTTGGAAAATGTTCAAATAAGAGGGGAGGAACATGACACTCCACACCAGGGACTTCTTGGTGATTTATTTGAACAAATACAACCAGGGGGTATTTTGAAAAATATTTGCACAAGGATTTAAAAGCAAATAGGCAATTTCTGAAAATATTATTTTTTCAAAGTATTCCAATGACAGAATAAAAATGTTAAAATAAATGGAATTTATTCTTCTGTCAATTTTGATATATACTTTTCCTATATTTGGAATTAAATCGAAGGCATTAAATGAATTTTTATGCGCTGATATTTGAAAATAGGAAAGCTTTTAAATCGTTTAATAGCCGGTCGGCCCATCTGCATTTAAGCCCCTCGCGACTTTCCTTTTCACCGGCCGACCGACGCGCAAACGCCGCCCTCCCTCTCTCTAGCAAGCGGACCCCACCCGACCGTTAGCGAGATCCGCGTGGTCACCTTCTTCCTTCGCGCACACGACCATCGTCGGTGATCCATCCTCGCCGGATCTCTCTCCTCTTGCCTTCCCTCGCTCCACCGCGGCCCTATATAAAGGCGGCCACCCTCCGCACTCCATCCCCCCCAAACCCCTCTCTCTCCCTCGCCAGAGCACTACGCCAAAGCTCGCCGGAGTTCCTGCCACTCCCGAACCCATCCATCGCACCTGGCCGTTGCCTCCCTCGCCCTCAGCTCCGTTCGTCACCACCACTCGACTCCGGACGATTACCGCCGTCGCCTGGATCTCTCCGACGACCTCCTTGACCACCGGAGCGACCTCCCCGACCAGCTTCGACCACCGGTCACCGCCATCCTCGTCGGAGACCTCCTTCCCCCCTGTAAGTTGCCGGACTCCCCTGGGCCGTCGGATCAGTAGGCAATGCTTCGGATTAGAAGATTTAATACACGAACCGTTTTCCCTTAGTGTTCGGCCACCGCCCGCTAGTCTCCCGCGCTCACGCCAGCTCAGCCAATCACCGTTCGCCACGTAGCCGGCCCATCCGTTAGCTTTAAGTTTTCTTTTCTGTTAACAGAATATTTTATGATTTTGTTTTGTTTATATATTTTAAAATATTTATTGTTTTTAATTATTATTTTTTCATTAGGTCACATATTTCATGTAGTTTCACCCTGTAGTCTTAGATTATCAATTTGAACTCTAAAATTTGAATTTAATCAAATTTGCTCAAACTACTCAAACCTAAATAACTAGAGTTTAAAAATAGATTTTTGTATGAATATTTTTGCCACTATTTTCTATTAGTTAGGACTATCATCATGCATATTTTGAGGATTTTTAGGATGGATTTGTTTAGTGTTCTAACTATAAACAGAATCTGCCTAGTGGTTAGTATAGTTTAATTAATTTAGTTTTTAGTTAGTTCAAATCAGAATTAGTTATATTTTTGTTTCAGTAGATTCTGTTGTTTAAACATTAGTTGTTTTACTTGCTGTTAATAAAAAAAAATATTTGCTTAATTTTTATACTTAATATTATAGGAATCTATACTCTTTTTCAATTAGGTTTAGTTTGATAAAAACAAACTAGTTAGTAATAGTTTCTTTTAACAAAGTTTTAGATAAATAGATTCTGTTTTCTAAGAATTTTTTTAGTAAATTCTTTTCTGTTAATAAAATTGTTTTAATAATAAATTATAGTTTAGTTTTACTCTATTGTTAGTAAACTCTAAGCCACTTCATGTAGTAGTGTTTATCAAAACTTTCAAAACTCTACTAAGATTTTTTTTCTTAACAAAACTTTTAATTGGATTTTAATTCTGTTTATTAATAAAATATTTTATTGTTTATTTTCTACCAACTAATGTTTTAGTTGATACAAATACCAATAGTTTTATTTTGTTGTTAGTGGTACTTTACCCTCATCTTTTAGAAAAGAAGACTATGTGTTGATTTCTTTTTCTTGTGATTGTGCCCTGTTTTGTCTTGAGTGATTCTAGTTCATTCCTGATCGTGTGAGTTGTATTTTAGTTGTATGCTTATTGTGTGCTCTTGTTTGATTCGTTAGATCATCCGGAGTGCGAAGCTTGTTATCTAGAGTCACTTGAGTACGAAGATCATCAGGAAGGCAAGTCACTTTGACCATGTATACCTATGTTTTATTGCATTAGTTCTTCCATCGCCCCAATTGCATGAAAAGTAGGTAAATTGGAACTTGGTTACTTGTTATAGTATCATGTGGTAGGTACCCCTCAACCTTTGACACTTTGGCCCCGGGAAATGTTAAATTAGTTTTGCTATGCTATTAGTAGACGGGGATGGTGGTGTGATTCATGAGAGTTGTGAGGTAATAATTTCAAGACCTACAAGATGATCAAGAATTCAAGACTCCGAGTTTTCAATATACCTCTGGGTGGATGACGGTTGAACGGCGCCCTGGAGAAACCAGTGGTTAGCCTAGATGATGCTGGAGATGTGCCAGTATTCATGCGGAAAGGTCCACCCAGGCACAAAGACATGGATGGATGCTTCAAGACCCAAGGCTTACCTGCACGGCCACAAGTCATTATGGGCTCTGGCTTGGTTGGATATCATGGTGACCCTGGACAGGCGGTGCTACGAGAGGTAGAAGAACGGTAGGAAAGGATGGGCATTGATAGAGTCGCAGGGAAACCCTTTGGAAGACCATGTTTTGGTCATCCGTTTCTCAAACACCTTGAAGTGCGAGAAATTAAACGGAGGCGACCAAATCTTGTGGGGAACGTGTGCAAAACTCTGTAGAGTACACAAACCTAATCGATTAGCCGTGTCCACGGTCATGGACAATTTGAGCCAAAGGAACTAAAAATATCCGGAACTCTCAACACAATTTCTTATATTGATGTGGGTTAATAATGTCAACTTGGGTATGAGAATTGGTTGGTGGAACCATCTCATTAATCAACCAACTTAGTAATAATTTTGCTTAGCCCTCTCTTGATGTAGGAAAATTGGCTTTACGCAAAAACTTACTACCCCACCTGCCATATATGCATGTAGATTAGATAATTTTCTTTTCACCCCTCTCTTGTGACTTTGCCGGCATATTCCATATGCTGACCTACACGGCTGCAACGTATTATGTTGCAGAGTACTTTTCCGACCAGGAGTGAGGACACGCTCTACGCTCGGTGAGATGCCCTTGGAGTCAGATGGACTTCACTACCTTTGAAGCTTCCACATGTTTAGTTATTCTCATGAGTTGGCCTTCAGCCACTTTATTGTAATTCTTATTGTAATAAAGGACTCGATATGAGATTTCGATTAATAAAGCTGTGTGATTTCCCTTTGATATATACATTGATGTACCGTGTGTGTACCAGCATGATCTTGGGATGGTACGGAAACACCGGAGATTCGACCTTTCAGGTCGGGTCGCTACAGTCAGCCGCCATATTTAGTAAGTATTTAACAGCTTAAGCCAAAATTTGTATGTGTACTTGTACTAGCGATTTATGATGAAGAGTCCGCCTTATGCAGGTCCAAAGAGCCGCCAACTCACTTTCGATAGCTTGCTGCCCCTGAAAGATATTTATACTCTGACGGAACAACTTTATTGTGGAGCTGTCTGCATGATCAAGGCTATGCTCTACAAGGATACCACCCCTTCAACTATGAAAGGGTTCATAGAACTATTCTCCACCCTGCCAAAATAGATTGTAGAGCTTAAAAAATCAGCTACCCGCCAGGGAGCTA
Organism: Hordeum marinum; assembly: GCA_022496015.1. NCBI lineage: Eukaryota > Viridiplantae > Streptophyta > Magnoliopsida > Poales > Poaceae > Hordeum > Hordeum marinum. The sequence continues at coordinate 473,717,226 of CM039676.1, forward strand.
TTGCAGCTATAAGCCGGGCATTGGCGTTTGCTCCTGAGTTAACCCTTGAAGACACGATGGATGGATTTTCATCCAAAAAAGATGACGGCTCAGAATTCACTAATGCTGATTATGCCAACTGTGTGAAGGCTTCCTAGGTTCTCGCCTCCATGTTAGCTGAAGGGGTGAACTTATCAACTTATCAAGCGGCTTATGATGCTGATCAGAAGAGAATTTGCGGCCCCATCTTTGAAGCCAAGGATTTGACAGCCACCCGCCGTAAGCACCTTTTTGCTTCTGAACTTGACCCGTCCCCCCTCTTTGAAGAGGGAAAATTTTTAGCTTTAACCCACTGCAACTGGGACTTAGACAATCTACAGATCAAGGAGGTCGAAGATCCGGAGCAGGGTGACCCGCCTGCCAGCTAATGGAGTTGTGAACGCCGTTGATAAGCTGGCTCTTGTGACCCGCCATGAGCGGTGTAAAACACTTTGAAATATTTTTGGGCTCTACAAAGAGCATATGTAATAGGCTTGTAGTAACTTTGCCTTTGCCCAAACTGTGCCATCGTGCACATGTTTGAATAGTCCGGCTTAATACCTAATATCTTCCTTGCACTTCACATTGGATGCTTTGTCAACTCTTGGCGGTCTAATTGACCTGCAAGAATAGATGTATCTTGACATTATTAGGAGGGTGGTTTAAAATAGCATAACCCAGAGATGTTGTATCTTCCTAACATGTTTTTCAAAAACAGGTCATGTGCCGGTTCGACTGGGTTGACTCGCCACGTAAAACTCCTTAACAGTATAGGGTATCTGTGGAGATTGGCCGTTAAGTTTTTGAACCGGCTCAGGGTCTCGAGAATAACTGAAAGGAAGTGTGACGTCCCAGAAGAGACACGGTAGGGCATGAGTACCCTGATAGCCCAAAAACTGCCTCTCACATGACATAAATCCGTCGTTTTAACCTTAAACAGTACACGGTCCTCAAGGATTAACTGTCTGAGAGTACGAATGGGACACATAGCAGAGAGTCGGCAGTAAGTGGAGAGTTTATCCTTGCTTTCAATAAGCCGTCCCTCACATGACAAGAGCCGCCGTTTTAACCTTAACAAGTACGGGGTCTCTGTGGATATTGGACATCAATTGCTTTGAACCGGCTCAGGGTCTCTAGGCGAGATTAACTGGTAAGAGTTCAGCGGGTCACCTAGCGGAGTAGCATCAGCTTACAAGCAGGTTTAACCCTGTTTGGCTTCAAAGCCGATCAAGAGGGTGTGTAAGCTACAACCGGTGGGTGGGAAGCCCCCAAGTGACCTTTGTTGATGGAATCAACTGTTTGGCTTAAGAGCCGACCGATAGGGTTTGATAAGCTACACCCGGAGGGTGGGAAGTCCCCTGGATGATCATGTTGACGGAGTCAACTTTTTTGGCTTGAGAGCCGACTGATAGGGTTTGATAAGCTACACCTGAAGGGTGGGAAGCCCCTGGATGATCATGTTGACGGAGTCAACTTTTTTGGCTTGAGAGCCGACCGGTAGGGTTTGATAAGCTACACCCAGAGGGTGGGAAGCCCCCTGGACGATCATGTTGGATCTCTCTTGCATAGATGAAGATATGCGAAACGGCAGAGGCCCCAGCTTGCAGGGATGCCAACTTTATTCATATATTAATATGATATGTACAATGATAGTGTACAATGTCGAGTCTCAACGACTTAGGTGTAGTAGGGCCGTAGATGCGCTATGTTCCACGGTTAGTGGGTCTCCTGCCCCGAGGTATCTGAATCGTCTCGGATGTCAATGAGGTAATACGACCCGTTGTTGAGATTTCTGCTGACCATGAAAGGTCCTTCCCATGGAGGAGACAATTTATGCATATTTTTCTGGTATTGAATCAGTCACAGCACTAAGTCGCCTTCTTGAAACGTCCAGGTCTTAACTCTGCGGCTATGATAGCGGCGCTGGTCTTGCTGATAAATTGCCGAACGAGCCGTCGCCAGATCATGCTCCTCCTCCAGGGCATCCAATGCGTCTTGACGCGCCATCTCATTGTCCGTTTCAACATAAGCTGCCACTCATGGCGAGTCATGCCGGATATCACTTGGTAATACTGCCTTTGCACCATAAACCATGAATAAAGGTGTATAACCCGTTGATCTATTAGGGGTAGTCCTAATACTCCATAAGACGGACGACAACTCCTCCACCCAACAACCCGGCGTTCGCTGTAAAGGAACCATAAGCCGGGGCTTGATACCTCAAGATTTCTTAGTTAGCACGCTTCGCCTGACCATTGGATTGTGGATGAGCAACCGCAGAAACATCAAGCCAGATGTGCTCAATATCACAGAATGTTTTCATAGCCCCCTTGGACAGGTTCGTGCCATTGTCCGTGATGATACTGTGAGGGTAACCAAAATGGTAGATCAGCTTCTTAATAAACTGAACCGTCGTAGCCGCGTCACACTTGCTGACCGGCTCAGCCTTACCCATTTGATAAACTTGTCAACCGCCACCAAGAGGTGGGTCTTTTTGTCTTTGGATCTCTTGAAAGGACCGACCATATTGAGCCCCCAGACTGCAAACGGCCAAGTGATTGGAGTCAAGCGCAATTCTTGAGCCGTAACATGAGCACGTTGGCCAAACTTTTGATAACCGTTGCACTTGCGGACCAGATCCTCTGCACCCTTGTGAGCCGTCAACCAGAAGAAACCGTGCCTAAAGGCCTTGGCCACCAGAGATTTTGAGCCGGCGTGATGTCCACAATCACCAACATGAATTTCCTGCAAGATTTCCTTACCCTCTTCGGGTGAAACACAACATTGAAACATGCCGGTGACACTGCACTTATGTAACTCGCCATTGACTATCGTCATAGACTTTGACTGCCAGGTGACCTGTCTGGCCAGATTTTCATCTGCAGATAACTCACCCTGAGTCAAGTATGCCAAGTAAGCAACAATCCAATCCGGAATATCATGTAGAGCCGCCACCAGCTGTCCCTCTGGGCCAGGAATAGCCAAATCTTCCTCTGAGGGTAACTTGACTAATGGGTGATGTAAGACGTCCAGAAAGACATTAGGCGGCACCGGCTTTCGTTGAGAGCCTAACCTTGATAGGGCGTCAGCCGCCTTGTTCCTACGACGATCAAGATGATCCACCTGATAACCCTTGAAATGACCAGCTATGATATCCACCTCCTGACGATAAGCCGCCATCCGTGGATCCTTGGAGTCCCAAGTTCTTGAAACTTGTTGAGCTACAAGATCTGAGTCGCCGAGGCACCTAATCCAGCTTAAATTCATCTCCTTAGCCACCCTGAGGCCATGAAGCAAGCCTTCGTACTCAGATGCATTATTACTACAAGGGAACATCGGTCCTAGCACATAATAGAAGTTGTCACCTTTGGGGGAGGTTAAGACAACTCCCGCCCTTGATCCTTCTAGCTGCCTGGACCCATCAAAGTGTAATGTCCAGTATGTGTTATCCGGCTTTTCTTCAGGCGCCTGACACTCTGTCCAGTCTTTTATGAAATCCACAAGGGCTTGAGATTTGACAGCCATACGGGGTACATATTTCAGATTGAGAGGTCCCAGCTCCAATGCCCACTTAGCAATTCTACCAGTGGCTTCTCTGTTTTGAATTATATCCCCCAATGGGGCAGAGCTGACCACGGTGATTTGGTGCCCTAAGAAGTAGTGCTTTAGCTTGCGGTTGGGCATGAACACCCCATATACTAGCTTCTGCCAACGTGTATACCTCTGCTTGGACTCTGTCAGGACCTCACTGATATAATAAACCAGCCTCTGAACCGAATATTCCTTCCCTGCCTCCTTGCGCTCGACCGCGATTGCAGCGCTGACAGCCCTATTGTTAGCCACCACGTACAAGAGCAAGGGTTCTTTTTCAGCCAGAGCGGCTAAGACCGGCGGCTTAGTGAGCTGCTTCTTGAGTGCCTCAAACGCTTCACCCGCCGCCGTACTCCAGACAAAATTGTTTGTCTTTTTCATCATTTGATATAAAGGGATGGCTTTCTCACCAAGGCGGCTTATAAACCATCTCAACGCTGCGATCCGCCCTGCCAGGCATTGAACATCATTGATACAAGTCGGCTCAGCCAGGGAGGTGATAGCCTTGATCTTATCCGGGTTAGCTTCAATACCACGCTCAGAGACCAGAAATCCCAAGAGCTTGCCAGCCGGAACAGCAAAGACACACTTTGCCTGGTTAAGCATCATCTTATAGATCCGCAGATTGTCAAATGTTTCCTTTTAAGTCGTCAAGTAGAGTCTCCTTCTTCCTTGACTTGATCACAATGTCATCCACATAAGCATGAACGTTGTGCCCAATTTGGTTGTGAAGACAATTCTGCACACAGCGCTGATAAGTCGCCTGGGCACTCTTGAGCCTAAAAGGCATAGATACGTAGCAGAAGGCCCCAAAAGGTGTGATGAAAGCCGTCTTCTCTTGGTGCTTAATCGCCATCTTGATCTGATGATATCCTGAATAAGCATCCAGGAAGCATAAACTTTCACAACAGGCCGTAGCATCAATGATTTGATCAATACTAGGGAGAGCAAAAGGATCAGCTAGACAGGCCTTGTTAAGATCCGTATAGTCCACACACATACGCCACGTGTCATTCTTGTTGAGCACAAGCACTAGGTTAGCAAGCCACTCCGGATGAAAGACCTCGACGATGAAACCCACCGCCAAGAGCCGGGCGACCTCTTCCCCGATGGTCTTGCGTCTCTCCTCGTTGAACCACCGTAAAAATTGCTTGACAGGTTTAAACTTAGGATCCACATTAAGGTGGTGCTCAGCGAACTCTCTCGATACACCCGACATGTCAGAGGGCTTCCATGCGAAGACGTCCCGATTCTCATGGATGAATTCGATGAGTGCGCTTTCCTATTTGGGATCCATATTGGCCCCAATAGTGAACTGTTGAGATGAGTCGCTTGGAGTAAAATCCACCACCTTGGTATCATCCACCGAAAATTTGAGGGGCGGCTCAACCTCTGTGGTAGGCTTTTTTAGCGGGGTCATGTCCTTCGGGTCAACATTTTCCTTATAGAACTTGAGCTCTGCCTCAGCACAACTAGATTCCGCGTAAGCCGTGTCCCCTTCTTCGCACTCAATAGCCATATTCCGATCACCATGAACAATAATCATACCTTTTAACCCGGCATCTTGAGTTGTAAGTAGACATAACAGGGCCTAGCCATGAACTTGGCGTAATCCGGCTGCCCAAATAATGCATGATGAGGGCTCTTGATCTTGACTACTTCAAACCACAAGGACTCCACCCTGTAGTTGTACTAGTCACCAAAGGCGACTTCCAAAGAAATCCTACCCACTAGGTAAGCTGACTTGCCCGACACTACACCATGAAAAACTATCGATGAGGGCTTAATGTCCTTATCAAGCAGCTTCATCTGCCGAAAGGTGTCATAGTACAGGATATTGATGCTGCTGCCACCATCTATAAGTACCTTATTCACCATATATCCTCCCACTTCGGTGGGAACTACCAGGGCCAGCCGCCCCGGGTCATCAACACGCGGCGGGTCATCTTCCCGGCTCCATGTTATGTCATACTCAGACCAGTTCGAGTATTGCGGTAGAGCTGGTGCGATTGCGTTAACTGCCCGCTTGCGCAACTTTTGATGCCGCTTGTTAAGGCTAGTCGTAAAAACATGATACTGGCCCGAACTGAGCTGCTTTGGATTACTCTGATACCCAGACTGATTATGTTGTTGCTGATTGTTGCTACCAGAGTGCTAATGATGTCCTCCTTGGTTGCCGTGGCCATGATGACCGGATCCTGAGCCGCCAGATCCAAACCCGGTTCCTGAGCCGCCTGGTCCTGAGCCACCGGGCGGGCCACCACCATTGTAGTTATGCTATTGCATGTTGTATTTCTTAAACTTCTGCATGATGTGGCAAGTACCCCATGTGTGACCCGCAGGTCTATGGGGCCGGCTGTGCTCCGGACAAGGTTTGTTGAGCATTTCCTCCAAATTGAAAGGAGTCTTTTTTTAAAGGCGGTCTAAACTTCCCATTGCCCTTAGGACGGTTATGGCCGGTGCTGGCATTGGCCACCAATTCTGACCCGCCATCCGGGTTCTTCCGCTTGCCTTGGTTACTATTACCTGCCGCACCCTTGCCATGATTGTTCTTTTTGTTGGAAATATGCCCTAGAGGCAATAATAAATTAGTTATTATCATATTTCCTTGTTCGTGATAATCGTTTATTATCCATGCTATAATTGTGTTGATCGGAAACTCGGATGCATGTGTGGATACATAGACAAAACCACGTCCCTAGTATGCCTCTAATAGACTAGCTCGTTGATCAAAAGATGGTTAAGGTTTCCTAGCCATGGACATGAGATGTCATTTGATAACGGGATCACATCATTAGGAGAATGATGTGATGGACAAGACCCAAACTACAATCGTAGCATATGATCGTGTCAGTTTATTTCTACTGTTTTCTGCATGTGAAGTATATGTTCCTATGACCACGAGATCATGCAACTCACAGACACCGGAGGAGTGTCTTGTGTGTATCAAATGTCGCAACGTAAATGGGTGGCTATAAAGGTGGTCTATAGGTATCTCTGAGGGTGTCTGTTGAGTTGGCATGGATCAAGACTAGGATTTGTTACTCCGTGTGACGAAGAGGTATCTCAGGGCCCACTCGGTAATACAACATCACAATGAGCCTTGCAAGCAATGTGTCTAAGTGTTAGTCACGGGATCTTGTATTACGGAATGAGTAAAGAGACTTGCCGGTAATGAGGTTGAACTAGGTATGGGAATACCGACGATCGAATCTCGGAAAAGTAACATACTAAAGAACAAAGGGAACATCATACGGGATTAACTGAATCCTTGACATAGAAGTTCGACCGATAAAGATCTCCGTAGAATATCTAGGAACCAATATGGGCATCCAGGTCCCGCTATTGGTTATTGACCGTAGAAGTGTCTCGGTCATGTCTACATAGTTCTCGAACCCGCAGGGTCTGCACACTTAAAGTTTGGTGACGTTTCGGTAGTATAGAGTTATGTATGGTGGTGACCGAAGGTTGTTCGGAGTGCCAGATGAGATCCCGGACATTACGAGGAGCTCCGTAATGGTCCGTAGGTAAAGATTGATATATAGGAAGTCCTATTTTGGTCGCCGGAAAAGTTTCGGGCTCACCGGTAGTGTACCGGGAGTACCGGTAGTGTACCGGTTGTGCCGGTAGTGTACCGGGAGACCATCGGGAGGGGTATTTCGACCCAAGAGGCTACATGGGCTATGGGAGAGTGAATACCATCCCTTAGTGGGCTGGTGTATGTCCCACACAAGGCCCATGAGGCTGGGAAGAAAAGCCCAAAGAGAAAAAGGTGGAAAAAGTCAAAAGTAGGATGAATCCTAGTCCTACTAGGATTGGAGGTGGATTCCATCTCTCCTACTTGTTTTGGTCGACCCAAGAGCTGGCTCTTTGAGATAAAAATCTCCTCCTCTCTTCCTCTTATATATACTAGATGTTTTAGGGTTTTTTGCACCGGATTTTCAGCCACGTGCTACCTGTTCCTCTAGTGCATAGTTTCTCCTCTAGATCGGATTTCTGCATTGCTTAGGTGAAGCCCTGCCGGAATAGCTCCACCACCATTGCCGGAGCGTCGTCACGCTTCGGAGAACACTTCTACCTCTCCGCTCCCTCTTGCTGGATCAAGAAGGCGGAGATCGTCATCAAGCTGTACGTGTGCTGAACGCGGAGGTGCCGTCCGTTCGGCGCTAGATCGGAAGGACCGTGATCAAGATCGCGAGACGGATCGTGATAAGATTGCGGGACGGATCATGATGAGTTCGTGGGACAGATCGTGATCCATATCATGATGTGATTGCGGGACGGATTCGACAAAGGCGGTCCTTGAGAACGTTGAAAAGCAACTAGCGTATCACCGTTGTGGTTTTTGCGTAAGTGAGAATTGTTCTTGCTAGATACCCGTAGCAGCCACGTAAAGCATGCAACAACAATTAGAGGACGTCTAACTTGTTTTTGCAGGGTATGTTGTGATATGATATGGCCAATTACATGATGTGATATATGTGATGTATGAGATGATGATGTGATTTATAGATAATCACGACTTGCATGTCGATGAGTACGGCAACCGGCAGGAGCCATCGGGTTGTCTTTAATTATTGTATGACCTGCGTGTCAATCATTAAGCGCTATGTAATGCTTTACTTTATCGCTACGGTAGCAATAGTAGTAGAAGCATGTTGGGCACGACAACCCCGATGGCGACATTGTAGGAGATATGCCCTAGAGGCAATAATAAATGTTATTGATTATCTCCCTGTTCATAATTATGTTTATGTTCCATGCTATAACTGCAATGATTCTCGAGTCTACAAATAAAACGAGGCTTGGAGGGAAACTCATGTGCACGTGTGGGATAATAAATGGTAAAATGTATTCCTAGTCTGGCCTCTAAGATTGGCTCAAGTATTGCATGATGATCCTGTTTTCCTGATCATGGGCATGGCTATGCCGGCAATTTTGAGGGCACAATGTTAGAAGAACATTTGTGTTGAATCGACCCAAATTAATGTTATGCTATGAGATACATTCGTCATAAGTTAATGGTTAATAACATAGAGAAGTTAATGTTTGCATAATTCCTTAGACCATGAGAGTATCGAGTTTCTTCATGCTTGCTTCATGAACTTTGGGGTTTGTTAAACGTCATCCGTAAATGGGTGGCTATTACGGCGGCTTACGGGTTCATGGAAAAGTAAGTGAAGTAACTTGATAGCTCAAGATTGGGATTTGCTCCTCCGACGATGGAGAGATATCTCTGGGCCCTCTCGGTGTTATGGTATCCATCATCGTCTGGCCAGACACTTTGCGATTTGATCACGGGGATGCTGGAACACGGGAACGAGAAAAGAGAACAATACCGATAACGAGGTAACTGGCATAGTGGACAAGTTGTTGATCCATGGGGATGCCAACATGTCTCACCTCGGGTATTTGTAACATATCGTGAAGCAACAGGAATAGCACACGGCAACTGGAGGTTCACTCGAATATTTATTCATGTGGGTATAGGGATCGATATGGGTGTTCACGGCTCCGATGTTGATCATTGATCGGAAGGGGTTCCAGGTCATGTCTATGCTTCACCGAACCTATAGGGTCACACGCTTAAGGGTCATCTATCTGTTGAATACTAGACAGGGAGTCTGAGAGAAAATCACCGAAAAGTTTCGGACACCGGAAAAGTTTCGGACAGCGGAAATGTTCCGCAAACAGGTCACCGAAACAGTTTCGGTGAAACTGAAAAGTTGTTTCAGAGGATACCATAAAGTCAAATTGGTTTTGGCACATGCCTGATAATTCTTGGAGGGTGCCATAATCATTCTGGAAACTTCTGGGAATTTTCCGGAAGAATAACCGGAAATGTTCCGGAGCTGCCGGAACCGCTTCAGATGCTTTTCACAGATGAAAATCACTATTCCGGAATTGTTCCGGATCGTATTGAAAATTATTTTAGTGGGTACTGGAAATGTTCTAAGCCCACATAAATATTTTTAGTTCGAACGGACGCTAAAAAATATCGTCATGAATAGTGAAAAGTGCTTTTTGGATTACTTTATTGGAAACACTATTTTGTGAATAGTGGAAACACTATTCGTGAATAGTGGAAACACTATTATGAATAGTGGGAAACACTATTGGGAGAAAATATCTGATGACTAGTGAAAACACTATTACGAAAAAGTGGAAAACACTATTGTGAATAGTGGGAAACACTATTTATGAATAGTGGAATCACTATTATGAATAGTGAAAATATCTGAGGGCATTTTGGTATTTTTACCATAGTCTCTCATCCTATAAATAGGGGTGAGGAGGCAGCCCAAAATCCTCATCCTTGTGCTCTCATACACATGCTTTGCTTTGCAAGCTCTCTCTCTCCCTCCCAGCGAAATAGTTTCGTAGAGCCGAAAGGCTGTCTGGGTTCCGGCAGGAACTAGTTCTGGACGGCGAAGCCCTGCCGGATAGATGACACCGTATGTGTGCAACTCTGTAGAGAGATCGTAGTTTCGGTCTTAGTTCGAGAGTGCCTCCCGGAGGGCTGTCTGTGTGACCGTCCAAGTTTTGGAGGTCCTCCCGAAGGGCTGTCCGAGTGACAGTCCGACCTTCGGAGGTCCTCCCGAAGGGCTGTCCGCGACACCGTCCGGGGGGCTATGCGACCGCCTCCCGGAGGGCTGTCCGCAGGGCAGATGAGGGTATACATCCTCGCGGTTGGGAGGTTGTAAAATCCTAGCTGCGGGGATCTGCACCGCCGTTCGTCATCGACTCTACTTCCGCTGCGCTTCGAGTCGGTACGGATCAGATCAAACCTTGTATGCAGTCTCCATAGTGGTCCTGGGCATACTCGCTATACCGGAAATTTTTGTTTTCTGTCGCGTTCCCCAACAGACATGTTGATGGAGATCAAGATGATGGAGATCATGGTGTCGTGCCGGTGATGATGGGGATCATGCCGGTGCTTTCTAGATGGAGATCAAAAGCACAAGTTCATGGCCATATCATGTCACTTATGATTTGCATGTGATGTTAATCCTATTATGCACCTTGTTTTTCTTAGGACGACGGAGCATTATAAGGTGATCCCTCACTTAATTTCAAGATAAATTGTGTTCTCCCCGAGTGTGCACCATTGCGAAAGTTCATCGTGTTGAGACACCACGTGATGATCGGGTGTGATAGACTCTACGTTCACATACAACGGGTGCAAGCCAGTGTTGCACATGCAGAACACTCGGGTTAAACTTGACGAGCCTAGCATGTACAGACATGGCCTCAGAAGACAAGAGACCGAAAGGTCGAACATGAGTCATATAGTAGATATGATCAACATGATGATGTTCACCATTGCAGCCACCTCAACTCACGTGATGATCGGACTTGAGTTGGTGAATTTGGATCATGTATCACTCGAATGACTGGAGGGATGTCAATTTGAGTGGGAGTTCTTAAGTATCATGAACATAGTTAGTAGTATCTTTGCAAATTATGTTGTAGATTACTAGCTCGCGCTGTAGCTCCTTTGTATTTTTATATGTTCCTAGAGAAATAGAGTTGAAAGATGATGGTAGCAATATTGCGGACTGGGTCCGTGATCTGAGGATTGTCCTCATTGCTGCACAGAAGGCTTATGTCCTTAATGCACCGCTCGGTGCACCAACCCCTCTAGCGTCGTCTGTAGATGTTGTGAACATCTGACAAGCATGTTCTGATGACTACTTGATAGTTTAGTGCGTCATGCATTACTGCTTAGAATTGAGGCTCTGAAACATTTTGAACGTCACGGAACATATGAGATGTTCTAAGAGCTGAAATTAGGATCTCAGGCTCGTGCCCGTGTTGCGAGATATGAGATCTCCAACAAGATTCTTTGCCTGCAAGATGAAAGAGAATAGCTCAATCGTTGAGCATGTGCTCAGATTGTCTGGGTGCTACAATCGCTTGAATCGAGTGGGAGTTGATCTTCCAGATAAGATAGTGATTGATATAGTTCTCCAAGTCACTGTCACTAAGATACTAGAACTGGGTGATGAACTATAAAATGCCATGGATAGAATTAATGATACCTGAGCTATTCGCGATGTTTGACACCGCGAAGGTAGAAATCAAGAAGGAGCGTCAAGTGTTGATGGTTAGTAAAACCACTAATTTCGAGAAGGGCAAGGGAAAGGAGGGAAACTTTATGGATGGCAAGTCAGTTGCTGCTCTAGTGAAGCAACCCAAAGTTGAACCCAAACCCGAGACTAAGTGCTTCGATTATGAGGAGAGTTGTCGCTGAAGCGGAACAACCCTAGATACTTGGTAGATAAGAAGGTTGGCAACGTCGACACAAGTATATTTGATATATGTGTTATTGATGTGTACCTTGCTAGTACTCCTAATAGCACCTGGGTATTGGATACCAGTTCGGTTGCTAAATGTTAGTAACTCGAAATAAAAGCTATGGAATAAACGGAGAACTAGCTAAGGGTGAGGTGACGATGTGTGTTGGAAATATTTCCAAGGTTGATGTGATCAACATCGCACGCTCTCTCTACCTTCGGGATTAGTGACAAACCTAAATAAATGTTATTTTGTGTTTTGCATTGAGCATGAACATGATTAGATCGTGTTTATTGCAACACGGTTATTCATTTAAGTTAGAGAATAATGGTTATTCTGTTTACATGAATAATACCCTCAATGGTCATGCACCCAGTGAGAATGGTTTGTTGAAATCTTGATCGTAGTAATACACATGTTCATAACATTGATGCCAAAGCGCATGAAGAAACTCCATGTCGATGGATCTTTGGACTCATTCGATTTCGAATCGGTTGAGACATGCGAACCATGCCTTTTGGGCAAGATGACTAAGGACCCTGTTTTCTGGATTGATGGAGCAGGCAAGTGGTTTATTGGAAATGATAGATGTTGATGTATGCAATCCAATGAGTCTTTGTAGCGTGCGGTGGATGTCGTTATTTTCTTACCTTCACTCATGATTTGAGTAGATATAGTGGATATTTACTTAATGAAACACAAGTCTGAATCGTTTGAAAGGTTCAAGCAAATTCATAGTGAAGTTTAAGATCATCGTGACAAGAAGATAAAAATGTCTGCGATATGATCGTGGAGGTGAATATTCGAGTTGCGAGTTTGGCATGCAACTTTAGACAATGTGAAAGTTGTTTCACAACTCACGCGACCTGGAACAGCATAGTGTGATGGTGTGTCCGAACGTCATAGTCATGCTCTATTGGATATGGTGCGTGCTATGATGTCTCTTATCGTTTTACTACTATAATTTTGGGGTTATGCATTAGAGACAACTACATTCACTTTAAATAGGGCACCATCTAAATCCGTTGAGATGATAGCATGTGAATTATGGTTTGATAGAAACCTAAGCTGTCATTGCTTAATGTTTGGGGCTACGCTTGTGTGGAAAATGTTTTCACCTAATAAGCTCGAACCCAAAGCGGAAAAATGCATCTTCATAGGATACACTAAGAACAATTGGGTATACCTTCTATCTCAGATCCAAGTGCAAAGTGTTTGTTGCTAGAAATAGGTCGTTTCTTGATACAACCAGAAGGTTTTGTCAGTCCTAAGGATGCTAAAAGGTGTGCAAAGCTTCAGTGAGCCTTCTATGGACTGAAGCAAGAATCTCGGAGTTGGAATATACACTTTGATGAGGTGATCAAACTTTTGAAGTTTATACAAAGTTTACGAGAAACTTGTATTTACAATAAAGTGAGTGGGAGCACTATAGAATTTCTGATAAGTATATGTGGATGACATATTGTTGATCGGAAGTAATGTAGAATTTTTGGAAAGCATAAACGGTTGTTTGGAAAGTGATTTTCAAAGGAAGACCTGGATAAAACTACCTAATTGTTGAGTATCAAGATCTATAGAGATAGATCAAGATGCTTGATGAGACTTTCAATGAGTACATACCTTGACAAGATTTTAAAAGAGTTCAAAATGGACCAGTCAGAGAAAGAGTTCTCGCCTGATTTGTAAGGTGTGAAGTTGAGTGAGACTCAAAGCTCGACCACGGCAGAAGAAAGACAAAGGACGAACGTCGTCCCCTATGCCTTAGCCATAGGCTCTATACAGTATGCCACGCTATGTACTGCACCTGTGTGTGCCTTGCCATGAGTCTGTCAAGGGGTACAAAAGTGATCCAGGAGTGGATCACTCAACAATGGTCAACATTATCCTTAGTAACTAAAGACTAAGGAGATGTTTCTCGATTATGGAGGTGATAATGAGTTCGCCGTAAAGAGTTACGTCGATGCAAGCTTTAACACCAATCCGGATGACTCTTAGTAGCAATCTGGATACGTATAGTGGAGTAGCCATTTGGAATAGTACCAAGTGGAGTGTGGTAGCAGTGTTTATGGTTTCGCATAGAGATTTTCAAAGTACACACGGATCTGAATGTCACAAACCCTTTGACTATAAGACCTCTCTCACATGCAAAGCATGATCAAGCCCGAGAACTCAATGGGTGTTAGATTCATAACAATGCGAATCACATAGTGATGAGAACTAGATTATTGACTCTAGTGCAAGTGGGAGACTGTTGGAAATATGACCTAGAGGCAATAATAAATTAGTTATTATAATATTTCTTTGTTCATGATAATCGTTTATTATCCATGCTATGATTGTGTTGATCGGAAACTCGGATGCATGTGTGGATACATAGACAAAACCACGTCCCTAGTATGCCTCTAATAGCTCATTGATCAAAACATGGTTAAGGTTTCCTAGCCATGGACATGAGATGTCATTTGATAATGGGATCACATCATTAGGAGAATGATGTGATGGACAAGACCCAAACTACAAACATAGCATATGATCGCGTCAGTTTATTGCTACTGTTTTCTGCATGTCAAGTATATGTTCCTATGACCATGAGATCATGCAACTCACGGACACCGAAGGAGTGCCTTGTGTGTATCAAACGTTGCAATGCAACTGGGTGACTATAAAGGTGGTCTACAGGTATCTCCAAGGGTGTCTGTTGAGTTGGCATGGATCAAGACTGGGATTTGTTACTCCGTGTGACGGAGAGGTATCTCAGGGCCCACTCGGTAATACAACATCACAATGAGCCTTGCAAGCAATGTGTCTAAGTGTTAGTCACGGGATCTTGTATTATGGAACGAGTAAGAGACTTGCCGGTAACGAGGTTGAACTAGGTATGGAAATACGGACGATCGAATCTCGGGCAAGTAACGTACCGAAGAACAAAGGGAACATCATACGGGATTAACGAAATCCTTGACATAGAGGTTCGACCGATGAAGATCTTCGTAGAATATTTAGGAACCAATATGCGCATCCAATTCCCGCTCTTGGTTATTAACCGTAGAAGTGTCTCGGTCATGTCTACATAGTTCTCGAACCCGCAGGGTCTGCACACTTAAGGTTTGGTGACGTTTCGGTAGTATAGAGTTATGTATGGTGGTGACCGAAGGTTGGTCAGAGTCCTGGATGAGATCCCGGATGTCATGAGGAGCTCCGGAATGGTCCAGAGGTAAAGATTCATATATAGGAAGTCCTATTTTGGTTGCCGGAAAAGTTTTGGGCTCATCGGTAGGGTACCGGGAGTGCCGGTAGTGTACCGGGAGACCATCGGGAGGGGTATTTCGACCCAAGAGGCTACATGGGCTGTGGGAGAGTAAATACCAGCCCTTAGTGGGCTGGTGGAAATCCCACACAAGGCCCATGAGGCTGGGAAGAAAAGCCCAAAGAGAAAAAGGTGGAAAAAGGCAAAAAAAAAAAATAGGGTGAATCCTAGTCCTACTAGGATTGGAGGTGGATTCCACCTCTCCCACTTGATTTGGTCGACCCAATTGCTGGTCCTTTGAGGGCCAAGCCTCCTCCTCTCTTCCTCTTATATATACTAGAGTTTTTTGGGTTTTTTGGCACCAGATTTTAGCCACGTGCTACCCGTTCGTCCAGTGCATGGTTTCTCCTCTAGATCGGATTTCTGCAGTGCTTAGGCGAAGTCCTGTCGGAATAGCTGCACCACCATCGCCGGAGCGCCGTCACGCTACCGGAGAAGTCTTCTACCTCTCCGGTCCCTCTTGCTGGATCAAGAAGGTGGAGATCGTCATCAAGCTGTACGCGTGTTGAACGCGGAGGTGCCGTCCGTTCGGCGCTAGATCGGAAGGACCGTGATCAAGATTGCGGGACGGATCGTGATGAGTTCGTGGGACGGATCGTGATTGGATCGCGGGATGGATCATGATGAGATCGCGGGACGCTTGGTGATTTGGATCGCAAAGACGTTCGACTACACCAACCGCGTTTCTTAACGCTTCCCACTTAGCGATCTACAAGGGTATGTAGATGCACTCTCCCTCTCGTAGATGCTCATCACCATGGATAGATCTACGTGTGCATAGGGATTTTTTTTGTTTCCCATGCGATGTTCCCCAACACTTTTTACCTTGGTCAGTCTTCTCTTCATGAGAACCTGGATCCTCGTATTATCAGAGTCGGCGTATTTGGTGAGAGCCGTCATGAGCTCCCCCATATCCTGACACGTACGTTTAAGACGACCAAGCTTCTGCTTCAAAGGTAAAAAATGGCAATTCTTTTCCAGGATCAGAACCACTTGAGCCGCTGTGATCTACTCAGACGAGTGGATGATAGTTGAAACCCGCCGGACCCAATGATGAGCCGACTCTTTTTCTTGTTGCACACAGTGATCTAGATCCAGGATCGTCATGGCCTGCTTGCACGTTCCTTGAATTTTTTTGATGAATTTCACCTTTAACTCGGCCCAAGAAATGATTGTGTTGGGTGGCAAACCCTTCAACCACGTGCGAGATGGACCTTCAAGCATCATGATGAAATACATGGCACACACCGCGTCATTGACATCCAACATCTCCATAGCTAGCTCATAGCTTTCGATCCAGGCCTCCGGAGGTAAGTCGGCAGTGTAATTCAGGACCTTGCGAGGTCCTTTGAAATCCTTTGGCAGACGCTCAATCTGCAGAGCCGGTACCAAACACGACACTCCCGCGGCCCTGGTGGTCACTCCCACTCCCACTGAGACGGAGGGCGCAGGCTCCTGGTGAGCCGCCGCCGCCAAAGCTGTTGCCTCTCGCTGGTTTCTTGCCTGGTCTGTGAGCGCTTGTTCATCTAGAGCCGCCTGATCATCCCCTAGAGGGCCCCGATGCCGACCGCTGTTAGAAACCACCGGCGACTCATAGCGCCTGCTAAAGCTATGGCTGGGGAGGGGGGTTGAGTGAACATGACTCTGGCTGTAAGCATATTTCTCCTGCTGGGCCATCACCGTCTGAAGGTATCCAATGGCGTTCCACACCTCTTCTGCAAAGGGCGCCTCATCAGGAATAGGGATCGTTTCGAGCTGGGTTGCTGCCGCGACCATATTCTCCGCCGGGTAGGAATAATGACCCGCCGGAGTTGGAAAAACCACTGGTGAGTCCTGGTTTTGTCGAGGCGGGTTAAGCTGTTGTCGAGCCACCGGACAACTTCCAGGTGCATCCACTGCCCGTCCCGTTCCTGGCATGTTAAAGAGATTCCTAGCCTCCTACTGTTCTGGTAAGCGGGATTGATGCCTCATCCACTGCACCACAGCTGATGACTGCTGCTCTAGCTCAAGGTGGAAAGCATCTGTTTTAAGGCGCTCTGCCTCCGCATCCATCTGAGCTTTTAACTCGGCAATCCTCTGCTGCACTTCCGCCATCCGGTCCTTAAGTCTTGCGATCTCCAAGTTCTCGGTGGCTTGATTATCTGGTGTGACTTCGGTGGTCATCAGGGTTGCGAGCTCGTTCATCAGATCCAGAAGAACTTGAGCTGGTGGCGGCGGGTCAGCCCCCGTGTGTGCTGCTCCGGCGGCTATGCTGCTCGTGCCTGGCGCTGACCTCGCCATGAACATGGCCGCATGAACTGGCGGCCCGTGATCGTCTGCCTCAGAGCGCTCCGACTCAGGGTAAGGCTCATCGTAGCCCCCGAACCCGCCGTTGTGAAGCTGGTAGCTTGACTCTGCTTCTCCGCTCGATGATCCATCCTCTGAATAGATGAGAGTCTCCTGCAACATAGAAGCTTCAAGATCAATACCTTAAGTAAAGCCCACAAAGACGTGCTTTCGGCACGGGTTAACACGGGCGGGTCGCACATATCAGGCGGGTTGTGCGTGCCGAGCCGGCTCGACGATGTCGGTGCAGATGTCCAGCCCAGGTGTAGATCTGTCAACTTTGCCGATGAAGGCGTGGATTCCACCGAACGGAACTCGAAATCCATATTCAATAGAGTCAGCCTCAGGACCCCAGCCGGCGTCATCGATGTAGAGCCGGCTGTGGCAGCTCCTTCTCATCGTTCCGACCACGTATCCCTCGAACCCTGGGAGAGAACCCTTAGAGAACTCAACACCACAGAGCGTTGTCCCCATGGTGGGCGCCAACTGTCGTGGTTTTGTCACGGCAGATGTCCGGGTGAACGGACTTGGATTCGAGGCCATCGCTAAGGTGATGGACTCAAAGGGGTTGATCGAGACAAAGGAGACGGGTTTACCTAGGTTCGGCCCCTCAAGTAGAGGTAACAGCCTACGTCCTGCTTGTGTTTGTATTGCTTGGTATATCAATTGCAAGGGAGCAGATTGCTTGACCTAGTTCTCGATCCGTTGGTTCCTGTCTAAGTCGCCCCGGGTCTCTCCCTTATATAGGAGGTCAAGACCACGGGTCATACAAGTCGTAACCGACTCTCACAATGTGTGCGAGTCTATCTCTACATTGTCTTGCCTTCCTGAGCAAGTTGTCTCCGGGCGGCTCACCCGCCCGGGTCATCGTATCTTCTCCGTCCGGGCCATGTCTTGGCCCATCTTGACAAGCCGGCCAACATCTTGGGCTTGAGTCTTCAAGGCCCATCCTTGGGCTGGTGTATGAGCCGCCATGTGTGACCCGGAGCCTCTAGGGCGGGTCTAACAGCGGGGTTATATCCCCAACACCTTTGCTTATTTATGTTGTTGATCAATGGCTCACGCAATAGCACCCCTGAATTTTAATGCGTTCCTCGAGAAAGCTAAGTTGAAAGATGATGGAAGTAACTTTGTGGACTGGGCCCGTAATCTGAGGATTATCCTCACGGCTTCCCAGAAGTCATATGTTCTTGATGCACCGCTTGGTGACCAACCCACTGACATGTCATCCGAAGACGTTAAGAACGCTTGGGAGGCGTGTTGTGGAGATTACTCAATAGTTCAGTGTGCAATATTGTATGGCTTAGAACCGGGACTTCAAAGACGTTTTGAACATCATGGAGCATATGATATGTTCTAGGAGTTGGAGTTTATCTTTAAGAAGAATGCCCGGATCGAGAGGTATGAGACCTCCGATAAGTTCTATTCTTGCAAAATGGAGGAGAACGGGTCTATCGGTGAACATATACTCAGAATGTCTGGGTATTCGACTCGTTTGGTGGAGTTAGGGATGCCCTTTCCGCTAGAGGCGATCATTGACAGAGTTCTTCAATCACTGCCACCTAGCTACAAGAGCTTTGTGATGAACTATAACATGCGCGGGATGAACAAGTCAGTCACCGAGCTGTTTGCGATGCTGAAAGTCGCTGAGTCTGAAATCCAAAAAGAACATCAAGTGTTGATGGTCAAAAAACCACTAGTTTCAAGAAGAATTGCAAGGGCAAGAAGGGTAACTCCAATAAGTGTGGCAAAGTACTTGCTCCTCCGGTGAAGATACCCAAGGCTGGACCCAAGCTAGAAACTGAGTGCTTTCATTGCAAGGGAACTGGTCACTGGAAGCGGAACTACCCCTAGTATCTGGCTGATAAGAAGGCGGCCAACAACAAACAAGGTATATATGATATACATGTTATTGATGTGTACCTTACTAGCTCTCGCTGTAGTGCCTGGGTATTTGATACTGGTTCGGTTGCTCACATTTGCAACTCAAAACAGGAACTACAGAATAGACGAAGGCTGGCGAAGGACGAAGTGACGATGCACATGGGAAATGGTTCCAATGTTGATGTGATCTCCGTCGGCACGCTCTCTCTTCGATTACCATCGAGATTAGTGATGAACCTGAATAATTGTTATTTATTGCCTGCGTTAAGCATGGACATTATATCTGGATCTTGTTTATTGCGAGACGGTTACTCATTTAAATAAGAGAATAATGGTTGTTCTATTTATATGAGTAATATCTTTTATGGTCATGCACCCAATGTGCGGGGTTTATTCATATTGAATCTTGATAGTGATGATACATATGTTCATAACATGGATGCTAAAAGATGTAGAGTTGATAGTGATAGTACCACTTTCTTGTGGCACTGCCGTTTAGGTTATATTGGTGTAAAACGCATGAAGAAGCTCCATGCTGATGGACTATTGGAGTCACTTGATTTTGAATCCCTTGACACATGTGAACCATGCCTCATGGGCAAGATGGCTAAAACGCCATTCTTTGGAATTATGGAATGGGCAAGTGACTTGTTGGAAATCACACATACTGATGTGTGCGGTCCAATGAATATTGCGGCGCGCGGTGGATATCATTATTTTCTCACCTTCATTGATGACTTAAGTAGATATGGGTATATTTACTTAATGAAACACAAGTTTGAAACATTTGAAAAGTTCAGGCAATTTCAGAGTGAAGTTGTGAATCATCGTAATAAGAAGATTAAATTCCTACGATCTGATCAAGGAGGTCAATATCTGAGTTATGAGTTTGGCAGTCACTTAAGACAGTGTGGAATTGTTTCACAATTGACACTGCCTCGAACACCACAGCGTAATGGTGTGTCTGAACATCGTAATCGAACCTTATTAGATATGGTGCGTTCTATGATGTCTCTTGCCGATTTGCCACTATCGTTCTGGGGTTATGCATTAGAGACAGTTGCATGCACTTTAAATAGGGCACCATCAAAATCCGTTGACACGACGCCATATGAACTATGGTTTGGCAAGAAGCCAAAGTTGTCATTTTTTAAAGTTTGGGGATGTGATGCTTATGTCAAAAAGCTTCAGCTTGAAAAGCTGGAACCCAAAGCTGAGAAATGCGTCTTCATAGGATACCCGAAAGAGACAGTTGGGTATACCTTCTATCTCATATCCGAAGGCAAAGTGTTTGTTGCTAAAAACGGAACATTTCTTGAGAAAGAGTTTCTCTTGAAAGAATTGAGTGGGAGGAAAATAGAGCTTGATGAGGTTATTGAACCTTTACTTCAACCAGAGAGTAGTGCAGCGCCGAAAGATGTTTCTGTGTAGCCTACGACAGTTGAAGAGGAAGTTAATGATGATGATCATGAAGCTTCGGATCAAGTTACTATTGAACCTCGTAGTTCGACAAGGGCGTGTACTGCTCCTGAGTGGTACGACAACCCTTTCTTGGAGGTCATGTTCTTGGGCAACAATGAACCTACGAGCTATGGAGGAGCGATGATGGGCCCCCGGATTCCAAGAATGGTTAGAGGCCATGAAATCGAAGATGGGATCCATGTATGAAAACAAAGTATGGACTTTGGAAGTAATACATGAAGGGCAAAAGGCCATTCAGAACAAATAGGTCTTTAAGAAGAAGATGGACGCGGACGGTAATATCACCGTCTATAAAGCTTGACTTGTGGCAAAGGGTTTTTCACAAGTTCAAGGAGTTGACTACGATGAGACCTTCTCACCCGTAGTGATGCTTAAGTCCATCAGAATCATGTTAGCAATAGTTGCATATTTCGACTATGAAATTTGGCAGATGGATGTGAAAACAGCATTCGTCAATGGTTTCTTGAGGAAGAGTTGTACATGATGCAACCAGAAGGTTTTGTCGATCCAGAGAATGTTGACAAAGTTTGCAAACTCCGGCGATCTATTTATGGACTAGTGCAAGCATCTCGGAGTTGGAATAAGCGCTTTGATGAGGTGATCAAAGCATTTGGGTTTATACAAGTTTATGGAGAAGCTTGTATTTACAAGAAAGTGAATGGGATCTCTATAGCGTTTCTAATATTATATGTGGATGGCATATTTTTGATTGGAAACAATATAGAAATGCTGGAAAGCGTGAAGGAATAT
This sequence comes from Hordeum marinum, assembly GCA_022496015.1. Lineage (NCBI taxonomy): Eukaryota > Viridiplantae > Streptophyta > Magnoliopsida > Poales > Poaceae > Hordeum > Hordeum marinum. The sequence goes on from CM039676.1 coordinate 473,738,881, forward strand.
TTGAACAAGTGATTTTCAATGAAGAACCCGAGAGAAGCTGCTTTCATATTAGGCATTAAGATCTATAGAGATAGATCAAGATGCTTGATAGCACTTTCACAAAGCACATACCTTGATAAAGTTTTGAAGAAGTTCAAGATGGATCAGTCCAAGAAGGGGTTCTTGCCTGTGTTACAAGGTGTGAAGTTGAGCAAGACTCAATGCCCAGTGACTGCAGAAGATAGAGAGAAGATGAGTGTCATCCCCTATGCTTCAGCCATAGGCTCTATCATGTATGCAATGCTGTGCACAAGACTCGATGTCAGCCTTGCCATAAGTATAGCCGGAAGGTTTCAAAGTGATCCTGGAATGGAGCACTAGACGGCGGTCAAGAATATCCTTAAGTACCTGAAAAGAACTAAGGAAATGTTTCTCGTTTATGCAGGTGATCAAGAGCACGTCGTAAAGGGTTACGTCGATGCATGCTTTGAAACTGATCCGGATGACTCTATGTCGCAAACCGGATACGTATTTATTCTCAACGGGGGAGTGGTAAGCTGGTGCAGTTCCAAGCAAAGCGTGGTAGCCAATTCTACATGCGAAGCGGAGTACATAGCAGCCTCGGAGGCAGCGAAGGAATGTGTTTGGATGAAGCAGTTCATGATAGATCTTGGAGTAGTGCCCAGTGTACTAAATCCAATGACTCTGACACTAGTGCCAATGCCCTGGCCAAGGAACCAAGGTTTCACAAGAGGACCAGACACATAAAGCGACACTTCAATTCCATCGCGATTACATCGAGGAGAAGGACGTAAATATTTGCAAAGTGCACACGGATCTGTATGTTGCAGACCCGTTGTCGAATCCTCTTCCAAGGGCTAAACATGATCAACACCAGAACTGTATGGGCGTTCGATTCATTACAATGTAAATCACATAGTGATGTGAGCTAGATTATTGACTTTAGTGCAAGTGGGAGACTATTGGAAATATGCCGTAGAGGCAATGTTAAAATGATTATAATTATATTTCCTTGTTCATGATAATTGTTTATTATCCATGCTATAATTGTATTGACTAGAAACACATTGCATGTGTGGATATATAGACAACACTTTGTCCCTAGTGTGCCTCTAGTGAACTAGCTCATTGATCAAAGATGCTCAAGGTTTCCTAGCCATTGACATGAGATGTCATTTTATAACGGGATCACATCATTAGGAGAATGATGTGATGGACAAGACCCAAACTATAAACGTAGCATATGATCGTGTTAGTTTATTGTTACAATTTTCTGCTTGTCAAGTATATGTTCCTATTACCATGAGATCATGCAACTCATGGACACCGGAGGAGTGCCTTGTGTGTATGAAACGTCAAAACGTAACTGGGTGACTATAAAGGTGCAATACAGGTATCTCCGAGGGTGTCTGTTGGGTTGGCATGGATCAACACTGGGATTTGTTACACCGTGTGACGGAGAGGTATCTCAGGGCCCACTCGGTAATACGACATCATAATAAGCCTTGCAAGCAATGTGACTAAGTGTTAGCCATGGGATCTTGTATTACGAAAACGAGTAAACAGACTTGCCAGTAACGATGTTGAACTAGGTATGGAGATACCGATGATAGAATCTCGGGCAAGTAACATACCGTAGAACAAAGGGAACATTATACGGGATTAACTGAATCCTTGACACAGAGGTTCGACCGATAAAGATCTTCATAGAATATGTAGGAATGAATATGGGTATCCAGGTCCCGCTATTGGTTATTGACCGTAGAGTTGTCTCGGTCATGTCTACATAGTTCTCGAACCCATGGTGTCTGCACACTTAAGGCTTGATGACGTTTCAGTAGTATAGATTTATGCATGGTGGTTTCCGAAGGTTTTTCAGAGTCCCGAATGAGATCCCGGACGTCATGAGGAGCTCTAGAATGGTCCGGAGGTAAAGATTGATATATAGGAAGTCCCGTTTTGGTCACCGGAAAAGTTTCGGGCTCATCCATAGTGTACCGGGAGTGCCGGGAGGGTACCGGGGGACCATCGGGAGGGGTATTTCGACCAAAGAGGCTACATGGTCTGTGGGAGAAGAAATACCAGCCCTTAGTGGGCTGTCCGATGGCCCACGGGAAGCCCATGCAACTAGGGAAGAAAACCTAAGGTGGAAAGAAGGCAAAAGTGGGAAATAAGGAAGGAGTCCTAATGCTATTCGGAGTGGAGGAGGAGGACTCCTCCCTCCCACTTCGGCCGAGCTAGGGTTAGATCCCTTGGGAGCCAAGCCTCCTCCCTCCCGTCCTCCTATATACAGTAGAGGATTTGAGGGTTTTTGAAACAGAAAAACAGCCACGTGCTACCTCTGCTCTACATCGTAGTTTCTCCTCTAGATCGGTTTTCAGCAGTGCTTTGGCGAAGCCCTGCTGGAATTACTCCACCATCATCACCGCAACGCCGTTGCGCTGCCAGAGAACTTGTCAAACTCTTCGCTCCCTCTTGCTGGATCAAGAAGGCGTAGATCGTCATCAAGCCATACGTGTGTTGAACGCAGAGGTGCCATCCGTTCGACACTAGATCAGGACAGATTGTGATTGGATCGCTGGACGCTCGGTGATTTGGATCGTGAAGACGTTCGACTTCATCAACCATATTTCTTAACGCTTCCCGCTTAGCGATCCACAAGGGTATGTAGATCCACTCTCTCCTCTCGTAGATGCTCATCTCCTAGACTGATCTGGCTGAAGCGTAGGAATTTTTTTGTTTCCCATGCAACGTTCCCCAACATATGAAAGATATTGTGACAAATAAAAGAAAGATACCAGAAGCTGAGATTTACACAATGCTTGCTAATTATACTTTTAATGGTGGAATACCTAAGAAACTAGGAGATCCTGGAGTACCTACCATACCATGCTCTATTAAAGGAAATTATGTTAAAACTGCTTTATGTGATCTTGGAGCTGGTGTTAGTGTCTTGCCTTTATCTTTATACCGTAGACTTGATTTGAATAAGTTGACACCTACTGGGATCTCCTTGCAAATGGCTGATGATAACCCACAAGTATAGGGGATCGCAACAGTTTTCGAGGGTAGAGTATTCAACCCAGATTTATTGATTCGACACAAGGGGAGCCAAAGAATATCCTCGAGTATTAGCAGTTGAGTTGTCAATTCAACCACACCTGAAAGATTTAATATCTGCAGCAAAGTGTTTAGTAGCAAAGTAATATGATAGTAACAGTAACAGTAGCAGCCGTAGTAGTAGTGATTTGTGTAGCAAGTGTTACAGCAGTAGCGGTAAAGTAACGTAGCAAAGACTAGTATAGGAAAAGCTCGTAGGCATTGGATCGGTGATGGATAATTATGTTGGATAGCATTTATCATGTAACAGTTATAACATAAGGTGATATGCAACTAGCTCCAGTTCGTCAATGTAATGTAGGCATGTATTCAGTATATAGTCATACGTGCTTATGGAAAAGAACTTGCATGCCATCTTTTGTCCATCCCTCCCGTGGCAGCGGGGTCCTAATGGAAACTAAGGGATATTAAGGTCTCCTTTTAATAGAGAACCGGAACAAAGCATTAGCACATGGTGAATACATGGACTCCTCATACTATGGTCATCTCCGGGAGTGGTTCCGACTATTGTCACTCCGGGGTTGCTGGGTCATAACACATAGTAGGTGACTACAACTTGCAAGATGGGATCAAGAACACACATATATTGATGAAAACATAATAGGTTCACATCTGAAATCATGGCACTCAGGCCCTAGTGACAAGCATTAAGCATAGCAAAGTAGTAGCAACATCAATCTTAGAACATAGTGGATACTAGGGATCAAACCCTATCAAAACTAACTCGATTACATGATAGATCTCATCCAAACCCTCACCGTCCAGCAAGCCTACGATGATATTACTCACGAACGATGGAGAGCATCATGAAATTGGCGACGGACGATGGTTGATGATGACGATGGCTTCGATTTCCCCTCTCCGGAGCCCAGAACGGACTCCAGATCTGCCGTCCCAAGGAAGAACAAGTGGTGGCGGCGGCTCCGTATCGTAAAACGCGATGATTTCTTCTCTCCTAATTTTTTCTGAACGAAAGAGAATATATGGAGCTGGAGAGGAGGTCGGAGGGGCCACGTGGGCCCCATGAGCCTGCCAGGCGCGACCTAGGGGGGGCGGCTCCTGGGCTCGTGGCCCACTGGCACCTCCCCTCCGGTTGATTCTTTCTCTGGTATTTTTTATATATTCCACAAAAATTCCTCATCAATTTTCAGGTCATTCCGAGAACTTTTATTTCTGCACAAAAACAACACCATGGCAGTTCTGTTGAAAACAGCATCAGTCCGGGTTAATTTCATTCAAATCATGCAAATTAGAGTCCAAAACAAGGGCAAAAGAGTTCGGAAAAGTAGATATGTTGGAGAAGTATCAACTCCCCCAAGCTTAAAGCCTTTCTTGTCCTCAAGCAATTGAGTTGATAAACTGAAAGAGACAAAAGAAAAACTTTTACGAACTCTGTTTGATCTTGTTGTTGCAATTATGTCTAACTCATATTCAGATTTCCAGCAAGATCATAAGCTCACCACATAAGCAATGGCAATTAGGTCTCATGGATACTCATGTCAATGGCACAACTAACTAGCAAGTCATAATAAAAGTTTCAAACGTCAACACTTCAATCAAAACACTCATGATATAATATGAATAGATGGTATCTCGCTAGCTCTTTCTGAGACCGCAAAACATAAATGCAGAGCACCTTCAAAGACCAAGGGCTGACTAGAAATTGTAATTCATGGTAAAGGAGATCCAGTCATAATCATACTCAATATCAATTAATAGCAAAGCATGCAAATGATGGAGGTGCTCTCTAGCCAGTGCTTTTAATAAGAAGAGGATGACTCAACAACAATGTAAATAGATAGGCCCTTCGCAGAGGGAAGCATTGATTTGTAGAGGCGCCAGAGCTCAAGCTTTTTTTTAAACAGAGATGAATAATTTTGGGGGTGATATGCTTTCATTGTCAACGCGATGACCTAGAGTTTTCAACATCTTCTAGGCTACACGTATTATAGGCGGTTCCCAAACAGAATAGTAAAGTTTTGACTCCCCCACCACCAATCAATCACACTCCATGGCTAGACGAATCCATACCAACAACAATCCCGGGGGAGTTTTGTTTGCAATTATATTTTTATTTGATTTGAACATGGAACTGGGCATTCCGATTACCGGCCCCTTTCTCATGAGTGATAGTGAATAAACACATATCGAGGATAACACGCCTAGCATGGAAGATACTGACCGCCCCTTGTCACCACATGAGCAGTTCAGGCATACAAAACAGATTATTATTTGAAGGTTTAGAGAATGGCACATGCAAATTTACTTGGAACGACAGGTAGATACCGCATATAGGTAGGTATGGTGCACTCATATGGAACAACTTTGGGTTTATGGAAGTGGATGCACAAGCAGTATTCCCGCTTAGTACAAGTGAAGGCTAGAAAGAGATTGGGAAGCGACCAACTAGAGAGCGATAACAATCATCAACATGCAATGAGATTAACCAACATTGAGTGCAAGCATGAGTAGGATATAAATCACCATGAACATGAATATCATAGAGGCTATGTTGATTTTGTTTCAACTACATGTGTGAACATGCGCCAAGTCAAGCCACTTGAATCATTCAAAGGAGGATACCATCCTATCGTACTACATCACAATCATTTTAAAATTCATGTTGGCATCCAAGACAAACCATTATAAGCTCCTAGCTAATTAAGCATGGCATAGGAAACTATGATCTCTAAGTTGTCATTGCAAACATGTTTCTCTCATAACAATGCTGAATTAGGAACAATGAGCTAGTCATATTTACAAAAACAAAATAGATCGTGTTCATACCAGCTTTTCCAGGCTCAGTCACTTCATCATATATCGTCATTATTGCCTTTCACTTGCACGACCGAATGATGTGAATAATAATAAGAGTGTTCGTGTAGTGGACTAAGCTGGAATCTGCAAGCAAACTCAGAGGAGAAGACAAAGTAATATGGCTCTTTGACGAATAAACAATAATGCATATGAGAGCCACTAATCATTTTAATCATGGTCTTCTACCTCGACCCAAAGAAAAAGAAAACTATTTACACGGGAAAGCTCCCAACAAGCAAAAGAAGAACGGGAAATCTTTTTGGGTTTTCTTTTCTTAATTACTACTAAGCATGCAAGAATGTAAAGTTACAACTAAAATTTTTGTTTTTCTCATTTTTAATTTTTTTGGGTTTTCTCAAGTTATTAAAACACACAAGAACAATGCAAGAAAAAAGAAAATAAACTATCATGGGTGATATAATGAAAAAGTGTGAGCACCGACTATCAAAGTGAATGTGTGAACAGGAATATAAAGTCGGTGAGAAACACGTACTCCCCCAAGCTTAGGATTTTGGCCTAAGTTGGTCTACTCCCAAGGAGGAAAGATACCAGCTCCGGGGTACTCTAGAGCGTATAAAAAAATCATAGTGTGAGTTGTACTGGGATGCGGCAGCTACTGCCTGAATAGCTGCCTCATGGAGGCGAGCAGCCTTCACCTCCCTCTCATACTACTCTGCCTCTTCTCTGGTTATGTAATATCTCTGCTTCCTCTGAAAATTAAAGAAGGCAAGAGCAGGAAGGGTAATATGAAAAACATGTTGTCGGTTAAGTATTAACCAGTACAGGAGGGACTCATTGCTCCTCTCAAGGAACTAGAAGTGCATCATAGCAGCACTATCAAGGAAAGCACTGTGAAGCGGGGGATCTCCTGTCTGGATGGGTATTTTAAAATAGTTAGCTAGGCGAGTGGCATAGGTCCCAGCAAAGAAATCTCCTTCATTAGCATTGTTATTTAGTCTCCTAGCAATTATAGCTCCCATGTTAAAACTTCTATCACTTGTTACTGCACTTTTAAGTATACTGAGGTCAGGTGCGCAGAGGTGGCTATGGTCGCGCTTACCATTAATGCATCTACCTATGAAGAGGGCAAAATAATGCAAGGCAGGAAAATGAATGCTCCCCATGGTAGCCTGCCTAATATCTCTTGTTTCTCCAACAGTTATACTGGACATAAAGTCTCTAAGAGAGGACTTAGGAGGGTCACTGGGACTACCCCAATCAGGTATCTTGCATATTCTATTGAAATCCTCTAAGTCCATAGCATACGGTTTATCATAAAGATCAAACAGTATGGATGTGTCACGGCCAACTGAAAATTTGAATCTACGAACAAAGGAGGCAGTGAGTATAGTATACTGTTCACATCTCTTGGAGACGAACTCTTCGAGCCCGGCATTGTGAATAAGTGTATCAAACTCGTCCTTGAAACCTGCATCAATCATGAATTCGTCGGAAGGCCATTCACATGGTTAACTACTAGGAAAAAGGCTATAGGTAATATAGACATTAGTGACGCACTATGTATGTGGTGCGCCACTGCTATATAGCAGTGGCACACCAGAATCAGGTGCGCCATTGCTATTTTTTTTCTAATGGCACACCACATGAGCAGTGCACCATTGCTATTTTTTTTGTCCATCCCCCCACCACCAGACATAGCAATGGTGCACCACACCTAGGTGCGCCACTTCTATGCTACATAGTAGTGGCGCACCATTGCTATGTCTGGTGGGGGGATGTGTGTGTGTGTGAGGTTAGTAATGGCGCACCCTCCCTGGTGCGCCATTGCTAGGGTTAGCAATGGCGCACCAGGGAGGGTGCGCCATTACTAACGTCTCACACACACAAACACCCCCCCACACACACACCCTCCGGTGGATCGCCTTTTAGGTTTTTAAAAAAATAAAAGAAATGATAAAAGATTCAAAAAAATTCAAAAAAATAGATGCCCATGTGTTATGTGTTCTAGTTGTTAGGAAAATTAACAAACATGAATTTTGAATTTTTTTGCAAAATGCCGCTATGTTTCGGTAAAATGGTCGTAACTTTTGTATACAACCTCCGATGAAAAACTTTTTTATATGAAAAATCATCTACTCGAAAAGTTACATCCAAATTCTACCGGCTATGCCCGTTATCGATTTTCTAGAATCCTCAAAAACCTAACAGGAAAAAAGTTACGATGCTTTTAAGATCTAGAGGCAAAAAAATCGAAAAAATGCAAAAAATAAATATATTAGCAATGGCGCACTAGTGCATGGTGCGCCACTACTATTTTCCCGCCTTCACAATTCAAAAAAATAGCAATGGCACACCAGTGCATGGTGCGCCACTGCTAAGTTGGGACAGAAGTTTAAAAGGGCCGGCCAGCCACTTACCCCTTCATTCTTCTCCTCCTCTCCTCCACTCCATCTCCTCCTCTCCTCCTCTTCTTCACTCCATCTCCAACTCTCCGGCGACCTCCTCCTCCTCACGGTGCTCCTCCTCCGATGACCTCCTCCTCATGGTGCTCCTCCTCCGGCGACCTCCTCCTCCCTCCTCTCCTCCTCATGGTGCTCCTCCTCCGACGACCTCCTCCTCCCTCCTCTCCTCCTCATGGTGCTCCTCCTTTCTCTCCTGCTAACGGTCTTCCTCCTCCTCCCTCCTCTCCTCCTCATGGTGCTCCTCCTTCCTCTCCTGCTCACGGTCCTCCTCCTCCTCTCTGGCGACCTCCTCCTCCCTCCTCTCCTGATCCTCACGGTCTCTCGTCCCTCCTCTCCTCCTCATGGTCTCTCCTCCCTCCTCCTCTACTTCCAGCCACAAGTGGAGCTCCCCCGGCACAAAGAACGTACCAGATCCAGGTCGAGAATGAATTTTGCGAAAAATTCAAGCAAAAAAAAGAGCAAAAAAACCAGCCAAAAAAATGAGCCATATCTAGATCTAGATCCAAATTCAAAATTCAAAAATATCAATGGCGCACGATGGGGGTTAGACGGTGCGCCACTACTATTTTCCCGCCTTCAAAATTCAAAAAAATTCAAAAAAAAGTTACCAGTGGCGCACCTGTAGCAATAGTAATGGCGCACTACAAGGTGCACCACTGTTACCTGCAATACTAATGGCGCACCTCTCTGGTGCGCCATTAGTATTTGTTACTAGTGGCATGGTAATAGTGGTGCACCTATAGTGCGCCATTAATAGCAAAAACTGGTGTGCCACTAACAGCCTATTTTGTAGTAGTGGTTGCACCAAGGCGTCCCTCGGTTGATAATGATCGGGCTCCCGAATCGCGAGGCGGGGAACCCTCTTGCTTGAGGAACCACCATGATAGCTCTTCCTAAACATTTTCCTTTTTCTGAAATAATTCTGAAATTTTTAGTGACTCAAGATAAAAGTGAATAAAACTTAACAAAACTCATAGCAACTACTCCTATAAGTACCTAGAGGCCATATCTTGCACCAAAATTACTTGGGACCAAATAAAATTAACATGCAAAGCTCAAGAACAGGGTCACCAAGGCAGCAATAATATGCAATGAATAAAGCACTAGAAAAAAAACTAATTGGACCAATGGAGGAGTCACATACCAAGGAACAATTTCCCCAAAACAGTTTGGTGAATGGGGCTTTGCGCAAGGAGATCGAAAAATGCAGCAAAATGAGCAAGAACACGGGTTTGAGCTGTGGGATGATTTTTTCTGGAGGAAGAAGAAGGAGATGGGGGCTGGAATAAGTGGAGGGGGGCCACGTCGGCCCCATGAGCCTGCCAGGCGTGGCCTGGGGGGTGGCTGCGCCTCCTGGGCTCATGGCCCACTGGTGCATCCCCCTGACTAGTTATTTATTTCAAAAATTCTTAAATATTCCAAACAAATCATACTAGAATTTTAGGGCATTTGAAGAACTTTTATTTTCAGGTCATTTTTTTATTGGACGGATAATGCAGAAAACAGGAAAATAATGCTATATTTATTATTTTTCTACTGAATATCAGAAAGTAAAAGTTGAGAACTCTTGTTGTGACTTCTAGATTCATCCATCTCATGGTCATCAAAAGAAATCCATCAATGAGGTTGATCAAGTCTCCTTGACAAACTTTTTTTGAATCAAATGAAACCGAAGAATCTTCGAAAAATCACTAGGTTACCTCAATGGGGATATGCATATCCCCAACAATAACTATATCATATCTCATCTTAACAGTAGGTAAAGGAATTTCAAAGCTTCCAACAATAATGGATGAAGATCTTTCAATAGGATTTATGCAATGAATCCGATAATGTTTCTTCGGAAAGTGCAATGTGTGCTCATTACCATTGACATGGAAAGTGACATTGCCTTTGTTGCAATCAATAACAGCTCCTGCAGTGTTTAAAAAGGGTCTTCCAAGGATGATTGCCATGGCATCATCCTCGGGAATATCAAGGATAACAAAGTCTGTTAAGATAGTAACGTTTGCAACCACAACAGGCACATCCTCGCAAATGCCGATAGGTAAAGCAGTTGATTTGTCGGCCATTTGCAAAGAAATTTCAGTAGGTGTCAACTTATCTAATTCAAGTCTATGATATAAAGGAAGAGGCATAACACTAACACCGGCTCCAAGATCACATAAAGCAGTTCTAACATAATTTCCTTTAATGGAGCAAGGTATAGTGGGTACTCCGGGATCACCTAGTTTCTTAGGAGTCCCACCCTTAAAAGTGTAATTAGCAAGCATGGTGGAAATCTCAATATCAGGTATCTTTCTTTTATTTGTCACAATATCTTTCATGTATTTAGCATAAGGAGACATTTTAAGCATATCAGTCAAACGCATTTGCAAGAAGATAGGTCTAATCATTTCAACAAAGCGCTCAAAATCCTCATCATCCTTTTTCTTGGATGGTTTGGGAGGAAAGGGCATGGGTTTCTCAAGGCATGGTTCTTTTTCTTTACCGTGCTTTTTAGCAATAAAATCACTCTTATCATATCTTTTATTCTTAGGTTGTGGGTTATCAGGATCAATAGCAGGTTCAATTTCCACACCATTATCATTACTAGGTTGAGCATCAATATGAACATCATTATCAATATTATCACTAGGGTCATGTTCATCACCAGATTGTGTCTCAGCATCAGAAATAGATATATCATTTTGATTCTCAGGTGTAACATACATAGGTTTACTAGCATGCAAGTTCCTATCATCTTTCTTTTTCTTCCTACTACCAGGATGACTAGGTGCATCTGTATTAATTCCTTGAGAATCTTGCTCAATTCTCTTAGGATGGCCCTCAGGATACAAAGGTTCCTGAGTCATTCTACCACCTCTAGTAACAACTTTAACAGAATTATCATTCAATTCATTAAGCAAGTCATTTTGAGCCTTAAGTACTTGCTCTACTTGAGTAGTGACCATAGAAGCATGTTTACTAATAAGCTTAAGATCATTAACATTTCTATCAACACAAGCACTTATATGATTAATCATACGAGCATTTTGTTCCAGTTGTCTGCAAACATAATCATTAAAACTTTGTTGTTTGACAACAAAGTTATCAAATTCGTCTAAACATAAGCTAGCAGGTTTATCATAAGGAATATCACTCTCATTGAATCTACGGAGAGAATTTACCTCTATTACCTGTGTCGGGTTATCAAGACCATGTATCTCTTCAATAGGTGGTAGATTCTTAACATCTTCAACTTTAATACATTTCTCTCACATAGATTTCTTAGCTTCTTCCATATCTTCAGGACTGAGGAATAGAATACCTCTTTTCTTCGGAGTTGGCTTCGGAGGTGGTTCGGGAATTGTCCAAGCATTATCATTGCTCAAGATATTATTTAATAGAATTTCAGCTTGTTCCACAATTCGTTCCCTGGAAACACAACCAGCACAACTATCTAGGTGGTCCCTAGAAGCATTGGTTAGTCCATTATAAAAGATATCAAGTATTTCATTTTTCTTAAGAGGGTGATCAGGCAAATCATTAAGTAACTGGACAAGCCTCCCCCAAGCTTGTGGGAGACTTTCTTCTTCAATTTGCACAAAGTTATATATATCCTGCAAGGCAGCTTGTTTCTTATGGGCAGGAAAATATTTCTTAGAGAAGTAGTATAACATATCCTGGGGACTACGCACACAACCAGGAGCAAGAGAGGTAAACCAAGTTTTAGCATCACCCTTTAGTGAGAAAGGAAACAACTTAAGGATATAGTAATAGCGAATTTTTTCCTCATTAGTAAATAGGGTTGCAATATCATTCATTCAGTTTAGTAAGATGTGCCACAACAGTTTCAGATTCATAACCATGAAAAGGATCAGATTCAACCAAAGTGATTAACTCAGGATCAACAGAGAACTCATAATCTTTGTCAGTAACAAAGATAGGTGAAGTAGCAAACTTAGGATCATATTTCATTCTAGCATTCAGAGATTTTTCTTTCCACTTGCGTAATAATTTGTGAAGATCATAGCTATCCTTACAAGCAAGAAAGTCTTGAGCTACCTCTCCTTCCATAACATAACCCTTAGGTATATTGGGCAATTCATATCTAGGAGGGCTAGGTCTAACAGGTGTCACAGCAGGTTCAATTTCAATAGTTTCATCAGTTTCAGAAGTATCATTTGATTCAGTAGTAACTCTAGCAATTTGTGCATCCAGAAGTTCACCAAGTGGCATCTCATTGTAAAGCAAAGCATCATCATAATTATCATGTATAGCATAAGTAGCATCATAAAGCACAGGCGACATATAAGAATTAATAGCAGGTGGCGGTGTCGCAAATTTACTCATAACAGAAGGTGAATCAAGTGTAGAGCTAGATGGTAGTTCCTTACCTGTCCTCGTAGTTGAGGTTAGAACTTTAGTTTTTGGATCTCGCAAATTCTTCATAGTGATCAATAGATATAAATCCCAAGTAACTCAGAGAATAGAGCTATGCTCCCCGGAAACGGCGCCAGAAAAAGGTCTTGATAACCCACAAGTATAGGGGATTGCAACAGTTTTCGAGGGCAGAGTATTCAACCCAGATTTATTGATTCGACACAAGGGGAGCCAAAGAATATCCTCGAGTTTTAGTAGTTGAGTTGTCAATTCAACCACAACTGGAAGATTTAATATCTGCAGCAAAGTGTTTAGTAGCAAAGTAATATGATAGTAACAGTAACAGTAGCAGGAGTAGCAGTAGTGATTTGTGTAGCAAGTGTAACAGCAGTAGCGGTAAAGTAACGTAGAAAAGACTTGTATAGGAAAAGCTCGTAGGCATTGGATCGTTGATGGCTAATTATGTTGGATAGCATTTATCATGTAAAAATTATAACATAAGGTGATATGCAACTAGCTCCAGTTCGTCAATGTAATGTAGGCATGTATTCCGTATATAGTCATGCGTGCTTATGGAAAAGAACTTGCATGACATCTTTTGACCATCCCTCCCGTGGCAGAGGGTGTTGGAAATATGCCCTAGAGGCAATAAATAAAGTGTTTATTATTATATTTCCTTGTTCATGATAATCAGTTATTATCCATGCTATAATTGTATTGATTGGAAACACATTGCATGTGTGGGTAAATAGACAACACTGTGTCCCTAGTATGCCTCTAGTGAACTAGCTCGTTGATCAAAGATGGTCAAGGTTTCCTAGCCATTGGCATGTTATGTCATTTGATAACGGGATCACATCATTGGGAGAATGATGTGATGGACAAGACCCAAACTACAAACGTAGCGTATGATCGTGTCAGTTTATTGCTACTGTTTTCTGCATGTCAATGTATATGTTCCTATGACCATGAGATCATGCAACTCACGGATATCGGAGGAGTTCCTTGTGTGTATCAAATGTCGCAACGTAACTGGGTGACTATAAAGGTGCTCTACAGGTATCTCCGATGGTGTCTATTGAGTTGGCATGGATCGAGACTGGGATTTGTTACTCCGTGTGACGGAGAGGTATCTCGGGGCTCACTCGGTAATGCAACATCACAATAAGCCTTGCAAGCAATATGACTAATTGTTAGTTGCAGGATCTTGTATTACGGAACGAGTAAAGAGACTTGCCAGTAACGAGGTTGAACTAGGTATGGAGATACCGACGATCGAATCTCGGGCAAGTAACATACCGAAGAACAAAGGGAACGTTATACGGGATTAACTGAATCCTTGACATAGAGGTTCGACCGATAAAGACCTTCATAGAATATGTAGGAACCAATGTGGACATCCAGGTCCCGCCATTGGTTATTGTCCGGAGAGGTGTCTCGGTCATGTCTACATAGTTCTCGAACCCGCAGGGTCTGCACACTTAAGGTTCGGTGACGTTTCGGTAGTGTAGAGTTATTTATGGTGGTGACCGAAGATTGTTCGGAGTCCCGGATGAGACCCCGGATGTCACGAGGAGATCCATAATGGTCCGGAGGTAAATATTCATATATAGGAAGTCCCAGTTTGGTCTCCGAAAAAGTTTCGGGCTCATCGGTAGTGTACTGGGAGTGCCGGTAGTGTACCGGGAGACCTCCGGGAGGGGTATTTCTACCCAAGAGCCTACATGGGCTGTAGGAGGGTGAATACCAGACTTTACTGGGCTGGTGGAAGTCCTACAAAAAGCCCATGAGTCTGGGAAGAAAATACGAAAAGGAAAAAGGTTGAAAAAGGCAAAAGGGGGCTATATAAGGAAGGAGTCCTAATCCTACTTGGAGGAGAAGGAAGAGAACTCCTCCCTCCTAGACGGCTGAACCAGCATTGGCTTGGAGGCCAAGGCGTCCTCTCCTCCTCCTCTCCTCCTATATATACTAGAGGGTTTCAAGGGTTTTGCACTAGTTCTTTCTTCCACGTGCAACACTAACCTCTAGTGCATAGTTTCTCCTCTAGATCAGTTTTCTGCGGTGCTTAGGCGAAGCCCTACAGGAATAACTCCACCACCATCACCGGAGCACCGTCACGCTACCGGTCAACTCTTCCTCCTCTCCGCCTCCTCCTGCTGGATCAAGACGGTGGAGATCGTCATCAAGCTACACGTGTGCTGAACGCAGAGGTGTAGTCTGTTCGGTACTAGATCGGAAGGATCGTGATCAAGGCCACAAGATGTTCGTGATCAGATCACGGGACAGATCGTGACGATATCGCGAGACGGTCCGTGATTAGATCACGGAATGCTCGGCGATTTGGATCGTGAAGAAGTACGACTACACCAACCGCGTTTCTTAACGCTTCCCGCTTAGCGATCTACAAGGGTACGTAGATCCACTCTCCCTCTCGTATATGCTCATCACCATGGATAGGTTTGCGTGTGCGTAGGAAATTTTTTGTTTCCCATGCAATGTTCTCCAATAGTGGGGTCCTAATGGAAACTAAGGGATATTAAGGTCTCCTTTTGATAGAGAACCGGAACAAAGCATTAGCACATGGTGAATACATGGACTCCTCATACTATGGTCATCTCCGGGAGTGGTTCCGGCTATTGTCACACTAGGGTTTCCGGGTCATAACACATAGTAGGTGACTACAACTTGCAAGATATGATCAAGAAAACACATATATTGATGAAAACATAATAGGTTCACATCTGAAATCATGGCACTCGGGCCCTAGTGACAAGCATTAAGCATAGAAAAGTAGTAGCAACATCAATCTTAGAACATAGTGGATACCAGGGATCAAACCCTATCAAAACTAACTCGGTTACATGATAGATCTCATCCAAACCCTCACCGTCTAGCAAGCCTATGATGGGATTACTCACGAACGATGGAGAGCATCATGAAATTGGCGATGGACGATGGTTGATGATGATGATGGCTTCGATTTCCCCTCTCCAGAGCCCAAAACGGACTCCAGATCTGCCCTCGCGAGGAAGAACAGGTGGTGGCGGCGGCTCCGTATCGTAAAACGCGATGATTTCTTCTCTCCTAATTTTTTCTGAATGAAAGTGAATATATGGAGCTGGAGAGGAGGTCGGAGGGGCCATGAGGGCCCACGAGCCTGCCAAGCGCGACCTAGGGGGGGGCGGCTCCTGGGCTCGTGGCCCACTGGCACCTCCCCTCCGTTTGATTCTTTCTCTGGTATTTTTTATATATTCCACAAAAATTCCTCGTCAATTTTCAGGTCATTCCGAGAACTTTTATTTCTGCACAAAAACAACACCATGGTAGTTCTGCTAAAAACAACATCAGTCCGGGTTAGTTTCATTCAAATCATGCAAATTAGAGTTCAAAATAAGGGCAAAAGAGTTTGGAAAAGTAGATACGTTGGAGATGTATCACCTGATAAATCAACTGCTCTACCTATCGGTATTTGTGAGGATGTACCTGTCGTAGTTGCAAATGCTACTATCTTGACGGACTTTGTTATTCTTGATATTCCCGAGGACGACAGTATGTCGATCATCCTTGGTAGACCCTTTTTGAATACTGTAGGGGCTGTTATTGATTGCAACAAGGGCAATGCCACTTTTCATATTAATGATAATGAGCATACAGTACACTTTCCAAAGAAACAACCTCAAGTTCATAGTATCAACTCTATTGAAAAAATTCCTATGATTATTATTGGAGACTTTGAGTTCCCTCTTCCTACTGTGAAGAAGAAATATGATATACTTATTGTTGGGGAAATGCATATCCCCATTGAGGTAACTTAGTGTTATTCAAAAATTCTTCGGTTTCATGTTATTCGAAAGAAGTTTGTTAATAAGACTTGATCAACCTTATTGATGGGTTCCTTTTGATGAGCATGAGATGGATGAATTTAGAAAGCACAACTCCCTATACCTAACTTTTACTTTCTGTTACCTAGATGAAATTAAGTAAAAATGCTATTATTTTTCTGTTTTCCGAGTTTCCCGTGCAATAAAAGAGTGACATGGAAATAAAACTCCTTCAAATATCATGAAAATGGAGTATGATTTTTTGGATTATTTAAGAAGTTTTGGCACTGAGTATGCCTCAGGGGGCTGTACCAGTGGGCCACAAGCCTGCAGGGTGCGCCCATCCCCTGGGGGCGCCCTGGTGGCTTGTGGGTCCCATGTGGCCCCCCTCCACTTATTCCAGCACCCATTCACTTCATCTTCCTCTAGAAAAATCCCACCATTGCTAAAAACCATGTTCTAGCTCCTCTTGCTGCCATTTTTGATCTCCTTGCTCAAAGCTCCATTTGCAAAACTGTTTTAGGGAATTGCTCATCGTTATGTGACTCCTCCAATGGTCCAATTTATTTTTCTTCTAGTGCCTTATATATTGCAAATTTTTGCTGTTGTGGTGACCTTGTTTCTGAGCTTTCATGTCAAATTTTTATGGTCCCAAGTAGTTTTGATGCATGATATAGTCTCTAGGCACTTGAGGGAGTAGTTGTTATGAGTTTTGTTGAGTTTTGTTCACCTTTATTTTCCGTCCACTAAAAATTTCAGAATTTTCAGAAATGTTGAGAAGATTACTAAGAGGTTCTTCAAGCCGGGGATCTAAGGAAGATGAAAATGAAATGAAGGAGAATCCGAAATATAAACTTCCCCGCGTCGCAGAAATTCGGCCATGTGAATGGCCGTGTGACACATTCTTGAGGGCGGCCGAAATTTATGAAGATTTCTATTATTTGGCCGAGAATGCAGGCATCATCGACTTCTTGCTCACTAATACCTTTGTGCAAAATTTTCACTTTCATCCTACGGAAGACCCTCCTACTGTAGAATTTCACTTATATGATGTGCCTAAGAAAATGAACCTTTATGATTTTTGCAAAGTCTGAAAGATACCTTATGAGGGCAGCATCTGGAAATCACGTCCTTGAGACATGTAATATTTTATTGCCGCGGTCACTGTAGGAGAAGAGAGAGGCGTGTCAAAGGCAAGAGCAGCTAGTTTATATTTTCCTGTGCTACGCTATTATTCATTATTTGCGGGAAGATGTTTAGCTGGTCGCTGGGAGAGTGGAAGCCTTACTACTCCTGACCTCACGCTTTTGGGACATGCTTTATTTGCTGATAGAACATTTAGTCTGGGCTCTATGGTGGCCCAACAGTTGAACACCAACCGTTCGAAGGGGCCCATATTCGGAGGTATCTATGCATCTCGTTTAGCTAAACATTTTGAGATACCCATTAGTCTTCACGAGAAAGATGATAAGTTGATGCCTGTGAAGTTCTTAGATTATGACTATATGGTAGCCCATAATGTTATTAATAATAATGATGATAGGAGGATGCTTTAAAATTTTGTGTTTAGTCAGGGTGCTTGTGAGATTATTACTCTGCCTGCTTCTTCTCTGTTCGATATTCATTCAAGCAGGTACACTGTTATGCCCGATGACATCTACCGATATTGGGGTTTGTCACAACCCCCAACACCTGAGCAGGCACCGGTCCTTGATCCATATCAGGTCCTAGTCTTTCAGTAGGATCCACAAGAGATCGCTAATCAGTAGAACCCTTAGTGTCCTCCGGAGTACCCCGGAGAAGGTTATTTCCAGCCATCGCCCTAGACCAACTTAGGCCAAAAGCCTAAGCTTGGGGGAGTACGTATTTCTCACCAACATTACATTCATGTTCGCACACTCATTTCAGTTGTCGATGTTCATACTTTTTCCCTATACTATCCATGGTAGTTTATTCCTTGTTTTGTTTTCTTCTTGTGCGTTTAATTAACTTTGAGAAAAATACAAAAAAATTAGTTCTAGCTTTATTTCCTTGTTGCTTAGTTTTAGCATTAAAGAGAAAATCCCAAAAGATTTATTGTTCTTATTTTTGCTTGTTGGGAGCTTTCCCGTGTAGATAATTTTATTTTCTTCTCTTTGGGTTGTAAGGAGAAGACCACGATGACATGTTCAGTGGCTCTCATATGCATTATTGTTTATCTTACAAAGAGCCCATATTGTCTTGTCTTCTCCTTTGGTTTATTGTTTGCAGATTTCAGCTTAGTCCAATGCACGTGCACTCTTATTATTATTCACATCGTTCGGTCGTGCAAGTGAAAGGCAATAAATACGATATTTGATTAAAAGATCGAGATGGAGAAAAGCTGGTATGAACTCGACCTATCTTGCTTTTGTAAATATGATTATCTCATCATTCCGAATTCAGTACATTATGGGTTGAACGTGTTTGCAATGACAATTAGAGATTATAGTTATTCGTGCCATGCTTAATTAGCTAAGAGTGGATAATGGTTCGTCTTGAGTGCCAACATGCGCATTAAAATGGTTGTGATGTAGTATGATAGAATGGTATCCTCCTCTGAATGATTCAAGTGGCTTGACTTGGCACATGTTCACGCATGAAGTTGAAACAAATCAACATAGCATCCACGATGTTTATGTTCATAGTGAGTTATATCCTACTCATGCTTGCATTCAATGTTGATTAATCTCAAAGCATGTTGATGACTGTGTCATTCTCTAGTTGGTTGCTCCCTAGTCTTTTGCTAGCCTTCACTTGTACTAAGCGGGAATACTGCTTGTGCATCCCTCTCAATAAACCCAAAGTTGTTCCATATGAGTCCACCATATCTACCTATATGTGGTATTTACCTGCCATTCCAAGTAAATTTGCATGTGCTGAACTTTAAACCTTCAAATATATTTTCTGTTTTGTATGCCCAAATCGCTCATGTGACGACTGGGCGCTGTCAGTATCTTCCATGCTAGGTGGGTTATTCTCACGATATATGTTGATTCACTATCATTCACGAGAAAGTGGATGGTAATCGGGATGCCCAGGCCCATGCTCAAAATAAAAAGCAAATTATAATTAAACAAAACTCCCCCAGGACTGTGTTTGTATGGACGGTACCCGTGAATTCGGCCCGCCGTGGAGTGTGACTTATTGGTGGAGGGGGAGTAAAAACTTTACCATTCTGTTTGGGAACCGCCTATAATGTATCTAGCATGGATGATATTGAAAACATGTTGGTCGTTATGTGAGCAATGATAGCATACCGCTCCAAAAATCATTACTTATCTCTGTTTTAAAAGCTCGAGCTCTAGCACCTCTGCAAATCAATCCTTCCCCCTACGAAGGGTCTCTCCGTTTACTTTATTGTTAAGTCATCATCCTCTTATAAAAAGCACCAGTTAGAGAGCGCCATCATCATTTGTATGCCTTGCTATTAATTGATGTTGAGTATGAGCAAGACGAGATGTCTCTCACCGTGAATTACAATGTTTAGTCAGAACTTGTTCTCCACAGGTGCTCTACATTATGTTTTGTTGTCTCACAAAGGGCTAGCGAGATACCATTATGTCATATTGTATCATGATTGTTTTTATAGAATTTTTGTCATCCGAGACTTAGTATTATTGCTCGCTAGTTGATTATGCCATTGATATGAGTTAATGTGAGACCTAAATGTTATTGTGAATATGGTTAGTCTATAATCCTTGCTGAAAATCTGAACATAAGTTAGACATATTTACAACAGCAAGATCAAAAAGAGTTTGTAAAAGTTTTTCTTTATCACTTTCAGTTTATCAACTGAATTGCTTAAGGACAAGCAGAGGTTTAAGCTTGGGGGAGTTGATACGTCTCCAACGTATCTACTTTTCCAAACTCTTTTGCCCTTGTTTTGGACTCTAATTTGTATGATTTGAATGGAACTAACCCGGACTGACGTTGTTTTTAGCAGAATTGCCTTGGTATTATTTTTGTGCAGAAATATAAGTTCTCGGATTGACCTGAAAATTTATGGAGAATATTTTTGGAATTAATAAGAAATAATGGCGAAAGAATCAACTGCAGGTGGGCCACCACCTGGCCACAATCCTGGTGGGCGCACCCACCCCCCTAGGGCACGCCGGGTAGGCTTGTGGGCCCCCTACTACTCCTCCGACCTCGTTTCCACTTCTAACTATTCCTATTCAGGGAGAAAAAAATCAGGGAGAAGATTTCATTGTGTTTCATGATATGGAGCTGCCGCCACCTCCCGATCGTCCTCAGGAAACCAGATCTCGAATCCGTTTTGGGCTCCGGAGAGGGGAAATCGACACCTTCGTCATCACCAACCATCCTTCATCACCAATTCCATGATGCTCCCCACCGTTCGTGAGTAATTTCATTGTAGGCTTGATGGACGGTGATGGGTTGGATGAGATTTATCATGTAATTGAGTTAGTTTTGTTAAGGTTTGATCCCTAGTATCCACTATGATCTGAGATTGATGTTGCTATGACTTTGCTATGCTTAATGCTTGTCACTAGGGCCCGAGTGCCATGATTTCAGATCTGAACCTATTATGTTTTCATGAATATATGTGTGTTCTTGATCCTATCTTGCAATTTGTAGACACCTATTACGAGTTATGATCCGCATCCCCCAGGGTGACAATAACTCGGATTCTTTCCGGTGATTACCGTAGTTTGAGGAGTTCATGTATTCACTAAGTGCTAATGCTTTGGTCCGGTTCTCTATTAAGAGGAGACCTTAATATCCCTTAGTTTCCAATAGGACCCCGCTTCTATGGGAGGGTAGGACAAAAGATGGCATGCATGTTCTTTTCCATAAGGACGTATGACTATATATGGAGTACATGCCTACATTACATTGATGAATTGGAGCTAGTTCTGTGTCACCCTATGTTATAATTGTTGCATGATGAATGACATCCGACATAATTATCCATCACTGATCCATTGCCTACGAGCTTTCCATATATTGATCTTTGGTAAGTTACTTTTCCGTTGCTACTGCTTCAAACACTACAAAACTTCTACTATCACTTTGCCACCGTTACCGTTACTACCATATTACTTTGCTACTGAATACTTTGCTGCAGATATTAAGTCTTTCAGGTGTGGTTGAATTGACAACTCAGCTGTTAATACCTGAGAATATTTTGGTTCCCCTTGTGTCGAATCAATGAATTTGGGTTGAATACTCTACCCTCGAAAACCGTTGTGACCCCTATACTTGTGGGTTATCACCTGCCCCGCTATCTCTCGCCTAGGTGCGATGCCCTGTTATGTTGCGCTCATGCCTGCTAGCCCATGTAGCTCCAGATTTGGCCCGATAGCATTTTTTTTTCTATTAACGATTTTTCAAATATCATCATTTTGCATTGATCACAATTAATTAACCGTGCATCGTGTCAAAATAATCTATACATGAAAAATGATTAGAATTTCATGTAGATTCGCAATATTACTTTTTCATGCATGATTAAAATATTTGATGTGTTGGTTGCATGTAATTTGCATGAATAACTTGACAAACGGTTTATGTCCTAATGTCGCATATATGTGGTGTCATTGGTTTTATTATAAAAACCCTCGTATTATATACGTTTCCTGGGCAGAAAAATCCATAGAATTTATCTGTGCATTTAGTTTTGTCATTTGAGCAAATTTGTGTGCATGTTATTTTTCTGTGATTCCCCTTTGTTATTTTCGCGTGATTTAATCCATGCATCATATGAATTATGTTTGAACATGAGATATGCCCTTTGACATGTGCACTAGCCACTAGGCATTTTATTTATCATGATAATCCATGTTTAGGTGTTGTTTTCTTGTTGCCAACATGCTATAAAATACTGCAGTTTTGAAGGTCCAAAATATTTCTAAGTCTGGAATATGTAATATTGAGTAGCTGTCTTGCCATGTGTTTTGCTAGTGATCTAGAAACCTTTTGTGGTTGGTGCAATGGAGTTATTTTTAGGTTATAATGTCCTCTAGTATGCTTTTAGGTTTCATGATATAATATGACCTGTAGAATATAGTTTTACTTCTGTCAATATGCCTTTGTGATAAAAAAACTGCACTATCAAAAACTGCTATTTTCACCAAGTCCGAAACTGTTTCCAATTAGCCGTGTTGTGAGCTTCCTACCATGTGATCCATGGCTCTTTTGAGTATGATAGGTGTAGATGAAATGAAGTGTGTGTTATATGCTACTGCCCCATGCTTAGCTTTCATTTTAGGATCTTGTAGCTTATTGTTTTCATGTGTGTCAAATGCTATGTTGCTGTTTTGGGCAGATTTCATATAAAACTTGTGTTGGTTGTTGTGGTTGAACTGTAGCTCCGTTGGACATGCCATATATGAAACTTGATTAGAATTTAATGTAGTATCATAATATCATCTTGCATACATGTTTTGAAGTGTTGTGGTTGTCATTTTCATGCTTTTTTCCATTCATGGCATATAATCTTGTGATTGTCATATCTTTTAGACCGTAGCTCCGTTTGAGACGTTCTATATATGTAAATCGACTAGAATGACGTGTAGAATCATGTGATTTGCTTTATTTTTATGTTTAACAAATATATAATATGGTTAGTTCAGATCTGGACTAATTTCGAAATTAACATATGGGGTCATTTCGGAAATGCTATAAGTTGTTTCCGACCTCATTTAACATGCCTAGATAGATAGATTATTTATGCTTCACCTCTTGCCATGTTTAACAAAATTTAATATTGTCTCGTACATAAACGGGAGTGAACTAAGTTATTCAAATGTGGAGTTTCATCAATATGCAACTCGTTGCATATTGAGCTTCACTTAATGTGTAGAAGTTGATTGTTGTGCTTGCCATGTCATGCATAACTTGCATCGTATTTGATTGTGCATCATGTCATGAATATGTCATGGTGTTATCTTGTGTTGATTGTTTGTTCTGGATTGCTTCTTCTCGATAGAGTTCCGAAAGCATTCGGAATGTGAGGATTCATTCATCTACTTCCCGGGTCGTCTTCTACATGGAGTCGTTCTTCTTCTAAGCAGGATCTCAGGCAAGATGACACATTTCCCTTGATACCAATACTATCATTGCTATCCTAGTTGTCCCGCTTTTATCGTTATGTCTTGCTATCTACCACTTGTTTGTCAAGCCTCCCAACATTGCCATGATAAGCCTCTAACCCCATCACATCCCAGCAAACCATTGTTTGGCTATGTTACCGCTTGCTCGGCCCTTCATATAGCGTTTCTAGTTGCAGGTGCAATTGCTTCCATGTGTCAACATGGACATTCTTTTGTTATCACAATATTATTTCTATTTAATTTAATGCACATATATACTTGGTAAAGGTTGGAAGGCTTGGCCTTTTGCTTGGTGTGTTGTTCCACTCTTGCCGCCCTAGTTACTTGTGAACCGGTGTTATGTTCCATAATTGAGCGCTCCTAACATCCTCGGGGTTGTTATGGGGACCCCCTTAATTTTCGTTTTAGGATAAAGCTTTTCTGGCAAGGTCCAACTTTGGTACTAAATTTGCCCAACATAATAATACCGATCACCTTATTAAAGCATAGAGGGTCGCCCCCTCGTGGATTAATTTAACATAATACAGGGGGCCACCCCGAGGCAACTCGGGGGGATTTCTATCAGGCCACCATACGTATTGCTCATCCGGTCGTGTCTTGAGAACGACATACGCGGCTCCTATCGGGTTTAGTCGACACGTCGGGCGGCTTTGCTGGACTTGTTTTACCTTTCTCGGACGTCTTGCGTGTGGGATTTCGACGACACTTTGGGCTATCTCGAAGTTGAGATTTTCCATTGGGATTCCGTAAATACTATGGGCGATTCTGCGGTTGAGGAATTCTAACGTGGCGTGTGGTTAATTTGTGATAGACTAGTTGGAGCAACCCTGGTTGGGTTAAATCTTTTGAAAAGCCGTGCCCGCGGTTATGTGAAAACTTGGAAACTTTATTTAACACCCGGTCATAGAAAACTTGAAGTAAACTCAAATAAAATACACCAACCGTGTGCGTAACTATGACCGTCTCTTCTCGTGAGTCCTTATCCGAGAGAGAACACGATGGGGTTATGATTGACGTAAGTAGGTGTTCAGGATCACTTAGTGATCATTACTAGTTCACGTCTGTCATACGTAGACCACCATACTTTATTTTTTGTATCCGTAAGTTAGCCACTCAAATAAATGGTTAGTTGCTTGCTGCAGCCTCACCACTTAACCATACCTCACCCATTAAGCTTTGCTAGTCTTGATAACCTTGGAAATGAGATTGTTGAGTCCCTTGTGGCTCACAGATTACTACAACAACAGTTGCAGGTACAGGTAATGCGATGAATTGATGTGAGAGGGATGATTGTTTTGATTTGGAGTTCTTCTTCATCATCGATCTAGGATGGGTTCCAGGCGGCAGCCTGGGATAGCAAGGATGGATGTCATTTTTTATCGTTTTGTTTCGTCCGTAGTCGGACCCTGCTCTTATGTATGATGTTTGAATATGTTTTTGTATTGATGTGATATTGATGTAGCTTGTGGCAAGTGTAAGCCAATTCCATATACTCATTTATTTTGTACATGTACTTGTAATGATATCCATTCTTGCAAAACGACGAGATGTGCTTCTACCCCTGTCGAGGTCCTCGAGCCAAAATAAGGATAGGATCGCATCTTGGGAGTTACACCAAGGAACCTTCATTAACCAAGCTAAATACACTAAAGACATGCTCAAGAGGTTTAAGTCGGATGAGCTCAATTCTCCCAAGGCCAACATTCCTATGCAGCTCAAATGCCAACTTGACAGTGATCCCAATGGTAAAGTTGTGGATCAAAAGGTATATCTCTCCATGATTGGATCTTTGCTTTACCTTTGTGCATCTAGGACAGATATCGTGTTGGGTGTGGGAATTGGTGCACGATTTCAATCCGCACCTAAGGAGAGTCACTATGTGGCTATCAAGCGAAACTTTCGATATTTAGCTCATACCCCAAACTTTGGCTTATGGTACCCCAAAGATGCTTCATTTGATCTCATTGGATATAATGACTTGAATTGGGCGGGATACCATGTGGAAAGGAAGTACACTTCTAGAGGCTGCCAATTTCTTGGTCGCTCTTTGGTATGTTGGTCTTCAAAGAAACAAAATTGTGTTTCTCTCTCATCCACCGAGGTCGAGTATGTAGCCAGGGCAAGTTGTTGTGCTTAGATTCTTTGGATGAGGTAAACCTTAAAGTATTATGGTGTCTACTATGGAAAAGTGCCTCTTTACTATGACAATGAAAGTATGATCAAGATCTACAACAACCCGGTTCAACACTACAAGACGAAGTATATTGAGATTCGTCACCACTTCATCCGGGATCACATCAAGCATGGAGAAATTGATATTATTCATCTTTATACAAGGATCATCTTGTAGATATATTCAAGAAGCTATTGGATGAAGCAAGATTTCATGAGTTAAGGCATGAGCTAAATATCATTGATCCGAGCAATGTGGCTTGACTTAGTGCACACCACACCACACTCATCATTATGCCTTATTTAGATGTAGGCATGGACTTAGGGGGACTCAAGTTCTCTCAATGAGCTATCCCTCCTCCTATTATGCATAAACAAATCAAAATCTTTCACATTCGCCATTTTTTGATGGTTACTATGCTTCAGAGACAAGTTTTGGTCATGGGCCCAAGGTTCAAATCTTCGCGGTGAGATACCAATAGACTAAAAAATAGGTGGCCTCGGCCAGCACCCCTCCTAGCGAGACATTTGCTTTTGAGAAGCACGTTTTTGTGTTTTTGGAGTCACTCCAACCTTTTTGATTTGTTTTGGATCGACATCATCGGTGTGTTTCCTGATTCTTGGATGGTTTTGTTGTCTCCAACCTTTTAACCAAACAAAATCTTGCATAAGACACTCTCTTGGTTTTATTTCCTGCTTTGATGTTGCCCATAGCAGTACTACTGATGTCTTGGGAGGTAGTACTAAGCGGTACTACCGCTAGGACTAGCGGTACTACCGCCGGAGTGGTTCTACCGGGCCTCCTGTCGCTGTGTAGAACCGGGGTAGTACTATCGCTCGGCCTAGTAGTACTACTGCTTGTGACTTCCCATGAAGGGATATAGGGCGAGGTAGGGGAAGTTGCCACTTCCCCATACCCGTTAACCCCTCTCTTTCGTGGACCTCTCTCTCCAGGCGCATCCAAGGCCGTGGAGGCCACCGCCAGACCTCCGATTTCGGCCACTCTTTCGCAAATCCTGTTGGAAATATGCCCTAGAGGCAATAATAAATTAGTTATTATCATATTCCTTTTTCATGATAATCGTTTATTATCCATGCTATAATTGTATTGATCGGAGACTCAGATACATGTGTGGATACATAGACAACACCATGTCCCTAGTATGCCTCTAGTAGACTAGCTCGTTGATCAAAAGATGGTTAAGGTTTCCTAGCCATGGACATGAGATGTCATTTGATAATGAGATCACATCATTAGGAGAATAATGTGATGGACAAGACCCAAACTACAAACATAGCATATGATCATGTCAGTTTATTGCTACTGTTTTCTGCATGTCAAGTATATGTTCCTATGACCATGAGATCATGCAACTCACAAACATCGGAGGAGTGCCTTGTGTGTATCAACTGTCGCAACGTAACTGGGTGGCTATAAAGGTGTTCTACAGGTATCTCCGAGGGTGTTTGTTGAGTTGGCATGGATCAAGACTGGGATTTGTTACTCCGTGTGACGGAGAGGTATCTCAGGGCCCACTCGGTAATACAACATCACAATAAGCCTTGCAAGCAATGTGACTAAGTGTTGGTCACGGGATCTTGTATTACGGAAACGAGTAAAGATACTTGCCGGTAACGAGGTTGAACTAGGTATGGTGATACCGATGATCGAATCTTGGGCAAGTAACATACCGAAGAACAAAGCGAACGTCATACGGGATTAACTGAATCCTTGACATAGAGGTTCAACCGATAAAGATCTTCGTAGAATATGTAGGAACCAATGTGGACATCCAGGTCCCGCCATTGGTAATTGACCGTAGAGGTGTCTCGGTCATGTCTAAATAGTTCTCGAACCCGCAGGGTCTGCACACTTAAGGTTTGGTGACGTTTCGGTAGTATAGAGTTATGTATTGTGGTGACCGAAGTTTTTTCGAAGTCCCGGATGAGATCTTGGATGTCACGAGGAGCTCCAGAATGATCCAGAGGTAAAGATTCATATATAGGAAGTCCTGTTTTGGTCGTCAAAAAAGTTCTGGGCTTATCGGTAGTGTACCGGGAGTGCCGGTAGTGTACCGGGAGACCTCCGGGAGGGGTATTTCGACCCAAGAGGCTTCATGGGCTGTGAGAGAGTAAATACCAGACCTTTGTGGGCTGGTGGAAGTCTCACACATGGCCCATGTGTCTGGGAAGAAAAGCCCAAAAGGAAAAAGGTGGAAAAAGGCAAAAAAGGCAAATTAGGGAAGGAGTCCTAATCCTACTAGGAGTGGAGGAGGTGGACTCCTCCCTAGCTGGTTCGGCCGAAGCCTCCAAGGCTTGGAGGCCAAGGCTGCCTCTCCTCCTCCCTCCCTCCTATATATACTAGTGGATTTCTAGGGTTTTGTACTTGATTTTCAGCCACGTGCAACCCTAATCTCTAGTGCATAGTTTCTCCTCTAGATTGGATTTCTGCAGTGCTAAGGCGAAGCCCTGCCGGAATTGCTCCACCACCATCGCCGGAGCGCCGTCACGCTGCCGGTGAACTCTTCTACCTCTCCGCTCTCTCTTGCTGGATCAAGACGGCGGAGATCGTCATCAAGCTGTACGTGTGCTGAAGGCGGAGGTGTCGTCCGTTCGGCGCTAGATCGGAAGGATCGTGATGAGATCGTGGGACGGATCATAATGAGTTCGTGGGACGGATCATCATGAGTTCACGAGACGGATCGTGATTGGATCGCGGGACGGATCGTGATGAGATCGCGGGACGCTCGGCGATTTGGATCGTGAAGACGTTCGATTACACCAACCGCGTTTCTTAAACGCTTCCCGCTTAGCGATCTACAAGGGTACGTAGATCCACTCTCCCTCTCGTAGATGCTCATCACCACGGATAGATCTGCGTGTGCGTAGGAAATTTTTTGTTTCCCATGCAACCTTCCCCAACAGTGGCATCATGAGCTAGGTCTATGTATAGATGAGATCTCGAGTAGAACACAAAAGGTTTGTGGGCGTTGATGCTTAGATTGCTTCCTCCCTTGGTCGGATTTTGGTTTAGCGGTATTGTGAGATGAAGCGGCCCGGACCAACATTACTCGTACGCTTACGAGAGACCGGTTCCCTCAACCGCAACTTGTTGCATAGATGGCTTGCGGGCGACAGTTTCTCTCACTTTAGTTGAATCGGATTCGACAAAGGCGGTCCTTGAGAAGGTTGAAAAGCAACTAGTGTATCACCGTTGTGGTTTTTGCATAGATGAGAATTGTTCTTGCTAGATACCCGTAGCAGCCACGTAAAACATGCAACAACAATTAGAGGACGTCTAACTTGTTTTTGCAGGGTATGTTGTGATGTGATATGGCCAATTACATGATGTGATATATGTGGTGTATGAGATGATCATGTGATGTATAGATTATCACGACTTGCATGTCGATGAGTAC
The DNA here is from genome assembly GCA_022496015.1 of Hordeum marinum. Classification (NCBI taxonomy): domain Eukaryota; kingdom Viridiplantae; phylum Streptophyta; class Magnoliopsida; order Poales; family Poaceae; genus Hordeum; species Hordeum marinum. The sequence continues at coordinate 473,768,115 of CM039676.1, forward strand.
GGCAACCGACAGGAGCCATAGGGTTGTCTTTAATTATTGTATGACCTGCGTGTCAATCATTAAGCGCTATGTAATGCTTTACTTTATCGCTACGGTAGCAATAGTAGTAGAAGCATGTTGGGCGCGACAACCCCGATGGCGACACATTGATGGAGATCAAGATGATGGAGATCATGGTGTCATGCCGGTGACGATGGAGATCATGCCGGTGCTTTCATGATGGAGATCAAAAGCACAAGATCATGGCCATATCATGTCACTTATGATTTGCATGTGATGTTAATCCTTTTATGCACCTTGTTTTTCTTAGGATGACGGTGGCATTATAAGGTGATCCCTCACTTAATTTCAAGATAAATTGTGTTCTCCCCGAGTGTGCACCATTGCGAAAGTTCACATACATAAGCCAGTGTTGAGACACCACGTGATGATCGGGTGTGATAGACCCTACGTTCACATACAACGAGTGCAAGCCAGTGTTGCACATGCAGAACACTCGGGTTAAACTTGACGAGCCTAGCATGTACAGACATGGCCTCGGAACACAAGAGACCGAAAGTTCGAACATGAGTCATATAGTAGATATGATCAACATGATGATGTTCACCATTGCAGCCACCTCAAGTCACGTGATGATCGGACTTGAGTTGGTGAATTTGGATCATGTATCACTCGAATGACCGGAGGGATGTCAATTTGAGTGGGAGTTCTTCAGTAATATGATTAATTGGACTCATTATCATGAACATAGTCAGTAGTGTCTTTGCAAATTATGTTGTAGATGACTAGCTCGCGTTGTAGCTCCCTTTGATTTTTTATATGTTCCTAGAGAAATAGAGTTGAAAGATGATGGTAGCAATATTGCGGACTGGGTCCGTGATATGAGGATTGTCCTCATTGCTGCACAGAAGGCTTATGTCCTTAATGCACCTCTTGGTGCGCCAACCCCTCTAGCATCGTTTGTAGATGTTGTGAACATCTCATAGACACGTTCAGATGACTACTTGATAGTTTAGTGCGTCATGCATTCCGGCTTAGAATTGAGGCTCCAAAACATTTTGAATGTCACAGAACTTATGAGATGTTTCTAAGAGCTGAAATTAGGATCTCAGGCTCGTGCCCGTGTTGCGAGATATGAGATCTCCAACTTCTTTGCCTGCAAGATAAAAGAGAATAGCTCAAACGTTGAGCATGTGCTCAGATTCTCTGGGTGCTACAATCGCTTGAATCAAGTGGTAGTTGATCTTCCAGATAAGATAGTGATTGATATAGTTCTCCAAGTCACTATCACTAAAGCTACTAGAACTTGGTGATGAACTATAAAATGCCAGGGATAGAAATATTGATCCCTGAGCTATTCGCGATGTTTGGCACCACGAAGGTAGAAATCAAGAAGGAGCGTCAAGTGTTGATGGTTAATCAAACCACTAGTTTCGAGAAGGGCAAGAGCTAGGAGGGAAACTTCATGGATAGCAAGTCAGTTGCTGCTCTAGTGAAGCAACCCAAAGTTGAACTCAAACCCGAGACTAAGTGCTTCTATTATGAGGTGAGCGGTCGCTGAAGCGGAACAACCCTAGATACTTGGTAGATAAGAAGGCTGGCAACATCAACAGAAGTATATTTGATATATGTGTTATCGATGTGTACCTTGGTAGTACTCCTAGTAGCACCTGGGTATTGGATACCGGTTCAGTTGCTAAATGTTAGTAACTCGAAATAAAAGCTACGGAATAAACGGGGAACTAGCTAAGGGTGAGGTGATGATGTGTGTTTTCTAGGTTGATGTAATCAACATCGCACGCTCTCTCTACCTTCAGGATTAGTGATGAATCTAAATAAAAGTTAGTTGGTGTTTTGCATTGAGCATGAACATGATTAGATCATGTTTATTGCAATACGGTTATTCATTAAGTTAGAGAATAATGGTTATTCTGTTTCCATGAATAATACCTTCAATGGTCATGCACCGAGTGAGAATGGTTTGTTGAAATCTAGATCGTAGTAATACACATGTTCATAACATTGATGTCAAAAGATACAAAGTTAATAATGATAGTACCCCATACTTGTGGCACTGCCGCTAAATGTCCTATTGGTATAAAGCGCATGAAGAAACTCCATGCTGATGGATCTTTGGACTCATTCGATTTCGAATCGGTTGAGACATGCGAACCATGCCTCTTGGGCAAGATGACTAAAGGACCCCGTTGGATGGAGCGGGAAAGTGATTCATTGGAAATGATACATGTTGATGTATGCAATCCAATGAGTGTTGCAGCGTGCAGTGGATATCGTTATTTTCTTACCTTCACTGATGATTTGAGTAGATATAGTGTATATTTACTTAATGAAACACGAGTCTGAATCGTTTGAAAGGTTCAAGCAAATTCAGCGTGAAGTTTAAGGTCATCGTGACAAGAAGATAAAAATGACTATGATATGATCGTGGAGATGAATATCTGAGTTACAAGTTTGGCATACAACTTAAGACAATGTGAAAGTTGTTTCACAACTAAATGCCACCTGGAACACCATAGTGTGATGGCGTGTCTGAACGTCATAGTCATGCTCTATTGGATATGGTGTGTGCTATGATGTCTCTTATCATTTTACTACTATAATTTTGGGGTTATGCATTAGAGACAACTACATTCACTTTAAATAGGGCACCTTGTAAATCCGTTGAGATGACATCGTGTGAATTATGGTTTGATATAAACTTAAGCTATCATTTCTTAATATTTGGGGCTGCGACGCTTGTGTGGAAAATGTTTTCACCTAATAAGCTTGAACCCAAAGCGGAGAAATGCATCTTCAAAGGATACCCTAAGAATAGTTGGGTATACCTTCTATCTCAGATCCAAGTGCAAAGTGTTTGTTACTAATGGGTCCTTTCTCGAGAAAGAGTTTCTTTGGAAAGAATTGAGTGGGAGGAAGATAGAACTTGATGAGGTTGTTAAAACCTTTGTTCAACCAGAGAGTAGCGCAGCGCAGGAAGATGTTTCTGTGAAGCCTACGTTAGTTGAAGAGGAAGTTAATGATGATGATCATGAAGCTTCGGATCAAGTTACTATCAAACCTCGTAGGTCGAGAAGGACGTGTGTTGATCCTGAGTGGTACGACAACCTTGTCTTAGAGGTCATGTTGTTGGACAAGGATGAACCTACGAGCTATGGAGAAGCGATGATGGGCCCGGATTCCGACAAATGGTTAGAGGCCATGAAATCCGAGATAGGATCCATGTATGAAAACCAAGAAAGTCTTTGGTAGACTTGCTCAACGTATGACAGGTCGTTGAGTACAAATGGATCTTTAAAATGAAGACAGACGCTGATGGTAAATATCACCATTTGTAAATCTTGACTTGTTGCAAAGATGTTTATGACAAGTTCAAGGAGTTGACTGCGATGAGACTTTCTCACTCATAGCGATGCTAAAGTCTGTTGGAATTATGTTAGCAGTTGCTGCATTTTTTATGAAATTTGGCAGATGGATGTCAAAACATCATTTCCTTAACGGTTTACTTGAGGAAAGGTTGTATGTGATACAACCAGAAGGTTTTGTCAGTCCTAAGGATGCTAAAAGGTGTGCAAGCTTCAGTGATCCTTCTATGGACTGAAGCAAGCATCTCGGAGTTGGAATATATGTTTGATGAGGTGATCAAAGTTTTGAAGTTTATACAAAGTTTACGAGAAACTTGTATTTACAATAAAGTGAGTGGGAGCACTATAGAATTTCTGATAAGTATATGTGGATGACATATTGTTGATCGGAAATAATGTAGAATTTATGGAAAGCATAAATGGTTGTTTGAAAAGTGATTTTCAAAGGAAGACCTCGATGAAGCTACCTAATTGTTGAGCGTCAACATCTATAGAGATAGATCAAGATGCTTGATGAGACTTTAAATGAGTACATACCTTGACGAGAGTTTGAAAGAGTTCAAAATGGATCACTCAGAGAAATAGTTCTCGTCTGATTTGTAAGGTGTGAAGTTGAGTGAGACTCAAAGTTCGACAACGGCAGAAGAAAGAGAAAGGACGAACGTCGTCCCCTATGCCTTAGCCATAGGCTTTATATAGTATGCCATGTTGTGTACCGCACTTGTGTGTGCCTTGCCATGAGTCCGTCAAGGGGTACAAGAGTGATCCAGGAGTGGATCACTAGACAGCGGTCAACATTATCCTTAGTGACTAAAAGACTAAAGGAATTGTTTCTCGATTATGGAGGTGATAAAGGGTTAGTCGTAAGGAGTTACGTCGATGCAAGCTTTAACACTAATCCGGATGACTCGTAGTAGCAATCTGGATACGTATAGTGGAGCAACCATTTGGAATAGTACCAAGTGGAGTGTGGTAGCAGTGTTTACAGTTTGACATATAGATTTGCAAAGTACACACGGATCTGAATGTCGCAGACCCATTGACTATAAGACCTCTCTCACATACAAAGCATGATCGAGCCCCAGAACTCATTGAGTGTTAGATTCATAACAATGCGAATCACATGGTGATGTGAACTAGATTATTGAGTCTAGTGCAAGTGGGAGACTATTGGAAATATGCCCTAGAAGCAATAATAAATTAGTTATTATCATATTTCCTTGTTCATGATAATCATTTATTATCCATGCTATAATTGTATTGATCGGAGACTCAGATACATGTGTGGATACATGGACAACACCATGTCCCTAGTATGCCTCTAGTAGACTAGCTCATTGATCAAAAGATGGTTAAGGTTTCCAAGCCATGGACATGAGATGTCATTTGATAACGGGATCACATCATAAGGAGAATGATGTGATGGACAAGACCCAAACTACAAACATAGCATATGATCGTGTCAGTTTATTGCTACTGTTTTCTGCATGTCAAGTATATGTTCCTATGACCATGAGATCATGCAACTCACAAACATCGTAGGAGTGCCTTGTGTGTATCAAACTTTGCAACGTAACTGGATGGTAATAAAGGTGCTCTACAGGTATCTCCGAGGGTGTCTGTTGAGTTGGCATGGATCAAGACTGGGATTTGTTACTCCGTGTGACGGAGAGGTATCTCAGGGCCCACTCGGTAATACAACATCACAATAAGCCTTGCAAGCAATGTGACTAAGTGTTGGTCACGGGATCTTGTATTACGGAAACGAGTAAAGAGACTTGCCGGTAACGAGGTTGAACTAGGTATGGTGATACCGACGATCGAATCTCGGGCAAGTAACATACCAAAGAACAAAGGGAACGTCATACGGGATTAACTGAACCCTTGACATAGAGGTTCAACCGATAAAGATCTTCATAGAATATGTAGGAACCAATGTGGACATCCAGGTCCCGCCATTGGTTAATCACCGTAGAGGTGTCTCGGTCATGTCTACATAGTTCTCGAACCCGCAGGGTCTGCACACTTAAGGTTTGGTGACGTTTTGGTAGTATAGAGTTATGTATGGTGGTGACTCAAGTTTGTTCAGAGTCCCGGCTGAGATCATGGACGTCATGTGGAGCTCCAGAATGGTCCGGAGGTAAAGATTCATATATAGGAAGTCCTGTTTTGGTCGCCGGAAAAGTTCCGGGCTTATCGGTAGTGTACCGGGAGTGTCGGTAGTGTACCGGGAGACCTCCGGGAGGGGTATTTCGACCCAAGAGGCTTCATGGGCTGTGAGAGAGTAAATACCAGCCTGTTGTGGGCTGGTGGAAGTATCACACAAGGCCCATGTGGCTGGGAAGAAAAGCCCAAAAGGAAAAAGGTGGAAAAAGGCAAAAAAGGCAAAATAGGGAAGGAGTCCTAATCCTACTAGGAGTGGAGGAGGTGGACTCCTCCCTAGCTGGTTCGGCCGAAGCCTCCAAGGCTTGGAGGCCAAGGATGCCTCTCCTCCTCCCTCCCTCCTATATATACTAGTGGATTTCTAGGGTTTTGTACTTGATTTTCAGCCACGTGCAACCCTAATCTCTAGTGCATAGTTTCTCCTCTAGATTGGATTTCTGCAGTGCTTAGGCGAAGCCCTGCCGGAATTGCTCCACCACCATCGCCGGAGCGCCGTCACACTGTCGGCGAAATCTTCTAACTCTCCGCTCTCTCTTATTGGATCAAGACGGCTGAGATCGTCATCAAGCTGTACGTGTGCTGAACGCGGAGGTGCCGTCCGTTCGGCGCTAGATCGGAAGGATCGTGATGATATCGCGGGACGGATCATGCTGAGTTCGCGGGATGGATCGTGATGAGTTCACGAGACGGATCGTGATTGGATCGCGGGACGGATCGTGATGAGATCACGGGACGCTCGGCGATTTGGATCGCGAAGACGTTCGACTACACCAACCGCGTTTCTTAAACGCTTCCCGCTTAGCGATCTACAAGGGTACGTAGATCCACTCTCCCTCTTGTAGATGCTCATCGCCATGGATAGATCTGCGTGTGCGTAGGAAATTTTTTGTTTCCCATGCAACGTTCTCCAACAAATCCAACTGGTGGAGTCGACCACCACCCTCTCCTCTTGCCATGGACGCTGGTATTGTCCCGTTTTTCTCTCCCTAGGTTCTTCTCTTTTGAATCTAGGTCTTGGACAATGCGTGTAGATTCCATCGATTTTTTTGTCAAATCGTGGCATGAGTTCATTGTGAAAGATGGCTAAAAAGTTGTTCTCAAGTTTTAGCTGACAAATATGTGCATTTGACACCACCGATAGTGTTGAAACTCACCGACGGTTGTAGGTTTGCCTATAGTTTTTGCCGACACGGTACTACCACTCCTTGGAGCGGTAGTACCAAGCGGTAATACCGCTCCAGCCAGCGGTACTACCGTTGTGCTGCCAATTGCTCATGTTTTCCCCTATTTCTTTAGAATGACTTTGTTCTTTTTTTGGCTTATGCAATTGGTTTACTCCGTTTTCTCTCGTTTGGTGTTTTGTTTGGATTCCAGGTGGTAGTCAGAGGAACCCTGGCCATGATGGTTGTTCCAAGCGCCCTCGCAGCTCAGAGGAGGACAGTTCTTTCAACCCCAGTGCACCTCCAAAGCAGCAGACAAAGAAGATAGTCTCCAAGAGGATACGACCATCATTGGATAAGATTCCTGCCAAGGATTTATGGGAACTTTGCCGCCAAGATCCTTATGTAAACCCTGAAGAATCAGTTGTTCGCAACCGTCCCTTCTAGACGAAGCGGCAATTATCTATCTACAATGAGGTACTTCTGAATGAGGAAAATTTGTATGTGCCAAATGTCAAGTCTATTGATATGGAGTTCTTGGAAAAGAATGGCCAATACCTTGGAGAGGCTCTTGAACTCTGTCAGAACCTTGGAATTACCCATATTATGGAGTTCAACAAGGACTTTGATGCTGAGATGGTGGCTGTTTTTTATGCTACTGTTCATCTTGGTACTAATGATGCCCGTACTATAACCTCGATGACGAATGGGAGTAGATTGACTGCCACATGGAAGGAGTTCATGGACTTGCTCCACATTGAGGATAAGGGGCTGCATGACCCAGTCGGATTTCTCCCCCACAAGGAATCTCAGGCCACTCACAAGCGCCATCACTGGCCTTATTACATTGAGAAGGTATCCACCACCACTGGCGAATCATCTTATACATTGCAGCCGTTCCTTGATATTCTGCACCGCATCTTTCGAAACACTCTCTTCCCTCGTGTTGGGAACTTGGACATGGTGCACTCCAATCTGGTGGATTTGTTGCTTTTTTGTAAGAATTCTAAGGAGGCTACTGAAGTACCTGCTCTGTATGTTTCTCACATCATGTGGTCTAAACTTCACTCTGTTGTCTTTGATCACCAGGTTCCTATTTATGCGCCATACTTGATGCTTCTTCTTGAGAGAACTTGGGCTAAGACCTATCCCAACATCAACTTTGAGCATAGTGAGGTGGTCCCCCATAAGGTTGTGCAGCTCCGACTGAAGCACAAGTGGGCAAACTGATGTGACAGTGACCCGATCATTCGATGAGAGTGGGATAACTATCGATTTGGTGGATTTTGACCTTGCCGACCCGGCTATACCATACCCGACGATACGCCTCGACAATCGCTAAGACAATCTCCGATGGTTATTGACCTTGTCATAGGCTTGGTCAACCTGAACAATGAGGTTCGAGTTCCTGCAAGCAACCGAAGAACCAGCAAGAACAATGATGATTGCAATCTGAAATTGTGGATAATAAACTAAGCATACTGAATAGATGAATAAGTTGGGGTTCCACTGTGGATCTGACAAGGCGATAGTCCTACACGTCTTTTAGATGCAAATTGTAGCGATGACTAAGCAATACAATAAAACCCAAATTTAAACCTAAGGGTAGCTAACTATTTATTAGTACGTACGACCGCCGCCTAGAAATTGCACGTTGACGTGTCCAGCACTGCTACAATTTGAAGGAAGCAATAGTCATCAATAGGAGCCGACCCACATGCAAGTAATTCCCTCTGGTACGTGTGTGGCCTCTTCTGGTCCATTAGGCCTAATCCTCTATCTCATTTTTGCACTTAGCACGTACTAGCACACAATAAGGCTGGTTCGACAGGGAACACGCATAAAAGTGCCATTTCTTGTGGATTTGAACCTGCGTATCCATATTCCATCTCTAAATGAATATATTTTCTGTCTCCATCTCGCATCTTGACACGTGCCTTGTACAACTCTCTGTTAATTCCGCACAATATAAAATATTGTGTCGTATTTCTATTCGGAGCAATAAAATAGCAATTCATATAGTTATTAATAGAAATCACCTGATATTTGCATACGCGGACGTTATTTTCGGTCGTGTCTCTAGACGCCATGTCCACATCACAAACTATGCTGCTCCCGAGGCTGACTTGGTTGATGATGATCAGAAAGATGAGGATGAGGATGATGATGAGGAGGATGAGGACTTCGTGGTTCAGGGTGGTACTACTCCTCGTTCTGCACCTTCTCTGGCTGAACCATATTTGGCTAAGAATCTCAAGGAGAAGATGAAGAGGCTGTTCTATTTGAAGGCTAACGGTCATTATAGGGCTCACATTGTTGAGATGGAAGCTAGAAGGCGTCACAAGGCTCTGGGCAGACATGTTGTGTCGTGGTTTTGTCACCTAAGATGTCCTCGTGAGAGAACTTAGGTGTGAGGCCATCGCAACTAGGTGACGGCTTGAGAGGGGTTGGTCAGAATCAAGAGACGCAATTTTACCTAGTTTCGGCCCCTTCGATGTAGGTAAAAGCCTACGTCCTAGTTTGTGTGTATTGATGATGAGGATGATGTCGATTACAAGGGTGCTATTTTGCTACCTCTAGTCTCGAGATCCTCTAATCTGTCTATCCCTAATGATTTGAACTTGTCCCTCTAGGGGTGCCTTGCCCCTCCTTATATATAAGAGCAAGGGTAGGTTTACATGTAGAGTCCTACTGGGAGTAGGACTAGAACTAGTCTCTCTTGAATCCTATTCCGGTCTTGTTTCCTTTCTAAGGGAGTCATTCCTTTCCTTGTGCCTTCTCTATGAGCCGGCCCACCATAACATGTGTCGGCCCTCCCATGAGCCGCCTTCTAGGCCATTGGGTCTTTTCGTTTGTCTCACCCACCTTCCGTGTCACCAGTGATCCTCTAAACTCGGTCGGGTCACCAGTGAGTCGCCAAGTCCCAGACGAGTCTTTCCTTTCCTTATACCATGGGGTAATATCCCCGACATTATCCCCCAGGTTAGCTTGAATTTATTCATGGTAAGCTCCTCAAATAAGAATAACAAATATGTTAAGGGGCCAGCTTGCTCCATTGGTCGGCTTAACTTCATGAAATGGCTCCTTGGAAATCCAGGTTTCTTCTTCATATCAATGAGCCATCTCCACAATTGTCTTGCTTGTTAGTGTCCTTTGAAATAAAATATCGAGAATAAAACACTCATATGTCGTTGAGTCGGCCTCCAATGCTTTTGATTTGATGAAATTATTGGTGATAGGAAAACCATATGAAATTGCGTCGGTTTTCCATTGCTTTGATTGTGAATAGAAAATCGTCCATTGCTAAACCACTTCCAACTTGTGAGGATGGCTTGCTTATAAAGACTCTGTTGGGTTATCATCTTTTTGAAAATGTCGGGTCATGTTTGTTCATGACACCGGTAAAACAATTGGAATCTAGCTGACTTGATAAAATTATTGGAAATAAAGAAATTCGTGTGATGTTGAGCCGGTCTTTCAATGCTTCGGCTAGATAAAAATCTGTTGAGCTGGTCTCGCTCACAATTGACACCTTGAAAATGCCCTTCTATTTTTTGATATATCCATATTATCTATAGCCCCCAAGTCTTAATAGTGGAACGTAGTGATAGCTTTAATACTTGCTTCAATATAAATGTTGCAACTCTAGAGAAATCTGGATTCTTCATATGAGTCACCGGTCATAAGTTGAATGTTCCACATATGTAGCCCCCAAGTGTTGGGTTGTCTTGCTTGCAGCAACCTAGGACTTGTAATTGTATTATGCTCATAATACTTTAGCCGGTGTAGCCTCGAAGGGTCGGGTCATTATGCAATAATGAGCAGGGACTTCTATAGAGCTGATTGTGTAGACTTGATGAGCAATGTTTATCCCCCAAGGGTCGTCTCAGTAAAATAATATTGGGTTGTGACTTAGAAAATTATTGAAGGTCGGCTCATCTCCCTGAGACAACCCGGTTCGTTGATAATGTGATGAGTTGAAAAAGCAACTTGCATTAGCCCCCAAGTGTCATGGTGTATGCTTGCAGCTACATGGGACTTACATAATTAATATAATCTTGATTGGAATAATGTAGCCCTCAAGTGTCGGGTCGTATGCCTGTAGCGACTCGGGACTATTCTTTCCATTGTAGAATAAATCATATCCATTATATGGACGGTATGGTTGAATGATTGGCATATCAATGTCGAACCATGCTCCCTGCTGTGAGCTGGTATTTTTGGATGAGGGAATAACAACCATTACTCTAAAGGGGCTTTGAAGACCTCAATCATCCAATATAGGTTATAATAACCATAAATAATCCAGCCACATTTGCTATTTAAGATTTGAATAATATAACCCGGTTTGAAAACTGGCTCCTGCAATATAAACCAGGATATCAATGTATATATGATGCATGGTATGATGATGCAATGTATGACAACATGTATATCCCAAATATTTGTAAGTCGGCTTTGAAGGCAGAACTAAAAAGAGATCAACCCTTTATATACGGTTTTTGAGAAAACTCAAGTTTTTTTGCGTTGAAAAGCTAGGCCTAAAGCCTTTTAATACCCATAGCCGGCTCTCACGTGCGTAAATCCGTCGTTTTAACCATAACAAGTTTAGGGTCTTAAAAAAGATTGAATGGTAAGAGTACGAACGGGCCACATAGCGGAGGGGTTATGGCGTACAGGTGAGTTTATCCCATAGCTCGCTCTCACGTGGCATAAATCCATCGTTTTAACCATAACAAGTTCAGGGTCTTAAAAAAGATTGACCGTTAAGAGTATGAACGGGCCACATAGCGGAGCGGTTACGGCATACGGGTGAGTTTATCCTAGCTTACTGTAAGCCAGCTCTCTCGTGAAAACAGCTGTCGTTTTAACCTTGACAAATTCAGTGTCTTATTGCGAGATTAACTCTCATGAGTTCAGGGTCTCTTTGCAAGATTGACTATCAAGAGTTCGACGGGTCACATGGAAGAGTAGCAAGCTGCAAACAGGCATGTTTAACTCATATGTGGTGTGGAAACCGGTCAAGAAGGTATGAAAGCTAAACTCAATGAGTTGGAAGCCCCCAAGTGACTTTCTGATGATCCAATAAATTAGGGCACCCATGTTTGAACGGCGCATCATGGTGGCCCGTCCTCTTGGGCGACTTTTAATCTTCCGTCAATAAAGCAGGGCACCCATGTTTGAACGGTTGCATCATGGTGGCTCGTCCTCTTGGGTGACTTTAAATTTTCTTGAGATCTCAAACTTGCGAGAGATGAATTCCTTTTGAACCAGAGGTTGAACCGGATATCGAGATCTCAAAACTTTGTGAGAGATAGACTTCTCTTGAGACAGATTTTAAATTGGAACCTTTTCTGAAACTCCGGAACCCTTCTTTTGAACAGGAACTCTCAGATTGCCTGGCACTTTTTTAGCTAGAAATTTTCTGACAACCTTTAAGCTTTCACCAATGTGGCAGTAGCCCCCGAGATCAGGTTATTTCTTCGCCAATGACCCGGTGTTCTAGAATTTGCTGAAACTAGTGACATTTGTTGAATCATGTCTGTGTAACCCCCGAGTCTTAAGACGGCTTGAGGAGTTGGCTTAAGATTCTCCATACTTGGCCGTGGCATAGACCGGAATATAGTTGACAGCGGAAATGCTGGAATATGTTGAAGCTGGAGGCAAAGTGGTGAGTTTGATGATCTTCGCGACACTCATTGGATACCCTCTGTGTTGATAACACAATGTGAATTCATGGAAAGTTGGGGTTGATCGCAAAAGATGATAATATCTATATATTTGTCCTTTGCTCTAGCGTGATTTGGAGTAGACCGGACCGTGGGGACGGTGGCTTGCGCGCGTCCGTTTTGGCGGCTTATATGGGCGTTCGTGGTCCCAGTGTGTTAACGTAGACCCGGCCGCGAAGGTAGCGGCTTGCACGCGTCCATTGGGCGGCTCATACTAGCGGGTGAGCATGGCTCCGGCATGTTGATGTAGAGGTAGGAGTTGGTCACGGCGTTGTACGCCGATGCGGTTGCGAGAGACGACCGCATCGTTGTAAGCCAATGCAGTCGCGAGAGACGACCGCGCATTGTAAGCCGGTACGGTCGCGAGAGACGGCTGCGACGTTTGTAAGCCGATGCGGTCACGAGAGACAATCGCGGCACTGTAAACCGATGTGGACGCATGAGGCGGACGCAGTGTTCTTAGACGGCACGGACGCGCGAGCCGACGGTGGCATTTGAGTCGGCCGCGACATTAGGAGCCAGCGCGGATGCGCAAGTCCGTCGAGCGGCACGACACGGATGAACACCAGTGCAGAACAATGCTGGTGTGCGTTTTGTATCCATGGTATAATGCTGCCTTTGTAATAAGTACTCCCTCCATTCCCTTTTACAAGGCCACAAACTAATATTAAAGATATCAAGGAAAAAATTAATGACCGCTTGAAAAGCCAAGTTTTTTTTCGTTAACCGGAATCATTAATATGCTGCATGCATGCAATGAATGAGTGAGAAGAAATTAGCTAAGTATCATTATGAATACATGCATGCAAATATTAAACAAGTTGCTAGTATGAGAAAACATCATTAATATTACCTCGATTACTGTTAATGGTCTTATATCAATGCAAAATGTATTTTTCACAATAGTCTTGTATAAGGGAATGGAGTGAGTAGTTGTCCTGGTATATTTGGACGATAGGTGAATTTAGTCCGTCCAATGTCTGTTTGATGAGGCAGTCAACAACATGTTCTATCCTCATGGTAATTTCCGCTTTGCGTAGGGCTGTAGTGCTGCTTCGTCTGACACAATTTTTGAGTAAAACATTGATCCAATGTGTGTAGCCACAACAATTGTAGACCAGAAATTGATGTGATCAGAGGAGATTAAAAACCGGATTTGGAGATGTCTTCGCGTGGGACTAATACTCCTTCTGATTTGATCTCTTGTGGGTCAACTTTTTGCCTTTACTTGAAAAGTAGCCTCGGGACTTGAAGTGTGTCTGCCCAATTAGGAAACATGAAGGGGTCGATCTCCACCGCAATTTGAATCGGTAATAAAAGGACTTGCCGATCTTCTTCACGTCAGATGATATCTTTTCGTGTATCTATTTTTTCAAACTTTTTTGTTTTTATTTTGAAATCTAATTTCCATGATTGGAATGAAACTAACCCAGACTGACGTTGTTTTTAGCAGAATTGCCTTGGTGTTATTTTTATGCAGAAAGAAAAGTTCTTAGATTGACCTGAAAATTTACAAAGAATAGTTTGGAAATTAATAAAAAATATTAACGAAAGAGTCAACCGGAGGGAGTCACCCACCTGGCCACAAGCCAGGGGGCTAGCCACTCCCTCGCGCCAAGGTGGCTTGTGGGACCCCTGCAACTCCACTGACCTCAATTCCAACTCCATATAACCCTATTCAGGAAGAAACAATCAAGCAGAAGAGTTTATTACGTTTTACGATACGGAGCCGTTGCCACCTCCTGTTCTTCCTCGGAAGGGCAGATCTGGAGTCTGATTTGTGGTCTGAAGAGGGGAAATTGACGCCGTCGTCATCACTAACCATCCTTCATCACCAATTTCATGATGCTCCCCGCTCTTCGCGAATAATCTCATCGTAGGCTTGCTGGACGATGATGGGTTGGATGAGATTTATCATGTAATTGAGTTAGTCTTGTTAGGGTTTGATCCCTAGTATCCAATATGTTCTGAGATTGATGTTGATATGACTTTGCTATGTTTAATGCTTGTCACTAGGGCCCGAGTGGCATGATTTCATATCTGAACCTATTATGTTTTCATGAATATATATGTGTTCTTGATCCTATCTTGCAACTTGTATACACGTATTACGAGTTATGATCCGCATCCCCCCAGGGTGATAATAACTGGGATTCTTTCCGGTGATTACCGTAGTTTGAGGAGTTCATGTATTCATTGTGTGCTAATGCTTTGTTCCGGTTCTCTATTAAAAGGAGGCATTAATATCCCTTAGTTTCCATTAGGACTCCACTGCCACGGGAGGGTAGGACAAAAGATGTCATGCAAGTTCTTTTCCATCAGCACGTATGACTATATATGGAATACATGCCTACAATATATTGATGAATTGGTGTTAGTTCTGTATCACCCTATGTTATAACCATTGCATGAAGAATGCCATCCGACATGATTATCCATCACTTATCCATTGCCTACGAGCTTTCCATACATTGATCTTTGCTGTGTTACTTTTCGGTTGCTACTGTTATAATCACTACAAAACTGCTATTGTCACTTTTGCTGCTATTACTGTTGCTTCCATATTACTTTGCTAGTAAATACTTCGCTGTAAATATTAAGTCTTTTAGGTGTGGTTGAAATGACAATTCAGTTGCTAATACTAGAGAATATTCTTTGGTTCCCCTTGTGTCGAATCAATAAATTTGGGTTGAATACTCTACCCTCAAAAACTGCTGCGATCCCTTATACTTGTGGGTTATCAAGAACATTTTTTGACGTCGTTGCCGGCGAGCATAGCTCTATTCGCTGAGTCACTTGGGATTTATATCTATTGGTCACTATGAAGAATCTGAAAGATCCAAAAACCAAGATATATCCCTCTACTACGAGGGGAGGTAAGGAACTGCCATCTAGCTCTGCACTTGATTCGCCTTCTGTTATGAGTAAATTTTTGACACCACCACCTGCTATTGATTCTGATATGTCGCAAGTAATTGATGATGTCACTTCTTCTATGCATGATTCTTATGATAATACTTTTCTTGATAATACTGTATAGTGCAAAACAAGCCTATAGTCGCGGGTCGTAAGGGCCTTTAGTGCCGGTTCTCGAACCGACACTAAAGGGTGGGGACTAAAGCCTACCCCCCCCTCTTTAGTGCCGGTTCAACACGGCTCGGCACCAAAGGCCCTCCACGTGGCATCCGACAACGCCGTGGGCTGGGGGACCTTTAGTCCCGGTTGGTGCCAACCTGGACTAAAAGTATTTAGTTTTTTTAGTTTTGTTATATTTTTCCTTTTAATTCTTTCGGGGTTTATGAATTAATTATGGTTTAAATTTTCTTCTAATTTTATGTTTTCCATTTAATTAATTTTCATTTCAAACATATATTACGCTACTACGTACATACTGTACACACGTTGTGCAAGTGCATATATATAAATATAAATAGAATTTCTCGTAGAACCACGATATATATATATATATATATATATATATGCAGGCCCCGCAGAGGAATTGCTCGTACCCGAGCCGCTGGTATGAGCTGGCCCCGCATCTCCATAGCTACAAGATGGAGATCAAGATTTATATATTAGGTGTGTGTATATATATATTAGATATATCATGATAAAAAATTATGGATGGTGTTCTCACAAACATACTCAAAGATTTTTTTCATTTTTGCTCCTTTCATACGTGATCATGCGAATGTTCTCGCAAATGTAGTATACGCATAAACTATTCCTCTGCTCCTGCACCATGCACTTTACGAGAATAAAATTCAATCAGGTAATAATTAATCAAGCTTGATAATGGTATTGAAACTAGAATTAAAGAGATTCACGGACATAGCTAGCTAGCTAGTAGTACTTAATTACCTTGGGTCGCACCAATTTCAGTTGTTGTGCCCAGTCCCCTGGGACCTGTTTGATGAACTTGGCCCAAGCCCTTCCCGCCGGCAAAGAAAATGAATAAATGAGTTATTAACTAGTTGATATAAGAAAATGAAGTAATTAAAGAGGCCGGCTTAGTGCGATAATGATTGAAATTACCTGTCAAGCAGCCCCCTCACGATTGCGTATTCGGATGGATCCTTTAATAGCGAGTCGAGTACATCAACTTTTCCGTTGTCAACTTCAATGATTAACAAGATCCAGTGGTAACTGCATAACTCATCAAGAACACTTGTACATCTAGTAAGCAAAAAATAGAATTTGTAGTTCAATATATATATACACACACACACACACACACACACACACACACACACACCCGAAGTTGTAAGGAAGTAGTATTTCTAGTTGGGTATTTAGATCGATCAAAAATTGTAGCATTTTTTTCTCTATGTCTTTTCTCAAATATGAATTTTCCCATATCTTTTGATTAATCGTATTTGGGTCAATAAACCCAATTCCATAACGTCCAGCTTGTTTCATTTTATACATGTTCATTCTGCACAATACCACATAAACGAATGTAGTGAGGATAATTACAGGTAATGAATGAGAGCACAGCTAGCTAGAGACTTAAATTATAGAAAGAAATCACTTACACACAATAGCAACTGACTAAAGATTTGTCGAGTGCTTCTTGATTGAATAACTGAAACAACTTTGCATAATGAATCCACACATCGTTTTTATGGAAGTAATGCCTCTCTTGGACTCTCACCATGAGGGACTCTTCATTGGTATTTGATGTTATTTGCATATACCACATATGCAAATCATACATTCTCGTTGGTAGAAGCTTGACATCTTTAGGCTTGACCAGAGGTTTGCCATGAGCATATTGATATTTTACTTATGACTCTTTAAGCCAGGGCATTTCCTCAAGGCCTAGGAGTTGTTCAACACTGACACCGGCCTCTTTAGCCATCCTAATATGTTCTTCGGTTACTTCTGGACGATCGGCGGTACTCACAGGTGTTTGTGCAATGAGCGGGGGGATCAATTGCACTGCATGTTCTCCCAGCTGGGGGATAGTTTTCCCGCTTTTTTTGGCCAACTCCTTGGCTCGAGCTCGAGCTCGACTCTTTTTGTCCTGCAAGATATGACTTCTTGATAGACTACACATAGTCGCTGTCCTTCTGAGCCGGTCGAGCCATATCAACGAAGTGTTGTGAGACATGCTCGGGTACTTTCTCCTTTGGCAGCTGGGGTGGTTTCGGTCCAAAATGGGACTTCAAATTGGCATCCACGGCGTTGTCAAGTTCCTCGTTGGTCAAGTGGTAAGGCAACTTCGGAAGAGGCTTGAGGCTTGGACCATATTTGTATTTCTTACATGTTGTACCGCTAGTCGTCGTAGCTGCGGGCTCTCTCTTTTGTTGTTTCTTAGGCGACAAAGCACGCTGAGTCGACGGAGCATGCCGACGCCGTGCTGGACCTCAAGGAGGAGTCGGCTGACATGGTGCCGGACTTGGAGGAGGAGGAATTGGCTGACATCGTGCCGGACTTGGAGGAGGAGTCGGCTGACGTGGTGCCGGACTTGGAGGAGGAGTCGGAGTCGACTGACGCGGCGGCGGACTTGGAGGAGGAGTCGGTGGCCTTGGAAAGACGGTGCAATCCTTTTTCCATGGAATGATACGATGTATGGCCTCTCCCAGTGTTCTCTCCTCTTCACCTCTAGGAATGTCAAGTTGTAGCTCGTGATATGCTGACATCACTTCATCAACCCCGACACGAGCATAGCCAGCTTCATGGATAAGTTTGCCACCTTCATGGATAAGTTCTTCACTTTCATGTGTAGCTCATAATTAGTCCTGTCTTTCATATCATCCACAGGGTAACTAGCTAGCAGTGCATCATCATCGATATCGTCCAGGGCGGAAGCCAAGCTGCTTCTCAACATAGATGGGATGGTGGTATCCAATGCTGGATCGATCTGTTCATGCTGCTGCTAGGACGACCTTTCCTGGCTGAGTGAGTCGATCTGCTCCTATTGTCGCCTGACTCTGGATTCCAACTCCACGTGCTTTGATTCGAGGCCTTCAAGGCATAGTGCTTCCTCCTTCTTCTTCTTCTCCTCTTGCATCTTCTTTCTTGCACAACTTCTTTAGTCATCGTTCCAACCCGCAAACCCCTCAAACCACGGAACAACGCCTTTGCCTCGTGTTCTTCCCGGGTGTTTAGGATTCTTTAGGGTGCGCGTAAGCTCGTCGTCCTCTTTGTTGGGTGTGAACACCCCCGTTCAAGCTTCTTCGATTTTCATCAGAATTTCATCAATCACTTTTTTAAGACTTGCATTCACCATAATAGCCCCTGTCTTTGGGTCCAATTTCCCCCCATGCGCATAAAACCATGTCCTGCACCTCGAGGGCCAGGTCATTGTAACTGGAGTGACCCCTGCACTAATCATATCATTTTCGGATTGATCCCACTTAGGCAGGACCGTCTGGTACCCAGCTGGCCCCAGAGTATGGTGCCACTACTTTTTCGCAGCATTAATCTTGTTCTTTCTTGACCGTTCCTTAGCTAGTTCCGATTCCTTTAACTTCACGAAATTGTCCCGGTGATCTTTTGCCTTCACCAGTGCTCCCTCGAATTTTGGAGTCATCTTGTTTGCTTTGACGTACGCAGCCCATGCATTTTTCTTGAAGGTGTTGAATGCGATCGTCATCTTTTTAAGAGCATAGTTTCTGACTTTATTCAGATCTGCATCTGTCAAATTATCTGGTAGTGTGAAATGTGACATCAGCTCGGTGCAAAGCACATCTGTTACTCTTTCATCGACAAAACTAACTCCTTCTCGATCTCCCTTTGCTGGCTTTTTCCATTCGTGTGGAGATCGGGATTTGGTCCCTGACAATAACTCTGCATTGATTCTTGAACTTGGTCGCATTTTTCTTAGGTTCAAGCGGTTCGCCAGTTGATCTATTGATGGAATCAATGCTGAACCTTACGCCAGGGTCCAACTTTTTGGCCGGGCCTTGAACTACCCTATAGCTTGTAGAAGATTTGCTCGATGCGGAGGTCTAAAAGAAGAAAGATTGATTCATTAATAGATATACAACTCAATTAATACATGTAATGATCATCGGATGTCTTATATAATAAATATACCTCGCCGGTCTTTGTTATTTGAAGAACATTTTCTTCGTCAACATCGTTGTCGAATTCATCTATTCTCTCGTCTTCATCAAACATACAACCCTCACTGGAATTGTTTAGATATTGCGAGCTGCCATCCTGTTCATTTTCATGCTCGGGTTCGTGGAGCGTATGATGTTGAACAGAACCTCTTCTCCTTCTCTGCCGGTATTGTCCATACCTTGTATTAACTAACTCAAAAGAAAGATTAAACAATTTACAATTCAAATTAGAATGCATGCAATCAATATGGAAAAGTGAATCGTAGTACATAATATGCATCATCGAATATAGTCTCAAATATTATCGAATATAATCTCGAATACATCTCGAATATTATCACTAATACATCTCGAATATTATTAATTATATAATAACACTACTACAGATCCAGTAGATGTCTCGCGCGGCAGACGGTGGACACCCAAAGAGAAGGAACTATGACATGATCATAGTTCGGGTGAGATCCCTGAAGAACCTGCCAGGTATTGGAGAACCTAATGTCCAATGCATCCATGTACCGAAGGACGTGCTCGTCCTCCTCCCTGACATGTTGGTGTACCACCTCCGGCGGGGCCGTATGCCTCCGCACCGACAGTGGCCCATGCGAACGCCACCAAAGAAGATCCGGGTCGACGACGGGACCCGGGTTCCTCACCAAGTTGCGCGCCCCTAAAGGTAGCACCTCCCAGTGCCAGCCGGGTGGGGCCCAGTCCCGAACGTTGCCCCTCTGAAGCAGGACGTCGTCGTGAACGAGTCAACGATGAGGATGGGGACAGGCATCGTTGACTCCAAGAAGAAATTCTATGCAAATTAAAAAAATTAAATGCTTGATTGTGATTTCTTATATACGAGGAACCTTCAAAATCCTAACGGAATCTCTTAACCTTTCGACCCGTGAATTTTGCAAATACATAACAAATACTACTTGCAAATTAATACATATATAACAAACTTTTGCAAATACAACATTAAAATATGCAACTTTTGCAAATACTAATTGCTATACATTGGATCAAATGTCAAAATTCATCAACTTTTTTCTATACATATATTGGATTAAATTTTAAAATTCCTCAAATGTCAAAAATCCTTCACTTTTTTGTATACATCTAACTAATCATCTAGTAAAAAAATGTCAAAATTCATGCATCTATGTCAAAATTCGTCAAATGTCAAAATTCATCTATACATCTAATCATCTAATTATCAAAATTGTGTGTGTGTGTTCATCAAAATTGGGGGGGTGGCTTCGGGCCGGGGAGGGGCCGGCGGCCGCCATGGCGGCACACAGGGGGCGAGGGAGAGGGGGGAGAGGGGCAGCTCAGAGCTAGGCGACGGGGCGACGGCGAGGCGAGGCGAGTCGGGGGTGGCAACGGTGAGGAGCTCGGGGTCGGAGGAGCGGGCGCGGGCGGCGTCCGGGCGGCGTCAGGCAGGGCTGAGAGAGGAACGGGAACGAGCGGCATTAGAGATTGGCGAGAGGAGGCGAGACAGCGATGACATGGCGAGACGGCGACGGCCCGGGCGCCATCGGGGAGGCAAGACGGTGACGGCGTGGGCGGCGTCGGCGAGGCGAGACGGTGACGGTGTGGCGATGTCGCGAAGAGGAGAAGAATGCAGAGTAACTGTGAAAATTTTGAATTGTTGTATATATAAGGAGGCCTTTAGTCGTGGTTGGTGGCTCCAACCGCGACTAAAGACCCCCCTTTAGTCGCGATTGGATCCACCAACTGGGACTAAAGCTGAATTTCACCAGCCGAAGCGGCGGGAAATGAAACCCTTTAGTCACGGTTGGTGGCTCCAACCGCGACTAAAGGTGGGTCTTTAGTCGTGGTTGGAGCCACCAACCGCGACTAAAGGTGTGTTCCTGGCACTACGCACTGCGGTGGGAGTTTAGTCTCACCTCGCTAGTCGAGGGGCGCCTCGACCAGTTTATAAGCCCCGGCGCGGGCACTGCATTGAGCTCCTCACTAATGTAGGCCTTCTCGGCCTACCTCTGCTGCGATTCTCTGTGGGCCTACCGGGCCTTGCGGGCCTACATCCTGGCCCAGGTTGGGTTTCTAGTCATATGTAGGCTGTGGCGGCCCAGTAGGCATGATTTTTTTTTGAAAAAATCATTTTTTGTTTTTTGCTTTATTTATTTTCTCTTGTTTCTGATTTTTTGTGTGCTTTATTGAGAGTTAATGAGTGAATCTTTTTGCGTTAGGTCAAAAAAATTATAAACTTTCTGTTAGTGGCGGTAGTTTTCAAATTCGAATATTTTAAATTTGAATTATTTGAAATTTGTGTGCATCACTAGTTTGTGAATAACTTTACTTTAAAAATAAATTTTCCAGTGATTCTTTTTTCTACTGTTTAATGTTATCGTGTTTTATCATTATATCCAATTTGGTAATTCTTAGGTTATTTAAAAAATGAAATGCCTTTGTAACATGCGAATTTTCGCCTCAAACCCTGATACTTCGAAAGAGATTGTCCATTTTGTACACGAAGTGCATCCAGTTTTTGCCGTAACCCTCTTAACTTTTTAGCACATGCTATGAGGGTGAAATGATGATACCATGCCAAATTTCAACCTTTTCAGAGTTGTAGTGCTTATCAATTTTAGGGTCATTTAGCTCAAAAAATGAGTAAATGCATGAAAAATAGCAAATGAAGTCAGAAAGGGTTAAAAATTGATAGCCTCCCGTCGAATTGTGCATAATGAACGCACAAAAAGTCTGGAGTTGAAATAAGTTAAAAAACGAAATGGCTTTGTAACAAGCGAGTTTTCATGTGAAACCCTGATACTTCGAAAGAGATTGTCCATTTTGTACACGAAGTGCATCCAGTTTTTGTCATAACCCTCTCAACTTTTTAGCACATGCTATATGGGTGAAATGATGATACCATGCCAACTTTCAACCTTTTCAGAGTTCATTTGTAGTGCTTATCAATTTCAGGGTCATTTAGCTCAAAAAATCAGTAAATGCATGAAAAATAGCAAATGAAGTCGAAAAGTGTTGAAAATTGATGGCCTGCCTTCGAATGGTGCATACTGAACGCAAAAAAAGTCTAGAGTTGTAATAAGTTAAAAATGAAATCTCTTTGTAACAGGCAAGTTTTCGTGTGAAAGCTGATACTTCGAAAGAGATTGTCCATTTTGTACACGAAGTGCATCCAGTATTTGCCGTAACCCTCTCAACCTTTTAGCACATGCTATGTGGGTGAAATGATGATACCATGCCAATTTTCAACCTTTTGAGAGTTCATTTGTAGTTCTTATCAATTTCAGGGTCATTTAGCTCAAAAAAAATATCAGTAAATGCATGAAAAATAGCAAATGAAGTGAGAAAGGGTTGAAAATTGATGGCCTCCCTTCGAATGGTGCATACTGAATGCACAAAACACATAAGTACACTACTATTACAAATATTCCCTTCGGTTTGTTCGAAGTGGGACTTTCTAGATATATAAGTCCGGAAACTAACTAGAGAAGCCGGTCACATCCCAGAGTAGGATCTTTGGGTGTAAAAACTTTCCTTCGCATGTGTCCCTTTGCATCGTAACCATGGACAATCTTCATCATTTAACTTGATGCTCGGGTCAACATTCACTATGAGGGGAGCAATTTCATGAAACTTTTCATAATCTTCTGACATGTCTGTCTTGCCCTCCACTCCCACGATGTTTCTTTTCCCTGAAAGAACTATGTGGCGCTTTGGCTCATCGCATGATGTATTTGCTTCCTTATCTTTTCTTTTTCTAGGCTTGGTAGACATGTCCTTCACATAGAAAACATGCGCCACATCATTGGCTAGGACGAATGGTTCATCTGCGTACCCAAGATTGTTGAGATCCACTGTTGTCATTCCGTACTACGGGTCTTCCTTTACCCCGCCTCCTGTCAGATGGAACCATTTGCACCTAAACAAAGGGACCTTCAAATCAAGTCCATAGTCAAGTTCCCATATCTCCTCTATGTAACCATAGTATGTGTCCTTTGGCCCATTGTTGTTTGCTGCATCAAAGCGGACACCACTGTTTTGGTTGGCGCTCTTTTTATCTTGGACGATCGTGTAAAATGTATTCCCATTTATCTCGTACCCTTTGAAAGTTAATATATTCGAAGATGGTAACTTGGACAGCAAGTATAGGTCATCTTCAATAGTGTCATCATGCATGAGACGTGTCTGCAACCAACCGGCGAAAGTCACCGTTTGTTCATGTGTAATCCAGTTGTCAAACTTCTCCGGGTGTTTGGAGCGTAGTATATTCTTGTGTTGCTCGATATATGGAGCCACCAAGGCGGAACTTTGTAGAACTTTGTAGTGTGCTTGTGCCAAATAATGCACGTCTCGGCATATTAGTGAATTCTTTCCTAGCGTGCCTTTTCCACCCAGCCTGCCCTCATGCCACGATTCAGGAACACCTATTGGCTTAATGTCAGGAATAAAGTCAACACAAAACTCAATGACCTCCTCTGTTTCATGGCCCTTGGAGATGCTTCCTTCTGTCCTAGCACGATTATGAACATATTTCTTTAAGACTCCCATGAACCTCTCAAAGGGGAACATATTGTGTAGAAATATAGGACCCAGAATGGCAATGTCCTCAACTAGGTGAACTAGGACATGCGTCATGATATTGAAGAAGGATGGTGGGAACACCAACTCGAAACTGACAAGACATTGCACCAAATCATTCTCTAACCTTGGTAGGATTTATGGATCGATTACCTTCTGAGAAATTGCATTCAGGAATGCACATAGCTTCACAATGGCTAATCGAACGTTTTCCGGTAGAAGCCCCCTCGATGCAACTGGAAGAAGTTGCATCATAATCATGTGGCAATCATGAGACTTTAGGTTCTGGAACTTTTTCTTTGCCATATTTATTATTCCCTTTATATTTGACGAGAAGCCAGACGGGACCTTCATACTGAACAGGCATTCGAAGAATATTTCCTTGTCTTCTTTTGTCTTCCCATACATGCCCAAGAAGCCTAGCAGGTTCACGCAAAGATTCATCATCACATGCATCACATCGATTGCAGAGTGGACCTCGAGGTCTTTCCAATACGGTAGGTCCCAAAATATAGATTTATTCTTCCACATGGGTTCGCGTTTGTCAGCGTCCTTCGGAACAAATTGTGCACCAGGACCCTTGCCAAAGATTACTTTTAAATCCTTGGCCATATCAAGTATTTCATCACCCGTACGGTGGCAAGGCTTCTTCCGGTGATCTGCCTCACCTTTGAAATGCTTGCCTTTCTTTCTTCCGGGATGCCTACTCTGAAGAAATCGACGATGCCCCAGATACACATTCTTCTTACATTTGTCCAAATATATACTGCCAGTATCAACTAAATAGTGCGTGCATGCGTGGTATCCCTTGTTTGTTTTTCCTGAAAGGTTACTGAGAGCAGGCCAATCATTGATGGTTACAAACAGCAACGCATGTAGGTAAAATTCCTCCTAATCTTTCGCATCCCACGCATGTACACAGTTTCCATTCCACAGCTTTAAAAGTTCTTCAACCAATGGCCTTAGGTACACATCAATGTCGTTGCCGGGTTTCTTGGGGCCTTGTATGAGCACTGGCATCATAATGAACTTCCACTTCATGCACAACCAAGGAGGAAGGTCATAGATACATAGAGTCACAGGCCATGTGCTATGATTGTTGTTCTGCTCCCCAAATGGATTAATACCATATGCACTTAAACCAAACCATACATTCCTTGCATCCTTTGCAAAGTCCTGCCACTTTCTCTCGATTTTTCTCCACTACGACCCGTCAGCGGGCACTCTCAACTTCACGTCTTTCTTACGGTCTTCGTTGTGCCATCGCATCAACTTGGCATGCTCTTTGTTTTGGAATGAACATTTCAACTGTGGTATTATAGGAGCATACCACATCACCTCGGCAAGAACCTTCTTCCTGGGGCTCTCGCCCTCAACATCACCAGGGTCATCATGGCCGATCTTATAGTGCAATGCACAGCATACTGGACATGCATTCAAATCCTCGTACTCATCGTGGTAGAGGATGCAGTCATTAGGGCATGCATGTATCTTCTCGACCTCTAATCCTAGAGGGAAGACAGCCTTCTTTGCTTCATACGTACTGTCTAGCAATTCATTGTCCTTTGGTAGCTTCTTCTTTAACATTATCAGCAACTTTTGAAATGCCTTGTCAGATACACCATTCTCTGCCTTCCATTACAGCAATTCCAGTGTGGTACCCAGCTTTTTATTGTCATCTTTGCAATTTGGGTACAACCCTTTTTTGTGATCCTCTAACATGCGTTGCAACTTCAGCTTCTCCTTTTCACTTGCGCAGTTTCTCTTTGCATCGGCAATGGCCCAACCAAAATCATCGGCGGGCTCATCTTATGCCTCTTTTTCAGCTCCTCCCACATTGTCGGCTCAGCTTCTTCCCCCATTGTTGTACCATCGTATTCATGGAACCCATTTTCAGGATAGTTGTCATCATCCTCTTCTTCTTCATTCTCTTCCATTAGGACCCCTCTTTCTTCGTGCTTGGTCCAACAGTTATAGCCGGACATGAAACCGGACTCAAACAGGTGGACGTGAATGGTTCTTGAGTTAGAGTAATTTTGATCATTCTTACAGCCAGCACATGGAAAATACATAAAACCATTCGGACGCTTGTTTTCCTCAGCCGCAACCAGAAAAGTATGCACGCCATTAATGAACTAGGGAGAGCATCGGTCCTCGTACATCCATTGTCGGCTCATCTTCATTACACAACACCGAAAGACCAAATTAATACAAGTTCGTACATAAAGTTCAGACACACTTGTTCTCATAAAACAACATACAAACTCTCTAGCTAAAGCATTTAAATGCAACAACAAATGCGATCAACATCGCAACTAAGGTAACAATTGATCCAACAACATAGTGATACCAAGCCTCACTACCAATGACATATCTTTTAAATTTTCTAATCTTCAAGCGCATTGCACCCATCATGATCTTGTCATCATCGACAACATCGGCAACATACAACTCCGGTTTGATATTCTCTTCTTCAACTCTTTTCAATTTTTCTTTAAAATACTCGTTTTCTTTTTCAACTAAATTTAACTTCTTGACAAGAATATCTATGTCGGTTGGAATCTCCGGTTCACATACCTCCTAGATAAAAATATCTATGTCAACTTGATTGGCATAATTTTCATAAACATGAAATGCAACAAAGAGTTATAAAAGAGAGTATGTATATACCCCATCCGCATCATAAACCGGACGAGGGCCGACGGGGACGGATTTCAAAACCATGCCACTATGTATAACAAACAACCATATAGGTAAGAAAACTATACAAGTAACTAACTAAATCTTACAAAGATGGTTTTTGTATAAAAAGGATAAGAACAAGGGGCTCACCAAGGGGGTGCCGGCGACGGGACGGTGCGGGCGATCGACAGTGGTTAGGACGGGGACGGGAAGGCACTAAGTAAACACCTACAAATGCAAAGTAAGAATTTAATTTGAGCTCAAATTTCATAAATCAAATAAACTACCACATACAAACTAAAACCCACAAATTACTATATTTATAGAGCTAATCTAGCAATGAGAGATGAAAGGACAAAGTTGCTAACCGTTGTGAACACTTGGATGGATGGGATGCCTCCAAATCTTGACAAATTTTGGCAAAAATGGACGATGAGCTCGAGGAAGAGAGGAATAACGGAGAGGAGAGGAAAGGGGAAGAACAGATGACTCTGCTTGGGCTGGCGCCAAAGGGTTTCAATATAGGGAGACCTTTAGTCCCGGTTGATGGCTCCAACTGTGACTAAAGGTTAGCCTATAGTCCTGGTTGGAGCCACAAACCGGGAATAAAGGTTTCCATGGGGCCCCAGGCTGACGCCAGCCTGCCACCACACCTTTAGTGCCGGTCCGTGGCACGAACTAGGACTAAAGGTCCGTAACGAACCGGCACTAATGATCCCCGTCATGAACCGGCACTAATGATCACATTAGTGACGGTTCAAAAGCCAACCGCGACTAATGAGGCGGACAAAAGGTCTGTTTTCTACTAGTGTGTGCCACTCAGTGAATTTCTTGATGAACAAATTGCTAGATTCAATGCTGAAACTGATAAAATTACTGAAACTGAGCACTATGAGACACTTGCTAGACCTATCTCTCCTAGGTATGAATTTCCTAATATACCTAAGGGTTATGTTATGGAAGGAGAGGTAGCTAGGGACTTTCTAGTTTGTAAGGATAGAGATGATATTAAGAAATTATTATGCAAGTGGAAGGAAATATTTGAATGCTAGAATGCAATATGATCCTAAGTTTGCTAGTTCACCTATATTTCTTATTGATAAGGATTATGAATTCTCTATCGATCCTGAGTTAATTACTTTGGTTGAATCTGATCCTTTCCATGGTTATGAATCTGAAACTGTTGTGGCACATCTTACTAAATTGAATGATATAGCCACCCTATTCACTCATGAGGAAAAAAATCATTATTACTACATTCTTAAATTGTTTCCTTTCTCATTAAAGGGTGATGCTAAGATATGGTTTAATTCTCTTGCTCCTGGTTGTCTACGTAGTCCCCAGGATATGATATATTATTTTTCTAAAAAAAATTCCTACCCATAAGAAACAAGTTGCCTTGCAGGAAATATTTAATTTTGTGCAAATTGAAGAAGAGAGTCTTCCACAAGCTTTGGGAGGCTTCTCCAATTACTTAATGCTTTGCCTGATCATCCTCTCAAGAAAAAAGAAATACTTGATATCTTTTATAATGGACTAACCGATGCTTCTAGGGACCACCTAGATAGTTGTGATGGTTGTGTTTTCAGGGAACGAACTGTTGAACAAGATAAACTACCATTGAATAATATACTGAGCAATGATAATGATTGGACTATTCCCGAACCACTTTCAAAGCCAACTCCAAAGAAAAGAGGTATTCTATTTCTCAGTCCTGAAGATATGCAATAGGCAAAGAAATCTATGAAATAAAAAGGTATTAAAGCTGAAGATGTTAAGAATTTACCACCTATTGAAGAAATACATGGTCTCGGTACCCCGACACAGGTAGTAGAGGTAAATTCTCTCTATAGATTTGATGAAGGTGATCCTTATAATAAGTCTGTTGGCCAATGCTTGGATGAGTTTGATAACTTTATTGTTAAACAAGAGAATTTCAATGCTTATGTTAGTAGACAATTGAAACATAATGCTTACATTCTTGATCGCTTGGGTGACTGTATGCGTAGAACTATCAATGATCTTAAGCTTATTAGTAAACATGCTTCCAAGGTAACTACTCAAGTAGAACAAGTACTTAAGGCACAAAATGATTTGCTTAATGAGATGAATAGTAAGAATAATGATCATTCTGTTAGAGTTGTTACTAGAGGTGGTAGAACGACTCGGGAACCTTTGTATCCTAAGGGCCATCCTAAGAGAATTGAGCAAGATTCTCAGAGAATTAATATTGGTACACCTAGTCACCCTGGTAATAAAAAGGAAAAGAATGATGATAGGATTGTGCATGCTGCTAGTGAACCTGTTATAGATACACCTAAAACCCAAATGATATTTCTATTTTTTATGCTGAGACACAATCTGGTGATGAACATGAGCCTAGTGATAGTATTAATGATGATGTTCATGTTGATGCTCAACCTAGTAATGATAATGATGTGGAAATTGAACCTTCTCTCGATCTTGATAACCCACAATCTAAGAATAAAAGATATGATAAAAGAGACTTTGTTGCTAGGAAGCATGGTAAAGAAAGAGAACCATGGGTTCAGAAACTCATGCCTTTCCCTCCTAAACCATCCAAGAAAAAGGATGATGAGGACTTTGAGCACTTTGTTGAAATGCTTAGACATGTCTTTTTGCGTATGTGTTTGACCGATATTCTGAAAATGTCTCCTTATGCTAAGTATATGAAAGATATTGTGTGTAATAAAAGAAAGATATCAGAAGCTGAGATTTCCACCATGCTTGCTGATTATACTTTTAAGGGTGGAATATCAAAGAAACTAGTAGATCCCGAAGTACCTACTATACCATGCTCTATTAAAGGAAATTATGTTAAAACTGCTTTTTGTGACCTTGGAGCTGGTGTTAGTGTTATGCCTTTCTCTTTGTATCGTACAATTCATTTGAATAAGTTGACATCTACTGAAGTCTCTTTGCAAATGTCTGATAAATCAATTGCTATACCTATCGGTATTTGTGAGGATGTGCCTATCGTAGATGCAAATGTTACTATCTTAACAGACTTTGTTATTCTTGATATTCCCGAGGATGACAGTATGTCGATCATCCTTGGTAGACCTTTTTGAATACTATAGGGGTTGTTATTGATTGCAACAAGGGCAATATCACTTTTCGTATTAATGGTAATGAGCACACTGCACACTTTCCGAAGAAACAATCTCAAGTTCATAGTATCAACTCCATTGGAAAATTTTCAACAATTATTATAGGAGATTTTGAATTCCCTCTCACTACTGCCAAAAATAAATATGATATACTTAGTGTTTGGGACATGCATAACCCCATTGAGGTAACCTAGTGCTATTCGAAAATACTCTGGTTCTGTGTCATTTGAAAAAAGTTTGTCAATAAGACTTGGTCAACCTTATTGATGGATTCTTTTTTATGAGCATGAGATGGATGAATTTAGGAAGCACAACCTTCTGTACCCAACTTTTATTTTCTTTTACTTAGTTTAAATAAAGTAAAAATGGATTATTTTTATGTTTTCTGAGTTATCCATGCAATAAAAAAATGACCTAAAATAAAAATTCTTCAAATGTCGTGAAATTGTAGTATGATTTTTCTGGAATATTTAATAATTTCTCGTACTGAGAACACATTGGGGGGCTGCACCAGTGGACCCCAAGCCTGCAGGGCGAGGCCACCCCCTGGTCGCGCCCCCCTCGCTTGTAGGTCCCACGTAGGCCCCCCTCACTTATTCCAGCACACATCCACTTTGTCTTCCTCCATAAAAAATCACTCCATTGCTCAAACCCATGTTCTATCTCATTTTGCTGACTTTTTTGATCTCCTTAGCTCCATTTGCAAAACTGTTTTGGTGGATTGATTTTCAGTATGTGACTCCTCCAATAGTCCAATTAGTTTTCTTCTAGTGTTTTATATATTGCAAATTTTTGTTGCTGTGGTGACCTTGTTCTTGAGCTTGCATGTCAAATCTATATGGTCCCAAGTAGTTTTGATGCATAATATAACCTCTAGGCACTTGTAGGAGTAGTTGACATGAGTTTTGTTGAGTTTTGTTCACCTTTATTTTGAGTCACTAAAAATTTCAAAAAAAATTCAAAGAAAGAAATGATGAGGAGATTGTTAAGAGGCTCTTCAATCTAGGGCTCTAAAGAAGATGAAAATGAGGTGAAGAAGAAGTCCAAATACAATCTTCCTCGCGCCGCAAAGGCTTGTCCATGTGAATGGCCAAGTGATGCATTCTTGAGGGAGGCCAGAATTCATGAAGATTTCTATTATTTGGCAGAGAATGTAGGCATCATCGATTTCCTCAATGATAAGTGTGACCAATACCTCCTACTCACTAATATCTTCGTGCAAAACTTTCACTTTTATCCTAGGAAAAATCCTCCCATGGTAGAATTTCATTTATATGATGTGCCTAAGAAGATGACACTTTACGATTTTTCCAATGTTTGCAAATTACCTTATGAGGGCAACATCAGTGAACCACGTCATAGAGACATGTAGGACTTTATTGCCTCAATCACTGTGGGGGGAGAGAGAGGGGTGTCAAAGGCAAGAGCATCTGGTTTACATTTTCCTATTCTACGCTATTACTCATTATTTGCGGGGAGATGTTTAGTTGGTCATGGGGAGAGTGGAAGCCTTAGTGCTCCCGACCTTGCCATTCTGTGCCACGCTTTACTTGCTGATAGAACTTTTAGTCTGGGCGCTATGGTTGCCCAACGGCTGAACCTAAACCGTTCGATGGGTCCCATATTCGGAGGTATCTATGCTTCTCGTCTAGCCAAACACTTTAAGATACACTTTAGGCCTGACAAGGAAGAGGAAATGTGGTTGTCTACAAGATATTTAGACTATGACAGTATGGTGGCACACGATTTTATTAGGAAGAATAATGGTAGAAGGTTGCTTTAAAACTTAGTATTTAGTCAAGGTACTTGTGGAATTATTACTCTGTCTGGTTCTTCTTTGTTCGATATCCATTCAGGCAGGTACACTATTATACCCGGGGACATCTACAGATATTGGGGTCTGTCGCAACCCTCAACACCTGAGCCGACACCAGCTATTGATCTATACGAGAATCCGATTTTTCAGTGGGAGCCACGAGAGCTCGCTAATCAGTGGAACCTTCAGTACCTTCCGGAGTACCCAGGAGAGGGTTATTTCCAGCCATGGCCCTATACCAACTTAGGTCAAAATCCTAAGCTTGGGGGAGTACGTATTTCTCACCGACATTACATTCATGTTCGCACATTCATCTTAGTAGTCGGTGCTTATACTCTTTCATCGTATCATCCATAGTAGTTTATTTCTCTTTTCCGCTTTCTTCTTGTGTGCTTAATTAAAACTTGAAGAAAATCAAATAAAATAGTTCTAGCTTTACTTTTTAATGTGTTTAGTTGTAGTATTAAAAGAAAACCCAAAAAGATTTCTCGTTCTTCTTTTGCCTGTTGGGAGCTTTCCTGTGTAAATAGTTTTTCTTGTTCTTGTTTTAAAATTTTCTTTCTTTGGGTTGTAAGGAGAAGACCACAATGAAAATGTTGAGTGGCTCTCATACGCACTATTTTTTATCTATTAATGGGCCAATATTACCTTGTCTTCTCCTTTGAGCTATTATTTGCAGATTCCAGCTTAGTCCAATGCACGTGCACTCTCATTATTACTTACACATCGTTCAATTGTGCAAGTGAAAGGCAATAATCACGATATATGACGAGATGATTGAGATGCAGAAAAGCTGGTATGAACTTGACCTATTTTGTTTTTGTAAATATGATTAGCTCATCGTTCTGAATTCAGCTCATTATGAATGAAACATGGTTGCAATGACAATTAGAGATTATAGTTACTCATGCCATGTGTAATTAGCTAGGAGTGTATAATGGTTTTTCATTGAATGCCAACATGCATTTTAAAATGGTTGTGATGTAGTGTAACGACCCAACCTAAAAGGTCAAGTCTCCGGTGTTTCCGTACCATCCCAAGATCATGCTGGTACACACACGATACATCAATGTATATATCAAAGGGAAATCACACAGCATTGTATTAATCAAAATCTCATATCGAGTCCTTTATTACAATAAAGATTACAATAAAGTGGCCGAAGGCCAACTCATGAGAATAACTAAGTCTTGCGGAAGCGTCGAAGGTAGGTGAGTCCATCTGACTCCAAGGGCATCTCACTGAGCATAGAACGTGTCCTCACTCCTGGTCGGAAAAGTACTCTGCAACATGATACGTTGCAGCCGTGTAGGTCAGCATATGGAATATGCCGGCAAAGTCACAAGAGAAGGGTGAAAAGATAATCATCTAGTCTATATGCATATATGGCAGGTGGGGTGGTAAGTTTTGCGTAAAGCCAATTTTTTCCTACATCAGGAAAGGGCTAAGCAAAATATTACTAATTTGGTTGATTAATGAGATGGTTCCACCAACCATTTCTCATACCCAAAATTATTAAATACCCACATCATCATATTAATTGTGTTGAGAGTTCCGGAAGTTTCAATTCCTTTGGCTCAAGTCGTCCATGACCGTGGACACGGCTAATCGATTAGGTTTTGAATACTCTGCAGAGTTTTGCACACGTTCCCCACAAGATTTGATCGCCTCCGTTTGATTTCTCGCACTTCAGGGTGTTTGAGAAACGGATGACCAAAACATGGTCTTCCAAAGGGTTTCCCTGCGACTCTGTCGGTGCCCATCCTTTCCTACCGTTCTTCTACCTCTCGTAGCACCGCCTGTCCAGGGTCACCACGATATCCAACCAAGCCAGAGCCCATAATGACTTGTGGCTGTGCAGGTAAGCCTTGGGTCTTGAAGCACCCATCCATCTCTTTGTGCCTGGGTGGACCTTTCCGCATGAATACTGGCCATCTCCAGCATCACCTAGGCAAATCCACTGGTTTCTCCAGGGTGCCGTTCAACCATCATCCACCCAGAGGTATGTTGAAAACTCGGAGTCTTAAATCTTGATCATTATGTAGGTCTTGAAA
Organism: Hordeum marinum; assembly: GCA_022496015.1. Lineage (NCBI taxonomy): Eukaryota > Viridiplantae > Streptophyta > Magnoliopsida > Poales > Poaceae > Hordeum > Hordeum marinum. Next base: position 473,801,869 of record CM039676.1, read on the forward strand.
TTATTAACTCTCTCAACTCTCATGAATCACACAACCAACCCCGTCTACTAATAGCATAGCAAAAGGTAAAACAACGTTTCCCGGGGCCAATGTGTCAAAGAGGTTGAGGGGGGTACCTACCACATGATACTACTACAATGTAACCAAGTTTCCAACTAACCTATCTTGCATGCAATTGGGGAGATGGTAGAACTAATGCATATAAAACATGGGTAAACATGGTCAAAGTGACTTGCCTGATTGATGATCTTCATACGTGAGTGACTCTAAGTAACAAGCTTCGCACTCCGGATAATCTAACGAAGCAAACAAGCACTCAATAAGCATACAACAAAATATTGTAACTCACAAACATCAACCAAGAACTAGTAAACAATCAAGACAAAAGAATGCACAACTCTCAAGTAAGAAAACACACAAAGTTTTGTTTACTAGGAGGTGATTGATAAAACACTACTGTCTTAATAAAACTATTTTGAATCTAAGTTTGTTGAGAAAACTTTTGTAAAGTTTGTAAAAGTTTTGATAAACACTAAATGGAATAAATATAGTTTTACTAACAAGAGAACAAAACAAAACTATTACTAACTAGTTGTTTTAATCAAATTAACCTATTTGAAAAGAAGTTGTGATTCCTATGTTAAATAAAATTAAACTAAGCAAATTTATATTTTTATTAACAGTGAGTGAAAACACTAAATGTTTATTAACAGGACCTACTAAACAAATGAAACCAAATCTAAATCAAACTAATTAAGATTGAGTTTATAAAACTATATTATAATACTAAGCAGATTCTGTTTATAGCTAAAACACTATTCAAAATCATCCTAAAAATCCTCAAACTAAACATGGAGATAGTCCTAACCAATATCAAACAGTAGCAAAAAGAAACATATCAAAATCTATTTTCAAACTCTAGTTATTCAGATTTGAAGATTTTGAGCAAATTTGATTAAATTCAAGTTTTATAGTTCAAATTTGAAATTTAAAAGTACAGGGTGAAACTACATGAAAAGTGTGAGCTATTGCAAAAAGAATCAACTCAAAACACTAAATAGATTAAAATATATAGCTAAAACAAATTTGAAAACATTCTGTTAATTAAAACAAAACTGAAAAAGAAACCTGACTTTGCAACGGCCAGGGGGCTACGTGGCGCGATCCTATTGGCTAGCGAGCGCGTGCGGTAGGTGATTTAGAGCGGGCGACCGGTCGGTAGAGGATACCGGTTCGGATTTAAATCCGTTCTAATCTCGGTCGTTGATTCAGGATCCGATGGTCGAGGGGAGCTTACGGGGAAAAGTCGCCGGCGTCGGAGATCTCCGGCGAGTCTGGAACGGCAAAGACGACGGCGTTGGTGCTCCAGTGGTCGGGGAAGACGGGGAAGTGGTCCGGGCGACGGCGACGGTTCTCCGGAGTCAATTGGTGAGGTCGGTTGGGCGAGAGGTGGACGGAATCGGTGGCTACGGTCGACGGGAGGTCCGGTGGGGGTGGGAACTCCGGCGAGCAATTGCGCGGTCTTCCGGCGAGGGACAGAGGGGGCTCGGGGGAAAATGAAAGGCGGGGCTGTGGGGCTCTTATATAGGTGCTCGAGGGTGCGGGGAGTTAAGAGAGGAGAGAGATCCGGCGAGGGGAGGAAACGGCCGGCGAGTCTCCGGCGCGTGCGGGGGAGGGAGAAGATGACCGTTCGGTGAAATGGTCGATCGGGTGGGGTCTAGCGTCAGTGAGAGGAGGGCGTGTCCGTTACGCGCGGTCGGCCGGTCGGTAGTAAATGCGCGAATAACTGTCGTGGGCCGGCCCGTTTAATACCGGAAACGGTTACCGTTTCTTTTTAATAATTTTCCAGAGACATTCAAAAGCTTTTAAAGCATTCAAATCATCTCTAAATATAGGGGTATTATATATCACAATTAACAGAATAATAAATGCTATTTAATGAACATTTCTATTCTGTCATTTGAACATTTTGAAAAAAATATTATTTTCAGAAATTGCCTAATTGTTTTTAAACCCTTTTTGCAAATATTTTCAAAATAACTCCTGGTTATTATTGTTCAAATATATCACCAATTAGTCCCTGGTGTGGAGTGTCATGTTACTCCTCTCTTATTTGAACTTTTAACCAAAATTTCAAATAGGTGAAAGCAACTTAGGGAAAAGTAGAAAGAGCTTTCTGAAATCCAGAAGAGACATTTCAACAAACACATACATTCAAGCAATGATGCTGCTAGATGCATAGCTATAATCATAACATTCCAAAATGAAATTTTGGGATGTTACAAACCTTAAAATGAATCTCGCCCTCGAGATTCGGGTTGGCTAGAAAATAGGTGCGGGTGGTCTCTACGGAGATCTTCTTCGCGTTCCCAGGTGGCTTCTTCCTCAGTGTGGTGACTCCACAGAACTTTGCAGAACTTGATGATCTTGCTGCGGGTAACTCTGTTGGATGTCTCGAGGATCTTGACAGGCTTCTCCTCGTAAGTCAGATCATTGTCAACCTGTATGGCCTCTAGGGGCACTGTATCTCCCAAAGGAATATCAGCCATCTCGGCATGACATTTCTTCAGCTGTGACACGTGGAACACATCATGAACTTCGGATAATCCTTCTGGCAATTCCAGTTTGTATGCAACTTCGCCTCTACGTTCAAGAATTTTGTAGGGGCCTATGAATCTGGGTGCTAATTTTCCTTTAACACCAAATCTCTTGATTCCTCGAAGCGGGGATACACGAAGATATGCTCTGTCTCCCACTTCATATGTCACTTCTTTATGTTTGCTGTCAGCATAACTCTTCTGTCGAGATTGAGCTATCTTGAGTTTGTCACGAATCAACTTGACTTTCTCTTCAGAATCTCGGATAAGGTCGGGACCAAAAATTTGTCGGTCTCCAACACCATCCCATGTCAGTGGTGTTCTGCATCTCCTTCCGTATAAAGCTTCGAAAGGGGCCATCTTTAGACTGGTCTGATATCTGTTGTTGTATGAGAATTCTGCGTAAGGCAAGTTATCGTCCCAACTAGAACCATAGTCTAGTGCACAAGCTCTCAACATGTCTTCCAGAATCTGGTTGACTCTCTCAGTCTGTCCATCTGTCTACGGATGAAAGGTTGTACTGAACTCTAGCCTTGTACCCAAAGTTTCATGTAACTGATGCCAAAACTTTGAGGCAAACTGTGTTCCTCAATCTGACACGATACTCCTCGGAACTCCATGCAGACATACGATCCTGGTCATATATATCTTGGCTAGCTTAGCACTGGTATAGGTGGTTTTCACTGGAATGAAATGAGCTACCTTGGTCAAGCGATCTACCACTACCCAGATGGAATCATAACCTGAACGGGTCCTGGGTAATCCTGTGATGAAGTCCATACCAAGCTTTTCCCATTTCCACTCGGGTATCGGCAGAGGTTGGAGTAACCCTGCTGGTTTCTGATGTTCTGCCTTTACTCGCTGACAAACATCACATATTGCAACATGTTCCGCAATATCTTTCTTCATACCTGTCCACCAATAACTTTCCTTTAAATCCAGATACATCTTAGTATTGCCTGGGTGTATCGAGTAAGGTGAATCGTGGGCTTCCTGAAGTATCAACTTCCTGAGCTCTGGGTCATTGGGCACATAGATTCGGTTCTCAAACCACAAAGTTCCGTGTTCATCCTCACGAAAACCTTTAGCTTTACCATCTTCCATTCTCTGCTTAATCTCAGTTATCTCCTTGTCCAATTTCTGGGCTTCACGAATTCTTTCGGTCAAGGTGGACTGAATTTCCAGTGTAGCAACATATCCTCTTGCAACTATCTCTAGCTTGAGCTCTCTGAGATCATCGGCTAACTCTTGGGGTAATCCTCCCGCTGTGACTGTGTTCACATAAGTTTTCCGACTCAAGGCATCGGCTACAACATTAGCCTTACCTGGATGGTAATGTAATCTCATGTCATAGTCCTTGATTAACTCTAACCATCTCCTCTGTCTGAGGTTCAACTCTTTCTGCGTGAAAATGTATTTCAGGCTCTTATGATCGGTGTAAACATCACAACTATTTCCAATAAGAAAATGTCTCCAGGTCTTGAGTGCGTGCACTACGGCTGCTAGTTCCAAATCATGGGTGGCATAATTCAACTCATGAGGTCGTAGTTGTCTGGATGCATAAGCTACAACCTTTCCATCTTGCATGAGTACTCCTCCAAGTCCTTGACGTGAGGCATCACAATAAACTTGGAAATCCTTCCGAATATCGGGCAAGATCAATACTGGGGCTGTGACCAAACGTTTCTTCAACTCCTGAAAACTGGCTTCACATTCCTCAGTCCAAATATACTTAGATTCTTTCTTCAACAACTCTGTCATGGGCTTGGCAATCTTTGAGAAATTCTCAATGAACCTCCGGTAATAACTAGCAAGTCCGAGGAAACTGCGGATCTCCTTAACTGAGGTGGGTGACTTCCACTCGGTGACGGCTTCAACCTTAGCGGGGTCCACTGCTATTCCATCTTCGGAAATAACGTGTCCAAGGAATCCGACTTCCGTCAGCTAGAATTCACATTTGCTGAACTTGGCATATAACTGATGCTCTCTAAGCTTCTCCAGAACTAAACGCAAATGTTCTTTGTGTTCTTCCTCGTTATTGGAGAATATCAATATGTCATCGATGAACACCACAACAAACTTGTCCAGGTATTCCATGAATACTTTGTTCATCAAACTCATGAAGTAAGCAGGAGCATTTGTCAAACCAAAAGACATGACGGTATACTCATACAAGCCATACCTTGTGGTGAAAGCTGTTTTGGGTATATCCTGTTCACGAATTTTCAATTGGTGATACACTGATCGAAGATCAATCTTGGAGAATACTTTGGCTCCCACTAGCTGATCGAACAAGTCATTAATCATCGGAAGAGGGTACTTGTTCTTGATAGTCACCTCGTTCAATGCACGATAATCGACTACCATCCTCAAGGTTTTATCCTTCTTCTCTACCAAAAGAACTAGGGCTCCCCAAGGTGAAGAACTTGGGCGAATATACCCTTTGTCCAACAACTTCTTAACTTGCTTCTTGATTTCTAATAGATCATTTGCGGGCATCCGATAGGGTCTCTTGGAAATTGGGGCTGTTCCTGGCAGTAACTCTATCAAGAACTCAATTTCTCTATCTGGTGGCATGCCTGGTAATTCTTCTGGGAATACATTCGGAAAGTCTTTTACCACAGGTACTTCCTCCTGAACGACTCCTGTGAGAGAATTTAACCGAGCACTCATCCGTGTGCGTCGGGATACATACTTAATCCTCTTGTTCTCTCGGGCGGTGAGCAAGATAGACTTGTTGGGACAGTCAAGGTTTCCTTCATACTTGGTCATCCAATCCATGCCTAGGATTACATCCAATCCTTGGGATTCTAGGACGATGAGGTCGGTGGGAAAAACATGGTTCCCTATATTAAGTTTCAAAGCATGGCATCCTATCCCTGCCATCATCATACCTCCTGGGGAACTGACCTTAATGGGCTGACTAAGGGTTCTGGTCGGCAAACCATACTTATCCACAACTACCCTTGATATGAATGAATGAGTTGCACCGGAATCAAAAAGTACTGTAACTGGACGTGAATGCAATAAAAACTTACCAACCACGGTCTCGGGTTGATCATAGACTTCTTCCACGTCGAGGTGGTTCACCTGGGCACGAGGAAAAGGGTTTGGCTTCTTGGCTGCGGAGTTGCCGTTTTCATTTCCCTGCTTGCTCTGGGGACACTCAGTAGCATAGTGCCCTGTCTTCTGGCACTTGAAACAGGTGATGTGACTCAGATCCTTCTGAGTAGGAACGTGACGGTGCTGGTTGTTGTTCCCATTCCCATTGTCAGTCTTGAAATTGCCATGGTTGAGACGGGCATTCCCATTTCCTCCATGATGGTGGCCTCCATGGTTGTGCACAGCATGAGTGTGCTTTCCAAACTTACTGTTTCCTGATCCGGTATTCCCCGAGTACGGGGAGTAGTGAAGCTTCTGATGAGCTCCAGAGTTGAACTTCCCCTGAGTGTACTTCCTCTTGCGGTTCTCAATCTGCTGTTGTTTACCTTCCAGAATAAGTGCCTTATCCACCAGCTCTTGGTAGTTGTTGAAATTAGCCACTACCAGCTGCATGCTCAACTCATCGTTGAGTCCTTCCAGAAATTTCTCTTGCTTGGCCGCATCATTGGCCACATCTCCTGGGGCATAACGTGCCAATGTGTTGAACTCTTCCACATATTGGGCCACAGAGCGATTACCCTGGCGCAAGTTGCGAAACTCGCGCTTCTTCAGACTCATGGCTCCAGCTGAGACATGAGCGGTGCGAAAAGCTTGCTGGAACTGCTCCCAAGTTACATCAGCAATAGGATATGTGGTGGTGTAGTTCTCCCACCATGATGCTGCTGGTCCTTCCAGTTGATGTGCGGCAAATCGCACTTTCTCAGCGTTAGTGCATCCAGCGGTGTTGAGCTCTCTCTCCATCTTGCGGAGCCAGTCATCTGCCACAATGGGCTCAGTGCTGCTGGAGAAAGTTGGAGGATTCAACCTCAGAAAACGGGTGAGATTGTCAGTCTGGGGTGGATGTTGGTGGTTGTTGTTCTGGTTGTTGGTCTGATTTTGAATCAATAACTGCATCAGTGCATTCTGCTGCTGAAGGAGTTGAGTGAGTTCCGGCGGAAAAGTGAAATCGGTCTCACGTCGTGGAGGCATCTTGCTGTTTTTAGAGGGGTGAGAATTAGAATAGAACAAGGGTCTAGAAGAAATTCACTACCCATATGCAATGCAACAAACATATCACACCAAACACTCATTCATTTATTCAATCAACGTCAAACATCGGGAATACAAATCTCAAACAACTAAGCATCGACCTACGCTTTAACAACGAAAATAAAAGATACATGGAGGGCATAACTAATGTTTTTCCTCAGAAGTGCATAGTCGTAGGTCCTCCGGTGGTGCTTTCCTCATAGTCTTCATCGTCGCTGATGAAGGGTGCCATGTCTCCTTCGGGGTGAAGGTTTTCCCCCATGTCTAGCTGCTCCTCCAGAGTTGCGATGCGTGCATTCTGCTCATCAATCCTCTCTAGGAAGTCCTTAACTTCATGCTCGTGTTCATAGTTGGCCTCTCGCAGATCAGCTTCAAGGTCCAGCTCGCGGTTCATCAGATTCTTGATTGTCTTTGTATCAGCACGAACTCGAAGCTCCAGAGTCCTGATGTGAGTCTCCAGGGTCTGGATATAGGAAATAGTGGTGTCTGAAGTGGGAGGAGTTATGATGTTTCCATTGGCATCTCTGCGACAAACCACGCTGAGTCCTGGTGAAATGGTTCCACCTCTGTATTCCTCCTGAATACGTCCAAGGGCACGATGAATGGCCATGTCTCTCCCAAGTATCCAACTGGGTGCCACGAACTTGAAGTCGATGGGTTTCTTCCGATTCCCAAAGGTCTTCCCTCGGATGTGCACCTCGATCCTGTAGCGTCCATCTTGGGGAAATGACATGATAGGAATCCCGGTGATGCTCGGCAAAGCAATCCTTACGTCTTTGACGATCCTCATCAGCTCCTTACCAAAGGGCATCGTTGCGTCAGGCTGGCAAAACTCCGTGATCAACACTGGGATGAAGGTGGCCATCTATAAATTTTGAAATAATCGGAGAGAAATCAGAAATGAGTAGATGAGAGTATAAGAATTTAAAGACAAAGAGAAACAATCCTAAGGCTTTCCAATCCTAGAGGTTACGTCCTACGGTCAGCGTGTGCTCTGATACCATTTCTGTAACGACCCAACCTAAAAGGTCAAGTCTCCGGTGTTTCCGTACCATCCCAAGATCATGCTGGTACACACACGGTACATCAATGTATATATCAAAGGGAAATCACACAGCATTGTATTAATCAAAATCTCATATCGAGTCCTTTATTACAATAAAGATTACAATAAAGTGGCCGAAGGCCAACTCATGAGAATAACTAAGTCTTGCGGAAGCGTCGAAGGTAGGTGAGTCCATCTGACTCCAAGGGCATCTCACTGAGCATAGAAAAGTACTCTGCAACATGATACGTTGCAGCCGTGTAGGTCAGCATATGGAATATGCCGGCAAAGTCACAAGAGAAGGGTGAAAAGATAATCATCTAGTCTATATGCATATATGGCAGGTGGGGTGGTAAGTTTTGCGTAAAGCCAATTTTTTCCTACATCAAGAAAGGGCTAAGCAAAATATTACTAAGTTGGTTGATTAATGAGATGGTTCCACCAACCATTTCTCATACCCAAAATTATTAAATATCCAAATCATCATATTAATTGTGTTGAGAGTTCCGGAAGTTTCAATTCCTTTGGCTCAAGTCGTCCATGACCGTGGACACGGCTAATCGTTTAGGTTTTGAATACTCTGTAGAGTTTTGCACACGTTCCCCACAAGATTTGATCGCCTCCGTTTGATTTCTCGCACTTCAGGGTGTTTGAGAAACGGATGACCAAAACATGGTCTTCCAAAGGGTTTCCCTGCGACTCTGTCGGTGCCCATCCTTTCCTACCGTTCTTCTACCTCTCGTAGCACCGCCTGTCCAGGGTCACCACGATATCCAACCAAGCCAGAGCCCATAATGACTTGTGGCTGTGCAGGTAAGCCTTGGGTCTTGAAGCACCCATCCATCTCTTTGTGCCTGGGTGGACCTTTCCGCATGAATACTGGCCATCTCCAGCATCACCTAGGCAAATCCACTAGTTTCTCCAGGGTGCCGTTCAACCATCATCCACCCAGAGGTATGTTGAAAACTCGGAGTCTTAAATCTTGATCATTATGTAGGTCTTGAAATTATTAACTCTCTCAACTCTCATGAATCACACAACCAACCCCGTCTACTAATAGCATAGCAAAAGGTAAAACAACGTTTCCCGGGGCCAATGTGTCAAAGAGGTTGAGGGGGGTACCTACCACATGATACTACTACAATGTAACCAAGTTTCCAACTAACCTATCTTGCATGCAATTGGGGAGATGGTAGAACTAATGCATATAAAACATGGGTAAACATGGTCAAAGTGACTTGCCTGATTGATGATCTTCGTACGTGAGTGACTCTAAGTAACAAGCTTCGCACTCCGGATAATCTAACGAAGCAAACAAGCACTCAATAAGCATACAACAAAATATTGTAACTCACAAACATCAACCAAGAACTAGTAAACAATCAAGACAAAACAATGCACAACTCTCAAGTAAGAAAACACACAAAGTTTTGTTTACTAGGAGGTGATTGATAAAACACTACTATCTTAATAAAACTATTTTGAATCTAAGTTTGTTGAGAAAACTTTTGTAAAGTTTGTAAAAGTTTTGATAAACACTAAATGGAATAAATATAGTTTTACTAACAAGAGAACAAAACAAAACTATTACTAACTAGTTGTTTTAATCAAATTAACCTACTTGAAAAGAAGTTGTGATTCCTATGTTAAATAAAATTAAACTAAGCAAATTTATATTTTTATTAACAGTGAGTGAAAACACTAAATGTTTATTAACAGGACCTACTAAACAAATGAAACCAAATCTAAATCAAACTAATTAAGATTGAGTTTATAAAACTATATTATAATACTAAGCAGATTCTGTTTATAGCTAAAACACTATTCAAAATCATCCTAAAAATCCTCAAACTAAATATGGAGATAGTCCTAACCAATATCAAACAGTAGAGAAAAGAATCATATCAAAATCTATTTTCAAACTCTAGTTATTCAGATTTGAAGATTTTGAGCAAATTTGATTAAATTCAAATTTTATAGTTCAAATTTGAAATTTAAAAGTACAGGGTGAAACTACATGAAAAGTGTGAGCTATTGCAAAAAGAATCAACTCAAAACACTAAATAGATTAAAAGATATAGCTAAAACAAATTTTGAAAATATTCTGTTAATTAAAACAAAACTGAAAAAGAAACCTGACTTTGCAACGGCCAGGGGGCTACGTGGCGCGATCCTATTGGCTAGCGAGCGCGTGCGGTAGGTGATTTAGAGCGGGCGACCGGTCGGTAGAGGATACCAGTTCGGATTTAAATCCGTTCTAATCTCGGTCGTTGATTCAGGATCCGATGGTCGAGGGGAGCTTACGGGGAAAAGTCGCCGGCGTCGGAGATCTCCGGCGAGTCCGGAATGGCAAAGACGACGGCGTTGGTGCTCCGGTGGTCGGGGAAGACGGGGAAGTGGTCCGGGCGACGGCGACGGTTCTCCGGAGTCGATTGGTGAGGTCGGTTGGGCGAGAGGTGGACGAAATCGGTGGCTACGGTCGACGGGAGGTCCGGTGGGGGTGGGAGCTCCGGCGAGCAATTGCACGGTCTTCCGGCGAGGGACAGAGGGGGCTCGTGGAAAAATGAAAGGCGGGGCTGTGGGGCTCTTATATAGGTGCTCGAGGGTGCAGGGAGTTAAGAGAGGAGAGAGATCCGGCGAGGGGAGGAAACGGCCGGCGAGTCTCCGGCGCGTGCGGGGGAGGGAGAAGATGACCGTTCGGTGAAACGGTCGGTCGGGTGGGGTCCAGCGTCAGTGAGAGGAGGGCGTGTCCGTTACGCGCGGTCGGCCGGTCGGTAGTAAATGCGCGAATAACTATCGTGGGCCGGCCCGTTTAATACCGGAAACGGTTACCGTTTCTTTTTAATAATTTTCCAGAGACATTCAAAAGCTTTTAAAGCATTCAAATCGTCTCTAAATATAGGGGTATTATATATCACAATTAACAGAATAATAAATGCTATTTAATGAACATTTCTATTCTGTCATTTGATCATTTTGGAAAAAATATTATTTTCAGAAATTGCCTAATTGTTTTTAAACCCTTTTTGCAAATATTTTCAAAATAACTCCTGGTTATTATTGTTCAAATATATCACCAATTAGTCCCTGGTGTGGAGTGTCATGTTACTCCTCTCTTATTTGAACGTTTAACCAAAATTTCAAATAGGTGAAAGCAACTTAGGGAAAAGTAGAAAGAGCTTTCTGAAATCCAGAAGAGACATTTCAACAAACACATACATTCAAGCAATGATGCTGCTAGATGCATAGCTATAATCATAACATTCCAAAATGAAATTTTGGGATGTTACATGTAGTATGATAGGATGGTATCTTCCTTTGAATGATTCAAGTGGCTTGACTTGGAACGTGTTCACGCATGTAGTTGAAACAAAATCAACATAGCCTCCACTACATTTATGTTCATGGTGATTTATATCCTACTCATGCTTGCATTCAACGTTTGTTAATCTCAATGCATGTTTATGACTGTTGCCGCTCTCTAGTTGGTTGCTTCCCAATCTCTTGCTAGCCTTCACCTGTACTAAGCGGGAATACTGCTTGTGCATCCATTTCCATAAACCCAAAGTTGTTCCATATGAGTCCACCATATCTACCTATATGCGGTATTTACCTGTCGTTCCAAGTCAATTTGCATGTGCCAAACTCTAAATCTTCAAATAATATTATGTTTTGTATGCCCGGATCGCTCATGTAACGACTGGGGGCGGTCAGTATCTTCCATGCTAGGTGGGTTATTCTCACGATATGTGTTGATTCACTATTATTCAAGAGAAAGTGGCTGGTATTCGGGATGCCCAGTCCCATGCTCAAAATTCAAATCGAAATATAATGAAACAAAACTCCCCCCCGGGGGGGATTGTTGTTTGTATGGACAGTACCCATGGATTTGGCCCGCCGTGCAGTGTGATTGATTGGTGGAGGTGGAGAAAAAATACCATTTTGTTTGGGAACCGCCTATAATATATCTAGCATGGAAGATACCGAGATCTCTTGGTTGTTTTGTTGACAATGAAAGCATACCGCTAAAAATTATTATTTACCTATGTTTTAAAAGATCGAGCTCTCGCACCTCTATAAATCAATACTTCCCTCTACGAAGGGCCTAAATATCTTACTTTACTGTTGAGTCATCCTCCTCTTATAAAAAGCATCATCTAGAGAGCATCACCATCATTTATATGCTTTTTTATTAATTTATATTGAGTATGATTGTGACTGGATCTCTTTTACCATGAATTACAAATTCCAGTCAGCCCTTGTTTTTCAGAGGTGCTCTGCATTTATGTTTTGCAGTCTCAGAAAGGGCTAGCGAGATACCATTATATCATATTGTATCATGATTGTTTTGACAAAATTGTTGTCATCTGAGATTTATTATTATTGCTCGTTAGTTGATTATGCCATTGATATGAGTAAACGTGAGACCTAAATGCTATTGTGAATGTGGTTAGTCTGTAATCTCTTTTGAAAACATGAACGTCAATTAGACATATTGACAACAACAAGACCAAACAGAGTTTGTAAAAAAATTCTTTATCACTTCCAGTTTGTCAACTGAATTGCTTGAGGAAAAGAAATGGGTTAATCTTCGGGGAGTTGATACATCTCTGTGTATCTACTTTTCCAAACTCTTTTGCCCTTGTTTTGGACTCTAATTTGCATGATTTGAATGAAACTAACTCGGACTGACGCTATTTTCAATAGAATTGCCTTGGTGTTATTTTTGTGTGGAAATAAAAGTTCTCAGGTTGACTTGAAAATTTACGGAGAATATTTTTGGAATTAATAAAAAATATTGGTGAAAGAATCAACTGGAGGGAGTCAGCCACCTGGCCACAAGCCAGGGTGCGCGGCCACCCCCTTGGCCGCGCCAAGGTGGCTTGTGGGCCCCCTACAACTCCACCGTCCTCAATTCCAACTCCATATAACCCTATTCGGGGAGGAAAAAATCAAGTAGAAGAGTTCATCGCGTTTTACGATACGGAGCTGCCGCCACCTCCAGTTCTTCCTCGGGAGGGCAGATCTGGAGTCTGACTTGGGCTCCAGAGAGGGGAAATCAATGTCGTCGTCATCACCAACCATCCTTCATCACCAATTTCATGATGCTCCTTGCTATTCGTGAGTAATCTCATCGTAGGCTTGCTGGACGGTGATGGGTTGGATGAGATTTATGATGTAATCGAGTTAGTCTTGTTAGGGTTTGATCCCTAGTATCCATTATGTTCTGAGATTGATGTTGCTATGACTTTGATATGCTTAAAGCTTATCACTAGGGCCCGAGTGCCATGATTTCAGATCTGAACCTATTATGTTTTCATGAATATATATATATATATATATATATATAAATGTGTGTGTGTGTGTTCTTGATCCTATCTTGCAAGTTGTAGACACAGATTACGAGTTTTGATCCGCATCCCCCAGGGTGACAATAACTGGGATTCTTTCCGGTGATTACCATAGTTTGAGGAGTTCATGTATTAACTATTTGCTAATGCTTTGTTCTGGTTTTGTATTAAAAGGAGGCCTTAATATCCCTTAGTTTCCATTAGGACCCCGCTGCCACGGGAGGGTAGGACAAAGATGTCATGCAAGTTCTTTTCCATAAGCACGTATGACTATGTATGGAATACATGCCTACAGTATATTGATTATTTGGAGCTAGTTCTGTATCACCCTATGTTATAACCGTTGCATGAGGAATGTCATTTGACATGATTATCCATCACTGATCCATTGCCTATGATCTTTTCATACATTGATCTTCGCTGCATTACTTTTCCGTTGCTACTGTTACAATCACTACAAAACTGTTACTGTCACTTTTGCTACTATTACCACTGCATCCATATTACTTTGCTACTAAATACTTCGATGTAGAAATTAAGTATTTTAGGTGTGGTTGAATTGACAACTCAGCTGCTAATAATTGAGAATATTCTTTGGCTCCCCTTGTGTCGAATCGATAAATTTGGGTTGAATACTCTACCCTCGAAAATTGTTGTGATCCCCTATACTTGTGGGTTATCATCCAGCTACGCAGAAGAAATAGATTTGATGTATGGCTAGGTCGAGTCAGTGACAACTATGGAACACCGCAACCCAAGAAAAAAACTCATACTGCCCGATCCAACATCCATCGCCATTCGGATCATAAAACAATCAATTAGCCACCTCTTCCCAAGGTTGTTGCATACTTGGTTATCCTCCACGATTCTTCGTTGCCGTCTCTTCTTCATCCAGTAAATTACAAGCTTCTCGATCCCTGGGGAGGTCCCTTCAAGAACTCCGTATCACCGTGCGCTGGCCCCATGATGGGCGCCAACTATCGTGCTTTTGTCATGGCAAGATGTCCTCATGAGAGAACTTAGGTGTGAGGCCGTCGCAACTAGGTAACGGCTTGAGTGGGGTTGGTCACAATCCAGAGACGCAATTTTACCCAGGTTTGGCCCCTTCGATGTAGGTAAAATCCTACGTCCTACTTTGTGTGTATTGATGATGAGGATGATCTCAATTACAAGGGTGCTATTTTGCTACCTCTAGTCTCGAGAGCCTCCAATCTATTTATCCCTAATGACTTGTCTATGTAAGATCTGTCTATTGAGACGTCTAAAAATTTAACCCTCTTGGGTTGCCTTGCACCTCCTTATATATAAGTGGAAGGGGTAGGTTTACATGTAGAGTCCTACTGGGAGTAGGACTAGGACTAGTCTCTCTTGAATCCTATTCCGGGTCTTGTGTCCTTTGTGAGGGAGTCTTTCCTTTCCATGGGCCTTATCTATGAGCCGGACCACCATAACATGCGTTGGCCCTCCCATGAGCCGCCTTCTGGGACATTGGGTCTTGCCGTTTGTCTCACCCGCCTGCCGGATCACCAGTGATCTGCCAAACTCGGCAGGGTAACTAGTAAGTCACCAAGTCCCGTCCGGGTCATACTTCAGGTCGGGTTATACCGTGGGGTAATATCCATGACACGTTGGGTTGGAGGTTCGCAGTGGTTCTGAGGATTCTATTACTGATGAGGAGGTCTGGATCTCACGGCACTGCAAGTGAGGCTCTGGGGATGATCTGGCCCCGCACAGCACCGTTTCCCACAGTCCCGAGTCTGGAGAGTACTGATGATGATCTCTTGAGTTCTGCCACCTGGACTGTCTTAGCCCTCCTTGCCCTTTTGGTGTCTTGCTGCCAAAGGGGGAGAGAGTGTAGGGATTTGCCGATTCACGAGCATGTGCTTGCTTTCTGAGTTGCCTTCTTTTATGTCTCGTGAACTCTCTTTAGTTGCTTTGCTTTGCTTATGGTTGTGAGACTTCAGTCACTACGTCATATGGTGAGAGACATATGCTACCCTTAATTACCCTTATATGTCTCGTTATGTGAGTTAGTTTTATCATGCTATCTTTGTTATATTCTCACATAGTGCTCCTTGCTTAGTTATCACTGTCATATTATCTATTGTTGCAAGGGGTATTAGTCTCTAAAATATAGGGGGTGTTGATCCTAGCATGTGTGTTTTGCATTCCAAAAGCATATCAAATATAGCACACATGTAGGGGGAGCCCGTCTATATTTTTTTAGACTTGGATTTTGCTTTTCTTCTCTTATTTATTATCCGTGCAAATCCCGTGTTTTCATCAATCCACCAAAAAAGGGGAGATTGTAAGGGCATATTTATATCCTAATGGTTTTGGTGATTGATGACGATACATTTACGGACTAACCGTGTGTATTAAGCTTTTAGAGATTATCAGGTGGCACAAGACGATTATATTACCCCTCAGGAAGTTAAAGAGAAGATGGTATTGTTTCAATGATTTAATGTCGGTGAACTTGAGTCGTAGGAAAATACGTACTATTAAGAGGGGGTCCGCAATTGGAAAGGTTGGGAGGAATCATCACGAACTCATCCGCACCCCCTTCGTTTCCCGGCAACTTGGAGATCCTGCCTTGCCCTAGCTACTTCACTTTCATCTAGCGGTAGTACCACTCTTGCCAGCACATTACTACCGCTCATGACCGGTACTACCGCCCAGCGGTAGTACCGCTGGGGGAAGTGGGGTGGCTTGGGGAACTCACGCGAGGCACCAGACAGCTCCAGTGTCTGGTGTCCCGTGCCAGCCCTCCAGCCACAGCGGTAGTAGTGGCGGTAGTACCAAGTGGTACTACCACTGCCCCCTCTATTGTTGCTCTGGTTCACAGTTGGGCGGTAATACCGCCCCTTCCAACGGTACTACCGCTTGCGTGTGTCTGGTATAAAAGATAACAGGCAGATTCCCCCACCCACTATATAAAGGGTCTTCTTCTCCAAGAAGACTCACCTCTTATACTTCCCAAAGCTCCATTGTTTCCCAAAGCTAATTTTTGCCCGATATCTCTCCCTAGCCAAAAAAACTTGTTGATACTCCAGGGTTTGGTTGAGAGGGCCCGATCTACTTCCAACAAGAGAAATTTGATTCCCCCCAATCCTTGCGGATCTTGTTACTCTTGGGTATTTGAGCACCGTAGATGGAAGAGGTCACTTTGAAGCCATAGTCCATTGTGGTGAAGCTTCGTGGTGTCATTGGGAGCCTCCATTTCAGTTGTGGAGATTGTCCCAACCTTGTTTGTAAAGACTCAGCTGCCTCCTTTAAGTGCGGCACTAGTGGAATCATGGCGCCTCGCATTGTGTGAGGGCGTGAGGAGAATACGGTGGCCCTAGTGGCTTCTTGGGGAGCATTGTGCCTCCACACCGCTCTAACGGAGACTTACTTCCCTTTAACGGGAAGGAACTCGATAACACATCCTCGTCTCCATCAGTTCTTCTTGTGGTTACTTCTTACCTTTAATTTGTGCAAGCTACTTACATTGTTTATCTTGCTTGCTTGTGTTGTTGTTGTTGTGTTTAGCATCATATAGATTTCTCACATAGTTGCATATCTAGACAACATATTTGTTGCTAAGACTAATTTGTTAAAGAAAAGTTAAAAATTGGTAGTTTCCTATTCACCCCCCTCCCCTCTAGTAAACCATATCGATCCTTTCACATGGTATGCTTGTCGGTAGCCAGTGCATATGAGTAGATCTGCTGCATCTATGAGTAGATCTTGAAGGGAGTGTTGACAAATTCATGTCCTTGGGGTGGTCCTAATAAAAAAACAAAATGGGGTTAGTTGTGATTCGCATGTTAGCTTGGTGTAATTTCAATCCAACATGATCATTTAGGTGTCCTAATGCCATCATGAGTCGCTAAGGTCTCTCTGCTTGGACACATGGATCCATCTGGCTCTCCACTTTTTTAGGTGGCTGTTTAATTGTGTCGAGATAACCTCTTGGACACATAACTCGAACACCTTGATAACAGAGTTCAACAGCACATCCTTGAAGCCATTGTCAGTCCTCACCCCACTAGCAACTTAATAGTTAGGTGTATGCCTGGTGTTTGACCGAAGGTACTTGGCACAGAGCTATGTCGAGCACCCGCACACGGGCACGTGAAAACCCCCTAGGCACATGGTAGCCCCTGGGAATCCCTGGCAACATTGATTGCCTAGGCCTTGGAACTCGGCAAAGAGCTATGTTGAGCACAAACATAAGCTATGACACAACCTCGTGGGCATTGTTGGGGAATGTTGCATGGGAAACAAAAAAATTCCTACACACACGCAAGATCTATCCATGGTGATGAGCATCTACGAGAGGGAGATTGGATCTACATACCCTTGTAGATCGCTAAGCAGGAAGCGTTAAGAAACATGGTTGGTGTAGTTGAACGTCTTCGCAATCCAAATCGCCGAGCGTCCCGTGATCTCATCACGACCCGTCCCGCAATCCAATCACGATTCGTCCCGCGAACTCATCATGATCTGTCCCGCGATCTCATCACGATCCGTCTTGCAATCTTTATCACGGTCCTTCCGATCTAGCGCCGAACGGACGGCACCTCCGCGTTCTGCACACATACAGCTTGATGATGATCTCTGCCTTCTTGATCCAGCAAGAGGGAGCGGAGAGGTAGAAGAGTTCTCCGGCAGCGTGATGGCACCGCGGCAATGGTGGTGGAGTAATTCTAGTAGGGCTTCGCCTAAGCACTGCAGAAATCCAATCTAGAGGAGAAACTATGAACTAGAGGGTAGGGTTGCACGGGGGTGAAGATCTTGTGCCAAAACCCTAAAACCCTCTAGTATATATAGAAGGAGAGGAGGAGGAGGCTTGGCTCCCAAGGATCCAGCCCTTGGGTCAGCCGAACCAGGAGGGAGGAGTCCTCCTCCTCCACTGCTAGTAGGATTAGGACTCCTTCCTTATTTGGCCCCTTTTTGCCTTTTTCCACCTTTTTACTTTTGGGCTTTTCTTCCCAGCCACATGGGCCTCACTAAGGGCTGGTATTCACTCTCCCACAGCCCATGTAGCCTCTTGGGTCGAAATACCCCTCCCGATGGTCTCCCGGTACCCTACTGGCACTCTTGGTACACTACCGATGAGCCCGAAACTTTTCCAGTGACCAAAGTAGAACTTCCTATATATAAATCTTTACCTCCGAACCATTCCGGAGCTCCTCGTGACGTCCGGGATCTAATCCGGGACTCCAAACAACCTTCAGTCACCACCATGCATAACTCTATATTACCGAAACGCCACCGAACCTTAAGTGTGCAGACCCTACGGGTTCGAGAACTATGTAGACATGACTGAGACACCTCTACTGTCAATAACCAATAGCGGGACCTGGATGCCCATATTGGTTCCTACATATTCTATGAAGATCTTTATCGGTCGAACCTCTATGTCAAGGATTCATTTAATCTCGTATGATGTTCCTTTTGTTCTTCGGTATGTTACTTGCCCGAGATTCGATCGTCGGTATCTCCATACCTAGTTCAACCTCGTTACCGTCAAGTATCTTTCCTCGTTCCGTAATACAAGATCCCGTGGCTAACACTTATTCACATTGCTTGCAAGGTTTATTGTGATGTTGTATTACCGAGTGGGCCTTGAGATACCTCTCCGTCACACGGAGTAACAAATCCGAGTCTTGATCCATGCCAACCCAACAGACACCCTCAGAGATACCTTTAGAGCACCTTTATAGTCACCTAGTTACGTTGCGACGTTTGATACACACAAGGTACTCCTCCGGTGTCAGTGAGTTGCATGATCTCATGGTCATAGGAACAAATACTTGACATGTA
Organism: Hordeum marinum; assembly: GCA_022496015.1. NCBI lineage: Eukaryota > Viridiplantae > Streptophyta > Magnoliopsida > Poales > Poaceae > Hordeum > Hordeum marinum. The sequence goes on from CM039676.1 coordinate 473,820,867, forward strand.
GAAAACAGGAGCAATAAACTGACACGATCATATGCTACGTTTGTAGTTTATGAAATATATCTATGCATCATCATCACTTTGTTTGAATAAATAGATTGGTTGAAGTGCTTCATTTGAATTTCTGAAAGCCCCTTTCAATTTTCACTATTCTTGTTTCACCTATTTGAAAACTCTTGGAAAATGTTCAAAAAAGAGGGGAGTAACATGACACTCCACACCAGGGGCATCTTGGTGATTTATTTGACCAATAAAAACCAAGGGGTCTTTTGAAAAATATTTGCAAAAGGTTTTAAAACCAAATAGGCAATTTTTGAAAATAATTATTTTTTCAAAGTACTCAAATGATAGAATACAAATGTTCAATAAATGGAACTTATTCTTCTGATAATTTTGATATATATTTTCCCTATATTTGGAATTTAATTAAATGCATTAAAGGAGTTTTACTGCGCTGGAAATTAGAAAAGGTAAAAAATTAAAGCTTTAAAGGCCCAGTCGGCTCGTCTGTCCTTATTTCCCTCTCCCGACTTACCTTAATATCGGCCACCGACGCTCCCGCATTTCTCTCTCCCTCTCTGGCAAGCGGACCCCACCTGACCGTTCACTGGATCAGCGCGGTCGCCTTCTTTCCCCGTGCCAGAACCTCGCCGGAGATCTCTCCTGCGCGAATCTCGCTCCCCCTGCCTCCCTCGCTCCACCGCGGCCCTATATAAAGCCGGCCACCCTCTGCACTCCATCCCCCCAAAAGCCCTCTCTCTCCCTTGCCAGAGCGCTGTCACACGAGCACGCCGGAGTTCCTGCCGCTCCCGAGCCATCCACCGCACCTGGCTGTCGCTCCACTCCACCCCACGCCCCACCGTCACCACCAACCGACGCCGGATGCCCGTCGTCGTCGCCTGGACCTCTCCGATGTCGCCCTCGACCACCGGAGCGACCTCCCCGACCACCTCCTACTTCTCGCCGCCGTTGACGTCATCGGAGCACCACCCCGACCACCGCTGTGAGCCCCCACCTCCTCTCAACCTTCGGATCTGGATCCTACGATCCAGATTAGATCATTTTAATCCACGAATAGTTTTCCTCTAGGGTTCGCCCACCGTTCGTTAACTCTCATGCGCACACGCTAGCAACCAATAGGAAGTTGCCACGTCCTTTACCGTCCGTTAGTTTTATTTTTTCTTTTCTGTTTTGTTTTAGAAATCAGATTGTGTTCTGTTTTTATTTTGATTATATCTTTTAAACTATTTAGTGTTTTTAGTTGATTATTTTTCATTAGGTCACAAATTACTTGTAGTTTATGTCTGTAGTTTTAGAATTATATTTGAACTTTAAAATTTGAATCTAATCAAATTTGCTTAAATTACTAAAATCTGAATAACTAGAGTTTAAAAATAGATTTTTGTATGAATCTTTTTGCCATTGATTGGTATTAGTTAGGACTGTCATCAGGCTTAGTTTGAGAAATTTTAGGATGAATTTGATTACTGTTTTACCAATAAACAGAATCTGTTTAGTTGTTAGTATAGTTTAGTTAGTTTAATTTTAGTTAGTTCAAATCTGAATTAGTTATATTTTGTTTTAGTAGGTTCTATTGTTTCAACTTTAGAAATTTACTTGTTGTTAATAAAAATAATAATTTGCTTAGTTTATTTCTATATTGTTATAGGAACCCTATTTCTACTCTTTTTCAATTAGGTATAGTTTATTAAAACAAACTAGTTAAGTAATAATTCTTTTAACAAAGTTTTAGATAATTAGATTCTGTTTTCTAAGAAAATTTTAGTAAATTCTTTTCTGTTAAGATAATGTTTTGTTAATAAAATAAATAGTTTAGCTACTTCATACCCTATTGTTAGAGGAACTATAACCTATCTCATTAAGTAGTGTTTTATAAAACAAATTAACTTTAGTAGCATTTTCTTTCACAAGTTTTAGTGGATTTAACTCTGTTTATTAATAAAATATTTATTGTTTCTTTTCTGTCAACTATTGTTTTTGTTAGTACAAATACAAATAGTTCTATTTTGTTAGTAGTAGCTCACCACCAACTTTTAGAAAACAAAACTATGTGTTGATCTTCTTTCTTGTGATGGTGCCTTGTTTTGTCTTGAGTGATTTCTAGTTACATTTCTAATTTTGTGATTTACAATCTTTTTTTGTATGCTTATTGAGTGCTCTTGTTTGATTCGTTAGATCATCCGGAGTGCAAAGCTTGTTACCTAGAGTCACTCGAGTACGAAGATCGTCAATCAGGCAAGTCACATTGATCATGTATACCTATGTTTTATTGCATTAGTTCTTCCATCACCCCAATTGCATGCAAAGTAGGTAAATTGGAAATTTGGTTACTTGATGTAGTATCATGTGGTAGGTACCCCTCAACCCTTTAACACTTGGCCCCGGGAAACGTTAAATTGGTTTTTGCTATGCTATTAGTAGACGGGGTTGGTTGTGTGATTCATGAGAGTTGTGAGGTGATAATTTCAAGACCTACTATGATGATCAAGACTTCAAGACTTCCAAGTTTTCAACATACCTCTGGGTGGATGATGGTTGAACGGTGCCCTGGAGAAACCAGTGGTTAGCCTAGGTGTTGCTGGAGATGTGCCAGTATTCACGCGGAAAGGTCCACCCAGGCACAAAGAGATGGATGGATGCTTCAAGACCCAAGGCTTACCTGCACAGCCACAAGCCATTATGGGCTCTGGCTTGGTTGGATATTGTGGCGACACTGGACAGGCGGTGCTACAAGATGTAGAAGAACGGTAGGAAAGGATGGGCACCGACAGAGTCTCAGTGGGACCCCTTAGAAGACCATGATTTGGTCATCCGTTCCTCAAACACCCTGAAGTGCGAGGAATCCAATGGAGGCGATCAAATCTTGTGAGGAACGTGTGCAAAACTCTGCAGAGTACTCAAACCTAATCGATTAGCCGTGTCCACGGTCATGGACGATTTGAGCCAAAGGAACTGAAACTATCCGGAATTCTCAACACAATTAATATGATGATGTGGGTATTAATAACTTGGGTATGAGAATTGGTTGGTGGAACCATCTCATTAATCAACCAACTTAGTAATAATTTTGCTTAGCCCTCTCTTGATGTAGGAAAATTGGCTTTACAAAAAAACTTACTACCCCACCTGCCATATATGCATGTAGATTAGATGATTATTTTCACCCCTATCTTGTGTGACTTTGTCGGCATATTCAATCTGTTGACCTGCACGGCTGCAACGTATCATGTTGCAGAGTACTTTTCCGACCAGGAGTGAGGATACGCTCTACGCTCGGTGAGATGCCCTTGGAGTCAGATGGACTTCACTACCTTGAAGCTTCCGCAAGATTTAGTTATTCTCATGAGTTGGCCTTCAGCCACTTTATTGTAATCTTTATTGAAATAAAGGACTCGATATCATATTTCGATTAATTAATGTTGTGTGATTTCCCTTTGATATATAAATTGATGTACCGTGTGTGTACCAGCATGATCTTGGGATGGTACGGAAACACCGGAGATTCGACTTTTCAGGTCGGGTCACTAGAGAAATGGTATCAGAGCACACGCTAACCGTAGGACGTAACCTCTAGGATTGGAAAAGCCTTAGGATCATTCTTTTTCCTTTGTTTTAAAAATTCTTATATTCTCATCTGCACATTTCTGACTCCTCTCCGATATATTTCAACATTTTTAGATGGCCACCTTCACCCCCGTTCGCTTCACTGAGTTCTGCCAGCCTGACGCAACCATGCCTTTTGGCAAGGAGCTGACACAGATCGTCAAGGACATGAAGATTGCCCTGCCAACCATCACCGGGATTGCGATCACGTCTTTCCCACAAGACGCTCGCTACAGGATCGAAGTGCATATTCCCGGAAGGACTTTTGGATATATCACAGAGCCCATCAACTTCAAGTTTGTGGCACCCAGCTGGATTCTTGGGAGAGACATGGCGATTTACCGTGCCCTCGGGCGTATTCAGGAGGAATACAGGGGTGGTCCCATTTCGCGGGTCCTCAACATGGTTTGTCGCAGGGATGTCCATGGAAATATCATCACCAACCCCACTGGAGATTCCACCATTTCCTATATCCAGACTTTGGAGACTCATGTCAGGGCTCTGGAGCTTCGGGTACGTGCAGACACGAAGACAATCAAGAATCTGATGAACCGCGAGCTGGACCTTGAAGATGACATACGGGAAGCCAATTATGAACATGAGCATGAAGTGAAGGACTTCTTGGAGAGGATCGAGAAGCTGAATACACGCATCGCAACTCTGGAGGAACAGTCGGACATGGGGGGAAATCTTCACCCCAAAGGAGACATGGCTCCCTTCATCAGCGACGATGATGACTATGAGGAGAGCACCACCGGAGGACCCACGACCATGCACTTTTGAGGAGAACTTTAGTCATGCCCCATGTATCTTTCATTTTCAACGTTAAAGCGTAGGTCGATGTTTAGTTTGATTGGAGATTTGTATCTCGATGTTTGAACTTTGAGTTGAATAATTGAATGAGTGTGTTCGTGTGATATGTTTGTGCATTGCATATTGGGTAGTGAAATTTCTCTTAGGCCATTGTTCTATTCTAATTATCATCCTCTGAAAACAGCAAGATGCCTCCACGACGTGAGCCCGACTTCACCTTCCCGCCGGAACTCACGCAACTCCTCCAGCAGCAGAATGCCCTGATGCAGCTGTTGATCCAGAATCAGACCAACAACCAAAACAACAACAACCACCCTCCACCTCAGGCTGACAATCTCACCCGTTTTCTGAGGTTGAACCCTCCAACTTTCTCCAGCAGCACTGAGCCCATTGTGGCAGATGACTGGCTCCATAAGATGGAGAGGGAACTCGTCACCGCTGGGTGTACTGAAGCTGAGAAGGTGCGCTTTGCCGCACATCAACTTGAAGGACCAGCAGCTTCATGGTGGGAGAACTACACCACCACATATCCTATTGCTGGTGTGACTTGGGAACAGTTCAAGCTTGCTTTCCGCACCGCTCATGTCTCAGCTGGAGCCATGAGTCTGAAGAAGCGCGAGTTTCGCAACTTGCGCCAGGGAAATCGCTCTGTGGCCCAATATGTGGACGAATTCAGCATGTTGGCCTGTTATGCACCAAGAGATGTGGCCGATGATGCGACCAAGCAGGAGAAGTTCCTAGAAGGACTCAACGATGAGTTAAGCATGCAGCTGATGGTGTCTACCTTCAACAACTACCAAGAGCTGGTGGACAAGGCCCTCATCTTGGAGGGAAAACAATAGCAAATTGAGAATCGCAAGAGGAAGTATACTCAAGGGAAGTTTAACTATGGAGCTCATCAGAAGCCCCGCTACTCCCCGTACTCAGGGAATACCGGATCAGGGACCGGTAAGTTTGGAAGGCACACTCATGCCGTGCACAACCATGGAGGAAATGGGAATAACCGTCCCAACCATGGCAACTTCAAGACTGACAATGGGAATGGAAACAACAACCAGCACCGTCACGCTCCCACCCAGAAGGATCTGAGCCACATCACCTGCTTCAAGTGTCAGAAGACTAGGCACTATGCTACTGAATGTCCCCAGAGCAAGCAGGGAAATGGAAACGGCAACAACAACGGCAACTCAGCAGCTAAGAAGCCCAACCCATTTCCCCGTGCTCAGGTGAACCACATTGATGTGGAGGAAGTCTATGATCAGCCCGAGACTGTGGTTGGTAAGTTTTTATTGCATTCGCGTCCAGTTACAGTATTTTTTGATTCCGGTGCAACTCATTCATTCATATCAAGGGTAGTTGTGGAAAAGTATGGTTTGCCCACCAGAACCCTTAGTCAGCCCATTAAGGTCAGTTCCCCAGGAGGTATGATGATGGCAGGGATAGGATGCCATGCTTTGAAACTTAATATAGGGAACCATGTTTTTCCCACCGACCTCATCGTCCTAGAATCCCAAGGATTGGATGTAATCCTAGGCATGGATTGGATGACCAAGTATGAAGGAAACCTTGACTGTCCCAGCAAGTCTATCTTGCTCACCGCCCGAGAGAACAAGAGGATTAAGTATGTATCCCGACGCACACGGATGAGTGCTCGGTTAAATTCTCTCACAGGAGTCGTTCAGGAGGAAGTACCTATGGTAAAAGACTTTCCGGATGTATTCCCAGAAGAATTACCAGGCATGCCACCAGATAGAGAAATTGAGTTCCTGATAGAGTTACTGCCAGGAACAGCCCCAATTTCCAAGAGACCCTATCGGATGCCCGCAAATGATCTATTAGAAATCAAGAAGCAAATTAAGAAGTTGTTGGACAAAGGGTATATTCGCCCAAGTTCTTCACCTTGGGGAGCCCCAGTTCTTTTGGTAGAGAAGAAGGATAAAACCTTGAGGATGGTAGTCGATTATCATGCATTGAACGAGGTGACTATCAAGAACAAGTACCCTCTTCCGATGATTAATGACTTGTTCGATCAGCTAGTGGGAGCCAAAGTATTCTCCAAGATTGATCTTCGATCAGTGTATCACCAATTGAAAATTCGTGAACAGGATATACCCAAAACAGCTTTCACCACAAGGTATGGCTTGTATGAGTATACCGTCATGTCTTTTGGTTTGACAAATGCTCCTGCTTACTTCATGAGTTTGATGAACAAAGTATTCATGGAATACCTGGACAAGTTTGTTGTGGTGTTCATCGATGACATATTGATATTCTCCAATAACGAGGAAGAACACAAAGAACATTTGCGTTTAGTTCTGGAGAAGCTTAGAGAGCATCAGTTATATGCCAAGTTCAGCAAATGTGAATTCTAGCTGACGGAAGTCGGATTCCTTGGACACGTTATTTCCGGAGATGGAATAGCAGTGGACCCCGCTAAGGTTGAAGCCGTCACCGAGTGGAAGTCACCCACCTCAGTTAAGGAGATCCGCAGTTTCCTCAGACTTGCCAGATATTACAGAAGGTTCATTGAGAATTTCTCAAAGATTGCCAAGCCCATGACAGAGTTATTGAAGAAAGAATCTAAGTATATTTGGACTGAGGAATGTGAAGCTAGTTTCCAGGAGTTGTAGAAACGTTTGGTCACTGCCCCAGTGTTGATTTTGCAAAATATTCGGAAGGACTTCCAGGTTTATTGTGATGCTTCACGTCAAGGACTTGGAGGAGTACTAATGCAAGATGGAAAGGTTGTAGCCTATGCATCCAGACAACTACGACCTCATGAGTTGAATTATGCCACCCATGATTTGGAATTAGCAGCCGTAGTGCACGCACTCAAGACCTGGAGACATTTCCTTGTCGGAAATAGTTGTTATGTTTACACCGATCATAAGAGCCTGAAGTATATCTTCACGCAGAAAGAGTTGAACCTCAGACAGAGGAGATGGCTAGAGTTAATCAAAGACTATGACATGAGATTGCATTATCATCCAGGAAAGGCAAATGTTGTGGCAGATGCTTTGAGTCGGAAGAGTTATGTGAACACACTCACAGCTGGAGGATTACCCCAGGAGTTAGCCAAAGATCTCAGAGAGCTTCGGCTAGAGATAGTTCCAAGAGGATATCTTGCCACACTGGAGATCCGGTCCACCTTGACCGAAAGAATTCGTTAAACCCAGAAGTCGGACAAGGAGATAGCTGAGATTAAGCAGAGAATGAAGGATGGTAAAGCTAAAGGTTTTTGTGAGGATGAACAAGGAACTCTGTGGTTTGAGAACAGAATCTATGTGCCCAATGACCCAGAGCTCAGGAAGTTGATACTTCAGGAAGCCCACGATTCACCTTACTCGATACACCCAGGCAACTCCAAGATGTACCTGGATTTGAAGGAAATTTACTGGTGGACAAGTATGAAGAAGGATATTGCGGAACACGTTGCAATATGTGATGTTTGTCAGCGAGTAAAAGCGGAACATCAGAAACCAGGAGGGTTACTCCAACCTTTGCCGATACCCGAGTGGAAATGGGAAAAGCTTGGTATGGACTTCATCATAGGATTACCCAGGACCCATTCAGGTTATGATTCCATCTGGGTAGTGGTTGATCGCTTGACCAAGGTGGCTCATTTCATCCCGGTGAAGACCACCTATACCAGTGCTAAGTTAGCCAAGATATACATGACCAGGATCGTGTGTCTGCATGGAGTTCCAAGGAGTATTGTGTCAGATAGAGGAACACAATTTGCCTCAAAGTTTTGGCATTAGCTACATGAAACTTTGGGTATAAGGCTGGAGTTCAGTACAGCTTTTCATCCGTAGACCGATGGACAAACTGAGAGAGTCAACCAGATTCTGGAGGACATGTTGAGAGCTTGTGCACTAGACTATGGGTCTAGATGGGATGATAATTTACCATACGCAGAATTTTCGTACAACAACAGTTATCAGACCAGTCTGAAGATGGCCCCTTTCGAAGCTTTATACGGAAGGAGGTGCAGAACACCATTGATGTGGGATGGTGTTGGAGACCGAAAACTTTTTGGTCCCGACCTTATCCGAGATTCTAAAGAGAAAGTCAAGTTGATTCTTGACAGGCTCAAGATAGCTCAATCTCGACAGAAGAGTTATGCTGACAGCAAACGCAAGGAAGTGACGTATGAAGTGGGAGACCGACCATATCTTCGTGTGTCCCCACTTCGAGGAATCAAGAGGTTTGGTGTTAAAGGAAAGTTAGCACCCAGATTCATAGACCCCTACAAAATTCATGAACGTAGAGGCGAAGTTGCATACAAGCTGGAATTGCCGAAAGGATTGTCTGGAGTTCATGATGTTTTCCATGTTTCCCAGCTGAAGAAATGTCATGCTGAGATGGCTGATATTCCTTTGAGAGACACAGTGCCCCTAGAGGCCATACAACTTGACAGTGATCTGACTTACGAGGAGAAGTCCGTCAGAATCCTCGAGACTGCCAATAGATTTACCCATAGCAAGATCATCAAGTTCTGTAAGGTTCTGTGGAGTCACCACACCGAGGAAGAAGCCACCTGGGAACGCGAAGAAGATCTTCGTAGAGACCACCCGCACCTATTTTCTAGCCAACCCGAATCTCGAGGGCGAGATTCATCTTAAGGTGGGTAGGTTTGTAACATACCAAAATTACATTTTGGAATGTTATGAAATATAGCTATGCATCATCATCACTTTTGAATAAATAGATTGGTTGAAGTGCTTCATTTGAATTTCTGAAAGCCCCTTTCAATTTTCACTATTCTTGTTTCACCTATTTGAAAACTCTTGGAAAATGTTCAAAAAAGAGGGGAGTAACATGACACTCCACACCAGGGGCATCTTGGTGATTTATTTGCACAAAAAAACCAAGGGGTCTTTTGAAAAATATTTGCAAAAGGTTTTAAAACCAAATAGGCAATTTCTGAAAATAATTATTTTTTCAAAGTATTCAAATGAAAGAACAAAAATGTTCAATAAATGGAATTTATTCTTCTGATAATTTTGATATATATGTTTCCTATATTTGGAATTTCATTAAATGCATTAAAGGAGTTTTACTACGCTGGAAATTAGAAAAGGTAAAAAATTAAAGCTTTAAAGGCCCGGTCGGCCCGTCTGTCCTTATTTCCCTCTCCCGACTTACCTTAATATTGGCCACCGATGCTCCCGCATTTCTCTCTCCCTCTCTGGCAAGCGGACCCCACCCAACCGTTCACTGGATCAGCGCGGTCGCCTTCTTTCCCCGCATCGGAACCTCGCCGGAGATCTCTCCCGCGCGAATCTCGCTCCCCCTGCCTCCCTCTCTCCACCACGGCCCTATATAAAGCCGGCCACCCTCCGCACTCCTTCCCCCCCCAAAGACCTCTCTCTCCCTCACAAGAGCACTGTCGCACGAGCTCGCCGGAGTTCCTGCCGCTCCCGAGCCATCCACCGCACCTGGTCGTCGCTCCACTCCACCCCACGCTCCACCGTCACCACCAACCGATGCCGGACGCCCGCCGCCATCGCCTAGAGCTCTCCGACGTCGCCCTCGAACACCGGAGCGACCTCCCCGACCACCTCCAGCTTCCGCCCGCCGTCGACGTCACCAGAGCACCACCCCGACCACCGCTGTGAGCCCTCACCACCTCTCAACCTTCGGATCTGGATCCTACGATCCAGATTAGATCATTTTAATCCGCGAATAGTTTTCCTCTAGGGTTCGGCCACCATTCGTTAACTCTCACGCGCACACGCTAGCAACCAATAGGAAGTTGCCACGTAGCCTTGACCGTCCGTTAGTTTTATTTTTTCTTTTCTGTTTTGTTTTAGAAATCAGATTGTGTTCTGTTTTCATTTTGATTATATCTTTTAAAATATTTAGTGTTTTTAGTTGATTCTTTTTGAATTAGGTCAGAAATTACTTGTAGTTTATGTCTGTAGTTTTAGAATTTAAATTTGAACTTTAAAATTTGAATCTAATCAAATTTGCTTAAATTACTAAAATCTGAATAACTAGAGTTTAAAAATAGATTTTTGTATGAATCTTTTTGCCGCTGATTTGTATTAGTTAGGACTGTCATCGGGCTTCGTTTGAGAAATTTTAGGATGAATTTGATTACTGTTTTAGCAATAAACAGAATCTGTTTAGTTGTTAGTATAGTTTAGTTAGTTTAATTTTAGTTAGTTCAAATCTGAATTAGTTATATTTTGTTTTAGTAGGTTCTGTTGTTTCAACTTTAGAAATTTACTTGCTGTTAATAAAAAAATTGCTTAGTTTATTTCTATATTGTTATAGGAACCCTATTTCTACTCTTTTTCAATTAGGTATAGTTTATTAAAACAAACTAGTTAAGTAATAATTCTTTTAACAAAGTTTTAGATAATTAGATTCTGTTTTCTAAGAAAAGTTTTAGTAAATTATTTTCTGTTAAGATAATGTTTTGTTAATAAAATAAATAGTTTAGTTACTTCATACCCTATTGTTAGAGGAACTATAACCTATCTCATTAAGTAGTGTTTTATAAAACAATTTAACTTTAGTAGCATTTTCTTTCACAAGTTTTAGTGGATTAACTCTGTTTATTAATAAAATATTTTATTGTTTCTTTTCTGTCAACTATTGTTTTTGTTAGTACAAATACAAATAGTTCTATTTTGTTGATCTTCTTTCTTGTGATGGTGCCTTGTTTTGTCTTGAGTGATTTCTAGTTACATTTCTAATTTTGTGATTTACAATCTTTTGTTGTATGCTTATTGAGTGCTCTTGTTTGATTCGTTAGATCATCCGGAGTGCAAAGCTTGTTACCTAGAGTCACTCGAGTACGAAGATATTCAATCAGGCAAGTCACATTGATCATGTATACCTATGTTTTATTGCATTAGTTCTTCCATCACCCCAATTGCATGCAAAGTAGGTAAATTGGAAATTTGGTTACTTGATGTAGTATCATGTGGTAGGTACCCCTCAACCCTTTAACACTTGGCCCCGGGAAACGTTAAATTGGTTTTTGCTATGCTATTAGTAGACGGGGTTGGTTGTGTGATTCATGAGAGTTGTGAGGTGATAATTTCAAGACCTACTATGATGATCAAGACTTCAAGACTTCCAAGTTTTCAACATACCTCTGGGTGGATGATGGTTGAACGGCGCCCTGGAGAAACCAGTGGTTAGCCTAGGTGTTGCTGGAGATGTGCCAGTATTCACGCGGAAAGGTCCACCCAGGCACAAAGAGATGGATGGATGCTTCAAGACCCAAGGCTTACCTGCACAGCCACAAGCCATTATGGGCTCTGGCTTGGTTGGATATTGTGGCGACACTGGACAGGCGGTGCTACGAGATGTAGAAGAACGGTAGGAAAGGATGGGCACCGACAGAGTCTCAGTGGGACCCCTTAGAAGACCATGTTTTGGTCATCCGTTCCTCAAACACCCTGAAGTGCAAGGAATCCTACGGAGGGGATCAAATCTTGTGGGGAACGTGTGCAAAACTCTGCAGAGTACTCAAACCTAATCGATTAGCCGTGTCCACGATCATGGACGATTTGAGCCAAAGGAACTGAAACTATCCGGAATTCTCAACACAATTAATATGATGATGTGGGTATTAATAACTTGGGTATGAGAATTGGTTGGTGGAACCATCTCATTAATCAACCAACTTAGTAATAATTTTGCTTAGCCCTCTCTTGATGTAGGAAAATTGGCTTTACGCAAAAACTTACTACCCCACCTGCCATATATGCATGTAGATTAGATGATTATTTTCACCCCTCTCTTGTGTGACTTTGCCGGCATATTCAATATGCTAACCTACACGGCTGCAACGTATCATGTTGTAGAGTACTTTTCCGACCAGGAGTGAGGATACGCTCTACGCTCGGTGAGATGCCCTTGGAGTCAGATGGACTTCACTACCTTGAAGCTTCCGCAAGATTTAGTTATTCTCATGAGTTGGCCTTCAGCCACTTTATTGTAATCTTTATTGAAATAAAGGACTCGATATGAGATTTCGATTAATTAATGTTGTGTGATTTCCCTTTGATATATACATTGATGTACCGTGTGTGTACCAGCATGATCTTGGGATGGTACGGAAACACCGGAGGTTCGACTTTTCAGGTCGGGTCGCTACATCACATCATTCTCCTAATGACGTGATCCCGTTATCAAATGACATCTCATGTCCATGACTAGGAAATCATAGCCATCTTTGATCAACGAGCTAGTCTATTAGAGGTATACTAGGGACATGGTGTTGTCTATGTATCCACACATGTATCTGAGTTTCCGATCAACACAATTATAGCATGGATAATAAACAATTATCATAAACAAGGAAATATGATAATAACCAATTTATTATTGCCTCTAAGGCATATTTCCAACAGTCTCCCACTTGCACTAGAGTCAATAATCTAGTTCACATTACCATGTGATTCGCATTTGTTATGAATCTAACACCCAATGAGTTCTGGGGCTCGATCATGCTTTGCATGTGAGAGAGGTCTTATAGTCAACGGGTCTGTAACATTCAGATCCGTGTGTACTTTGAAAATCCCTATGTCAAACTATAAACACTATTCCAAATGGCTGCTCCACTATACGTATCCAGATTGCTACTACGAGTCATCCGGATTGGTCTTAAAGCTTGCATCGACGTAACTCTTTACGACATACTCTTTATCACCTCCATAATCGATAAACATCTCCTTAGTCTTTTAGTTACTAAGGATAATCTTGACCGCTATCCAGTGATCCACTCCTCGATCACTCTTGTACCCCTTGACAGACTCATGGCAAGGCACACACAGGTGTGGTAGACAGCATGGCATAATATAGAGCCTATGGCTAAAGCATAGGGGACGACATTCATCCTTTCTCTTTCTTCTGCCGTTGTCGAGCTTTGAGTTTCACTCAACTTCATAACTTACAAATCAGGCAAGAACTCTTTCTCTGACTAATCCATTTTGAACTCTTTCAAAATCTTGTCAAGGTATGTACTCATTAAAAGTCTCATCAAGCATCTTGATCTATCTCTATAGATCTTGATGTTCAACAATTAGGTATCTTTATCTAGGTCTTCCTTTGAAAAACTTTTTTCAAACAACCGTTTATGCTTTCCAGAAATTCTACATCATTTCCGATCAACAATATGTCAACCACATATGCTTACCAGAAACTCTATAGTGCTCCCACTCACTTTATTGCAAATACAAGTTTCTCATAAACTTTGTATAGACTCAAAAACTTTTATCACCTCATCAAAGTGTATATTCCAACACCGAGATGCTTGCTTCAGTTCATAGAAAGATCACTGAAGCTTGCACACCTTTCAGCATCCTTAGGACTAACAAAACCTTCTGGTTGTATCTCATACAACCTTTCCTTAAGGAAGGAAACGATGTTTTGGCATCCATCTGCCAGATTTCATAATTGAAAAATGCAGCAACTGCTAACATAATTCCAACAGACTTTAGCATTGCTATGAGTGAGAAAGTCTCATCGCAGTCAACTCTTTGAACTTGTCGGAAACTTCTTTGTGACAAGTCGAGCTTTATAAATGGTGACATTTACCATCAGCATTTGTCTTCATCTCAAAGGTCCATTTGTACTCGACGACCTGCCGTCCACTGAGCTAGTCTACCAAAGTCTATACTTGGTTTTCATACATGGATCCTTTCTCGGATTTCATGGCCTCTAACCATTTATCGAAACCCGGGCCTATCATCGCTTCTCCATATCTCGTAGGTTCATCATTGTCCAACAACATGACCTCCAAGACAGGGTTGTCATACCACTCAGGAGTAGTACGCATCCTTGTCGACCTACGAGGTTTGATAGTAACTTGATCCGACGCTTCATGATAATCATCATTTACTACCTCTTCAACTGACGTAGGTTCTAGAGAAACATCTTTCTGCGCCACGCTACTCTCTGGTTGAAACAAAGGTTCAACAACCTTATCAAGTTCTATCTTCCTCCCACTCAGTTCTTTCGAGAGAAACTCTTTCTCGAGAAAGGACCCAGTTTTAGCAACAAACACTTTATACTTAGATCTGAGATAGAAGGTTTACCCAACTGTTCTTAGGGTATTCTATGAAGATGCATTTCTTCGCTTTGGGTTCGAGCTCATTAGGTGAAAACATTTTCCACACAAGCGTCGCAGCCCCAAACATTAAGAAATGACAGCTTAGGTTTCTATCAAACCATAATTCACACAGTGTCATCTCAACGAATTTAGATGGTGCCCTATCTAAAGTGAATGTAGTTGTCTATAATGCATAACCCCAAAATTATAGTAGCAAAACGATAAGAGACATCATAGCACACACCATATCCAATAGAGTATGACTATGACATTCGGACACGCCATCACACTATGGTGTTCCAGGTGGCGTGAGTTGTGAAACGACTTTCACATTGTCTAAAGTTGTATGCCAAACTCGTAACTCAGATATTCACCTCCACGATCATATCACAGACATTATCTTCTTGTCACGATGATCTTAAACTTCACTATGAATTTGCTTGAACTTTTCAAACGATTCAGACTTGTGTTTCATTAAGAAAACATACACTATATCTACTCAAATCATCAGTGAAGGTAAGAAAATAACGATATCCACCGCACACTACAAGACTCATTGGATTGCATACATCAACATGTATCATTTCTAATAAATCACTTGCCCGCTCCATCAATCCAGAAAACGGGGTCCTTAGTCATCTTGCCCAAGAGGCATGGTTCGCATGTCTCAACTGATTCGAAATCGAATGAGTCCAAAGATCCATCAACATGGAGTTTCTTCATGCGCTTTATACCAATATGACATTTAGCAGCAGTGCCACAAGTATGTGGTACTATCATCATTAACTTTGTATCTTTTGGCATGAATGTTATGAATATGTGTATTACTACGATCAAGATTCAGCAAACCATTCTCACTGGGTGCATGACCATTGAAGGTATTATTCATGTAAACAGAATAACCATTATTCTCTAACTTAAATGAATAACCGTGTTGCAATAAACATGATCATCACGTTCATGCTCACCACATAACATTTATTTAGGTTTATCACTAATCCCGAAGGTAGAGAGAGTGTACGATGTTGATCACATCAACCTTGGAAACATTTCCAACACACATCGTCACCTCTCCCTTAGCTAGTTCTCCATTCATTCTGTAGCTTTTATTTCAAGTAACTAACATTTAGCAACCTAACCGGTATCCAATACCCAGGTGCTACTAGGGGTATTAGCAAGGTACACATCATTAACACATATATCAAATATACTTCTGTCATGTTGCCAGCCTTCTTATCTACCAAGTATCTAGGGTTCTTCCGCTTCAGCGACCACTCTCCTCATAATCGAAGCACTTAGTCTCGGGTTTGGATTCAACTTTGGGTTGCTTCACTGGAGCAGCAACTGACTTGCCATCCATGAAGTTTCCCTCCTTGCCCCTGCCCTTCTCGAAACTAGTGGTTTTACTAACCATCAACACTTGACGCTCCTTCTTGATTTCTACCTTCGCGGTGTCAAACATCGCGAATAGCTCAGGTATCATTAATTCTATCCATGGCATTTTATAGTTCATCACCCAGTTCTAGTAGCTTAGTGACAGTGACTTGGAGAACTATATCAATCACTATCTTATCTGGAAGATTAACTCCCACTCGATTCAAGCGATTGTAACACCTAGACAATCTGAGCACATGCTCAACGATTGAGCTATTCTCCTTCATCTTGCAGGCAAATAATCTTGTTGGAGATCTCATATCTCACAACACGGGCATGAGCCTGAGATCCCAATTTCAGCTCTTAGAACATCTCATATGTTCCGTGACGTTCAAAACGTTTCGGAGCCTCAATTCTAAGCCGTAATGCATGACGCACTAAACTATCAAGTAGTCATTGGAACGTGCCTGTCATATGTTCACAACATCTACAGACGACGTTAGAGGGGTTGGCGCACCGAGCGGTGCATTAAGGACATAAGCCTTCTTTGCAGCAATGAGGACAATCCTCAGATCACGGACCCAGTCAGCAATATTGCTACCATCATCTTTCAACTCTATTTCTCTAGGAACATATAAAAAAATCAAGGGAGCTACAGCACGAGCAAGTAATCTACAACATAATTTGCAAAGACACTACTGACTATGTTCATGATATTGAGTTCAATTAATCATATTACTGAAGAACTCCCACTCAAATTGACATCCCTCCGGTCATTTGAGTGATACATGATCCAAATTCACCAAATCAAGTCCGATCATCACGTGAGTTGAGGTGGTTTCAATGGTGAACATCATCATGTTGATCATATCTACTATATGACTCATGTTTGACCTTTCGGTCTCTTGTGTTTCGAGGCCATGTTTGTACATGCTAGGCTCGTCAAGTTTAACCCGAGTGTTCTGCATGTGCAACACTGGCTTGCACCTGTTGTATGTGAACATAGAGTCTATCACACCCGATTATCACGTGGTGTCTCAATACGACAAACTTTCGCAATGGTGCACACTCGGGGAGAACACAATTTATCTTGAAATTAAGTGAGGGATCACCTTATAATGCTACCGTCGTCCTAAGCAAAACAAGGTGCATAAAAGGATTAACATCACATGCAAATCATAAGTGACATGATATGGCCATGAACTTGTGCTTTTGATCTCCATCTAGAAAGCACCGGCATGATCTCCATCATCACCGGCATGACACCATGATCTCCATCAACGTGTCGCCATCGGGGTTGTCGCGCCCACCATGCTTCTACTACTATTGCTACCATTTAGCGATAAAGTAAAGCATTACATAGCGCTTAATGATTGACATGCAGGTCATACAATAATTAAAGACAACCCTATGGCTCCTGCCAGTTGTCGTACTCATCGACATGCAAGTTGTGATATTCTATACAACACATGATCATCTCATACATCACATATATCTCATCATGTAATTGGCCATATCACATCACAACATACCCTACAAAAACAAGTTAGACGTCCTCTAATTGTTGTTGCATGTTTTACGTGGCTGCTACGGGTATCTAGCAAGAAGCATTCTCACCTACTCAAAGCCACAACGGTGATACATAAGTTGCTTTTCAACCTTCTCAAGGACCGCCTTTGTCGAATCCGATTCAACTAAACTAGGAGAAACAGACACCCGCCAGCCATCTTTGTGCAACGAAGTTACATGTCGGTCAATGGAACCGGTCTCTCGTAAGCATACGAGTAAGGTTGGTCCAGGCCGCTTCATCCCACAATACCGCTGAACCAAAACACGACCAAGGGAGGAAGCAATCTAAGCATCAACGCCCACAAACTCTTTGTGTTCTACTCGAGATCTCATCTACACATAGACCTAGCTCATGATGCCACTGTTGGGGAACGTTGCATGGGAAACAAAAAAATTCCTACACACACGCAAGATCTATCCATGGTGATGAGCATCTACGAGAGGGAGAGTGGATCTACATACCCTTGTAGATCGCTAAGCGGGAAGCGTTAAGAAACGCGCTTGGTGTAGTCGAACGTCTTCGCAATCCAAATCGCCGAGCGTCCCGTGATCTCATCACGATCCGTCCCGTGATCCAATCATGATCCGTCCCGCGAACTCATCACGATCTGTCCCGCGATCTCATCACGATCCGTCTCGCAATATTTATCACGGTCCTTCAGATCTAGTGCCGAACGGACGGCACCTCCGCGTTCTGCACACGTACAGCTTGATGACGATCTCTGCCTTCTTGATCCAGCAAGAGGGAGCAGAGAGGTAGAAGAGTTCTCCGGCAGTGTGATGGCGTCGCGGCAATGGTGGTGGAGTAATTCCGGCAGGGCTTCGCATAAGCACTGTAGAAATCCAATCTAGAGGAGAAACTATGAACTAGAGGGTAGGGTTGCACGTGGCTGAAGATCTTGTGCCAAAACCCTAGAACCCTCTAGTATATATAGGAGGAGAGGAGGAGGAGGCTTGGCTCCCATGGAGCCAGCCCTTGGGTCGACCGAACCAAGAGGGAGGAGTCCTCCTCCTCCACTCCTAGTAGGATTAGGACTCCTTCCTTATTTGGTCCCTTTTTGCCTTTTTCCACCTTTTTTCCTTTTGGGCTTTTCTTCCCAGATGCATGGGCCTTGTGTGGGACTTCCACCAGACCACTAAGGGCAGGTATTCACTCTCCCACAGCCCATGTAGCCTCTTGGGTAGAAATACCCCTCCCGATGGTCTCCCGGTACACTACCGGCACTCCCGGTACACTACCGATGAGCCCGAAACTTTTCCGGTGACCAAAGTAGGACTTCCTATATATCAATCTTTACCTCCGGACCATTCCGGAGCTCTTCGTGACGTCCGGGATCTCATTCGGGACTCCTAACATCCTTCGGTCACCATCATGCATAACTCTATATTACCGAAACGTCACCGAACCTTAAGTGTGCAGACCCTGCGGGTTTGAGAACTATGTAGACATGACCGAGACACCTCTACGGTCAATAACCAATAGCGGGACCTGGATGACCATATTGGTTCCTACATATTCTACGAAGATCTTTATCGGTCGAACCTCTATGTCAAGGATTCAGTTAATCTCGTATGATGTTCCTTTTGTTCTTCGATATGTTACTTGCCCGAGATTCGATCGTCGTTATCTCCATACCTAGTTCAACCTCATTACCGGAAAGTCTCTTTACTCGTTCCGTAATACAAGATCTCGTGGCTAACACTTAGTCACATTGCTTGCAAGGCTTATTGTGATGTTGAATTACCGAGTGGGCCCTGAGATACCTCTCCGTCACACGGGGTAACAAATCCCAGTCTTGATCCATGCCAACCCAACAGACACCCTCGGAGATACCTATAGAGCACCTTTATAGTCACCCAGTTACGTTGCGACGTTTGATACACACAAGGTATTCCTCCGGTGTCAGTGAGTTGCATGATCTCATGGTCATAGGAACAAATACTTGACATGCAAAAAACAGTAGCAATAAAATAACACGATCATATGCTACGTTTGTAGTTTGGGTCTTGTCCATCACATCATTCTCCTAATGACGTGATCCCGTTATCAAATGACATCTGATGTCCATGACTAGGAAACCATAGCCATCTCTGATCAACGAGCTAGTCTATTAGAGGTATACTAGGGACATGGTGTTGTCTATGTATCCACACATGTATCTGAGTTTCCGATCAACACAATTATAGCATGGATAATAAACAATTATAATGAACAAGGAAATATGATAATAACCAATTTATTATTGCCTCTAGGGCATATTTCGAACAGGCATGTGGTCTTGCTGAGAGGAAGCACTTAGCAAATGTCTATGCTGAGAAACCAGGAGAGAACATTCGGCTTACACTGATGATATGTGGGACCCAGTTGTGCACCAAGTTTTCCAAGAATCGAAGACTCGAAACGGCAAAGAGGTGTTGCTAAATGGCCCAGCCATTTTCGTTGGCAGTTCGCCAGTTGCCTTTATGTTGTCGAGTAACCCATAATTGCACTAAACAAAGTACCGAATACCCGAACAAGGACAATTGCCTTACATTGTGTTGTTAACATGGTGTAAACAGGGCCTCCTTTGCCTATTGTTGATGTTGCCTAGTATTTTTAGGCTTCACCAAGTATTTTTGGTACTCGACCATGAAGGTTTTTCTTGTAGTGCATCATGCATGGTTCATTTGAACCTGTGGCAGAGCCAGGATTGGCTAACGCTCGAACGAGAAACTGGAGGCTAAAAATAATAAAAAGAACAATTTCAAGGCATAGAAAAACCAAGCTATGTTGCATAACTAATAAAACAAGACACGTCAAAATACAATGTATAGCATAGATGGTACGAAATATTAGGATTGGTTGATATCAACCTTTTGTGACAACATCTTCAATAGCAGAAGAAGCTAAACCTTGAAAGATAAATTTTAAAATGCAAATCAAAGGCATAAATACTAGAATTTGAATAGCACAGGAAAAAAAATCAACATCATCCGCCTTGAGTTCAGCAGCAATATTAGGGATATTATTAGTTGTTTGAGTTGAACTACCTGTTTTGGCAGATGCAATGGTTTGAACTTGAAAAAATATGTCATTATTTGTTTCTTTTTTATATGTTGTCTTTCGCTACAATTATATAAAAACAAAAAATAGTAAATGTCTAAATTGATTTCTACATTTATGTTGAAAAGGGGACAACATTAAGAAAATAAGATCATCACCAGACAGTGACATCAAGCAATTAGGGATTTACATTTGCACTGTTGATAGTCCACGCGAAAGAACGGAGGTATTGGGACCGTGGTGGGTTGCTCCTTGTCAGTCGCAAAGGTCACCTCGTCGGACATAGTCGCGGCCAAAGAAGGAGAAGGGGGTCGAAGGGAAGGGGTTGGCTGCATGGTTAGGGAACATGACGAACTCCCAACGTGAAAGGGAGCATAAAGCGGCCCTGGATGGCATGGTAGCGTGCGTAGGGTACGTTGGCCAAGCAAGGGAGAGGGACGGCCAGTTCTTTGCTTCTCGTTAAAACAATCTGCAGGGAAAGAAAGAGATCTCGAGGAAGCGACATTTTGGTGGACGGAGGCATTGGCTCCTGTTTTTCAAATGATTCAGAAGTCATATTTTCAAAAAAAAAACTATGAAAACTTACACATTTTCTCGGCAGGTATGTGAAATTTCGTTAAAAATGTTATGATGGGCAAGCTATAAAAATAATATGGAGCCACCAATACAAAAATGACTCATTTTCATTTGTACATTTTTTTCTACGTCAAATATGAAAGTATATTGTCGTGAAATATTGTTGAACGTGTTATATGTGTATTTGTGTTTGTACAATTGTTTTCGATTATTTTTGTGCTACGGAAATATGTATTTCAAGTTCACCATGTGTGTGTGTTGGTTGACGGTGCTAATCTCTGATATTTGAGGCCAGCTGAAGATTTAGAATGAGTTACACCAATAAAAATTCTTTCACATATATACTAGGAAAACTACCCACACCCGAGGCCATTACCTAGGCCGTGGGAGCTATATCTCGCATTAGTAATCTGCATTTAACGGGTCGGACTGTTAGCGCTTCTTTTAAAGAAAAAGAGAAGAAAAAGGAAGAGTGTCGGATTCGATCCCGGGTCCCCTAGATTATGTCTAGCGATGATAGCCCTGGGATAACTGTCGGGGCAGCTCCTAATCGGTGCTTTAAGCACCGGTTAGAATGACTAGCGCCTGCAGCGCTTGTAGCTGGGCTACTTCTGCAACCGGCCCATTTCGTTCGTTTGAACACTAAAAAAATAGATTTCTTCGTCCAGTGGGAGTAAGGGGAATCAAACTGCTCTCGCCTACAACAGCACCAATGGCACTAACCACTAGACAGAGCTCCCTCTCACTACCATTACAAAGACAGATTGCTACTTGACCTTCCCATAGTACAGGATTAAGATTTTAAATACCTTTATAAAATATATGAAAAGAAACGTGAAATTTGAAAGAAATTCAATAAACTTTATAAAACCACGAATTTAAAAAAACGAAAAGATTCATACACATTGAAAAAAGTTCATAAATTTGAGAAACTTCACAAAATTAACGTTTTTTCAAGAAATTTGAAAAAAAAATCACAAATTTGAAAAACTTCATTGCATATAAAAAATCATCGAATTTGAAAAAAAAATCAACCACTTCGAAAAAAAGTTCAACGCAATTAAAAAAAGTTCACCAAATTTGAAAAAAAAGTTCGTCAGATTTGAGAAAAAGAACATTGATTTTGAATAAAACTCATTCAATGTCAAAAAAGTTCAACAAAATTAAAAAATCGGTTCATCGGATTTGAGAAAAGTTCATTCAATCTGAAAAATGTTCATCAAAATAAAAAAGACGGTTCATCGGATTTTGAAAAATGTTCATCCAATCTGAAAAAAGTTAATCAAAATTAACAAAATGGTTCAAAGGATTTGAAAAAAAAGTTCATGGATTTTGAAAAAAGTTCCTCCAATCCGAAAAACTTCATCAAAATTTAAAAAAAGGTTCATCGGATTAGAATTTTTTTATGGATTTTTAAAGAACTGCATCGAATCTGAAAAACTTCATCAGAATTGAAAAAGAAGTCATAAGATTTGAAAAGAAATCATCTAATATTTAAAAGTTCATCAATTTAGAAAAAAGATCACGCATTTTTTTGAAAACAGGCATTAAAAAAAAGAAAAACTAATAAGAAAAAAATGCCTAACTTCTCCAAAACCAGGCTTTTGTGAACCAAAAGAAACCGAATAAAATGCGGAAGTGAAATGATGTGGTGCACTAGAAGGGCGATGGCCTGGTGATTAGAGCTCCGTGATCATAACAGGGGCGCGCGGGTTTGAATCCCTGTTCTCTCACTTTTTTAGTCTTTCTACAAAAAAAAATAGAATGGACTGGCCCAGCTTGGACTCTGACAGGTGCCCGTTTGCAAAATTGCATTGTAACGCACGCCTGTGGCGTCAAATAGTCTTTGCCAAATGTCGGGTTCATGTTGAATATTGGGGCGCGACCTACATATATGAAAAAGAGCAGGCTTTCCATTGTTTTGTCCAGGTATTTTGTTTCTAGTTTTCTTTTGATCTTAATTGGCTTTTATTCATTTCTTTATCCATTTTCCTGGTTTTTATTTTCTCCCTTTTTGTTTTGCATTCATTATTACTTTTCCCGTTTTGATTAGTTTTTTTCTTTCCTTTTTCTTAGTTTCGCTTTGGTGTTTTTGTCTCATTCTCATTTTTCGTAGTTTTTTCTTGTTTTAACTCGGGTTTCATCAGTTTTCTAAACACATTTCTGGTATATATCTAATACACACTTTAACTTTTTAAAATTCCTTGATTGCAAAATTTCAAAAACCTATGTGTGTGTATATATATATATATGTGTGTGTGTGTGTGTGTGTGTGTGTGTGTGTGTGTGTGTGTGTGTGTGTGTGATTAATATTTTTAAATGCAAGTGCAAGATTTTTTTAATGCATGGTAAAAATATTATATATATGCATTTAACATTTTTGGGGTGATATAACTTTTTCAATACATGATCAACATTTTTCTATACACATTTAACCTATTTTTGTACAAACAATAATGTTTTTCTGAATACATGATCAAATGTTTTTTATATCCAGATTAAAAAAATCAAATGATTGATTATTATTTTTCAAATACTTGTGCAACAGTTTTTTAAATGCTTGACGAACTATATTTAAATACATGATACAAAAGGTCCATTATTTTCTTAGTACATGGTCAATATTATTTCCATACACATTTCACATATTTAAATGCTAGTTTAAAATTTCATGAATAAATTTCCAATACATTTCAAATGCTTGATTTAAAAAATTTAGATATATGATCAGTTTTTTCATACAAGGTTTTTTGTATACATGATATACATTTTCTTCATACACATTTAACATTTTTAAAATGCTTGATCAACACTGAAATATTTTTTAAGAGTTGTTTTGGAATATATTAAAGATAAAGAAAATGAAAAAGTAGCCAAAAGGTAAAAAATAAAACATAAAAAATAGAAAAACGAGCATGTGGCCTACCGTGCGCCTGGCCTGGTCAATCTCACTCTGCCTTTCAGCAAAGGTTCATTAGAGCGGCACCAAAATCAAAAATTGACTAGTACACATTTCCAAGATCACGCGCACCTTTTCAGGTTGCAACACGATGGTGCACTACATGTGTGTCACTTATCGTAACCTGCTAGTTTTTCCTTTTTTCATAGATCCATACTTTCAAAACGTGTTCTCTCTTAAATCCTGCGTTCAAATCTTGAACCATTTTCTTCGTTGGGTTCCTCACGTCGAGATCTTCGAAACTAGATCCCATATTGATAGGTTTTGATGAACTTTTTTTTACGAAACAAGGGTCAAAAAATCATGCCTCTCGCAAAAAACAAACAAAAAACGAGTTTCCGAGATGTAAGGTCGTGCCTCTAGCAAAGGCAAAACCGTGCATGTCTGGAAAACAAAATCGTGCCTCTGGCGACATAAAGCAAACACAAAACGCGTATTTTTTTCCTATTTTTGAAAGGAACAGCCATGCCTCTCACGAACGTAAAATTGTGTCTCTGGCAGAAAAAAAACGTGCCTCTCGCGAAAAAAATAGATAACTAATTTTTTTTCGTTGTCGAGAGGCACGGCCGTACCTCTCATGAAGGCAAAACCATGCCTCTCACAAAAAAAAACAGAAAACACATTTTGTTCCTGTTTCCAAAAGGCATGGTCGTGCCTCTCGCGAAAGCAAAACCGTGTCTCTCGCGAAAAAAATAAGAAAATATGTATATAACTCTGTCAGAACCTTGGAATCACCCATATTATGGAGTTCAACCAGGACTCTGATGCTGACATGGTGGCTATGATTTATGTTACCATTCATCTTGGTACTGATGATGCCCGTACTATAACCTGGATGACGAATGGGAGGAGATTGACTGCCACATGGAAGGAGTTCATGGACTTTCTCCACATTGAGGATAAGGGGCTCCATGACCCAGTCGGATTTTGCCCCCACAAGGAATCTCAGGCCACTCACAAGTGCCATCACTGGCCCTATTACATTGTGCAGGTATCCACCACCACTGGCAAATCATCTTATACGTTGCAGCCGTTCCTTGATATTCTGCCCCGCATCTTTCGAAACACTCTCTTCCCTCGTGTTGGGAACTTGAACATGGTGCACTCCTATCTGGTGGATTTGTTGCTTTTTTGTCAGAATTCTAAGGGGGCTACTGAATTACCTTGTCTGGATGTTTCTCACATCATGTGGTCTAAACTTTGCTCAGTTGTGTTTGACCGCAAGGTTCCTATTTATGCACCATACTTGATGTTTCTCATCGAGAGCACTTGGGCTAAGACCTATCCCGGCATCAACTTTGAGCACAGTAAGGTGGTCCCTCATAAGGTTGTGTAGCTCCGACTGAATCACAAGTGGACCAACTATGCTGCTCCTGAAGCTGACTTGGCTGATGAGGAGGAGGAGGATGAGGACTTCGTGGTTCAGGGTGGTACTGCTCCTCGTCGCACCTTCTCTGGCTGAACCATCTTAGGCTAAGAAGCTCAAGGAGAAGATGAAGAGGTTGTTCTATTTGTAGGCTAAGGGTCAGTATAGGGCTCACGTTACTGAGAAGGAAGCTAGAAGGCATCACATGGCTCTTGGAAGACACGTTGGGTTGGAGGTTCGCAGTGGTTCTGAGGATTCTATTACTAATGAGGAGGTCTGGATCTCACGACACTGCAAGTGGGGCTCTGCGGATGATTTCACCCCGCCTGACACTGTTTCCCATAGTCCCGAGTCTGGAGAGTACTGATGATGATCTCTTGAGTTCTTCCACCTGGAGTGTCTTAGTCCTCCCTTCCCTTTTGGTGTCTCGCTGCCAAAGGGGGAGAGAGTGTAGGTATTTGCCGAGTCGCGAGCATGCACTTGCTTTCTGAGTTGCATTCTTTTATGGCATTGCTCGTGAAATCTCTTTAGTTGCTTTGCTTATGGTTGTGAGACTTCAGTCACTATGTCATATGGTGTGAGACATATTCTACCCTTAATTATCCTCATATGTTTCATTATTTGAGTTAGTTTTATCATGCTATCTTTGTTATCTTCTCACATAGTGCTCCTTGCTTAGTTATCACTGTCATATTATCTATTGTTGCAATGGGTATTAGTCCCAAAGCTCCATTTTTGCCCAAAGCTCATTTTCACCCGATCTCTCTCCCTAGCCAACGAAACTTGTTGATACTCTAGAGTTTGGTTGAGAGGGCCCTGGTCTACTTTCAACAAGAGAAATTTGATTCCCCTACTAGTCCCTTGCGGATCTTGTTACTCTTGGGTGTTTGAGCACCCTAGACGGAAGAGGTCACTTTGAAGCCACAGTTCATTGTGGTGAAGCGTCGTGGCGTCATTGGGAGCCTCCAATTCAGTTGTGGAGATTGCCCCAACCTTGTTTGTAAAGGTTCGGCTGTCGCCTTCAAGTGCAGCACTAGTGGAATCACAACGCCTCGCATTGTGTGATGGCATGAGGGGAGTACGGTGGCCCTAGTGGCTTCTTGGGTAGCATTGTGCCTCCACGCCGCTCTAACGGAGACGTACTTCCCTTTACCGGGAAGGAACTTCGGTAACACATCCTCGACTCCATCAGTTCCTCTTGTGGTTACTTCTTACCTTTACTTTGTGCAAGCTACTTACATTGTTTATCTTTCTTGCTTGTGTTGTTATTGTGTTTAGCATCATATAGGTTGCTCACCTAGTTGAATATCTAGACAACCTATTTGTTGCTAAGCCTAATTTGTTAAAGAAAATTGAAAAACTGGTATTTACCTATTCATCCCCCCCCCCCTCTGGTCAACCATATCGATCCTTTCACATGGTATGCTTGTTGGTAGCCAGTGCATATGAGTAGATCTACTGCATCTACGAGTAGCTCCCGAAGGGAGTGCTGACAAACTTCACGTCCTTGGGGTGGTCCTAAGAAAAAAACGGGGTTAGTTGTGATTGGCATGTTAGTGTTGGAAATATGCCCTAGAGGCAATGATAAAATGGTTATTATTATATTTCATTGTTCATGATAATTGTTTATTATCCATGCTATAATTGTATTGACTGGAGACACATTGCATGTGTGGATTGTTGGGGAACGTCGCATGGGAAACAAAAAAAATCCTACGCACACGCAAACCTATCCATGGTGATGAGCATCTACGGGAGGGAGAGTGGATCTACGTACCCTTGTAGATCGCTAAGCGGGAACCGTTAAGAAACGCGGTTGGTGTAGTCGAACGTCTTCGCGATCCAAATCGCCGAGCGTCCCGCGATCTAATCACGAACAGTCCCACGATCTTGTCACGATCCGTCCCGCGATCCAATCAAGAACGACCCGTGGCCTTGATCACGATCCTTCCGATCTAGTACCGAACGGACGACACCTCCGCGTTCAGCACACGTGCAGCTTGATGACGATCTCCACCATCTTGATCCAGCAAGAGGAGGTGGAGAGGAGGAAGAGTTCACCGGCAGCGTGATGGCACTCCTGCGATGGTGGTGGAGTGATTCCGGCAGGACTTCGCCTAAGCACTGCGGAAAACCGATCTAGAGGAGCACCGGTGGAACGGGTAGCACGTGGCCGTAAATTCTGTGCAAAACCCTTCTATTCCACCAGTATATATAGGAGGAGAGGAGGAGGAGGGATGGCGTAGGGCTGAGCCCCTCTTGGAGTCGGCCGAAGCCAAGGGGGAGGAGTCCTACTCCTCCTCCACTCCTAGTAGGAGTAGGACTCTCCCTTTTTGCCTTTTTTCCACTCTTTTTTCCTTTGGGACTCCTCCCCCAGCTGCATGGGCCTGTTGTGGCTATTCCACCAGCCCATAAAGGGCTGGTAAATACTCTCCCACAGCCCATGAAGCCTCTTGGGTCGAAATACCCCTCCCGGAGGTCTCCCGGTACACTACCGGCACTCCCGGTACACTACCGATGAGCCCGAAACTTTTCCGGCGACCAAACTGGGACTTCCTATATATGAATCTTTACCTCCGGACCATTCCGGAGCTCCTCGTGACGTTCACGATCTCATCCGGGACACCAAACAAACTTCGGTCACCACCATACATAACTCTACACTACCGAAACGTCACCAAACCTTAAGTGTGCAGACCCTGCGGGTTCGAGAACTATGTAGACATGACCGAGACACCTCTACGGTCAATAACCAATGACGGGACCTAGATGTCCACATTGGTTCCTACATATTCTACGAAGATCTTTATCGGTCGAACCTCTATGTCAAGGATTCAGTTAATCCCGTATGATGTTCCCTTTGTTCTTCGGTATGTTACTTGCCCGAGATTCGATCGTCGGTATCTCCATACCTAGTTCAATCTCGTTACCGGCGAGTTTCTTTACTCGTTCCTTAATACAAGATCCCGCAACTAACAATTAGTCACATTGCTTGCAAGGCTCATTGTGATGTTGTATTACCGAGTGGGCCCTGAGATACCTCTCCGTCACACGGAGTAACAAATCCCATTCTCGATCCATGCCAACTCAACAGACACCATCGGAGATACCTGTAGAGCACCTTTATAGTCACCCAGTTACGTTGTGACGTTTGATACACACAAGGCACTCCTCTGATATCCGTGAGTTGCATGATCTCATGGTCATAGGAACATATACTTGACATGCAGAAAACAGTAGCAATAAACTGACACGATCATATGCTATGTTTGTAGTTTGGGTCTTGTCCATCACATCATTCTCCTAATGATGTGATCCCATTATCAAATGACATCACATGTCAATGGCTAGGAAACCTTGACCATCTTTTTATTAACAAGCTAGTTCACTAGAGGCACACTAGGGACACAGTGTTGTCTATTTATCCACACATGCAATGTGTTTCCAACCAATACAATTATAGCATGGATAATAAACGATTATCATGAACAAGGAAATATAATAATAAACACTTTATTTATTGCCTCTAGGGCATATTTCCAACAGTCTCCCACTTGCACTAGAGTCAATAATCTAGTTCACATCACTATGTGATTTACATGGTAATGAATCGAACACCCATGCAGTTCTGGTGTTGATCATGTTTAGCCCTTGGAAGACGTTTAGTCAATGGGTCTGCAACATTCAGATCCGTGTGCAGTTTGCAAATATTTATGTCCTTCTCCTCGATGTAGAACCGGATGGAGTTGAAGCGTCGCTTTATGTGTCTGGTCCTCTTGTGAAACCTTGGTTCCTTGGCTAGAGCAATGGCACCAATGTTGTCACAGAACAGGTTATTGGATTCAGTGCACTAGGCACTACTCCAAGATCTGTCATGAACTGCTTCATCAAGACACCTTCCTTCGCTGCCTCCGAGGCTGCGATGTACTCTGCTTCGCACGTAGAATCAGCTACCGCGCTTTGCTTGGAACTGCACCAGCTTACCGCTCCCCCGTTAAGAATAAATACGTATCCGGTTTGCGACTTAGAGTTGTCCGGATCAGTGTCAAAGCTTGCATCGACGTAACCCTTTACGACGAGCTCTTCATCACCTCCATAAATGAGAAACATTTCCTTAGTCCTTTTCAGGTACTTAAGGATATTCTTGACCGCTTGCCAGTGCTCCATTCTAGGATCACTTTGAAACCTTCCAGCCATACTTATGGCAAGGCTGACATCGGGTCTTGTGCACAGCATTGCATACATGATAGAGCCTATGGTTGAAGCATAAGGGATGACGCTCATCTTTTCTTTATCTTCTGTAGTCACTGGGCATTGAGTCTTACTCAACTTCACACCTTGTAACACAGGCAAGAACCCCTTCTTGGACTGATCCATTTTGAACTTCTTCAAAACTTTATCAAGGTATGTGCTCTGTGAAAGTGCTATCAAGCGTCTCGATCTATCTCTATAGATCTTAATGCCTAATATGAAAGCAGCTTCTCCTAGGTCCTTCATTGAAAAACTCTTATTCAAATATTCCTTCACGCTTTCCAGCATTTCTATGTTGTTTCCAATCAGTAATATGTCATCCACATATAATACTAGAAACGCTATAGAGCTCCCACTCACTTTCTTGTAAATACAAGCTTCTCCATAAACTTGTATAAACTCAAACGCTTTGATCACCTCATCAAAGCGCTTATTCCAACTCCGAGATGCTTGCACCAGTCCATAAATGGATCGCTGGAGTTTGCAAACTTTGTCAACATTCTCTGGATCAAAAAAACCTTCGGGTTGCATCATATACAACTCTTCCTCAAGGAAACCGTTGAGGAACGCCGTTTTGACATCCATCTGCCAAATTTCATAGTCGAAATAAGCAGCTATTGCCAACATGATTTTGACAGACTTAAAGCATCGCTACGGGCGACAAAGTCTCATCATAGTCAACTCCTTGATCTCGTGAAAAACCCTTTGCCACAAGTCGAGCTTTATAGACGGTGACATTACCGTCCGCGTCCGTCTTCTTCTTAAAGATCCATTTGTTCTGAATGGCCTTTCGCCCTTCAGGTAGTACTTCCAAAGTCCATACTTTGTTTTCATACGTGGATCCCATCTCGGATTTCATGGCCTCTAACTATTTCTCGGAATCCGGGCCCATCACCGCTCCTCCATAGCTCGTAGGTTTATTGTTGTCTAACAACATGACTTCCAAGACAGGGTTGCCGTACCACTCGGGAGTAGTACGCGTCCTTGTCGACCTACGAGGTTCAATAGTAGCTTGATCCGAAGCTTCATGATCATCATCATTAACTTCCTCTTCTACCGTCGTAGGTTCCACAGAAACATCTTTCTGCGCTGCGCTACTTTCTGGTTGAAGTAAAGGTTCAATAACCTCATCAAGCTCTTTTTCCTCATTTCATTGTGGTGAAGCTTCATGGCGTCATTGGGAGCCTCCAATTCAGTTGTGGAGATTGCCCCAACCTTGTTTGTAAAGGTTCGGTTGTCGCCTTCAAGTGCAGCACTAGTGGAATCACAACGCCTCGCATTGTGTGATGGCATGAGGAGAATACGGTGGCCCTAGTGGCTTCTTGGGTAGCATTGTGCCTCCACGCCGCTCTAATGGAGACGTACTTCCCTTTACCGGGAAGGAACTTCGGTAACACATCCTCGACTCCATCAGTTCCTCTTGTGGTTACTTCTTACCTTTACTTTGTGCAAGCTACTTACATTGTTTATCTTTCTTGCTTGTGTTGTTATTGTGTTTAGCATCATATAGGTTGCTCACCTAGTTGAATATCTAGACAACCTATTTATTGCTAAGCCTAATTTGTTAAAGAAAATTGAAAAACTGGTATTTGCCTATTCATCCCCCCCCTCTGGTCAACCATACTTATCCTTTCACATGGTATGATTGTTGGTAGCCAGTGCATATGAGTAGATCTGCTGCATCTACGAGCTCCCGAAGGGAGTGCTGACAAACTTCACGTCCTTGGGGTGGTCCTAAGAAAAAAACGGGGTTAGTTGTGATTGGCATGTTAGTGTTGGAAATATGCCCTAGAGGCAATGATAAAATGGTTATTATTATATTTTTCATTGTTCATGATAATTGTTTATTATCCATGCTATAATTGTATTGACTGGAAACACATTGCATGTGTGGATATATAGACAATACTTTGTCCCTAGTGTGCCTTTAGTGAACTAGCTCGTTGATCAAATATGGTCAAGGTTTCCTAGCCATTGACATGAGATGTCATTTGATAACGGGATCACATCATTAGGAGAATGATGTGACGGACAAGACCCAAACTATAAACTTAGCATATGATCGTGTCAGTTTATTGCTACAGTTTTCTGCATGTCAAGTATATGTTCCTATGACCATGAGATCATGCAACTCACGGACACTGGAGGACTGCCTTGTGTGTATCAAACGTCAACGTAACTGGGTGACTATAAAGGTGCTCTATAGGTATCTTCGAGGGTGTCTGTTGGGTTAGCATGGATCAACACTCGGATTTGTTACTCTGTGTGACGGAGAGGTATCTCAGGGCCCACTCGGTAATACAACACCACAATAAGCCTTGCAAGCAATGTGACTAAGTGTTATCCACAGGAACTTGTATTACGGAAACGAGTAAAGAGACTTGCCGGTAATGAGGTTGAACTAGGTATGGAGATACTGACGATCGAATCTTGGGCAAGTAACATATCGAAGAACAAAGGGTACATCATACGGGATTAACTGAATCCTTGACATAGAGGTTCGACCGATAAAGATCTTTGTAGAATATGTAGGAATCAGTATGGGCATCCAGGTCTCGCTATTGGTTATTGACCGTAGAGGTGTCTCGATCATGTCTACATAGTTCTCGAACCCACAGGGTCTGCACACTTAAGGTTTGGTGACGTTTCGGTAGTATAGAGTTATGCATGATGGTGACCGAAGGTTGTTCAAAGTCCCGGATGAGATCCCGGACGTCATGAGGAGCTCTGAACCGGTCCGAAGGTAAAGATTGATATATAGGAAGTCCTGTTTTGGTCACCGGAAAAGTTTCGGGCTCATCTGTAGTGTACTGGGAGTGCCGGGAGGGTACCAGGGGACCATCGGGAGCGGTATTTCGACCCAAGAGGCTATATGGGCTGTGGGAGAAGGAATACCAGCCCTTAGTGGGCTAGCTGAAGGCTCACAGGAAGCCCATGCGGCTAGGGAAGAAAACCCAAGGTGGAAAGAAGGCAAAAGTGGGAAATAAGGAAGGAGACCTAATCCTACTAGGAGTGGAGGAGGAGGAGGACTCCCTCCCACTTCGGCCGAACTAGGGTTGGCTCCCTTGGGAGCCAAGCCTCCTCCGTCCCCTCCTTCTATATGTACTAGAGGTTTTGAGGGGTTTTGACACAGAAAAACAGCCACGTGCTACCTCTCCTCTAGATCGTAGTTTCTCCTCTAGATCAGTTTTCAGTGGTGCTTAGGCGAAGCCCTGCTGGAATTACTCCAGCACCATCGCCACAACGCCATCGCGCTGTAGGAGAAGTCTACCTCTCCGCTCCCTCTTGCTGGATCAAGAAGGCAGAGATCATAATCAAGCCGTACGTGTGCTGAACACGGAGGTGTCGTCCGTTCGGAGCTAGATCGAGACGGATTGTGATTGGATCGCGGGACGCTCGGCGATTTGGATCGCGAAGACGTTCGAATACATCAACTGCGTTTCTTAACGCTTCCCGCTTAGCGATCTACAAGGATATGTAGATCCACTCTCCCCTCTCGTAGATGTTCATCTCCTAGATTGATCTTGATGAAGCGTAGGAATGTTTTTGTTTCCCTTGCAACGTTCCCGAACAGGGGTATCAGAGCTAGGTCTATATGTAGATGAGATCCTGAGTAGAAAACAAAGAGTTTGTGGGCGTTGATGCTTAGATTGCTTCCTCCCTTGGTCGTGTTTTGGTTCAGCGGTATTGTGGGATGTAGCGACCCGGACCAACCTTACTCGTGCGCCTACGAGAGACCGGTTCCATCGACTCACGTGTAACTTCGTTGCACAAGGATGGCTGGCGGGTGTTTGTTTCTCCTACTTTAGTTGGATCGGATTCGACGAAGGCGGTCCTTGAGAATGTTGAAAAGCAACTTATGTATCACCGTTATGTTTTTGCGTAGGTGAGAATTATTCTTGCTAGATACCCGTAGCAGTCACGTAAAGCTTGCAACAACAATTAGAGGACGTCTAACTTGTTTTTTCAGGGTATGTTGTGATGTGATATGGCCAATTACATGATGAGATATATGTGATGTATAAGATGATCATGTGATGTATATAATATCACGACTTGCATGTCGATGAGTACGGCAACCGGCAGGAGCCATAGGGTTGTCTTTAATTATTGCATGACCTGCGTGACAATCATTAAGTATGAGCATGGTGGGCGCGACAACCCCGATGGTGACACAATGATGGAGATCATGATGATGGATATCATGGTGTTATGCCGGTGACGATGGAGATCATGCCGGTGCTTTCAAGATGGAGATCAAAAGCACAAGTTCATGGCCATATCATGTCACTTATGATTTGCATGTGATGTTAATCCTTGTATGAACCTTGTTTTGCTTAGGACGACGATAGCATTATAAGGTGATCCCTCACTTAAATTTCAAGGTAAAATTGTGTTCTCCCCGAGTGTGCACTGTTGCGAAAGTTCATCGTGTCGAGACACCACGTGATGATCGGGTGTGATAGACTCTACGTTCACATACAACGGGTGCAAGCTAGTGTTGCACGTGCAGAACACTCGGGTTAAACTTGACGAGCCTAGCATGTACAGACATGGCCTCGGAACACAAGAGACCGAAAGGTCGAACATGAGTCATATAGTAGATATGATTAACGTCATGGAGCACATGAGATGTTCCAGGAGTTGGAGTTTATATTTAAGAAGAATGCCCAGATCGAGAGGTGTGAGACCTCCGATAAGTTCTATGCTTGCAAAATGGAGGAGAACGGGTCTGTCAGTGAACATATACTTAGAATGTCTGGGTATTCAACTCGTCTGGCGGAGTTAGGGATGCCCCTTCCGCCAGAGGCGATCACTGATAGAGTTCTTCAATCACTGCCACCTAGCTACAAGAGCTTTGTGATGAACTATAACATGCACGGGATGAACAAGTCAGTCGTTGAGCTGTTTGCGATGCTGACAGTCGCTGAATCTGAAATCCAGAAAGAACATCAAGTGTTGATGGTCAATAAAATCACTAGTTTCAAGAATAATGGCAAGGGCAAGAAGGGTAACTCCAAGAAGGGTGGCAAAGCAGTTGCTCCTCTCGTGAAGAAACCCAAGGCTGGACCCAAGCCAGAAACTGAGTGCCTTCATTGCAAAGGAACTAGTCACTGGAAGCGGAACTGCCCAAGTATCTGGCTGACAAGAAGGCGGCCAACAACAAACAAGGTATATATGATATACATGTTATTGATGTGTACCTTACTAGCTCTCGTTGTAGTGCCTGGGTATTTGATACTGGTTTGGTTGCTCACATTTGCAACTCAAAACAGGAACTCTGAAATAGACGAAGGCTGGCGAAGGAAGAAGTGACGATGCGCGTGGGAAATGGTTCCAAGGTTGATATGATCGCCGTCGGCACGCTTTCTCTTCGATTACCATCGGGATTAGTGATGAACGTGAATAATTGTTATTTAGTGTCTGCATTAAGCATGAACATTATATCTGGATCTTGTTTATTGCGAGACGGTTACTCATTTAAATCAGAGAATAATGGTTGTTCTATTTATATGAGTAATATCTTGTATGGTCATGCACCCAATGTGAGGGAGTACTATATATGGTGTTGTTGGGAGACGTAGTAGTAAATCAAAAAAATTACTATGTGTTCACCGAGATCTATCTATGGAGAAACCAGCAACGAGTGTGAGAAGAGTGCATCTTCATACCTTTAACGATCGCCAAGCGAAAGCGTTACAAGAACGCGGTTGGTGGAGTCGTACTCGTAGCGATTCAGATCGTGGTGGACTCCGATCTCAGCGCCGAACAACGGTGCCTCCGCGTTCAACACACGTGCAGCCCGGTGACGTCTCCTACGCCTTGATCCAGCAAGGAGGAAGGAGAGGTTGGGGAAGAGCTCCGGCAGCACGACGACATGGTGAGGGTGGAGCTGCGTGGTCTCCGGCAGGGCTTCACCAAGTGCTACGGAGAACGAGGAGAGGGAGGAGTAGGGCTACGCCGAGAGTGGAAGAAACTTGTGTTCTTGGCAGCCCAAAACCCACCACTATATATAGGAGGAGAGGGAGGAGGAGGCACCCCATCTAGGGTTCCCACCCTAGAGGGTGTGGCAGCCCTAGATGGGTCTTGGCCGGCGGCCAGAGAGGAAGGAGTGGAGGGCGCAGCCCTAGGTGGGCCTTAGGCCCATCTAGACCTAGGGTTTCCCCTCCCTCCACCTTTCCTGCGCCTTGGGCCCGGGGTGGGAGGCGCACCAGCCCACCTAGGGGCTGGTTCCCTCCCACTCTTGGCCCATGAAGCCTTCCGGGGCTGGTGGCCCCACTTGGTGAACCCCCGAAACCCTTCCGGTGGTTCCGATACGTTACCAGTAATTTCCGAAACACTTCCGGTGACCAAATTGTTGGGGAACGATGCATGGGAAACAAAAAATTTCCTACGCACACGCAGATCTATCCATGGTGATGAGAATCTATGAGAGGGAGAGTGGATCTAGATACCCTTGTAGATCGTTAAGCGGAAAGCGTTAAGAAACGCGGTTGGTGTAGTCGAACGTCTTCGCGATCCAAATCGCCGAGCGTCCCGCGATCTCATCACGATCCGTCCCGCGATCTCATCACGATCCGTCTCACGATCTTGATCATGATCTGTCCCGTGAACACATCACGATCTGTCCTGCAATCTCATCACGATCTGTCCCACGATCTTGATCACGGTTCTTCCGATCTAGCGCCGAACGGACGGCACCTCTGCGTTTAGCGCACGTATAGCTTGATGACGATCTCCGCCTTCTTGATCCAGCAAGAGGGAACGGAGAGGTAGAAGAGTTCTCCGGCAGCGTGACGGTGCTCCGGCGATGGTGGTGGAGCTATTCCGGCAGGGCTTCGCCTAAGCATTGCAGAAATCCGATCTAGAGGAGAAACTATGCACTGGAGGAACGGGTAGCATGTGGCTAAAATCTGGTGCCAAAAAACCCTAAAACCTCTAGTATATATAAGAGGAAGAGAGGAGGAGGCTTGGCCCTCAAAGGACCAGCAATTGGGTCGACCAAATCAAGTGGGAGAGGTGGAATCCACCTCCAATCCTAATAGGACTAGGATTCACCCTATTTTTTGCCTTTTCCCACCTTTTTCTCTTTGGCCTTTCTTCCCAGCCTCATGGGCCTTGTGTGGGATTTCCATCAGCCCACTAAGGGCTGGTATTTACTCTCCCACAGCCCATGTAGCCTCTTGGGTCGAAATACCCCTCCCGATGGTCTCCCGGTACACTACCGGCACTCCCGATACACTACCGATGAGCCCGAAACTTTTCCGGCGACCAAAATAAGACTTCCTATATATGAATCTTTCCCTCTGGACCATTCCGGAGCTCCTCATGACGTCCGGGATCTCATCCGGGACTCCAAATAACCTTCGGTCACCACCATACATAACTCTATACTACCAAAACGTCACCAAACCTTAAGTGTGCAGACCCTGCGGGTTCGAGAACTATGTAGACATGACCGACACACCTCTACGGTCAATAACCAATAGCGGGACCTGGATGCCCATATTGGTTCCTACATATTCTACGAAGATCTTTATCGGTCGAACCTCTATGTCAAGGATTCAGTTAATCCTGTATGATGTTCCCTTTGTTCTTCGGTATGTTACTTGCCCAAGATTCGATCGTCGGTATCTTCATACCTAGTTCAACCTCGTTACCGGAAAGTCTCTTTACTCGTTCCGTAATACAAGATCCCGTGACTAACACTTAGTCACATTGCTTGCAAGGCTTATTGTGATGTTGTATTACCGAGTGGGCCCTGAGATACCTCTCCGTCACACGGAGTAACAAATCCCAGTCTTGATCCATGCCAACTCAACAGACACCCTCGGAGATACCTGTAGAGCACCTTTATAGCCACCCAGTTATGTTGCGACGTTTGATACACACAAGGCACTCCTCCGATGTCTGTGAGTTGCATGATCTCATGGTCATAGGAACATATACTTGACATGCAGAAAACAGTAGCAATAAACTGACACGATCATATTCTACGCTTGTAGTTTGGGTCATGTCCATCACATCATTCTCCTAATGCAAAGTGTTTGTTTCTAAAAACGGAACATTTCTTGAGAAAGAGTTTCTCTCAAAAGAATT
The DNA here is from genome assembly GCA_022496015.1 of Hordeum marinum. NCBI lineage: Eukaryota > Viridiplantae > Streptophyta > Magnoliopsida > Poales > Poaceae > Hordeum > Hordeum marinum. The sequence continues at coordinate 473,858,614 of CM039676.1, forward strand.
GAGTGGGAGGAAAATAGAGCTTGATGAGGTTATTGAACCTTTACTTCAACTAGAGAGTAGCGCCGTGCAGAAAGATGTTTCTGTGGAGCCTACGACAGTTGAAGAGGAAGTTAATGATGATGATCATGAAGCTTCGGATCAAGTTACTATTGAACCTCGTAGGTCGATAAGGGCGCATACTGCTCCTGAGTGGTACGGCAACCCTGTCTTGGAGGTCATGTTGTTGGACAACAATGAACCTACGAGCTATGGAGGAGCGATGATGGGTTCCGAGAAATGGTTAGAGGCCATGAAATCCGAGATGGGATCTATGGATGAAAACAAAGTATGGACTTTGGAAGTATTACCTGAAGGGCGAAAGGCCATTCGGAAAAATAGATCTTTAAGAAGAAGACGGACGCGGGTGGTAATATCACCGTCTATAAAGCTTGACTTGTGGCAAAGGGTTTTTTACAAGTTCTAGGAGTTGACTACGATGAGACCTTCTCACCCATAACGATGCTTAAGTCCGTCAGAATCATGTTAGCAATAGCTGCATATTTCGACTACGAAATTTGGCAGATAGATGTCAAAACAGCGTTCCTCAACGGTTTCCTTGAGGAAGAGTTGTATATGAGGCAACCAGAAGGTTTTGTCGATCCAGAGAATGCTGACAAGGTTTGCAAACTCCAGCGATCCATTTATGGACTAGTGCAAGCATCTCGGAGTTGGAATAAGTACTTTGATGAGGTGATCAAAGTGTTTGGGTTTATAAAAGTTTATGGAGAAGCTTGTATTTACAAGAAAGTGAGTGGGATCTCTATAGCGTTTCTAATATTATATGTGGATGACATATTGCTGATTGGAAACAATATAGAAATGCTAGAAAGCGTGAAGGAATATTTGAACAAGAGTTTTTCAATGAAGGACCTGAGAGAAGCTGCTTTCATATTAGGCATTAAGATCTACAGAGATAGATCGAGACGCTTGATAGCACTTTCACAAAGCACATACCTTGATAAAGTTTTAAAGAAGTTCAAAATGGATCAGTCCAAGAAGGGGTTCTTGCCTGTGTTACAAGGTGTGAAGTTGAGTAAGACTCAATGCCCAGTGACTGCAGAAGATAGAGAGAAGATCAGTGTCATCCCCTATGCTTTAGCCATAGGCTCTATCATGTACGCAATGTTGTGCACAAGACCCGATGTCAGCTTTGCCATAAGTATGGCCAGAAGGTTTCAAAGTGATCCTGGAATGGAGCACTGGACGGCGGTGAAGAATATCCTTAAGTACCTGAAAATGACTAAGGAAATGTTTCTCTTTTATGGAGGTGATCAAGAGCTCATCATAAAAGGTTACGTCAATGAAAGCTTTGACACTGATCCGGATGACTCTAAGTCGCAAACCGGATATGTATTTATTCTCAACGGGGGAGCGGTAAGCTGGAGCAGTTCCAAGCAAAGCATGGTAGCCGATTCTACATGCGAAGTGGAGTACATCGCAGCCTCAGAGGCAGCGAAGGAGGTGTCTGGATGAAGTAGTTCATGACAGATCTTGGAGTAGTGCCCAGTGCACTGAATCCAATGACTCTGTTCTGTGACAACACTGGTGCCATTGCTCTGGCCAAGGAACCAAGGCTTCACAAGAGGACTAGACACATAAAGCGACGCTTCAATTCCATCTGCGATTACATCGAGGAGAAGGACATAAATATTTGCAAAGTGCACACGGATCTGAATGTTGCAGACCCGTTGACTAAACCTCTTCCAAGGGCTAAACATGATCAAGACCAGAACTGTATGGGTGTTCTATTCATTACAATGTAAATCACATAGTGATGTGAGCTAGATTATTGGAAATATGCCCTAGAGGCAATGATAAAATGGTTATTATTATATTTCCTTGTTCATGATAATTGTTTATTATCCATACTATAATTGTATTGACTAGAAACACATTGCATGTGTGGATATATAGACAACACTTTGTCCCTAGTGTGCCTCTAGTGAACTAGATCGTTGATCAAGATGGTCAAGGTTTCCTAGCCATTGACATGAGATGTCATTTCATAATGGGATCACATCATTAGGAGAGTGATGTGATGGACAAGACCCAAACTATAAACGTAGCATATGATCGTGTCAGTTTATTACTACAGTTTTTTGCATGTCAAGTATATGTTCCTATGACCATGAGATCATGCAACTCACGGACACTGGAGGTGTGCCTTGTGTGTATCAAACATCGCAATGTAACTGGGTGACTATAAAGGTGCTCTACAGGTATCTCCGAGGGTGTGTGTTGGGTTGGCATGGATCAACACTGGGATTTGTTACTCTGTGTGACGAAGAGGTATCTCAGGGCCCACTCGGTAATACAACGTCACAATAAGCTTTGCAAGCAATGTGACTAAGGTTGAACTAGTAAAGATACTTTCCAATAACGAGGTTGAACTAGGTATGGTGATACCAACGATCGAATCTCGGGCAAGTAACATATCGAAGAACAAAAGGAACATCATACGGGATTAATTGAATCCTTGACACCGAGGTTCGACCGATAAATATCTTCGTAGAATATGTAGGAATCAATATGGGCATCCAGGTCCCGCTATTACTTATTAACCGTAGAGGTGTCTCGGTCATGTCTACATAGTTCTCGAACCCATAGGGTCTGCACACTTAAGGTTTGGTGACGTTTCGGTAGTATAGAGTTATGCATGGTGGTGACCGAAGGTTGTTCGGAGTCCCAGATGAGATCCCGAACGTCATGCAGAGCTTCGGAGCGGTCCAGAGGTAAAGATTCATATATAGGAAGTCATGTTTTGGTCACCGGAAAAGTTTCGGGCTCATCGGTAGTGTACCAGGAGTGCCAGGAGGGTACCGGGGGACCATCGGGAGGGGTATTTCGACCCAAGAGGCTACATGGGCTGTGGGAGAAGGAATACCAGCCCTTAGTGGGCTGGCCGAAGGCCCACGGGAAGCCCATGCGGCTAGGGAAGAAAACCCAAGGTGGAAAGAAGGCAAAAGTGGGAAATAAGGAAGGAGTCCTAATCCTACTAGGAGTGGAGGAGGAGGACTCCTCCCTCCCACTTTGGCCGAACTAGGGTTGGCTCCCTTGAGAGCCAAGCCTCCTCCCTTCCCTCCTCCTATATATACTAGAGGTTTTGAGGGTCTTGGACACAGAAAAACAGCCACGTGCTACCTCTCCTCCAGATCGTAGTTTCTTCTCTAGATCGGTGTTCAGCGGTGCTTAGATGAAGCCATGCTGGAATTACTCCACCACCATCGCCGCAACGCCGTCGCGCTACCAGAGAATTCGTCTACCTCTCCGCTCCCTCTTGCTGGATCAAGAAGGCGGATATCGTCATCAAGACGTACGTGTGCTGAACACGGAGGTGTCGTCCGTTCGGCGCTAGATCGGAACGGATCGTGATTGGATCGCGGGACGCTCGGCGATTTGGATCGCGAAGACGTTCGACTACATCAACTGCATTTCTTAACGCTTTCCGCTTAGCGATCTACATGGGTATGTAGATCCACTCTCCCCTCTTGTAGATGTTCATCTCCTAGATTGATCTTGGTGAAGCGTAGGAAATTTTTTGTTTCCCATGCAATGTTCCCCAACAGTTAGCTTGGTGTGATTTGAATGCAGCATGATTGTTTAGGTGTCCTGATGCCATTATGAGTCGCTAAGTTCTCTCTTCTTGGACACATGGATCCATCTGGCTCTCCAACTTTTTAGGTGGTTGTGTAATTGTGTCGAGATAACCTCTTGGCCACATAAATCGGACACCTTCTTGGCAACAAAGTTCAAGAGCACCTCCTTGAAGCCGTTGTCAGTCCTCACCCCACTGGCAACTTAATAGTTAGGTGTATGCCTAGTGTTTGACCGAAGGTACTTAGCACAGAGCTATGTCGAGCACCCTCACACGGGCACGCGACAAACCCCTAGGAACATGGTAGCCCCTGCGAATCCCAGGCAACATTGTTTGCCTAGGGCTTGGCACTCGGCAAACAACTATGTTGAGCACCAATATAAGGTACGACACAACCTCATGGGCATGTGGTCTTTGCTGAGATGAAGCACTCAGCAAACCTCTGTGCTGAGCAACCAGAAGAGAACATTCGGCTTACACTGACGATATGTTTCACCAAGTTGTGCACCAAGTTTTCCAAGAATCAAAGGCTCACGTCGGGGAAGAGGAGTTGCTAAATTGCCCAGCCATTTTCGTTGGCAGTTCGCTAGTTGCCTTTATGGTGTCGAGTAACCCATAATTGCACTCAACAAAGTACCGAATACCCGACACAAGGACAATTGGCTTACACTGTCTTGTTAACATGGTGTAAACAGGGCCTCCTTTGCCTATTGTTGATGCTGCCTAGTATTTTTAGGCTTCACCAAGTATTTTTGGTTGCCACAACCCCATTTAGCAATAAACATGCCACACTGCTGCTTTTCCCTGCCACTCTCTGGTGTCCAGCACGCTGATGATGACATCCATGGCACGAGCCAGTATCAGCTCATGCTAGCATCTGGCGCACGATGGCCGTAACACACGAACTGACAGGCGCGCTCCAGGTGTTCGATAAAATGCCACGAAAAGATAGAATCAGAAGAATGAAAGACACGATGAGTAGGAGAGTGAATATTGACACGTGGTCAATGAGTGGTCAAAACCATGCTAACTCAGCACCAAAACCACATCTTCTGTACCGAGGGACGAAATATATCCGGTTTGAAGAGTTGATGGTGCAGAATGTCTAGTTTAGGAACTGAGGGACCAGAATCAGACCAGTGAAAAGTTAAGGGACTAAAAATGGACTTTTCTCTTAGTATTTGCATATCCTCCAAATGTTTTTCTCCTTTCTGAATCTTCACGATGTTGCTGATATGCTTCCATCATGATGTTGAAAATATAAATAATATAAATATTTTTTGACAATAGTGAGCAAGATTAACTACATAAGGATAAGTTCTTTTGCGTAATTTTTTCAGCGGCTATCTCATGCAGCGGTGGGGGGAGAATTTTGTTCAACACGAGAGAAGCCTACAATGTTCCATGGGCGCGATGTTCGGCAAATGGAGTGGCTCACATCTTCGCAAAGGAAGATTGTATTTATGAGCTATACAAGACATGGCTCCATGTACCCCGTGGAGTATATTTTCAACTCTTTGAACATTGATGTAGGCGAGAACTCTTAATAAAGGGGGCAACACTTCCAACTCAAAAAAATGCATTGTAAGTGTCGATTGGTTTTGGTGATTAATAATAAGGAAAAAGGGGGATATTTTTTTATCAAGCTTTTTCCCATGAAATTAGTCTATTTTGATGATTGGAAATACCATTAGTGAGCCCGAATTTTTTGCTAAACAAGTGGTTGGCCTTCCATATAGTACTGGAAGGGTTGGGCGCACTTTGCTGTGCCGTTAGTTTTGTTGGGTCTCTTAAAAAAATACTTACTTATTTCAAAATACAAGGAGTATTACTTTTTTGAAAGACAAACCTTTTCAGTTTAATCAATTTTTTCAAAAATATATCCAAATTCATAACATAAAATTGGCATGAGTAGATTTATGACGAAATGAATTTCCATACTTTATTGTTATTATTGTGGATGTCGATATTTTTTTCTCGAAACTTCGTCAAAACTACTAGCTCTTATATTTTGAAACTGATAGAATATTTGATTTTTATTTGACGATATTTAATCTTTTGTTCATTAGAGCCTACATAAGAGTCCAACATTGTAAATGCCCTATTGGTGCTACCGTATCACATGGCGGCGCTTTTTTTTGCTAGGTGGTGGGAGGGTGCGCGGGATTGATATGTTTTTATAGATCGCTTGCTGCTGATTGATTTAAAAAATCATAAACCAAAACCAAAATTGAATACCTATATTGAATGAAAGAGTCTCAAAATTAGAGAGCATAGTGAATTTAAGAGTTGAATAGGAGACCTCCTTAAGAAATTTATGACCATGTCAAAATCGGATGATCCGATTTTAAATTGAAGACCTTAATTTATTTTAAGATTTTAAAAATTAAGAAACATATTGTATAATATAAAAGAATTGAACGAAAGAGTTTTGAAAAATAGTTAAACTGGTCAAAATCGGGTATCTCAATTTAATATGATCTTTAGCTTTATATAAGGGGATTGCTCAATGCGGCAGCCCCATAACAAATTGGAGCACTATCTGACAAAATATGAATGATGCCAAAACAGGAAGATTGGAATTATCAATTCGTCCATGCTGTAATTAATCCGTGCATGCATGTGCATGCATGGCACTGGACGTACATACGTAGGGCTCGCACACACGCATTTTCATTAACATGTCGAAGGACTCTATACGTATTGTATGGAGTTGTTAAATTAAAAGTGTACATACTTATGAAAGAAGAATTCAATGCGTACTATTTTACTATGAAGTTGTAAAATTAACATGTCGAAATTATGGTCGGCAGTTATGGCAATGGATTAACTATGTGCGGATTCACACACATGGTGACAAAGTAGAAATTCCAAAAAAGTGGCGAAAAAACTTCTAATCTATTCATCGACCCGTCAGTTCATCAACTGCCAAGTTAGTATAAAGAACATTAAAAATAAAATTTACATCCGGATCCGTAAACCACCTAGTGACGGCTACAAACATCGAAGCGAATCAAAGGGGTGCCACCATCGTCGCCACTCCATCATCGGAACCGGACAAAACATATTGTTGTATACAGTCAGGATGTCTTCGTGCTAAGTCCTCAAAGGACCAGCACACTGGAATAACAACCATTGTCTATGAAGAAAAGCGTAAATAGGAAGGATCCAACACATCAACACACGGACATATAGACGAACAAAGACCAGATCCAAGTGGAACCACTGAAGACAAGCGCCGACCGAATACCGTGATATAGCCGGATATCGTCGGAGACAAACCTCCACACACCCTTTGACAATACTAGAAGCATCACCGAAACGAGGGTTGGGCGGAAGAATCTTATTTCACCTATAGGAAGTCGTTGTCGCCTTGCCTTCTTGAGCAAGATACGAATCCTACGAAAACTAAAAATACCTAAAAACATAGCCCTCAACAAGGACTAGGATCCACCACACCGCCATGACCCTAAAAGGCTAGAGGAGACAAGGCAGGCCAACGGCTGCGTGACGGGAGACAATGGAAACCCTGGCATTGGGTGCCTTGTGTGCATGAGTAGCGAAGGCTGCCCTACTGTAGTCTAGAAATTCCAGTAACTGACCTAAAATTAGACTACTTTTTGCACTGTATTTTCAACTTACAACATATTGTAAGAACATGAAAATTACACTAACAATAACATTATGAGCTCACTTACATGTAACAATAAAAACTAAGATTAGTAAATCCAGTGATAAGAAAACACATTTTGGAGCAATCTCACACTTACGGAAGTTCAAGCTGAAATTACAATAAAATAGCTCTGATATTACACTACAAATACTTATAAAAACTGAACTGGCTATCAGTGCAAAATACACTCTAAAACAATATACTACTGGAAATACAGAGCTATATCGCTAAAAATATATATAGCAGAAATTGCATTGGTATACAATGGAACTCGCCTAAAATTACAGTAGTAAACTAAGAAACATACAAGTGGAATTACAACCATCACCAGTATTAAAACTACTAGAATTACAGAGCTAGATCTCTATAACCACTGAATTACAATCGTAATCAATAAAAATACAATGTTGAGCCACTAGAAATATAGAGATATCGTTGCGAAAATAAAGCAAAAAAATTACAAACGGTTTACTTTGAAATCCCCTGAAATTACAGTAGAAACCAAGAATACTGGAATTACAATCATACCCGGTACTGAACCACTGGAATTACAAGTCTAGATCACTCAAATTACATTAAGCAAGATGTAATTACTACGGCAGGCATCATAAACTACAGTAGATAACATGAAAAAAAACTAGGAAATCAGGACTAAGTAGATACTTCCTTCGTCTCAAAATAAGTATCTTAACTTTGTATTAACTCTAGTACAAAATTGTACTCCCTTCATCACAGTTTAGAAGACACAGTTAAATTTACGTGTGTTCTCACAATAGACAAGGTTTAGGATGCATTGCATTACTCCTAATAGCTAATTAGTACTCTCATACTACTCATATATGCATGTGTAGTGTGAATGCTTCATTGTTCACGCGCCCAAAGGAAAGTAGAGTCAATCATGAGTCACCTTGGTCCCCATGATATGTGATGTACGCTGTGCAAACTGTGATGGAGGAAGTACTAAGCTTGAGACATTTATTTTGAGACAAAGGAAATACTAAACAGTCATAACCTATGACATTTATTTGTGGATATAGCTAGCATCAAACAGAAAATGTTCTACAGATTCAAGAAAAACAGCAACCAATTTAATCACACATTAAGTACCAAGTACCAAACATTCCATGTTTTCGTTCTTATTATCCTGTTAATTCAGTTTGCGGCTTCAGACACCACAGTTATATGCTTTGTCTACCAAAGGGAGCATGCTATTTTCTTCCATAGATAAAAAACAATCAGTCTATTCTGACCATCTTCAGTAAATAAACAACAATTTGAGATGAAACAAGCTAGGACTAACATACAAATGCACAAAACATTCAGTGACCAAAGAGAGAATAAGATAATCTCGAGTCGCAACTCAGCTCGTACCGATGCATACCACATCTAAACTGAAATAATGAATAGTTACATTTTTGTTTGAAGAAATGGTACACTTAAGGGTGTGAAGTACAAGACCAAGTCCATTGCACGTGCCTAGATTAGTTAGTCGGCAACTGACAATTTTGGTGTACACAGCAAATATGGGCGCATCATAAAACAACCCTATATAAAGAAGAACCGCGCTTCCACCCCCGGTCACAAAAGCGTGCTAACACAACAAAGTACTACACCTACAACAACAAAAGCAAGCCAAAACAATGAGAAAAATAACATTGGACGTACACAACGACACTGGAGCACAAAAACAACATCAACCAACAGGTAATGCTAATAGTTTTATTACTAAGCACGAATAAATCATACTTGCAGGAAGCAACTAGAAACACAATCACAGGTGTACGGGTTTTGCAGGCTACCAACACCAACAAAAGAGGCAACAAAAGAGAAGGCCACCCAAGCTGTTCTCTATCATCTCTGCATTCTTCACAACATAGTCATCAACGACCATAACTACAACGCTCTGAAGAGTGAAGACAATGTATAAGAGTTGCTTAGCCACACAAGAATGAAGCAAGATTAAAGAAGAAGAGTTAGAAATAGAGAAGCAGTGAAAAGTCAAGGCGGACAATGGTCCTTGAAAAGTTTGTCTCCAATTTCAAAACATTTTGCCAATACGTCGAGAGCCAGGATGTGTATCTAGCAACAACTTCAGCATTGTTTACACATGAAACAAACCACCAAACGAACTAGCTTCATCTCTCTACGAACAAGAGTAGACGAACTAGCTTCATATCTCTACCCCTACATCACCGAGACAAACCAGTTGGAGGATCAACATCTTAGATCTAATAGCTTCATCTCTAAACCAGTACACCGCCAAGACAAACCCAGTTGTAGGATCAACATCTTAGATCTAATAGCTTGATCTCTAAACCACTACATCACCAAGACAAACCCAAGTTGGGGGATCAACATCTTAGATCTAATACCTTCATCTCTAAACCACTACATCACCAAGACAAACCCAGTTGGAGGATCAACATCTTAGATCTAATAGCTTCATCTCTAAACTAGTACACCACCAAGACAAACCCAGTTGTAGGATCAACATCTTAGATCTAATAGCTTGATCTCTAAACCACTACATCACCAAGACAAACCCCAGTTGGAGGATCAACATCTTAGATCTAATACCTTCATCTCTAAACCACTACATCACCAAGACAAACCCAGTTGGAGGATCAACATCTTAGATCTAATACCTTCATCTCTAAACCACTACATCACCAAGACAAACCCAGTTGGAAAATCAACATCTTAGATATAAGAAAAGAACAAGAGGTTCACAATTCTGCATCGAGTAGCCACAATCACTACCTACTGTAGATCACTTATGCATGTATCAACTAGATGTATCCTTTGCTTGTCATTTTCCATGACTCAAGTCATGGGACGAGTTACCAATCCATGTACACGCTAGTAACAAGGATGTATGGATGGTTGGATGGGTAAAGCAGCCTAGACAACTATTTGGCCAACTTGGACACTCGAAGTACATAATATACCATTGAGTTCAAAACATCAATTCATCAACATTATTATACCTATAGTATAATTATAGAAGGACACGCAAAAATGGAGTAAATATTAAAATCACGCTTAAGTAAAACCGAGCAAAATCTTTTCAATCGTGAAGCAGACATCATCTTATAAAGTAATAACGTGCAAACTAAACTGAAAGCTCACGAGAAAATGAAAATGAAGCTTAGACGATCTCCAATATACTTATTTGAAACGGTTTGGACTAGATTCTGACCCCCGGTTGACATATCATCATTTTCTTCCTCCTCGGCAGGCATCTCTAGAACACAACCGCACGAACCCCTCTCTCTCTCTCACACACACACACACATAGTCTCTCTCTCTCTCTGCACCGCCTGCAGCAGCAGCAGCGGAACAGCGCCGGCGAACGCAGCAGCAGTACCAACCGATCGAAGGCGCAGGCAGCAACAGAAGCAGCCCCTCCTCCATCGGCACGCTCCTCGCCGAGTCCCTCTGGCGTCCTGCCGCGAACGTGGCACAGGCAGCAGCAAGCCAGCAGCAAGCAGCCAACACGTTGCTTGGCTCACCGCAGCCAGCAGCAAGCAATCTTTTCATACCATAGCACGCACAAGAATTTACACACGGGGGTCACGTTCAAAACGCAGTCCAGAAACATCAGTTGGGACAAACGAATAGAATTTCTAGTCTGAACTCAAGCATTGCATTAAGATTCTTCCTCGGAAAATGAACAGGTAGCATTATCTGTCTGAAGATATAACTGTCTGTAGCCTGATATCAAAACAATATACGACTCCGCGAGGTCTCAGTCTCATTAGAACACAGCAAGTAGGAAGTAATGTTCATGTGGCGATCAAAAAGCCTTACGCTGGCTGCATCCACCCACGAATGAAGCGGCTCGACACAAGCTGCGCCGGGGGTGCGTGGAGCTCGAACGTGTCTTGGCCGACGACACGGCCACTCCTGAGATCTGTCAGAGATACGACACGCAATCGATACGATGAAGAACGGAATCAAGCAAAGGGACACGAGATTTTAACGTGGAAAACCCCTCCAAGATGAAGGGGAAAAAACCACGGGCGCCAGCCAGCCAAACTTCACTATGATCGGGAGAGGTTACAAACGCCGGGGATTTACAACTAATCAACTTATCCCGTACGGCGGCTTACAAGAGGTATATATAACACAGGTGTCCTATGTCAACCCTGATCCGTACCGCGGGGGGCGAAGCCCCCCGCACCCCCCAAGCGTCCTTAACGGGGGCGGGCCGAAGCAGAGCGTAGCGAAGTCTGAAGTTGGCCTTCCTCTTTATATTAGAATTTGGAGCGTAACATAACAAGATCAACACCGTAGATAATGTTCTCCACTGTCACGTAGACGACGTTGACGTGGGGGTGGGGGTGGATGAGCGTCATCGCCGGAACACGGTCTGAGGGCAACTCCATGGCCTCCCATAAAGCGTCGAGGGCCACACCTCCCTCGCGGCTCCATGTAGCGTCCTGCTGGTCGAACGCCCAAAGTGCAATGACGTGTACCTGCGGCAATGGTGCATCGAACTTCAAGATCTCGGCATAGAGAAGCCTCCCATGACAGAGCGCGGCGCAGCAGGCCCTCTCCAGGCCGGCGGTGCCGGCTGGCACGCCCCTGCCCGCCGGGAGCGGCACGAACAGAGCCTCCTGCTCGCGGTCCAGGTCGATCCAGACGAACCCCTGGGACAGATCAACTGCGACGAGGGTGCGGCCGTGGGCGACAAGTCCATGCCCGGCCCACTGCCTCTCGCCGCCCAAGCCGGACATGTGCACGGGCAGAGCAGCTGCCCACTCTCCCATCAAGCTGTTGTAGCGAAGAAGTCGCGATCCCGCCGACCCCAGCTCCAGGGACACCACCAGGTACTCGGCGGCGCTGTTGGCGACGATGCCCACGCAGCCGTCCATGAGCGGCGCAGGAGCGGGGAGAGGTAGCGGCGTCGAGGTACCCGCCAGCAGATCCAGAACATGGAACTTGGACGTGGTCATCCCGTCTTGGCGGGCGCGGAGGAGGAGGAGGCGGCCACGCTAGGGGTGGGGAAGGGGAGGAAGAGGGGGGCTAGCTGCCGCTAGGGTGGGGATTGGGGAAGGCGAGCGAGAGAGCGAGAGATAGTGGGGTGAGGGGGAGAGGTTTTATAGCCGCCGGCCAGATTTCTTCCGGGGTCTCCGGGCGGATCTGCCTGTTGCTGGACCAACAGGCGCAAAGCGCGCCCGCATGCCCGTATGGTGTTCGGCAAAATGGGCTCGCCAAGCAGCTAGCTTGCTGCCCTAGCTTCTACGTGCGACGCTGCGTTTTCACGAAATGAAACCATACACTCCACTTAGCTTAGGTTAGATAAGGGAGTGGACTGAAAATGCAGTCAGAGAGTCATTTGCAGCATTCCCTAAATAAACGATGCAGATCCAACGGGCTAGATCGACACCTTCTTCTTCTACCTCTCAGCATAGTTTTAAATAGCCCGTTATAGCCTCATTATAGCATTTTCAGTACGGTGCCGCTAAATGATTTCATGTACAAATAACACGTTATAGCCCGCTATAGCTTATTCGGAGGTCCGCCGCTATTTGTTATAGCCCGCTATTTAAAACATTGCCTCTCAGTCGCTTCCCGTTCATCTTCTACCCCGAGCCGCCAACTACCACCGGCCTAACCGCCTACCACCCTAAGATGAGCTTTGCTACATCAACAGAGAATTACGGATGTTTTACGGGCCTGGACGCCCACCCCACCATTGAAATCAGGGGGGATCCGGTTAATTGGGAGGGGAAGGTTAGTTAACCCAATTACCAAAGGACAAGTCAGCTGATCCGTAAAATCCTGTACCTTTAGTCCGTATGTCTAGCATTTTTTTCCCTAAGATGGATACCGGGGTCACATGCCGCCCTAAGATAGACCCTTCCTTTCCTTTGGCGGTTGCTTCCTTCTTGCGAAAATCGACTAACCCAAATCCAATATTGAGGTGACTTACAAGTAACTAAACTGATTACATGATGTATGAACCGAGGGAGACAGGCGTACCAAGGTTGAGGTAGAGCCAAAGATGTGCAAACTTACTATTAGCCCGACTGCCACACCATCTGAACAACTCCACGGTTAAACCCTAGCCTACCCTACCTATGCACAAAAGAGAACCCCCCCCCCCTCTCCTCCCATCGCCAAAACATGAATCGGAGGGGAGGTTTGCCGCCCGCGGCAGAAACAGGTTGGGGACCAAACCAAACTCCTATTTCTAAATCTATATTATAACCAAGAGATATACCCCAAACTCTTAAACAGTCAATCTTCTCCGTGGTACCAACCAGTGGCGAATCTAGGATGGAAAGGGAGGATGAGCTCAAGGTGTGCATATTTTGTCAATTTTGTGCTACAAGTAAGTAAATTGAGAATTTGTGAGCCAACTGCCAACAAATGCAATGCACAACATAAATAAAAGGGTTAATTGGATGTATACCACCACAACTTTCACGAGTTGGTAAAATGCCATTACAATTCTGCACATTGGAAAAATGCCATTACAATTCTTCCATCTTCGTCTATATGCCATTATGTTAAAATTTAAGACACAAATATCCTTGTCTTCCTCCTTTCACCTCCCCCTCATCTTCTATTCTACCAAACTGACCTGTCATTAACTTCGGTGAGCATGGGGCCGTGTGAAAGATAACTTCCTTCAACGACCATGCATACTGTATGGGGCCGCGTGACTTCTTGGATGGCGCCGGATAGGCTGTGTGCAACCGTTGCAACTGTCTCCCACGAGGATGCTACCTCAGTCGTACAGCCAAGATACGGTATTGCGGTGTCATGTCACGCCGGCAAGACAGGCATATCGACGACCTGTAGAACCACTCAACGATGCACTGGAACCAAACTTTCGCATTGCATGTGCCTTCGACCGGTGGCAAATCGACTACCTAGCAAGTGTGGCTAGCTTTGCGCATGAGGAATTAATCAACAAATCGACCAGCTATATAGCGTGGATAGCTTTGTAGTACATGCTTCGTATAGGAGAAATTAATCATCTTTGTTGTCTGCTATGTACGTGCGTGTTGAGGCCAGTTCAATCCCCCGTAGACCATGTTGTTGTAAGACTAGCAGGAAAGAATGATGCTTGCCGGAGTTAATGGCACGGTTGCCAGTTTGGTAGAGGGGAGGGTGAAAGGAGGAAGACGAGGGTATTTGTGTCTTAAATTTAATATAATGGCATATAGAGGAGGCTGGAAGAGTTGTAATGGCATTTTCCCAATGTGTGGAATTGTAATGGCATTTTTTCAACTCATAAAAGTTGTAGTGGCATATATCCAATTAACCCTAAATAAAATACCATGCGCGTTATTCTATGGGTACGTTCATTTTTTCCAACCGTCAATCGGTTCACGAGCTGCAGGATGATAACCTGTGTATAATCTAATATGTTCTTTAGGGACTGGTGCATGTCTAATACTATAATTTAGCTAGGAGAGAACGATGGCAATAGTGAGACCACTACACATGCGTTTCGGTTTGATTTAGGTACAGGTGAGCCCATGACCCAGTTGAAGCCACAATGATCGATCATCTTCTCACCCACAGATGAACAGAAGCTAGGAAAAACAGAACTAACGGGCCTGTTGGCAAGAACACACAGGAACTCTAAGTAGGTGAGGATAGTTTGGCAAAAACGGAGGATAGGCTCGAGCATATCGAAGCCTCCCTGGTAGATTTGCCTCTGGTACCAACCCATGTTTGATTTGCCGCAATCGATGTCCATCCACCGTCCAAACTCCATGGTCATCTTTTATAGTGGAGATGATGCAAAAATATGACCATGATCGTACCACAATATGACTAAAGATGAACAAAAGAGGCATATTAGAATTATTATTCTTCCACGCCCCAGTTGCATGCATGTGCATGCATGCCACAACACGTAGGTACGTACAGCTCAAGTTGAACTGCTAGCACCCATATATAAATTGAACCAACATACGTAACCTTCCATAATCTCGTGTTTAAAAAACAATCATTCCATAATATATCTCTCCAACTGGCGTGGGGCCCAGCCGCTAATCCTGGTGCAATTACTTTGTTCCATCTCAGCAGAGTCATGTACAAGTTGTACGTAGATGTAACAAAGCTCTCTTGAACCCAGCTCCATGACACGCATTTGTACTGCATTTCGAAGGATTGTGGATTAAACCAATTATATATGTGCAAGTCCATTAACATTTAGGAAGAATTAAAGGGTGGCATGTATGAATCTAAATATGTGATGCTCATAAAACTATGTATCAAACATATTTATGTTCCATGCCCCCTAACTAGCTCAATCCGTTTCTTCTTAATTTCAACGATTCACTTTTGCATTGCTTTCATCCTTCTACTAGGCGTTATAGAGGATTTAGCATGTTCGCCCCTACCCAGCGGAGGTTCTATCATTGGGGCGAGCTGGGGCGGCCGCCCCGGCTCTCCGACGGCGGAGCGAGGTATTTTCTGTGTCTAGCGACCATCAACGCACTGTAATGAAGCTTCATCCTCATCCGTTGCTCCGGCAACCCTTAATATCTGGGTCCGCCACTGCCCCTACCGACCCTGCATTTCTAGAACTTAGTCTATTTTGATGTGGAAATATCATTGGTGATCCTTACTTTTTTTTCTAAGCATAACAAGGGTAGACAGGGGGCTTCCACCAGGGCTCATCTGTCACTTTAGTGAGCATTTCTCATTGCTACTAACGACATCGGCACATGCATCTGCAAGGTTTTGAGGGATCCCGTGGAGTGGACACAACATACCAAATCGATAAGAGGAAGAAAAAATTAAAGTAAGATAAGGAAAACATCAATAAGCTACATGGCAAATCGAATTTACTAGCCATATCAATATGTTTTGAAATACATTTTAATCAAAACTTACATTAAAACAGAAAATTTAGAAGAATTGTGGAATTTAGAAGAAGAAAAATCAATTGAGACTTAGAAAACTTATTGGACAATCAAAGAACTAAAACACGAAATATAAAAATTGAAATATTTATAGGTTGAACCATTCGTATGGTTCCAACAAAGTGCAGATATTTTAAAACACCCTAATAATCTGGTGTAACTTTGTGGACATATTTTATTTTGAGACCGGGGGATTATATATTTGGATGCGGATGCGTACGTGAACTTGTTTATGTTTTCTGTCTGTTAAAACTAAAAACGTGTTGTAGCAGGTTGCACGCAGGATCCGAAACGCTTTCTACATATGGAGGCGAAATAAATGAGATCTAGATAGACGTTGCACATGCGCCTCGAATGTTGTGACATGCATGCATGCATGAGGTACGTGGTACATGGCCATGGTGTAACATTACACTTAGGAAGCATGCATGCAGGTACTACAAGTCCACAGCTACAAGCCATAGTTCGCGTCAAAGTCATGGTGCACCTAAAATCAACTGAGACATATAACTACAATATCACATCCTTTTCTTTCTTCTAATGGAAGAAAAGAAAGTGATTTAGATCTTGCCAAGCGCTGGTCTCCGACGGCTCCCCTTTGCTGACCACCTCTTGGCTCCGGCGAAGGCGGTCAATAAAAGTACTTCAGATCTTCACCCTGCGTTGTGGTCAGCCATGGGTCTAGGTGATTGTCTGATTAAACGGGGATGATGTTGCGGCGACGACATTTGTGTAGTGAACTTCTGTCTTTGGGCTTCGCGTCGTGACGGTGTTTGCTCCAACGCTTACGTTGGCACTACCTGAGCATGTGATATGGAATGGTCTGATCTTCTTAGGGAGCGACGATGATAACTTGTATGATTCTGCCAATTCTTCTGGCCGATCACCTGTGGCCAATGCAATGAACTTGCAACACAACATACTTGCGTGAATACTCCACCGATCACAAGTGGTTTCGCATCTCCCAATTCCCAGTGAAACAACATATTACACTCAAAATTTCAGTAGTAACAAAAACACCTTGTCATAACGAATATGGTGTAGATGATTCACGATTAATGATTGTGCAATTCAACATGAGTTTTACAATAGCTAGACATGGTCTAACCCTAAAAGACACGGCTTACAAAGGTATATAAAGACTCTTGGACGTCCAACATAGGGTTGGGGTGAAAGTCAACCATATCTCTAACTTTAAAAAGACTCTATTTAGAAACTCGGGATTAACAATGACATATTGCTTGGAAGATAGTAATTCCATCTCTCTGAATTAAAGGCATGCATCATATAGATTGGAAGATACACAAATCTAAATTGCTTATTGTGTTGCTTGCCGCCCTGTTGCTCTACATTGCCATTGGGCAAGACTGTGGAGATTTTTTCTATTTTTCCAAGAGAACCCTGTGGAGGTTTTGCTTAGCACCCCATAACATCACATACAGAAGAATTTGTATTTGGAGAGAGGTTGGATAGGTTAAGATCAGGAGGCTTGTGGTCCTCTCCCCTATCCTCCATTCAAAATGCATTAAGCATTGCTCTTGTAGCATGGATTAGCTGCGTATATAGGACTCCGTGTTTTCATTTTAAAGAGGAGGTCATTTCTAGCTTTCCAAATATTACAGAGGATGGTAAAAGTAGTGCTTAAATTTAGTTCTAGGTGATTCATAGATAAGTTTTGTAGAATAGCACCAGAAGGATAAAGATTGTGATTCGTCATATCTGTTTTCAAACCAAAGTAAAACCACATCATTTTAAAGAAATAAGGGATGCAATTTTGTCTCTTCCTGGCCACATCCGTGGCCACATCTGCAGCAGTTTTTATAGGTATTTTTAGGAAGTATAGAAGTTCCCAAACCTATTGCTAAAGCCCTTCTAATAAGCCTCCAAGCAGAAGTTCTGACCCTCGAGGCCATTGTTTTATCTTTCCAAACTTGCATGAGAAAGGTTATCGCTTATTCTGTAACAAGTCACTACAGCAATCTCGCTAGTTGCCGACGGCAAAATCTATGCCGACGGTTTTTTATCAGGGACGTCGCCATACATAGAACTAGTGAGTTTTGACGCATAGAGCTGGCTTGGGTTTCCTTCTTGCATAAGAGTTTTTTTCTTTTGTATGCACTTTTTTGTGGTGCAAACATCATTAGGAGCATGAGTCCGACAAATCATATCTTTGCATTCAGCGTTGATTACAGGAATATCTAAAAGCTCTTTCTTAAAATTATCATCAAAATATACCGGCCCGGCTACCTGGTATTCTTCTACTGCTGCAAAGCCATGGTCGTGTGGTGCTGGCGAACACGTAGCTCCCGGTAGTAGGAATCCGACTGGTGGTACACGCTGCCCACATAAGCGTCCTCTTCGACGCCGGACGGACACGACAGCAGGACATACGTAGGCAGACGTCCTTGCACTGGTCATGACGATTGCGTTTTGGCCCGCGCGCTGAACTCAATTTGCCGCGCGTGCATTTTTTACGCGTTCGTTGGAACGCGCGCGCAAACAATAGCTCTTTTTTGCGCGTGACGCTTATTTAGCGCGGCTGTTGGAGATGCTCTAAGTCATGCAACTCCGGAAGAAGGGGTTCAAATGGGCTCAGCTGCTTGCTGGAGCGGCCCACATGCCCAGAATATGGGCCAAGCTGCTTGCAGTGGCCGTGCCAGTATTGCTCTGCGTCGCGGGGGCGCAGGAAGATCCGTAGGGTTAGCATCGGCCAACGGCTCGGAGCGGACGCTCGTGATCTCAGGCCGTACACCCACCCAGCGCCCAAGTGCACACAGTTTTTTTTTTACACAGATAATGTGCTGCAAAATATAGCGCTCTAAACCAAAAATAGCATGTGCCGCTAAGAAATGAAAACCATATAGCCCGCCCCCCCCCCCCCCAACCCCACCCCACCTTCAGGCAGATACCCTCAACTCTGCATTTTGCAAGTTCCCAGATAAAAAAATGCGCCAAGAAAACTAAACTAAACTTCCATGGTAAGCAAAGCACTGAACAAGCCTTACAAGGATGAAAACAGATCCAGGAAATACAATCTTATTTACTAGTATTAACTACTCCCTCCGTCTCCAAATGTACCATGTTTTCTGACAGTGTTAGTAAGACCTGCTGTTTATGAGAACATAGGTGATTTCCTGTCGCCCATTGCATAAGAGATTATGCTCTTCTTCAGTGGTGATATGTATTGGGCGCCATGGAATGCAGCGGCTCTTAGAACATTGAGGGGTCCGAAATCGACAGAGTACATCTTCTGGAAGCCATCTAGAACTGCCGCCATAGCAACATTCGCAGCCTTGTGGTCATTCTCATACCGATTCAGCAAAGATAGCTGGCAAATGGGAAAAGGTTTGGTTAGTTTGCTGTCCATAATAAACATGTTGTTTATACTAGACTAACCATCATACAGTGCACCCCTTGGCCGGTCATGGTGTCAATGTAATGAAGATTAAGCTTACTGAATGACGAGCTTATAGTATTGAGGGTGCCTCATAGAAACTAGATACAGTAGTATCTACATAAATCTAACCAGAAGACAGCAATATTAGGTACTTACATCCCCAATATCAGCACCAACAGAAACTCCTTCAGAAATAACTTTTGCTAAGGCAGCTGCATCTCCAAAACCCAAATTGACACCTTGACCGGCCAAGGAGTGCACTGTATGAGAAGCATCGCCAACTAGTGCTAGCCTTTTTGAAACATAATCATGGGAATGCATCAGTGACAATGGAAATGCCATTCTCTCAGAGATCAGCCCAATTGCTCTTGGCGGTACTTCAAAGCATTCTTTTGTAGACGCTGCAGTGTCTCCAACGCCAGAAAATAACCTTTCCATGTAATGGTCAAGACTACTAGAGCTGGGATGCGGTCCATAACCAAAATCCAATGCACGGTTCACTGCCATCACAAAATCTTCAGAGCTCATTGACTTATGGCGTGATGCCTCCTCTGGGCTCATTGTCCACACTATATTGCTGAAGTTGTCACCTATTGGAAGCAGGGCAATTGGACCAGAAGGGAGAAACCTCTGCCATGCACAGTCATTCTCTGCAGTATGCTCTACTGTACATATAATCGCACTCTGAGGATAACTCCAACCAGTTGTTTTTATGCCTGCAATTTGCCTTACATTGGATTTGGAACCATCAGCTCCTACCTGTGACCATAAGTTAAAATAAGTGACTGAAGGCAATGAAGAGATACAAAAGTTTCAATGAATGGAGAATCATATATAGGTACTTACCACCAACTTTGAATATAAAGTCTGTCCATCGCTTAGGTCAAGAACCAAATTACTACGCCGTAGTTCCTCTGAAGTATGATCGATGGAATCTGCCTCAGTTGATGGTGGCTTCAGTCCTGCTCCTCCTATACTCTTTGATGGGAAAACAAGAGACTCCAATCGGGTGGGGTAGATCATCTTTCCAATGTCTTCCTTTTTCTCCTGGTAAGGCAAACATCTTAAGTAGCAATTTAAGGGACTATTTTGATGGGGGGAAAGTAAGATAAGAATATAAGTGCAACATCTAGCTGGAAACCACCCAACCATCAATTTCTATGTGCTCTGTTCTTTGACACTTCTAGGATATTTGAGATTGCCTTGTTGCTCCCCTTATGAGGACTATTAAGGGTCACACAAAAGTGAAGTGTGCTTCATGACCAATAGTTCTAATAAAACGTGTTGACGGTAACTAGGCATCCTGTACAGCAAATAAAAACTTAATGCATGGTAATTAGGTTCCGTAAAAGCAAGTACATCTGTTCTTTATGACAAAGATCTCTTCTATAAGATTTACTTTGCTCTCTTTAATGTGTGGGCTGTAAGGCTGTACTGTATTCAGTAAGTTTATAAACTAGGAAACAAGCCATTTAAATGGAGTGATTTCGCATTAGATAAGTTCAAACATCAGCCTAAATATCTAGATGTGGATCAAAATCATCCAAAGTTCATTGAAAAATACAGACCTGCAAAGCACCTTGTTCTCCACCACACATCTAAATAATGGAAAAATAAAGAAAAAGGTTATCAATGAACCAAGTGAAAAAGAAAAAAAGGTATCAGACCATTACAGCAGCTCCCGTTCAAACATACCCAAGATATTCTTTGCACACATCTCTTGCGCTGTACCTCGTGTATCCTAGTCCAGTGTAATCCCACACCTGCCAGCGAAAATGCATCCAAATTGCAATCAATGCTTATGTTGAACACCGACTATTGAAAGCAAGAAACTGTTGGTCTTGTTGTGTGCAGGCACAGTAAATAAGTTTCTTGCTGCGTTCAGAGTCTCATCAAGCACAAACAGGTGAATGTAGAAAGTACTCAACACACATAGAAAGTACTCAGCACACAGCAAGCTGCATTTCTTCATTGTGATCAATTCAATGCATTCAATGGAGAAACTTGCTGCAAGCATTATCAGCGACTTGTTCAGAGTCTCATCAAGCACAAACAGGTGAATGTAGAAAGTACTCAACACACATATGATCAGAACTTCATGTCATCACCTGCATTTTACCAAAGAAAGCGTGTCTCTGCTATTGAATGTGCTCCCATGCACCAATATCTGCCACATGACATAGTACAAGTACGAAATATATGTCAAATTATACAATACAATAGCTACTAAATAAAATGAAGTACATACAAACACATAATAAGGAATGTTTAAGATGTTGTACTTCTGAAACTACATGTTGTGAGCATTCCATTTTACATCCTCAATAAGCAAAAACAGTCCCACACATTTAATCAAATTTATGATTAGAAACAACCAGTGGTAAAAAGGGAACGATGGTATATATAGATCAGCAGAGTTGGGAGCACCATCCGTGATTGTGCTTATTTGACACGAAGTTCCAGGTTATCACTGCACTAAACTCTAACACGAAATGCAGCTCATCCGGATATTGTGTTATGACAAGTGCTAGGAATATATCAGTTAGCTAACATCTCATAGCAGAAGATTATAGGAACAATCTGCTGTAATCATAGATGGGTTCTTCAGATCAACTTAAAAGCTAGTAGCATGTCTGCTTAAACAACTGTCAAAACCAACAAAAGGGATCGACCTTTCTGAATTATCACCAAAAAAAAACTATGCACCTTTAGTTCCAGCTACTGATACACTGCAAACCCTCCCCAAGTTCTGGCTTGTAACACGCAATGCCATATCGATTTTATATTTGCAATCTTACCTCTGAAGAAGGAAATGGTTGCAGGAGTAACAGTGCTGACCCTTGAATCAGGTATACCATCTTTCTTCAGATGATTCTTTGACTTCAATGCAGGATTGCTATCGATGATGGCAACTCGCAGGTGTTTGGTCAGTGGCATATTGGCTGCATGTATGGATAAATAAGAGTATGAGAAACTCGAGGCTATGCATAGAAGTTGGTACTTCTAATCTGACGAAATCTTAGGATCGTCAAATTCATAGACAAGGTGTGTGGTACAGCCAACAAACTACCCTGTACTATCAACAGGATTAGCAATACTTGACATTGAACTAGTAAAATGGCAGGGAGAATTCCTGAGAACTTTATTCCAATGGTGTCAAGTTTCCTCTTATGAATAATCCTGTAGCCTACCGATTATAAACATCTATTATTAGAGCAACGTGAAGCTGAGCTCATGGACAATTGGAAGCAAGGAACATAAGTACACGAAGGCAGCAATACCTACAGAGTGCACAAGCAACAGCCAGGCCCACCATGCCTCCACCGACGATAGCAACGTCGAGCTCGTCATCCCCAGCTCTCACGCCACCAACCTTCTCCGGGCCACCCTACATGTTCAGGGACCGAATCATTGGCGCATCAGGAACGAAACCTGAACCAATCTAGCAATTCGCGGCACCCTGAGCGGGTCACCTCTCTGAACCCCACAGGGGCACGGCACAAGAGATTCTCGGAGAATAAGTACCTGCGGGTCGGCCGCCCCCGTCGGAGCGCCGGAGAAGGCCCTCGAGGCCGGCCGGATGAGCTGGAGCAGAACAGATCGTGGATGGAGGGGGGAGGGTTAGACAGGAACATGGTCCCGCACCTGGTTCTGCGTAGCAGGGCGTGGGCCGCGGCCGCGGAGGCGCGCGCCGGCGTCGGCGTCATCGGCGACGAGGGGAGAACAGAACGCTAGTTCTGCGAGTGCGAGCGGCAGGGTTTGGGCCGGACGCCGGACAGAGCCGTCCGGTGAAGTGGCTGGACTGGACCGGTTGGCGTGGTGCGGCTCGCGGCCGTGTGGTTTGTGGGGCGCATCCTCGGCCGCCTCGTGCGCCTAGACACCGTTTGCATGGCTGGTTCGCGGTGGCAAGCCGCAGGTTTCGAGTCAGAATTGGTTTAGGCCCAGTTTTTTTAAATCAGAAATAAGCTCCTGTGAAAATAAGCTCCAAATAAGTTTCTATAAAAATAAGCTCCAGATAATAAGCTAGCCAGTTTTTTTCATTGCCTTTTTTTCAGCTTATATATGGCATGATTAGTGAAAAGTTGGGCTCGATGGCCGCGTGCGTCTGGAGACCATTTGCACGGCTGGTTCGCCGGTGGCAAGGCGCAGATTTCGGGTAAGGATTGATTTAGGCCCAGTTTTTTTGAGCACTACTGTGGAAATAAGCTCCTGTGAAAATAAGCTTCAAATAAGCTCTTGTGAAAATAAGTTCCAGATAATAAGCTAGCCAGTTCTTTTCATTGCCTTATTTCAGCTTATATATGGTATGATTAGTGAAAAGTTGGGCTCGATGGTGGTGCGAGGGGTTGGGCTCGGTGGTGGGACGAGGGGTTGGGATCGGTGGTGGGACGAGGGGTTGGGATCGGTGGTGGGACGAGGAGTTGGGCTCGATTCTAAGTGAGCTTCTGCGAGAAGCTGCTCACCCCCAGCTTTTTTTCCATTGCAAAGGGGACTCCGAAGAAAATAAGCTAAGCTAGCTTATAAAAAACGAGTTCTTTTGGGCTTCTAGCTTATTTTGACAATAAGCTGAAATAAGCTGGAAAAGAACTGGCCCTTATTTGATCGCGCAAAGGGGAGAAAACGTTCTCGGCGTGGAACTTCCTGAAAAAATAATTTGTTCTTTCCAATAGATTATCCTATTAGACGGAAATTTTTCTATAAAATACCATACTCCCTTCGTAAACTAATATAAGAGTGTTAAAATATTATTTTAATAATCTAAACATTCTTATATTAGTTTATAGAGGGAATATTTCGTAAGGAAAATTTTAATCATCTGGAAAGGAGCCTATTATTCCTTGAGTGTAAACAGACACAAGCTATGCTTTTCAATACTCCTTCCGTTCCTAAATATTTGTCTTTCTAAAAATAATTATGAAGTATATACAGATGTATATAAACATAATTTAAAATGTAGATTCATTCATTTTGTTTTGTATGTAGTTCATAACTGAATCTCTATAAAGACACATATTTAAGAACAGAGGGAATAGATTTTATGGACGACCCGACATATTGTTGTCATCGATGTGCTTTTCTCAAGTTGTGGTCACTCGATGGGGTTTACTTGTGTTGGGAGGTTGCACTAGTAAAGCCAACTCGAACGCGCGACCCTAAATGATCCGGCTGTGTTCGTTTGAGTGTAAACAGACACAAAATCTGACGAAACATGTGGAAGCAAACGGATATTTGTCCGTTTTCGCTTCATTCTCGGTCTAAATTTGGGTTGCGTTTTGCGTCGAAACGAACAACGCTCTTGTCCTTCAATGGCTTGCCCACGGGGGGCACGTACGCATCCATTTCCCTCCCTTCCACAAAACCCTCGCGCGTTGCCCCTCCCTCCTCCATGGCCTCGAAGAAACCCGACGACCCGGCCGCTGCGAAGGACCCGAACAAGAGGCGTTCGAAGCTCATGTCGAAGGAGCAAGTGCACCTCGCCCGTGAAATCGGCCAAGAGGAGGGCACGGCGGGCCGCAACGACGGAGAAGAAAGTCACCGGTTGACTGTGTAACCGGGGTCGCGACCATGGAGCAGGCCACGCAGTACAAGGCCGTCGTCGACAAGAGCGAGGCCATCCTTGCCAAGGCCATGCAGGCCTTTGTCATGCTTGGGTTGGTTCGACCCGGGCCGACGATTCTCTCCACCGTCGCCATGGTCGCGGCGAGCACAGGCCCGTTGGCATTTGCCCTCCGCGGTACCAGTACTCGGCTTCCTCCATAACACCGAAGACGCCTGAGTTATCAACGTCGCGATTGCATGACCAGCCCATTTTGTATGTTGGCATATGTTTGCCGGTCGCTAGCTTTGCCAGCGTGAACCGTGGTCGATGGCATTGTGTAGTCTTTGTTTGTTAGTTTTGCATGCAGCGGGGGACAAGATGAGGCCAAGAGGTGGGGATCTAGTGGAGGTGTCATGGCACCCATTCAAAATTGCGAACTAATTTTCATTATATGCATAACACTAATTATCTACAAGTTAACGCTATTTAAAAACTACTAGGTGAGTGCTCGTGTGTTGCAGTGGGAGCCAAAAAATTCCACACCGTCATCCTTGTGGCTTGCCGCTTGGTGTTGAACCACATAATCATCACCGGATCTTGGATCTACAGTCGCCTCTCTGGCACCCTCGAAGGAGGGTTGCATATCCTTCGTCCACCCTTCATCGACCTCGTGTTGAGAAACTCGTCTTCTGACCAACACCGGAGTAGACACAAAGGAGAACCACTGTCGGGTCATACATGTACAAGCCTACAAGGCCTCACAGACTCAACGACAGTGTTGGAGCACACGTCGTCACCTCGGCGGAGTCGGAGACAAAATTCTGCCGTGTGGACATTTTCGTTGCCCCAACGCACACTTTAAACCCTAATCCCTTTGGTCCAAATGACCAGTGGGAACCCAACATTACCGGCATGTCGCATCGTTCCAGAGAACACCTCCAAGAGTTATTCACCGACAGTGTTACTTGCCCTCTTGCCCTCTCTCCTCAACTTGTTTTTGTTTTTGAACGTGCCAAATGATCCAAATGTTCCAGACATCCCATCTACTCCCTCCATTTCTAAATATAAGTCTTTTTTAGAGATTTCATTAGGGGCTACATACGGAGCAAAATGGATGAATCTATATTGTAAAATATGTCTATATATATATTTGTATGTAGTCCACTAGTGAAATATCTAAAATGACTTATATTTAGGAACAGAGGGAGTATTACATAACAGTAAGTCTCGGAGATGGAACGAGAAGGATGAACGGATGGAGGTCTTGAGTGCTATTTGTTTATGACTTGGTGACCGCAGTAGTCATAGAGCAATGCGTCGTCTCATCCCAACGCCCATGTCCTCCTTCTCCATCACAAGTCCATGACCCATATGGCCTTCTCTTCCACGTCCCCTCATCCATTGTCGGACGCACTATGTAGGCCCCATGTTGTCCTGGACGTGGAAGACGAAAGCCTCCCCTCCCCTCATGGCGGAGAGAAGGCATGGGGAATAGCATGGAGGCGCGATGCGATGGAGTAAAATTGGAGCGCCGACATATCACAGTGTAGTGGATGTGAGATGGTGCAGAGGCGCGCTGTATATTTCCAATAGGACCATTCATGCCAAAGTTTTTTTACTTAACCATTTTATCGTGCTATGGAGGAACGTAATGGAAAAATGAAGGAGAGAGGGAGGTCGGACGAAGAGGAGTGGAAAGGAGGTTAAACCGGAACACTACTAAATTTTTAAGTAGGAGAGAATTGTTGAAACTATGATGATGCTTAGACTAAATTATACTCCTTCCATTTTTAAATAAGTGTTGCGGATTTAGTATTACACTATACAAATTTTGTACTAGATCAACGATATTTATTTCGACACGGAGGGAGTACTATATATGGTGTTGTTGGGAGACGTAGTAGTAAATCAAAAAATTTACTATGTGTTCACCGAGATCTATCTATGGAGAAACCAGCAACGAGTGTGAGAAGAGTGCATCTTCATACCTTTAACGATCGCCAAGCGAAAGCGTTACAAGAACGCGGTTGGTGGAGTCGTACTCGTAGCGATTCAGATCGTGGTGGACTCCGATCTCAGCGCCGAACAACGGTGCCTCCGCGTTCAACACACGTGCAGCCCGGTGACGTCTCCTACGCCTTGATCCAGCAAGGAGGAAGGAGAGGTTGGGGAAGAGCTCCGGCAGCACGACGACATGGTGACGGTGGAGCTGCGTGGTCTCCGGCAGGGCTTCACCAAGTGCTACGGAGAACGAGGAGAGGGAGGAGTAGGGCTACGCCGAGAGTGGAAGAAACTTGTGTTCTTGGCAGCCCCAAACCCACCACTATATATAGGAGGAGAGGGAGGAGGAGGCACCCCATCTAGGGTTCCCACCCTAGAGGGTGTGGCAGCCCTAGATGGGTCTTGGCCGGCGGCCAGAGAGGAAGGAGTGGAGGGCGCAGCCCTAGGTGGGCCTTAGGCCCATCTAGACCTAGGGTTTCCCCTCCCTCCACCTTTCCTGCGCCTTGGGCCCGGGGTGGGAGGCGCACCAGCCCACCTAGGGGCTGGTTCCCTCCCACTCTTGGCCCATGAAGCCTTCCGGGGCTGGTGGCCACACTTGGTGAACCCCCGAAACCCTTCCGGTGGTTCCGATACGTTACCAGTAATTTCCGAAACACTTCCGGTGACCAAATTGTTGGGGAACGATGCATGGGAAACAAAAAATTTCCTATGCACACGTAGATCTATCCATGGTGATGAGAATCTATGAGAGGGAGAGTGGATCTAGATACCCTTGTAGATCGTTAAGCGGAAAGCGTTAAGAAACGCGGTTGGTGTAGTCGAACGTCTTCGCGATCCAAATCGCCGAGCGTCCCGCGATATCATCACGATCCGTCCCGCGATCTCATCACGATCCGTCTCACGATCTTGATCATGATCTGTCTCGTGAACTCATCACGATCTGTCCTGCGATCTCATCACGATCCGTCCCACGATCTTGATCACGGTTCTTCCGATCTAGCGCCGAACGGACGGCACCTCTGCGTTTAGCGCACGTATAGCTTGATGACAATCTCCGCCTTCTTGATCCAGCAAGAGGGAACGGAGAGGTAGAAGAGTTCTCCGGCAGCGTGACGGTGCTCCGGCGATGGTGGTGGAGCTATTCCGGCAGGGCTTCGCCTAAGCATTGCAGAAATCCGATCTAGAGGAGAAACTATGCACTGGAGGAACGGGTAGCATGTGGCTAAAATCTGGTGCCAAAAAACCCTAAAACCTCTAGTATATATAAGAGGAAGAGAGGAGGAGGCTTGGCCCTCAAAGGACCAGCAATTGGGTCGACCAAATCAAGTGGGAGAGGTGGAATCCACCTCCAATCCTAATAGGACTAGGATTCACCCTATTTTTTGCCTTTTCCCACCTTTTTCTCTTTGGCCTTTCTTCCCAGCCTCATGGGCCTTGTGTGGGATTTCCACCAGCCCACTAAGGGCTGGTATTTACTCTCCCACAGCCCATGTAGCCTCTTGGGTCGAAATACCCCTCCCGATGGTCTCCCGGTACACTACCGGCACTCCCGATACACTACCGATGAGCCCGAAACTTTTCCGGCGACCAAAATAGGACTTCCTATATATGAATCTTTCCCTCTGGACCATTCCGGAGCTCCTCATGACGTCCGGGATCTCATCCGGGACTCCAAATAACCTTCGGTCACCACCATACATAACTCTATACTACCAAAACGTCACCAAACCTTAAGTGTGCAGACCCTGCGGGTTCGAGAACTATGTAGACATGACCGACACACCTCTACGGTCAATAACCAATAGCGGGACCTGGATGCCCATATTGGTTCCTACATATTCTACGAAGATCTTTATCGGTCGAACCTCTATGTCAAGGATTCAGTTAATCCTGTATGATGTTCCCTTTGTTCTTCGGTATGTTACTTGCCCAAGATTCGATCGTCGGTATCTTCATACCTAGTTCAACCTCGTTACCGGAAAGTCTCTTTACTCGTTCCGTAATACAAGATCCCGTGACTAACACTTAGTCACATTGCTTGCAAGGCTTATTGTGATGTTGTATTACCGAGTGGG
The DNA here is from genome assembly GCA_022496015.1 of Hordeum marinum. NCBI lineage: Eukaryota > Viridiplantae > Streptophyta > Magnoliopsida > Poales > Poaceae > Hordeum > Hordeum marinum. The sequence goes on from CM039676.1 coordinate 473,887,827, forward strand.
CCCTGAGATACCTCTCCGTCACACGGAGTAACAAATCCCAGTCTTGATCCATGCCAACTCAACAGACACCCTCGGAGATACCTGTAGAGCACCTTTATAGCCACCCAGTTATGTTGCGATGTTTGATACACACAAGGCACTCCTCCGATGTCTGTGAGTTGCATGATCTCATGGTCATAGGAACATATACTTGACATGCAGAAAACAGTAGCAATAAACTGACACGATCATATGCTACGCTTGTAGTTTGGGTCATGTCCATCACATCATTCTCCTAATGATGTGATCTCGTTATCAAATGACATCTCATGTCCATGGCTAGGAAACCTTAACCATCTTTTGATCAATGAGCTAGCCTACTAGAGGCATACTAGGGACATGGTGTTGTCTATGTATCCACACATGTATCTGAGTTTCCGATCAACATAGTTATAGCATGGATAATAAACGATTATCATGAACAAGAAAAAATGATAATAACTAATTTATTATTGCCTCTAGGGCATATTTCCAACAGTCTCCCACTTGCACTAGAGTCAATAATCTAGTTCACATCACTATGTGATTCGCATTGTTATGAATCTAGCACCCAATGAGTTCTCGGGCTCGATCATGCTTTGCATGTGAGAGAGGTCTTATAGTCAACGGGTCTGTGACATTCAGATCCGTGTGTACTTTGCAAATCTCTATGTCAAACCGTAAACACTGCTACCACACTCTACTTGATACTATTCCAAATGGTTGCTCCACTATACATATCCAGATTGCTACTACGAGTCATCCGGATTGGTGTTAAAGCTTGCATCGACGTAACTCTTTATCACCTCCATAATCGAGAAACATCTCCTTAGTCTTTGAGTTACTAAGGATAATCTTGACCGTTGTCCAGTGATCCACTCCTGGGTCACTCTTGTACCCCTTGACGGGCTCATGGTAAGGCACACATAGGTGCGATACACAGCATGGCATACTGTACAGAGCCTATGGCTAAGGCATAGGGGACGACATTCGTCCTTTCTCTTTCTTTTGCTGTGGTTGAGCTTTGAGTCTCACTCAACTTCACACCTTACAAATCAGGTGAGAACTCTTTCTCTGACTGATCCATTTTGAACTCTTTCAAAATCTTGTCAAGGTATGTACTCATTGAAAGTCTCATCAAGCATCTTGATCTATCTCTACAGATCTTGATGCTTAACAATTAGGTAGCTTTATCCAGGTCTTCCTTTGAAAAACACTTTTCAAACAACCGTTTATGCTTTCCAGAAATTCTACATTATTTCCGATCAACAATATGTCATCCACATATACTTATCAAAAATTCTATAGTGCTCCCACTCACTTTATTGTAAATACAAGTTTCTTGTAAACTTTGTATAAATTTCAAAAACTTTGATCACCTCATCAATGTGTATATTCCAACTCCGAGATGCTTGCTTCAGTCCATAGATAGATCACTGAAGCTTGCTCACCTTTTAGCATCCTTAGGACTGACAGAACTTTCTGGTTGTATCACATACAACCTTTCCTCAATTAAACCGTTAAGGAAACGATGTTTTGACATCCATCTGCCAGATTTCATAATTGAAAAATGCAGCAACTGCTAACATAATTCCAACAGACTTTAGCATCGCTACGAGTGAGAAAGTCTCATCGCAGTCAACTCCTTGAACTTGTCACAAACTTCTTTGCAACAAGTCGAGCTTTACAAATGGTGACATTTACCATCAGCGTCTGTCTTCATTTTAAAGATCCATTTGTACTCAATGACCTGCCGTCCAACGAGCAAGTCTACCAAAGTCTATACTTGGGTTTCATACATGGATCCTTTTTTCTCGGATTTCATGGCCTCTAACCATTTGTCAGAATCCGGGCCCATCATCGCTTCTCTATAGCTCGTAGGTTCATCGTTGTCCAACAATATGACCTCCAAGACAGGGTTGTCCTACCGCTCAGGAGTAGTACACATCCTTGTTGACCTACGAAGTTCGATAGTAACTTGATCCTGAAGCTTCATGATCATCATCATTAACTTCCTCTTCAACTAATGTAGGCTTCACAGGAACATCTTCCTGTGCTGCGCTACTCTCTGGTTGAATAAAGGTTTAACAACCTCATCAAGTTCTATCTTTCTCCCACTCAATTCTTTCGAGAGAAACTCTTTCTCGAGAAAGGACCCATTTTTAGTAACAAACACTTTGCACTTGGATCTAATATAGAAGGTATACCCAACTGTTCTTAGGGTATTCTATGAAGATGCATTTGTCCGCTTTGGGTTTGAGCTTATTAGGTGAAAACATTTTTTCCACACAAGCATCGCAGCCCCAAACATCAAGAAATGACAACTTTGTTGGAAATATGCCCTAGAGGCAATAAATAAAGTGTTTATTATTGTATTTCCTTGTTCATGATAATCGTTTATTATCCATGCTATAATTGTATTAATTGGAAACATGTATACATGTGTGGATACATAGACAAACACAATGTCCCTAGTATACCTCTAGTGAACTAGCTCATTGATCAAAAGATGGTTAAGGTTTCCTAGCCATGGACATGAGATGTCATTTGATAACGGGGTTACATCATTGGGAGAATGATGTGGTGGACAAGACCCAAACTACAAATGTAGCATATGATCGTGTCAGTTTATTGCTACTATTTTCTGCATGTCAAGCATAAGTTCCTATGACCATGAGATCATGCAACTCACAGATATCGGAGGAGTACCTTGTGTGTATCAAACGTCACAACGTAACTAGGTGACTATAAAGGTGCTCTATAGGTGTCTCTGAGGGTGTCTGTTGAGTTGGCATGGATCGAGACTGGGATTTGTTACTCCGTGTGACGGAGAGGTATCTCAGGGCCCACTCGGTAATACAACATCACAATGAGCCTTGCAAGCAATGTGACTAATTGTTAGTTGCGGGCTCTTGTATTACGGAATGAGTAAAGAGACTTGCCGGTAACGAGATTGAACTAGGTATGGAGATACCGACGATCGAATCTCTGGCAAGTAACATACCAAAGAACAAAGGGAACATCATACGGGATTAACTGAATCCTTGACATAGAGGTTCGACTGATAAAGATCTTCGTAGAATATGTAGGAACCAATGTGGACATCCAGGTCCCGCCATTTGTTATTGACCGTAGAGGTGTCTCGGTCATGTCTACATAGTTCTCGAACCCGCAGGGTCTGCACACTTAAGGTTTGGTGACGTTTCGGTAGTATAGAGTTGTGTATGGTGGTGACCGAAGGTTGTTCGGAGTCCTGGATGAGATCCCGGACGTCACGAAGATCTCCGGAATGATCCGGAGGTAAAGATTCATATATAGGAAGTCCCAGTTTGGTCACCGGAAAAGTTTCGGGCTCATCTGTAGTGTACCGGGAGTGTCGGTAGTGTACCGGGAGACCTCCGGGAGGGGTATTTCGACCCAAGAGGCTTCATGGGCTGTGGGAAAGTATTAACCAGCCCTTAGTGGGCTGGTGGAACCTCCACATAAGTCCCATGCGGCTGGAAGAAAGAGACCCAAAGGAAAAAGGTGGAAAAAGGCCAAAAAGGAGTAATCCTAGTCCTACTAGGATTGGAGGAGGAGAGTCCTCCTCTCCCTCCTTGCCTTGGTCGAATCCAAAGAGGGCCAGCCCTTTCAGCCAGCCTCTCCTCTCCTCCTATATATATTGGTGGAATAGAGGGTTTTTGCACTAGTTTTTCGGCCACGTGCTACCCGTTCCACCGGTGCATAGTTTCTCCTCTAGATCGTATTTCCGCAGTGCTTAGGCGAAGCCCTGCCGGAATTGCTCCACCACCATCGCCGGAGCGCCGTCATGCTGCCGGTGAACTCTTACTCCTCTTCACTTCTTCTTGCTGGATCAAGACGGTGGAGATCGTCATCAAGCTGCACGTGTGCTGAACGCGGAGGTGCCGTCTGTTCGGTACTAGATCGGAAGGACCGTGATCAAGGCCACGGGACGGTTCGTGATTGGATCGCGGAACGGATCGTGACGAGATTGCGGGACGGGTCGTGATTGGATCGTGGGACGCTCGGCGATTTGAATCGCGAAGACGTTCGACTACACCAACCGCGTTTCTTAATGCTTCCCGCTTAGCGATCTACAAGGGTACGTAGATCAACTCCCCCTCTCGTAGATGCTCATCACCATGGATAGGTTTGCGTGTGCGTAGGAAATTTTTTGTTTCCCATGCAATGTTCCCCAACAGTGGCATCATGAGCTAGGTTGATGGTTCGATGAGATCTCGAGTAGAACACAAAAGGTTTGTGGGCGTTGATCCTTAGATTGCTTCCTTCCTTGGTCGGATTTTGGTTCAGTCGTATTGTGAGATGAAGCGGCCCAGACCAACATTACTCGTACGCTTACGAGAGACCGGTTCCCTCGACGCAACTTGTTGCCTAGATGGCTTGCGGGTGGTAGTTTCTCTCACTTTAGTTGGATCGGATTCGACAAAGGCGGTCCTTGAGAAGGTTGAAAAGCAAATTATGTATCACCGTTTTGGTTTATGCGTAGGTGAGAATCGTTCTTGCTAGAAACCCGTAGCAGCCATGTAAAACATGCAACAACAATTAGAGGACGTCTAACTTGTTTTTGCAGGGTATGTTGTGATGTGATATGGCCAATTACATGATGTGATATATGTGATGTATGAGATGATCATGTGATGTATAGAATTTCACGACTTGCATGTCGATGAGTACGGCAACCGGCAGGAGCCATAGGGTTGTCTTTAATTATTGTATGACCTGTGTGTCAATCATTAAGCGCTATGTAATGCTTTACTTTATCGTTAAACGGTAGCAATAGTAGTAGAAGCATGCAGGGCGTGACAACCTCGATGGCGACACGTTGATGGAGATCAAGATGATGGAGATCATGGTGTTATGCCGGTGACGATGAAGATCATGCCGGTGCTTTCAAGATGGAGATCTAAAGCACAAGTTCATGGCCATATCATGTCACTTATGAATTGCATGTGATGTTAATCCTTTTATGCACCTTGTTATGCTTAGTACGGCGGTAGCATTATAAGGTGATCCCTCACTTAAATTTCAAGATAAAATTGTGTTCTCCCCGAGTGTGCACCGTTGCAAAAGTTCATCGTGTTGAGACACCACGTGATGATCGGGTGTGATAGACTCTACGTTCACATACAACGGGTGCAAGCCAGTTTTGCACGCGCAGAACACTCAGGTTAAACTGGACGAGCCTAGCATGTACAGACATGGCATCGGAACACAAGAGACCGAAAGGTCGAACATGAGTCATATAGTAGATATGGTCAACATAATGATGTTCACCATTGAAGCCACCTCAACTCACGTGATGATCGGACTTGAGTTGGTGGATTTGGATCATGTGACACTCAGATGACCTGAGGGATGTCAATTTGAGTGGGAGCTTTAGTAATTTGATTAACTAAACTCATTATGTTGAACAATAGTCTAAATGAACTTTGCATATTTATGTTGTAGATCAATGGCTCGCACAGTAGCACCCCTGAATTTTAATGCGTTCCTAGAGAAAGCTAAACTGAAAGATGATGGATGTAACTTTGTTGACTGGGCCCGTAATCTGAGGATTATCCTCATGGCTTCCCAGAAATCATATGTCCTTGATGCACCGCTTGGTGACCAACCAGAAGACATGACCTCTGAAGACGTTTAGAACGCTTGGGAGGCATGTATTGGAGATTACTCAACGGTTCAGTGTGCAATATTGTATGGCTTAGAACCGGGACTTCAAAGACGTTTTGAACGTCATGGAGCATATGAGATGTTCTAGGAGTTGAAGTTTATCTTTCAGAAGAACGCCCGGATCGAGAGGTATGAAACCTCTGATAAGTTCTATGCTTGCAAGATGGAGGAGAACGGGTCTATAAGTGAACATATACTCAGAATGTCTGGGTATTCAACTCGTCTAGCGGAGTTGGGAATTGCCCTTCCGCCAGAGGCAATCACTGACAGAGTTCTTCAATCACTGCCACCTAGTTACAAAAGCTTTGTAATGAACTATAACATGCACGGGATGAACAAGTCAGTCGCCGAGCTATTTGCGATGCTAAAAGTCGCTGAGTCTAAAATCCAGAAAGAACATCAAGTGTTGATGGTCAATAAAACCACTAGTTTCAAGAAAAACGGCAAAGTCAAGGGCAAGGGCAAGAAGGGTAAAACCAAGAAGGATGGCAAAGCAGTTGCTACTCCCGCAAAGAAGCCCAAGCATGGACCCAAGCCAGAAATTGAGTGCTTTCATTGCAAAGGAACTGGTTACTGGAAGCGGAACTGCCCCAAGTACCTGGCTGACAAGAAGGCGGCCAACGACAAACAATGTATATATGATATACATGTTATTGATGTGTACCTTACTGGCTCTCGTAGTAGTGCCTGGGTATTTGATACCGATTCGGTTGCTCACATTTGCAACTCAAAGCAGGAACTACGGAATAAACGAAGGCTGGCAAAGGACGAAGTGACGATGCGCATGGGAAATGGTTCCAAGGTTGATGTGATCGCCGTCGGCACGCTCTCTCTTCGATTACCATCGGGATTAGTGATGAACCTGAATAATTGTTATTTAGTGCCTGCGTTAAGCATGAACATTATATCTGGATCTTGTTTATTGCGAGACGGTTACTCATTTAAATCAGAGAATAAAGGTTGTTCTATTTATATGAGTAATATCTTTTATGGTCATGCACCCAATGTTAGGGGTTTATTCATATTGAATCTTGATAGTAATGACACACATGTTCATAACGTTGATGCCAAAAGATGTAGAATTGATAATGATAGTACCACTTTCTTGTGGCACTGCCGTTTAGGTCATATTGGTGTAAAACGCATGAGGAAGCTCCATGCTGATGGACTTTTGGAGTCACTTGATTTTGAATCACTTGACACATGTGAACCATGCCTTATGGGCAAGATGACTAAAACGCCGTTCTCTGGAACAATGGAACGGGCAAGTGACTTATTGGAAATCATACACACTGATGTGTGCGGTCCAATGAATGTTACAGCGCATGGTGGATATCGTTATTTTCTCACCTTCACTGATGACTTAAGTAGATATGGGTATATTTACTTAATGAAACACAAGTCTGAAACATTTGAAAAGTTCAAGCAATTTCAGAGTGAAGTTGAGAATCATCGTAACAAGAAGATTAAGTTCCTACGATGTGATTGAGGAGGTGAATATTTGAGTTATGAGTTTGGCAGTCACTTAAGACAATGTGGAATTGTTTCACAGTTGACACCGCCCGGAACACCACAGCGTAATGGTGTGTCTGAACGTCGTAATCGAACCTTATTAGATACGGTGCGTTCTATGATGTCTCTTGCTGATTTGCCACTATCGTTTTGGGGTTATGCATTAGAGACAATTGCATTCACTTTAAATAAGGCACCATCAAAATTCGTTGAGACGACGCCATATGAACTGTGGTTTGGCAAGAAGCCAAAGTTATCGTTTCTTAAAATTTGGGGATGTGATGCTTATGTCAAAAAGCTTCAGCCTGAAAAGCTGGAACCCAAAGCGGAGAAATGCATCTTCATAGGATACCCGAAAGAGACAGTCGGGTATACCTTCTATCTCAGATCCGAAGGCAAAGTGTTTGTCGCTAAAAACGGAACATTTCTTGAGAAAGAGTTTCTCTCGAAAGAATTGAGTGGGAGGAAAATAGAGCTTGATGAGGTTATTGAACCTTTACTTCAACCAGAAAGTAGCGCAGCGCAGAAAGATGTTTCTGTGGAACCTACGACGGTAGAAGAGGAAGTTAATGATGATGATCATGAAGCTTCGGATCAAGCAGCTATTGAACCTCGTAGGTCGACAAGGCCGCGTACTACCCCTGAGTGGTACGGCAACCCTGCCTTGGAGGTCATGTTGTTGGACAACAATGAACCTACGAGCTATGGAGGAGCAGTGGTGGGCCCGGATTCCGAGAAATGTTAGAGGCCATGAAATCCGAGATGGGATCCATGTATGAAAACAAAGTATGGACTTTGGAAGTATTACCTGAAGGGCGAAAGGCCATTCAGAACAAATGGATCTTTAAGAAGAAGATAGACGCAGACGGTAATGTCACCGTCTATAAAGCTCGACTTGTGGCAAAGGGTTTTTCACAAGTTCAAGGAGTTGACTACGATGAGACTTTCTCACCCGTAGCGATGCTTAAGTCTGTCAGAATCATGTTAGCAATAGCTGCCTATTTCGGCTATGAAATTTGGCAGATGGATGTAAAAACAGCGTTCCTCAACGGTTTCCTTGAGGAAGAGTTGTATATGATGCAACCCGAAGGTTTTGTCGATCCAGAGAATGCTAACAAAGTTTGCAAACTCCAGCGATCCATTTATGGACTGGTGCAAGCATCTCGGAGTTGGAATAAGCGCTTTGATGAGGTGATCAAAGCGTTTGAGTTTATACAAGTTTACGGAGAAGCTTGTATTTACAAGAAAGTGAGTGGGAGCTCTATAGCGTTTCTAGTATTATATGTGGATGACATATTGCTGATTGGAAACAATATAGAAATGCTGGAAAGCGTGAAGGAATATTTGAACAAGAGTTTTTCAATGAAGGACCTAGGAGAAGCTGCTTTCATATTGGGCATTAAGATCTATAGGGATAGATCGAGACGCTTAATAGGACTTTCACAGAGCACATACCTTGATAAAGTTTTGAAGAAGTTCAAAATGGAACAGTCCAAGAAGGGGTTCTTGCCTGTATTACAAGGTGTGAAGTTGAGTAAGACTCAGTGTCCAGTAACTGCAGAAGATAGAGAAAAGATGAGTGTCATCCCCTATGCTTCAGCCATAGGCTCTATCATGTATGCAATGCTGTGCACAAGACCCGATGTCAGCCTTGCCATAAGTATGGCCGGAAGGTTTCAAAGTGATCCTGGAATGGAGCACTGGCAAGCGGTCAAGAATATCCTTAAGTACCTGAAAAGGACTAAGGAAATGTTTCTCGTTTATGGAGGTGATGAAGAGCTCATCGTAAAAGGTTACGTCAATGCAAGCTTTGACACTGATCCGGACGACTCTAAGTCGCAAACCGGATACGTATTTATTCTTAACGGGGGAGCAGTAAGCTGGTGCAGTTCCAAGCAAAGCGTGGTAGCTGACTCTACGTGCGAAGCGGAATACATCGCAGCCTTGGAGGCGGCGAAGGAAGGTGTCTGGATGAAGCAGTTCATGACAGATCTTGGAGTAGTGCCCAGTGCACTGAATCCAATGAACCTGTTCTGTGACAACACTCGTGCCATTGCTCTGGCCAAGGAACCAAGGTTTCGCAAGAGGACCAGACACATAAAGCGACGCTTCAACTCCATCCGTGATTACATCTTGGAGAAAGACATAAATATTTGCAGAGTGCACACGGATCTGAATGTTGCAGACCCGTTGACTAAACCTCTTCCAAGGGCTAAACATGATCAACACCAGAACTGCATGAGTGTTTGATTCATTACAATGTAAATCACATAGTGATGTGAACTAGATTATTGACTCTAATGCAAGTGGGAGACTGTTGGAAATATGCCCTAGAGGCAATAAATAAAGTGTTTATTATTGTATTTCCTTGTTCATGATAATCGTTTATTATCCATGCTATAATTGTATTAATTGGAAAATGGATAGATGTGTGGATACATAGACAAACACAATGTCCCTAGTATACCTCTAGTCAACTAGCTCGTTGATCAAAAGATGATTAAGGTTTCCTAGCCATGGACATGAGATGTCATTTGATAACGGGGTCACATCATTGGGAGAATGATGTGGTGGACAAGACCCAAACTACAAACATAGCATATGATCGTGTCAGTTTATTGCTACTGTTTTCTGCATGTCAAGCATAAGTTCCTATGACCATGAGATCATGCAACTCACAGATATCGGAGGAGTACCTTATGTGTATCAAATGTCGCAATGTAACTGGGTGACTATAAAGGTGCTCTACAGGTGTCTCCGAGGGTGTCTGTTGAGTTGACATGGAACGAGTAAAGAGACTTGCTGGTAACGAGATTGAACTAGGTATGGAGATACCGACGATCGAATCTTTGGCAAGTAACATACCGAAGAACAAAGGGAACATCATATGGGATTAACTGAATCCTTGACATAGAGGTTCGAGCGATAAAGATCTTTGTAGAATATGTAAGAACCAATCTGGACATCCAGGTCCCGCCATTTGTTATTGACCGTAGAGGTGTCTCGGTCATGTCTACATAGTTCTCGAACCTGCAGAGTCTGCACACTTAAGGTTTGGTGACGTTTCGGTAGTATAGAGTTGTGTATGGGGGTGACTGAAGGTTGTTCGGAGTCCCGGATGAGATCCCGGACGTCACGAGGATCTCCGGAATGAGCCGGAGGTAAAGATTCATATATAGGAAGTCCCAGTTTGGTCGCCGGAAAAGTTTCGGGCTCATTGGTAGTGTACCGGGAGTGCCGATAGTGTACCGGGAGACCTACGGGAGGGGTATTTCGACCCAAGAGGCTTCATGGGCTGTGGGAAAGTATTAACCAGCCCTTAGTGGGCTGGTGTAACCTCCACATAAGGCCTATGCGGCTGGAAGAAAGAGACCCAAAGGAAAAAGGTGGAAAAAGGCCAAAAAGGAGCAATCCTAGTCCTACTAGGATTGGAGGAGGAGAGTCCTCCTCTCCCTCCTTGCCTTGGCCGAATCCAAAGAGGGCCAGCCCTTGCGGCCAGCCTATCCTCTCCTCCTATTTATATTGGTGGAATAGAGGGTTTTTGCACTAGGATTTTTGGCTACGTGCTACCCGTTCCACGGGTGCATAGTTTCTCCTTTAGATCGTATTTCCGCAGTGCTTAGGCGAAGCCCTGCCGGAATTGCTCCACCACCATCGCCGGAGCACCGTCACGCTGCCAGCGAACTCTTCCTCCTCTCCACTTCTTCTTGCTGGATCAAGACGGTGGAGATCGTCATCAAGCTGCACGTGTGCTGAACGCGGAGGTGCCGTCCGTTCGGTACTAGATCGGAAGGACCGTGATCAAGGCCATGGGACGGTTCGTGATTGGATCGCGGAACGGATCGTGACGAGATCGCGGGACGGATCGTGATTGGATCGCGGGACGCTCGGCGATTTGAATCGCGAAGACGTTCGACTACACCAACCGCGTTTCTTAACACTTCCCGCTTAGCGATCTACAAGGGTACGTAGATCAACTCCCCCTCTCGTAGATGCTCATCACCATGGATAGGTTTGCATGTGCGTAGGAAATTTTTTGTTTCCCATGCAACGTTCCCCAACAAGCTTAGGCTTCTACCAAACCATAATTCACACGGTGTCATCTCAACGGATTTAGATGGTGCCCTATTTAAAGTGAATGTAGTTGTCTCTAATGCATAACCCCAAAACTATAGTAGCAAATCGATAAGAGACATCATAGCAAGCACCATATCCAAGAGAGCACGACTATGACGTTCAGACACACCGTCACACTATGGTGTTCCAGGTGGCGTGACTTGTGAAACAACTTTCACATTGTCTTAAGTTGTATGCCAAACTCGTAACTCAGATATTCACCTCCACGATCATATCACACACATTTTTATCTTCTTGTCATGATGATCTTGAACTTCACTCTGAATTTGCTTGAACCTTTCAAACGATTCAGACTAGTGTTTCATTAAGTAAATATCCACTATATCTACTCAAATCATCAGTGAAGGTAAGAAAATAACGACATCCACCGCACGTTACAAGACTCATTGGATTGCATAGATCAACATGTATCATTTCCAATAAACCACTTGCCCGCTTCATCAATCCGGAAAACAGGGTCCTTAGTCATCTTGCCCAAAAGGCATGGTTCGCATGTCTCAACTGATTCGAAATCGAATGAGTCCAAAGATCCATCAACATGGAGTTTCTTCATGCGCTTTATACCAATATGACATTTAGCGGCACTGCCACAAGTATGTGGTACTATCATTATTAACTTTGTATCTTTTGGCATCAAAAACATGTGTATTACTACGATCAAGATTCAACAAACCATCCTCACTGGGTGCATGACCATTGAAGGTATTATTCATGTAAACAGAATAACCATTATTCTCTAACTTAAATGAATAATCATGTTGCAATAAACACGATATAATCACGTTCATGCTCAATGCAAAACACCAAATAACATTTATTTAGGTTCGTCACTAATCCCGAAGGTAGAGAGAGCGTGCGATGTTGATCACATCAACCTTGGAAACATTTCCAACACACATCGTCACCTCACCCTTAGTTAGTTCTCTGCTTATTCCGTAGCTTTTACTTCGAGTTACTAACATTTAGCAACTGAACCGGTATTCAATACCCAGGTGCTACTAGGAGTACTAGCAAGGTACACATCAATCACACGTATATCAAATATACTTCTATCGACGTTGCCAGCCTTCTTATCTACCAAGTATCTAGGGTTGTTCCACTTCAGCGATTACTCTCCTCATAATCGGAGCACTTAGTCTCGAGTTTGGGTTCAACTCTAGGTTGCTTCACTGGAGCAGCAACTGACTTGCCATCCATGAAGGTTTCCTCCTTGCCCTTGCCCTTCTCGAAACAAGTGGTTTTACTAACCATCAACACTTGATGCTCCTTCTTGATTTCTACCTTTGCGGTGTCAAACATCGCGAACAGCTCAGGGATCATTATTTCTGTCCCTGGCATTTTATTGTTCATCACCAAGTTCTAGTAGCTTAGTGACAGTGACTTGGAGAACTATATCAATCACTGTCTTATCTGGAAGATTAACTTCAACTTGATTCAAGCGATTGTAGTACCCAGACAATCTGAGCACATGCTCAACGATTGAGCTATTCTCTTTCATCTTGCAGGCAAAGAATCTTGTTGGATATCTCATATCTCGCAACACGGGCATGAGCCTGAGATCCTAATTTCAGCTCTTAGAAACATCTCATATGTTCCGTGACGTTCAAAACGTTTTGGAGCCTCAATTCTAAACCGTAATGCATGATGCACTAAACTATCAAGTAGTCATCAGAACGTGCATGTCAGATGTTCACAACATCTACAGACGACGCTAGAGGGGTTGGCGCACCGAGCGGTATATTAAGGACATAAGCCTTCTATGCAGCAATGAGGACAATCCTCAGATCACGGACCCAGTCCGCAATATTGCTACCATTATCTTTCAACTCTATTTCTCTAGGAACATATAAAAATACAAGGGAGCTACAGCGTGAGCTAGTAATCTACAACATAATTTGCAAAGACACTTTGACTATGTTCATGATAATGAGTTCAATTAATCATATTACCTAAGAACTCCCACTCAAATTGACATCCCTCAGGTCATCTGAGTGACACATGATCCAAATTCACCAACTCAAGTCCGATCATCACGTGAGTTGAGGTGGCTTCAATGGTGAACATCATTACGTTGATCATATCTACTATATGACTCATGTTCGACATTTCGCTCTCTTGTGTTCCGAGGCCATGTCTGTACATGCTAGGCTCGTCAAGTTTAACCCGAGTGTTCTGCATGTGCAACACTGGCTTGCACCCATTGTATGTGAACGTAGAGTCTATCACACCCGATCATCACGTGGTGTCTCAGCACGACGAACTTTCACAACGGTGCACACTCGGGGATAACATAATTTATCTCGAAATTAAGTGAGGGGTCACCTTATAATTCTACCGTCATCCTAAGTAAAACAAGGTGCATAAAAGGATTAACATCACATGCAAATCATAAGTGACATGATGGCCATGAACTTGTGCTTTTGATCTCCATCATGAAAGCACCGGCACGATCTCCATCGTCACTGGCACGACACCATGATCTCCATCAACGTGTCGCCATCGAGTTTTGTCACGCCCAACATGCTTCTACTACTATTGCTACCATAGCAATAAAGTAAAGCATTACATAGCGCTTAATTATTGACACGTAGGTCATACAATAATTAAAGACAACCCTATGGCTCCTACCGGTTGCCGTACTCAACGACATGCAAGTCGTGATAATCTATAAATCACATGATCATCTCATACATCACATATATCACATCATGTAATTGGCCATATCATATCACAACATACCTTGCAAAAACAAGTTAGACGTCCTCTAATTGTTGTTGCATGTTTTACGTGGCTGCTACGGGTATCTAGCAAGAACAATTCTCATCTACGCAAAAACCACAAGAGTGATACACTAGTTGCTTTTCAACCTTCTCAAGGACCGCCTTTGTCGAATCCGATCCAACTAAAGTGAGAGACACTGTCACCCGCAAGCCATCTATGCAACAAGTTGCGGTTGAGGGAACCGGTCTCTCGTAAGCGTACGAGTAATGTTGGTCCGGGCCGCTTCATCTCATAATACCGCTGAACCAAAATCCGACCAAGAGAGGAAGCAATCTAAGCATCAACGCCCACAAACCTTTTGTGTTCTACACGAGATCTCATCTACACATAGACCTAGCTCAAGATGCCACTGTTGGGGGACGATGCATGGGAAACCAAAAATTTCCTACGGACATGCAGACCTATCCATGGTGATGAGCATCTATGAGAGGGAGAGTGGATCTACATACCCTTGTAGATCGCTAAGCGGGAAGCGTTAAGAAACGCTGTTGGTGTAGTCGAACGTCTTCGCGATCCAAATCGCCGAGCGTCCCGTGATCTCATCATGATCCGTCCCGCGATCTCATCACGATCTGTATCACGATCTTGATCACGATCTGTCCCGTGAACTCATCACGATCTGTCCCACGATCTCATCACGATCCGTCCCACGATCTTGATCATGGTTCTTCCGATCTAGCGCCGAACGGATGGCACCTCCGCGTTCAGCGCACGTACAGCTCGATGACGATCTCCGCCTTCTTGATCCAGCAAGAGGGAGCGGAGAGGTAGAAGAGTTCTCTGGCAACGTGACGGTGCTCCGGCGATGGTGGTGGAGCTATTCCGACAGGGCTTCGCCTAAGCATTGCAGAAATCCGATCTAGAGGAGAAACTATGCACTGGAGGAACAGGTAGCACGTGGTTAAAATATGGTGCCAAAAAACCCTAAAACCTCTAGTATATATAAGAGGAAGAGAGGAGGAGGCTTGGCCCTCAAAGGACCAGCAATTGGGTCGACCAAATCAAGTGGGAGAGGTGGAATCCACCTCCAATCCTAATAGGACTAGGATTCACCCTATTTTTTGCCTTTTCCCACCTTTTTCTCTTTGGGCTTTTCTTCCCAGCCTCATGGGCCTTGTGTGGGATTTCCACCAGCCCACTAAGGGCTGGTATTGGCTCTCCCACAGCCCATGTTGCCTCTTGGGTCGAAATACCCCTCTCGATGGTCTCCCGGTACACTACCGGCACTCCCGATACACTACCGATGATCCCGAAACTTTTCCGGCGACCAAAATAGGACTTCCTATATATTAATCTTTACCTTCGGACCATTCCAGAGCTCCTCATGACGTCCGGGATCTCATCCGGGACTCCAAACAACTTTCGGTCACCACCATACATAACTCTATACTACCGAAACGTCACCAAACCTTAAGTATGCAAACCATACGGGTTCGAGAACTACGTAGACATGACCGAGACACCTCTACGATCAATAACCAATAGCGGGACCTGGATGCCCATATTGGTTCCTACATATTCTATGAAGATCTTTATCGGTCGAACCTCTATGTCAAGGATTCAGTTAATCTTGTCCTCTTGTCCTCTCTCCTCAAGTTGTTTTTGTTTTTGAACGTGCCAAATGATCCAAATGTTCCAGACATCCCATCTACTCCCTCCATTTCTAAATATAAGTCTTTTTTAGATATTTCATTAGGGGCTACATACGGAGCAAAATGGATGAATCTATATTGTAAAATATGTCTATATATATATATATATTTGTATGTAGTCCACTAGTGAAATATCTAAAATGACTTATATTTAGGAACAGAGGGAGTATTACATAACAGTAAGTCTCGGAGATGGAACGAGAAGGATGAACGGATGGAGGTCTTGAGTGCTATTTGTTTATGACTTGGTGACCGCAGTGGTCATAGAGCAATGCGTCATCTCATCCCAACGCCCATGTCCTCCTTCTCCATCACAAGTCCATGACCCATATGGCCTTCTCTTCCACGTCCCCTCATCCATTGTCGGACGCACTATGTAGGCCCCATGTTGTCCTGGACGTGGAAGACGAAAGCCTCCCCTCCCCTCATGGCGGAGAGAAGGCATGGGGAATAGCATGGAGGCGCGATGCGATGGAGTAAAATTGGAGCGCCGACATATCACAGTGTAGTGGATGTGAGATGGTGCAGAGGCGCGCTGTATATTTCCAATAGGACCATTCATGCCAAAGTTTTTTTACTTAACCATTTTATCGTGCTATGGAGGAACGTAATGGAAAAATGAAGGAGAGAGGGAGGTCGGACGAAGAGGAGAGGAAAGGAGGTTAAACCGGAACACTACTAAATTTTTAAGTAGGAGAGAATTGTTGAAACTATGATGATGCTTAGACTAAATTATACTCCTTCCGTTTTTAAATAAGTGTTGTGGATTTAGTATTACATTATACAAACTTTGCACTAGATCAACGATATTTATTTCGACACGGAGGGAGTACTATATATGGTGTTGTTGGGAGACGTAGTAGTAAATCAAAAAATTTACTATGTGTTCACCAAGATCTATCTATGGAGAAACCAGCAACGAGTGTGAGAAGAGTGCATCTTCATACCTTTAAAGATCGCCAAGCGAAAGCGTTACAAGAACGCGGTTTGTGAAGTCGTACTCGTAGCGATTCAGATCGTGGTGGACTCCGATCTCAGCGCCGAACAACGGCGCCTCCGCGTTCAACACACGTGCAGCCCGGTGACGTCTCCTACGCCTTGATCCAGCAAGGAGGAAGGAGAGGTTGGGGAAGAGCTCCAGCGGCACGACGACGTGGTGACGGTGGAGCTGCGTGGTCTCTGGCAGGGCTTCGCCAAGTGCTATGGAGAACGAGGAGAGGGAGGAGTAGGGCTACGCCGAGAGTGGAAGAAACTTGTGTTCTTGGCAGCCCAAAACCCACAACTATATATAGGAGGAGAGGGAGGAGGAGGCACCCCATCTATGGTTCCCACCCTAGAGGGTGTGGCAGCCCTAGATGGGTCTTGGCCGGCTGCCAGAGAGGAAGGAGTGGAGGGCGCAGCCCTAGGTGGGCCTTAGGCCCATCTAGACCTAGGGTTTCCCCTCCCTCCACCTTTCCTGCGCCTTGGGCCCGGGGTGGGAGGCGCACCAGCCCACCTAGGGGCTGGTTCCCTCCCACTCTTGGCCCATGAAGCCTTCCGGGGCTGGTGGCCCCACTTGGTGAACCCCCGGAACCCTTCCGGTGGTTCCGGTACGTTACCAGTAATTTCCGAAACACTTCCGGTGGCCAAATTGTTGGGGAACGATGCATGGGAAACAAAAAAATTCCTACGCACACGCAGATCTATCCATGGTGATGAGAATCTACGAGAGGGAGAGTGGATCTAGATACCCTTGTAGATCGCTAAGCGGAATGCGTTAAGAAACGCGGTTGGTGTAGTCGAACGTCTTCGCGATCCAAATCGCCGAGCGTCCCGCGATCTCATCATGATCTGTCCTGCGATCTCATCACGATCCGTCCCGCGATCTCATCACGATCTGTCTCACGATCTTGATCACGATCTGTCCCGTGAACTCATCACGATCTATCCTGCGATCTCATCATGATCCGTCCCACGATCTTGATCACGGTTCTTCCGATCTAGCGCCGAACGGACGGCACCTCCGCGTTCAGCGCACGTACAGCTTGATGACGATCTCCGCCTTCTTGATCCAGCAAGAGGGAGCGGAGAGGTAGAATAGTTCCCCGGCAGCGTGACGGTTCTCCGGCGATGGTGGTGGAGCTATTCCGGCAGGGCTTCGCCTAAGCATTGCAGAAATCCGATGTAGAGGAGAAACTATGCACTGGAGGAACGGGTAGCATGTGGCTAAAATCTGGTGCCAAAAAACCCTAAAACCTCTAGTATATATAAGAGGAAGAGAGGAGGAGGCTTGGCCCTCAAAGTACCAGCAATTGGGTCGACCAAATCAAGTGGGAGAGGTGGAATCCACCTCCAATCCTAATAGGACTAGGATTCACCCTATTTTTTTGCCTTTTCCCACCTTTTTCTATTTGGGCTTTTCTTCCCAGCCTCATGGGCCTTGTGTGGGATTTATACCAGCCCACTAAGGGATGGTATTTACTCTCCCACAGCCCATGTTGCCTCTTGGGTCGAAATACCCCTCCCGATGGTCTCCCGGTACACTACCGGCACTCCCAATACACTACCGATGAGCCCGAAACTTTTCCGGCGACCAAAATAGGACTTCCTATATATGAATCTTTACCTTCGGACCATTCCAGAGCTCCTCATGACGTCCGGGAGCTCATCCGGGACTCCAAACAACCTTCGATCACCACCATACATAACTCTATACTACCGAAACGTCACCAAACCTTAAGTGTGCAGACCCTACGGGTTAAAGAACTATGTAGACATGACCGAGACACCTCTACGGTCAATAACCAATAGCGGGACCTGGATGCCCACATTTGTTTCTACATATTATATGAAGATCTTTATCGGTCGAACCTCTGTGTCAAGGATTCAGTTAATCTTTTATGATGTTCCCTTTGTTCTTCGGTATGTTACTTGCCCGAGATTCGATCGTCGGTATCTTCATACCTAGTTCAACCTCGTTACTGGAAAGTCTCTTTACTCGTTCCGTAATACAAGATCCCGTGACAAAGACTTAGTCACATTGCTTGCAAGGCTTATTGTGATGTTGTATTACCGAGTGGGCCCTAAGATACCTCTTCGTCACACGGAGTAACAAATCCCAATCTTGATCCGTGCCAACTCAACAGACACCCTCGGAGATACCTGTAGAGCACCGTTATAGCCACCCAGTTATGTTGCGACGTTTGATACACACAAGGCACTCCTCCGATGTCTGTGAGTTGCATGATCTCATGGTCATAGGAACATATACTTGACATGCAGAAAACAGTAGCAATAAACTAACACGATCATATGCTACGTTTGTAGTTTGGGTCATGTCCATCACATCATTCTCCTAATGATGTGATCCCGTTATCAAATGACATCTCATGTCCATGGCTAGGAAACCTTAACCATATTTTGATCAATGAGCTAGTCTACTAGAGGCATACTAGGGACATGGTGTTGTCTATGTGTCCACACATGTACCTGAGTTTCTGATCAACACAATTATAGCATGGATAATAAACGATTATCATGAACAAGGAAATATGATAATAACTAATTTATTATTGCCTCTAGGGCATATTTCCAACACAAATCCTCACTTACTATATATCAATCTTTGTTTCCGGACCATTCCGGAACTCCTCGTGACATCCGGGATCTCATCCGGGACTCCGAACAACCTTCGATAACCACGTACACTATTTCCCTATAACCCTAGCGTCATCGACCCTTAAGTGTGTAGACCCTACGGGTTCGGGAGACACGTAGACATGATCGAGACACCTCTCCGGTCAATAACCAACAGCGGGATATGGATACCCATGTTGGCTCCGACATGCTCCACGATGATCTCATCGGATGAACCACGATGTCGGGGATTCAATCAATCACGTATACAATTCCCTTTGTCTACCGGTATGATTCTTGCCCGAGATTTGATTGTCGGTATCCCTATACCTTGTTCAATCTCGTTACCGGCAAGTCTCTTTACTCGTTCCGTAATACATCATCCTGTGGCTAACTCCTTAGTCACATTGAGCTCATTATGATGATGTCTTACCGAGTGGCCCCAGAGATACCTCTCCGTCATATGGAGTCACAAATCCCAGTCTCGATTCGCGCCAACCCAATAGACACTTTCGGAGATACCCGTAGTGCACCTTTATAGCCACCCAGTTACGTTGTGACATTTGGCACACCCAAAGCATTCCTACGGTATCCGGGAGTTGTACAATCTCATGGTCTAAGGAAACGATACTTGACATTGGAAAATCTTTAGCAGACGAACTACATGATCTTGTGCTATAATTAGGATTGGGTCTTGTCCATCACATCATTCTCCTAATGATGTGATCCCGTTATCAATGACATCCAATGTCCATGGTCATGAAATCGTGACCATCGATTGATCAACGAGCTAGCCAACTAGAGGCTCACTAGGGACATGTTGTGGTCTATGTATTCACACATGTATTACGGTTTCTGGTTAACACAATTATAGCATGAACAATAGACAATTATCATGAACAAGGAAATACAATAATAACCATTTCATTATTGCCTCTAGGGCATATTTCCAATAGTCTCCCACTTGCACTAGAGTCAATAATCTAGTTACATTGTGATGAATCGAACACCCATAGCATTCTGGTGTTGATCATGTTTTTCTCGTGAGAGAGGTTTAGTCAACAGATCTGCGACATTCAGATCCGTATGCACTTTACAAATATCTATATCTCCCTCCTGAATGTAATCACGAATGGAGTTGAAGCGGCGCTTGATGTGTCTTGTCTTCTTGTGAAACCTAGGCTCCTTCGCAAGGGTAATAGCTCCAGTGTTGTCACAAAATAGAGTCAATAGGCCCGACGCATTGGGAATCACTCCTAGGTCGGTGATGAACTCCTTCATCCAAACTCCTTCCTTTGCTGCTTCCGAAGCAGCTATGTACTCCGCTTCACATGTAGATGCCGCCACGACGCTTTGCTTGCTGCTGCACCTGCTGACTACCCCTCCATTCAAAATATATATGTATCTGGTTTGCAACTTGGAGTCATCTGGATCTGTGTCGAAGCTAGCATCGACATAACCCTTTACGACGAGCTCTTCGGCACCTCCATATACGAGAAACATGTCCTTTGTCCTTTTCAGGTACTTCAGGATATTCTTGACCGTTGTCCAGTGTTCTACTCCGGGATCACTTTGGTACCTCCCTACCAAACTTATGGCAAGGTTCACATCAGGTCTGGTACACAGCATGGCATACATAATAGAGCCTATGGCTGAAGCATAGGGGATGACACTCATCTCTTCTCTATCTTTTGTCGTAGTCGGGCATTGAGTCGTACTCAATCTCACACCCTGTAACACAGGCAAGAACCCCTTCTTGGACTGATCCATATTGAACTTCTTTAATATCTTTTCAAGGTATGTGCTTTGTGAAAGACCTATGAGGCGTTTCGATCTATCTCTATAGATCTTAATACCTAATATGTAAGCAGCTTCTCCAAGGTCCTTCATTGAAAAACATTTATTCAAGTAGGCCTTTACACTTTCCAAAAGTTCTATATCATTTCCCATCAACAATATGCCATCCACATATAATATGAGAAATGCTACAGAGCTCCCACTCACTTTCTTGTAAATATAGGGTTCTCCATAAACCTGTATAAATTCAAACGCTTTAATCACCTCATTAAAGCGAATGTTCCAACTCCGAGATGCTTGCACCAGCCCATAGATGGAGCACTGGAGCTTGCATACCTTGTTAGCATCTTTAGGATCGACAAAACCTTCCGGCTGCATCGTATACAGTTCTTCCTTAAGGAAGCCATTAAGGAATGCCGTTTTGACATCCATTTGCCAGATCTCATAATCATAAAATGCGGAAATTGCTAACATGATTCAGACAGACTTCAGCATCGCTACGGGTGAGAAAGTCTCATCGTAGTCAACTCCTCGAACTTGTCGATAACCCTTAGCGACAAGCCGAGTCTTATAGACGGTTACATTACCATCTGCGTCAGTCTTCTTCTTAAAGATCCATTTATTTTCGATGGCTCGCTTATCATCAGGCAAGTCCACCAAAGTCCACACTTTATTCTCATACATGGATCCTATCTCGTATTTCATGGCTTCAAGCCATTTGTTGGAATCCGGGCCAACCATCGCTTCTTCATAGTTCGGAGGTTCATCGTTGTCCAACAACATGATCTCCAGGACAGGGTTGCCGTACCACTCTGGTGCGGAACATGTCCTAGTGGACCTTCGACGTTCAATAGTAACTTGATCTGAAGTTTCATGATCATCATCATTAACTTCCTCTCCAACCGGTGTAGGCTCCACAGAAACAACTTCATGTGCTGCGCTACTCTCCGGTTCGAGTGGAGGTACAATTACCTCAACAAGTTCTATTTTCCTCCCACTTAGTTCTTTCGAGAGAAACTCTTTCTCGAGAAAGGATCCATTTTTGGCAACAAAGACGTTGCCTTCGGATCTGAGGTAGAAGGTATACCCAATAGTCTCTTTGGGATATCCTATGAAGACGCACTTTTCCGCTTTGGGTTCGAGCTTCTCAGGTTGAAGTTTCTTCACATAAGCATCGCATCCCCAAACTTTTAGAAACGACAGCTTAGGTTTCTTTCCAAACCATAATTAATACGGTGTCGTCTCAACGGACTTTGACGGTGCCCTATTTAAAGTGAATGCGGCAGTCTCTAATGCAAATACCCAAAATGATAGTGGTAAGTCGGTAAGAGACATCATAGATCGCACCATATCCAATAGAGTGTGATTACGACGTTCATACACACCATTTCGCTGAGGTGTGCCAGGCGGCGTGAGTTTTGAAACAATTCCACATTTCCTTAGGTGCGTGCCAAACTTGTGACTTAAATATTCTCCACCACGATCAGATCGTAGGCACTTTATTTTCCTGTCACGTTGATTCTCTACCTCACTCTGAAATTCTTAAACCTTTCAAAGGTTTCAGACTTGTGTTTCATTAAGTAGACATACCCATATCTGCTCAAGTCATCAGTGAGGGTGAGAACATAACAGTAGCCACCGCGAGCCTCGACGCTCATTGGACCACATACATCGGTATGTATTATCTCCAACAAGTTAGTTGCTCGCTCCATTGTTCTAGAGAACGGTGTCTTGGTCATCTTGCCCATGAGGCATGGCTCGCACGTGTCAAATGATTCGAAATCAAGAGACTCCAAAAGTCCATCAGCATGGAGCTTCTTCATGCGTTTGACACCAATATGACCAAGACGGCAGTGCCACATGTAAGTGGGACTATCGTTATCAATCTTACATCTTTTGGTACTCACACTTTGGACATCTGTAACATCACGTTCGAGATTCATCAAAAATAAACCATTGACCAGCGGGGCATGACCATAAAACATTTCTCTCATATAAATAGAACAACCATTATTCTCAGATATAAATGAGTAGCCATCTCGCATCAAACGAGATCCTGATACAATGTTCATGCTCAAAGCTGGTACTAAATAACAATTATTGAGGTTTAAAACTAATCTCGAAGGTAGATGCAGAGGTAGCGTGTCGACGGTGATCACATCGACCTTGGAACCGTTCCCAACACGCATTGTCACCTCGTCCTTTGCCAGCCTCCGCTTATTCCGCAGCTCCTGGTTGGAGTTACAAATATGAGCAACTGCACCGGTATCAAATACCCAGGAGCTACTATGAGCGCTAGTTAGGTACACATCAATAACAAGTATATCACATATTCCTTTAACGTTGCCGGCCTTCTTATCCGCTAAGTACTTGGGGCAGTTCCGCTTCCAGTGACCGGTACCCTTGCAATAAAAGCACTCAGTCTCAGGCTTGGGTCCATTCTTGTTCTTCTTCCCGGCAACTTGCTTACCGGGCGCGGCAACAGCTTTGCCGTCCTTCTTGAAGTTATTCTTACCCTTGCCTTTCTTGAAACTAGTGGTCTTATTGACCATCAACACTTGATGCTCCTTTTTGATCTCGACCTCTGCTGATTTCAGCATCGAGTACAACTCAGGAATGGACTTCTCCATCCCCTGCATGTTGTAGTTCAACACAAAGCTCTTGTAGCTAGGTGGAAGTGACTAGAGGATTCTGTCAATGACCGAGTCATTCGAGAGATTAACTCCCAGCTGAGTCAAGCGGTTGTGCAACCCGGACATTTTGAGTATGTGCTCACTGACAAAACTATTCTCCTCCATCTTACAGCTGAAGAACTTGTTGGAGACGTCATATCTCTTGACCCAGGCATGAGCTTGGAAAACTAGTTTCAGCTCTTGGAACATCTCATATGCTCTGTGTTGCTCAAAACGCTTTTGGAGCACTGGTTCTAAACTGTAAAGCATGCCGCACTAAACAAGGGAGTAATCATCGCAGCGTAATGCCAAGCGTTCGCAATGTCTTGCTCTGCTGGGAGAAGGGGTGCGTCACCTAGCGGTGCATCAAGGACATACAATCTTTTGGAAGCTATGAGGATGATCCTCAAGCTACGGACCCAGTCCGCATAGTTGCTTCCATCATCTTTCAGCTTGGTTTTCTCTAGGAACGCGTTGAAGTTGAGGTTGACATTAGCGTTGGCCATTCGATCTACAATATAGATTGTAAAGACAATTTAGACTAAGTTCATGATAATTAAGTTCACATAATCAAATTATTTAATGAACTCCCACTTAGATAGACATCTCTCTAGTCATCCAAGTGACACATGATCCATGTCAACTAGCCCGTGTCTGATCATCACGTGAGACGGACTAGTCATCCATGGTGAACATCTCCATGTTGATCGTATCTTCTATACGACTCATGTTCGACCTTTCGGTCTTCCGTGTTCCGAGGCCATGTTTGTACATGCTAGGATCATCAAGTCAACCTAAGTGTTCGTGTGTGTAAATCTGGCTTACACCCGTTGTATGCGAACGTTAGAACCTATCACACCTGATCATCATGTGGTGCTTCGGAACAACGATCCTTAGCAACGGTGCACAGTTAGGGTGAACACATCTCTTGAAATTTTATTGAGAGATCATCTTATTTACTACCGTCGTTCTAAGCAAATAATATATAAACATGATAAATATCACATGCAATAAATATAGTGACATGATATGGCCAATATCATCTTGCTCCTTTGATCTCCATCTTCGGGGCACCATGATCATCACTGTCACCGGCACGACACCATGATCTCCATCATCGTGTCTTCATGAAGTTGTCTCGCCAACTCTTACTTCTAATACTATGGCTAACGTTTAGCAATAAAGTAAAGTAATTACATGGCGTTTATGATTGACACGCAGGTCATACAATAAAATAAGACAACTCCTATGGCTCCTGCCGGTTGGCATACTCATCGACATGCAATACGTGAATCCTATTACAAGAACATGATCAATCCCATACATCACAATGCATCACATCACATCCTTTGGCCATATCACATCACAAGGCATATGCTGCAAAAACAAGTTAGACGTCCTCTAATTTGTAGTTGCAAGTTTTTACGTGGCTGCTATAGGTTTCTAGCAAGCACGTTTCTTACCTACGCCAAAACCACAACATGATATGCCAATTGCTATTTACCCTTCATAAGGACCCTTTTCATCGAATCCAATCCGACTAAGGTAGGAGAGACAGACACCCGCTGGCCACCTTATGCAACAAGTGCATGTCAGGCGGTGGAACCGGTCTCACGTAAGCGTACGTGTAAAGTTGGTCCGGGCCACTTCATCCCACAATACAGTATAATCAAGATAAGACTAGTAATGGCAAGCATATTAACAAGATCGACGCCCACAACAACATGAGTTCTACTCGTGCATAGATTCTTGTTGGAAATATGCCCTAGAGGCAATAATAAATTAATTATTTCATATTTCCTTGTTTATGATAATCGTTTATTATCCATGCTATAATATTATTGATCGAAAACTCATATACATGTGTGGATACATAGACAACACCATGTCCCTAGTATGCCTCTAGTAGACTAGCTCGTTGATCAAAAGATGGTTAAGGTTTCCTAGCCATGGACATGAGATGTCATTTGATAACGGGATCACATCATTAGGAGAATGATGTGATGGACAAGACCCAAACTACAAACGTAGCATATGATTGTGTAAGTTTATTGCTACTGTTTTCTTCATGTCAAGTATGTGTTCCTATGACCATGAGATCATGCAACTCACGGACATCGGAGGAGTGCCTTGTGTGTATCAAACGTCGCAACGTAACTGGGTGACTATAAAGGTGCTCTACAGGTATCTCCGATGGTGTTTGTTGAGTTGGCATGGATCAAGACTGGGATTTGTTACTCCGTGTGACGGAGAGGTATCTCAGGGCCCACTCGGTAATACAACATCACAATGAGCCTTGCAAGCAATATGACTAAGTGTTGGTCATGGGATCTTGTATTACGGAACGAGTAAAGAGACTTGCCGGTAACGAGATTGAACTAGGTATGGAGATACCGACGATCAAATCTCGGGCAAGTAACATACCAAACAACAAAGGGAACATCATATGGGATTAACTGAATCCTTGACATAGAGGTTCGACCGATAAAGATGTTCGTAGAATGTGTAGGAACCAATTTGGTCATCCAGGTCCCGCTATTGGTTATTGGTCGTAGAGGTGTCTCGGTCATGTCTACATAGTTCTCGAACCCGCAGGGTCTGCACGCTTAAGGTTTGGTGACGTTTCGGTAGTATAGAGTTATGTATGGTGGTGACCGAAGGTTGTTCGGAGTCCCGGATGAGATCCCGGACGTCACGAGGAGATCCGTAATGGTCCATAGGTAAACATTGATATATAGGAAGTCCTATTTTGGTCGCCGGAAAAGTTTCGGGCTCATCGATAGTGTACCGGGAGTGCCGGTAGTGTACCGAGAGACCATCGGGAGGGGTATTTCGACCGAAGAGGCTACATGGGCTGTGGGAGGATGAATACCAGCCCTTAGTGGGCTGGTGGAAGTCCCACACAAAGCCCATACGGCTGGGAAGAAAAGCCCAAAAGGAAAAAGGTGGAAAAAGGCAAAAAGTCTAAATAAGGAAGGAGTCTTAATCCTGATAGGATTGGAGTAGGACTCCTTCACCTCCAATTTCGGCCAGATCTTGAGGGTTTGAGGCTTCCTCCTCCCCTCCCTCCCTCTTATATATACTAGAGGATTTAGAGGGAAAAGCTAACCCTAATAGCCACGTGCTACCCGTTCCTCTAGTGCATAGTTTCTCCTCTAGATCAGTTTTCTGCAGTGCTTAGGCGAAGCCCCGTCGGAATAGCTCCACCACCATCGCTGGAGCGCCATCACGCTGCCAGAGAACTCTTCTACCTCTCCGCTCCCTCTTGCTGGATCAAGAAGGCGTAGATTGTCATCGAGTTGTACGTGTACTGAACGCGGAGGTGTCGTCCGTTCGGCGCTACATTGGAAGGACCGTGAAAAGATTTCGGGACAGATCGTGATGAGATCGCGGGACGGATCGTGATGAGTTCGCGGGACAGATCATGATTGGATCGCGGGATGGATCATGATGAGATCGCGGGACGCTCGGCAATTTGGATCGCGAAGACGTTCGACTACACCAACCGCGTTTCTTAACGCTTCCCGATTAGCGATCTACAAGGGTATGTAGATCCACTCTCCCTCTCGTAGATGCTCATCACCATGGATAGATCTTGTGTGTGCGTAGGAAAATTTTTGTTTCCCATGCAACGTTCCCCAACAGTGGCATCATGAGCTAGGTCTATGTGTAGATGAGATCTCGAGTAGAACACAAAGAGTTTGTGGGCGTTGATGCTTAGATTGCTTCCTCCCTTGGTCGTGTTTTGGTTCGGCGGTATTGTGGGTTGAAGCGGCCCAGACCAACCTTACTCGTACGCTTACGAGAGACCGGTTCCATCGACTGACGTGTAACTTTGTTGCACAAAGATGGCTGGCGGGTGTTTGTTTCTCCTACTTTAGTTGGATCGGATTCGACAAAGGCGGTCCTTGAGAAGGTTGAAAAGCAACTTATGTATCACCGTTGTGGTTTTGCGTAGGTGAGAATTGTTCTTGCTAGATACCCGTAGCAGCCACGCAAAACATGCAACAACAATTAGAGGACGTCTAACTTGTTTTTGCAGGGTATGTTGTGATGTGATATGGCCAAATACATGATGAGATATATATGATGTATGAGATGATCATGTTTTGTATAGAATATCATGACTTGCATGTCGATGAGTACGGCAACCGGCAGGAGCCATAGGTTTGTCTTTAATTATTGTATGACCTGCGTGTCAATCATTAAGCGCTATGTAATGCTTTACTTTATCGCTAAACGGTAGCAATAGTAGTAGAAGCATGGTGGGCGCGACAACCCGGATGGCGACACGTTGATGGAGATCATGGTGTCTTGACGGTGACGATGGAGATCATGCCGGTGCTTTCATGATGGAGATCAAAAGCACAAGTTCATGGCCATATCATGTCACTTATGATTTGCATGCGATGTTAATACTTTTTATGCACCTTGTTTTGCTTAGGACGACGGTAGCATTATAAGGTGATCCCTCACTTTAATTTCAAGATAGATTGTGTTCTCCCTGAGTGTGCACCGTTGCGAAAGTTCATCGTGTCGAGACACCACGTGATGATCGGGTGTGATAGACTCTATGTTCACATACAACGGGTGCAAGCCAGTGTTGCACATGCAGAACACTCGGGTTAAACTTGACGAGCCTAGAATGTACATACATGGCCTCGGAACACAAGAGACCGAAAGGTCGAACATGAGTCATATAGTAGATATGATCAACATGATGATGTTCACCATTGAAACCACCTCAACTCACGTGATGATCGGACTTGAGTTGGTGAATTTGGATCATGTATCACTCAAATGACGAGAGGGATGTCAATTTGAGTGGGAGTTCTTAAGTAATTTGATTAATTGAACTCATTATCATGAACATAGTCAGTAGTGTCTTTGCAAATTATGTTGTAGATTACTAGCTCACGCTGTAGCTCCCTAGTATTTTTATATGTTCCTAGAGAATTAGAGTTGAAAGATGATGGTAGCAATATTGCGGACTAGGTCCGTGATCTGAGGATTGTCCTCATTGCTGCACAGAAGGCTTATGTCCTTAATGCACCGCTCGGTGTACCACCCCCTCTAGCGTCGTATGTAGATATTGTGAATATCTGACAGACACGTTCTCATGACTACTTGATAGTTTAGTGTGTCATGCATTACGGCTTAGAATTGAGGCTCCGAAACGTTTTGAACGTCACGGAACATATGAGATGTTCTAAGAGCTGAAATTAGGATCTCAGGCTCGTGCCCGTGTTGTGAGATATGAGATCTCCAATAAGATTCTTTGCCTGCAAGATGAAGGAGAATAGCTCAATCGTTGAGCATGTGCTCAGATTGTGTGGGTGCTACAATCGCTTGAATCGAGTGGGAGTTGATCTTCCAGATAAGATAGTGATTGATATAGTTCTCCAAGTCACTGTCACTAAGCTACTAGAACTTGGTGATGAACTATAAAACGCCAGTGATAGAAATATTGATCCCTAAGCTGTTCGCGATGTTTGACACCGCGAAGGTAGAAATCAAGAAGGAGTGTCAAGTGTTGACGGTTAGTAAAACCACTAAGTTTCGAGAAGGGCAAGGGTAAGGAGGGAAACTTCATGGATGGCAAGTCAGTTGCTGCTCCAGTGAAGCAACCCGAAGTTGAACCCAAACCCGAGACTAAGTGCTTCAATTATGAGGAGAATGGTTGGTGAAGCAGAACAACCCTAGATACTTGGTAGATAAGAAGGATGGCAACGTCAACAGAAGTATATTTGATATACGTGTTATTGATATGTACCTTGGTAGTACTCCTAGTAGCACCTGGGTATTGGATACCGGTTCGGTTGCTAAATGTTAGTAACTCGAAATAAAAGCTATGGAATTTACTGAGAACTAGCTAAGGTGAGGTGACGATGTGTGTTGAAAATGTTTCCAAGGTTGATGTGATCAACATCGCACGCTCTCTCTACCTTCAGGATTAGTGACGAACCTAAATAAATGTTATTTGGTGTTTTGCGTTGAGCATGAACATGATTAGATCGTGTTTATTGCAACACGATTATTCATTTAAGTTAGAGAATAATGGTTATTCTGTTTACATGAATAATACCTTTAATGGTCATGCATCCAGTGAGAATGGTTTGTTGAATCTTGATTCTAGTAATACACATATTCAGAACATTGATGCCAAAAGATACAAAGTTAATAATGATAGTACCACCTACTTGTGGCACTGCCGTTAAATGTCATACTGGTATAAAGCGCATGAAGAAACTCCATGCTTATGGATCTTTGGACTCACTTGATTTCGAATCGGTTGAGACATGCGAACCATGCCTCTTGGGCAAGATGACTAAGGATCCCGTTTTCCGGATTGATGGAGCGGGCAAGTTATTTATTGGAAATGATACATGTTGATGTATGCAATCCAATGAGTCTTGTAGCGTGCGGTGGACATCGTTATTTTCTTACCTTCACTGATGATTTGAGTAGATATAGTGTATATTTACTTAATGAAACACAAGTCTGAATCGTTTGAAAGGTTCAAGCAAATTTAGAGTGAAGTTTAAGATCATCGCGACAAGAAGATAAAAATGTCTGCGATATGATCGTGGAGGTGAATATCTGAGTTACGAGTTTGGCATACAACTTTAGACAATGTGAAAGTTGTTTCACAACTCACGCCACCTGGAACACCATAGTGTGATGGTGTGTCCGAACGTCATAGTCGTGCTATATTAGATATGGTGCATACTATGATGTCTCTTATGGTTTTGGCACTATCATTTTGGGGTTATGCATTAGAGACAACTACATTCACTTTAAATAGGGCACCATCTAAATCCGTTGAGATGACACCTTGTGAATTAGGGTTTGATGGAAACCTAAGCTGTCATTTCTTAATGTTTGGAGTCGTGACACTTATGTGAAAAGGTTTTCACCTAATGAGCTCGAACCCAAAGCGGACAAATGCATCTTCATAGAATACCCTAAGAATAGTTGGGTATACCTTCTATCTCAGATCCGAGTGCAAAGTGTTTGTTGCTAAAATCGGTCCTTTCCGAGAAAATGTTTCTCTCGAAAGAATTGAGTGGGAGGAAGATAGAACTTGATGAGGTTGTTAAACCTTTGTTCAACCAGAGAGTAGCGTAGTGCAGGAAGATGTTTCTGTGAAGCCTACGTTAGTTGAAGAGGAAGTTAATAATGATAATCATGAAGCTTCAGGATCAAGTTACTATCGAACTTCGTAGGTCGACAAGGATGTGTACTACTCCTGAGCGGTACAACAACCCTGTCTTGGAGGTCATGTTGATGGACAACTATGAACCTACGAACTATGGAGAAGCGATGATGGGCCCGGATTCTGACAAATGGTTAGAGGCCATGAAATCCGAGAAAGGATCCATGTATGAAAACCAAGTATAGACTTTGGTAGACTTGCTCGTTGGACGGCAGATTGTTGAGTACAAATGGACCTTTAAGATGAAGACATGCGCTGATGGTAAATGTCACCATTTGTAAAGCTCGACTTGTTGCAAAGATGTTTGTGACAAGTTCAAGGAGTTGACTGCGATGAGACTTTCTCACTCGTAGCGATGCTAAAGTATATTGGAATTATGTTAGCAGTTGTTGCATTTTTCATTTATGAAATCTGGCAGATGGATGTCAAAACATCGTTTCCTTAACGGTTTACTTGAGGAAAGGTTGTATGTGATACAACCAGAAAGTTTTGTCAATCCTAAGGATGCTAAAAGGTGTGCAAGCTTCAATGATCCTTCCATGGACTGAAGCAAGCATCTCGGAGTTGGAATATGCACTTTGATGAGGTGATCAAACTTTTGAGTCTATACAAAGTTTATGAGAAACTTGTATTTGCAATAAAGTGAATGGGAGCACTATAGAGTTTCTGGTAAACATATGTGGTTGGCATATTGTTGATCGGAAATTATGTAGAATTTATGGAAAGCATAAACGGTTGTTTGAAAAGAGTTTTTCAAAGGAAGACCTGGATAAAGCTACCTAATTGTTGAGCATCAAAGATCTATAGAGATAGATCAAAATGCTTGATGAGACTTTCAATGAGTACATACCTTGATAAGATTTTGAAAGAGTTCAAAATGGATCAGTTAGAGAGAAGTGTTCTCGCCTACTTTGTAAGGTGTGAAGTTGAGTAAGACTCAAAGCTCGAGTACAGCAGAAGAAAGAGAAAGGACGAACGTCGTCCCCTATGCCTTAGGCATAGGCTATATTATGCCATGTTGTGTACCGCACCTGTGTGTGCCTTGCCATGAGTCTGTCAAGGGGTACAAGAGTGGTCCAGGAGTGGATCACTGGACAGTGGTCGAAATTATCCTTTGTAACCAGAGGACTAAGGAAATGTTTCTGGATTGTGGAGGTGATAAAGGGTTCGTCGTAATGAGTTACGTCGATGCAAGCTTTAACACTAATCCGGATAACTCTTAGTAGCAATCCGGAAACGTATAGTGGAGCAGCCAATTGGAATAGTACCAAGTGGAGTGTGGTAGCAGTGTTTATGGTTAGATATAGAGATTTGCAAAGTACACATGGATCTAAATGTTGAAGACCCGTTGACTATAAGACCTCTCTCACATGCAAAGCATGATCGAGCCCCCGAACTCATTGGGTGTTAGATTCATAACAATGCGAATCACATGGTGATGTGAACTAGATTATTGACTCTAGTGCAAGTGGGAGACTGTTGGAAATATGCCATAGAGGCAATAATAAATTAGTTATTATGATATTTCCTTGTTTATGATAATCTTTTATTATCCATGCTATAATTGTGTTGATCGGAAACTCAGATACATGTGTGGATACATAGACAACACCATGTCCCTAGTATGCCTCTAGTAGACTAGCTCGTTGATCAAAAGATGGTTAAGGTTTCCTAGCCATGGACATGAGATGTCATTTGATAACGGGATCACATCATTAGGAGAATGATGTGATGGACAAGACCCAAACTACGAACGTAGCATATGATCGTGTAAGTTTATTGCTACTGTTTTCTGCATGTCAAGTATGTGTTCCTATGACCATGAGATCATGCAACTCACGGACATCGGAGGAGTGCCTTGTGTGTATCAAACGTCGCAACGTAACTGGGTGACTATAAAGGTGCTCTACAGGTATCTCCGATGGTGTTTGTTGAGTTGGCATGGATCAAGACTGGGATTTGTTACTCCGTGTGACGGAGAGGTATCTCAGGGCCCACTCGGTAATACAACATCACAATGAGCCTTGCAAGCAATGTGACTAAGTGTTGGTCACGGGATGTTGTATTACGGAACGACTAAAGAGACTTGCCAGTAACGAGATTGAACTAGGTATGGAGATACCGATGATCGAATCTCGGGCAAGTAACATACCGAAGAACAAAGGGAACATCATACGGGATTAACTGAATCCTCGACATAGAGGTTCGACCGATAAAGAGCTTCATAGAATATGTAGGAACCAATTTGGTCATCCAGGTCCCGCTATTGGTTATTGGTCGTAGAGGTGTCTCGGTCATGTCTACATAGTTCTCGAACCCGCAGGGTCTGCACGCTTAAGGTTTGGTGACGTTTCGGTAGTATAGAGTTATGTATGGTGGTGACCGAAGGTTGTTCGGAGTCCCGGGTGAGATCCCAGACGTCACGAGGAGATCTGGAATGGTCTGGAGGTAAAGATTGATATATAGGAAGTCCTATTTTGGTCGCCGGAAAAGTTTCGGGCTCATCGGTAGTGTACCGGTAGTGCCAGTAGTGTACCGGAAGACCATCGGGAGGGGTATTTCGACCCAAGAGGCTACATGGGCTGTGGGAGGATGAATACAAGCCCTTAGTGGGCTGGTGGAAGTCCCACACAAAGCCCATGTGTCTGGGAAGAAAAGCCCAAAAGGGAAAAGGTGGAAAAAGGCAAAAAGTCTAAATAAGGAAGGAGTCTTAATCCTAATAGGATTGGAGTAGGACTCCTTCACCTCCAATTTCGGACAGATCTTCAGGGTTTGAGTCTGCCTCCTCCCCTCCCTCCCTCCTATATATACTAGAGGATTTAGAGGGAAAATCTAACCCTAATAGCCACGTGCTACCCGTTCCTCTAGTGCATAATTTCTCCTCTAGATCGGTTTTCTGCAATGCTTAGGCGAAGCCGTGTCGGAATAGCTCCACCACCATCGTCGGAGCACCATCATGCTGCCGGAGAACTCTTCTACCTCTCCGCTCCCTCTTGCTGGATCAAGAAGGTAGAGATCGTCATCGAGCTGTACGTGTGCTGAACGCGGAGGTGCCGTCCGTTCGCTGCTAGATCGGAAGGACCATGATCAAGATTGCGGGACGGATCGTGATGAGATCGCGGGATGGATCATGATGAGTTCGCGGGACGGATCGTGATTGGATCGCGGGACGGATCGTGATGAGATCGTGGGACTCTAGGCGATTTGGATCGCGAAGACGTTCGACTACGCCAACCGCGTTTCTTAACGCTTCCCGCTTAGCGATCTACAAGGGTATGTAGATCCACTCTCCCTCTCATAGATGCTCATCACCATGGATAGATCTTGCGTGTGCGTAGGAATTTTTTTCTTCCCATGCAACATTCCACAACAATTGTACGCATAGACCTAGCTCATGATGCCACTGTTGGGAGACGTAGTAGTAAATCAAAAAAATTCCTACGTGTTCACCAAGATCTATCTATGGAGAAACCAGCAACGAGTGTGGGGAGAGTGCATATTCATACCTTTGAAGATCACTAAGAGGAATCATTACAAGAACGCGGTTGGTGGAGTCGTACTCGTAGCGATTCAGATCGTGGTGGACTCTGATCTCAACGCCGAACAATGACGCCTCCGCGTTCAACACACGTCCAGCCCGGTGACGTCTCCTACGCCTTGATCCAGCAAGGTGGAAGGAGAGGTTGGGGAAGAGCTCTGGCAGCACGACAGCATGGTGACAGTGGAGTTGTGTGGTCTCTGGCAGGGCTTCGCCAAGCGCTACCGAGAACGAGGAGAGGGAGGAGTAGGGCTGCACCGAGAGAGGAAGAAACTTGTGTTCTTGGCAGCCCAAAAACCACCACTATATATAGGAGGAGAGGGAGGAGGAGGCACCCCATCTAGGGTTCCCACCCTAGAGGGTGCAGCAGCCCTAGATGGGTCTTGGCCGGCGGCCAGAGAGGGAGGTGTGGAGGGTGCAGCCCTAGGTGGGCCTTAGGCCCATCTAGACCTAGGGTTTCCCCTCCCTCCACCTTTCCTGCGCCTTGGGCCTGGGGTGGGAGGCACACCAGCCCACCTAGGGGCTGGTTTCCTCCCACTCTTGGCCCATGAAGCCTTCCGGGGCTGGTGGCTCCACTTGGTGGACCCCCGGAACCCTTCCGGTGGTCCCGGTACGTTACCGGTAATTCCCGAAACACTTCCGATGGCCAAATCCTCACTTCCTATATATCATTCTTTGTTTCCGGACCATTCTGGAACTCCTCGTGACGTCCGGGATCTCATCCGGGACTCCGAACAACCTTCGGTAACCACGTACACTATTTCCCTATAACCCTAGCGTCATCGAACCTTAAGTGTGTAGACCCTACGGGTTCGGGAGACACGTAGACATGACCTAGACACCTCTCCGGTCAATAACCAACAGCGGGATCTGGATACCCATGTTGGCTCCCAGATGGTCCACAATGATCTCATTGGATGAACCACGATGTCGGGGATTCAATCAATCCCGTATAC
This sequence comes from Hordeum marinum, assembly GCA_022496015.1. Classification (NCBI taxonomy): domain Eukaryota; kingdom Viridiplantae; phylum Streptophyta; class Magnoliopsida; order Poales; family Poaceae; genus Hordeum; species Hordeum marinum. The sequence goes on from CM039676.1 coordinate 473,923,412, forward strand.
AATTCCCTTTGTCTAGCGATATGATACTTGCCCGAGATTGGATCGTCGGTATCCCTATACCTTGTTCAATATCGTTACCGGCAAGTCTCTTTACTCGTTCCGTAATACATCATCCCGTGGCTAACTCCTTAGTCATATTGAGCTCATTATGATGATGTCTTACTGAGTGGGCCCAGAGATACCTCCCCGTCATAGGGAGTGACAAATCTCAGTCTCGATTCACGCCAACCCAACGAACACTTTTGGAGATACCCGTAGTGCACCTTTATAGCCACCTAGTTATGTTGTGACGTTTGGCATACCCAAAGCAGTCCTACGGTATCCGGGAGTTGCACAATCTCATGGTCTAAGGAAATGATACTTGACATTGGAAAAGCTTTATCAGACGAACTACACGATCTTGTGCTATGCTTAGGATTGGGTCTTGTCCATCACATCATTCTCCTAATGATGTGATCCCGTTATCAATGACATCCAATGTCCATGGTCATGAAACCATGACCATCTATTGATTAACGAGCTATCCAACTAGAGGCTCACTAGGGACATGTTGTGGTGTATGTATTCACACATGCATTACGGTTTCTGTTTAACACAATTATTGCATGAACAATAGACAATTATCATGAACAAGGAAATACAACAATAACCATTTTATTATTGCCTCTAGGGCATATTTCCAACAGGTGTAACATTTCACAATTTTAAACCATGGCACCCCAATGATGAGGTTCTAGTCCACCACTGCTCCCTACACGACTGGTCTCAAGAAAAACTATTCTGTAGTAATCACAAAGTTTGTGGGCTATTGGCGAACTCACAAGAATGTTGTTTAGACCATGGAGGATCCGGAAAATAAGTAATTCTTATGAATTATAGTGAACCCCGTGTAAACACCTCGTACATAGTACATTACTAAAAGGATAATGCATGCTTTGCTGCACCATTTTTTCATTGTAGCGTATTTTTTTCATCCGCTTTGCTGCAATAAATCTAAAATGGGCATCACATAAGCAATATGATTTCTCTCTCTTAAAGATCTTAATTATGTTGAAGAAAAATTACAGCACATTCCTAGGACAAAAACATCGATCCATTTTCAAATACTCGGCTATAAAAGAAAAGCATAATTGTTGTGTTCTCTTTTCCCTATGGGTAGATCAACTTGAACACATTTCATAAGATTGGTCCGAAGAAAGGTTCTCACATTCATCATATTTAATCTAGCATCAAGCGACTGATCTCAGTAGATGCAACTCTAGCATACTATTTTGACTGGAACTACTCGTGTAGTGTGCCAAGTTGCGCTGATGTCTCGGAACTCTTCGGTTGATTAAAAACAACTATGATCCAAGAAGAATCTGCAACGTACTTCTCCCTCCGTTTCTAAATATAAGTCTTCTTAAACATTCCACTGGAGGAACACATATGAATGTATATTGACATACTTTAGAGTGTAGATTCGTTCATTTTGTTTCGTATGTAGTCCCCTAGTGAAATATCTAAAAATACTTCTATTTAGGAACGGAGGGAGCACACGATAAACTTTATCAGCAAGGTTTGTTTTTTATGGAGTTGGACATTTGTTCATAAGAGAAACAACAATCTCCAAAGGATTAGTCTGGCACATGAAATTCTACAAACCATTAGCCTTTGCAACTTGAAAGCACAGTAACAAAATTTATCGGAGCTGAAACAACAATAAGTTAAGGATTAATCCACAGCAGCACTTGATAAGCTTTCTTTTGAACAAAAAGAACACATCAGCCAGGCACATACCAAGAAATACCTAGACTTACACTTACCTAATCTATACTTGGGGTAAGACTGAGAAACCTACGGCAGGAGGATAAATTTAAATGACGCTAAAATAAAATATATATGTGCCATTCTTTGACCTAACATGATATCAAAATAGACTTAGGAGTTAACTGATATCATCAATGAGAGTGCAAGCCAGGAAAATAGACTGTGTAGACCAATGGAACTACATAGTATAGGAATTGTGTAGTCAGACAATTTTTGTATCATCAAAATAGACTATGTAGTTCAAGCCTGCAAAATGATACAAAAAAGAAGAAGAGACCAAGACAAACACAATTGTGTCGTTCCATTGTCCGAGAATCAGTCTGACTTCGTAGCATTAGTTTTATGTATTATGAAATCTTTGTAACACCTACAAAAATGTAAGTGTAGGAATCTCATTTACAGGCTTAAACTCCAAACTGAATCATGCTAAACCATTCATTGGAAAGCTAGATTGGCTCAGGAACCAATCTATGAGCGACATCACCTAGTATATTTTAAAAAGGGAATGAAATTATTAATTAAAGCATGCTTATATTGTTGTTATATGAGTCAATATATGTGGCTCTTAACTGTATTTAAGGTACATGTAGGCACCGAGTAAAAGATAGTAAGTTATATAAGTTGACCTAACAGCCACACTAGTAGAAAACAGACCTTTCGTCCGCCTCATTAGTCCCGGTTGGGTTTTGAACCGGCACTAATGTGCTCATTAGTCCCGGTTCGTGACGGGCATCATTAGTGCTGGTTCGTTCCGGACCTTTAGTCCCGGTTTGTGCCACGAACCGACACTAAAGGTGTGGTGGCAGGCTGGTGTTAGCCTGGGGCCCCACAAAAACCTTTAGTCCCGGTTGGTGGCTCCAACCACGACTATAGGCTAACCTTTAGTCGCGGTTGGAGCCACCAACCGGGACTAAAGGTCCCCTATATGAAACCCTTCGACGCCAGCCTGAGCACACTCCTCTGTATTCTTCCCCTTTCCTCTCCTCTCTATTCTTCCTCTCTTTCTCGAGCTTATCCTCCATTTTTGCCAAAATTTGTCAAGATTTGGAGGCATCCCATCCATCCAAGTGTTCACAAAGGTTAGCAACTTTGTCTTTTCGTCTCTCGTTGCTAGATTAGTGTTGGAAATATGGCCTAGAGGCAATAATAAAATATTTATTATCATATTTCCTTGTTCATGATAATCATTTATTATCCATGCTATAATTGTATTGATCGGAAACTCAGATACATGTGTGGATACAAAGACAACACCATGTCCCTAGTATGCCTCTAATAGACTAGCTCGTTGATCAAAGATGGCTAAGGTTTCCTAGACATTGACATGAGATGTCATTTGATAACGGGATCACATCATTAGGAGAATGATGGGATGGACAAGACCCAAACTACAAACGTAGCATATGATCATGTCAGTTTATTGCTACTGTTTTCTGCATGTCAAGTATCTGTTCCTATGACCATGAGATCATGCAACTCACTGACACCGGAGGAGTACCTTGTGTGTATCAAACGTTGCAACGTAACTAGGTGACTATAAAGGTACTCTACAGGTATCTCCAAGGGTGTCTGTTGGGTTGGCATGGATCAAGACTGGGATTTGTTACTCCGTGTGACGGAGAGGTATCTCAGGGCCCACTCGGTAATACAACATCACAATAATCCTTGCAAGCAATGTGACTAAGTGTTAGTCATGGGATCTTGTATTACGGAATGAGTAAAGAGACTTGCCGCCGGTAACGAGGTTGAACTAGGTATGGAGATACCGACGATCGAATCTCGGGCAAGTAACATACCGAAGAACAAAGGGAACATCATACGGGATTAACTGAATTCTTGACATAGAGGTTCGACCGATAAAGATCTTCGTAGAATATGTAGGAGCTAATATGGGCATCCAGGTCCCGCTATTGGTTATTGACAGTAGAGGTGTCTCGGTCATGTCTGCATAGTTCTCGAAACCGCAGGGTCTGCACACTTAAGGTTTGGTGATGTTTCGGTATAGTTGAGTTATAGGTGTTGGTAACCGAAGGTTGTTTGGAGTCCCGGATGAGATCCTGGATGTCACGAGGAGCTCCAGAATGGTCCGGAGGTAAAGATTGATATATAGGAAGTCCTGTTTTTGTCACCGGAAAAGTTTCGGGCTCATCGGTAGTGTACCGGGAGTGTCGGGAGGGTGCCCGGGGACCACCAGGAGGGGTGTGACGACCCAAGAGGCTCATGGGCTGTGAGGTGAGGTGAACCAGCCCCTAGTGGGATGGCCAAAGTCTCTCTCAAGGGCCCATGCAAAAAGGATAAAGGAAAAAGGCAAAAAGGGCCAAATTAGGAAGGTGTCCTAATAGGTTTCCACCTCCCTTGTGGGAGGTGGATTCCTCCCTTGTGAAGGGTTCAACCGAACCTCCTTCGCATGGAAGCCAAGAATGCCTCCTCTCCTCCTCCTCCTATATATACTAAGGGATTTCGAGGGCAGTCCCTAACCCTAATTGCCACGTGCTGCCCTCTTCTTCCTCTAGATCGTTTTCTCTTCTAGTCTAGTTTCAGCCATGCTTAGGCGAAGCCCTGCTGGAATAGTTCCACCACCACCGCCATGCCGTCGTGCTAGAGAACTCATCTACCTCTCTGCTCCCTCTTGCTGGATCAAGAAGGCGGAGATCCTCATCGAGCTGTAGTCGAAAGGACCGTGATCAAGATCGCGAGACGATTCGTGATTGATTCGCGGGACGGATCGTGATGGGATCGCGGGACGGATCATGATGAGACCACGGGATGGATCGTGATGGGATCACGGGACGCTCGGTGATTTCGATCGCGAAGACGTTCGACCACACCAACCGCGTTTCTTAATGCTTCCCGCTTAGCGATCTACAAGGGTACGTAGATCCACTCTCCCTCTCGTAGATGCTCATCACCATGGATAGATCTTGCGTGTGCGTAGGAAATTTTTTGTTTCCCATGCAACATTCCCCAACAGTGGCATCAAGAGCCAGGTCTATATGTAGATGAGATCTCGAGTAGAACACAAAGAGTTTGTGGGCGTTGATGCTTAGATTGCTTCCTCCCTTGGTCGTGTTTTGGTTCAGCGGTATTGTGGGATGAAGCGGCTCGGACCAACCTTACTCGTACGCTTACGAGAGACCGGTACTATCGACTAACGTGTAACCTCATTGCACAAAGATGGCTGGTGGGTGTCTGTTTCTCCTACTTTATTTGGATCGGATTCGACAAAGGCGGTCCTTGAGAAGGTTGAAAAGCAAATTATGTATCACCGTTTTGGTTTTTACGTAGGTGAGAATTGTTCTTGCTAGATACACGTCGCAGCCACATAAAACATGCAACAACAATTAGAGGACGTCTAACTTGTTTTTGCAGGGTATGTTGTGATGTGATATGGCTAATTACATGATGTGATATATGTGATGTATGAGATGATCATGTGATGTATAGAATATCACGACTTGCATGTCGATGAGTACGGCAACCGACAGGAGCCATAGGGTTGTCTTTAATTATTGTATGACCAGCATGTCAATCATTAAGCGCTATGAAATGCTTTACTTTATCGCTAAACGGTAGCAATAGTAGTAGAAGCATGATGGGCACAACAACCCCGATGGAGACACGTTGATGGAGATCATGGTGTCGTGCCGGTGACGATGGAGATCATGCCAGTGCTTTCAAGCTAGAGATCAAAAGCAGAAGTTTATGGCCATATCATGTCACTTATGATTTGCATGTGATGTTAATCCTTTTATGCACCTTGTTTAGCTTAGGACGATGGTACCATTATAAGGTGATCCCTCACTTAATTTCAAGATAAATTGTGTTATCCGCGAGTGTGCACCGTTGCGAAAGTTCGTCGTGTCGAGACACCACGTGATGATCGGGTGTGATAGACTCTATGTTCACATACAACGGGTGCAAGCCAGTGTTGCACATGTAGAACACTCAGGTTAAACTTGACGAGCCTAGCATGTACAGACATGGCCTCGGAACACAAGAGACTGAAAGGTCGAACATGAGTCATATAGTAGATATGATCAACATAATGATGTTCACCATTGAAGCCACCTCAACTCACGTGATGATCGGACTTGAGTTGGTGAATTCGGATCATGTGTCACTCAGATGACCTGAGGGATGTCAATTTGAGTGGGAGTTCTTAAGTAATTGAACTCATTATCATGAACATAGTCAGTAGTGTGTTTGCAAATTATGTTGTAGATTACTAGCTCATGCTATAGCTCCCTTGTATTTTTATATGTTCCTAGAGAAATAGAGTTGAAAGATGATGGTAGCAATATTGCGGACTGGGTCCGTGATCTGAGGATTGTCCTCATTGCTGCACACAAGGTTTATGTGCTTAATGCACCGCTCGGTGTGCCAACCCCTCTAGCATCGTTTGTAGATGTTGTGAACATCTGACAGGCGCGTTCTGATGACTACTTGATAGTTTAGTGCGTCATGCATTACGGCTTAGAATTGAAGCTCTGAAACATTTTGAACGTCACGGAACATATGAGATGTTCTAAGAGCTGAAGTTAGGATCTCAGGCTCGTTCCCGTGTTGCGAGATGTGAGATCTCCAACAGTATTCTTTGCCTTCAAGATGAAAGAGAATAGCTCAATCGTTGAGCATGTGCTCAGATTGACTGGGTGCTACAATCGCTTGAATCGAGTGGGAGTTGATCTCCAGATAAGATAGTGATTGATATATTTCTCCAAGTCACTGTCACTAAGCTACTAGAACTTGGTGATGAACTATAAAATGCCAGGGATAGAATTAATGATCCCTGAGCTGTTCCCGATGTTTGACACCGCAAAGGTAGAAATCAAGAAGGAGCGTCAAGTGTTGATGGTTAGTAAAACCACTAGTTTCGAGAAGGGCAAGGGCAAGGAGGGAAACTTCCTGGATGGCAAGTCAGTTGCTGCTCTAGTGAAGCAACGCAAAGTTGAACCCAAACCCGAGACTAAGTGCTTCAATTATGACGAGAGCGGTCGTTGAAGCGGAACAACCCTAGATACTTGGTAGATAAGAAGGTTGGTAACGTCGACAGAAGTATATTTGATATACGTGTTATTGATGTGTACCTTGCTAGTGCTCCTAGTAGCACCTGGGTATTGGATACCGGTTTGATTGCTAAATGTTAGTAACTCGAAGTATAAGCTACGGAATAAACGGAGACTAGCTAGGTGTGAGGTGATGATGTGTGTTCGAAATGTTTCCAAAGTTGATGTGATCAACATCGCACGCTCTCTCTACCTTCGGGATTAGTGACAAACCTAAATAAATGTAATTTGGTGTTTGCGTTAAGCATGAACATGATTAGATCGTGTTTATTGCAAGTCGGTTATTCATTTAAGTTAGAGAATAATGGTTATTGTGTGTACATGAATAATACCTTCAATGGTCATGCACCCACTGAGAATGGTTTGTTGAATCTTGATCGTAGTAATACACATGTTCATAACATTGATGCCAAAAGATACAAAGTTAATAATGATAGTACCACATACTTGTGGCACTGCCGCTAAATGTTCTATTGGTATAAATATCATGAAGAAACTCCATCCTGATGGATCTTTGGAGTCATTCGATTTTGAATCAGTTGAGACATGCGAACCATGCCTCTTGGGCAAGATGACTAAGGACCCAATTTTCCGGATTGATGGAGCGGGCAAGTGATTTATTGGAAATGATACATGTCGATGTATGCAATCCAATGAGTCTTGTAGCATGCACTGGATATCGTTATTTTCTTACCTTCACTGATGATTTGAGTAGATATAGTGTATATTTACTTAATGAAACACAAGTCTGAATCGTTTGAAAGGTTCAAGCAAATTCAGAGTGAAATTTAAGATCATCGTGACAAGAAGATACAAATGTCTGCGCTATGATCGTGGAGGTGAATATCTGAGTTACGAGTTTGGCATACAACTTTAGACAATGTGAAAGTTGTTTCAAAATTCACGGCACCTGGAACACCATAGTGTGATGGTGTGTCCGAACGTCATAGTCCTGCTCTATGTGGATATGGTGCGTGCTATGATGTCTCTTATCGTTTTGACTATAATTTTGGGGTTATGCATTAGAGACAACGACATTCACTTTAAATAGGGCACCATCTAAATCCGTTGAGATGACACCATGTGAATTATGGTTTGATAGAAACCTAAGGGGTCATTTCTTAATGCTTGGGGCTACAACACTTGTGTGAAAAGAGGTTTTCACCTAATGAGCTCGAACCCAAAGCAGACAATGCATCTTCATAGAATACCCTAAGAACAGTTGGGTATACCTTCTATCTCAAATCCAAGTGCAAAGTGTTTGTTGCTAAAACGGGTCCTTTCCCGAGAAAAAGTTTCTCTTGAAAGAATTGAGTGGTAGGAATATAGAACTTGATGAGGTAGTTGAACCTTTGTTTCAACTTGATGAGGATGTCTCTATGGTACCTACGTCAGTTGAAGAGGAAGTAAATGATGATGATCATGAAGCTTCGGATCAAGTTACTATCAAACCTCGTAGGTTGACAAGGATGCGTACTGCTCTTGAGTGGTACGACAACCCTGTCTTGGAGGTCATGTTGTTGGACAACGATGAACCTACGAGATATGGAGAAGCGACAATGGGCCCGGATTCCGACAAATGCTTAGAGGTCATGAAATCCGAGAAAGGATCCATGTATGAAAACCAAGTATAGACTTTGGTAGAGTTACTCGTTGGACGACAGGTCGTCAAGTACAAATGGACCTTTAAAATGAAGACAGACGCTGATGGTGAATGTCACCATTTATAAAGCTCGACTTGTTGCAAACAAGATGACAAGTTCAAGGAGTTGACTACGATGAGACTTTCTCACTCGTAGCGATACTAAAGTCTGTTGGAATTATGTTAGCAGTTGCTGCATTTTTCAATTATGAAATCTGGCAGATGGATGTCAAAACATCGTTTCCTTAATGGTTTGCTTGAGGAAAGGTTGTATGTGATAAAACCAGAAGGTTTTATCAGTCCTAAGGATGCTAAAAGGTGAGCAAGCTTCAGTTATCCTTCAATGGACTGAAGCAAGCATCTCGGAGTTGGAATATATGCTTTGATGAGGTGATTAAAGTTTTGTAGTTTATACAAAGTTTACGAGAAACTTGTATTTACCATAAAGTGAGTGGGGGCACTATAGAATTTCTGATAAGTATATGTGGATGACATATTGTTGATCGGAAATAATGTAGAATTTCTGGAAAGCATAAATGGTTGTTTGAAAAGTGATTTTCAAAGGAAGACCTGGATAAAGCTACATAATTGTTAAGCATCAAGATCTATAGAGATAGATCAAGATTTTTGATGAGACTTTCAATGAGTACATACCTTGACAAGATTTTGAAAGAGTTCAAAATGGATCAGTCAAAGAAAGAGTTCTCGCCTGATTTGTAAGGTGTGAAGTTGAGTGAGACTCAAAGCTCGACCACGGCAGAAGAAAGAGAAAAGATGAACATCGTCCCGTATGCTTTAGCCATAGGATCTGTATAGTATGCCATGCTATGTACCGCACCTGTGTGTGCCTTGCCATGAGTCCATCAAGGGGTACAAGAGTGATCCAGGAGTGGATCACTGACAGCGGTCAAGATTATCCTTAGTAACTAAAAGACTAAGGAGATATTTCCCGATTATGGAGGTGATAAAGAGTTCATCGTAAAGAGTTACGTCGATGCAAGCTTTAACACTAATCGGAATGACTCTTAGTAGCAATCCAGATACGTATAGTGGAGTAGCCATTTGGAATAGTACCAAGTGGAGTGAGGTAGTAGTGTTTACAGTTTGACATAGAGATTTGCAAAGTACACACGGATGTAAATGTCGTAGACCCGTTGACTATAAGACCTCTCTCACATGCAAAGCATGATCGAGCCCCAGAACTCATTAGGTGTTAGATTCATAACAATGTGAATCACATGGGGATGCTAGATTATTGACTCTAGTGCAAGTGGGAGACTGCTGAAAATATGCCCTAGAGGTAATAATAAATTAGTTATTATCATATTTCCTTGTTCATGATAATCGTTTATTATCCATGCTATAATTGTATTGAACGGAAACTCGGATACATGTGTGGATACATAGACAACACCATGTCCCTAGTATGCCTCTAATAGACTAGCTCGTTGATCAAAGATATCTAAGGTTTCCTAGCCATTGACATGAGATGTCATTTGATAACGGGGTCACATTATTAGGAGAATGATGGGATGGACAAGACCCAAACTACAAACGTAGCATATGATCGTGTCAGTTTATTGCTACTGTTTTCTACATGTCAAGTATTTGTTCCTATGACCATGAGATCATGCAACTCACTGACACCGGAGGAGTGCCTTGTGTGTATCAAACTTTGCAATGTAACTGGGTGACCATAAAGGTACTCTACAGGTATCTCCGAGGGTATTTGTTGGGTTGGCATGGATCAAGACTGGGATTTGTTACTCCGTGTGACGGAGAGGTATCTCAGGGCCCACTCGGTAATACAACATCACAATAAGCCTTGCAAGCAATGTGACTAAGTGTTAGTCACGGGATCTTGTATTACGGAACGAGTAAAGAGACTTGCCGGTAACGAGGTTGAACTAGGTATGGAGATACCGACGATCGAATCTCGGGCAAGTAACATACCGAAGAACAAAGGGAACATCATACGAGATTAACTGAATCCTTGACATAGAGGTTCGATCGATAAAGATCTTCGTAGAATATGTAGGAGCCAATATGGGCATCCAGGTCCCGCTATTGGTTATTGATCGTAGAGGTGTATCGATGATGTTTGCATACTTCTCGAACCCGCAAGGTCTGCACACTTAAGGTTCGGTGACGTTTCAGTATAGTTGAGTTATAGGTGTTGGTAACCGAAGGTTGTTCGGAGTCCCGGATGAGATCCTGGACATCACGAGGAGCTCCAGAATGGTCCGGAAGGTAAATATTGATATATAGGAAGTCCTGTTTTGGTCACCGGAAAAGTTTCGGGCTCATCGGTAGTGTACCGGGAGTGCCGAGAGGGTGCCGGGGGACCACCAGGAGGGGTGTGACGACCCAAGAGGCTCATGGGCTGTGAGGGGAGGTGAGCCAGCCCCTAGTGGGATGGCCAAAGTCTCTCTCAAGGGCCCATGCAAAAAGGATAAAGGATAAAGGCAAAAAGGCAAAAAGGGCCAAATTAGGAAGGTGTCCTAATAGGTTTCCACCTCCCTTGTGGGAGGTGCATTCCTCCCTTGTGAAGGGTTCGGCCGATCCTCCTTCGCTTGGAAGCCAAGGCTGCCTCCTCCACTCCTCCTCCTATATATACTAAGGGATTTTGAGGGCAGTCCCTAACCCTAATTGCCACGTGCTGCCCTCTTCTTCCTCTAGATCGTTTTCTCTTCTAGTCTAGTTTCAGCGATGCTTAGGCGAATCCCTGCTGGAATAGTTCCACCACCACCACCACCATGCCGTCATGCTAGAGAACTCATCTACCTCTCTGCTCCCTCTTGCTGGATCAAGAAGGCGGAGATCCTCATCAAGCTATACGTGTGCTGAATGCGGAGGTGTCGTCCGCTCGGCGCTAGATCGGAAGGACCGTGATCAAGATCCCGAGAAGATTCGTGATTGATTCGCGGGACTGATCGTGATGGGATCCCGGGATGGATCATGATGAGATCATGGAACGGATCATGATGGGATCGCGGGACGCTCGGCGATTTGGATCGCGAAGACGTTCGACTACACCAACCGCATTTCTTAACACTTCCCGCTTAGCGATCTACAAGGGTACGTAGATCCACTCTCCCTCTCATAGATGCTCATCACCATGGATAGATCTTGCGTGCGTGTAGGAATTTTTTGTTTCCCATGCAACGTTCCCCAACAATTTGCTCTTGCAATGCTCTATAAGTATAGTAATTTGTGGGTTTTAGTTTGTATGTGGTAGTTTATTTGATTTATGCAATTTGAGCTCAAATTAACTTCTTACTTTGAACTTGTAGGTGTGGTTTACTTAATGCCTTCCCGTCCCCATCCTAACCATCGTCGATCGCTTGCACCGTCCCGTTGTCGGCACCACCCTTGTGAGCCTCTTGTTCTTATCTTTTTTTATAAAAAAAACCATGTTTGTAAGATTTAGTTAGTTACTTGTATAGTTTTCTTACCTATATGGTTGTTTGTTATACATACTGGCATGGTTTTGAAATCCGTCCCTATCGGCCCTCTTCCGGTTTATGATGCGGATGTGGTATATACTCTCTTTCATAACTCTTTGTTGCATTTCGTGTTTATGAAAATTATGCCAATCAAGTTGACATAGATATTTTTATCTATGAGGTATGTGAACCGGAGATTCCAACCGGCATAGATATTCTTGTCAAGAAGTTAAATTTAGTTGAAAAAGAAAACGAGTATTTGAAAGAAAAATTGAAAAGAGGTGAAGAAGAGAAGATGAAACTGGTGTTGTATGTTGCCGATGTCGTCGATGATCACAAGATCAAGATGGATCACAAGACCATAGATCACCCCTAAGGTTTTACTTGGATCAAACACTAATTTAAACACAAAAACACAATTACTACAGAAGTAATAATGTGCCAAACACACCAAAACAGAAGCAAAAAGCAAAAAGCTGAAAGCAAAATAAAATTGGGTTGCCTCCCAACAAGCGCTATTGTTTAACGCCCCTAGTTAGGCAAAACACAATAGATCTAGGTATTGTCATCTTTGGTATGCAATCCATAAGTAGCTCTCATGATAGATTCATAAGGTAATTTTATTTTCTTTCTAGGAAAGTGTTCCATGCCTTTCCTTAATGGAAATTGGAATCTAACATTCCCTTCCTTCGTATCAATAATTGCACCAATCGTTCTAAGGAAAGGTCTATCAAGAATAATAGGACGTGTAGGATTGTAATCTATATCAAGAACAATGAAATCTACGGGCACATAATTCCTATTTGCAACAATAAGAACATCATTAATTCTTCTCATAGGTTTCTTTATAGTGGAATCCGCAAGATGCAAATTTAAGGAACAATCATTAAATTCACAGAAACCTAACACATCACATAAAGTTTTTGGAATCATGGAAGCGCTAGCACCCAAATCACACAAAGCATGGCAGTCGTAATCTTTAATCTTAATCTTAATAGTAGGTCCCCACTCATCACATAGCTTTCTAGGTATTGAAACTTCCAACTCAAGTTTTTCTTCAAAAGCCTTGATCATAGAATCAACAATATGTTCAGTAAAAGCCTTGTTTTGATTATAAGAATGAGGAGAATTCAACATGGAGTGCAACAAGAAAATACAATCAATCAAAGAGCAGCTACCATGATTAAAGTCTTTGAAATCCAAAATAGTGGGTTCATTTCTATTTAAAGTTTTGACCTCTTCAATCTCACTTTTATCAATCTTAGCATCAAGATCTAAAAACTCTGAATCATTGGGATGCCTTTTAAATAAAGTTGACTCATCTCCAGTCCCATCCTTATCAAGATTAATATTGGAAAACAAATATTCAATAGGAGTCACATCAATCAGTTTAAGATCTTCATCAATATTATCACGAGATTCTGGCTTCACGACCATTTTATTGACTAAAGTAGCTAGTTTATCGAAAATTTGGCCCACTAAGTTTTCAAGGTGAGTAAATGAGATTTCAAACCATATAACTCTTTAGACATATCATCAAGTTCCTTATTCATGTACTCCCACATAGTTGTTTGCTCTTTAAGTTCATTCTTGAAGAAACTATTGTGATCATATTGAAGCGACATGAAACTTTTAACATTATTCTCAATATCTTCCAACTTTCTAAGATGAGGATCAAAGCCGTTGGGTTGAGCCATAAGACGACCTACCAACTTAAGACGCAAGCAAGCAAAAAGCAAATGAGAAGACGAACGGAAAAGGGTGAATAAAAAGGCAAGTGTTTTCTGAAAATCATTTTAGACGTGGGGGGGGGAGCAAAACGAGAGGAAAATGGCAAATAATGTAAATGCAAGAGATGAGTTTGTGATGGGTACTTGGTATCCTTGACTTGCTATGTATCTCCCTAGCAACGGCGCCAGAAATCCTTCTTGCTACTTCTCGAGCATGCGTTGGTTTCCCGTAAAGAGGAACGGTTTGATGAAGCAAAGTAGATAAGTATTTCCCTCGGTTTTTGAGAACCAAGGTATCAATCCAGTAGGATATACAAGCGAGCCACCAATAGATGTACCTGCACAAAGCATCAAACTCTTGCACCCAACGCTATAAAAGTGGTTGTCAATCCCTTCACGGTTATTTGCAAGGATGAGATCTAGTAGAGATAGATATAATAGGATGCTTCAACGGAAAGTAAAATAGGGCAGCAAGTATTTTTGGTATTTTTTGTTTTAGATCTGAAAGTATAATATGGAAAATAGACCCGAGGGCCATAGGTTTCACTAGATGGCTTCTCTCATGATGGCAAGTATGACGGTGGGTAAACAAATTACTGTCAAGCAATTGATAGAAAAGCGAATAATTATGAAGATATCCAAGGTAGTGACTATGCATATAGGCATCACGTCCATGACAATTAGACTGAAACAATTCTGCATCTACTACTATTACTCCACACATCGACCGACTCCTGCCTGCATCTAGAGTATTAAGTTCATGAAGAACAGAGTAACGCATTAAGCAGCATGACATGATGTAGAGGGGTAAACTCAAGCAATATGATGAAATCCCCATCTTTTTACCCTTGATGGCAATAATACAATACGTGCCTCTCTATCCCTACTTTGTCACTGGGTGAGGACACCGCAAGATTGAACCCAAAACTAAGCACTTCTCCTATTGCAAGAATTACCAATCTAGTTGGCCAAACCAAACCATAACTCGAAGAGACTTGCAAAGATATGAAATCATGCATAAAAGAATTCAGGAAAGACTCGAATAATATTCATGGATAATCTGAACATAAACCCACAATTCATCGGATCTCGACAAACACACCGCAAAAGAGTATTACATCGGATAGATCTCCATGAAGATCATGAAGAACATGGTATTGAGAAGCAAAGAGAGAGAAGAAGCCATCTAGATACTAGCTATGGACCCTTAGGTCTGTGGTGAACTACTCACGCATCATCAGAGGGGCAATGGAGTTGATGTAGATGCCCTCTATGATCGAATCCCCCTCCGGCAGATTACTGGAAAAGGCTCCAAGATTGGATCTCTCGAGAACAGAGGCTTCTGGCGGCGGAAAAGTGTTTTCGTGGCTCGTTTTGATAATGATGGAATATTTGGGAATTTATAGGCCGAAGATTAGGGTTAGGGGAGTTGCCAGGGGCCCACAAGCCTGCGTGGCGCGGGATACCCCTGGCCGTGGGCCTAGGGCTTGTGGACCCGTAGTAGCTCCTCTGCCTTGGTTCTCAAGTCTCGTGGCCTCCTTTTATTCCAGAAAAATCATTTTGGAGGTTTTATTCCGTTTGGACTCCGTTTAATATTCCTTATCTGCGAAACGCAAAAACAAGGAAAAAACAGAAAGTGGCACTAGGCTCTAGATTAATAGGTTAGTCCCAAAAATAATATAAAATAGCATATTAATGCATAAAACATCCAAAATAGATAATATAGTATCATGGAACAATCAAAATTATAGATACGTTGGAGACATATCATGCGCTTGAAGATTAGAAAATTTAAAAGATATGCCATTGATAGTGAGGCTTGATATCACTATGATGTTGGATCAATTGTTACCTTAGTTGTGATATTGATCGCATTTGTTGTTGCATTTAAATGATTTAGCTAGAGAGTTTGTATGTTGTTTTATGAGAACAAGTGTGTATGAACTTTATGTACGAACTTGTATTAATTTGGTCTTTTCGGTGTTGTGTAATGAAGATGAGCCAGCAATGGATGTACGATGACCGATGCTCTCCGTAGTTCATTAATGGCATGCATACTTTTCTGGTTGCGGCTGAGGCAAACAAGCGGCCGGATGGTTTTATGTATTGTCCATGTGCTGGCAGTAAGAATGATCAAAATTACTCTAACTCAAGAACCATTCACGTCCACCTGTTTGAGTCTGGTTTCATGTCCGGCTATAACAGTTGGACCAAGCACGGAGAAAGAGGGGTCCTAATGGAAGAGAATGAAGAAGAAGAGGATGATGACAACTATCCTGGCCATTGGTTCTATGAATGCGATGGTACAACAATGGGGGAAGAAGCTGAGCCGACAATGCGGGAAGGAGCTGAAGAAGAGGCATCAGATGAGCCCGCTGATGATGTTGGTCAGGTCATTCCCGATGCAAAGAGAAACTGCGCAAGTGAAAAGGAGAAGCTAAAGTTGCAGCACATGTTAGAGGATCACAAAAAAGGGTTGTACTCAAATTGCGAAGATGACAAGAAAAAGCTGGGTACCACACTGGAATTGCTGCAATGGAAGGCAGAGAATGGTGTATCTGACAAGGCATTTAAAAAGTTGCTGATAATGTTAAAGAAAAAGCTACCAAAGGCAATGAATTGATAGAGAGTACGTACGAAGCAAAGAAGGATGTTTGCCCTCTAGGATTAGAGGTGGAGAACATACATGCATGCCCTAATGACTGCATCCTCTACCGCGGTGAGTACGAGGATTTGAATGCATGCCCGGTATGATGTGCATTGTGCTATAAGATCGGCCACGATGACCTTGGTGATGTTGAGGGCAAGCGCCCCAGGAAGAAGATTCTTGCCAAGGTGATGTGGTATTCTCCTATAATACCACGATTGAAACGTTTGTTCCGAAACAAAGAGCATGCCAAGTTGATGTGATGGCACAACAAAGACTGTAAGAAAGACGGGAAGTTGAGAGTGCCCGCTGACGGATCGCAGTGGAGAAAAATCGAGAGAAAGTGGAAGGACTTTGCAAAGGACGCAAGGAACATATGGTTTGGTTTAAGTGCAGATGGCATTAACCGTTTTGGGGAGTAGAACAGCAATGATAACGCATGGCCTGTGACTCTATGTATCTATAACCTTCCTCCTTGGTTGTGCATGAAACGGAAGTTCATTATGATGCCAGTGCTCATCCAAGGCCCCAAGCAACCCGGCAACAACATTGATGTGTACCTAAGGCCATTGGTTGAAGAACTTTTATAGATATGGAATGGAAAAGCTGTACGTGCATGGGATGCGAAAGATTAGCAGGAATTTGACCTGCATGCGTTGCTGTTTGTAACCATCAATGATTGTCCTGCTCTCAGTAACCTTTCAGGACTGACAAACAAGGGATACCATGCATGCACACACTGTTTAGATGATACCGACAGTATATATTTGGATAAATGTAAGAAGAATGTGTATCTGGGGCATTGTCGATTTCTTCAGAGCAGGCATCTCGTAACAAAGAAAGGTAAGCATTTCAAAGGTGAGGCAGATCATCGAAAGAAGCCCCGCCACCGTACGGGTAATGACATACTTGATATGTTCAAGGATTTAAACGTAATCTTTGGCAAGGGTCCTGGCGCACAATCTATTCTGAATGAAGCTGACAAACGCACAACCATGTGGAATAAGAAATCTATATTTTGAGGACCTACCCTATTGGAAAGACCTTTAGGTCCGCTCTGCAATCGATGTGATGCATGTGATGAAGAATCTTTGCGTGAACCTGCTAGGCTTCTTGGGCGTGTATGGGAAGACAAAAGATACGCCGGAGGCACGGGAGGACCGGCAACGTGTGCACGGAGAAGACGACATGGATCCAAAGCACTTTCAGGTTCATGCCAGCACGCTCTTACCAGAGAAGAAGAGGAAATCTTCTTCGAATGCCTCCTTAGTATGAAGGTCCCATCTGGATTCTCGTCGAATATAAAGGGAAAATAAATATGGTAAAGAAAAAGTTCCAGAACCTAAAGTCTCATGACTGCCACATGATTATGACGCAACTGCTTCCGGTTGCATTGAGGGGGCTTCCATCGGAAAACGTTCGATTAGCCATTGTGAAGCTATGTGCATTCCTGAATGCAATCTCTCAGAAGGTAATCGATCCAGAAATCCTACCATGGTTAGCGAATGATTTGGTGCAATGTCTTCTCAGTTTCGAGTTGGTGTTCCCACCATCCTTCTTCAATATCATGACGCACGTCCTAGTTCACGTAGTAGAGGAGATTGCCATTCTGGATCCTGTATTTCTACACAATATGTTCCCCTTTGAGAGGTTCATGGGAGTCTTAAAGAAATATGTTCATAATCGTGTTAGTCCAGAAGGAAGCATCTCCAAGGGCCATAAAACAGAGGAGGTCATTGAGTTTTGTGTTGACTTTATTCCTGACATTAAGCCAATTGGTGTTCCTGAATCGCGACATGAGGGCAGACTGGGTGGAAAAGGCACGCTAGGAAAGAATTCACTAACATGCTGGGACAGACATTCTTTGGCGCAAGCACACTACACAGTTCTACAAAGTTACGCCTTGGTGGCTCCGTATATCGAGCAACACAAGAATATTCTATGCTCCAAACACCCGGAGAAGTATAACGACTGGATTACACATGAACAAACAGTGACTTTCGCCGGTTGGTTGCAGACACATCTCATGCATGACGACGCTATTGAAGATGACCTGTACTTGTTTTCCAAGTTACCATCTTCGACTATATTGACTTTCAAAGGGTATGAGATAAATGGAATACATTTTACACGATCGCCCAAGATAAAAAGAGCGCCAACCAAAACAGTGGTGTCCGCTTTGATGCAGGAAACAACAATGGGCCAAAGGACACATATTATGGTTACATACAGGAGATATGGGAACTTGACTATGGACTTGGTTTGAAGGTCCCTTTTTTTAGGTGCAAATGGGTCAATCTGGTAGGAGGCAGGGTAAAAGAAGACCCGCGGTACGGAATGACAACTGTGCATCTCAACAATCTTGGGTACGCAGACGAACCATTCGTCCTAGCCAATGATGTGGCACAGGTTTTCTATGTGAAGGACATGTCTACCAAGCCGAGAAAAAGAAAAGATAAGGAAGTGAATACATCATGTGATGAGCCAAAGCGCCACATAGTTCTTCCAATGAAAAGAAACATCATGTGAGTGGAGGACAACACAGACATGTCACAAGATTATGAAAAGTTTCATGAAATTGCTCCCTTCACGGTGAATGTTGACCCGAGCATCAAGTTAAACGATGAAGATTGTCCATGGTTAAGACACAAAGGGACACATGCAAAGAAAATTTTTTACACCCAAAGATCCCACTCTGGGATGTGACCGGCTTCTCTAGTTAGTTTCCGGACTTATATATCTGGAAAGTCCCACTTCGGACAAACCGAAGGGAATCTTATTAATAGTAGTGTACTTATGTGTTTTGTGTGTTCAATATGCACCATTCAAAGGCATGCCATCAATTTTCAATCCTTTCTGACTTCATTTGCTATTTTTCATGCATTTACTGATTTTTTGAGCTAAATGACCCTGAAATTGATAAGCACTACAAATGAACTCTGAAAAGGTTGAAAGTTGGCATGGTATCATCATTTCACCCACATAGCATGTGCTAAAAAGTTGAGAGAGTTACGGAAAAAACTGGATGCACTTCGTGTACAAAATGAACAATCTCTTTCGAAGTATCAGGGTTTCAGACGAAAACTCGTCTATTACAAAGGCATTTCATTTTTAAAACTTATTTCAACTCCAGAATTTTTGTGTGTTCAGTATGCACCATTCGAAGCCACGTCATTTTAACCCTTTCTGACTTCATTTGCTATTTTTCATGCATTTACTGATTTTTTGAGCTAAATGACCCTGAAATTGATAAGCACTACAAATGAACTCTGAAAAGGTTGAAAGTTGGTATGGTATCATCATTTCACCTACATAGCATGTGCTAAAAAGTTGAGAGGGTTACGGCAAAAACTGGATGCACTTGTGTACAAAATGGACAATCTTTTTCGAAGTATCAGGGTTTCAGACGAAAACTCGTCTGTTACAAAGGAATTTCATTTTTTAAACTTATTTCAACTCCAGACTTTTTGTGCATTCAGTAATTCGAAGCCACGTCATCAATTTTCAACCCTTTCTGACTTCATTTGCTATTTTTCATGCATTTACTGATTTTTTTTTTGAGTTAAGTGAACTTGAAATTGATAAGCACTACAAATGAACTCTGAAAAGTTTGAAAGTTGGCATAGTATCATCATATCACCCACATTGCATGTGCTAAAAAGTTGAGAGGGTTACGGCAAAAACTGGATGCACTTCGTGTATAAAATGGACAATCTCTTTCGAAGTATCACGGTTTCAGACGAAAACTCGTCTGTTACAAAGGAATTTCATTTTCTTAAATAACCTAAGTATTACCAAATTGAATATAACGATAAAACATAGTAAAATTAAACAGAAGAAAAAATAATCACTGAAAATCTATTTTTAAAGTAAAGTTATTCACAAACTAGTGATTCACACAAATTTCAAATAATTCAAATTTAAACTATTCAAATTTGAAAACTACTGGAACTAACAAAAAGTTTATATTTTTTACCTAAATCAAAAGGATTCACAAAGAAACTCTAAATAAAGAAAAAACAACTCAGAAATAAAAAAAGCAGAAAACAAAAAAATGAAAAATAAATAAATTGAAAAAATCCCGCCTACTGGGCCACAACGGCCTGCATATGACTAGAAACCCAACCTGTAGTTGGGCCAGGACGCAGGCCCACAAGGTCCAGTAGGCCCACAGGGAATCGCAACAAAGATAGGCCCAAAAGGCCTGCATTAGACAGGAGTTCAATACAGTGTCCGCGTCGGAGTTTATAAACCGGTCGAGGCGCTCCTCGACTAGCGAGGTGGGACTAAACTTCCACCGTAGTGCGCCTGCCAGGAACAGGTCTTTAGTCGCAGTTGGTGGCTCCAACCGCAACTAAAGACCCTCTTTAGTCGCGGTTGGAGCCACCAACCGCGATTAAAGGTGAATTTCAGCCAGCCCAAGCGGCGGGAGCCAGACCTTTAGTCACGGTTGGTGGCTCCAACCGTAACTAAAGGGGGTCTTTAGTCGCGGTTGGAGCCACCAACCGCGACTAAAGGCTTTCATATATATAACACCACTTACGAAAAATTTACCTCTCCATTTTCTCGACGCCAAACATAGACGACGACGCCAAGCTGCGGCGCGCCGCCGCCTACCCCATTCGACGTTGTCACCGCCCCCGACGCCGGAGCTTGTTGCCGCCCCGACGCCGGCCTCCCGCGCCTCCTTGCTGATCCCCGACTTCGGACGTGCCCTCCTCGCCGATACCTGACGTCACCCACGCCCACTCCTCCCCGAGCTCCCCGCTGCGCCGCCGCCTGCCCCGACGCCGTCGCCGCCCCCGACTTGCCTCGCCTCGCCATCGCCCCGTTGTGAGCTCCTTTCCTCCCTATCCCCTCTCCCTCGCCCCTGCCGCCATGGCCGTTCCTCCCCGAGCCACCCCCCGACACATTTTCTTAAGTTAGATGGTTTAATTTATATATATATTTGTATGTTTTAGTATATATATGTAGAAATTTTGAAATTTTTAGAAGAATTTTGACATTTTCGACATTTGAAGAATTAATTAGTATAATGTATGTATATAAATATTGAGGAATTTTGACATTTCGATCCAATGTGTAGAAATTAGTATGTATATATATGTATGTATACAATGTATAGAAAAAAGTTGAGGAATTTGACATTTGATCCAATATATGTATAGCAATTAGTATATGTATGTATAAGGTATATAAAACATTTGAGGAATCTTGCCAAAGCATAGAGAAAAGTTTGTTATGTATTTGCAAAATCAAGTTGAAAAGAATTACAAAAATCACAATCAAGCATTTAAATTTTTTTTGCATAGAATTTGTTCACGACATGAACGATGCCCGGCCCGTACCTCCTCATCAACTCATTCGCGACGATGTCCTGCTCCAGAGGTGTCATGTCCGGGACTGGGCTCCGCCGGGCTGGCACTGGGAGGTGCTACCTTCAGGGGCGTGCATCTTGGTGAGGAACCCCGGTCCCGTCGTCGACCCAGAGCTTCTTTGGTGGCGTTCGCGTGGGCCACTTTCTGTGTCGAGGCAGTCGGCCCCGCTGGAGGTGGTACGTCACGGTGTCAGGGAGGAGGACGAGCTCGTCCATCGCTACATGGATGCATTGGACGCCAGGTTCTCTAATACCTGGCAGGTTCTTCAGGGATCTCACCCGAGCTATGATCCTGTCATAGTTCCTTCTCTTTGGGTGTCCACCGCCTGCCGCACGAGACGTCAATTGGATCCACAGTAGTGATATTATATAATTAATAATATTTGAGATGTATTAGTGATAATATTTTTCGAGATGTATTCGAGATTATATGCGATAATATTCGAGACGATTTATTCGGGATTATATTCAATGATGCATATTATGTACTATGATTCAGTTTTCCTTATTGATTGCATGCATTCTAATTTGAATACTAAATTGTTTTATCTTTCTTCCGGGTTAGTTAAATAAAAGCTATGGACAATACCGGCAGAGAAGGATAAGAGACTCTGTTCAACATCATACGCTCCACGAGCCCAGAGCATGAACATGAAGATGATGATGGCTTGCAATATCTGAACAATTCCGGTGAGGGTTGTATGTTTGATGAAGACAAAAGAATAGATGAATTCAACAACGATGTTGATGAATAAAATGTTCTTCAATAAAAAAGACCGGTGAGGTATATTTATTATATAAGCCATCCGGTGATCATTACATGTCTTAATTGAGTTGTATACGTATTAACGAGTCGATCTTTCTTCTTTTAGGCCTCCGGATCGAGCAAATCTTCTACAAGCGACAGGGTAGTTCGAGGCCTGGCCAGAAATTTGGACCCTGGCGTAAAGTTTAACATCGATTCCATCAATACATCAACTGGCGAACCGCTTGAACCTAAGAAAAATGCGACCAAGTTCAAGAATCAATGCGGAGTTATTGTCAGGGACCAAATCCCGATCTCCACACAAGAATGGAAAAAGCCAGCAAAAGGAGATCGAGAAGGAGTTACTTTTGTCGATGAAAGAGCAAAAGACGTGCTTTGGACCGAGCTAATGTCACATTTCACACTACCAGATAACTTGACAGATGCAGATCCAAAGAAAGTCAGAATCTGTGCTCTTAAAAAGATGGCGATCGCATTCAACACCTTCAAGAAAAATGCATGGGCTGCATACGTCAAAGCAAACAAGACGACTCCAAAATTCAAGGGAGCACTGGTGAAGGCAAAAGATCACTGGGACGATTTCGTGAAGTTCAAGGAATCGGAACTAGCTAAGGAACGGTCGAGAAAGAACAAGATTAATGCTGCGAAAAAGGAGTGGCACCATACTCTGCGGCCATGTGGCTACCAGACGGCTCTGCCTAAGTGGGATCAATCTGAAAAAGATATGATTAGTGCAGGGGTCACTCCAGTTATAGTGACCTGGCCCCCGAGGTGCAGGACATGGTTTTATGCGCATGGGGGGAAGTTGGACCCAAAGACTGGGGCTATTATGGTGAAGGCAAGTCTTAAAAATGTGATAGACGAAATTCTGATGAAAATAGAAGAAGCTCGAACGGGGGTGTTCACGCCGAACAGAGAGGACGACGAGCTTACGTGCGCCCTGAAGAATCCTAAACACCCGGGAACAACACGAGGGAAAGGCGTTGTTCCGTGATTTGAGGGGTTTGCTGGTTGGAACGACAACTACAGAAGTCATGCGAGAAAGAAGATGCAGGAGGAGCGGAAGAAGAAGGAGGAAGCACTCCGCCTTGAAGACCTACAATCAAAGCACGTGGAGTTGGAATCCAGAGTTAGGCGGCAGCAGGAGCAGATCGACTCACTCAGCCAGGAAAGGGCGTCTCAGCGGCAGCATGACAAGATCGATCCAGCATTTGATACCACTGTCCCATCTATGCCGAGAAGCAGCGTGGGTTCCACGCCGGCCGATATCGATGACGATGCACTCCTAGCTAGCTACCCTGTGTATGATATCAAAGATAGGACTAACTATGAGCTACATATGAAAGTGAAGAACTTATCCATGAAGGTGGAGGACGGATATGCTTTAGCAAATCCCCCAGAAGCAACCTTCCATT
This sequence comes from Hordeum marinum, assembly GCA_022496015.1. Classification (NCBI taxonomy): domain Eukaryota; kingdom Viridiplantae; phylum Streptophyta; class Magnoliopsida; order Poales; family Poaceae; genus Hordeum; species Hordeum marinum. Next base: position 473,947,310 of record CM039676.1, read on the forward strand.
GCAATCCCATTCTAACTGGCTATGCTTGTTTCAGGGTTAATGAAGTGATTGTTGGGGAACGTCGCATGGGAACCAAAAAATTTCCTACGCACACGCAAACCTATCCATGGTGATGAGCATCTACGAGAGGGAGAGTGGATCTACGTACCCTTGTAGATCGCTAAGCGGGAAGCGTTAAGAAACGCGGTTGGTGTAGTCGAACTTCTTCGCGATCCAAATCGCCGAGCGTCCCGCGATCCAATCACGAACCGTCCCGCGAACACATCATGATCCGTCCCACGAACTCATCACGATCCGTCTCACGATCTTGATCATGATCTGTCCCACGAACTCATCACGATTTGTTCCGTGATCACATCACGAACCGTCTCGCGATCTCGATCACGGTCCTTCCGATCTAGCGCCGAACGGACGACACCTCCGCGTTCAGCACACGTGCAGCTTGATGACGATATCCACCATCTCGATCCGGTGAGAGGAGGTGGAGAGGAGAGAGAGTTCACCGGCAGCGTGACGGCGCTCCGGTGATGGTGGTGGAGCAATTCCGGCAGGGCTTCGCCTAAGCGCTGCAGAAAACCGATCTAGAGGAGAAACTATGCACCGGTGTAACGGGTAGCACGTGGCCGGAAATTCTGTCCAAAAACCACCCAATACACTAGTATATATAGGAGGAGAGGAGAGGAGAGGCAGCCAAGGCCTTTGGGTCGTCCGAAATAGGAGGTGGGAAGCAATCCTACTTCACCTCCAATCCTAGTTGGAGTAGGATTGCCTCCTATTGGCTGATTCCACTTTTTGCTTTAGGACTTTCTCTCCTGCACCATGGGCCTTTGTGGCTGTTTTCCCAGCCCATTAAGGGCTGGTTATTATTCTCCCACAGCCCATGGACCTCTTGGGGTCGAAATACCCCTCCCGGAGGCCTCCCGGTACACTACCGGCACTCCCGGTACACTACCGATGAGCCCGAAACTTTTCCGGAAACCAAACTGGGACTTCCTATATATGAATCTTTACCCCCGGACCATTCCGGAGCTCCTCGTGACGTCCGGGATCTCATCCGGGACTCCAAACAAACTTCGGTCACCACCATACATAACTCTACACTACCGAAACGTCACCGAACCTTAAGTGTGCAGACCCTGCGGGTTCGAGAACTATGTAGACATGACCGAGACACCTCTACGGTCAATAACCAATGGCGGGACCTGGACATCCACATTGGTTCCTACATATTCTACGAAGATCTTTATCGGTCGAACCTCTATGTCAAGGATTCAGTTAATCCCGTATAACGTTCCCTTTGTTCTTCGGTATGTTACTTGCCCGAGATTCGATCGTCGGTATCTCCATACCTAGTTCAACCTCGTTACCGGAAATTCTCTTTACTCGTTCCGTAATACAAGATCCCGCAACTAACAATTAGTCACATTGCTTGCAAGGCTTATTGTGATGTTGCATTACCGAGTGGGCCCCGAGATACCTCTCCGTCACACGGAGTAACAAATCCCAGTCTCGATCCATGCCAACTCAACAGACACCATCGGAGATACCTGTAGAGCACCTTTATAGTCACCCAGTTACGTTGCGTCGTTTGATACACACAAGGCACTCCTCCGATATCTGTGAGTTCCATGATCTCATGGTCATAGGAACACATACTTGACATGCGGAAAACAGTAGCAATAAACTGACACGATCATATGCTACGTTTGCAGTTTGGGTCTTGTCCATCACATCATTCTCCTAATGATGTGACCCCGTTATCAAATGACATCTCATGTCCATGGCTAGGAAACCTTAACCATCTTTTGATCAACGATCTAGTCTATTAGAGGCATACTAGGGACATGGTTTTGTCTATGTATCGACACATGCATCTAAGTCTCTGATTAATACAATTATAGCATGGATAATAAACGATTATCATGAACAAGGAAATATGATAATAACTAATTTATTATTGCCTCTAGGGCATATTACCAACAGTCTCCCACTTGCACTAGAGTCAATAATCTAGTTCACATCACCATGTGATTCGCATTGTTATGAATCTAACACCCAACGAGTTCTGGGGCTTGATCATGCTCTGCATGTGAGAGAGGTCTTATAGTCAACGGGTCTGTAACATTCAGATCCGTGTGCACTTTGCAAATACCTATGTCAAACTGTAAACACTGCTACCACACTCCGCTCGGTACTATTCCAAGTGGCTGCTCCACTATATGTATCTAGATTGCTACTACGAGTCATCCGGATTAGTGTTAAAGCTTGTATCGACGTAACTCCTTACGACGAACTCTTTATCACCTGCATAATCGAGAAACATCTTCTTAGTCTCTTAGTTACTGAGGATGATCTTGACCGCTATCCAGTGATCCACTCCTGGTTCACTCTTGTACCCCCTGATGGACTCATGGCAAGGCACACACAGGTGCGGTACACAGCATGGCACAATATAGAGCCTATGGCTAAGGCATAGGGGACGACGTTCGTCCTTTCTCTTTCTTCTGCCGTTGTCGAGCTTTGAGTCTCACTCAACTTTCACACCTTACAAATTAGGCGAGAACTCTTTCTCTGACTGATCCATTTTGAACTCTTTCAAAATCTTTCAAGGTATGAACTCATTGAAAGTCTCATCGAGCATCTTGATCTATCTCCATAGATTTTGATGCTCAACAATTAGGTAGCTTCATCCAGGTCTTCCTTTGAAAATCACTTTCCAAATGACCGTTTTATGCTTTCCAGAAACTCTACATTATTTCTGATCAACAATATGTCATCCACATATACTTATCAGAAATTCTATAGTGCTCCCACTCACTTTATTGCAAATACAAGTTTCTCGTAAACTTTGTATAAACATCAAAACTTTGATCACCTCATCAAAGCGTATATTCCAACTCCGAGATGCTTGCTTTAGTCCATGGAAGGATCGCCGAAGCTTGCACACCTTTTAGCATCCTTAGGCCTGACAAAACCTTCTGGTTGTATCACATACAACCTTTCCTCAAGTAAACCGTTAAGGAAACGATGTTTTGACATCCATCTGCCAGATTTCATAATTGAAAACACAGCAACTGCTAACATAATTCCAACAGACTATAGCACCACTACGAGTGAGAAAGTCTCATCGTAGTCAACTCCTTGAACTTGTCACAAACATCTTTGCAACAAGTCGAGCTTTACAAATAGTGACATTCACCATTAGTGTTTGTCTTCATTTTAAAGATCCATTTGTACTCAACGACCTGCCGTCCTACGAGCAAGTCTACCAAAGTCTACACTTGGTTTTCATACATGGATCCTATCTCGGATTTCATGGCCTCCAACCATTTGTCGGAATCCGGGCCCATCATCGCTTCTCCATAGCTCGTAGGTTCATCGTTTGTCCAACAACATGACCTCCAAGACAGGGTTGTCGTACCGCTTAGGAGCAGTACACATCCTTGTCGACCTACGAAGTTCGATAGTAACTTGATCCTGAAGCTTCATGATCATCATCATTAACTTCCTCTTCAACTAACGTAGGCTTCACAGAAACAACATCCTGCGCTACGCTACTCTCTAGTTGAACAAAGTTTAAACAACCTCATCAAGTTCTATCTTCCTCCCACTTAATTCTTTCGAGAGAAACTTTTCCTCGAGAAAGGATCCGTTTTAGTAACAAACACTTTGCACTTGGATCTGAGATAGAAGGTTCACCCAACTGATCTTAGGGTATTCTATGAAGATGCATTTGTCCGCCTTGGGTTCGACCTCATTAGGTGAAAACATTTTCCACACAAGTGTCGCAGCCCCAAGTATTAAGAAATGACAGCTTAGGTTTCTATCAAACCATAATTCACATGGTGTCATCTCAACGGATTTAGATGGTGCCCTATTTAAAGTGAATGTAGTTGTCTCTAATGCATAACCCCAAAACTATAGTAGTAAAACGACAAGAGACATCATAGCACGCACCATGTCCAATAGAGCATAACTATGATGTTCGCACACACCATCACACTATGGTGTTCCAGGTGGCGTTTAGTTGTGAAACAACTTTCACATTGTCTTAAGTTGTATGCCAAACTCGTGACTCAGATATTCACCTCCACGATCATATCGCAGTCATTTTTATCTTCTTGTCACGATGATCTTTAAACTTCACTCTGAATTTGCTTGAACCTTTCAAACGATTCAGACTTGTGTTTCATTAAGTAAATATACACTATATCTACTCAAATCATCAGTGAAGGTAAGAAAATAACGATATCCACTGCACGCTACAAGACTCACTAGATTGCATACATCAACATGTATCATTTCCAATGAATCACTTGCCTGCTCCATCCAACGGGGTCCGTTAGTCATCTTGCCCAAGAGGCATGGTTCGCATGTCTCAACCGATTCGAAATCGAATGAGTCCAAATATCCATCACCATGGAGTTTCTTCATGCGCTTTATACCAATATGACATTTTGCGGCAGTGCCACAAGTATGTGGTACTATCATTATTTAACTTTGTATCTTTTGACATCAATGTTATGAACATGTGTATTACTACGATCAAGATTTCAACAAACCATTCTCACTGGGTGCATGACCATTGAAGGTATTATTCATGTAAACAGAATAACTATTATTCTCTGACTTAAATGAATAACCGTATTGCAACAAACATGATCTAATCATGTTCATGCTCAACGCAAAACACCAAATAACATTCATTTAGGTTCGTCACTAATCCTGAAGGTAGAGAGAGCGTGCGATGTTGATCACATCAACCTTGGAAACACTTCCAACACATATCGTCACCTCACCCTTAGCTAGTTCTCCGTTTATTCCGTAGCTTTTATTTCGAGTTACTAACATTTAGCAACCGAACCGGTATCCAATACCCAGGTGCTACTAAGAGTACTAGCAAGGTACACATCAATAACTCGTATATCAAATATACTTCTGTCGATGTTGCCAGCCTTCTTATCTACCAAGTATCTAGGGTTGTTCCGCTTCAGCGACCTCTCACCTCATAATAGAAGCACTTAGTCTCGGGTTTGAGTTCAACTTTGGGTTGCTTCACTGGAGCAGCAACTGACTTGCTATCCATGAAGTTTCCCTCCTTGCTCTTGCCCTTTTCGAAACTAGTGGTTTGATTAACCATCAACACTTGACGCTCCTTCTTGATTTCTACCTTCGCGGTGTCAAACATCACGAACAGCTCAGGGATCAATACTTCTATCCCTGGTGTATTATAGTTCATCACTAAGTTCTAATACCTTCAATGGTCATGCACCCAGTGAGCATGGTTTGTTGAATCTTGATCGTAGTAATACACATGTTTTTGATGCCAAAAGATACAAAGTTAATAATGATAGTACCACATACTTGTGGCAATGCCGCTAAATGTCATATTGGTATAAAGCGCATGAAGAAACTCCATGCTGATGGATCTTGGACTCATTCGATTTCGAATTGGTTGAGACATGTGAACCATGCCTTCTGGGCAAGATGACTAAGGACCCCGTTTTCCGGATTGATGGAGCGGGCGTGTGGTTTATTGGAAATGATACATGTTGATGTATGCAATCCAATGAGTCTTGTAAACATGCGGTGGATGTCGTTATTTTCTTACCTTCACTGATGATTTGAGTAGATATAGTGGATATTTAATTAACGAAACACAAGTCTGAATCATTTGAAAGGTTCAAGCAGATTCAGAGTGAAGTTTAAGATCATTGTGACAAGAAGATAAAGATGTCTACGATATGATCGTGGAGGTGAATATCTGAGTTACGAGTTTGGCATAAAACTTAGGACAATGTGAAAGTCATTTCACAACTCATGCCACCTGGAACACCATAGTGTGATGGTGTGTCCAAACGTCATAGTCGTGCTCTATTGGATATGGTGCTTGCTATGATGTCTCTTATCGATTTTCTACTATAGTTTTGGGGTTATGCATTAGAGACAACTACATTCACTTTAAATAGGGCACCATCTAAATCCGTTGAGATGACACCGTGTGAATTGTGGTTTGATAGAAACCTAAGCTGTCATTTCTTGATGTTTGGGGCTGCGACGCTTGTGTGGAAAAAATGTTTTCACCTAATAAGCTCGAACCCAAAGCGGACAAATGCATCTTCATAGAATACCCTAAGAACAGTTGGGTATACCTTCTATCTCAGATCCAAGTGCAAAGTGTTTGTTGCTAAAAATGGGTCCTTTCTCGAGAAAGAGTTTCTCTCAAGGATATGTACTACTCCTGAGCGATACGACAACCCTGTCTTGGAGGTCATATTGTTGGACAACGATGAACCTACGAGCTATGGAGAAGCGATGATGGGCCCGGATTCCGAAAAATGGTTAGAGGCCATGTAATCCGAGAAAAGGATCCATGTATGAAACCCAAGTATAGACTTTGGTAGACTTGCTCGTTGGACCGCAGGTCGTTGAGTACAAATGGATCATTAAAATGAAGACAGACGCTGATGGTAAATGTCACCATTTGTAAAGCTCGACTTGTTGCAAAGAAGTTTGTGACAAGTTCAAGGAGTTGACTGCGATGAGACTTTCTCACTCGTAGCGATGCTAAAGTGTGTTGGAATTATGTTAGCAGTTGCTGCATTTTTCAATTATGAAATCTGGCAGATAGATGTCAAAACATTGTTTCCTTAACGGTTTAATTGAGGAAAGGTTGTACGTGATACAACCAGAAAGTTTTATCAGTCCTAAGGATGCTAAAAGGTGAGCAAGCTTCGGTGCTCTTTCTATGGACTGAAGCAAGCATCTCGGAGTTGGAATATACACTTTGATGAGGTGATCAAAGTTTTTGAAATTTATACAAAGTTTACGAGAAACTTGTATTTATAATAAAGTGAGTGGGAGAACTACAGAATTTCTGATAAGTATATGTGGACGACATATTGTTGATTGGAAATAATGTAGAAATTCTGGAAAGCATAAACGGTTGTTTGAAAAGTGTTTTTCAAAGGAAGACCTGGATAAAGCTACCTAATTGTTAAGCATCAAGATCTATAGAGATAGATCAAGATGCTTGATGAGACTTTTAATGAGTACATACCTTGACAAGATTTTGAAAGGGTTCAAAATGGATCAGTCAGAGAAAGAGTTCTCACCTGATTTGTAAGGGGTGAAGTTGAGTGAGACTCAAAGCTCGACCACGACAGAAGAAAGAGAAAGGACGAACGTCGTCCGCTATACCTTAGCCATAGGCTCTGTACAGTATGCCATGCTGTGTACCGCACCTGTGTGTGCCTTACCATGAGTCCGTCAAGGGGTACAAGAGTGACCCAGGAGTGGATCACTGGACAACAGTCAAGATTATCCTTAGTAACTCAAAGACTAAGGAGATGTTTCTCGATTTTGGAGGTGATAAAGAGTTCGTCGTAAAGATTTACGTCGATGCAAGCTTTAACACCAATCTGGATGACTCGTAGTAGCAATCTGGATATGTATAGTGGAGCAGCCATTTGGAATAGTACCAAGTGGAGTGTGGTAGCAGTGTTTACGGTTTGATATAGAGATTTGCAAAGTACACATGGATCTGAATGTCGCAGACCCGTTGACTATAATACCTGTCTCACATGCAAAGCATGATCGAGCCCCAGAACTCATTAGGTGTTAGATTCATAACAATGTGAATCACATAGTGATGTGAACTAGATTATTGACTCTACTGCAAGTGGGAGACTGTTGGAAATATGCCCTATAGGCAATAATAAATTAGTTATTATCATATTTCCTTGTTCATGATAATTGTTTATTATCCATGCTATAATTGTGTTGATCGGAAACTCAGATACATGTGTGGATACATAGACAACACCATGTCCCTAGTATGCCTCTAGTAGACTAGCTCGTTGATCAAAAGATGGTTAAGGTTTCCTAGCCATGGACATGAGATGTCATTTGATAACGGGATCACATCATTAGGAGAATAATGTGATGGACAAGACCCAAACTACAAACGTAGCATATGATCGTGTCAGTTTATTGCTACTGTTTTCTGCATGTCAAGTATATGTTCCTATGACCATGAGATCATGCAACTCACGGATATCGGAGGAGTGCCTTGTGTGTATCAAACGTTGCAACGTAACTGGGTGACTATAAAGATGCTCTACAGGTATCTCCGAGGGTGTCTGTTGAGTTGGCATGGATCAAGACTGGGATTTGTTACTCCGTGTGACGGAGAGGTATCTCAGGGCCCACTCGGTAATGCAACATCACAATGAGCCTTGCAAGCAATGTCACTAAGTGTTAGTCATGGGATCTTGTATTACGGAATGAATAAAGAGACTATCCGGTAATGAGGTTGAACTAGGTATGGAGATACCGACGATCGAATCTCGGGCAAGTAACATACCGAAGAACAAAGGGAACGTCATACGGGATTAACTGAATCCTTGACATAGAGGTTCGACCGATAAATATATTTGTAGAATATGTAGGAACCAATATGGGCATCCAGGTCCCGCTATTGGTTATTGACCGTAGAGGTGTCTCGGTCATGTCTACATAGTTCTCGAACCCGCTGGGTCTGCACAGTTAAGGTTTGGTGATGTTTCGGTAGTATAGAGTTATGTATGGTGGTGACTGAAGGTTGTTCAGAGTCCCGGATGAGATACCGTATGTCACGAGGAGCTCCGGAATGGTTCGGAGGGAAAGATTCATATATAGGAAGTCCTATTTTGGTCGCCGGAAAAGTTTCGGGCTCATCGGTAGTGTACCGGGAGTGCTAGTAGTGTACCGGGAGACCATCGGGAGGGGTATTTCGACCCAAGAGGCTACATGGGCTGTGGGAGAGTAAATACCAGCCCTTAGTGGGCTGGTGGAAATCCCACACAAGGCCCATGAGGCTGGGAAGAAAAGCCCGAAGAGAAAAAGGTGGAAAAGGGCAAAAATAGGGTGAATCCTAGTCCTACTAGGATTGGAGGTGGATTCCACCTCTCCCACTTGTTTTGGCCGACCCAATTGATGGTCCTTTGAGGTCCAAGCCTCCTCCTCTCTTCCTCTTATATATACTAGAGGTTTTAGGGTTTTTTGGCACCAGATTTTAGCTACGTGTTGCCTATTCCTCTAGTGCATAGTTTCTCCTCTAGATCGGTTTTCTGCAGTGCTTAGGCGAAGCCCTGCCGGAATAGCTTCACCACCATCGCCGGAGAGCCTTCATGCTGCCGGAGAACTCTCCTACCTCTCCGCTCCCTCTTGCTGGATCAAGGAGGCAGAGATCGTCATTGAGCTATACGTGTGCTGAACGCGGAGGTGCCGTCCGTTCGGCGCTAGATCGGAAGGACCGTGATCAAGATCGCGAGACGGATCATGATGAGATCGCAGGACGGATCGTGATGAGATCGCAGGACGGATCATGATGAGTTCGCGGGACAGATCGTGATTGGATCGCGAGACGGTTCGTGATGAGATCGCGGAGATCGCGAAGACGTTCGACTACACCAACCGCGTTTCTTAACGCTTCCCGCTTAGCGATCTACAATGGTATTTAGATCCACTCTCCCTCTCATAGATGCTCATCACCATGGATAGATCTGCGTGTGCGTAGGAAATTTTTTGTTTCCCATGCAACGTTCCCCAACAATATCACCACGGGAATCCGCAAGTTGAGTGCCATAACGTATATCAAGTGAACCAATAAGATACCCCAATGTCACCTCAAGTATTCATACTGCAAGACATACATCATGTGTTCCCAAATCTGAACATTCAATCCGACATAACAAAACTTCAAAGGGTAAAGATTCAATTCATCACAATAAGAGTATAGAGGGGAGAAAAATCATATGATCCATCTATATTAACAAAACCCATGATATAGATCACGAGAGAGAAAGATTAAACACATAGCTACTGGTACAAACCATCAGCCCCGAGGGTGGACTACTCCCTCCTCATCGTGGTGGCCACCGGGATGATGAAGATGGCCACCGGAGATGATTCCCCCCTTCGACAGGGTACCGGAACGGGGTCTAGATTGGTTTTCGGTGGCAACAGAGCCTTGCGGCGGCGGAACTTCTGATCTAGGGCTCTCCCGAAGGGTTTCGGAATATGTGGGAATTTATAGTGCAAAGAGGCGGTGCGGGAGGCCACCAAGGTGGGCACAACCCACCTGGGTGCGCCAGGGGGCCCAGGCGCGCCCTGGTGGGTTGTGCCCCCCTCGGGGCACCCCCAGGTGCATCTCTAGCCCATTGGATTCCTTCTGGTCCAAAAAAAATCTCCAAAAAGTTTCATGGTGTTTGGACTCCATTTGACATTCATTTCCTGCGATGTAAAAAACAAGCAAAAAAACAGCAACTGGCACTGGGCACTGGGTCAATAGGTTAGTCCCAAAAAATGACATAAAATTGCTATAAAATGATTGTAAAATATCCAAGAATGATAAAATAACAACATGAATACTTCATAAATTATAGATACGTTGGAGATGTATCATTTACCTTAATGATCTTTAGTAGTTGCGGATGCTTGCTAGAGTTCCAATCATAAGTGCATATGATCCAAGTAGAGAAAGTATGTTAGCTTATGCCTCTCCCTCATATAAAATTGCAATAATGATTTCCGATCTTGTTAACAATTGCCTAGGATAATTCCGCACACCGACCCATCATTATTCCACACTCGCTATTTGTAATATATTGTAATATTATGATAACAACACCTATATTTATATTTTATTTCTCTGATATCATGCAAAGCTATCCTCTTCATACCCACAACGTAGTTTTATTTCTCGTTTCTAGATGGAAGCAAACGTTCGGTGTACGTAGAGTCGTATCAGTGGCAGATAGGTTGAGAGAATATTGATCTTACCTTTAGCTCCTTGTGGGTTCGACACTCCATACTTATCACTTCCACCTTTGTAAATTGCTACGATGATTCCTTGCACTTGGGGATTATCAATGAGATCGCGGGACGGATCATGATTGGATCGTGAAGACGTTCGACTACATCAACCATGTTTCTTAACGCTTCCCGCTTAGCGATCTACAAGGGTTCCACTCTCCCTCTCGTAGATACTCATCACCATGGATAGATCTTGCATGTGCGTAGGAATTTTTTTGTTTCCCATGCAATATTCCCCAACAATATACACCTATCTAACCACTAATTGATCGTTCATGATTTGAAACCCTGGGCAAGCATACTTAGGAGGTTGTCTTCGCCGGCTGTTGTTGAGCAGTCTTCAGGCGGTGACATCGACATGCTCAGTCACGAGCCGCTCGCGTCACGTCAGAGAACCCTTAATGCCATGCAGGAGTTGGATGACTCCCTGATGAAGGAGAATGACAAAATTATCTATGACAATGCTATTGTCTACGATAAGATTTATAGTCTCGAAGGTCAGATCACGACACTAAACCTAGAGATAACTAAGATCAATAAGGACATAGAAGTCCTGAAGGTCTAGAGGACTCAGCTGAAGACGGAGAAAGCGCATTACATCAAGGAGGGTCAGACAAACAGGAATAAGCTTCATGAGATGAAGTTAGTCCTTAGAAAAAACTAGCTAGCTAGGTACTGTCGATCAAGAAAGGGAAAGATCGATATGTACATTGTCAGAAATAATTGGTACTTTCCTTTTGTGAATGAAATGTTCAGTATCTTTTGTGAATGAAATGTTTGATATTTTTTATTAACTAAATATGACAGTGCAGGCGTGCGGCTCTATCCAACGCAAGCAGGTGTTCAAAATACTGTTGGCGTCGTCTCCAACGCCACCAGTATAAAGTGGAAACTGTTGGAAATATGCCCTAGAGGCAATAATTAATTATTTATTATCATATTTCCTTGTTCATGATAATCGTTTATTATCCATGCTATAATTGTATTGATCGAAGACTTAAATGCATGTGTGGATACATAGACAAAACCATGTCCCTAGTATGCCTCTAATGGACTAGCTCGTTGATCAAAGGATGGTTAAGGTTTCCTAGCCATGGACATGAGATGTCATTTGATAACGGGATCACATCATTAGGAGAATGATGTGATGGATAAGACCCAAACTACAAACATAGCATATGATCGTGTCAGTTTATTGCTACTGTTTTCTGCATGTCAAGTATATGTTCCTATGACCATGAGATCATGCAACTCACGGATATCGGAGGAGCGCCTTGTGTGTATCAAACGTCGCAACGTAACTGGGTGACTATAAAGGTGCTCTACAGGTATCTCCGATGGTGTCTGTTGAGTTGGCATGGATCGAGACTGGGATTTGTTACTCCGTGTGACGGAGAGGTATCTCAGGGCCCACTCGGTAATACAACATCACAATGAGCCTTGCAAGCAATGTGACTAATTGTTAGTTGCGGGATCTTGTATTATGGAACGATTAAAGAGACTTGCCGGTAACGAGGTTGAACTAGGTATGGAGATACCGACGATCGAATCTCGGGCAAGTAACATACCGAAGAACAAAGGGAACGTTATACGGGATTAACTGAATCCTTGACATAGAGGTTCGACCGACAAAGATCTTCGTAGAATATGTAGGAACCAATGTGGACGTCCAGGTCCCGCCATTGGTTATTGACTGTAGAGGTGTCTCGGTCATGTCTACATAGTTCTCGAACCCGCAGGGTCTGCACACTTAAGGTTCGGTGACGTTTTGGTAGTGTAGAGTTATGTATAGTGGTGACCGAAGGTTGTTCGGAGTCCCGGATGAGATCCCGGACATCACGAGGAGCTCTGGAATGGTTCGGAGGTAAAGATTCATATATAGGAAGTCCCAGTTTGGTTTCCGGAAAAGTTTCGGGCTCATCGGTAGTGTACCGGGAGTATCGGTAGTGTACCGGGAGTGCCGGTAGTGTACCGGGGGACCTCCGGGAGGGGTATTTCGACCCCAAGAGGTCCATGGGCTGTGGGAGAATAATAACCAGCCCTTAGTGGGCTGGGAAAACAGCCACAAAGGCCCATGGCGCAGGAGAGAAAGTCCTAAAGCAAAAAGTGGAAAATCAGCCAATAGGAGGCAATCCTACTCCAACTAGGATTGGAGGTGAAGTAGGATTGCTCCCACCTCCTATTTCGGCCGACCCAAAGGCCTTGGCTGCCTCTCCTCTCCTCTCCTCCTATATATACTAGTGGATTGGATGGTTTTTGGACAGAATTTCCGGCCACGTGCTACCCGTTCCACCGGTGCATAGTTTCTCCTCTAGATCGGTTTTCTGCAGCGCTTAGGCGAAGCCCTGCCGGAATTGCTCCACCACCATCACCGGAGCGCCGTCACGCTGCCGGTGAACTCTCTCTCCTCTCCACCTCCTCTTGCTGGATCAAGACGGTGGAGATCGTCATCAAGCTGCACGTGTGCTGAACGCGGAGGTGCCGTCCGTTCGGCGCTAGATCGGAAGGACCGTGATCGAGATCACGAGACGGGTCGTGATGAGATTGCGGAACAGATCATGATGAGTTCGCGGGACAGATCGTGATCAAGATCGTGAGACGGATTGTGATGAGATCGCGGGACGGATCGTGATGAGTTCGCGGGACAGATCGTGATCAAGATCATGAGACGGATTGTGATGAGATCGCGGGACGGATCGTGATGAGTTCATGGGACGGATCGTGATTGGATCACGGGACGGATCGTGATGAGATCGCGGGATACTCGGCGATTTGGATCACGAAGAGGTTCGACTACACCAACCGCGTTTCTTAACGCTTCCCGCTTAGCGATCTACAAGGGTATGTAGATCCACTCTCCCTCTCGTAGATGCTCATCACCATGGATAGGTTTGCGTGTGCGTAGGAAATTTTTTGTTTCCCATGCGACGTTCCCCAACAGTGGCATCATGAGCTAGGTTGATGGTTCTATGAGATCTCGAGTAGAACACAAAAGGTTTGTGGGCGTTGATGCTTAGATTGCTTCCTCCCTTGGTCGGATTTTGGTTCAGCGGGATTGTGAGATGAAGCGGCCCGGACCAACATTACTCGTACGCTTACGAGAGACCGGTTCCCTCGATGCAACTTGTTGCTTAGATGGCTTGCGGGTGACAGTTTCTCTCACTTTAGTTGGATCGGATCCGACAAAGGCGGTCCTTGAGAAGGTTGAAAAGCAATCTATGTATCACCGTTGTGGTTTATGCGTAGGTGAGAATCGTTCTTGCTAGATACCCGTAGCAGCCACGTAAAACTTGCAACAACAATTAGAGGACGTCTAACTTGTTTTTGCAGGGTATGTTGTGATATGATATGGCCAATTACATGATGTGATATATGTGATGTATGAGATGATCATGTGATGTATAGATTATCACGACTTGCATGTCGATGAGTACGGCAACCGGCAGGAGCCATAGGGTTGTCTTTAATTATTGTATGACCTGCGTGTCAATCATTAAGCGCTATGTAATGCTTTACTTTATCGCTACGGTAGCAATAGTAGTAGAAGCATGCAGGGCGTGACAACCCCGATGGCGACACGTTGATGGAGATCATGGTGTCATGCCGGTGACGATGGAGATCATGCCGGTGCTTTCTAGATGGAGATCAAAAGCACAAGTTCATGGCCATATCATGTCACTTATGATTTGCATGTGATGTTAATACTTTTTATGCACCTTGTTTTGCCTAGGACGACGGTAGCATTATAAGGTGATCCCTCACTTAATTTCAAGATAAATTGTGTTCTCCCCGAGTGTGCACCGTTGCGAAAGTTCGTCGTGTTGAGACACCACGTGATGATCGGGTGTGATAGACTCTACGTTCACATACAACGGGTGCAAGCCAGATTTGCACGTGCAGAACACTCGGGTTAAACTTGACGAGCCTAGCATGTACAGACATGGCCTCGGAACACAAGAGACCGAAAGGTCGAGCATGAGTCATATAGTGGATATGATCAACATAATGATGTTCACCATTGAAGCCACCTTAACTCACGTGATGATCGGACTTGAGTTGGTGAATTTGGATCATGTATCACTCGAATGACCCGAGGGATGTCAATTTGAGTGGGAGTTCTTAATTAATATGATTAATTGAACTCATTATCATGAACATAGTCAAAGTGTCTTTGCAAATTATGTTGTAGATTACTAGCTCGTGCTGTAGCTCCCTTGTATTTTTATATGTTCCTAGAGAAATAGAGTTGAAAGATGTTGGTAGCAATATTGCGGACTGGGTCCGTGATCTGAGGATTATCCTCATTGCTGCACAGAAGGCTTATGTCCTTAATGCACTGCTCGGTGCGCCTCCCCCTCTAGCGTCGTCTATAGATGTTGTGAACATCTGACAGGCACGTTTAGATGACTACTTGATAGTTTAGTGCGTCATGCATTACGGCTTAGAATTGAGGCTCGGAAACGTTTTGAACGTCACGGAACATATGAGATGTTCTAGGAGCAGAGATTGTGATCTCAGGCTCGTGCCTGTGTTGCGAGATATGAGATCTCCAACAAGATTCTTTGCCTGTAAGATGAAGGAGAATAGCTCAATCGTTGAGCATGTACTCAGATTGTCTGGGTACTACAATCGCTTGAATCAAGTGGGAGTTGATCTTCCAGATAAGATAGTGATTGATATAGTTCTCCAAGTCACTGTCACTAAAGCTACTAGAACTTAGTGATGAACTATAATACACCAGGGATAGAAGTATTGATCCCTGAGCTGTTCGCGATGTTTGACACCGCGAAGGTAGAAATCAAGAAGGAGCGTCAAGTATTGATGGTTAATCAAACCACTAGTTTCGAAAAGGGCAAGAGCAAGGAGGGAAACTTCATGGATAGCAAGTCAGTTGCTGCTCCAGTGAAGCAACCCAAAGTTGAACTCAAACCCGAGACTAAGTGCTTCTATTATGAGGTGAGAGGTCGCTGAAGCGGAACAACCCTAGATACTTGGTAGATAAGAAGGCTGGCAACATCGACAGAAGTATATTTGATATACGAGTTATTGATGTGTACCTTGCTAGTACTCTTAGTAGCACCTGGGTATTGGATACCGGTTCGGTTGCTAAATGTTAGTAACTCGAAATAAAAGCTACGGAATAAACGGAGAACTAGCTAAGGGTGAGGTGACGATATGTGTTGGAAGTGTTTCCAAGGTTGATGTGATCAACATCGCACGCTCTCTCTACCTTCAGGATTAGTGACGAACCTAAATAAATGTTATTTGGTGTTTTGCGTTGAGCATGAACATGATTAGATCATGTTTATTGCAATACGGTTATTCATTTAAGTTAGAGAATAATGGTTATTCTGTTTACATGAATAATACCTTCAATGGTCATGCACCCAGTGAGAATGGTTTGTTGAAATCTTGATCGTAGTATTACACATGTTCATAACATTGATGTCAAAAGACACAAAGTTAATAATGATAGTACCACATACTTGTGGCACTGCCGCTAAATGTCATATTGGTATAAAGCGCATGTAGAAACTCCATGCTGATGGATATTTGGACTCATTCGATTTCGAATCGGTTGAGACATGCGAACCATGCCTCTTGGGCAAGATGACTAAAGGACCCCGTTGGATGGAGCGGGCAAGTGATTCATTGGAAATGATACATGTTGATGTATGCAATCTAGTGAGTCTTGTAGCGTGCAGTGGATATCGTTATTTTCTTACCTTCACTGATGATTTGAGTAGATATAGTGTATATTTACTTAATGAAACACAAGTCTGAATCGTTTGAAAGGTTCAAGCAAATTCAGAGTGAAGTTTAAAGATCATCGTGACAAGAAGATAAAAATGACTGCGATGTGATCGTGGAGGTGAATATTTGAGTCACGAGTTTGGCATACAACTTAAGACAGTGTGAAAGTTGTTTCACAACTAAACGCCACCTGGAACACCATAGTGTGATGGTGTGTCCGAACATCATAGTTATGCTCTGTTGGACATGGTGCGTAATATGATGTCTCTTGTCGTTTTACTACTATAATTTTGGGGTTATGCATTAGAGACAACTACATTCACTTTAAATAGGGCACCATCTAAATCCGTTGAGATGACACCATGTGAATTATGGTTTGATAGAAACCTAAGCTGTCATTTCTTAATATTTTGGGATGTGATACTTGTGTGGAAAATGTTTTCACCTAATGCGGTCGAACCCAAGGCGGACAAATTGCATCTTCATAGAATACCCTAAGATCAGTTGGGTGAACCTTTCAGATCCTAGTGCAAAATGTTTGTTGCTTAAACGGATCCTTTCTCGAGGAAATGTTTCTCTCGAAAGAATTGAGTGGGAGGAAGATAGAACTTGATGAGGTTGTTGAACCTTTGTTCAACCAGAGAGTAGCGCAGCGCAGAAAGATGTTTCTGTGAAGCCTACGTTAGTTGAAGAGGAAGTTAATGATGATGATCATGAAGCTTCAGGATCAAGTTACTATCGAAATTTGTAGGTCGACAAGGATGTGTACTGCTCCTAAGTGGTACGACAACTCTGTCTTGGAGATCATGTTGTTGGACAACGATGAACCTACGAGCTATGGAGAAGCGATGATGGGCCCTGATTCCGACAAATGGTTAGAGGCCATGAAATCCTAGATAGGATCCATGTATGAAAACCAAGTGTAGACTTTGGTAGACTTGCTCGTTGGACGGCAGGTCGTTGAGTACAAATGGATCTTTAAAATGAAGACAGACACTGATGGTGAATGTCACTATTTGTAAAGCTCAACTTGTTGCAAAGATGTTTGTGACAAGTTCAAGGAGTTGACTACGATGAGACTTTCTCACTCGTAGTTGTGCTAAAGTCTATTGGAATTATGTTAGCAGTTGCTGTGTTTTCAATTATGAAATCTGGCAGATGGATGTCAAAACATCGTTTCCTTAACGGTTTACTTGAGGAAAGGTTGTATGTGATACAACCAGAAGGTTTTGTCAGGCCTACGGATGCTAAAAGGTGTGCAAGCTTCGGTGATCCTTCCATGGACTGAAGCAAGCATCTCGGAGTTGGAATATACGCTTTGATGAGGTGATCAAAGTTTTGATGTTTATACAAAGTTTACGAGAAACTTGTATTTGTAATAAAGTGAGTGGGAGCACTATAGAATTTCTGATAAGTATATGTGGATGACATATTGTTGATCAGAAATAATGTAGAGTTTCTGGAAAGCATAAAATGGTCATTTGGAAAGTGATTTTCAAAGGAAGACCTGGATAAAGCTACCTAATTGTTGAGCATCAAAATCTATAGAGATAGATCAAGATGCTTGATGAGACTTTCAATGAGTGTATACCTTGACAAGATTTTGAAAGAGTTCAAAATGGATCAGTCAGAGAAATAGTTCTCGTCTGATTTGTAAGGTGTGAAGTTGAGTGAGACTCAAAGCTCGACAACGGCAGAAGAAAGAGAAAGGACGAACGTCGTCCCCTATGCCTTAGCCATAGGCTCTATATTATGCCATGCTGTGTACCGCACCTATGTGTGCCTTGCCATGAGTCTGTCAAGGGGTACAAGAGTGGTCCAGGAGTGGATCACTAGACAGCGGTCGGAATTATCCTTAGTAACCAGAGGACTAAGGAAATGTTTCTTGATTGTGGAGGTGATAAAGAGTTCGTCGTAAAGAGTTACGTCGATGCAAGCTTTAACACCTATCCGGATGACTAGTAGTAGCAATCTGGATACGTATAGTGGAGCAGCCATTTGGAAATAGTACCAAGTGGAGTGTGGTAGCAGTGTTTACGGTTTGACATAGAGATTTGCAAAGTACACACGGATCTGAATATCGCAGACCCGTTGACTATAAGACCTCTCTCACATGCAAAGCATGATCGAGCCCCAAAACTCATTGGGTGTTAGATTCATAACAATGCGAATCACATGGTGATGTGAACTAGATTATTGACTCTAGTGCAAGTGGGAGACTGTTGGAAATATGCCCTAGAGGCAATAATAAATTAGTTATTATCATATTTCCTTGTTCATGATAATCTTTTATTATCCATGCTATAATTGTATTGATCGGAGACTTGAATGCATGTGTGGATACATAGACAAAACCATGTCCCTAGTATGCCTCTAATGGGCTACCTCGTTGATTAAAGGATGGTTAAGGTTTCCTAGCCATGGACATGAGATGTCATTTGATAACGGGATCACATCATTAGGAGAATGATGTGATGGATAAGACCCAAACTACAAACATAGCATATGATCGTGTCAGTTTATTGCTACTGTTTTCTGCATGTCAAGTATATGTTCCTATGACCATGAGATCATGCAACTCACGGATATCGGAGGAGTGCCTTGTGTGTATCAAACGTCGCAACGTAACTGGGTGACTATAAAGGTGCTCTACAGGTATCTCCGATGGTGTCTGTTGAGTTGGCATGGATCGAGACTGGGATTTGTTACTCCGTGTGACGGAGAGGTATCTCAGGGCCCACTCGGTAATATAACATCACAATGAGCCTTGCAAGCAATGTGACTAATTGTTAGTTGCGGGATCTTGTATTATGGAACGAGTAAAGAGACTTGCCGGTAACAAGGTTGAACTAGGTATGGAGATACCGACGATCGAATCTCGGGCAAGTAACATACCGAAGAACAAAGGGAACGTTATACGGGATTAACTGAATCCTTGACATAGAGGTTCGACCGATAAATATCTTCGTAGAATATGTAGGAACCAATGTGGACGTCCAGGTCCCGCCATTGGTTATTGACTGTAGAGGTGTCTCGGTCATGTCTACATAGTTCTCGAACCCGCAGGGTCTGCACACTTAAGGTTCGGTGACGTTTCGGTAGTGTAGAGTTATGTATGGTGGTGACCGAAGGTTGTTCGGAGTCCCGGATGAGATCCCGGACATCACGAGGAGCTCCGGAATGGTCCGGAGGTAAAGATTCATATATAGGAAGTCCCAGTTTGGTTTCCGGAAAAGTTTCGGGCTCATCGGTAGTGTACCGGGAGTATCGGTAGTGTACCGGGAGTGCCGGTAGTGTACCGGGGGACCTCCGGGAGGGGTATTTCGACCCCAAGAAGTCCATGGTCTGTGGGATAATAATAACCAGCCCTTAGTGGGCTGGGAAAACATCCACAAAGGCCCATGGCGCAGGAGAGAAAGTCCTAAAGCAAAAAGTGGAAAATCAGCCAATAGGAGGCAATCCTACTCCAACTAGGATTGGAGGTGAAGTAGGATTGCTCCCACCTCCTATTTCGGCTGACCCAAAGGCCTTGGCTGCCTCTCCTCTCCTCTCCACCTATATATACTAGTGGATTGGGTGGTTTTTGGACAGAATTTCCGGCCACGTGCTACCCGTTCCACCGGTGCATAGTTTCTCCTCTAGATCGGTTTTCTTCAGCTCTTAGGCGAAGCCCTGCCGGAATTGCTCCACCACCATCACCGGAGCACCATCACGCTACCGGTGAACTCTCTCTCCTCTCCACCTCCTCTTGCTGGATCAAGACGGTGGAGATTGTCATCAAGCTGCATGTGTGCTGAACGCGGAGGTACCGTCCGTTCGGCGCTAGATCGGAAGGACCGTGATCGAGATCACGAGACGGGTCGTGATGAGATTGCGGAACGGATCGTGATGAGTTCGCGGGACAGATCGTGATCAAGATCGTGAGACGGATTGTGATGAGATCGCGGGACGGATCGTGATGAGTTCATGGGACGGATCGTGATTGGATCGCAGGACGGATCGTGATGAGATCGCGGGATACTCGGCGATTTGGATCACGAAGATGTTCGACTACACCAACTGCGTTTCTTAACGCTTCCCGCTTAGCGATCTACAAGGGTATGTAGATCCACTCTCCCTCTCGTAGATGCTCATCACCATGGATAGGTTTGCGTGTGCGTAGGAAAATTTTTGTTTCCCATGCGACGTTCCCCAACAGAAACTGCGTACGCATGCATAACTCATCAATTACATTACTATAAACCTCGAGTAATAAGGGAAACTGAATATGCACAAGACAGTAACACTCACTTGAAGTTGTAAGGAAAGAGTATTGTCCCTTTGTTTTGTTTTTTAAGCAACGATTCTAGCAAGTTCTCCTCGGTTTGTGTGGGATAATGTTTAAAATTATGCTCATGTATGACATCTGGGTTAATGAATCCAATGTCATACATTTGTGCTTTTCTACATTCGAGGATCTTCAATCTGCATAATATAGTAGTGAGGATAATTATATATCCATGCAATGAAAGAGCTGAGCTATATACATAGAGAGACTTAATTACAGAAGTAGTACTTACAAACAGTAGCAAGTCACGATTGTTTTGTCGATGGCCTTCTGATTGTATAACTACCATATCTCCTCAAATTCAATATTCAACATTTCAGTTGCAACGAGGTCGTACTCCTCTTTAACTGACAGTACCAAAGAATCCTTCCGAGACTCGTGGAAGCTTTGCATGTACCATTCATGGAATCTTCGCATCATCGTTGATAGAGGAGGATGATCGGGTTTGATGAGAGGATGCCCATACCGGTATTTGAATTCGTCCACCTCCAACGGTTGAATTCGAAACAGTACATCATCCCTCATGTAATCACCAAGATTGGTACCGGGCACCATCCCCGGATGATCATCGGCGATATTGCTAGACACCTTGAGCGGGGGGCATGATTGGTTCGCCTGTTCACTGAGCTAGGGAAAATTTTCCCACTTCTTCGTTCTGCTAACTTTGCATCACTGGAAGTACTTCCCGATCGCCGCACATCTTGATATGTCTTTTTAAGAGTGCAAACATAGTTGGAATCCGACGGAGGCGATGGTGGTCGCTTAAGGGCATCGATAGTGCGCATCGCTTTCACCGGATCTATCTTCTCCTTCGGAGGTGGAGTTTTCTTTTCAAAATGGGCCCTCACTTCGGCCTGAGATATCTCCTTGTTTTCAGACTCGGTCCTCTCATATGGTAACTTTTCCAGAGGCTTGAGAGATGGACCGTATCTGTATCCCCTGCTGACTATGCTTGTATTGCTAGCCGCCGGAGCGGCGGCGGCTCCCTTCCGTCGTTGCTTACTAGGCGCCGGAGGAGCCACAACGGCAGCGTGTCTTTTGCCATTGCCGACGAGGCTGAGGAGGAGGCGTACTGCTCCGACGTGCCGGAGTAGGCGAAGGAGGAGGCGGAGTGCCCCCACGCATCGGAGGAGACGGAGAAGGAGGCGGTGTGCCCTGATCACTCGCCGGAGGAGGAGGAGGAGGAGCCGGAGTGCCCTGATTCGCCTGAGGAGAAGGCGGAGGCGGAGGCGTCCAGTTTGGAAGCTTGATGTACTCCTTTTGCCATAGACATGTACTCCTCAGGGCACGAACCAGCTTATTCTCTCCTTCACCTGTACAGTGGTCAAGCTCGAGCTCCTCAAATTTTGGCATTACTTCATCCACCATCACAACAGCATAGCCATATGGAATCAGACGGCAGTGAAAAGTTCTGTTGGGTTGAGGAGGTGCAACAGAGCCGACAGCCTCCTTGAAAGTGAGGTTTCGGCATTTCGTCATAAGCTCGCAATGTTGAGCCTCCATGATAGTATCCACAGGGTAGCTAGGAGACGTGAAGTCAGGCTGAACATGCTTCGTGGAAGCGATGCTGCTTCTCCGCTGAGATGGCGAGCTAGCTTCTGGGGTAGCTTCGTGCTGCTGAGATGGTTGGCCGGCAGCTCGCTGGCTCTCAGCTTCCTCTAGCTTTTGTAGTCTTGCATTGAGCTTCTGAATTTCGCTTAGCTCCACTTTCCTCTTTCTTTCCTGGCTTCTGTAACCGCCAGCATCGGGAAACCCAACCTTCCACAAAACGGAGCCTGGTGTGCCTCGTGTTCGTCTAGGGTGCTCAGCATTCCCTAGGGCCTCAGTCAGCTCGTCCTTATCTGTGTCGGGAATGAACGTCCCTGTTGCGCTGCGGTGATATAGTTCTGAAGGTTGTTCACGGGTACTGCAAGTTGCTCGTCCGTCCAACGGCACTTCCCTGTTTCAGGGTCCAAAGTTCCCCCAACCCTGAAGAACCAAGTCCTTGAACGGTCTGGCCAGTTTGATGTCTGTGGTACGCCCCCTTTAGCAATCAGGTCATTCTCAGCTTTGTCCCGCAACGGCTGGGCTTTAAGGTACCCACCTGACCCCGTGTGATGGTGAAACTGCTTCTTTACAGCATTGTTCTTGTTTGTCTCTGACATTTTCTTACTCTTCTCCAATGTCTTGTAGGCCACAAATGCAGGCCAGTGCTCCTATCATCTCAAATTGGCCGACGAATGCTGGAGTCTTCCCTTTGTCGACAAACTTTGATTTCAACTCATTCTTCCACCTCCTGAATAGATCTTCCATCTTCTTAAGAGCACACACCTTGACCATTGGCTCTATAACTGGCTTATTCGGATCCTCCTCTGGCGGTAGGGTAAAATTTGCCTTCAGCGCGGTCCAAAGATCTTATTTCTGTCTATCGGTGACATAATCACCATCAGGGGCGCCGTCCTTAGGCTTATTCCATTGCTTGATAATGATCGGGATGTTGTCCCTAACAATAGCTCTGCACTGAGCAGAAAATGTGTTCTTGCTCCGCTTGGGTTCAATCGGATGGCCGTCGTTGGCGAGTGTTGTGATCGTGAACTTTTCATCCTTGCGCAACCTCTTCTTCGGGCCTCGTCTCGTTACTGAAGTTTGGCTCGATCCGGAGGGCTATAAAAGAAGAAAGAATAGTTAATTAATATATGTACATACCAAAACAATTAATGCATCAATTAGCTAGTCAACACAGGCTTAATTAATATATATACCTCGTCGGACTTTGCAACAGCTCCCTCCTCCGATCGGTCACCGGAGCCGTCATCATGGTCTCCTTCTTCCTCCGGCATTCGGTCACCGGAGCCATCATGATCATGTCCTTCCTCCTCCATTGTTCGATCACCGGAGCCATCATAATCCTCTCCTTCCAGACCATCGGTGTCGTTGAGATACGACAAGATATCACGTCCGCCATGGATTATGTCCCCCAACAACTGTTCTTGTTCTTCGTCTCTTGGATCCATAGTTCCTGTAAATATTACAACATGACAATTAACTTGATAAATCTATGTTACCAGAGTTTTCTTCATTTAACTTGGTAAATTTGGGTGGCCTCGACAACGCTTCTAGGGTTTGGGGTGGCCTCGACAACGCTTCTAGGGTTTGGCCGGGGTGGCCTTGAGAGTTTATCGGGTAGGGATGGGGTAGAGCAACAACGACGCTATTTCTTCTAGGGTTTGGGTGGCCTCGATAGTTGGTCGGGTGAGCGGACCGCCTCTCTCTCATGCATCTCTGATGTCCCCTCTCATGTCGAAGTTATCAGGGAGGGGTAGATCGACAACGACGCTCTTTATTCTAGGGTTTTGGTGGCCTTAATAGTTGGTCGGGCGAGCGGACCGCCTCTCTCACTCACGCATGTCCGACGACCCCCTCATGTCGAAGTTATAAGGAGGGTGGCCTCGATAGTTGTTTTCGTTTTCACTCTACATTTTCGTACATATGAAAAACAACAAAGACTTTTTACATGAACATATACACACATATACATATACAAACATATACACACATATACATGAACATATACACAAATATACATGATATATATATACATGAACATATATACACACATATACATAGCGAGTAGGGGGGCTCACTTGGGGGTGGTGACAGCGACGGCGGCGGCGGGAACGACGGTGACGGGGAGGCGACGGGGGACGCTGGCGGCGGGGAGGCGATGGGGAGGCCGGCGACAGGGACGAGGACGGCGACGACGGTGAGGCGACAAGACGAGGACGGCGGCGACGGGGAGGCGATGGGGGACGACGGCGACAGGGAGGCAACACGGGGAGGCGACGAGGACGGCGACGACAGGGAGGCGATGGGGACGGTGGCTCGGGGAGGCAACAGGGCCAGCGACGAGGACGACCGCTCGGGGAGGCGACGGGGACAAGGATGGCGGCGAGGGGCGGGCAGCCTGGCGGCGTCGATGTGCTCGGCGTTGTCGGGGGCAATTGCTAGATGAAATCTGAAAAAATTGAAACTGTAGCTTATATACATAGAGCATTGGTCCCGGTTGGTGGAACAAACCGGGACCAATGCCACCTTTAGTCCCGGTTGGTGCCACCAACCGGGACCAAAGGTCTCTTTTCGGCAGACCAAAGGGCGAGAAGCAGAGACCTTTGGTCCTGGTTTGTGGCACCAACCGGGACGAATGGTGGGCATTGGTCCCGGTTGGTGGCACCAACCGGGACCAAAGGTTGCTATTGGTCCCGGTTAGTGCCACCAACCGGGACGAAAGGGTGGTGCTGCCTGGGGCCAAATCTTTAGTCCCACCTCGCTAGCCAAGAGAGCTCAAGAGTGGTTTATAAGCGCTGTTTCGCACACCATCTCGAGCTCCTCTCAACTGCAGGCTTCCGGGCCTAATCTGTCTTTGCCAGTGGGCCTACTAGGCCCATTGCAGGCCTGAATCTTGGCTCAACAATGTTGGTGGGTTTCTAGTCGTATTCAAGTCGTGGTGGCCCAGTAGGTGGCATTTTTTTTCCAGTATTTTTGTTTTGTTTTTTGCTTTATTTATTGTTTTAATTTTTTTTCCAGTATTTTTCTTCTGTTATTTTAGTTCATTCTTTTTAACAAATAAATACTTTGATAATTTTAGTTGCATAATTTCCATTATTTTGTTTTATTTCTTGCTTTATTTATTTTTTGCTTTTATTTATTTCCAGTGTGTTTTATCATTATATTATTTTTGCTATTAATGTTTTGAACAATTTTAGTTGCATAATTTTTATATAATTATTGTTTCAAAAATACTAGAGGTTTATAAAAGCTTTTTAGCTGATTCTTTTTTGAACTCCACTCCTACGGTGTTTTGAAAGAAATTAAAAAGCACTTCAAACGAAATCTGAAAAGGTTGAAAGTTGGCATGGTATCATCATTTCACCCACATAGCATGTGCTAAAAAGTTGAGTGGGTTACGACAAAAACTGGATGCACTTCGTGTACAAATGGACAATCTATTTCGAAGTATCACGGTTTCGGATGAAAACTCATCTGTTACAAAGGGATTTCATTTTTTTGAACTCCAGACTTTTTGTGTGTTCAAAATGCACCATTGAAAGCCACATCATCAATTTTCAACCCTTTCTGACTTCATTTGGCATTTTTCATGCACTTACTAATTTTTTTGAGCTAAATGACCCTAAAATTGAAAAGCACTTCAAACGAACTCTGAAAAGGTTGAAAGTTGGCATGGTATCATCATTTCACCCACATAGCATGTGCTAAAAAGTTGAGTGGGTTCGAGAAAAACTGGATGCACTTCGTGTACAAAATGGACAATCTATTTCAAAGTATCACGGTTTCGGACGAAAACTCATCTGTTACAAAGGGATTTCATTTTTTGAACTCATTTGAACTCCAGACTTTTTGTGTGTTCAAAATGCACCATTCAAAGCCACATCATCAATTTTCAACCCTTTCTGACTTCATTTGGTATTTTTCATGCACTTACTGATTTTTTTTGAGCTAAATGACCCTGAAATTGAAAAGCACTTCAAATGAACTCTCAAAAGGTTGAAAGTTGGCATGGTATCATCATTTCACCCACATAGCATGTCATAAAAAGTTGAGAGGGTTACGACAAATATTGGATGCACTTCGTGTACAAAACGGAAAATCTCTTTCGAAGTATCACGGTTTCGGACGAAAACTCATGTGTTACAAAAGGCATTTCATTTCTTCACATGTCACTGCAATGATATAGTTGTGGAGAGAAAGTCTTCACTTCTTCTTCGCTTGTGTCCTTTGCTTATTGCGCCGTAACCATGGATAATCTTCATCGTTTAACAGGGTGCTTGGGTCAGCCTTGACTTTGAAGGGAGGAATTTCATGAAACTTCTCATAATCTTCAGACATGTCTGTCTTGCCCTCCAATCCCACGATGTCTCTTTTTCCGGAAAGAACTATGTGGCATTTTGGTTCATCGTATGATGTATTCGCTTCCTTATCTTTGCAACCAACTGACGAAAGTCCTGATGTGTTCATATGTAATCCAGTCGTCACACTGCTCCGGGTGTTTGGAGCGTAGAATATTCTTGTGTTCATCGACATATGGGGTCACCAAGGTGGAATTCTGTAGAACTGTGTAGTGTGCTTGAGACCAAGAATGCCCGTCCCTACATATTATTGAGTCTGCTCCTAGCGTGCCTTTTCCAGTTAATCTCCCCTCATACCGCGATTGAGGGAGACCAATCTTCTTAAGGTCAGGAATGAAGTCAACACAAAACCCAATGACATCCTCTGTTTGATGGCCCATGGAGATGCTTGCTTCTAGCCTAGCGCGGTTACGAACATATTTCTTTAAGACTCCCAAGAACCTCTCAAAGGGGAACATATTGTGTAGAAATACAGGGCCCAGAACGGCAATCTCATCGACTAGATTAACTAGGATGTGCGTCATGATATTGAAGAAGGACGGTGGGAACACCAGCTCAAAACTAACAAGACATTGCACCAAATCACTTCTTAACCTTGGAAGGATTTCTGGATCGATCACCTTTTGAGAGATTGCATTGAGGAATGCACATAGCTTCACAATGGCTAATCGAACGTTTTCCGGTAGAAGCCCCCTCAATGCAACCGGCAGCAGTTGCGTCATAATCACGTGGCAGTCATGAGACTTTAGGTTCTGGAACTTTTTTCTGTCATATTTATTATTCCCTTTATATTCGATGAGAAACCAGATGGGACCTTCGTACTGAGCAGGCATTCAAAGAAGATTTCCTTCTCTTCTTTGGTAAGAGCGTAGCTGGCAGGACCTTCATACTGCTTTGGATGCATGCCATCTTTTTCATGCACACGTTGCTATTCCTCCCGTGCCTCCGGTGTATCTTTTGTCTTCCCATACACTCCCAAGAAGCCTAGCAGGTTCACGCAAAGATTCTTCGTCACGTGCATCACGTCGATTGCAGAGCGGACCTCTAGGTCTTTCCAATAGGGTGGGTCCCAAAATATAGATTTCTTCTTTCACATGGGTGCGCGTTTGTCAGCGTCATTTGGAATAGATAGTTCGTCAGGACCCTTTCCAAATATTACTTGTAAATCATTGACCATATCAAGTTTGTGATCACCAGTATGGAGGGCGGGCTTCTTCCGGTGATCTGCCTCACCTTTGAAATGCTTTCCTTTCATTCGACATTGATGGTTGGTCGGAACAAATCGACGATGCCCCAGGTACACATTCTTCCTGCATTTGTCCAAATATATATTGTCGGTGTCATCTAAACAGTGTGTGCACGCGTGGTATCCTTTGTTTGTCTGTCCTGAAAGGTTATTGAGAGCAGGCCAATCGTTGATGGTTACAAACAACAACGCATGTAGGTCAAAATCCTCCTGTTCGTTCTCATCCCACACACGTACACCTCTTCCATTCCATAGCTGTAAAAGTTCATCAACTGATGGCCTTAGGTACACATCAATGTCATTGTCGGGTTGCTTAGGGCCTTGGATGAGCACTGGCATCATAATGAACTTCCGCTTCATGCACAACCAAGGAGGAAGGTTATACATACATAGAGTCACAGGCCATGTGCTATGCTGGCTTCTGTGCTCCCCAAAAGGATTAACGCCATCTGCACTTAAACCAAACCATACATTCCTTGGGTCACCTGTAAAGTCGCTCCACTTTCTCTTGATCTTTCTCCACTGCGACCTGTCAGCGGGTGCTCTCAACTTCCCGTCTTTCTTACGGTCTTTTTTGTGCCATTGCATCAACTCGGCATGCCTTTTGTTTCTGAACAGACGTTTCAATCGTGGTATTATAGGAGCATACCACATCACCTTGGCAGGAACCCTCTTCCCGGTGCGCTGGCCCTCAACATCACCAGCATCATCTCTTCTGATGTTATACCGCAATGCACCGCATACCGGGCATGCGTTCCGTTCCTCGTACTCACCGCGGTAGAGGATGCAGTCATTAGGGCATGCATGTATCTTCTGCACCTCCAATCCTAGAGGGCATAGAACCTTCTTTGTTGCGTACGTACTGTCGGGCAATTCGTTATCCTTTGGAAGCTTCTTCTTCATTATTTTCAGTAGCGAACTAAATCCCTTGTCAGATACACCATTGTCTGCCTTCCATTGCAGCAATTCCAGTGTGGTACCGAGCTTTTTGTTGTCATCTTCGCAATTTGGGTACAACCCTTTTTTGTGATCCTCTAACATGCGATCGAACTTCAACTTCTCCCTTTCACTTTCGCATTCTCTCTGTGCATCAACAATGACCCGGCGAAGATCATCATCGGGCACATCGTCTGGTTCCTCTTGATCTTCAGCTTCCCCCATTGCAGCATCACCGTATTCAGGGGGGGTAGTTGTCGTCATCCTCTTCTTCTTTGTTGTCTTCCATCATAACCCCTCTTTCTCCATGCTTGGTCCAAACATTATAGTGTGGCATGAAACCCTTTTGAAGCAGGTGGAAGTGAAGGGTTTTAGAGTTGGAGAAAGACTTCGTATTCTCACAGACAGTACATGGACAAGGCATAAAATTATTCTGCTTGTTTACCTCAGCCGCTTCAAGAAAATTATGCAGGCCCTTAATATACTCGGAGGTGCGTCGGTCACCGTACATCCATTGCCGGTCATCTGCGTGCGTTATATAATAAAGTGTATTAAAAACCATTACAACATATCATGAATACAGAAGTGACCAAATTATTAGAAATCCATCATCACATTAAAGCCAAAGTACAATAATGACCAAAATAAATACGTACAGTTCATACATAGCTGTCATTATTGAACAACATATAGGTCTCTAGAGCATCTAATTAAAACATACACCGAAACTATGTAAAAAATTTAAATGCAATCATAACCGCTACTAAGGTACCAATTGATCCAACGACATAATGATACCAAGCCTCAGTATGAATGGCATATTTTCTAATCTTTCTAAGCTTCAAGCGCATTGCATCCATCTTGCTCTTGTGATGTTCGACGATATAGACAACATGCAACTCCAATCTCATCTTGTCATCTTCAGTTCTTTTCAATTTTTCTTTCAAATGATCGATTTCTTTTTCAGCTTTAGTTAACTTGTCGAGCAGAATTGCATAGTCGGTTGGAATTTCTGGTTCAACTACTTCCTATATATAAAAACATCTACGTCGTTGGTGGCATAATTAATTTTCATAGACATTAGATGTGTGAAATAGTTATATAAAAGATAACATACCACATCTGAATCATAGACTAGACGAGGGCCCACGTGGGCGGATACCATAACCATGGCACTATATAATAACAAACAATAATAAAAGTAAGAAAATCATACGAGTAAGTATATTTTCTTTTAGCAAGAAGATAAGATCAAGAGGCTCACCACACGCAGGCGATCGACGGCGGTTTCAGGACGGGGACGGGACAGGACGGACCGCCAAACCTAGACAAATCATGACAAAAATGGAGTTTGGACAAGGAGCTTCGAGAGGAGAAAGCTTAAGTTTGGCTTGTTGGAAATATGCCCTAGAGGCAAAAATAAATTGGTTATTATCATATTTTCTTGTTCATGATAATCGTTTATTATCCATGCTATAATTGTATTGATTGGAGACTTAGATGCATGTGTGGATACATAGACAAAACCATGTCCCTAGTATGCCTCTAATAGACTAGCTCGTTGATCAAAAGATGGTTAAGGTTTCCTAGCCATGGACATGAGATGTCATTTGATAATGGTATCACATCATTAGGAGAATGATGTGATGGACAAGACCCAAACTACAAACATAGCATATGATCATGTTAGTTTATTGCTACTGTTTTCTGCATGTCAAGTATATGTTCCTATGACCATGAGATCATGCAACTCACGGACACCGGAGGAGTGCCTTGTGTATATCAAACATCGCAACGTAACTGGGTGACTATAAAGGTACTCTATAGGTATCTCTGAGGGTGTCTGTTGGGTTGGCATGGATCAAGACTGGGATTTGTTACTCCGTGTGACGGAGAGGTATCTCAGGGCCCACTCGGTAATACAACATCACAATAAGCCTTGCAAGCAATGTGACTAAGTGTTAGTTACGGGATCTTGTATTACGGAACGAGTAAAGAGACTTGCCGATAACGAGGTTGAACTAGGTATGGAGATACCGACGATCGAATCTCGGGCAAGTAAATACCGAAGAACAAAGGGAACATCATACGGGATTAACTAAATCCCTGACATAGAGGTTCGACCGATAAAGATCTTCGTAGAATATGTAGGAACCAATATGGGCATCCAGGTCCCGCTATTGGTTATTGACCGTAGAGGTGTCTCGGTCATGTCTACATAGTTCTCGAACCCGCAAGGTCTGCACACTTAAGGTTTGGTGACGTTTCGGTAGTATAGAGTTATGCATGGTGTTGACCAAAGGTTGTACGGAGTCCTAGATGAGATCCTGGACATAACGAGGAGCTCCGAAATGGTCCGGAGGTAAAGATTCATATATAGGAAGTCCTGTTTTGGTCGCCGGAAAAGTTTCGGGCTCATCGGTAGTGTACCGGGAGTGCCGATGGTGTACCGGGAGACCACCGAGAGGGGTATTTCAACCCAAGAGGCTTCATGGGATGTGGGAGAGTGAATACCAGCCCTTAGTGGGCTGGTTTAAGTCCCACACAAGGCCCATTCGGCTGGGAAGAAAAGCCCAAAAGGAAAAAGGTGGAAAAAGGCAAAAAGGGCCAAATTAGGAAGGTGTCCGTGACGACCCAAGAGGCTCATGGGCTGTGAGGTGAGGTGAACCAGCCCCTATTGGGATGGCCAAAGTCTCTCTCAAGGGCCCATGCAAAAAGGATAAAGGAAAAAGGCACAAAGGGCCAAATTAGGAAGGTGTCCTAATAGGTTTCCACCTCCCTTGTGGGAGGTGGATTCCTCCCTTGTGCAGGGTTCGGCCGAGCCTCCTAGGCTTGGAAGCCAAGGATGCCTCCTCTCCTCCTCCTCCTATATATACTAAGGGATTTTGAGGGCAGCCCCTAACCCTAATTGCCACGTGCTGCCCTCTTCTTCATGTAGATCGTTTTCTCCTCTAGTCTAGTTTCAGCGGTGCTTAGGCGAAGCCCAGCTGGAATAGTTCCACCACCACCACCACGCCGTCGTGCTGGAGAACTCATCTACCTATCCGCTCCCTCTTGGTGGATCAAGAAGGCGGAGATCGTCATCGAGCTGTACGTGTGTTGAACGCAGAGGTGCCGTCCGTTCGACGCTAGATCGGAAGGACCGTGATCAAGATCGCGAGATGATTCGTGATTGGTTCGCGGGACGGATCGTGATGAGATCGCGAGATGGATCGTGATGGGATCGTGGGACGCTTGGCGATTTGGATCGTGAAGACGTTCGACTACGCCAACCGCGTTTCTTAACGCTTCCCGCTTAGCGATCTACAAGGGTACGTAGATCCACTATCCCTCTCATAGATGCTCATCACCATGGATAGATCTTGCATGTGCGTAGGAAATTTTTTGTTTCCCATGCAAAGTTCCCCAACAATGGTATCAGAGCTAGGTCTATGTATAGATGAGATCTCGAGTAGAACACAAAAGGTTTGTGGGCGTTGATGCTTAGATTGCTTCCTTCCTTGGTCGTGTTTTGGTTCAGCGGTATTTGTGGGATGAAGCGGCCCGGACAAACCTTACTCATACGCTTAAGAGAGACCGGTTCCATCGACTGACGTGTAACCTCGTTGCACAAAGATGGCTGGCAGGTGTCTATTTCTCCTACTTTAGTTGGATTGGATTCGACAAAGGCGGTCCTTGAGAAGGTTGAAAAGCAAGTTATGTATCACTGTTGTGGTTTTTGTGTAGGTGAGAATTGTTCTTGCTAGATACCCGTAGCAGCCACGTAAAACATGCAACAACAATTAGAGGACGTCTAACTTGTTTTTGCAGGGTATGTTGTGTTGTGATATGGCCAATTACATGTTGAGATATATGTGATGTATGAGATGATCATGTGTTGTATAGAATATCACGACTTGCATGTCGATGAGTACGGCAACCGACAGGAGCCATAGGGTTGTCTTTAATTATTGTATGACCTGCGTGTCAATCATTAAGCGTTATGTAATGCTTTAGTTTATCGCTAAACGGTAGCAATAGTAGTAGAAGCATGGTGGGCGCGACAACCCCGATGGCGACACGTTGATGGAGATCAAGATGATGGAGATCATGGTGTCATGCCGGTGACGATGGAGATCATGCCGGTGCTTTCAAGATGGAGATCAAAAGCACAAGTTCATGACCATATCATGTCACTTATGATTTGCATGCGATCCTTTTATGCACCTTGTTTTGCTTAGGACGACGGTAGCATTATAAGGTGATCCCTCACTTAAATTTCAAGATGAATTGTGTTCTCCCCAAGTGTGCACCGTTGCGGAAGTTCGCCGTGTCAAGGCACCACGTGATGATCGGGTGTGATAGACTCTACGTTCACATACAACGGGTGCAAGCCAGTGTTGCACATGCAGAACACTCGGGTTAAACTTGACGAGCCTAGCATGTACAGACATGGCCTCGGAACACAAGAGACCGAAAGGTCGAACATGAGTCATATAGTAGATATGATCAACATGATGATGTTCACCATTGAAACCACCTCAACTCACGTGATGATCGCACTTGAGTTGGTGAATTTGGATCATGTATCACTCGAATGACCACAGGGATGTCAATTTGAGTGGGAGTTCTTAAGTAATATGATTAATTGAACTCATTATCATGAACTTAGCCAGTAGTGTCTTTGCAAATTATGTTGTAGATTACTAGCTCGCACTATAGCTGCCTTGTATTTTTATATGTTCCTAGAGAAATAGAATTGAAAGATGATGGTAGCAATATTGTGGACTATGTCTGTGATCTAAGGATTGTCCTCATTGTTGCACAGAAGGCTTATGTCCTTAATTCACCGCTCGGTGCGCCAACCCCTCTAGCGTCGTGTGTAGATGTTGTGAACATCTGACAGGCACGTTATGATGACTACTTGATAGTTTAGTGCATCATGCATTACGGCTTAGAATTGAGGCTCTGAAACGTTTTGAACGTCATGGAACATATGAGATGTTCTAAGAGGTGAAATTAGGATCTCAGGCCCGTGCCCGTGTTGCGAGATATGAGATCTCCAACAAGATTCTTTGCCTGCAAGATGAAAGGGAATAGCTCAATCGTTGAGCTTGTGCTCAGATTGTTTGGGTGCTACAATCGCTTGAATCGAGTGGGAGTTGATCTTCCAAATAAGATAGTGATTGATATAGTTCTCCAAGTCACTGTCACTAAGCTAATAGAACTTGGTGATGAACTATAAAATGCCAGGGATAGAATTAATGATCCCTGAGCTGTTCGCGATGTTTGACACCGCAAAGGTAGAAATCAAGAAGGAGCGTCAAGTGTTGATGGTTAGTAAAACCATTAGTTTTGAGAAGGGCAAGGGCAAGGAGGGAAACTTTATGGATGGCAAGTCAGTTGCTGCTCCAGTGAAGCAACCCAAAGTTGAACCCAAACCCGAGACTAAGTGCTTTAATTATGAGGAGAGCGGTCGCTGAAGTGGAACAACCCTAGATACTTGGTAGATAAGAAGGCTGGCAACATCGACAGAAGTATATTTGATATACGTGTTATTGATGTCTACCTTGCCAGTACTCTAATAGCACCTGGGTATTGGATACCGATTAGGTTGCTAAATGTTAGTAACTCGAAATAAAAGGTACGGAACAAAAGGAGAACTAGCTAAGGGTGAGGTGACGATGTGTGTTGGAAATGTTTCCAAGGTTGATGTGATCAACATCGCACGCTCTCTCTACCTTCGGGATTAGTGAAGAACCTAAATAAATGTTATTTGGTGTTTTGCGTTGAGCATGAACGTGATTAGACCGTGTTTATTGCAACACGGTTATTCATTTAAGTTAGAGAAGAATGGTTATTCTGTTTACATGAATGATACCTTCAATGGTTATGCACCCAGTGAGAATGGTTTGCTGAAATCTTGATCGTAGTAATACACATGTTCATAACATTGATGCCAAAAGATACAAAGTTAATAATGATAGTACCACATACTTGTGGCACTGCCGCTAAATGTCATATTGGTATAAAGCGCATGAAGAAACTCCATGCTGATGGATCTGTGGACTCATTCGATTTCGAATCGGTTGAGACATGCGAACCATGCCTCTTGGGCAAGATGACTAAGGACCCCGTTTTCCGAATTGATGGAGCAGGCAAGTGGTTTATTGGAAATGATACATGTTTATGTATGCAATCCAATGAGTCTTATAGCGTGCGGTGGATATCGTTATTTTCTTACCTTCACTTATGATTTGAGTAGATATAGTGTATATTTACTTAATGAAACACTAGTCTGAATTGTTTGAAAGGTTCAAGCAAATTCAGAGTGAAGTTCAAGATCATCGTGACAAGAAGATAAAAATGTGTGTGATATGATCGTGGAGGTGAATATCTGAGTTACGAGTTTGGCATGCAACTTTAGACAATGTGAAAGTTGTTTCACAAGTCATGCCACCTGGAACACCATAGTGTGATGGTGTGTCCGAACGTCCTAGTCGTGCTCTATTGGATATGGTGCGTGCTATGATGTCTCTTATCGTTTTGTTTCTATAATTTTGGGGTTATGCATTAAAGACAACTACATACACTTTAAATAGGGCACCATCTAAATCCGTTGAGATGACACCATGTGAATTATGGTTTGATAGAAACCTAAGGTGTCATTTCTTAATGTTTGGGGCTACGACGCTTGCATGGAAAATGTTTTCACCTAATGAGCTCGAACCCAAAGCGGAACAATGCATCTTCATAGAATACCCTAAGAATAGTTGGGTGAACCTTCTATCTCAGATCCAAGCATAAAGTGTTTGTTGCTAAAACTGGGTCCTTTCTCAAGGAAAAATTTCCCTCGAAAGAATTAGGTGGGAGGAAGATAGAACTTGATTAGGTTATTGAACCTTTGTTTCAACTAGAGAGTAGCGCAACGCAGAAAGATGTTTCTGTGGAGCCTACGTCAGTTGAAGAGGAAGTTAATGATGATGATCATGAAGCTTCAGATCAAGTTACTATCGAACCTCGTAGGTCGACAAGGATGTGTACTGCTCGCGAATGGTACGACAACCCTGTCTTGGAGGTCATGTTGTTGGACAACGATGAACCTACGAGCTGTGAAGAAGCGATGATGGGCCTGGATTCTGACAAATGGTTAGAGGCCATGAAATCCGAGAAAGGATCCATCTATGAAAACCAAGTATGGACTTTGGTTGACTTGCCCGTTGAACGGCAGGTCGTTGAGTACAAATGGACCTTTAAGATGAAGACAGACGCTAATGGTGAATGTCACTATTTGTAGAGCTCGGCTTGTCAAAACATTGTTTCCTTAACAGATGGATGTCAAAACATTGTTTCCTTAACGGTTTACTTGAGGAAAGGTTGTATGCGATACAACCAGAAGGTTTTGTCAGTCCTAAGGATGCTAAAAGGTGAGCAAGCTTCAGTGATCCTTCTATGGACTGAAGCAAGCATCTCGGAGTTGGAATACACACTTTGATGAGATGATCAAAGTTTTTGAGTCTATACAAAGTTTGTGAGAAACTTGTATTTGCAATAAAGTGAGTGGGAGCACTATAGTTTCTGATAAGTATATGTGGATGACATATCGTTGATTGGAAATAATTTAGAATTTTTGGAAAGCATAAATGGTTGTTTCAAATATGATTTTCAAAGGAAGACTTGGATAAAAGCTACCTAATTGTCGAGCATCAAGATCTATAGAGATAGATCAAGATGTTTGATGATACTTTTAATGAGTACATACCTTGACAAGATTTTGAAAGAGTTCAAAATGGATCAGCCAGAGAAAGAGTTCTCGCCTGATTTGTAAGGTGTGAAGTTGAGTGAGACTCAAAGTTCGACCACGGCAGAAGAAAGAGAAAGGACGAACGTCGTCCCCTATGCCTGAGCCATAGGCTCTATATAGTATGCCATGCTGTGTACCGCACCTATGTGTGCCTTGCCATGAGTCCATCAAGGGGTACAAGAGTGATCCAGGAGTGGATCACTGGACAACGGTCAAAATTATCCTTAGTAACTAAAAGACTAAGGAAATGTTTCTCGATTATGGAGGTGATAAAGAGTTCGTCGTAAAGAGTTACGTTGATGCAAGCTTTAACACCAATCCCGATGATTTGTAGTAGCAATTTGGGTACGTATAGTGGAGAAGCCATTTGGAATAGTACCAAGTGGAGTGTGGTAGCAATGTTTACAGTTTGACATAGAGATTTGTAAAGTACACACGGATCTGAATGTTGCAGACCCATTGACTATAAGACCTCTCTCACATGCAAAGCATGATCGAGCCCTAGAACTCATTGGGTGTTAGATTCATAAACAATGTGAATCACATGGTGATGTGAACTAGATTATTGACTCTAGTGCAAGTGGGAGATTGTTGGAAATATGCCCTAGAGGCAATAATAAATTGGTTATTATCATATTTCCTTGTTCATGATAATCGTTTATTATCCATGCTATAATTGTATTGATCGGAGACTTAGATGCATGTGTGGATACATAGACAAAACCATGTCCCTAGTATGCCTCTAATAGACTAGCTTGTTGATCAAAAGAAGGTTAAGGTTTCCTAGCCATGGACATGAGATGCCATTTGATAACAGGATCACATCATTAGGAGAATGATGTGATGGACAAGACCCAAACTAAAAATGTAGCATATGATCGTGTTAGTTTATTGCTATTGTTTTCTTCATGTCAAGTATATGTTCCTATGACCATGAGATCATGCAACTC
Source organism: Hordeum marinum (assembly GCA_022496015.1). Taxonomy (NCBI): domain Eukaryota; kingdom Viridiplantae; phylum Streptophyta; class Magnoliopsida; order Poales; family Poaceae; genus Hordeum; species Hordeum marinum. The sequence continues at coordinate 473,985,066 of CM039676.1, forward strand.
ACGAACACCGGAGGAGTGCCTTGTGTGTATCAAACGTCGCAACGTAACTAGGTGACTATAAAGATACTCTACAGGTATCTCCGAGGGTGTCTGTTCAGTTAGCATGAAACAAGACTGGGATTTGTTACTCCGTGTTACAGAACGAGTAAAGAGACTTGCCGGCAACGATATTGATCTAGGTATGGAGATACCGACGATCGAATCCCGGGCAAGTAACATACCGAAGAACAAAGGGAACATCATACAGGATTAACTGAATCCTTGACATAGAGGTTCGACCGATAAAGATCTTCGTAGAATATGTAGGAACCAATATGGGCATCCAGGTCCCGCTATTGGTTATTGACCGTAGAGGTGTTTCGGTCATGTCTACATAGTTCTCGAACCCGTAGGGTCTACACACTTAAGGTTTGGTGATGTTTCGGTAGTATAGAGTTATGCATGGTGGTGACCGAAGGTTGAGAGTTCCGGATGAGATCCCGGACGTCACTAGGAGCTCCGGAATGTCCGGAGGTAAAGATTCATATATAGGAAGTCCTGTTTTGGTCGCCGGAAAAGTTTCGGGCTCATCGGTAGTGTACCGGGAGTGCCAGTAGTGTACCGGGAGACCACCGGGAGGGATATTTCGACCCGAGAGGCTTCATGGGCTGTGGGAGAGTGAATACCAGCCCTTAGTGGGCTGGTGGAAGTCCCACACAAGGCCCATGCGGCTGGAAAGAAAATCCCAAAAGGAAAAAGGTGGAAAAAGGCAAAAAGGGCCAAATTAGGAAGGTGTCCTAATAGGTTTCCACCTCCCTTGTGGGAGGTGGATTCCTCCCTTGTGAAGGGTTCGGCCGAGCCTCCTAGGCTTGGAAGCCAAGGCTGCCTCCTCTCTTGATCCTCCTATATATACTAAGGGATTTTGAGGGCAGCCCCTAACCCTAATTGCCACGTGTTGTCCTCTTCTTCCTTTAGATCGTTTTCTCCTCTAGTCTAGTTTGAGCGGTGCTTAGGCGAAGCCCTGCTGGAATAGTTCCACCACCACCACCACGCCTTCGTGCTAGAGAACTCATCTACCTCTCCGCTCCCTCTTGCTGGATCAAGAAGGCGGAGATCGTCATCGAGCTGTACATGTGCTGAACGCGGAGGTGCCGTCCGTTCGGCGCTAGATCGGAAGGACCGTGATCAAAATCGTGAGACGATTCGTGATTGGTTCGCGGGACGGATCGTGATGAGATCGCGAGATGGATCGTGATGGGATCGTGGGATGCTCGACGATTTGGATCGCGAAGATGTTCGACTACACCAACCGCGTTTCTTAATGCTTCCCGCTTAGCGATCTACAAGGGTACGTAGATCCACTCTCCCTCTCGTAGATGCTCATCACCATGGATAGATCTTGCGTGTGCGTGGGAAATTTTTTGTTTCCCATGCAACATTCCCCAACATGGCTTGGGAATTTCATCAAACACCTCATGTGCATAGGAGGTGAGCTAGAGCACCACAAAGCTCTTCCTTCGCCGGCAAAAAAACAGAGTTGTGTGTGGAGTGATCTGCTCGCCGGCGAGAGGTTATATATAGGCATCTCATTGGTCCCGGTTCGTGGTTGGAACCGGGACTAAAGGACCACCTTTGGTACTGGTTCCAGACACGAACCGGGACCAATGGGTGTGGGCCAGGAGCGGGGCACATTCGACCCAGTTCGTGTTTGGAACCGGGACCAAAGGGGTCCGACGAACCGGGACCAATGCCCCACATGGCCCGCCCGCCCCCCTAGCCTCACAAAACGGGACCGTTGCCCCCATTGGTCCTGGTTCATGACTGAACCAGGACTAATGGGCTGGCCCGGCCCGAACCAATTATCTATTTTCTACTAGTGATTCTGGATGGCAAAGCATGTGTTCAAACGTATTGTGTGTGGGGGGGGAGTGGTGGCGAATGGCGATTTCTTCAAATACAATTATGATGCCCTTTGAAAGGTTGACTTCTCGTCTTATTAGAGATGTACTTGTGGTTGTTTGTATGCTTGTATATAGAATTTTCAGGGATCTTTGTGGATGTGTATGTTCGCACGAGTGAGTCCTAAACCTGGGCATATACCGGGACGAGCCGGGCTTTAGAAAGCCCGAACCAAAAATCCCAGGCCCGAGCCTGGCCCGACCCGATAAAAAAACTGAAACTTTAGGCCCGAGCCCGGCCCGAATGGACTAAAAAGGCTAATTCCAGGCCGGGCCGGACCTCCGTGTAAAATGCATATTTCCCGAAGCCCGAGCCCAGCCCGAAATGCCTATCGGACCCGATTTTGAAGCCCGAGCCCGGCCCGAACACAAAGCCCGGCCCGGCCCGGCCCGGGATTTTCGGGCCGGGCTGCCCATGTCTAGGTTTAGTGAGTCCACATGCCTTGCGATATTGTACAAGTTTTACAAAACTATGGTTGCAATGGTTGGCCTAGAGTATTTGAGAGAATAAATGTTGCGATACATATTGATTGTTAGTGATAAATGAGCCGAGAGGTTTTTCAGAATGCTTGGAAGCATAGATTATATTTACTAGAAATGGGAAAACTATCTATTTACTTGGCAGGGTCAATACAAAGGATATGTTAAAGCTTGCACACTCATACTTGAAGCTATGGTATCCCAAGATCTCTGGATTTGACACTCTTTTTTCGGCATGACAATGCTTCATCGCTCAACGGTGTTAGTGTCAACTTTGAGATCAATGGCCACCAATACAACAAGGGATACTACCTAGCTGATGGCATCTCTCAATGGCCTACGGTTGTCAATACAATCTCCAATCATGTAGGAGTGAAGAGGGCTAGATTTGCAAGAGAACGGGAGAATGCTAGGAAGGATGTGGGGCGTCCTTTTGGTTTCTTCAATCTCGACGGGCTATTGTTTGACACTTTGCTAGAACATGGAGCCAATAGAGGATGTGGGAGGGGATGGCTACTTGTGTGATCATGCACAACGGGATAGTAGAGGATGAGCGTGGGATTTCCAAGGATGAAAAGGGAGAGCTAAGTATGGAACGACAACTTTTGCACGGTTCATCCAAATTCATCAAGAAACGTGTGATTATATAACTCACATTCAGCTTCAAAATGATTTGATTGAGCATATATGGACTCCCATAGACAACAACCAATATATGTATCTACTTCTTTTCATTCAATGTATTCGGTATAATTTTAAATTCATTTGTTGTAAATTATGAGATTTTTATTTACTGTGATGTAAAATTATGTGTCTCATTTGTTTAATCACAAGCAATTTTTTTATTTGTTTGTTTGATTAATATGCATATAATATCCAAATTGAGAAAAAATGGCAAAAAAATCGGCGAGGCAAACCAAATGGACCAGTCAGTTGGGCGCATTACTTAAAAATGCATGAATGGGGGCGGATATTGCCCCTACAACCAACCCAAACGGACGAAGCGCGAACCAATTCCGTGTTTGTTTGCGTCGACACGTTGGAGTTGGCCCTCGACATAACAACCATCACCACCGTCAAATTGCGTCGTTGTCACCACTCTCGTACTAAAGTTGATCTGACCTTGTCGATGACAAGCACTAAGTCTTCATACACGTCCCCTTAAGTGTTGGGGAACGTTGCATGGGAAACAAAAAATTTCCTACGCACACGCAGATCTATCCATGGTGATGAGCATCTACGAGAGGGAGAGTGGATCTACGTACCCTTGTAGATCGCAAAGCGGGAAGCGTTAAGTAACGCGGTTAGTGTAGTCGTACATCTTCGCGATCCAAATCGCCGAGCGTCCCGCGATCTCATCACGATCCGTCCCGCGATCCAATCACGATCCGTCCCGTGAACTCATCACGATCCGTCCCGCAATCTCATCACGATCCGTCTCACGATAATGATCACGATATGTCCCGCGAACTCATCATGATCCGTTCCGCGATCTCATCACGAACCGTCTCGCGATCTCGATCACGGTCCTTCCGATCTAGCGCCGAACGGACGGCACCTCCGCGTTCAGCACACGTACAGCTTGATGACGATCTCCGCCTTCTCGATCCAGCAAGAGGGGTGGAGAAGTAGAAGAGTTCTCCGGTAGCGTGACGGCGCTCCGGCGATGGTGGTGGAGCTATTCCGGCAGGGCTTCGCCTAAGCACTGCCGAACTAGTCTAGTTTAGAGGAACTTGATCTAGAGGTAGGGTTTAGACGTGGCTCAAAATCCTTGTCCAAAAAACCCTAAAACCACTCATATATATATAGGAGGAGGGGAGAGGAGGCTGCGCCCAAAGGAGGGCTCTCCTTTTGGTTCGGCCGAACTGGTGGAGGGAGAGTCCTCCTCCACCTGAGACTCCACCTCCCACACGAGAGGTGGGACTTGGGGAGGACTCCACCCCAATGGTTTAGGCCTTCTCTTCCTGCGCCTAGGCCACCTTGGCCGACTCCACCAGCCCACTAGGGGCTGGTGGGTCGCCACTTTGGCCCATGGGGTGGGTTGGCCCCACTGGTGGACCCCCGAGACCCATTCGTCACTACCGAAAGTGCCTGAAATCTTTCCGGAGTCCAAAACAGGACTTCCAATATATGAATCTTTATCTCTGGACCATTCCGGAGCTCCTCGTGACGTCCAGGATCTCATCCGGGACTCCGAACAAACTTCGGTCACCACCATTCATAACTCTATACTACTGAAACGTCACCAAACCTTAAGTGTGCAGACCCTGCGGGTTCGAGAACTATGTAGACATGACCGAGACACCTCTACGGTCAATAACCAATGGCAGGACCTGGATGTCCACATTGGTTCCTACATATTCTACAAAGATCTTTATCGGTCGAACCTCTATGTCAAGGATTCAGTTAATCTCGTATGATGTTCCCTTTGTTCTTCGCTATGTTACTTGCTCGAGATTCGATCGTCGGTATCTCCATACCTAGTTCAACCTCGTTACCGGCAAGTCTCTTTACTCGTTCCGTAATACAAGATCCCGCAACTAACAATTAGTGACATTGCTTGCAAGGCTCATTGTGATGTTGTATTACCGAGTGGGCCCCGAGATACCTCTCCGTCACACGGAGTAACAAATCTCAGTCTCAATCCATGCCAACTCAACAGACACCATCGGGGATACCTGTAGAGCACCTTTACAGTCACCCAGTTATGTTGTGACGTTTGATACACATAAGGCACTCCTCCGAATGTCCGTGAGTTGCATGATCTCATGGTCAGAGGAACATATACTTGACATGCCGAAAACAGTAGCAATAAACTGACACGATCATATGCTACGTTTGTAGTTTGGGTCTTGTCCATCACATCATTCTCCTAATGATGTGATCCCGTTATCAAATGACATCACATGTCAATGGCTAGGAAACCTTAACCATCTTTTGATCAACGAGCTAGTCTATCAGAATCATACTAGGGACATGGTTTTGTCTATGTATCCACACATGCATCTAAGTCTCCGATCAACACAATTGTAGTATGGATAATAAACGATTATCATGAACAAGGAAATATGATAATAAATAATTTATTATTGCCTCTAGGGCATATTTCCAACAGTCTCCCACTTGCACTAGAGTCAATAATCTAGTTCACATCAACATGTGATTCACATTGTTATGAATCTAACACCCAATGAGTTCTGGGGCTCGATCATGCTTTGCATGTGAGAGAGGTCTCATAGTCAACGGGTCTGCGACATTCAGATCCGTGTGTACTTTTGCAAATCTCTATGTCAAACTGTAAACACTGCTACCACACTCCACTTGGTACTATTCCAAATGTCTGATCCAATATACATATCCAGATTGCTACCGCGAGTCATCCGGATTGGTGTTAAAGCTTGCATCGACGTAACTCTTTACGACGAACTCTTATCACCTCCATAATCGAGAAACATCTCCTTAGTCTTTTAGTTACTAAGGATAATCTTGACCGTTGTCCAGTGATTCACTCCTGGATCACTCTTGTACCCCTTGACAGACTCATGGCAAGGCACACACAGGTGCGGTACACAGCATGGCATACTATACAGAGCCTATGGCCAAGGCATAGGGGAATACGTTCGTCCTTTCTCTTTCTTCTGACGTGGTCGAGCTTTGAGTCTCACTCAACTTCACACCTTACAAATCAGGCGAGAACTATTTCTCTGACTGATCCATTTTGAACTCTTTCAAAATCTTGTCAAGGTATGTACTCATTGAAAGTCTCATCAAGCATATTGATCTATCTCTATAGATCTCGATGCTCAACAATTAGGTAGCTTTATCCAGGTCTTCCTTTGAAAATCACTTTCCAAACAACCGTTTATGCTTTCCAAAAATTCTACATTATTTCCGATCAACAATATGTCATCGACATATACTTATCAGAAATTCTATAATGCTCCCACTCACTTTATTGTAAATACAAGTTTCTCGTAAACTTTGTATAAACTACAAAACTTTGATCACCTCATCAAAGTGTATATTCCAACTCCGAGATGCTTGCTTCAGTCTATAGAAGGATCACCGAAGCTTGCACACCTTTTAGCATCCTTAAGACTGACAAAACCTCCTGGTTGTATCACATACAACCTTTCCTCAAGTAAACCGTCAAGGAAACGATGTTTTGACATCCATCTGCCAGATTTCATAATTGAAAAATGCAGCAACTGCTAACATAATTCCAACAGACTTTAGCAATGCTACGAGTGAGAAAGTCTCATCGTAGTCAACTCCTTGAACTTGTCACAAACATCTTTGCAACAAGTCGAGCTTTACAAATGGTGACATTTACCAGTAGTGTCTGTCTTCATTTTAAAGATCCATTTGTACTCAACGACCTGTCGTCTAACGATCAAGTCTACCAAAGTCTATACTTGGTTTTCATACATGGATCCTATCTCGGAATTCATGGCCTCCAACCATTTGTCGGAATCCGGGCCCATCATCGCTTCTCCATAGCTCGTAGGTTCATCGTTGTCCAACAACATGACCTCCAAGACGGGGTTGTCGTACCGCTTAGGAGCAGTACACATCCTTGTCGACCTACGAAGTTCGATAGTAACTTGATCCTGAAGCTTCATGATCATCATCATTAACTTCCTCTTCAACTAACGTAGGCTTCACAGAAACATCTTTCTGCGCTGCGCTACTCTCTGGTTGAACAAAGGTTTAACAACCTCATCAAGTTCTATCTTCCTCCCACTCAATTCTTTCGAGAGAAACATTTCCTCGAGAAAGGATCCGTTTAAGCAACAAACACTTTGCACTTGGATCTGAGATAGAAGGTACACCCAACTGATCTTAGGGTATTCTATGAAGATGCATTTGTCCGCCTTGGGTTCGACCTCATTAGGTGAAAACATTTTCCACACATGTGTCGCAGCCCCAAACATTAAGAAATGACAGCTTAGGTTTCTATCAAACCATAATTCACATGGTGTCATCTCAACGGATTTAGATGGTGCCCTATTTAAAGTGTATGTAGTTGTCTCTAATGCATAACCCCAAAATTATAGTAGTAAAACGATAAGAGACATCATAGCACACACTATATCCAACAGAGCATGACTATGACGTTCGGACACACCATCACACTATGGTGTTCCAGGTGGCGTTAGTTGTGAAACACCTTTCACATTGTCTTAAGTTGTATGCCAAACTCGTAACTCAGATATTCACCTCCATGATCATATCGCAGTCATTTTTATCTTCTTGTCACGATGATCTTAAACTTCACTCTTAATTTGCTTGAACCTTTCAAACGATTCAGACTTGTGTTTCATTAAGTAAATATACACTATATCTACTCAAATCATCAGTGAAGGTAAGAAAATAACGATATCCACTGCACGCTACAAGACTCACTAGATTGCATACATCAACATGTATCATTTCCAATGAATCACTTGCCCGCTCCATCCAACGGGGGCCTTTAGTCATCTTGCCCAAGAGGCATGGTTCACATGTCTCAACCGATTCGAAATCGAATGAGTCCAAAGATCCATCTGCATGGAGTTTCTTCATGCGCTTTATACCAATATGACATTTAGCGGCAGTGCCACAAGTATGTGGTACTATCATCATTAACTTTGTATCTTTTGACATCAATTTTATGAACATGTGTATGATCAATATTTCAACAAACCATTCTCACTGGGTGCATGACCATTGAAGGTATTATTCATGTAAACAGAATAACCAATATTCTCTAACTTAAATGAATAACTGTATCGCAATAAACATGATCTAATCATGTTCATGCTCAACGCAAAACACCAAATAACATTTATTTAGGTTCGTCACTAATCCTGAAGGTAGAGAGAGCGTGCGATGTTGATCACATCAACCTTGGAAACATTTCCAACACACATCGTCACCTCACCCTTAGCTAGTTCTCCGTTTATTCCGTAGCTTTTATTTTGAGTTACTAACATTTAGCAACCGAACCGGTATCCAATACCCAGGTGCTACTAGGAGTACTAGCATGGTACACATCAATAACTCGTATATCAAATATACTTCTGTCGATGTTGCCAGCCTTCTTATCTACCAAGTATCTAGGGGTGTTCTGCTTCAGCGACCGCTCACCTCATAATAGAAGCACTTAGTCTCAGGTTTGAGTTCAACTTTGGGTTGCTTCACTGGAGCAGCAACTGACTTGCTATCCCTGAAGTTTCCATCCTTGCTCTTGCCTTTCTCGAAACTAGTGGTTTGATTAACCATCAACACTTGACGTTCCTTCTTGATTTCTACCTTCGCGGTGTTAAACATCGCGAACAGCTCAGGGATCAATATTTTTATCCCTGGCATTTTATAGTTCATCACCAAGTTCTAGTAGCTTTAGTGACAGTGACTTGGAGAACTATATCAATCACTATCTTAACTGAAAGATCAACTCCCATTTGATTCAAGCGATTGTAGCACCCAGACAATCTGAGCACATGCTCAACGATTGAGATATTCTCTTTCATCTTACAGGCAAAGAATCTTGTTTGGAGATCTCATATCTCGCAACATGGGCACGAGCCTGAAATCCTAATTTCAGCTCTGAGAAACATCTCATATGTTCCGTGACGTTCAAAAATGTTTTGGAGCCTCAATTTTAAGTCGTAATGCATGACGCACTAAACTATCAAGTAGTCATCAGAACGTGCCTGTCAGATGTTCACAACATCTACAGACGATGCTAGAAGGGTTGGCACACCGAGTGGTGCATTAAGGACATAAGCCTTCTGTGCAGCAATGAGGACAATCCTCAGATCACGGACCCAGTCCGCAATATTGCTACCATTATCTTTCAATTCTATTTATCTAGGAATATATAAAAATTAAGGGAGCTACAACGCGAGCTAGTAATCTACAACATAATTTGGAAAGACACTATTGACTATGTTCATGATAATGAGTTCAATTAATCATATTACTTAAGAACTCCCACTCAAATTGACAACCCTCCGGTCATTCGAGTGATACATGATCCAAATTCACCAACCATATATGGACTCCCATAGACAACAACCAATATATGTATCTACTTCTTTTCGTTCAATGTATTTGGTATAATTTTAAATTCATTTGTTGTAAATTACGAGATTTTTATTTACTGTGATGTAAAATTATGTGTCTCATTTGTTTAATCACGAGCAATTTTTTATTTGTTTGTTTGATTAATATGCATATAATATCCAAATTGAGAAAAAATGGCAAAAAAATCGGCGAGGCGGACCAAATGGACCAGTCAGTTGGGCGCATTACTTAAAAATGCATGAATGGGGGCGGATATTGCCCCTACAACCAACCCAAACGGACGAAGCGCGAACCAATTCCGTGTTTGCTTGCGTCGACACGTTGGAGTTGGCCCTCGACATAACAACCATCACCACCGTCAAATTGCATCGTTGTCACCACTCTCGTACTAAAGTTGATCTGACCTTGTCGATGACAAGCACTAAGTCTTCATACACGTCCCCTTAAGGACCAACGCCCTGGAGCCGTAGTCTTCCTCGTTGAACCCTTGAACCAGCCAAAAGTGACTGGCATCATTCTCTCCGTCGTGCTCATGCAGTGAGAAACCATACATTCGTCATTCCAAAGAGACGATATTACCCCATGCCGAACCTTCACTGTCTCTATTCTGATGAACGAAATTGAGGAGAGTTAAGCTCGAAGATGAAATGTTGCCATTCGCCCCTAGGAGGACTAACAAAAGAAATCTTTAACCTAAAGTATTAATCGGAACCAAAGCAGTGAGATTCCCCTCCGCACCACCAGTCGTCTACCGAGGGGAGACGGGTCAACAAGTTGAGCGGTAGACTTGAAGGGAAAGGAAAGGGATGTGTTCTATGCCGACTTTCCTATATAGTTTGTGTGTGTTGCGGCTATCTTGCTCGGGACGTTCGTGCGGCCACTTGATTCAAGGGTGACGGTAGAGTGTCATATAAACGTCGAATGAAAATTTGTCATGTGTGATGTGGCACTGCTCTACAAAAAATGGCGTGGAATGATAGTTAACGAGTAGATATGGCCTTTGTGTTCGTATATAGAAAAGACATGTTAGACACAATGCTACTTAGACCCTGACCATCATCTTTTTTATTTTGCAGAGAAATTTCCAGTATTCATCAATTATCAAGGTAGTAAAAAGAACACTAGAAAAAAATGACATATAGGTCCGTAGACCACCTAGCGACGACTACAAGCATTAGAGCGAGCCGAAGACGTGCCGTCGTCATTACTCCTCCATCACTGGAACCGGGCAAACCTTGTTGTAGTAGGCAGCCGTGAAGTCGTTGTGCTAAGGCCCTAGAGGACCGGTGCACCAGAACAACAACCGTCGACGACGAAGAGAAGCGTAGATCGAAAGATCCAACTTGTAGACACACGGACATAGACTGGATCCAAGCGGATCCACTGAAGACAACACACCGATCGAATCCCATGCGATTCGTCGGAGGCAAACCTCCATACAACCACCGATGACATTATGAGCATAATCTGCACAGGGTCTACTTATTCCATGTTTAGAAAGTTGTCGCCCTCTCGTCCTTCTGAGCAGGACACAAACACTATCAAAACTAAAAAAAATACCAAAAACGGACCCCTCCCACTAGCAAGGACCGGGATCCATCGGGCCTCCATGAGCCAAGGCCACATGAGATAAGGTGGGCCGGCAGTTGCACGGCGGGAGGTAGCGGAAACCCTAATCCGAGTGCCCTTGCATGCGTTGGAGGGAAGTGGTATCTTGCAGGTTCACTCGCGTGCTAGCCACCTGCTCATCAATTTATTGTCTCTCTGTTAAGTCTTTTGGTCGCCCATATCCTTGCGAATGACCATCGTAAAAATGAACTAAGAGAGTGAATAAACCTTTGGCAAGCTAATTAGTCACAACGCGTGGGCAACATTAATCCTTGACTTTGCAGCTTTTGGCTCCCAACCAAATGGACCCATGAGATTCTATAACTAATTAAATGAATAAGAATTTTAACAACGATAAACTAAACACCTGTGTGTTGAAGTATTTGTTCGTAGACCCACTCGCGTGCTAGCCACTTACACTAGGCATTTGTGTAATAGTTGTTAGGGTTTATGCATTACTGGACGGATGCTATCATAAGATTGATTGATTCATCAAAATCAAAACTGTTTTATTTCTATATGTGTACTCCCTTTGTTCGAGTAGCCGATGACATTATATAGTGCATATTTTGAGCCAAGTATAATGTTTCAACATGACGTCAGACGTTGCATAAATATTAAATCCATTACAAAGCAAGCTTATTGCTTGAGAATGCGTACATTCTATTGACAAACAAAATGCAAGCCAACCAATAGTTCATATCTATGCACATATGTTTTGTTGAAGACTATATTAAAGACTTCCGATCTATAAATAGCGACAATGCTCGTCGATCGAGAGAGACACTAAGAACAAAGGTGAGACCGACCAATCTGAAGGTAGCGCCTGAAGAAAACATAGTAAAAAGACTAGTCATGGATGAACGTGGTTGTGGTCAGTGAACGCTTCCATCATACTTACTACAATATGCAATGCAACAAGTACTCCTTCATCATTGTTTTCCACATAGTAATTACCATGTATCACCATGCAGAGAGCATTGCCTTGATCTTTGCCTCGCAAGTTTGACATGATCATTGTTGTCTCGACGATGTCGACCACCATGCTCTTATGAACTCCAAGTGCTCCTAGTCTGAGAGGTCCCAAGACAGGCCGTCGTCTTTTCTTCCATTCCCATCAATACAATAAGATAGTTCTCTTAGTCATTTGCTGTACGCGACTCCCCTCGTGTCGTTAACAATGTTTGTGATGCCACTGACTAATATACCATGTACAAGTACGAGACATGAAAAGTTAAAACCAACAAAAGACGAAGATCCGTCGGAGGACACGTGCCCCATGGGATAGAACAGTTTTAGCAATCCGCGATTCTACCTTTCCCAACCGATTGATCCCAATCTCACACGTGTTCAAATTCCAAATAACATAAAATGTGTAAGAGAACTATGAATTTAGACAAAAAGAATGCACACATACATATTTTACGGTTTTCACATATTTTTGCTATGTACGCTACTTTGAAGTTTTCGTAAACAAAATCATACTTTGGAGAAAAAACTATAATTACCATTTATCATTTACTTATAAACAAAGGAAAAAAATCTCCCCCGCAAAAAAAGGGAAAAATCCGATCTAAAATGGAGCCGCTCCCCATTCACGGCCCCCCCCAGGCCCGTACGCCTGAAGCCCTCCCCCCTCCCCCTCCCGCTCCCAAACCCTAACCCCTCCGCCTCTCATCGCCGCCACCGCGGCTCCCCTCTCTTCCCCGTCCCCGTCCTCTCCACCGCGTCCGCAGTCTTCCTCCATTAGATTTCGAAGGTACGAGCTTCGTTTCCACCCAGATCCAGGGTCAGTTAAACCCCGCTGACCTCCACGATTCGGCGGTGTCCACCAATCTAAAATCCGCGCCTGTTCCGCAGGGGTTTCGGGAGGATGGCGTTCCTGCAGAAGGTCGGGAATGCCCTCAAGCGGTCCGCGGGCTCCGGCTCGGCGATGCTCCAGGCCGTCCGGTCCATGTCCTCCTCCAAGGTCTTCGTCGGAGGTCCGTCGGAGTTCTCGACCATCTCTTTCCTTTGCGCCTCGAGATTAAGATTTTCTAGTTCGGGGGAAGCCCTCCCCTTGGATTGCACCGGCCTGATTTGATCCGTCTTCGCAGGCATCTCGTACGGCACCGATGACCAGAGCCTCGGGGATGCGTTTTCCAACTACGGTCAAGTCACGGAAGGCATGTTCCTGTCATGTTTTCTCCGTTTTCTCATGGATATAGAAGATGCAGTCCTGTTTATGTGGACTAAATCTGTCTTGTGTGTCCAGCCAAGGTGATCATGGACCGTGAATCTGGAAGGTCAAGGGGGTTTGGTTTCGTAACCTTCACTTCATCGGAGGAGGCCGGAGCTGCCATCACTGGAATGGATGGGAAGGTGAGTCTCGCATTATTCGTCAAACTGTCTGCACTTGGCATGTCAGATGCTGATGAACCTCATGCTTTGCTTTATTCTTGTTGTTCCGGTCCTATGTATGGTTTAGTACCTGAAGTAATGAATCATTTAGCTGTAGCTTGTATGTTGCGAGCTATGTAGTTTCTTGGGCTACATTGATTGGTAATTGATAAGTAAGCCTTGTGATTTATTAGATTATCTTGGCAAAGATGGCTCTTGGTGGACGTGTAGCATTTTATATGCTACAATGATAGTTTGTGCTAAGGTAGATGTCATGTGAGAAGTTGAGTTTCTGTGTTACCATAGAACAGCCGGCTCTAATCTCATCCAACAAAATAAAGATAAACAATGTTATTTATATAAAGATAGACATGATAAGGTTGGTCTCCTTTATGCTAGAGATTGTTTTAATAGTCATCAGTTCAAGCTGATGAAATCACCAAGGGTAACTTAAGCATCAAAGCATTTTATCTTTGAAGCTACATTGATTGGTGTATTTGCCAAGGAAATCTTGCGATTTAATAGATTATCTTGACAACAATAAAATTTGGTGAATCAGCATTTATATGCTAAAGAGATGTGATGTGCTAACATAGATGCTATGTGTGAAGTTGAGTTTCTATGGTACTGTAGAACAGCCTGCTCTAATCATCTTGCCGAATAAAGATAAAACGATTTTATATAGTAAGATAAAGATAGGGATTATCAGATTTATTTCGTTTAATTTAGATATTATTTTAATAGTCATCAGTTCAAGCTGATGAAAAGCCAAGGCTAAACTAAGCATCAGAGCCTTCCTGCCTTTTGTTAGGGAACCCAAAGTGGCAACACAAAAACTTATTTTTCTCTGCGGTTGAAAACAGAGTAAAATTTATTAGTTTTTTGTTTTTCTTTGGAATCTAGTCTGCATTGTCATATTAAATATTGAAAGTTTGTGTGATTCAGCACAAGCTTATCAATGGTTCATCCGAATTAAGGGACATGCATTGTAGTGTTGGATGTTTTATTATTTCATATACTGCAGGATGTTGAAGATGCATTTCCTTCTATAAGCAGTGTATTTTTTTAGTGATTGCTGGTGGTGGCAGCTAGGTTATTGTGAGGAATGCATCCAATGACCTAGTTGGTGCGCTAGTGGCCCAACCCTTGCACTTCCAACTTTGGTCACCCAGATATCACTTCTGGCCGAGCGACTTGCCCTGACTGAGTGACTTGCATATTGAATATTTTAGCTATTTTGCTGGAGATTGAGACTATTTATGTGCTTTGTCTTCACATAAATTGTACACAATTGCATTATAAAGCTAGAAATTTGGTTTGCTACTGAATAATAGGATAACACTACCGTAACATTTGCTGTCTATAACAGCATCCTATCTCCGTAAGACTGGATAGTTTCTCCCATGGAATTTACATAGAAAATTGATGCCAAATGGCCATCATGTGAGGAGAGGCGCCATTATATACCAGGTAGCCTATGGTCTCTTGAAGTTTTGGTCCCTCTATCCAGCCTGTTGGTGCCTAAACAAGGATAAAATGTGGGACAATTTGTTGTTTATGGATCTAACAGCTGTCAGAGACGTAACCGGTGATGGCAAAATTTAGGATTGTAAATGTTACCATTTCTGGAATCTAGTAGGGTCAAATATAGATTTCCTGTTGTTTGCATTCACCAGAACTACGTAGCCCCATAAGCAAATATATTTCATTGTTTTGATTTGGTTGAGATTGAAAGATGATTCTGAAAGATGCTTCTTTTTCATTTGTTCTGGAGCATATATTTTGCGCTTCGTAGTATCTCAGCTTGTAGTGATGCTTTCAGTTACGGGGAGACAAAGCTGCAAATACACTCTAGGACTAGAACAATCGACTGGCCACTGTAACTGCGTCTAGTGTATTATCCTGTCATCTCCAACTGTTAGGTAGTTTACTAGGTGTTAATTCATTTTCCTAAAATTTTCTGCCCCTTCAGAAGCAAACCATAGTTTTCCTATCTGAGGCACGCCTTTTCGTTAGCCTGGCAGTCTGCTTTTGGGCAGATAACAATTAGGATTGAGAAGTTAGTAGGAAGTCTTGTAATTGTATTTCCTTGCAAAATTCCTTGGCAACTAACATGGTTGAATATGGCATGCTTTACTCGATGAATGCAGAACGGCGTTGCCTTGCTGTTAACTCATCACTGAACAGTATTTGGTCTTGTGTGCTGAATGTTGTTAAGACAGTTTGAACAGCAAGCAGATAGTATCGAGGATGCTGTTAAGATAGATTGAACAGCGAGCAGAACGGTGTTGCCTTTCTGTTAAATCAGTGCTGAACAGTATTTGGTCTTTTGTGTTGAATGTTGTTAAGACATATTGAACAGCGAGCAGATAGTATTGAGGATGAGAGACATGAGAGAGTGGTGACCCATCCATTTGTGTTGGATAGGGTGATGGGAAGAAAGCCACCGATTAGCTTAAGAGACCAGTGTTATTTCTAACATTTTGCTCTTATCTTGCTGTGGTAACTTGTATGGATTTATCATTTTTGAATGACTTAACTCATTCTTCATCCAAAAGGATGGATGAGTAATAGAAATTTCTTGAGTGGCATTATCAGTCAGTTGGTCTTTGCTTTTCTGTAACAGAATAGCAGTGTTATCCCTGTTATCTTCTGGTTTACTATATGCTACAGCGTGAAGCTAGTTTAAGATTGGACTTTAAGCATCATTATGATTTTTTTTTCATAGAGGTTTTGTGTGAACTTTTCAGCTTAGTCATAGTTGCTATTTTTTTGGGTTTATTATTCTTTCCTCATGCACTGTGAACTGTTTTGTTTTATTTTTCTTCCTGGATGCTGGTATGTGATCCTGTTATGGTTGCTTGTGGCTTTGTGCTACCAGCTGAATCAGTCTTCTTTAATTGTTCATTTGTTTTACAGCTCTTTTCTTTGTCGTGCCCCAAGGCATCTGTTATATCCATTTGATTGTTTTTGTCAGTAACTAAGTAGTCTTCTATAATCTTTGCTTGCTGGTTCATCTTCTAATATGTTTTCTTTTGCTGTACCAGGATCTGCAGGGTCGGATAGTGAGGGTGAGCTATGCTCATGACCGTGGTAGTCGTCCAGGTTTTGGTGGTGGGGGTGGCTATGGCGGTGGCAGCTATGGTGGTGGTGACGGTGGTTACGGTGGAGGGGGTGGTGCCTATGGTGGTGGTGGAGGCTACAGCGGAGGTGGTGGATATGGAGGTGGAGGCAGAGGTGGTGGTGGTGGATACAATAGTGGTGGCAATTATAATTCAGGGTACAACAGTGGGGGAAACTATGGTGCCCCTCAAGGCGGGCAAGGTGGCTATGGGGGTGATGCTGGTTTCACAGGGGTTGGTGGTGGTGGATACAATGCTGCTCCTGCCAACAACTATGGCGGCGATAGCCTGAATCAAGGGGGTGGAGCACCTCCTGCATTTGGAGGTGGAAACTTCGGCGCAGGCAATGACAGCTACGCGGACGATACCCCTGTTGATCTGCCTCCTGATAAGCTCAATGACCTGCTAAAGGATCTCAAATTTGATGTCGGTGGCAAGGAGGAGGATGCTGGAGAGGGCGCCGGCGTGGTTGACGCGGACACCAAGAGAAGCGAAGGACAGGATGACTTTCTTGACGACGACTTAAGCAAGGATGAAGATGACTATGCCAACAAGAGAAGCTGAATGTCGGTCCAGCAAGTAGCACCGGCCGAATAATTTTCCATGGATTTGTTCTCTCCATGACCGCCTTGTTTTTGGTATGTTCCGCGATGAAGAGAATAATGTAGTGCTTGCAAACAAGTTATGTTTGGTCTCTTAGCTACGTTATATGCATGTGTGCTTTGTGTACTGTTTGCTGGATTGATAGTATGATGCAAACCTGAACCTGAACTTTGCATGTACTGGACGCTGTGAAACTGCATTTTCAATAGCTGCTTTAGTTGCTAATACTCCCTCCATTCCTTTATATAAGGTGTATTTATTTTTCCCAAAAATTTCACAATGTAAAGTGTATTTTTCTTTTACTTTCAATTTTCCGGGCATGCCCTTCCACCATCCATTACATGCCTTAGATAAAAGTACTATGTAGTTCCCAATAGGAAGGTAGGAAAAAAGAATCTCTCTCCCTGATTGCATGCACTCACGTTCTCTCTCCCACATCCCACCGATTGATTTTATTCTGGTGCAGCAAGATTTAGCTGCCTTTTATTAGGCTGCTGGTTATTTATTTTTGCTAATTAAGCTGCTGACTACCTAATTATTTAAGGATATTTTCGTCCAAAATTATCCTTAATTATATGCCTTGGTCACCGTGTGCAAAAAATACACCTTATATAAAGAAAATGAGGAAGTAGTTCATAGCTCATTGCTTCAGGTGCACTTGCGTAGGACAAGCGGGTTGGAACGCAAACCCCTTTGGTGATTCCCTTAATTGAAAACCAACTTTGGATAAAATGTTGGGGATCCACCCCCAATTGACGGTCTGGCAGAAACCATACGAGCTGTTGAGGTCTGCACGTCGTGGCCGGAGTGGATGGTGGGGGAGGTGACGGTCGACGAGGCACCCTGTCTTTCCTTTGATCATGCCGCTCCTTCCCTTCTTTTGTGCATGCCTTCTCCAAAGGACATGTATAATAGTTGATAAGATAGTCTTATCTTAAGCTTTGCATGTAATTTAGAGATGACAAAAAAAGAAGTCTACAATGGGTCATCTTTTAGTATCTTCAGTAATTAGCTATTTCTAAAAACATGATGAGTCATATTGTGCTAAGAGATCACCTCTTGTCTTCTTTTATTTAAGAGAAGACAAAGCCTTTTTATGAGTTCTCTCTCCTCCACCTTATTATTTATCCTACATGATATTTTTAAGATAGCATCATTGTACATTACCTTCGCAAGGCACGCGACGCCATGGACCTGATATAGTGATGTGTCCCTAACCATATGGTTTGGGCTCCTTCATTGGAACCCCTCTCTTCCCTCGATACTTATCTTGCTGCTTGTTTCAAACTTTCAACGAACACATCACATGCCTATTTGTAAAAAATTAAAAGGTAAAACCAAAAGATCAGAGGAAGGGCTTTGGAAGCTGCTGGCTCGCACGTGTGGCCTTATGGGCCCATGCCGTCACTTTCAGCCCACACGCCAAGCGGTGGTTCAGTCGCTTCGTCATTCGGCCTGACACACACGCACTGCCTCCTCTTTCCCGTTCTTCCCAGAATCCATGCCCGCATTGGAGCTACGCCACCGGAATCCTCCGCCGTGGTCGCCCTCCCTCTAAGCGGCGACTCCTCGAACTATTGCCCCGAGAGTTCTCGATCTGGTCCACGACGTCTTCGTTTCTTGACGCTGTAAGGAGGTAGAGGAGATCGATGACGAGCATTGTCGGCGACCGGCAGGGGTGGAGCCAGGATGAAAATTAAGTGGGGGCAAAGCTATGTAAAAACTTTTTTTCCTCGGAAGGTGCTCATTTTTGGTTAGATCATTTACATCACAGAAGCGCATCTATAAGACCTCTTCTAATGCAAAGGTGCTTAGATGATGTGCTAATTGCATTAAATAGCTTAGCAACTCAACTCCCCAATGCATAGGTGTTTAGTTTGTTGTTGCTAAGCTCACCTTATTTAATGATTTAGTACCTAAACTCTTTCATGCATTCGCCAACCTCTTTCATTTAAGTGGTTGTCTAGGTTCATGTGCTTGACATTGGTTCTTTTTGGGATCACCAAAGTGCTCTCTCCTCTTTAATTATCGTACCATGTCATGTTTTTGCTTATGTGGCATGTTTCGCACCTGTTCACGGTGAAGCACTGGGAAAGGCCTAAATCTATATAAGATAATTCCATCACACATAATTATGATAGTTTATTCCAAAAGTCAAAGTACATTAACTATTTTAGAAAATGACTACTCCAGGCACGACAGTGGTAGATTTTGCAACACAAATATCTCAATGGCATACATGAAGGCAAGGCAATTCTATAAATTTCATTATAATATGACATGCTCAAACTCATTTCATATAATTTTCTTACGTGAAGCTAGACTCAATCAACTTATTGCGGATTGGTGCATTATACTCATGCTTACATTTTTGTAAAGCTCAACTCACTTTCTACCATGTACTCCCTCCGTTCCTAAATACAAGATCTTTTAAAAATTTCACTAACTACATACAAAACAAAATGAGTGGATCTACGCTCTAAAATATGTCTATATACATCCGTATGTAGTCTATAATGAAATTTTTAAAATGTCTTATATTTTGGAACGAAGGGAGTTGTTAGAGTTATATTGACGATGGCTTTTGACCTTTTGTATTCTTGCCTTTTGGCATTCTCTGTACATCATATATATGGTGGCTTCGACCTCCTAATAATACAAGTTGCATCATAACATGGTATCATGAGCCCAGGTTTAGGGAATTTTTTTGGTGCTGCAACTCACCCTCCCAATCGAGTTCTCCTCTTGATCTCCTCGCCTCGGCCCGATCGATCGAAGTCTCCCCATGGCTCTCGCGCTGTTCCCCTATCTTATTTTTCAGATCCACCGGTCTGTCATCTCGCCTCAATTAGTCTGCCTATCAGGCTGCACTCGCTTCGCTGGAGACTCTCTCTCTCGAATTTTTTCAGAACCAGTACGGATTTTGTACAAAATTTGAAAACAGATGTATCAGTTGAAAAAATATCGAAAGTAGTACCCCGTCGGCCAGTACCAGGCCGAACAGGGACCTGTCGGCCAGCCACAGGCCGAAGAGGGGCCCGTCGGCCAGCAGTAGGCCCAAGAGCCTCCTGTCGGCCAATCAGAGGCCGGGGAGAGGCCGATCGGCCAGAGGAGGCCGAAGAACCACTTGTCGGCCAGTGAGAGGCCGATGGGCCCCTGGATAAGTCCTCAGGCTTCTTTCTTCCTCCTCTGACCACTCGTTTCACCCTCCCCCGTCTAGTAGCCTACCCCTCTTCACCTCTCACTCCCGTTGCTCTCCGGTGCTTCCACCGCCTCGCCGATCTCTTTGCTGGACCACCCATTTTGTTATTCTACCCGCGTAAACAATAGATCAGGGCGCTCTCCACCGGCCTACGGTATTTTCTTTTGGCTTCCAACTTAATCGAATGAGAACTCTCAATTCGGTAGTGGATTTAGTTCTTCTTGGCCACCGTCCATCTGCAGGTAATGGCTTGCCCATTTTGCCGAGCTCCAGGTGGCCCTTGTGCTGCCGTTGATTCCGATGCGTCTGTATTTACTGTGGTGCTGGATCGTCGATGTTCAAGACGTGTTGTAAGATTCTATGTCTTGATTATCTGACTGTGGCATATTCAAATGCCTTTGTTTATATGTTTATGATGCTTGCTTCAATTCTTGTTGTAGTATGTTCCATGCAGTGTTAGATCACATCTTGCTCGATACATTGAGGAGTGCAGAGCTTTAGCTATTCGGAGAGGTGACATAGATATTGATCTTGCTCTGCACAACAGTGAGGGTAACTTATACCATGTTATATTTATACATGGTAGGATGAGCAGTAAATTCCATGGTCCTTCGTGGGAGGAACTTGTGAATGATTATGGTCTCCGCCATAGTGACATGATGACTGTTATGCTTGAGCACTAAGGAACTTATATTAGTGTCGAATTTCATCGGAATGGTATTATGTTGTTTCCTTTACCCCATGTTGGTAAAATATTTGTTTGACTGATTTTCAGATTTGTTTCAGCTTATACGTTTGCTGTTCATCTCAGTTAGTAAAATCATTTTTTTGTAGCTCTTGAGGATCTGAGTGAAACTCAGAGGGAACTTGTTTACAACCGTTTTTATAGTCGTGGTGTCACTCTGAATTATCATCAAATGTATGTGATGTCGCGCCAGCTCTTTGATGACAACTACATACCGTGTACTCCTTTTGTTCATAGGATGGATCGCATGAACGTTATTTCCCAACATATGGTAAGCTTTGGTTTCTGGTTTTATTATTTGTTTGTTCTTTGCTGGTTCATAGGATGGATCATATAACTTGCTTGTTTTTGTCAAGTTATTCCTACCATAGTTGTGAGGAGTTTGATGGAATTTGTGGCTATTCCTAGGACTGGTTCTTTACTTCTTGAAATTACTTTGGATTCAGAAGATGATGATATATTTGTGAGCATTCCTTGTTCATACTTCATTGGCTTGGGTGATCGAATGGTGTTGAAGAAGGAAGGGTTCAGTAATTTTTTGCTGGCATCGTCTATGGAGGTCAACAATTTGGTGCTCGTAACATTCAAACAGTGTGAACAGGAGCTAGCTATTGTTTTTAGTTATCTGCCACAGTGAGAAAGAAAGACAGGGCTCGTGCAGCCCAGGTAGCAAAAGAAGCCGAAGATGGAAAAGGAAAATATCCATGTTGTACTCAGTAGATTTATATTCTTGCAACTCAATTTCAGCCATTTGTATATTAATTTCAGCAAGTTGTATCTTAATTTCAGCAAGATGTATCTTAATTTTAGCAAGCCCTACTATTCCTGTTTTTATTTGCCGCCATACTGTGCCGCCACCTTGGTCCCACCATTCTCTGCCGCCACTTTCCTTCCCGCCATTCTCTCCCGCCATTATCTTTCCCGCCATTCTCTCCCGCCATTTTCTGCCGCCATTCTCTCCCACCATTTTCCCCGCCAATCTCTCCCGCCATTCTCTATCCCGCCATTCTCTCCCGCCTGATTTCCCGCCATCGCGGTTGTCATCTGCCTATAAAAGGAGGCATTGTATCTGCCTTCCTCCATCGGCAACCAGTACTCGAAAAAACCAGCGCGGTAGTCATTATGAGTTTGCCTTGTTCGGATCAAAGCATTAGGCGTAGCAAATGGAAGAGTGCGAAGTTGCCTCAGGGGGTGGAAGCAGTTAGTTGTTGGTGCGGGGATCTCTGCAAGGTGAAGGAGGTGACGGATTTTTTAGATTGATTAGGCATGAAGTTTTTCATGTGCGCTAATTATGAGGAAGATCCACCCATTGGTCCTTCACCGTACATCACGCCTCAAGTAAGTTTCAATCACACAGAATAAGCACGTTATTGATATTGTTGTTGATTTGATTTGTTATATTTCTGTTTCTTTTGTAATCTCCTCCGCCCCTGTGCCAGTACTATCGTTGGATAGACACGAAAATGCCGGACTGGATAGTGACCGAGATTCATGAAAGAAGTCATCGAGCATGGGCAAGTTTGTACTTGGAGGAGCGCTGCGAGAAGGCGGCAGCAGAGGAGAAAGTAGAGCAGGAGAGAGCTTGGCAAGAGTACTGTGTGGAGCAGAGTGCTTTTCTTGCTGAGATGAGGAAGAAAAACCAAGAAAACCAAATTCAACTGGCGAAGGTCTACCATCAGCGAGAGGAGGCCCATGAAGCTGAGAGGCAGAGAAAGAAAGAAAGGGCTCGTGCAGCCCAGGCAGCAGAAGAACCTGGAGATGGAAAAGGGAAATATCCACGTTGGACTCAGTAGATTTAGATTCCAGTAACTGCATTATCTTAATTTCAGCAAGTTGTATCTTAATTTCAGCAAGATGTATCTTAATTTCAGCAAATTCGATCTTAATTTCAATGAGAAGCGTGATACTTGCCTCTTGTGCAACTGCATTGATTCTCTACCGCCACTTTCTCTCCCGCCAGTTTTTCTCTCGCCATTTTCTCTCTCGCCACTTTCTCTCCCGCCATTCATTCCCGCCATTCGTTCCCGCCATAGTCTTTCCCGCCTTTCTCTCCCGCCACTTTCTCTCCCGCCTATATAACCACATTCGCAGTAAGGAGGGTGAGTAGGCCCTTCCTTTCCCTGTCGCTCCGCCATCCTTCTGCTCTCGCCATCCTTTCGTGGAGATGTCTCATCCTCCTCATCCTCACTATACTTTTGATCGTAGTTTTCACAAGGGTATGTCCGACCGTCTTCTTCGTCTAGCTGCCAATTTCAAGATGAATGATAGAGTAGTTCCATGGGAGGAACTCATTAGTAGTGACTTCATAATGAATGAGTTGGCTCACCAATTAGCTAGAACTGGGTGGCCTCCCAGGATTTTTGAGGAGATACGGAAAGAACTTTTGAGGTTGTTCGCCAGATGACAAAAGCAAATGCACAAGGGTGATGCTTATCTCAGGATTGCTGTGAATAATTCAGGTTTATGGTCAACAGAAAGTGAGGACGAGGACGACCTCTTCATGCCGAGCAACAAGGTGAAGAGTTCTACATCGAAGGGCAAGAGTTCTACATCGACGAAGGGCAAGGGTTCTACATCGACGAAGGGGAAGAGTTCTGCATCGATGGAGGATGAAGACGACGTCTTCATGCCGAGTACCAAGGTGAAGACGACCGCATCGTCGAAGGACAATAGTTCTGCAGCGACAAAGCGGAAGAGATCTGCATCGACGGGGGATGATGATGATGCATTCATGTAATACATTTTTCATGTAGTACTATTTTCTGTAGTGGTGTTCTATGTAGTGCAGTTTAATTAAGTTGTAACGTTTAATTCAGTTGTAACGTCTAATTCATGTCGACGGATTTGGTTTGCGTTACTGTTGTTCTCTCTCCAAACCAAATAAGTCTCAAACATAAATATGTCGCATACATGAATATACCCGATACATAGAGGCTAAATATGTCAAATACATGAATATGTCCGATACATAAAAGCTACATATGTCTCATACATAAATAGATAGTCATGTATCATACGTAGATGACCATATCACTGCTGGGGCTTGCGACGAATCTTGGACTTCCTCGGACGTGGATCGAAAGGCGATAAGCGCTGAGGCGGTGGACGAGTGTCAGGATGACCACGACCATAGAACACCTCGTCCGTCGGTGTCTGTGTCTCCTGCGTCGATGGTGGTGGTGGAGTGGCAAGAACTGTCTCCGAGATACCATAGGTGCATGCAGCACGGTCATCATCCTCGCCGTCGCCAGGTATGTACGAACCAGGACCAGTAAACAGAGGTGACTGAACCGAAGTCATAAACGGTTGCGACTGGCTGCCGCCTGCTGGTAAATTAAAACATGTCAAGAATGACTTACGAGGCTAAATTTTGTAAAAGAATGTACAAAGTTAAGTTACCTAGGTCCATCTACTGAAGCCAGGAAGAGTCCCCGAGCTGTGAAGGAGGTGGCTGCTGGTAGAAATAGCCCCGGGGTTGTGAAGGAGGTGGCTGCTGGTAGAAATAACCCCCGGACTGTGAAGGAGGTGCCTGCTGCTAGGAGGAGCTCCCTGACTATGAAGGAGGTGCCTGCTGCCAGGAGGAGCCCCCTGGCTATGAAGGAGGTGCCTGCTGCCAAAAGGAGGAGCTCCCTGGCTGTGAAGGAGGTGCCTGCTTCCAGGAGGAGCTCCCTGGCTGTGAAGGAGGTGCCTGCTGCCAGGAGGAGCCCCCTGGCTGTGAAGGAGGTTCCTGCTGCCAGGAGGAGCCCCCTGGCTGTGAAGGAGGTTCCTGCTGCTAGGAGGAGCTCCCTGGCTGTGAAGGTCGAGGTTCTGAACGCTGCAGAGAGGGGCGTGGCGGACGATGTGCTGCACGAGTGTGAACAACATCAGAAGATCGCCTATATGTAACAGTTGCGACGAACCCGCGTATCTTCGCTTGAAGACTCTTCAACCTTGTTACTGTATCTCGTCGTGGGGTATTTTCTCCGCTCTCAAAGCGGTCCACTAAAGTGGTAACCTCCTCTAGCGCCTGAGTTCCCAATTCACCCTGTAGACAGATAGTTAACAATTGTACATGTTCATGTATAGGGAAAACATAGCATGTGAGAAAAACTGAGGACATACCGCGTGGTGTCTGGTTCCCACAACTGACGCGGTTGGGAACAGATTGTTGGCGAGAGGAACTGGGATATGATCCGGAGCAGATGATGAAACCAAGTAGATCCTCGTGCTTTGTCTGTAACGCTTCAGGTACAACCCGTACTTGTCCCAATCGAAGACACCAACTTCATCCCATATATTTGTCGGGGCAGTACTCCATTCCTCGAGGTAAGGGCTGATGTCATGAACCCAAGAAGCCTGGGACTTGTTTCCTCCTACGCGACTGTACCTGAGATTGAAATGCACGTTACATGATTAGCTATAAGTAGACCGAACAGTCTCAACAACCTATTAATGCACAGCTGACAACCAAAGTAGTATTACTTACTTGTGCACGTGATCTGGTAATCGTGAAATAACCGGAATGTCAGGCTCTAGAGATAGTGTCCAACTGAATCTGGAGATAGCGTCCAACTGAATCTAGCCACAGGCAGCCAACACATGTGAGCAAGGCAGGTGCAATAACTGCGGTTTGTTGCATGTACACTCACAAGTTGGATAAAATTCTGCTCCAATTGTAACCTCATGCGTCTTCATCTCATTTGCAGAACCAAAACCATCAGTAGGAAGCTGAACCTCATACCTCCTTTCCTGATTACCTATGAGTGTGACGGTGTGCTTTTTTTGCTTTCTTTATCTTCTCAGCCATGTACTCCATGACACGGCTACAATAAGGAGTGTTCTGATTATCTGCAATATGCTTCCTTGCCAAATCGCGCCTTTCTCTGAAATACCTCACAGTGCCATGGAATACACCCTCCACAATAGCCGTTAGTGGCAATGCTCTATTCCCTCTGAGTACAAAGTTATAGATCTCTGCAAGATTGGTTGTCATGTGGCCATACCTAGCTCCATGGGTGTCATGCAGCAAAGACCAATTCACTGGAGGCTCTTTCTCTATCCACTCAGAAAAATTCTTTATTGCCTTGCCCTTCTTTCTCTTCGTATTAAGAGGGTCAATTGCTGGCAAGTCACAAAGGCCAACTGGCCTCTCCATCTCCGCAATGAGTGCTGTTAATTTAACCTGGTCTTTTTCCATTTTCTTCCTAGCAACGACCTGCTTCTTAGTGAACTCATCTAGTTTTGACCAAATAAAATCGTATTTGCGCCGCTGGTTTTGCTTGCATAACTTCTTGAACAAGTTCATCAACCGTTTGTTCTTAAACTGTGAGAAAAAATTAGCACCCAGATGGCGCATGCACCACCGGCTTTGCAAGTCCTTCCAAGGTGTTGACTCGTCAGTAGCTGGATTACTCAGTGTCTTCACGGCCTTCAATATATCGGGATGTCTGTCATGAATGAGACACACATTTGATCAGTCCTTCACGATCGCAATTTTAACTTGCCGGAAGAACCATACCCAGCTCGGAAAGTTCTCACCCTCCACAAATGCCATGACTAGTGGGATGATTTGGTTGTTCCCGTCCACACCAATAGGAGTTAGGATTTGCCCTTTGCACTGACCAGTCAGGAATGTATCATCCACAAACATCACAGGAGGACAATGCCTGAAAGCTTCGATGCACATACCGAAAGAGAAGAATACTCGTTTCAACACCTTGTAATCTGGTATGCTATCCAACATCGTGTGCTGAATGTTAACATAAGTGCCGGGATTCCTCTCCTTCAGTATGTCAAGGAGACGGACAATATTATCATAGGAGTTGAAGAACGTCCCAAACCTCTCCTCCATAGCCTTCTGCTTAGCCCTCCAAGCCTTCCCATATGGAATGTCATACTTCCATCTGACCTTAACTGTTGGCTGGATGTGCTTTGCTTCCATATCTTTCTTCGTCACTTCCTCAGTATACATGAGTTGCACTATGAGAGTTGAAGTAAGGTTTGGATGACGAACCAGCATGTTTTCCTAACACAATTATGCGGTACAATATTTGTCACAACCCAATGGATGTTATACTTTGGCACATGGGCGTGCACCTTCGCAGGACAACCTGATTCAACACACTTCATAGTATATTTCGTTGGACTAGATATGTGTGTCCGGAAAACCCTCTACGTAGACATAACCCACTTTATCACCGCATACTTCATTTTCTTCTTTGTGTCAAACATAGCCCCGATCTGGACTTGTTTCAGATTATATTGCCATGGAGTCTCATGGCCATCGTTGACAGTAAAGCCGGCGGATATGTCCTGCTCCCATGCAGCAGGAATTGGTACCTCCTCCTCATCCTCGGAATTTTCAGAATCAAGTTTCTCTGCAATCCCATCCTCGTCCTCTTCCTCCATCATCCTCTGCATTTCCTCGCCTTCCTCGTCCCCATCAACAACACCAGAGGCAGCTAATACTACCGATTGAATACTCTTACCAGCAGCATGACCACTAACATAATCTGACTCATTGTCGGCTTGGGTAGCATTCACATCCGGTGGCTGTGATCCGGATACATAAATCTCGTTAGCCACTTGACTACTCTGGCCTGGTTCATACCCCACGGTGGGTGGTACGATGTTCTCCTCCTTCGCCACTGGTTGCACTAGGGCATAAGGATGGATTCTCCGGTCTCTGCAACGACTTAACAGAGACAACCAATGCTGGCTCCTATCTATCGGAATCAAATCCCACTTGACATTTTTACAGGATTTGGTCTACAAGGTATGAATACTGACAGAACAAACTTCAGGATCCAGGCCAAAACTAGTAGTCAATCAGTGCTTCAACTGCCTAATGTCCAGTCTGTCCGGATCTGAAAGTGTCATATCGACTGTTTTAAACTCGCTAAGATCAACCCCCAACTCATTATATCGAACATTACCAAGGCCGTAATATACAGTCAAATTTACGGATTCAGACATTTTAACCTGTCAGACATTGCTAGCTTCTCATTATTCGCAACGAATAAATCGACACTAAAATAAAACGTACACTAAAATGTACCTAAAGATTCAATGAACTACACAAAAATAAACCGACACTACTATAACTACACTAACTAAACCTACACTCGGAAAACATACACTAAAATATACCTACGTATTCTAAATAAACCTACACTAAAATTAACTTCAAAAATAAACCGACACTAATATGACTACACTAATTAAACCTACACTCCGAAAACATACACTAAAATCACTACACTAATACAAGTAACCTAAAATCACTACACTAATAAAAATAATACAAACTAATTTTACGTACATTAAAAAAATTAACCTAAACTAACAGCAAAAAATTATACATCTGACGCGTGAGTGAACTTCTTCTTCCTCTCCACCTTCTTCCTCTTT
Organism: Hordeum marinum; assembly: GCA_022496015.1. NCBI lineage: Eukaryota > Viridiplantae > Streptophyta > Magnoliopsida > Poales > Poaceae > Hordeum > Hordeum marinum. The sequence goes on from CM039676.1 coordinate 474,013,599, forward strand.
ACCACTCCACCTTCTCACCATTGACACATCCACCACCACACCATTTTCTCCTCCACACGAACAAAATAATATCACGTTGCAAAAAATAAAACTGTAGGGCGGGGGAGAAGAAGCCGATCTATCGTTTCATCGGATTGAAATGGAAAATGGGTGGAGGGAAAGGGAGATCAAGAGGGAGGAAATTTCGGCCGAAATGGGAGAGAGAGAGAGCTGGAGGAGGAAGAAGAGGGCGGGCCGACGTCGGCCTTATCCAGGGGCCGGTCGGCCTCCTGGCGGCCGACGGGTGGCGCTCGGCCTGGCGTGGGCCGACGGCCGGCCGGTTCGGCCTGGCTTCGGCCGATGGGCCAATTTCGGCCTGGTCAAAACCGACGGGCCGCCGGTCGGCCCAACTTCGGCTGACGGGATAGTATTTTTATAATTTTTTAAACTGAAGATATTTTTTTCAAATTTGGTGCATAATTCGTAGTACTTTAAAAAAAATTCCTCTCTCCATCTGATTGATCTCGTGTGCTTTCGTCCATCCGTTTTGGATCGATCTGATCCTGTTCTCGATCCAGATCGGCCCGAGACTCCAGGTCGTCCGTGCTGCCCGACCCCGGCCCACCAGATTCCGGGCGTCCGCGCTGTCTTCCGACCATCCGCGCGCCGTCCTCCGGTAATCCGCGCCTCCCCGCCCTTGCCGCTGCCCTGCTTCCGGCCGGCTGCTCCGCTGCATCGTGCGCGTGGACGTGCACGTGCAGGCCACCTCCGCTGCATTGTGTGCGTGGGAGCGCGCTCGTTTTCCAGCTTGCGTGTGCTGTTGTGTTCGGCTGGTCGTCTTGCTCAGTTTGGCTAAGCTCATTTTAAGTGGGCTGAGCTCTTTTGTCCAATTGCCTACTTCCATCACAAAGAAAAAAAAAATGTCATTGTCATCTGCCGTTCTCTATGTTGATCCGGTCACGCATCTGTGCCGTTTCTCTGTACTTGGTACTTGTCCACATATGATGTTGTCTCCTCCGGTCTCTTCAGCACGGTGCTGTGGTCTGTGGTCGCTTTACGCCGACTCCTCTCACGGTTTTCGCGCGCGACGGTGACCGCTCTGCGCCGACTCCTCTGACAGCTTTCGCTCGCGGCAGAGACCGCTCTACGTCGACTCCTCTCACGGCTTCTGCACGCGGCAGAGACCGCTCTACGTCGACTCCTCTCACGGCTTCCGTGCGCGGCGGTGACCGCTCTACGTCGGCTCCTCTCGCGGCTTCTGCGTGCGGCGGTGGCCGCTCTACGCCGGCTCCTCTCGCGGCTTTCGTGTGTGGTGGATACCGCTCTACGTCAACTCCTCTCGCAGCTTCCGCGCATGGAGGTGACCGCTCTACATCGAGTCGCTACTCTCGGCCGACTCACGCGGCTTTCACGGGTGGTGGTGACTGCTCATCGTCGGCATGTGTTTCTACCTCGACCTCTTCTCTCGTATCCCTGTCTGCGCGTGAGATTGCGCAGCTGCGATGCCTACTTGCTAATTATGATTCTTCACCGACAGGTTCTGTAGGTTCCGTGATTAACTCTTCTGACACTGAGAAACCGCCTTCTACCCATTCACGTACATCTTCATGGATTCTTGATACTGGAGCATCTTTTCATATGACCTATGATTCGTCCACTTTGACCTCACTTCGACCTGCGAACTCTCTTGTTCATGTTCTTATGGCTGACGGCACTCCCCTCCCTGTAGCTAGTCGAGGAACTCTTAGCACTTCTTCATTTCATGTTCCCTCTGTTGCTCATGTTCCTTGACTTACCATGCAACTCATATCTGGTGGCCAGATTGTTGACTCTAATTGTAGGGTCATTCTCGACTTTGATTTGTGTTCTGTTCAGGATCGTCGTGTTGGGGAACGTTGCATGGGAAACAAATTTTTTCCTACGCACACGCAAGATCTATCCATGGTGATGAGCATCTACGAGAGGGAGAGTGGATCTACATACCCTTGTAGATCGCTAAGCGGGAAGCCTTAAGAAACGCGGTTGGTGTAGTCGAACGTCTTCGCGATCCAAATCGCCGAGCGTCCCGCGATCTCATCACGATCCGTCCTGCGATCCAATCACGATCCGTCCCGCGAACTCATCAAGATCCGTCCCACGATCTCATCACAATCCGTGTTGCAATCTTGATCACGGTCCTTCCGATCTAGCGCCGAACGGACGACACCTCCGCGTTCAGCACACGTACAACTCGATGACGATCTCCGCCTTCTTGATCCAGCAAGAGGGAGCGAAGAGGTAGACAAGTTCTCCGGTAGCGTGACGACGCTGCGGCGATGGTGGTGGAGCAATTCTGGCAGGGCTTCGCCTAAGCACTGCAGAAAACCGATCTAGAGAAAAAACTATGCACTAGAAGAACGGGTAGCACGTGGCTGAAAACCTAGTGCAAAACCCCTAAAACCTCTATATATAAGAGGAAGAGCGGAGGAGGCTTCGGCCGAACCAAGAGGAGAGGAGGATTCCTCCTCCAATCCTAGTAGGACTAGGACTCCTCCTTATTTTTGCCTTTTCCCACCTTTTTCTCTTTGGGCTTTTCTCTCCCAGCCGCATGGGCCTTGTGTGGGACTTCCACCAGCCCACTAAGGGCTGGTATTTACTCTCCCACAGCCCATGTAGCCTCTTGGGTCGAAATACCCCTCCCGATGGTCTCCCGGTACACTACCGGCACTCCCGGTACACTACCGATGAGCCCAAAACTTTTCCGGCGACCAAAATAGGACTTCCTATATATCAATATTTACCTATGGACCATTCTGGAGCTCCTCGTGACGTCCGGGATCTCATCCGGGACTCTGAACAACCTTCGGTCACCACCATACATAACTCTATACTACCGAAACGTCACCAAACCTTAAGTGTGCAGACCCTGTGGGTTCGAGAACTATGTAGACATGACCGAGACACCTCGACGGTCAATAACCAATAGAGGGACCTGGATGCCCATATTGGTTCCTACATATTCTATGAAGATCTTTATCGGTCGAACCTCTATGTCAAGGATTCAGTTAATCCCGTATGATGTTCCATTTGTTCTTCGGTATGTTACTTGCCCGAGATTCGATCGTCGGTATCCCCATACCTAGTTCAACCTCGTTACTGGAAAGTCTCTTTACTCGTTTCGTAAAAAAAGATCCCGTGACTAACACTTAGTCACAGGGCTTGCAAGGTTTGTTGTGATGTTGTATTACCGAGTGGGCCCTGAGATACCTCTCCGTCACACGGAGTAACAAATCCCAATCTTTATCCATGCCAACCCAACAGACACCCTCGGAGATACCTATAGAGTACCTTTATAGTCACCTAGTTACGTTGCGATGTTTGATACAAACAAGGCACTCCTCCGGTGTCAGTAAGTTGCATGATCTCATGGTCATAGGAACATATACTTGGCATGCAGAAAACAGTAGCATTAAACTGACATGATCATATGCTACGTTTATAGTTTGGGTCTTGTCCATCACACCATTCTCCTAATGATGTGATCCCGTTATCAAATGACATCTCATGTCCATGGCTAGGAAGCCTTAACCATCTTTGATCAACGAGCTAGTCTATTAAAGGCATACTAGGGACATGGTTTTGTCTATGTATCCACACATGCATCTAAGTCTCCAATCAATACAATTATAGCATGGATAATAAACGATTAACATGAATAAGGAAATATGATAATAACAAATTATTATTGCCTCTAGGTCATATTTCCAATAGTCTCCCACTTGCACTAGAGTCAATAATCTAGTTCACATCACCATGTGATTTGCATTGTTATGAATCTAACACCCAATGAGTTCTGGGGCTCGATCATGCTTTACATGTGAGAGAGGTCTTATAGTCAACGGGTCTACGACATTCAGATCCGTGTGTACTTTGCAAATCTCTATGTCAAACTTAAACACTGCTACCACACTCCACTTGGTACTATTCCAAATGGCTGCTCCACTATACGTATCCAGATTGCTACTACGAGTCATCCGGATTGGTGTTAAAGCTTGCATCGACGTAACTCTTTACGACTAACTCTTTATCACCTCCATAATTGAGAAACATCTCCTTAGTCTTTTAGTTACTAAGGATAATCTTGACCGCTGTCCAGTGATCCACTCCTGGATCACTTTTGTACCCCTTGACAGACTCATGGCAAGGCACACACCAGATGCGGTACACATCATGGCATAATACAGAGCCTATGGCTAAGGCATAGGGGACTAAGGACCCACAAGTATAGGGGATCTATCGTAGTCCTTTCGATTAGTAAGAGTGTCGAACCCAATGAGGAGCAAAAGGAAATGATAAGTGGTTTTCAAGAAGGTATTCTCTGCAAGCACTGAAATTGTCGGTAACAGATAGTTGTGTGATAAGATAATTTGTAATGGGTAGCAAGTAGCAATAGTAACAAAGGTGCAGTAATATGGCCCAATCCCTTTTGTAGCAAGGGACAAGCCTAAACGAACTCTTATATAAAGTAAAGTGCTCCCGAGGACACATGGGAATTACTGTCAAGCTAGTTTTCATCATGTTCATATGATTCGCGTTCGCTACTTTGATAGTTTGATATGTGGGTGGACCGGTGCTTGGGTGCTGTCCTTACTTGGACAAACATCCCACTTAATATTAGCCCCTCTCGCAAGCATCCGCAACTACGAAAGAAGAATGAAGACAAAGTCTAACCATAGCATTAAACTAGTGGATCCAAATCAGCCCCTTACGACGCAACGCATAAACTAGGGTTTAAGCTCTGTCACTCTAGCAACCCATAATCTACTTATTACATCCCAATGCCTTCCTCTAGTCCCAAATAATGGTGAAGTGTCATGTAGTTGATGTTCACATAACACCACTAGAGGAGAGACAACATACAACACATCAAAATATCGAACGAATACCAAATTCACATGACTACTATTAACAAGACTTATCCCATGTCCTCAGGAACAAAAGTAACTACTCACAAAGCATGGTTATGTTCATGATCAGAGAGGTATTGAATATCATTAAGGATCTGAACATATGATCTTCCACCAAACAAACCAACTAGCATCAACTACAGTAAGCAATTAACACTACTAGCAACCTTACAAGTACCAATCGGAGTTGCGAGACGAAGATTGAGTACGAGAGATGAACTAGGGTTTGTAGATGAGATGGTGCTGGTGAAGATGTTGATGGAGATGAGTCCCCTCCGATGAGAGGAGTGTTGGTGATGACGATGGCGACGATTCCCCCTCCGGGAGGGAAGTTTCCCCGGCAGGACGGCCCTGCCGGAGCTCTAGATTGGTTCTGCTCAAGTTCCGCCTCGTGGCGACAGCGTCTCTTCCTGAGAGGTGTAGATTGATTTTTTCTGGAACGAAAGCCACCATATAGGAGAAGATGGGGGCCAGAGGGGCCACAGGGGGCCCATGAGCCCCCCAGGCGCGACCAGGGGGGTAGGCCGTGCCTGGCAGGCTCGTGGCCTCCTGGTGGCTCTCCTCTGGTATCTCTTTCGCCCAGTATTTTTTATATATTCCAAAATAATTCCTCATCAATTTTCACGGCTTTCGGAGTTGTGCAGAATTGGCATCTCAAACTTGCTCCTTTTCCAGCCCAGAATTCCAGCTGCCGGCACTCTCCCTCTTCATGTAATCCTTGTAGAATATGAGAGAAAAGGCATAAGTATTGTACCATAATGTGTAATAACAACTCAAGATGCAATAAATATCACTATACAATCATGATGCAAAATGGACATATCAGGGACGGCGTTCGTCCTTTCTCTTTCTTTTGCCGTTGTCAAGCTTTGAGTCTCACTCAACTTCACACCTTACAAATCAGGCGAGAACTCTTTCTCCGACTGATCCATTTTGAACTCTTTCAAAATCTTGTGAAGGTATGTACTCATTGAAAGTCTTATCAAACATCTTGATCTATCTCTATAGATCTTGATGCTCAACAATTAGGTAGCTTTATCCAGGTCTACCTTTGAAAATATCTTTTCAAACAACCGTTTATGCTTTCCAAAAATTCCACATTATTTCCGAATAGCAATATGTCATCCACATATACTTATCAGAAACTCTATAGTGCTCCCACTCACTTTATTGCAAATACAAGTTTATCATAAATTTTGTATAGACTCAAAAACTTTGATCACCTCATCAAAGTGTATATTCCAACTCCGAGATGCTTGCTTCAGTTCATAGAAGGATCACTGAAGCTTGCACACCTTTTAGCATCCTTAGGACTGACAAAATCTTCTGGTTGTATCTCATACAACCTTTCCTTAAGGAAGGAAATGATGTTTTGGCATCCATCTGCCAGATTTCATAATTGAAAAATGCAACAACTGCTAACATAATTCAAACAGACTTTAGCATCGCTACGAGTGAGAAAGTCTTATCGCAGTCAACTCCTTGAACTTGGAGGAAACTTCTTTGTGACAAGTCGAGCTTTATAAATGGTGACATTTACCATCAGTGTCTGTCTTCATTTTATAGGTTCACTTGTACTCAACAACCTGCCATCCAACGAGCAAGTCTACCAAAGTCTATACTTGGTTTTCATACATGGATCCTTTCTCGGATTTCATGGCCTCTAACCATTTGTCAGAATCCAGGCCCATCATCGCTTCTCCACAGCTCGTAGGTTCATCGTTGTCCAACAACATGACCTCCAAGACAGGGTTGTCATACCGCTCAGGAGCAGTACACATCCTTGTCGACCTATGAGGTTTGATAGTAAATTGATCCGAAGCTTCATGATCATCATCATTTACTTCCTCTTCAACTGACGTAGGTTCCACAGAAACATCTTTCTGCGCTGCGCCACTCTCTGGTTGAAACAAAGGTTCAACAACCTCATCAAGTTCTATCTTCCTCCCACTCAATTCTTTTGAGAGAAACTTTTTCTCGGGAAAGGACCCGTTTTAGCAACAAACACTTTATGCTTGGATCTAAGATAGAAGGTTCACCCAACTGTTCTTAGGGTATTCTATGAAGATGCATTTGTCCGCTTTGGGTTCGTGCTCATTAGGTGAAAACATTTTCCACACAAGTGTCGCAGCCCCAAACATCAAGAAATGACAACTTATGTTTCTATCAAACCATAATTCACACGGTGTCATCTCAACGGATTTAGATGGTGCCCTATTTAAAGTGAATGTAGTTGTCTCTAATGCATAACCCCAAAATTATAGTAGCAAAACGACAAGAGACATCATAGCACGCACCATATCTAATAGAGCATGACTATGACGTTCGGACACACCATCACGCTATGGTGTTCTAGATGGCGTGTGTTGTGAAACAACTTTCACATTGTCTAAAGTTGTATGCCAAACTCGTAACTCAGATATTCACCTTCATGATCATATCGCAGACATTTCTTCTGGTCACGATGATCCTCTGAATTTGCTTTGAACCTTTCAAACGATTATATATACTCAAATCATCAGTGAAGGTAAGAAAATAACGATATCCACCGCACGCTATAAGACTCATTGAATTGCATACATCAACATGTATCATTTCCAATAAATCACTTGCCCGCTCCATCAAACCAGAAAACGGGGTCCTTAGTCATCTTGACCAAGAGGCATGGTTCACATGTCTCAACCGATTCGAAATCGAATGAGTCCAAAGATCCATCAGCATGGAGTTTCTTCATGCGTTTTATACCAATATGACATTTAGCGGCAGTGCCACAAGTATGTGGTACTATCATTATTAACTTTGTATCTTTTGGCATCAATGTTATGAACATGTGCATGACCATTGAAGGTGTCATTCATGTAAACAGAATAACCATTATTCTCTAAATTAAATGAATAATCGTGTTGCAATAAACACGATCTAATCACGTTCATGCTCAACGCAAAACACCAAATAACATTTATTTAGGTACGTCACTAATCCCGAAGGTAGAGAGAGTGTGCGTTGTTGATCACATCAACCTTGGAAACATTTCTAACACACATCGTCACCTCACCCTTAGCTAGTTCTCCGTTTATTCCGTAGCTTTTATTTCGAGTTACTAACAGTTAGCAACCGAACCGGTATCCAATACCCAGGTGCTACTAGGAGTACTCGCAAGGTACACATCATTAACACGTATATCAAATATACTTCTGTCGACGTTGCCAGCCTTCTTATCTACCAAGTATCTAGGGTTGTTCCGCTTCAGCGATCGCTCTCCTCATAATCGAAGCACTTAGTCTTGGGTTTGGGTTCAACTTTGGGTTGCTTCACTGGAGCAGCAACTGACTTGCTATCCATGAAGTTTACCTCCTTGCTCTTGCCCTTCTCGAAACTAGTGGTTTGACTAACCATCAACACTTGATGCTCCTTCTTGATTTCTACCTTTCGCGGTGTCAAACATCGCGAACAGCTCAGGGATCATTATTTCTATCCCTGGCATTTTGTAGTTCATCACCAAGTTCTAGTAGCTTAGTGACAGTGACTTGGAGAACTATATCAATCACTATCTTATCTGAAACATCAACTCCCACTCGATTCAAGCGATTGTAGCACCCAGACAATCTGAGCACATGCTCAACGATTGAGCTATTCTCTTTCATCTTGCAGGCAAAGAATCTTGTTGGAGATATCATATCTCGCAACACGGGCACGAGCCTAAGATCCTAATTTCAGCTCTTAGAACATCTCATATGTTCTGTGACGTTCAAAACATTTTAGAGCCTCAATTCTAAGCCGTAATGCATGACGCACTAAACTATCAAGTATTCATTAGAACGTGGTTGTCAGATGTTCACAACATCTACACACGACGCTAGAGGGTTTGGCGCACCGAGCGGTGCATTAAGGACATAAGCCTTCTGTGCAGCAATGAGGACAATCCTTAGATCACGTACCCACTCCGCAATATTGCTACCATCATGTTTCAACTCTATTTCTCTAGGAATATATAAAAATTCAAGGGAGCTACAACATGAGCAAGTAATCTACAACATAATTTGCAAAGACACTATTGACTATGTTCATGATAATGAGTTCAATTAATCATATTACTGAAGAACTCCCACTCAAATTGACATCCCTCTGGTCATTCGAGTGATACATGATCCAAATTCACCAACTCAAGTCCGAACATCACGTGAGTTGAGGTGGTTTCAATGGTGAACATCATCATGTTGATCATATCTACTATATGACTCATGTTCGACCTTTCGGTCTCTTGTGTTCCGAGGCCCTGTCTGTGCATGCTAGGCTCGTCAAGTTTAACCTGAGTGTTCCACATGTGCAACACTGGCTTGCACCCGTTGTATGTGAACGTAGAGTCTATCACACCCGATCATCATGTGGTGTCTCGACATGATAAACTTTCGCAACGGTGCACACTCGGGAGAACACAATTTATCTTGAAATTAAGTGAGGGATCACCTTATAATGCTACCGTCGTCGTAAGCAAAACAAGGTGCATAAAAGGATTAACATCACATGCAAATCATAAGTGACATGATATGGCCATGAACTTGTGCTTTTGATCTCCATCTTGAAAGCACCGGCATGATCTCCATCGTCACCGGCACGACACCATGATCTCTATCATCTTGATCTCCATCAACGTGTCGCCATCGGGGTTGTCACGCCCATCATGCTTGTACTACTATTGGTACCGTTTAGCGATAAAGTAAAGCATAACATAGCGCTTAATGATTGACACGCAGGTCATACAATAATTAAAGACAACCCTATGGCTCCTGCCGGTTGCTGTACTCATCGACATGCAAGTCGTGATATTCTATACAACACATGATCATCTCATACATCACATATATCACATCATGTAATTGGCCATATCACATCACAACATACCCTGCAAAAACAAGTTAGACGTCCTCTAATTGTTGTTGCATGTTTTACGTGGCTGCTACGAGTATCTAGCAAGAACAATTCTCAGCTACGCATAAACCACAACGGTGATACATAAGTTGCTTTTCAACCTTCTCAAGGACTGCCTTTGTCGAATCCGATCCAACTAAAGTAGGAGAAACTGCCACCCGCTAGCTATCTTTTGCAACAAGTTGCAGTTGAGGGAACCGGTCTCTCGTAAGCGTACGAGTAATGTTGGTCCGGGCCGCTTCATCCCACAATACCGCTGAACCAAAACACGACCAAGGGAGGAAGCAATCTAAGCATCAACGCCCACAAACTCTTTGTGTTCTACTCGAGATCTCATCTACACATAGACCTAGCTCATGATGCCACTGTTGGGGAATGTTGCATGGGAAACAAAAAATTTCCTACGCACACGCAAGATCTATCCATGGTGATGAGCATCTACGAGAGGGAGAGTGGATCTACATACCCTTGTAGATCGCTAAGCGGGAAGCGTTAAGAAACGCGGTTGGTGTAGTCGAACGTCTTCGCGATCCAAATCGCCGAGTGTCCCGCGATCTCATCACGATCCGTCCCGCGATCTCATCACGATCCGTCTCGCAATCTTAATCACAGTCCTTCCGATCTAGCGCCGAACGGACGGCACCTCCATGATACGTCTCCAACATATCTATAATTTTTGATTGTTACATGCTATTATATTATAAACTTTGGATGTTTTATATGCATGAATATGCTATTTTATATTATTTTTGGGACTATCTTATTAACTCAGTGCCCAGTGCCAGTTTCTGTTTTCCCCATGTTTTTGACCTTTTTCAGATAGGAATATCAAATGGAGTCCAAACGCAATAAAACTTTTGCCGTGATTTTTTATGGGAAGTATCAAAAATACCAGAAGGAAAAGATACCGGAGAGGCGGCCCGAGGGAGCCACGAGCCTGGGAGGCGCGGCCCCACCCCTAGGCCGCGGCTAGGAGGCTCGTGACCTCCTCGTGGACCCTCTTTACTTGTTCTCGACGCCATCTGGTCCTATAAATACCAAAAACCCCAGAACTAAACCTAGATCACAAGTTCCGCCACCGCAAACCTCCAGAGCCACTAAAACTCCAGAGCCACCAAAAACCAATCGGGAGACCGTTCTGGCATCCTGCCGAAGGGGAATCCATCTTCGGTGGCCATCTTCATCAACACCATTGCCTCTCTGATGATGCGTGAGTAGTTCACATCAAACCTTCGGGTCCATAGCTAGTAGCTAGATGGATTCTTCTCTCTCTTTGATCTTCAATACAAAGTTCTCCATGATCATCATGGAGATCTATCCGATGTAATTCTCTCTTGCGGTGTGTTTGTTGAGATCCGATGAATTGTAGATTTATGATCAGCTTATCTATGAATATTATTTGAGTCTCCTCTGATTTCTTATATGCATGATTTCATATCCTTGTAAGTCTTTTCGAGTTATGGGTTTTGTTTGGCCAACTTGATCTATAGTTCTTGCAATGGGAGAAGTGCTTGGTTTTGGGTTCATACCGTGCGGTGTCCTCACCTAGTGACAGAAGGGGTAGCGAGGCACGCATCATGTTGTTGCCATCAAGGGTAAAAAGATGGGGTTTATATCATATTGCATGAGTTTATCCTTCTACATCATGTCATCTTGCTTAAAGCGTTACTCCGTTTGTTATGAACTTAATACACTAGATGCATGCTGGATAGCGGTCGATGTGTGGAGTAATAGTAGTAGATGCAGAAAGTATCGGTCTACTTGTCTCGGACGTGATGCCTATATGTATGATCATTGCCTTAGATATCGTCATGACTTTGCGCGATTCTATCAATTGCTCAACAGTAATTTGTTCACCCACCGTAATACTTGCTATCATGAGAGAAGCCTCTAGTGAACACTATAGCCCCCGGGTCTATTTTACATATTATATATTCATATCTCAATATAAAAACACCAAAAATACCTTGCTGCAATTTTATTTACTTATTCAGATTCATCTATTATCACTATCAGATCTCACCTTGCAAGTAATCGTAAAGGGATTGACAACCCCTTTATCGCGTTGGGTGCAAGTTTGTTTGTTTTTGTGCAGGTTCCTTGGTGCCTCATCTTGATACTCCTACTGGATTGATACCTTGGTTCTCAAACTGAGGGAAATACTTATCTCTACTTTGCTGCATCACCCTTTCCTCTTCAAGGGAAAAACCAACGCAAGCTCGAGAAGTAGCAGGAAGAATTTGTGGCGCCGTTGCCGGGGAGTATTCAAGTAAAGCATCTACCAAGTACCTATGACAAACTCATCTCTTGCATTTACATTATTTGCCATTTGCCTCTCGATTTCCTCTCCCCCACTTCTAAAACAAAAATTTACAAAAATATTTGGCTTTCTTTATTTGCCTTTTTCGTTCGCCCTTTTCTTTCGCTTGCTTGTCTGCTTGCTAAGTCACCATGTCTGAATCATTCAAACACAAGATTACTCTGCCTAGGTTTAATGCCTGGGATAGCCCCTCTGTCCTCCCCAAACTCACAAATAATGGGTCCATGGGAAGACGTCCTGAGGTGGCTAGAGATACTTTAAGTAATATTGATGATGGGGATCCTATACTTTTTCACCATTCTCTTAATGAATCCTTGAAAGACGCTTGGGACAGACTGCTGAGAATTCAAACTTGTCATATCCCTCCTTATCATATTGAGTTATACTTAAAAAGCTTTTACGCCGGATTGCCCCACTCTTTTAAACAAATCTTGGATTCTATATTTGATAAGGGTTTCCTTGTGGTATATGACTTTGACACTTATGAAAAAATGAAATCTATATTTGGGCATCCCAAGGGAGAAAATGAGACCACTGCCCTCATCTGTTTCTACCAAAATGAATCAATAAAAGAAATTGAGGCTAGTTTAGACACGAACTTTCGTAATGTGCTTAATCTTTCTTCCGCTATAAATGGTCATGTAATTTGACAAAATAGGAAGATAGATGCTCTCAGCAAAAAGGTCTCCCCTTGTTTTCAAAGAAAGGAATATGACAATACTTGATTCTATTGCCTTACGCCTAGCTAAGGGCGTTAAACGATGGCGCTTGTTGGGAGGCAACCCAATGAATAGGTTTATCTTTGCTTTTTTACTTTCTGTTTTGTTGAGTCAACACCATCATAATTCTGTTATGATTGTGTTTTTTATGTTTTAATTAGTGTTTGTGCCAAGTAGAACCTTTATGATTAGTTTTGGTGATAGTTGTTTAATCATGCTGAAAAAAAGACAGAAACTTTGTGCTCACGAAATTATTTTTCATTCCTATCCAGAAAGAGATTTTGAGCTGATTATTTTTGCTGATGATTGATATGCAAATGTAACTAATTTTCATAATTGTTTCAGAATTTTTGAGTTAGCAGAGGTGTACTAAATATACAGATTGCTACAGATTGTTCTGTTTTTGACAGATTCTGTTTTTGTTGTGTTGATTGCTTATTTTGATGAAATTATGGGTAGTATCGGGGGGTACGAGCCATGGAAAAGTGAGAATACAGTAATATAACATCAATATAAATGGAAATTAAGTTTACTACGGTACACAAAAAGTTGGTGGTTTGTTTTCTTATGCTAATGCTATCACGAGTTTCTGTTTAAGTTTTGTGTTGTGAAGTTTTCAAGTTTTGGGTGATGTTCTTATGGACAATGGAATAAAGAGTGGAAAGAGCCTAAGCTTGGGGATTCCCAAGGCATCCCAAACCAAATTCAAGTATACCAAAAAGACTAAGCTTGGGGATGCCCCGGGAAGGCATCCCCTCTTTCGTCTTCAATCCATCAGTAACGTTACTTGGAGCTATATTTTTATTCACCACATGATATGTGTTTTGCTTGGAGCGTCGTGTGTTATAGGAGTCTTTGCTTTTTGTTTTGTCACAATCATCCTTGCTGCACACCTTTTGAGAGGGACATGCAGTCATCGTGAATTTATTAGAATACTCAATGTGCTTCACTTATATCTATTGAGTTAGGCAATTTTGCTCACATGTGCTTCACTTATATCTTTTGAGCTTGATGAATTTTGCTCACATGTGCTTCACTTATATATTTTGAGCTTGATAATTTTTGCTCTAGTGCTTCAATTAAATCTTTGTAGAGCACGGCGGTGTCATATTTTTTAGAAAAAAAAACTCTTGATCTTCACTTATATCATTTTGAGAGTGCTCTCCCTAAGTAACTTGGTAATTGGCGTGTGTTATGAAATTAGTCCAAACAGGATATAATAAAAACTTTCATATTCAAGTGCATTGATTAGTAAGAGAAGTTTGATTCCTTGCGATTAATTTTGAGATATGGAGGTGATAATATTAGAGTTATGCTAGTAGGGTGTTATGAATCTAGAAATACTTGTGTTGAGGTTAGTGATTCCCGTAGCATGCACGTATGGTGAACCGCTATGTTAGGAAGTCGGAGCATAATTGATTTATTGATTGTCATCCTTTGTGTAGAGGTCGGGATCGCGTGATGGTTAACTCCTACCAACCCTTCCCCTAGGAGTATGCGTTTAGCACTTTGTTTTGATTTCTAATAAAAACTTTCGCAATAAGTATATGAGTTCTTCATGACTAATGTGAGTCCATGGTATAGATGCACTCTCACCCTTCCACCATTGCTAGCCTCTCTAGTGCCACGCAACTTTCGCCGGTGCACAAACCCACCATATACCTTCCTCAAAACAGCCATCATACCTACCTATTATGGCATTTTCATAGCCATTCCAAGATATATTGCCATGCAACTTCCACCGTTCCGTCTCATGATATGTGCCATCACTTTCATTCATATAGAGTCATTATTGTTCTAAGTATCGAGTTGTAAGTAAATAAAAGTGTGATGATCATCATTATTAGAGCATTGTCCCATGTGAGGATATAAAAAAGAGGCCAAAGAGCCCAAACAAAAAAAATATAAAAAAAGAGGCCGAAGAGCCCAAATAAAAAAAAGAGGCCAAAGAGCCCAAATGAGAGAAAAAGACAGAAGGGACAATGCTACTATCTTTTTCCACACCTGTGCTTCAAAATAGCACCATGTTCTTCATGATAGAGAGTCTCTTGTTTTGTCACTTTCATATGCTAGTGAAAATTTTCATTATGTAACTTGGCTTGTATATTCCAATGATGGGCTTCCTCAAATTGCCCTAGGTCTTCGTGAGCAAGCAAGTTGGGTGCACACCCACTAGTTTTCATTTTTGAGCTTTCATACCCTTATAGCTCAAGTGCATCCTTTTCATGGCAATCCCTACTCATTCACATTGATATCTATTGATGGACATCTCCATAGTCTATTGATACGCCGAGTTGATGTGACCATCTCCTCCTTTTTGCCTCACAACCTCCACCACACTCCATTCCACTTATAGTGCTATATCCATGGCTCACGCTCATGTATTGCGTGAGAGTTGAAAAAAGTTTGAGAAAGCAAGAGTGCAAAAACAATTACTTGGCCAATACCGAGGTTGTGCATGGTTTAAATTTGTTGTGTGGGGATGATGGAGCATAGCCAGACTATATGATTTTGTAGGGATAACTTTCTTTGGCCTTGTTATTTCAAAAGTTCATGATTACTTTGCTATTATACTTGAGGTATTATTGTTTTGATGTCAATATTTAACTATTGTTTTGAATCTTATGGATCTGAACATTCATGCCACAATAAAAGAGATTACATAGAACAAATATGTTAGGTAGCATTCCACATCAAAAATTCGGTCTTTATCACTTCCCTACTCGAGGACGAGCAAGAGTTAAGCTTGGGGATGCTTGATACGTCTCCAACATATCTGTAATTTTTTATTGTTCCATGCTATTATATTATCAACTTTGGATGTTTTATATGCATGAATATGCTATTTTATATTATTTTTGGGACTAACTTATTAACTGAGTGCCCAGTGCCAATTTCTGTTCTTTCCGTGTTTTTGACCTTTTTCAGATAGGAATATCAAACGGAGTCCTAACGGAATAAAACTTTCGCCATGATTTTTTATGGAAAATATCAAAAATACCAGAAGGAAAAGATACCGGAGAGGCGGCCCGGGGGAACCACGAGCCTGGGAGGCGCGGCCCCACCCTAGGCCGCGGCTAGGAGGCTCGTGACCTCCCCGTGGCCCCTCTTTACTTGTTCTCGACGCCATCTTGTCCTATAAATACCAAAAACCCCAGAACTAAACCTAGATTGCAAGTTCCGCCGCTGCAAACCTCCAGAGCCACCAAAAACCAATCGGGAGACCGTTCTGGCATCCTGCCAGAGGGGAATCCATCTCCGGTGGCCATCTTCATCAACACCATTGCCTCTCCGATGATGCGTGAGTAGTTCACATCAGACCTTCGGGTCCATAGCATGTATCTAGATGGCTTCTTCTCTCTCTTTGATCTTCCATACAAAGTTCTCCATGATCATCATGGAGATCTATCCGATGTAATTCTCTCTTGCGGTGTGTTTGTTGAGATCCGATGAATTGTGGATTTATGATCAGCTTATCTATGAATATTATTTGAGTCTCCTTTGATTTCTTATATGCATGAGTTCATATACTTGTAAGTCTCTTCGAGTTATGGGTTTTGTTTGGCCAACTTGATCTATAGTTCTTGCAATGGGAGAAGTGCTTGGTTTTGGGTTCATACCGTGCGGTGTCCTCACCTAGTCACAGAAGGGGTAGCGAGGCACACATCGTGTTGTTGCCATCAAGGGTAAAAATATGGGATTTATATCATATTGCATGAGTTTATCCTGCTACATCATGTCATCTTGCTTAAAGCGTTACTCCGTTTGTTATGAACTTAATACACTAGATGCATGTTGGATAGCGGTCGATGTGTGGAGTAATAGTAGTAGATGCAGAAAGTATCGGTCTACTTGTCTCGGACGTGATGCCTATATGTATGATCATTGCCTTAGATATCGTCATGACTTTGCGCGATTCTATCAATTGCTCAACAGTAATTTGTTCACCCACCGTAATACTTGCTATCATGAGAGAAGCCTCTAGTGAACACTATGGCCCCCGGGTCTATTTTACATATTATATATTCAGATCTAAATATAAAAACACCAAAAATACCTTGATGCAATTTTATTTACTTATTAATATTCATTATTATCACTATCAGATCTCACCTTGCAAGTAATCGTAAAGGGATTGACAACCCCTTTATCGCGTTGGGTGCAAGTTTGTTTGTTTTCGTGCAGGTTCCTTGGTGCCTCATCTTGATACTCCTACTGGATTGATACCTTGGTTCTCAAACTGAGGGAAATACTTATATCTACTTTGCTGCATCACCCTTTCCTCTTCAAGGGAAAAACCAATGCAAGCTCGAGAAGTAGCACTCCACGTTCAGCACACGTACAGCTCGATGACGATCTCTGCCTTCTTGATCCAGCAAGAGCGAGCGGAGAGGTAGACGAGTTCTCCGGCAGCGTGACGGCGCCGCGATAATGGTGGTGGAGCAATTCCGGCAGGGCTTCGCCTAAGCACTGCAGAAAACCGATCTAGAGGAGAAACTATGCACTAGAGGAACGGGTAGCACGTGGCTGAAAATCTAGTGCAAAACCCCTAAAACCTCTAGTATATATAAGAGGAAGAGAGGAGGAGGCTTGGCCCAACGGCCAAGCCACCTAGGATTCGGCCGAACCAATAGGAGAGGAGGATTCCTCCTCCAATCCTAGTAGGACTAGGACTCCCCCTTATTTTTGCCTTTTTGCCTTTTTCCACCTTTTTCTCTTTGGGATTTTCTCTCCCAGCCACATGGGCCTTGTGTGGGACTTCCACCAGCCCACTAAGGCCTGGTATTACTCTTCCCCAGCCCATGTAGCCTCTTGGGTTGAAATACCCCTCCCGATGGTCTCCCGGTACACTATCGGCACTCCCGGTACACTACCGATGAGCCCGAAACTTTTACGGCGACCAAAATAGGACTTCCTATATATCAATCTTTACCTCTGGACCATTCTGTAGCTCCTCGTGACGTCCGGGATCTCATTCGGGACTCCGAACAACCTTCGGTCACCACCATACATAACTCTATACTACCAAAACGTCATCGAACCTTAAGTGTGCAGACCCTGCGGGTTCGAGAACTATGTAGACATGACCGAGACACCTCTACGGTCAATAACCAATAGCGGGACCTGGATGCCCATATTGGTTCCTACATATTCTATGAAAATCTTTATCGGTCGAACCTCTATGTCAAGGATTCAGTTAATCCCGTATGATGTTCCCTTTGTTCTTCGGTATGTTACTAGCCCGAGATTCGATCATCGGTATCCCCATACCTAGTTTAACCTCGTTACTGGCAAGTCTCTTTACTCGTTCCGTAAGATCCCGTGACTAACACTTAGTCACATTGCTTGCAAGGCTTGTTGCATTGTTGTATTACCGAGTGGGCCCTGAGATACCTCTCCATCACAGGGAGTAACAAATCCCAGTCTTGATCCATGCCAACCCAACAGACACCCTCGGAGATATCTGTAGAGTACCTTTATAGTCACCCAGTTACATTGCGACGTTTGATACACACAAGGCACTCCTCTAGTGTCAGTGAGTTGCATGATCTCATGGTCATAGGAAGAGATACTTGACATGCAGAAAACAGTAGCATTAAACTGACACGATCATATGCTACGTTTGTAGTTTGGGTCTTGTCCATCACACCATTCTCCTAATGATGTGATCCCATTTGAAATGACATCTCATATCCATGGCTAGAAAACCTTAACCATATTTGATCAACGAGCTAGTCTATTAGAGGCATACTAGGGACATGGTTTTGTCTATATATCGACACATGCATCTAAGTCTTTGATTAATACAATTATAGCATGGATAATATACGATTATCATGAACAAGTAAATATGATAATAACTAATTTATTATTGCCTCTAGGGCATATTTCCAACACATCGCACGAGCGCTCTACTCGGTGCCGGTCCTCGACGCTCTGATGGTCTTTGGGAGCTTGACTGGCTTTGTCTTCCCTCCGCGGCCACTGTCACCAGTCTGCCATCCCCTATTGCTGCATCTACCAGCTCTTTTCAACACTGGCATCATCGTCTTGGCCATTTATGTGGTTCTCGTATCTCGTCTTTGGTACATCGTGGTGTTTTGGGGTCTATCTCCGGTAACGCTTCGTTGGATTGTCTGGGTTGTAGGCTTGGTAAGCAGATTCAGCTACCCTATCCTCACAGTGAGTCAGTGTCCGAGCGCCCTTTTGATCTCGTTCACTCTGACGTTTGGGGTCCGGCTCCCTTCACTTCGAAAGGGGGTCATTGCTACTATATTATCTTTATAGATGTTTTTTCTTGGTACACTTGGATCTATTTCATGTCTTCTCGTAGTGAGGTCTTATCTATATACAAAAAGTTTGCTGCCATGGTTCATACCCAGTTTTTCACTCCCATTCGTGTTTTTCGTGCAGATTCAGCTGGTGAGTATATCTCCCATGCACTGCGAGGATTCCTTTCTGAGCAGGGTACTCTTGCTCAGTTCTCTTGTCCTGGTGCTCATGCTCAGAATGGTGTGGCTGAGCGCAGGCCCGTCACCTTCTTGAGACGACGCGTGCGATGATGATCGCCGCCTCTCTTCCATCTCACTTCTGGGCTGAGGCTGTTACCACTTCCACCTATCTCATCAACATTCAGCCATCTGCTGCTCTACAGGGTGGTATTCCTCTTGAGCGTCTTTCTGGTCATTCTCATGATTATTCGGCGCTTCGTTTGTTTGGTTGCGTTTGCTATGTTTTACTCGCCCCTCGTGAACGCACCAAACTGACCGCTCAGTCTGTTGAGTGTGTCTTTCTCGGATACAGTGATGAGCATAAGGGCTATCGGTGTTGGGATCCTGTCGGTCGCCGGATGCGTATTTCCCGAGATGTCACCTTTGACGAGTCTCGTCCCTTCTACCCGCGTCCATCCTCCTCGGCTTTTTCCACGGAGGACATCTCTTTTCTTACATTTCCAGATACAACTCCCTCCGTTCCTAATATTCCTACTCCTCGTCCCGCTGTTGCGGATCTGACACCACCCTCTCCTATGGTTTCTTCACATCCCTCATCGCATGAGTCTTCACGTTCATCACCGATACCTTCAACTTCTTCACCTTCATCACCGATACATTCCTTGTCTCCACCCCGAGTGATTCCACCTCTCCCCTCCTTTCCTTTCCATATACTCGTCGTTGACGTGTTGTGAATGAGTCTGATGTGCCCTCTACTTCTGGTGTGTCGTCTTCCTCCTCTCAGCCGACTTATGGTCTTCGTTCTCAGCCTTGCCCGCCCCCTGACTGATATTCTCCTTCTCGCTACGGTCTTTCGGTCGTTGTTGAGCCGACTTCTTATCGAGATGCTATTGTTCATTCCAAATGGCAGTTTGCCACGGCGGAGGAAATTGCTGCCCTTCAGCGCACTGGCATGTGAGATCTTGTTTCTCTTCCTCCTCGTGTTCGTCCCGTCACTTGTAAGTGGGTCTATAAGATTAAGACTCGTTCTCATGGTTCTCTTGAGCGCTATAAAGCTCGTCTTGTGGCTCGTGGCTTCCGGCAGGAGCATGGTCGTGATTACGATGAGACTTTTGCTCCTGTTGCCCATATGACCATTGTTCTCACACTTCTTGTTGTGGCCTCTGTTCACCACTGCTCTGTGTCTCAGCTTGATGTTAAGAATGTCTTTCTCGATGGTGAGTTGCGTGAGGAAGTTTATATGCAGCCACGTTGGTTCCCGATGGCATGGTTTGCCGTCTTCGTCGCTCTCTATATGGCCTTAAGCAAGCCCCTCGTGCCTGGTTTCAACGTTTTGCCTCTGTGGTCACTGCTGCTAGTTTTCTCCCAGTGCTCATGATTCAGCGTTGTTTGTCCATGTTTCTTCTCGTGGTCGCACTCTTCTTCTTTTATATGTTGATGACATGATCATCATTGGCGAAGACTCTGAGTACACTGCCTTTGTCAAGGCCCGTCTCAGTGAGCAGTTTCTTATGTCTGATCTTGGTCCCCTTCGTTACTTTCTTGGGATTGAGGTTTCCTTCACCTCTGATGGCTTTTCTATTTCCCAGGAAAAGTATATCCAGGATCTCCTTGCTCGTGCGGCTCTTAGTGATGAGCGCAGCGCTGAGACTCCTATGGAGCTCAATGTTAACCTCCGCGCTTCTGATGGTGAGCTCTTGTCTGATCCGACGCGTTATCGTCATCTCGTTGGGAGCCTTGTCTATCTTGCTGTCACTCGTCCGGATATCTCTTATCCTGTTCATATTTTGAGTCGGTTTGTTTCTGCCCCCACTTCAGTTCACTACAGTCACCTTCTTCGTGTTCTACGATATCTTCGTGGCACCATCTCTCATCATCTCTTTTTCCCCGTTCCATCTCGTTACATCTTTAGGCATTTTCAGATGCTACATGGGTGAGGGATCCTTCGGATCGCCGTTCACTTTCTGCTTACTGTGTTTTCCTTGGTGGTTCTCTCATTACCTGGAAGACGAAGAAACAAACTGTAGTTTCTCGTTCGAGTGTAGAGGCCGAGTTGAGAACTATGGCTCTTCTCACGGTAGAGGTGACTTGGTTACGATGGCTACTGAAGGATTTTGGTGTTTCTATTACTACACCTACCACCCTCTTGTCTGACAGTACATGTGCTATTCGTATTGCGCGGGACCCTGTAAAGCATGAGCCTACCAAGCATATTGGTGTTGATGCTTTTTATGTGCGCTCTGCTGTGCAGGATCATATTATTGCTCTTCAGTATGTACCTTTCGAGTTACAGCTAGCGGACTTCTTCACGAAGGCATAGACTAGAGCGCATCATAGATTTCACCTCTCCAAACTCAGTGTTGTGGACCCACCATGAGTTTGAGGAGGGATGTTAGAGTTATATTGATGATGGCTTTTAGCCTTTTGTATTCTTGCCTTTTGGCATTCTTTGTACATCATATATATGGTGGCTTCGACCTCCTAATAATACAAGTTGCATCATAACAGGAGTAAATTGGAAAAGCACAAGATCTAGAAATAAGAATAGAAAGATAATAAAGAAGAATTAACCCTAGGGCCTACCACGGTCCATCAGCGGGCAAACAACGCCGGAGCGATTTTCCAATTAAATCTGAATACGGCAAACCGGCCGTCCTACATGAACGGCGCGCGTCGACACAGATTGCTAGAGGCGAGCTCGGTAGGGCACGATGCGCAGTCATGGCGGAAGACGGCGATTAGTTTGACTCCCGTGTCGAGGGTTTTGCTTCCTTCTAGCCGTCACTATTGCTCAGATTTAGTCGTAGGCAGCCTACCTGTGAGTGAGGGCTTTTGGAGGCCGAGCTCTACGGAGCTCGTTTCAAAAAACAAATTTCCACAGCGCGATTTTTTTTGAAAATTTGTTTATACTCTCACATATATGTATTTTTTGTGTGCAAAAATTCATAACCAAATACTTTCACACGTGGCATACAGAAAAAAAAACAAAAACGTATTTATAAAATGGGCCGGTATTATTTCTTGTTGGGCCAAAAATTTGTTTTTTTTACAGCCTATAAATTACAAAATATTCAAATGATTTTGACAGTCGCTCGTGCAGAAACTATATATGTTATTGTGGAATTTTATTCGATTTTTTTTTAAACTTTAAAATATGAATTTTCACAGGTTTATAAAAACGAGCTCCCTGAAGCTCGGGCACCATTTGCATTTTCCGGCCTACCTGTAACCAATACAGCCATATAAGCCTGCTTGTACATGACCAGGGCACCGCCCAGTGGGCTGACGGGATGGGCTTTGTTTCTTATATACGGGCTTTGGATTAAGGAGTGGGGGCAAAGACTGAGTAGGACCTGGACTCGAGTATTACAGACCTAGTACAAGTGGGCCTATGAAATAAAGCCCGTTGTTCTTCAAAAAAAGAAAAGTACAAGTGGGCCTGAAAATCGAGTGGGGGCCCCCACTGGCCATCACGTGCAGTCGCCCCTGGCGACCGGGGAGGAGGAGGTGGAGGGGGAGCTATTCCATGTTGTAGAAAATATTTGCGTCCGTCATCTCTGACTCCATGTCTAGTTAAATTTTGTATGAGTAGAAAATATTGTCTTAGTACTCAGTACTGGCTGTAGATTGTGCTCTGCTATGATGCCAGTAACTTTTGTTCCTGTCTCTTTGCTATATATTAGGGACAACATTTTACTAACCACCCAACATTCTCATTCATTGAAAGGCTTTTTCCATGGGCGATTGCAAGGGAAAGGCCAAGGAGCTGTCACCGTAGTAGGCCAACGACCGTACCATAGTACACTGCATTGCTGATCCAGATGAACTAGAGGGGCACACCTCGTTCACCACTGGCAGGTGCTTCGCCGCCTCCATGATCTGGCTGTGGCAAGGCCAAACTCAACAAGTCCAGCTCCTTGTTTCATAACCTCTCCTACAGGTGCCACATTGTGCATGATCATGGAGAGCGCCAAATGTTCTTCGAGAAAATTATTGTACTGCACCTCTAACTGTTGATGAGCTTGAGGTGAGCTTATTCATGACCATGTTATCATTTCCATTTCACGATTGTGAGATTAACTCCAGCTGTTGCATTCCCTCAAAAAAGAAAAAAACTCCAGCTGTTGCATTGTTATTTATCTGTATTCCTTGTACAACATATTTTCCGGGCATGCTTTGGCACCTCAAGGTGCTCGTTAGTGATACATCATTAGTGAAACAAAATTCAAAGCACACTAGGAAGATCAACATGCTATTGAGCATCTGTTTTTGTATGAATGCCCATGTATGTCTGATTTCTTGATTGGATCAAACATGTATGTCCTTCTAGCACATATTGCCTGAACTAGGATCACTATAAATGAATAAGCCCTCTTTGATCAATATATTTAGGTGGGCAACACACCCCCCCCCTTTGAAAATTAAAAATAAATAAATAAATGAATAAGCTAGAATTGCTACACAGCACCCCTTGGGTATGAATAAATTTTATCCGAGTATAGTGAAGGAGGATTCAGTATTAGAAATGATATCCTAATTGATTTTTTATCTTGATTTTTATGCAAACTACACATAGAATTTTTGTATTGATTTTTTCCATTAAATTTCTTTTTTGGGGGCTCCGGGAGCATATGCTCCGTGGAGCCGAATCACATTTCTCCCCAACAACAATTATTTAGGAACAGAGGGAGTACAAACTGATACTCTGTAGAAGGGAACAGAGATGAAATGGAAGGTTTTTCCCACTGCCTTGTCTAGCACAACAAGTTACATAGGAATATAGGATGATCATGGGTGGTCTGTGTTCCATTCCTATCTTCTCTAGCTCCGGCGCCTATGGTTCTTGTGACGAATCACCATAGATGAGCCAACGGCGGACTCCGACGATGATGAGGATGGGCATCCACCACATTTGTACGACGTCCAGCCTCACGCACTAGTAGAAAACCCCCCATTTGTCTCAGTTCGTAAGGCCCATTTGTCCCGGTTCCGGAACCAGGACTAAAGGGTCGGGACTAAAGCCCAAAACCTTTAGTCTCGGTTCCCTTACGAACCGGGATAGAAGGGGCTTCACGTGGCCGCTCCACCGAGTCCAGGCAGGAGGGCCTTTGGTCCCGGTTGGTAACACCAACCGGGACCAAAGAGCGTCCACGCGTCAGCAGCCGAGGGGCTGTTTTTTTTAAAGAGGGGGGGGGGGTTGAGGGTTTTGGAGGGTTAATTTAGGGATTTCATATATTTTGTTAGATAGCTAATAGAGAGAAGTGATCTCTCTTATCTCCGTACTTGGTCATGACGCTACGTACTATACTTATATGTAGAACATATGACACAATTTAATCATCACTTTCTTCAATGAGACATCATATCACAAGTTGATCACTGGTCATAATCACAACTCCTCCTCCTCCTCCTCCTCATCAACTCTAACACATTGTAGCACATAATAACACATTGTACCTAGGACCTACGTACTCCTATCTCGTAGGACCTACTCTACCCCCTCTTAGGTACAATATCATAAAACTAGATAGGCCCTGACTCTCCATTATGGAGAACGAAGATTATCCTGTCTTCCAGTCTTGGCCTACGCACAATGTTGCTTCCAAGTAGCTCTCTACGATTGAGCATACATTTTTTCCAATCTTTGATTTTCATGACTCCATCGGTTTTAGAAATCCGGTATGGACAAGAGTGATGCGTAGGCTGACCTGGTCGTGGTGGCCCTAAGCTCGTAACAACAACGCGACCTCTCGGAAACATTAGATGAGACACACAATCCTCTGAAATTTTCAGTTGAAAAACATAGTAATAACTTTGTAGTTAGCAATGTAGTTTAGTTTTATAAGAATTTATGCAAAAAATGCACGGATGTCGTAATAGTAGAATTAAAATCTTACCATGCAATCTCCATGGATGTTACCGTAGTTCACCACGTGCACTAGTGGCACGTATTGACCATAATGTGCAGGAGTTTGATAATAGCTATTGTAATTCTCAAGATGACTAAGAAATGCGGTAAGATGATCTTTCTCCTTATAAGTTAATTCTGCTTCATCATTGTAGTAGTAGGTTCTGTCTACCATCTTCCGTATATTTTTTGAAGAATGAAAATAAGCTGTCAATGCAAATAAGTTGTCAACTATTTTTAAATAAACAATATAAATTACTTAATAATATGGTTGAGAAACTCACATAATGGTAGAACTGGAGGCGTCTGCACATCGACCCAGATGTCGATATTACCTTCTATTTCATCTTCCGGACGAATATCAAAGGTGATAAGCATATTAGGCTCAATGCATAAGCCTTGCATAGTGCTTGTCAATTTTTGCATTCAAAATAGCAATAGGTATCTGCATGGTACAATTTTACCACAAAAGTAAAATCATACTCGGTCCTCAAGTGAACTATCTTTACCTTCATTTCTTTTTTAGTATTGAAACCAATCTTATCCAAGACAGCAATTCTTGCATGGCAGGGGATGCGCTAGTAGAACAGTAATAAAATTAATTATAAGTTGACGCAAAAGAGGCAGAAGTCATGCTTAATCACGAAAAAAGACTTGTCATTGTGACTTACTGTATCCACTTCGAAGTTCTCATCCAGCATGATGCTGAAGCGCCTAGCATCAACTAGGAAAGTCTTGTCACAAAGGCCGCGCTCGTCTTTGCAGTATTCACACATACGGAATTCACTTTCATCGTCAGACATTTCCTATAATTCATAGTTGAAACATTTAAAACGGATCGAAGGAAACTACGAGAAAACTGATCAACACATAGATCACTATTACTCAATATGCAACATGTTGACTTTAGGTCTGTCGAGTCTTTCCTTCCTAAACTCTCATCTCACGTATATGGTGGGCACTCCTTCTGATATTGCGACAGTCGGTGATGGTGTCTCCTCCATTCGTCCCCGAGTGCATTACATCAAAATGTCTAGCACACGGGAACGAAGAAGAAGTGACCCCCACGACAACAGTCGGGATTCTTCCTCTCTCATATTTATATATGGTGGACACTCTCCCTGAGTGAAAGACACAGAAAAAATTCCATATATCGAGCAATGACATAGAAAAAATTCCCTATGTTTTATCGGAATGACTTGCAAATCACAAATACGTTTATAATGAACTCGAATATAATATCACTAATACATCATCCCGAATAATCCAGTTCAAGAATTACGGCACGCTTTGGATCTTAATTAATGCGTGAGTGTGACTTTCGGTCCGTCGAGGCTTTCCTTAAATAAATCTCATATCTCATGGTGTGTTAGTGCGCACTCTCTCACATTGATACGGTGGTGTATATATGTTGGTGGACACTTTATCACAGTAATAGTTCGACCGCCGGTGATGGACGCCCCTTCTCTTCTCTTCTTGCGCAATATACCAACGAATATATCGCAAAGAAGAGAAGAAAGAAGAGGTCCCCCCCCACGACAACAGTCGGGATTCCTCCATCAAGAACACACATGAAAGTTATTTAAGGAAAGCCTCGATGGACCGAAAGTCACACACTCATTATACCGATAAAATATCACTAATACATTAATATTTATAATGACCTCGAATATAATATTACTAATACATCATCCCGAATAATTCAGTTAATGCATCATCAAATATTAACTAATACATCTCGAATATCATCATATAAGATCACTAATTCAGATCGAATAATATCGAATAATCTAAGTCACTAACGGTTCCTGGGTCACGGGTGGTGGACACCCAAAGATAAGGAACCATCACGGGATCATAACTCAAGTGAGATCCCTGGAGGATCTGCCAGGTATTGTCAAACCGGGCGTCCAACGCCGCCATGTAGCGACAGACGTGCTCGTCCTCCTCCCTGACACAACGACGTACCACCTCCGCGGGTGCCGGCTCCCTCCGCACCGAAAGTGGCCCGCGTGACCTCCACCACAGAAGGTCCGGGTCGACGACGATACCTGCATTCCTCACCAACCTTCGAGCCCGAAAAGGTAGCACCTCCCAGTGCCATCCCGGCAGAGCCCAGTCCCGGACATGACGCCTATCAAGCAGGCTCTCGCGGACTACTCGACGACGATGATGCGGGCCGGGCATCGTCGACTAATTTTTCAGAAAGCCCAAAATCAACATACACATACTAATCTAACATCAACATACTAATGTACTTTAGAAAAAGCATAAACATACTAATCTAGCTAACATTTACATACTAATCTAACATACACATACTAAAAAAGCATAAAAATCAACATATATTTAAAAAATTGCAACGAGCCGGGGCGGCGTCGGCTCACAGCAGGGGCGGCGACGGGGGCGGGGCGGGGCGGCGACGGCGACGAGGACGGGGCGGCGACAGGGCGGGGCGGCGACGGCGACGAGGGCGGGGCGACGACGGGGCGGAGCGGCGACGGGGGCGGTGGGGGAGGCGACGGGGGAGCGGCGGCGACGGGAGTGGGGCGGCGACGGGAGCGGGGCGGCGACGGGGGTGGCGAGGGAGGCGACGGGGGCGGCGACGGGGCCGGTGGGCCGGGGGGCGATAAGACGGCGGGGGAGGCGACGGGGGCGGCGGAGGAAGCGGCAACGGGGACGGGAACGGCGACGGCAGGCTCGGGGCGGCGATGAGGGCGCGAAGTGGAATGAAAACTGCCAAATTTACTAAGTGCTTGTCATATAGAAGGAGCATTGGTCCCGGTTGGTGCCACCAACCGGGACCAATGCCCGGTTGGTGGCACCAACCGGGTCCAAAGCCCTGTTTTCAGCAGCCCAAAGGGCGGGAAACATGCCCTTTGGTCCCGGTTGGTGGCACCAACCGGGACGAAAAGGGGCATTGGTCCCGGTTTGTGCCACAAACCGGGACCAATGGCCTTGCACAGCGGTGTGGTGGGAGTTTAGTCCCACCTCGCCAAGCGAAGGTTGCCCGAACCTGCTTATAAGCCCCGCCGCGGCTGTTACGTTGAGCTCCTCTGGTAGTGATAATAGATGCGTTTATACTGAAATTCAGCCTAAATTTAAAATGGTAGTTAGGCGCCTAACTAGCACTTTGAATTTAGACTGAATTTGAGTGTAAGCGCATCTATTTTCACTTTTGCTATTGTTTATGTTATTTCTTTGCATATTAAAAGTTAAGGCTAAGATCTAGGACAAGGAGGGCATCCCCCCGGACCAGCAGCGTTTGATCTTCGCTGGCAAGCAGCTTGAGGATGACCGCACCTTGGCTGACTTAAACATCCAGAAGGAGTCCACCCTCCACCTAGTCCTCAGGCTTCGTGGTGGCATGCAGATTTTCGTCAAGACACTGACCAGCAAGACCATCACCCTGGAGGTTGAGTCCTCGGACACCATTGACAACGTTAAGGCTAAGATCCAGGACAAGGAGGGCATCCCCCCGGACCAACAACGTTGATCTTCGCTGGCAAGCAGCTTGAGGATGGCCGCACCTTGGCTGACTACAACATCCAGAAGGAGTCCACCCTCCACCTGTCCTCAGGCTCCGTGGTGGCATGCAGATTTTCGTCAAGACACAGACCGGCAAGACCATCACCCTGGAGGTTGAGTCCTCGGACACCATTGACAACGTCAAGGCTAAGATCCAGGACAAGGAGGGCATCCCCCGGACCAGCAGCGTCTGATCTTCGCTGGCAAGTAGCTTGAGGATGGCCGCACCTTGGCTGACTACAATATCCAGAAGGAGTCCACCCTCCACCTGGTCCTCAGGCTTCGTGGTGGCATGCAGATTTTCGTCAAGACACAGACCGGCAAGACCATCACCCTGGAGGTTGAGTCCTCGGACACCATTGACAACGTCAAGGCTAAGATCCAGGACAAGGAGGGCATCCCCCCGGACCAGCAGCATCTGATCTTCGCTGGCAAGCAGCTTGAGGATGGCCGCACCTTGGCTGACTACAATATCCAGAAGGAGTCCACCCTCCACCTGGTCCTCAGGCTTCGTGGTGGCATGCAGATTTTCGTCAAGACACTGACCGGCAAGACCATCACCCTGGAGGTTGAGTCCTCGGACACCATTGACAACGTTAAGGCTAAGATCCAGGACAAGGAGGGCATTTCATTTTTTTAACTTATTTGAACTTCAGGCTTTTCGTGTGTTCAAAATGCACCATTCAAAGACACATCATCAATTTTCAAACCTTTCTAACTTCATTTGGTATTTTCATGCATTTAATGATTTTTTTGAGCTAATTATGACCCTGAAATTGAAAATCACTACAAATGAACTCTGAAAAGGTTGAAAGTTGGCGTGGTATCAACATTTCACTCACATATCATGTGCTAAAAAGTTGAGAGGGTTACGACAAAATCTAGATGCACTTCGTGTACAAAACGGACACTCTTTTGAAGTATCGGGGTTTCAGACGGAAACTCATCGGTTACAAAAGGCATTTCATTTTCTTTAACTTATTTGAAGGCTATTTGTGTGTTCAAAATGCACCATTCAAAGCCACATCATCAATTTTCAACCCTTTCTGATTTCATTTGGTATTTTTCATGCATTTAATGATTTTTTGAGCTAATTATGACCCTGAAATTGAAAAGCACTACAAATGAACTCTGAAAAGATTGAAAGTTGGCATGGTATCAACATTTCACCCACATAGCATGTGCTAAAAAGTTGAGAGGGTTACGGCAAAAGATGGATGCACTTCATATACAAAACGGACAGTCTCTTTCGAAGTATCGGGGTTTCGGACGGAAACTCATCGGTTACAAAAGGCATTTCATTTTTTTAACTTATTTGAACTCCAGGCTTTTCGTGTGTTCAAAATGCAGCATTCAAAGCCACGTCATCAATTTTCAACCCTTTCCGACTTCATTTGGTATTTTTCATGCATTTAATGATTTTTTGAGCTAATTATGACCGTGAAATTGAAAAGCACTACCAATGAACTCTGAAAAGGTTGAAAGTTGGCATGATGTGCGTGCTTGCCAACAATGACAACCCACTTTTTTGTTGCATTTTGTTCTCAGCCACAATCGGAATTTAAGAAAAACCTGAATTGAAAAACAATACAAATATATAATAGCTAGAGAGATATGTAATATATAATAGTTCAGATATCCATTACAGAAAGTACTCGTCCAAGCGAACACTACTAGCTAGTCCGAATCAGAAGAATATTCCCATGGTCGTGGTGGTGCGAGGTAACGCTGCCCATAGTTCACGGTTCGAATCTTGCGGTACAACTCATATGCAACGCATGCATCTTTTGCTGCATACTCAATGTTGATAGGCTGAAGTGGGGTCCTCTCCCACTCTTTGTGCTGCGCCCGGGGGAATTTGGTCTTCATATCTCCGTGCGACTGCCATAGAAGCCATTGAAGTCCTCTCATACTGAAGCCTGAATATGTCTTGGATATCAATAAGGCAGCCAACTGGTATCTCAATACCGAAGCTGCGCCTCATCTTCAGCTTGTCATTACTTACATCAACGCTAGCAAAATGTATGTCGCTGCGTAGGAAGTCCATGGGTGCTGGGCAGTGCTTGTCACTACTACAACATCAACAAATTAAAATGGAACAAATATTAAATACTGCTGCAACAAGTATATTTTGGCAGAATTATAATATGCAACTATATAAAGGAAAATTATTTCGCTACAACAAAAGAGAAAGACGCAGAGTTTTTGCTCCCGGGCTCATTTGAGCCGGTGAACAGTAATATCATAAAAAATAGATTTTATATATGCAACTATATAAAGGAATTATAATATGCAACTATATAAAGGAATTATAATATGCAACTATATAAAGAAAATTATTTCACTATAACTTAAGAGAAATTGATCTTTGTCATAGGATTCGAAATAGAACATATATATTGCTATATCCTATATATATGCAATTTTCATATCCTATGAATTGATGAAGAAACCCTAAATTAACTATATGACATATATGTTCTCCCACGTTTTGCAACAAGTAAAATTGTTTCACTACAAACTTAAAAGAAATATTGATCTTTCCCATAGGATTCAAAATGGAACATATTTCTATCCTATGCAATTTTCATAATAATCTATAAATTATTAATTGATCAAAGAAAACCGTCAAAACTCACCTTGCCCTTTGGAAGATCATGACATGTTTCTTCAAACATAGCTGGATGATGGTAACATCTTCTTGATTGGCCGTGTACTCGAGATCAAGCCCTATGAACTTGTCTTTCTCATCCATCACTTCAAGCCATTTCTACAAAAGGGAAAGAAAACGCGGCATCATGGCGCTGTCGTTCGTGTAGACGACATCGAGATTGGTCGTGCCATGTGCGAACACCTCCCCGTAGCGAGTGATTGGACTCATGGTAGAAGATATGGGGAAGAAGAGAGGAGAATGGAGGAGAAGAAGAGAAGAGAATGGAGAAGAAGAGAAATGGGCGAAGTTACTGTAGCCCTCGCCGAGGAAGAGTTATCTTGCCTGTTTCTCGGAGCGCCAAACGTCGTGGGATGCGAACCGTTCGAACCTTTAGTCCCGGTTTGAGCCACCAACCGGGACTAAAGGGGCTCGCACCAGGCGAACGGTTGCCTTCTTTGGTCCCGGTTCGTGGCAGGAACCGGGACCAAAGGTTCCAGACGAACCGGGACCAATGCCCCACATGGCCCGCCTGCCCCCCCTGGCCTCACGAACCGGGACTGTTGCCCCCATTGGTCCCGGTTCGTGACTAAACCGGGACTAATGGGCTGGTCCGGCCCGAACCTATGCCCTGTTTTTTATTAGTGACGGCCCAACTGCCTCCAATCAGGTAAGTCCTACCATCCCATCACGAGTCATATGTTTCCATTGCATGATCAGATCATGGATGGAATGTTGTTACCTTCCAGGAGAGGTCTGTCATGGTTCTACGATGGAAGTCGCAGTCGTTCAGTTCGGTGGGCAGCGTGAAGGCAGTGGAGGATCTGCTGGAAACTACTCCAAGAAGCAGATGAACGTTGAAAACCTGTCCAAGGTCCATCAGGAAGGTGGCAAGGAGCTAGATGAGGATGCCTCCTTCAAGATCAAGATTAGCAACTGGTTTCAGCTAGCTTTAATTTGATGGTGCCTCCAGCAGCTGAGAGTAATCTGGAAATCATCAGATGATGTCATGTCTGAATTTCTACTTGTCTGCAGATAGATGTAGATAATAATAAAAATTACTAGCTGGCTGCTGCTGCTAATGAATTACAGAATTAGTACCCCGCAAAAAAAATGAATTACAGAATTAGTGATCCTGCACCGAGGAACAAAGGAAGGTGCTTTGGTCGAAGCATTATTTAACCTAATGTAATGTTATGGGCTAATGGCTGGTGGCCTTGGGTATCTAGCTGGCTGGGTTGTAAAGATTGACAGTTTGAGGCAATGAAGACACATTTAACCACCAAATGCAAGTCTTATAATTCTGAATCCCGATTGATTCATTTTAGCTGCTTTAAATCCTCGGATTAAATTTCCCCTTCTGAACCTCGAGTACTCTTTGTAAATCTCCCGAATCAACACTAAAATCCAGCAGAATCGATATTTGTCCATCGAAGGCAGTGGCGGAGCTTGAGCCGAATACTTGGAGGGGCCATGGGATAGAGGGGGGGGGGCAAACATACTTGGTTTCAACTGATTTTCAATGGAAAATAGGTCTAATACAAAGGGATATATGCATGTTTTCTTATGAGCTGGGGGGGGGGGGGGGGCATGGCCCAGGTTGGCCCCCCTAAAGCTCCGCCACTGATCAGAGGTGTACAATATTTTGAAAACAAGAGCATTTCTAGTCTATGTCTCTACTTTATAGTATTATTCAAAAAGAATGTAAGGTTACATGTTTCACTTCTCTTTCCATCATCCATTCGTCCAACCTTCCACATATGATAATCAATCACCTTAATTTACGTACCTCTTGAATCAATTCCAGTTTAATTTACTTACCAAATTTCTCATCAAAGCACAAGGTAAATCACAGACAAGATTTTATAAACATTTATTTACACAATCGCATTAATATAGCAGCTAAATTACAAGCTAACTACTAGAATATTTATATCCCGTTGCAACGCACGAGCATTGTCCTGGTGAATTATGCTTCATTCGTTCCTAAATATAAGACCTTTTAGAGATATCGTTATAGACTACATACAAAAGGAAATGAATGAATCAATATTCTAATATATGTCTATATACATCCGTATGTAGTTCATAGTGGAATCTCAAAAAGGTCTCATATTTAGGACCGGAGGGAGTATAATTTTGACGGATGAACAAACTGAAGTAATCTTCTTCATCTTTTGGCAAAAGTTATATAAACTGAAACTATAAGCGATCACTTACTGTTGATTCATAGATTTGAAAGAAACTACTAAACCAAAACTGAACATTTATCATAACCTCCCGAAACAATTCTTCCAAACTGAAGGAACATTTTTGCAGATGAACAAACTGAAGTAATTAACGTCATTTTTTATTTTGACATTTGCAAGCATGTTTGCCGAACATAATTGAATGGCAAAAAATATTGAATTTTATGATAAATGTGATATCAACACAAGTTCACCATCTTCTAATGAATTGGCAGCGCCCCTGCCTATTTCATCAAAATAAGCACTAAAGCGCCGGGTGAAATCGTAATCAAAGTCCTGCATTGTAAACAATACTCAGGAAATCTAAATGCAGAGTGTAATAATGTTTTAAAGAACTGAGGAAAATCATACATAAATAAAGCAGATCACATAATAATCACCTCAAACAAAACGAAGATAGATTTATTTTTTATGTAGTACTAAATGCTACATGCATCAACCTCTTATAGCATCGTGTCATCCTTGGAGGGCAGACGACTGTACACGTTGAAGAGCATGCTGGTGCTCCTGCGCCGGAACCACCGCGGGGGCAGGAGGAAGTACAGACCCATCGCCATGACCACCACCTTGAACGGCGTCCAGTACAGCACGACGGCCACCACCAGGGAGAGCGTGATGAAGATGGGCGTTACCCTATGGTCTCTCCAGGTAAGCAGCGACTGCGCGCGCTCCGCGTGCATAGCCATGTCGCCGAGCACCGCGACCAACCTGCCAGCGACGCTCCGCAGCTGGTCATATCTCAGCTTCACGATGTCATCCGGCGTGGACGTCGAGAACGTGTCGAACTCCTCGTCCAGCAGCTCCAGCTCGCCGGGCTGCGCCTGATCTGCGTATGACAGCACCGTGTCTATATGCGGCGGATTCCGCAGCCGCCGCGGGTAGTTCCACACCCCGATCATGATCATGAACAGGAACACCATCGGCAGGATCAGCTGCGGGTAGCACACCAAGTACAGGAAGAGCACGTGGACCAGAGTCGTCGACAGTGGGTTCTTCCACTCGCAAATGTCGTCGAACCATTTGGCGACGGCGATGGCGACGGAGTAGAGGGAGGCGATGCGTTGGAAGTTGGACTGGCTACGACGCAGGCTGAACATTTGTGAGTCTACGTCGAGCATGTACTCTACCACCTCTCTCCGCAGTGGCGGCTCCGCCCTGGCCAGCGGCGTCACCACCCTCTGCACCGCCTCCGCCTGCAACCAGATAGGGTCCACCTGCGGCATCGTGATTGGGTCGGTGTTGTGGTGTATGTGCATCTTGGGAAGCAGCGGTTTGCCGTATGTGGCCAGCATTTTGGCCCACGACCTGCAGGTGAAGCGGACGGCAAGGTGGAGTTCCCCGGTCTTCTTCAGCCCCGTCCGGGTGAGCACCATGAGCGGGTAGTATTGGGTGTACATGCGGTTGGTCTCGAGGGTGGCGAGGCGGATGCGCACCTTGCCCATCTGCTGGTCGTCACCGCCGTGGGAGGAGGAGAGATGGCAGTCGTCGAAAACAGCGACGGTGACGACGCTGTTCATGTCCAGCACGTTCCAGGTGTACTGCTCGTTCCACTGCGGCACCGCCGTGGCGAACAACGTGCCTGTGCGCACCCACTTCTCGCCGTACTTGACGACGCAGTAAGGGTCGGCGAGCCCCCTTTCTTTATCCTTCATGCTCACCAGGCCTCGCGCGCTGAGGATGTCCACCTCCAAGATGCCAATGGCGCCCTTGCGGAGCTTCTTCACCGATGACGAAAAAGCACGTAGTTTGAATGTGTTTTTTACCTGCAAATTTCAAGTTTGCACTTATGTTGTAGGTATGATATGTAGTACACAAAAATGAAACATCAAATTTAGACATGTGTGCGGTTGATAATAAGGTTTATTCTAGCCCTTATTTCTGTCTTGTTTCTTGTTTTTTTGGGGTTTTTGGTTTTTATTTCCCCCTTTCCTTTCCTTTCTTTTTTTGCTTCCTTTTATTTTATTTGTATTTTGTATAAAAGCAATATAAATATCTTTGAAGAATAAATGAACATTTTCTAAAACTACATGAGAATTTTGTACAATTGCATAATATATGTGCACTTTGTATGAACCAAGCGGCATTCTTTCAGTTACTATATATTCGGACTGCCCATCACATATGGGAGATCCTATTTCGGGCGCAGGTTGCTGGGTAGCAACCTTGGCCTTATAAAAAGTCCTTGAAATTGAAAAGAAAATGTCTGCGGTTACAAACAATGTTCATGAATAAAAAAATTATTATGATTTTGAACAAATGTTCACCGATACAAAAATGTTCATGAAAATAAAAAAACTATTGACAAAATAAAAACAAATTCGTGATCACCAAAAAAGTTCATCGATTCAATTTTTTTTCAGGGATAACAAAATAATCATGATATTGAGCACTTTTTTGCAGATTAAAAAATGTACATTCATCTTCAAAAACATATTGAAAAAATAAAAATATGTTCGTGATTACCAAAAAATCTCATCGATTAGAATATGTTCGTCAATAAAAAAATGATCATGATTTTGATCAAATGTTGACGGATTAAAAAAATAGTCATTAATTTTAAAAAACATATTTTAAAAAATAAAACACGTCCACGATTACCAAAAATGATCATCGATTTAAAAAATTGTTCATTAATCAAAAAATGATCATGATTTCAAACAAACGTTCGCGGATTAAGAAATGCTCTTTAATTTTCAAAACCATATTGAAAAAATTAAAATGTCCGTGATTACCAAAAAAGCTCATCGATTCAAAAATGTTCATGAATAAAAAAAGATTATGATTTGAACAAGCGTTCGCTGAATAAAAAATGATCATTTATTTGAATAACATATGGACAAAAAAAAATGTTCGTGATTACCAAAAAGATTCATTGATTCAAAACATATTCATGAATAAAAAACATGTCCATGCACTAAAACGAATGAGCGTCAAACAATATTTTTTAACAAATGTTTTCCATTTAAACAATGCTGGCTGATTCTAAAACAAATGTTCAAAGTGTTAAAAAATTATTCTCCAGTTTTAGAGAAAAAATTACAAATTCTAAAACCCCGCTTCCTTTCCATTTTTATTTAACTTATGTTATTTGTTTTTTCAGGTGTAATAAAATGGTTTTAAACTACAATAATATTATAAAACTCCATGATCTGTGCGCACTTTGTATTAATCCAAACGGTATTATTTCAGTTAGTATATATTCTGACTGCCCACCATAAATTAAAAGTTCTGAATTTGAAATAATTTTTCGTTTTTTAAGAAAAATAAACTTTCAGAAAATGTTCACGAATTTGAAAATTTGTTGTTGAATTCGAATTTTTTTCGTGAATTCAAAAAAAGTTATCAAAACTTGGAAAAATGATGAGAACATAAAAATCTTCATGATTTTATAAAAACGTTCAGAAAATTGAAAAACATTCCCGAAAAATTAAAACAAAAATAGAAAAAAGGACGAAAAACCCGAAAGAGAACACATTTGTTTCTTAGAAAAACCGGTCTGGCAAGGTTGAAAAGCTAGTTGGGCTGGAGGTGCGCGCATAGTCGCTAACCAGCACTCGAGAGGATTGGCCATCACAGTTGTTTCATGATTCATTCTGTGTGCAGCTCACACCACCATCCACCACTCTCGGCTTGTTGGGCTATGTGACTGTGAGCCTAATCCTTCTTGGGCTGGCGGTGCTATGATTATCATATTGGGCTAAATAGCACAGTGGCGTAAAATAAGGCTAAAATAACACAGTAGAAGAATATGCAATTTCTTTGCAAAACCAGTTCCATTTTAGTTTTATTTTAGTGGAATTTTGTCATGTCAAACAGGGGTAACACTTAATAACAAATTCTTACTTTAAAGCTTCATATAAACCATGTTGAATTGAAAAATAGCACATCAGAAGAATATGCAATTTCTTTGCAAAATCAGTTCGATTTTCGTTGAATTTTTGTCATTTCAAACTGGGGTAACACTTAATAACAATCTCTTGTACTTTAAAGCTGCTTAACCATATTGAATTGAAAAATAGTTCTATACAATAAGTTACCTACATCTCATCTATAATTTTCCGCCGACGTACCTGTTTATGGGTACTCACCAAAATAGTGCAGCTGGTTTAGAATTCATTTTAACACGATATTTCTTTTATTAAGATTAGTATGTTGGTTATAATAGATATATAGAACAATTTATACGCGATGGGAAATAATTTCAGCCATCTAATCAATAAAAAAACTCATAAAATGTAAGTTGCGAGTCATAGGTGGGTCTAACACATGTTACAATTGTCATCATGAGTTCATGATGTCTTTATTTTAACATGCGATATACTAGCACATTTTTAGGAGAAACTAAAAAGACACACCATTCTTTTTGAAACAAAACAAAACTACATAAAGGAACTTCAAACTATATCCCTTGCTCAATGCAAAACATATTATGTTCAAATATTCATGCATGCATCCAAAGTAACTAATAACTTAAAAAAAGGTTGCTAAATTTTGAGGCAAATTTGTCCTGTTTAATATTCTAAATACCCACTAAAAATCTGAAAAAATAAAGAAAAATAATAATGTACACCTAAATTAGTAATTTCGACCAATAATTTTGTACTTATTGCAAGGAGAATCTCTTCAATAGAAGGAACATATATAGCCTACAATGAAATTTCGTTAAATTAGCTTCTCTTTATTTACTTTAAGTTTATATAAATGAAGTAAGTAGGGCTCATTAATTCAAATTATAATAAATTTATGATATTGACACGCTGTTCAAACTGTATTGCGTTAAAATTATATCCAGCATTCAACATCAGATGACTTGCTAGAAAGCCAGATGCCAAACTCTTCTGATTTTGATCACTATAGTTTTCTTGCAGAATAACTTAATAATATACAACATTCATAATTTTACGTTTGCATATTCGTAGGAGAGGTAAAGTGATGGTCAAAGTTAAAGAATGGATGTTATACAAAATCTAAAACCCCATGTATCTTCGAACGAAGGGAACCCTTTCTTTCGTATATTTTTTTGAAAATATATCTCATAATATGTTTAGTTATATTAAGTTGGTGTTATTTTTGTTGCTAATTATGTCTATATTGATGGTCAAACTTATATTGTTTCATTGCATTTTTTTCTAAAAATAATGTTGTGATCCAGAGGTAGTATGTAAAAGAAGGTTCTAGTGTGACAAGAGGGATGTGCGACTAAAGCAACTAGGGTCATGGGACTCATGGTGCTATTCCTCGAGCATCAAAGCTCGTAATCTAGCAGCTCAAATGATTCTGACACAAGAATCTGAGTGTAACGACCCAGAATTAAAGAAAGCAATATATAAATTCCCAAAGTTTTAGTATACCTGGAGAGTTTCCATTTCATGAAGTCTATCAACTACATTGAGTGCACTAGTTGGCCTTTTCTTTGGATCGAAGTCTCTGCACTCTAAAGCTGTCTCATAGCATACCCGTATTTGTTCGCATAGTGTGTCTAGTTGGGATCTCTCCAATCTATCACTCCAACTTTCAATTACCTAAAAAATTGCACTGATGTGTTATGGTCTACGGAATGAACCAGCAACATCATTCTATACAGGGAAATTACTGACCACATACTTTTAAGCATCAAACTAAGACCAATTTTCTATAAAACAAAATTGGGCCGCGATAGATTCAAGTAAGATTTATCACCGTGTAATTTACACTTTCATGTTTGATCAAAACAAGTAGAAATAAAATGTAGAATCCTTCTTGCAAATGAGAAGATATGCGAATATATTTGTTAGTGCATCATTTTAGTTCCCATATCCTTCTGTACTTGCTTTAATAATGGTAGGTTTCTTCAAAGACTTCCACTTCTTACCTTAGCAAATGTATACCTTTTAATTAAGTTTCTATTCATTCCCCGGAAAGAGTAAGGTCACTTTTTCCTTAGCAAATGAAAATATCCCGTTGATTTTCTAGTGGCGTGTATGTCTGTGTGCCGCCGGGGGGGGGGGGGGGGGGCTTCTGCATGCAAAATGTGCTTTCTGGAGGCAGGTGTGCTTCCATAAAAGATAACATGCTACATCTCAAACTAAGTTGTAATGAAAATTTGCAAAGTATGAGCTTGCCAGCTATTTAAAAGTTGACCCCTCTTAGCCTAAAAGGAAATTGAGCTTTTATCTTTCTAACAATGACATATGTTGTTCTTACATCGTCGGTAGCTTGGTACCCCTTCTGCCCAGTCAGTATCTCGATGATGATAACACCAAGACTATACAAGTCAGCGCTGCGTGCAATTACACCACCTTCGCGAAGTTCTGGCGCCAAATATCCCCTATATGAAAATATAAAGTTTGACCAATTAAAGTACAGAGAGTTAATTTTTAAAATGAAATGGCTAGAAACATAGTTTAATTTAAAGAGAAGCATCTAGCTTACATTGTCCCTAAAATAGTTTTGGTAATATCCCGGCTTTGATTTTCATCAAAGCATCTCGACAGACCAAAATCAGTTATTTTTGGTGCCATGTTATCATCGAGCAGTATATTGGCTGGTTTCAAATCCAAATGAACAATATGATTCTCATGAAGGTACTGTAGACCCTCGCAAATCCCTTTAATAATTTTATAGCATGTTCCCCACTCACGACTTGCATCTATAAAAGGGGAGAGGAGAAACATGGTTTACTATTTGATGTCTTGACTTTTGACACATTAAGCAATTTATAGTAAATGGAAGAATAAAGAGAAAAGTTAGAGGCCACATGGTCGTACCCGTGATATACTTATCAAGACTTCCTTTCGGTATATATTCGAAGCAAAGCAATCTTTCATGGACATCTGCCATGACAAGTTTCTTGTCAAATCTTTCCATACTGCCTTGTCTATCAGCGCAATATCCTAAAAATCGTACTACATTTTTGTGCATGACCCGCATCAGGCATTGAACCTCTCGATGAAATTCCGTTTCATCCATAAAAGCGTTGGACAGTCTCTTCACGGCAACCGCCCTATTGCCGATTATTCCCTGCTTTCGGGGCATGAATGTCCTATTAGCATATATATCATCGGTTTGATTTCAAGTTTCCAAATCAAGGATGATTAGGATTGCAATGTATACCTTATAAACCACTGCAAATCCACCGCTTCCAATCTGCTGGTCATCAGAGAAATTTCCTGTAATGTCCTCCAAAAGTGATATGACAGTGCTTTGGGCTCTGCAGTTTCGTCGTCTAACATCTGCTCTAGGTCACTTCGTGCAGTACTAGCTTTGCGTTCCATTTGCAGTCAGTAAGTAATTAACCTAATTCACAAAACTAAAATAAGTAATTAGCCTGAAAACAAGAGCAAACTGATTATATATGTATATGTAGTATGAGCCTACTAGACCAAGATCCCCAATTACTCGGGTAGCTAAACTAACAGTGACATCAATATATACGGTACCGAACAAATTAAGATCACTCACCTGTATATTGCTGCGATTCGAACTCTCTCCGAGCCGTGCCGCTTGCCAGCGCAGTCTAGCGCAAGAGGGCTGCGACCAATTAATGACAATCCGCAGAAGCCAGCAGCAGCAGCTTCTCAAATTGAAGCTAGCGAGAACACAATCTGCAATTTGGGACCCATTCAGTGAAAAGAAACTGAGAATTACCACCTGGACAAGCCATGCTGCTGCCTAGTGAAGGCGATCGAGCTTCAGATTTACCTGTCTAGTGTAGGGGAAGGGATTTCGAATCGGCCTATCAAGTCAACGGCACCTTGAGAACACGCTTGAGCTGAATGTGTCACTGTGTGTGGTGGCAGCAGCATCCCAACCCCACATGATAGATAACACCGTGGACGCGGCTGGGCTGGCGAGTGTGCCGCGAGGATTCGCACTGGAACACGCATGGACGAATTGAAAGCAAATGCCTACAAATGTTGCGTATTTTATATCCTAAACAGTAATTTTTTTAAGCAAAATCAAACACGGATCTTGAGTACCAATGCAGAGAATATCGGTCAGAATATGAATTGAATATACTAGCAAAAAGGATCGTGCATTGCAACTGGAGATTTTTTTCTTTTCATAATCTCCAATGGTGGCGATCATATTATGTTCACATCTCATCGCATGATTTTGAAAATTAGAGCATAAATGCAAGAAAATATTTTTTCTTTTAAATTTATTCACAAGTTGAAGCAGTGTTCACATTTTCAAAAAAATATCATGGTTTTAAAAAAACTTGGTAATTCAAAGAATTATTCGGAATTTCAAGAAACTTGTTTTACAAAACATACTATAATATTTTGACGCTCCCCGGCAGTTAACTCTTCAAAATTCACATGGATATATTGTCACAAAAACTCAAAAGCATTACTGTTTAACTATATACCTCGATCATAAGTGAACATTTTTGCAAATTTGGGAACATTTTTAAAATCGAGAACATTTTCTAAAATTTACAATTTGTTTTAAAAAATCCTGAGCATTTTTATATTGCGAACAGCTTTTAACTATTTCATTTTGAATTGGCGAATAATTGTAAAATAGACAAACATAATTTTCGATCTTGTGAAATTTTGTTTCTGAAATTCACAAAAGTTTTTTGACATGCATGAAA
This sequence comes from Hordeum marinum, assembly GCA_022496015.1. NCBI lineage: Eukaryota > Viridiplantae > Streptophyta > Magnoliopsida > Poales > Poaceae > Hordeum > Hordeum marinum. The sequence goes on from CM039676.1 coordinate 474,055,857, forward strand.
ATTTTCTGAATCAATAAACTCTTTTGTAATTCACAAACTGTTTTTAAAATTTTAGGACATTTCTTGAATTGCATGAACATTTTTTGAATTAGCACACATTTTGTTCTATTGCATTAAAAAATACACGGATTTGTTTTTCAAAATCATGTTTTTTTGTTTCACCAATTTGTTTTCGAAATTGCGAACATTTTTTCGAATATGTGATTTTTTTTACAAAAATCCCGACCATTTTTTTGAATTCAAAAAGATTGTATGTTTTCTTCTACATTTTATTAAAAAATTCTCATTTTTTAAATTGCAAATTTTTTGAAGTTCTAAATTATTTAAACTAGAAAAACCACAAAACGGAACAGAAAAATGAAAATAAAAAACGAAACTAATAAAACAGACACGAATTGTTTTTTAGATTTTAGCACAATTTTTAAAAATACATATAAATATTTTTAATTAGCAAATATTTTGTTAAATTCCATTAATAATATTTAATACACGGAATTTTTTTATTTTAAGAACAGTTTTTTCAAAATTTTGACCATTTGTTTGTGCATTCGAACATTTTATAAAAAATTTGAGCAGTTTTTGAATTCACAAACATTTCATGTTTTCTTCAAAATTTCATTTCGAAATTGGTTTCTTAATTTTTGAAAAGTTTTCTGCAGTTCTAACGGAATTGAAAATGAAAATAAAAAACGAAAGTTAAAAAACAGGCGTCCGTGCATGGACTGGTCCAAACGGGTGTGACGTGTCTGCTCCCAGTGCATAGAGCGTAATGTAGGGGGGGTCCCTACATTGGTCAGCCCAGTCAGGAGATTTTTCTGTGTGAAATGTTTTTTATGACTTATAGGTGGCATAGTGGGTAGTTCATGCCAACTTCGGATGCATCTTATGACGGATGACCAGAAGCTCTATTTACTTTATTATTAAATAAAAAAAGGTAGAGTTGGGAGCGAGCCAATACCGACGGCCGGAGCTTCCATAGAGATTTCTATTTATATTCATAGTGTATTTTACAATAAGTATTTTTTTTGGAAAAGGAGGTTAAACCCCGACCTCTGCATCAGTCGATGCTTGCAACCATCTTTATTAATTATTTCACAAATGTCTGACAAGAACATACATCAATTCATCCGAAGCCACCACTTACACCTACATACCCGATAATGTGGAGTGCTCTCACTCCCCATATCTAAAACCTGTATCGTTGTCAATCCATCCACATAACGTATTGGGATGAACAACTGGTGCAGCAGACCTAAAGTGCACACCACATGCACACGTTTTAGAAGCTGTCATCATCATCGGACCACTGACCCATGTTCAGGAGAGAGATCCGCATCATCCTTGCCAGTCCGAACATCCGTCGACGCCACCACGGAGTCCAACGGTGCCACCGCCCTGCGCTCATCCGTCCAGACACGAAGAGTCTGAAAGAGCTGTCGTGCGTAGCACCTGCCAACTAGGCATGACTCAGCGTAGCACCTGTCGGCTAGGCATGACTTGACAACTCCACCAAACCTCCGTGCAAGACGAAGCCACTCTACCTTCTGCCTTTGTCATCCAGTGCTACTCCACAAACGATGCCCCCAAGAGAGAAATGGCACCGCAATACCGCCATCGTCTGATCTGGAAGATCAGATCCTAGGGTTTCCTCCGAAGCAGTGCCCACCACCAGCAACCGTCAAAGACCCACACAGTGCCCACCACCACTCAGCCCTCAAGGCGACGCCTTCAGGAAGGTCACGATGTCAAGAATGCCGCCGTCACCCACCGGAGTTAGGGTTTTCACCCGAAAGGCATGTAGGGGAGGAGTGGAGGAGCAGACATAGACCGACGTCTCCAAGAAGAAAAGTGACGCCCTTGAGCGTCGTCGTCGGTGTGACCGACCGGGGCCGATCAAGGGGTTTCCCCCAATCTGGATCTCCTCCACCAACTTCACCCGTGGCCACCAGCCAGGGTCTCGGCAAGCCACGCTGACACCGCCAGGAGCCCGCAGGAGAGAAGTACACCGATCAGGGCCGAATGATAGCGGCCATATCAGGCGCCGCCGTCCGTCAGAGTAGCCACGCCAGGCTCTGGTCCATCGAAGATCCGTCGACCGTCCGACCAGACCACCGACACCATGCCAGCCCCGCCATCGCCGCAGCACGGAGGGGCCTCGCCGGAAGGGCCGCCGCCCAAGATCCAATCGCTCTACAATAAACATTTTATACATGGAACTAACAAAAAATTATCCTAAAATCTAAAACGCGCACGTGCTCCCCGGATGTCGCGAGCGGCCGAATGCGAGTCGCTGGACCCTATCTCATCGGGCAACTGTGTACTCCAGGTGTCACGTGGTCGGGCATCATGCCGAACTACACACCTGGTCAGGGCAGGTCACGCCAGGCCCACTCATCTTATATTTATGCCCACAGTTATTCTAGAATAAGAATTTTATATATGAAACTAACAAAAGTTATTCATTTGTCACACCAGGAAGTGTCGTTTTCATTCCTGTCCATTCTGGTTAACTGGGCCGTTTGAGGCAGCCCATTTGAGGCAGCCCATTTGACTGTCCAGTCTACGTAAAAAAGAAAAGACTTGCCTAAAAAACGTAATAAAAAAGAAAAGGCTGGTGCGGTCGACATGATGCGGGGGACTGGAGCAGATGAGGCGCTCGAGGGACACCAGGCGCGCATGGGGATCGAGCACTAGCCAGGCGAGCGAGGGAGCCGAGGCGCATGAGGAGGCTTGCGAGTGGATCCAACGTCACACGTACGGTTTAGCCGATGGGCGCGATGGGAGCCGACCCATCCGACAAGGGGATCCAGCGGATGCGCGGGCGGCCGATCCAGCCTTGCGAAGTGGAAAGGGGGATGCGAGTGATGATGGCTGCCGCTTCATCTGCTCGAAACTGCTCGCACTAAAACTTCAGTTTCTAAGCGGGCATTCATGGCGTTGATGTACCAATCTTTCCATCGCTCAGTGGGACTCTCTATATATTCTTCCTCCCCTGACTTCACACGGGCAGCACATCTTTGAGCATCATGGTCAGGTTGGGTTCCCTCTATTTCCTTTTAATCGTCTATGATTCATTTTTGCACGAAGCAATTATAAGTCCTCTCATACCAAAAATTGTGTGATATTCATGCTAGCTGTGCTCGATTGATTTCATTTTGGAGCTTGACACTGGAATATCTTTGCTTAGAAGTTGTGTGCGGACATCGGGCACTGTAATTGAATTGTTTTCGGCATGGGTTAGATTACATATTTTGGTGCTGATGAGGTCGCTGTGGAAAGAAGAATACCAAGCCTGCATTTCTCACCTTGTCATCCTTCAAAACTTATGTTTTTATGGGGTTTTCAACACTTATCTTTACATGCCTAACACGTCCATGTCATGTATTGGTATAGTAAAACAATTTGTTTCAAACAAGTATTTTCACATTTGGAAAGGTAAACATTTAGCAACATTAGTACTTTGTGCCTCCATATATTTGCATATGTTCCTTTCATCCTGTTGGGAAAACGAATGGACACGACAAAGCACGCCATTACATTTCTGCATCGATTCCATTCACTTAATTCTTTCTAAAGCCACTCCCTTCATATTGACACGTCCACTGGTATAGAAATTAACAGAGAGAAGTGAATGGAAGCAAAGACAAACTTGAGAGGTTTGGCGGAGGCACCAGTGAAAAGAATAATGATAACTTTGATGGCAGATGGTCATTTATGTTTAATACAATCATTGAAAGCCTAGATTTACGAAAGATTGAATTCACAGGCAGAAAATTAACGTGAGCCAACACGTTGCCGAATCCAACGCATGAGAAGTTGGATCGGGTACTGACCAGTGTGGAATGGGAGTATAAATTCCCACGTGAGACAGTACGAGCGCTGTCTAGGGTTATTTCGGACCATACCCCATTGTTTGCTGACTCCGGAGAGGCAACTCATGTGGGTAATAAGAATGCTTTCTCTTTCGAGGTGGCCTGGTTTGAAAAAGAAGGATTCATTGACCTTGTAGCAAGATAGTCGAATAGGGCTACAGGGGGACGATCTAATGTCGATAAATGACAAAATAAAATTAGACACTTGAGACAGTTTCTTCGGGGTTGGGCGAAGCATGAGAGCGGCGTCTATAAGCTCAAGAAACAAAGCCTTATAGACTTTATTAATGAGCTCGACATTAAAACTGAATCTGTGATGTTGGACGCTCATGAGAGGGCATCCAAAGCGGAGGCAGAACAAAATCTCAAACAGCTTCTCAGAGAAGAGGAGTTGAAATGGGCACTTAGAGCAAAAGTGCGCCAGGTGATTGAAGGAGATGATAACACACAATTCTTCCATTTGATTGCTAATGAAAAACATAGAAAGAAGAAAATTTATCAACTCGAGTAGGATGAGGGTACTATTAATGGCATGAGAACTTAAAGTTGTACATCTCGAAATATTATAAAAAACTTTTCGGTGCTCCTGATGACAATATTGTGTCTATGGATGAGCACTTGGTCAGTGATATACCTCAACTCGGGAGGGACGAGAATGAGGTATTAACTGCACCGTTCACAGAAAAAGAGGTGTTTGATGCAATATCGCAAATGAAGAATAATAAGGCACCAGGGCCAGATGGGTCCCCGGCTAAATTTTAAAAGCGATGTTGGCATATCATTAAAGGAGACTTAATACCAACGTTTCAGGACCTGTTCGATGGGCACTTGCAGTTGTACCACCTAAATTTTGGGACAATTACGTTGTTGCCAAAAAAGGAAGGGGCAGTGCGTATTTGAACAGTTCAGACCGATATGTCTCCTTAATGTGTCATTCAAATTTTTTACCAAGGTCGGGACTAATAGATTGACGCGGATTGCACATGCAGTGGTACAACCTAGTTAATCGGCATTTATGCCTGGTAGAAATATTTTAGAGGGCGTGGTTGTACTCCATGAGACCCTGCATGAAATTCATTCGAAGAAACTAGACGGGGTTATCTTCAAAGTGGATTTTGAGAAAGCATATGACAAAGTTAAATGTCCATTCCTACAACAAGCATTGCGTATGAAAGGTTTTGACGCGCTATGGAGGAAGCAAGTTGAATCCTTTGTACAACAAGGGAGTGTTGGAATTAAAGTTAATGATGACATTAGTCATTTTTTCCAAACTCATAAGGGTCTCCGATAGGGTGATCCAATGTCCCCAATCCTATTCAATGGCGTTGCGGATATGCTTGCAATACTAATAGGAAGGGCGAAACGGGAAGGCTTGGTGGGTGGGTTAGTGCCACATCTAGTTAATGACGGTGTGTCCATCCTACAATATGCTGATGACACTATCCTCTTTATGGAGCATGACATAGCGAAAGCAAGAAACATGAGACTTATCCTCTGCTTGTTTGAACAGTTATCGGGGTTAAAAATCAACTTTCACAAGAGTGAATTGTTCTGCTTTGGAAGAGCCAAAGAAGCACATGACGATTATAAACAATTATTCGGTTGTGAGTTGGGTAGCTTGCCATTTAGTTACTTGGGCATACCAATACATCATCGAAAGTTATCGAACCAAGAGTGGAAGTGCATAGAGGATCGATTTGAGAAGAAGCTAAGCTGCTCGAAAGGGAAGCTTCTATCTTATGAAGGAAGGCTTATATTGATTAACTCGGTGCTCACGAGTATGCCCATGTTTCTCCTTTCTTTCTTTGAGATACCAGTAGGGGTACGTCAAAGATTGGACATTTATCGATCTAGGTTCTTGGCAGAGTGATGAAGTAAAGAAAAAATATAGACTTACTAAATGGGACATAATTTGCAGACCCAGAGACCAGGGAGGTTTGGGGATTGAAAAGTTAGAGGTTAAGAATAGATGTCTGCTTAGTAAGTGGCTATACAAATTATCATTGGAGACTGAAGGAATGTGGGCACAGATTCTACGTAATAAATACCTCCATTCTAAAACATTAGCTCAAGTTACGGTTCGACTGACTGACTCTCCATTCTGGAAGGGCTTGATGAAGGTCAAGGCTCAATTCTTCCATAGAACTCGGTTCATCATTGGGAATGGAGGTGCTACAAGATTTTGGGAGGATACGTGGCTGGGGGAGACGCCCTTGGCTTTACAATATCCTGCCCTTTATAATATTATGCAATGCAAAGATGTGTACGTTGACACAATATTCCAGTCTATCCCACTCAACATCCAGTTTCGACGAACTCTGATAGGACATCGTTGGACAGAGTGGTTGCACTCAGTCAGACGCCTTATGGAGGTACAGCTATCGGACGAGCCCGATGGGATTGCGTGGAAGCTCACAGCCTCAGGCATATTTATAGTCAAATCCATGTACCTTGACCTTATTGACACAACGGAGGTATCCAAGTCGATTCACATTTGGAAGGTCAAGGTTCCTTTGAGAATCAAAGTCTTCATGTGATTTGTTCACAAGAAGGTGATTCTCACTAAGGACAATTTAGCTAAGCGCAATTGGCCAGGAAATATAAGATGTTGTTTCTGTAGTCATCAGGAAACTGTCAAACACCCTTTTCTCCACTGCCCGCTAGCAAAACCATTATGGCAAACTGTTCGGGTAACTTTTAATATTGCCCCTCCTGATAGCATTGACACATTATTTGGCACGTGGCTGAACGAAGTCGACACGAACTTTGCTAGACACATACACATAGGAGTTTGTGCACTTCTATGGGCTATATGGAACTGCAGGAATGTCTTGGTTTTTAACAGGAAAATACATATACATCTCTTGCAGGTACTACATAGGGCGTCGACGTTGATCCGTACGTGGTCGTTACTCACTCCTGCGGAGACTAGGGAGCCTTTGGTTACTGGGTGTGTCCGGTGGGAAACGACAGCGCGGGATATATTCAACCGGTTTGGATGGCGGTTCACTAATAGGATAGACGGTTAGGCATCTAGGCCTATTTTCACCAGTTGTGGCTTCTATTGATTTATTTTACATTTATGTAACTTTGCTCCTTCAGAGCATGCTTGGGTCCGCATGCTATTTGTTTTCACACTTTTAATAAAGTGGCCGTATGCATCACGCTGATGCAGAGGCCGGAGGTCACACTCCTTTTCTAAAAAACCCGCATCATGTCATCATGTACAGCTGCTACATCAACCCTCTTCATTCTCTCTCTCCTCCCTCCCTCCCTCTCTCTCTCTTGGGGAAATTGTAAACCATGACAAAAAAATCTATACTATCTGCATATTTGGATTGAACAAACCGGTGTGTGTAGAAATGCAACATAATATCCTTACCAGTCATCACAAAAATTATGATATCAGTACAACAAGTGCACATTGTAAAGATACCTGTAGTCATGGACCCAACAAAAGGACTCACATTAGACATGGAACTAAGAGAACCGACAATATGACCTGAAAACTATATGAGATGATAGTTACATGCTAAATATTTGGTTTGCCTACACGATGGTTCAGAAGTTCTTTCATTGGAAATAGGAATTTAGTTCTTCCATGTCTATATATTTGTAAAAGTTACTATCATTCTATTGACAAAATAGACATGCGCAACAACGCGCGCCAATCATGATCTAGTAAACCCTTTAAGACATGCACACGTCGTCATGTCCTATAAAGCCCCCTTGACGCCCTGCACATTTCCACTTTGTTAGGCTTGCTCGTTTAACTTCTTACTAGCAGGCGGAAGGATGGGCGACACGCCACTCCTGAGTATAAGCCTATTGTTGGCTAAATTATAGCTTAATTTGTTGGTTGCTCGTGTTTACTTTTCATTGCTCAGTTTATTAAACTATCGAAAAGAGTGTAATTTGTTGGGTCGATTACAGAATCTGATGTCATACATAAAAAGTTGAATGGATGAGTACAATGAAGCGAACAATGGACCCAAACGTTATACACTTCATAAAGTGAAAATAACTAGATTTTGTAGCCAATTTTTAAGCATTTTATTTTGACGTTAATACATATTATCCTCCGGTCATTGCTCCCTTCTACTTCTCCACTTCACTCATGTTGCCGAATGCCTGAAAGTGTCATAGATGCCAATAAATCGAATGCTATCTATCGTTCATTTCCCTTTCATATTGCACTTTCAACAACACAATGAACACTACTAGGAGAAAGTTTATAGATAGAACCTTAGAAGTAGCGCGAGGTAGGGGAGCATCGTGTAGGAGACATGCCCTAGAGGCAGTAATAACAGTTATTTTGTATCTCCGAGTTTGTAATGAATGTTTATGTTCCATGCTATAACTGCAATGATTCTCGAGTCTGCTATAACCAAGAGGCTTGAAGGGAAACTCATGTGCACGTGTGGTATATTAAACGGTAAATTGTATTCCTAGTCTTGCCTCTAAGACTGGCTCAAGTATTGCATGATGATCCTGTTTTCCTGATCATGGGCATGGCTATGCTGGCAATTTTGAGGGCACGACGTTGGTAGAACACTTGTGTTGAATCGACCCATATTGATGTTATGCTATGAGATACATTCGTCACAAGTTAATGGTTAATAACACAGAGATAGTTAATGTTTGCATAATTCCGTAGACCATGAGAGTATCAAGTTCCTTCGTGCTTTCTTCGTGAACTTTGGGGTTTGTTAAATGTCATCCGTTACTGGGTGGCTATTACGGTGGCTTACAGGTTCACAGAAAAGTATGGCAAGTAACAAGATATCTCAAGATTGGGATTTTCTCCTCCGACGATGGAGAGATATTCTCAGGCCCTCTCGGTGTTACGGTATCCATCATCGTCTAGCCAGACACAGTGTGATTTGATCACAGGGATGCCGGAACACGAATACGTGAAAAGAGAACAAAACCGGTAACGAGGTAACTTGCATAGTGGACAAGCTGTTGATCCACGGGGATGCAGAAAATCTCAACTCGGGTGTTTGTAACATATCGTGAAGCAACAAGAATAGCACACGACAACTGGAGGTTCACTCGAATATTCATTCGTGTGGGTATAGGGGTGAATAAGGGTGTCCACGGCTCCGATGTTGATCATTGATTGGAAGGGGTTCTGGGTCATGTCTATACTTCACCGAACCTATAGGGTCACACGCTTAAGGGTCATCTATCAGCTGAATACTAGACAGGGAGTTAGAGAGAAAGTTTCTGGAAAAAGTTTTTGGAGACAACGGAAAAGTTCTGAAGAGAGAGGTCACCGGATGAGTTCCGATGAAACTGAAAAGTTGTTAAAGGGGATACCATAAAGTCAAATTGGTTTCGGCACATGCCTGATAATTCTTGGAGGATGCCAGAATCATTCTGGAAACTTTCCGGAATTTTTCGGAAGAAAAACTAGAAATGTTCCGGACTGCCGGAACCACTTTGGTTGCTTTTCACAGATGAAAATTACTAATGTGAAAATGTTTCGGATGATGTCCAGAATTGTTTTGGTGGGTACCGGAATTATTCTAGGACCCATAGAAATATTTTCGGATTTATCAATCACGAAAAATTGGTTTCGTGAATAGTGAAAATGCATTTATGGTTATGGTTGGAAGTTGGCTTTCCACAAATATCTTCACAAGATCTTTTGGGTTGACATGGAAGGATATGGGCTGCCCACTTGTTTTACCGTTGTGCCCTTGTGAAGGGCATTTTGGGTATTTCAAGTGTCACCCTACCCCTTGGGTTTTCCTATAAATAGAGGTGGAGATGCACTCTTCACTCTCATCCCTTACTCTCATACACATGCTATGCTTTGCTAGCTCTCTCTCTCCCTCCCACGAAAAGAGTTTTTAGTAGAGCCGAAAGGCTGTTTAGGTTCCGGTAGAAACTAGTTCTAGATGGCGAAGCCCTGCCGGATAGATGACACCGTATGTGTGCAAATCTGTAGAGAGATCATAGTTTTGGTCTTAGTTTGAGAGGTCCTCTCGGAGGGCTGTCTGGGTGACCGTCCGAGTTTCGAAGGTCCTCCCGAAGGGCTATCCATGACATCGTCTGGGGGACTATCTCATCGCCTCCCGAAGGGCTGTCCGACAAGGGAGTACATCCTCGCGGTTGGGAGGCTGTAAAATCCTAGCTGCGGGGATCTGCACAAACAATCTGCACCGACTCTTCTTTCACTGCACTTCGAGTCGGTACGGATCAGATCAAACCTTGTATGCAGTCTCCATAGTGGTCCTGGGTGTGCTCGCTATACCGGAAATTTTTATTTTCTGTCGTGTTCCCCAACAGTGGCATAAAGAGCCAGGATATGCGTTGATGCATGTTATGATCTAGAATACATGAGATGTATGGGTATTGCATAGTATAATTTTGTAGTAGATGAGATCTATTACTGAAAATTATTTGTGCGGGTAGCAATGAAATCCGTTACCCGATGTTCCTGTTGCTTCCCTTGAATTTGCATAGTCCTGATCTTGACGGCATGGTGGAATCTCACAAAGTTCTGGCAATCCGCGATCCTTTCATGCTGCTCCTGAGTATGTTGATTGACAGATCAACGAAGTGCTAACAGTTCTTTGGGTTCCACCATAGTTAAAGAAAGATGGATGTTTCACAGATGAAAGGGAAATGCAGATGTGATCTGCACGGGGGTCATGCGTATGACGAAGTTTAGTATGGGTCTCGATATTTTATTATCTCGTGTTCAATACACCCTAGAAAGTTAATCTAGAAACTTGAATTATCATACTTGATGATAAACGTTGGTAGCTGCGGTTTGAGTCAAAACCTTAGAAGCCACGTATAATAAAATTTTGTATAAACCGATTAGAGACATCTAACTTGGTTTTGCAGGATGGTTTGCATGTGATGTGGTACAACAATGCTCGTACTCAACTTGATTATGCATATGATGACTATATGATGTAATTAACATGACCTGCGTGTCATGTTTCGGCATGATGGCTGGGGCCATATGATTGCACTTTAATGACCTGCGTGTCAACCTTATGTAATGCACATATTTTATTAGCTATAGAGATAGCAATATTATCTGGTGCATAGACAAGGTGGTGGCAATCTTTGCGAAGGTGAACACTGACGCGAATGCCGAAGATGAAGAAATACTTGACTTCTCGGTCAGAAGGGGCTATACCATATCATGCTATTATGAATTGCCTGAGATGTTTATCCCTCTTGATGCACCCTTCTTGATTGCATGGTAGTCACTTTTTATTAGGGTGATCTCTCACAAAATATCAAGTAGTTAGTGTTCTCCCAAGTGTAGCACCGTCACGACACCTATCTCTTCGAGGTATCACATGGTTACATGGGTACGAATGATTAGAGAAGTGTGAGACAGGTGAGTTGAGACCTCGCAGCAAGATCACTTGGTTATCTTGACGTTCCGGAGGATCGTCCTGATCTCGGAACACACCCATCGAAAGATGAACAAGAGTCACATAGAGATGTGATTGGCAAGTTGGCCTACCAATTGAAATTCTCGTCACTTGAGATGGTTACATCCTTGACGTTGAATTGAAAGTTGGGTCTTGCATCACTCATAATCAATTATGAGAGATATTGATTTGAGTGGGAGCGCACTTTAGAATAAAAAATTTTATTCACTAGTGCAAAACCATTATGAACAAAGTCTAAGTGAACTTGTGTTTTTTGTTGTAGATCAAATGGCTCGCAACAGCGCGTTCAACTTAGGCCCGATGTTAGAGAAAGAGAAGTTAGTTGTGAATGGTAACAACTATGCGGACTGGGTCCGTACCCTAAGGATTGTCCTCAGGGGTGCTAAGAAAGTGTACGTGCTTGATGGACCTCTTCCACCTAAGTCGGCGGCAACAGCCGCGTCAGATATACAAAATGTCTGGGCCACTAAGGATGATGACTACAACTTAGTGCAGTGCCTCATGCTGTCTTGCATGAGTTCAGAGCTTCAAAAACGTTTTGAATTCCATAACTCCTTTGATATGATCAAGGATCTAGATGCTCTTTACAAGTTTAATGCACGGTCTGAACGTTTTGATATCATGAAAATGATGGCGGAGACCAAGATGGCTGAGGGCAGTTCAATTGGCGAGCACGTAGTCAATATGATTGGCTACGCTGAAAGGCTTAAAAACCCTGGAATTTCCACTTCCACCAGAGCATGTTATGGACATGTTGCTCGGTTCACTCCCCCCGTCTTACAGCGGTTTTATCATGAACTACAACATGAATGGTATGGACAAAACAACAAATGAGGTGCTTGCCATGCTAAAAACTGCTGAAGGAGGACTGCGGAAAAATCACAAGCAAGTGTTGCTTGTGAATAAAACTGCCAGTTTCAATAAGAAAGGCCAGCCAAAGAAGGGCAAGGGCGCCGGTAAGACCGGCTTCCAACGCAAATCTAAGGGCGGAGCAAAGAATGAAATTGAGTGCTTCTACTGCAAGGGCACATGACACTGGAAGACAAACTGCAAGAAGTATCTGGAAGATAAGAAGTCCGGGAAAAACGGAAAAGGTATAATTGTTATACAAGTTAATGTCATTGAAGTTTTGCTTGCTAGAGAAAATTCTAAGTCTTGGGTATTTGATACCGGATCGGTTGCTCACATTTGCAACTCGATACAGGGGCTTCAGAAGGTACGCAAGCTGGCAAAGAATGAAGTCGTGATGCATGTCGAGAACGGTGTTGGGATCGCTGCTCAAGCCGTCGGCATTATGCCTCTACATCTCCCTTCAGGATTTATTTTGGAATTAAGTAACTGTTATTTTGTTCTGGCATTGTGTAGAAACATTATCTCTGGATCATGTTTGGTACACGATGGGTACTCCTACAAGTCTGAGAACAATGGTTGTTCACTTTATTGTAAGGATATGTTTTATGGATTTGCACCCATTGTTGGGGGCCTTTTCATACTAAATCTTGAATGTGAAAATGATGTCTTTAACGTGAATGCTAAAAGCCTTAGGAAGGCTGATACCACCACCACTTTCATGTGGCACTATCGCCTTGGCCACATCGGAAAGAAACGCATGCAAAGACTCCATAGAGATGGAGTTTTACTATCCCTTGATTTTGAATCATTTGGCACACGTGAAGCTTGCTTGATGGTAAAAATGACCAAGACGCCGTTCATGGGTCATCCTGAACGGGCACATGAATTATTGGAAATAATACATAGTGATGTATGTGGTCCAATGAGCACAATCGCACGGGGTGGGTATTTCTACTTCGTAACTTTTACCGATGATTTAAGTAGGCATGGATATATCTACTTGATGAAGCATAAGTCGGAAACCTTTGAAAAGTTCAAGGAATTTCAGAATGAGGTAGAAAATCAACGTAACAAAAAGATTAAGTTTCTGCGGTCTGATCGCAGAGGCGGATATCTTAGTCACGAGTTTGGTCAACATCTGAGTGACCATGGAATCGTTTCACAACTTATGCCTCCCAGAACTCCACATCGAAATGGAGTGTCAGAACGATGTAACCGAACCCTGTTAGACATGGTAAGGTCGATGATGTCTCTTACAGATCTACCAATAGCTTTTTGGGGTCACGCAGTAGAAACTGTTGCTTATACATTAAACAGAGTACCATCTAAGTCTGTTGAGACGACACCACATGAGATGTGGTATGGGAAGATACCTAGTGTGTCGCATCTCAAGGTTTGGGATTGTGAGGCATACGTAAAATGCTTACAGCCAACCAAACTAGAACCTAGATCATACAAATGTTACTTTGTAGGTTATCCAAAAAAACACCATTGGATATTCCTTCTACCACCAGTCCGAGGGCAAAGTGTTTGTCGCAAAGGTTGGACACTTTCTCGAGAAGGAATTTCTCGCTAAAGAATTGAGTGGGAGGATAGTACAAATTAATGAGATTAGTGTATCTTCGGCGACCGTTGATATGGCTAAGGAACCGGAAGAAATTCCGCAAATTATCCATACAACCGAACCGGAAGTCATCGCATATGATGCGGTAACTCGAGACAATGTTGTAACTGAACCGCGCAGATCAGGTAGGGCTATCCAGCCACCCGAGTGGTTTCATAGCAAAATCTTCATTCTTGAAGACAATGAACCTGCGCACTACAAGGAAGAGATGGCGGGGCCTATCTCAAGGGAATGGCACAAGGCCATGAAATCCGAAATGGAATCTATGTACGAAAACCAAGTTTGGAACTTGGAAGAACTTCCAGATGGCATAAAACCCATTGGTTGTAAATGGATTTTCAAAATAAAGACGAACGCAGATGGTAACATTACTATCCACAAAACTAGACTTGTCGTGAAAGGGTTCACACAAGTTCCAGGAGTGGACTACAACGAGACTTTCTTGCCCGTAGCTATGCTTAGGTCTGTTCGGATATTACTAGCAATTGCTGCTTATTTCGATTATGAAATATGACAGATGGATGTCAAAACGGCTTTCCTAAATGGAAACCTTGAAAAGGATGTATACATGATATAGCCAGAAGGTTTTGTCGATCCTAAGAATGCTGGAAAGGTATGTAAGCTTCAGAAAGCCATTTATGGTCTCAATCAAGCATCAAGGAGCTAGAACATTCGTTTTGATGAAGTGGTCAAAGTGTTTGGCTTCATCAGGAACGATGAAGAATCTTGTGTTTACAAGAAGTTTAGTGGGAGCGCAAAAGCATTTCTAATATTGTATGTGGATGACATATTGTTGATTGGAAATGGAATTTCTTAGCAAAATAAAAGACTAATTGAAAAGGAGTTTTTCAATGAAAGACTTAGGCGAAGTGGCATATGAATTGGGCATCAGAATCTATAGAGATAGATCAAGACGTCTGATAGCGCTTAGCCAAAGCACGTACATTGACAAGGTGTTGAAAAGGTTCAACATGGAGAACTCCAAGAAAGGCCTACTCCCCATGTCACCTGGCATAGTGCTTTGCAAGAATCAGAGTCCTCGGACCCTCGATGAGTGAGTATAAATGAATGATATTCCATATGCTTCGGCAGTTGGTTCTATTATGTATGCCATGCTATGTACAAGACTGTATGTTTCCTATGCGCTAAGTGTTAGCAGCCATTACCAAGGTGATCTAGGATTGGAACACTGGGCCGCAGTCAAGGGTATTATTAAGTACCTCAGAAGGACCAAGGATTTACTCCTTGTGTACGGAGGTGATGAAGAGCTCATGGTAAGTTGTTACACTGATGCGGGCTTCATGACTGACCCAGATGACTTCAAATCTCAATCTGGCTATGTTTTCATATTGAACGACGGCACGGTTGATTGGAAAAGTTCCAAACAAAAGACTGTGGCGGATTCTACGACGGAGGTGAAATATGTTGCTGCTTCAGAAGCCTCCAAGAAATATGTCGGTATCAAACAATTTCTTGAAGACCTTGGTGTGGTTCCAAGTGCTCTGGACCCGGTGGAGATCTATTATGATAATAGTGCCGTCGTGGCTCAGGCAAGGGAGCCATATTCGCACCATAAGACAATGCATATTCAACGCAAATATAAACTCATTGGACATCATGTCGAAGAAGGTTTAGTGAAAGTACGCAAAGTTCACACAGATCTGAATGTGTCAGACCCGATAACAAAGCCTCTAGCATGAGCAAAGCATGAGCAAGACCGGATAGCCATTGGTGTTAGGGAAGCCATGTAACTGGATTATGACTCTAGTGCAAGTGGGAGTCTGTAGGAGATATGCCCTAGAGGCAGTAATAACAATTATTTTGTATCTCCGACTTTGTAATGAATGTTTATGTTCCATGCTATAACTGCAATGATTCTCGAGTCTGCTATAACCATGAGGCTTGAAGGGAAACTTTGTGCACGTGTGGTATAATAAACGGTGAATTGTATTCCTAGTCTTGCCCATGATCATAGTTTTGGTCTTAGTTTGAGAGGTCCTCTCGGAGGGCTGTCTGGGTGATCGTCCGAGTTTCGAAGGTCCTCCCGAAGGGCTGTCCGTGACATCATCTAGGGGACTGTCTGATCGCCTCCTGAAGGGCTGTCCAACGAGGGAGTACATCCTCGCGGTTGGGAGGTTTTAAAATCCTAGCTGCGGGGATCTGCACCAACAATCTCCACCGACTCTTCTTCCGCTGCGCTTCGAGTCGATACGGATCAGATCAAACCTAACCTTGTATGCAGTCTCCATAGTGGTCCTGGGCGTGCTTGCTATACCGGAAATTTTTGTTTTTTGTCGCGTTCCCCAACACATCGCTACTGCTACTTAGTAGTAGTGCGTTGCACGCGCCAGCGCTACAGGTAGGGATATAGTAGTAGCATGGGCAGGATGCCCAATGCTACTGCTAAGTGGTCCCATCGTCACCCACTGGGGTTGCCCATAGTAGTAACGTTCGGCAGAAACCAACGCTACTACTCTGCATTCTTCGGTTCCTCGGAGGGGGGGGGTGGGGAGCTTGATCTCTATATCGGGCGATGGCAATACTCAACGGCATGCCCTTCATGAAGGTGCCTCTTTGGAGTAGTCAGCTCGTCGTGCATGACTTCCTCTCTTCATGGTGACTCGTGCATGGTTGGGGTCTCCAAAGACTCCAAGTTGTGTCCTATTTGCCTAAATGTAGTTTGCTTGAAGTGGATGGGGTTCTTTAGTTGTTCATATACACCCTTTATATTTCCTTGAGTGTGTTTGTATGTGTTGTGGTGTTAAGTTGTACGTGTTAGCACTGGTAGAGCTACAGTGGATTCCTTTGGCTGGCCGGCCTGAAGAAGAAAGCATAGAAAAAAGATTGGTCAGGCCACTTGGCAGGCTAGTTAGACAGTGTTTCAGCTAGGCAGGGCGGGCCAAAGCACGGTTTGGCCCCAACGTAGCTCCACCATCGCGTGTTAGTTTGTAAGGTGATCGGTGCTTTATATATAAAGTGGGACTTGATTCTTTTTTGGTAATTCAGGAATCAGAACTAAGGAATTTAGCTCTTAAAAAACGGAGGCAAAAGATTTGTCCTATGTCATTAATTAAGAAGAAGAATATCAAGGCCGAGAGTTTTATGACCACAAAGGTCAATACACAAAATGATTGCTCTCCTAGAATTATATTTCCCAAGTTTTTAGCCCAAGCAATGACCCAAATCTTTGCCTCAATCTTGATCGACAAAACCACATGGGTGGGTAAAGATGCCTTGTTCCGAAATACTCTCACATTTCTTTCGTTCCAGATAGCGCAACAAAGGAGCATCTTCATAGAATTGAACACATTCCTGCTCATTCCCAGTTGTCCGTCACTAGCGTTCCATCAATCTCTTACCGAATGTAGGGCAACCCAAGCGTTAGCCTGAGATTACATCCTGTGACGCCCTCAGTTTTAACTGTACGCTAAACATACATGCAATGCGTATGATCAAGATTAGGGACTCACTAATCAATATCACAACACAACTCTAGACACAAATTAAAGTCATACAGCTTCATATTACAAGCCAGGGGCCTCGAGGGCTCAAATACAAAGCTCGACAAAGCACGAGTCAGCGGAAGCAAATAATATCTGAGTATAGACATAAGTTAAACAAGTTTTTGCCTTAAGAAGGCTAGCACAAACATAACAACGGATCGAAAGAGGCGAGGCCTCCTTCCTGGGAACCTCCTATCCTACTGCTGGTCGGGGGCTGCCTCCACGTAGTAGTAGGCTCCTGCGGTGGTGTAGTAGTTGTCTTCGGCATACTCCATCTTCGGGGCTCCATCGTCTGAATGCAGCAATCGTATCAAGGGGGAAAGAGAAAGGAAAGCAGAGGTGAGTACTCATGCAAAGTACTCACAAGACTGACATCAGAACTATGCTAAGTATGCATCAGTATCAAGGAATGGGGTTATATCTGGGCTGACTGCAGAAAGCAAGAATAGGGGGAAGGCCTAGTCCTATCGAAGACTAGCATCTTCAGCATCTTGCAACATTAGAAGAGAGTAGACTGGTAACTCACATATAGCAATATTTTATTGTAGGAATTTTATTAAGTAACCACGGCCAGAGATTCTTCCTCGACTCCCTGCGAGGAAGCAATCCCGGAGCCAACATTCATTTCAAATTAAAATCACAATTGTAGTTGTATAAGGTCAAGGTACAACTCCAAGTCGTCCTGTTACCGTGGACACGACTATTCGAATAGATAATTTCTTCCCTGCAGGGGTGCACAACATATTCCCCAACACGCTTGAATCACCTCCGGTCGGACACACTTTTCTGGGTCATGCCCGGCCTCGGGATATCAAAACATCATCGCCCCACCTAGACTCAACGAAGAGGCTAGCCCGCCGGTCTAAATCCTAAGCACGCAGGTTCATGGGCCCACTTGCCCTTGCACTCCTGCACGATGCGTAGACAGCCGAGGTCAGTCCTAGCACCCCTTATAACAAGCGCGATGCCGTTGTGGACCACTCGGGCACGTGCCGCTCCATTTGCTAACGTCCGAAGAGCTTCGACTGATACAACGACGCTGAGTACCCATAACTTCTCCCACATCAAGGTTAGTGCGTATTGAGGCGAACGACCTAACTCAGATCAAGTACCCAAGCCATTAGCATTTTATTAATGCGGGGCAAGCACGACCCATAAAGTACGGTCCCGTCGCCCTGTCTCGAGGATGCGTGGCAAGGGCCTCTCCTGCCCATCCACACCTCATCATCACCAAACCGTGGGTACCTCTCAGGGCCGACCCATCACCAACATGTTTTTGTAACCAGGTCATAGTAACCATGTGTATAAAACATCAAGGCGGGAACTGAGGAACCACCCTCAAGGGTCCCCACTCGAATTAACCATCAAGGTGGACTTAGAGGAATCACCCTCGAGGGTCCCACACTTGAAGGGTTGCACGACAAAGACATCATCGGGAATGGTGAAGGAGGAATCACCCTCGATAACCATGACCAACTAGCTGCACTACAGGGCTAGCATCATGAGTACTTCATGAGGTGTCACCCTCGGTACTCGATAGTAGCACTGCAGAGTCGTACAACTAAGGGGAGTGCGGTGATGTGAGGGGCCTGGCTTGTCGGTCGGTTGACCGAGTCTTCGAGTCGTTGGGTTGTCGATGAAGAAGCAGAGGCAACTGGGACTAAGGGGGAGGGGGGTTACGAGGGATTTATTGACCAACCTATACTAAGCAGTTGATATAGCAACAGGTATAGTAGCAGTTTATCAAAAACATGCTATGCATCAGAATAGGAGCTAACTAATACGGTAGCAAAATCTAATGCAAGAATAAGAGGGAAGAATGGGACATATTGGAATGCTCAAGGGAGGTTGCTTGCCTTGCTGCTCTGCGGCAAAGGCCTGATCATCAATGACGTACTCGTACCCGATAGCAGCGTCAGTCTCGGGGTCTACCAGTAAGAAGAGGGGGGGAGAAACAATAAATATAAAGCAAACAGATGCATCATGATGCATGACATAGCAATATGCAGAGCTAGGTATGCACTAACACAGTATCACACGTCGCAGACGGATCAGAAGAATATTTGACGATATTTTTCGGGTCTCGAGCTACTATCGGACAGAATGAACGGATGGAAAAGTTCCATGTTTGCTATGCTAGAAACACGTGACAGACTAACGGACTGTGTATTTAGATTCACGGTATTTTTCTGATCAACTTTCATGTATAAAATGTTTTCATCCGAGTTACAAATTATTTTATATTAATTTTTAAAATTTTATTAATATTCAGAAATTAAAATAGATTATTTTAATTCAATAATTTATTTCTACGTCAACATGATGTCATGCTGAACAGTCACAGTTGATTGGTCAAACTGACTGTTGGGTCACACTGTTGGATGATGAACAGTCACATTTGATTGGTCAAACTGACTGTTGGGTCACACTGTTGGGTCACACCTGTCATTGACTGAGGTTTTAATTAGAGTTTAACGAATATTAATCAGGTTAATTAGTGGAGTGGGACCCACGTGTCATTATATGATTAAAACTAATTAATTAACGGAGTTAATTATCCTATAAATTATTGTTGTAAAAGTTAGATATCATGCCCAATATTACAGTAGTAATATTAGGTAGTTTCATAAAAAGTTTGGGGACAAATTTAAAATGTTAGGGATGTTTCATAATTCAAAAGACAACTAATTTACTGCATTAGGTCCCTGTTTTAATTGTTTTGAGGCACCAAAACATTTTATAAAATGTTGGTTATGACTCAAAAATAGCTTAGGGAATATTTGCAGCCTAAGCATGATTTTTATTTTGAAACTTGGAAAACATCTAATTCCACTTTTGAAAAGAATTTGAATTGCAAGGAAATTTGTATCAGGGATTGATTCCAACAGTGATCATAACTAGATTAGCAAAATGGGTTAGCATAATCCTCATATTACTGTAGCTTTATCACAGAGTTTACTGTAGCACTTAATCCAGGGTGTCACTATTCTCCCCTACTAAAAAGAATTCTCGTCCCGAGAATTAAGAAGTAGAAGGAAAGAGCCTAGGGTATTCTGCACGAAAATGAACTTCGCGTTCCCAAGTGGCTTCTTGTAACGAGTAACCTTGAAGAACTTGGTAACCTTGTGACGAGTCCAACGTTCAGTTTCATCAAGAATGCAGGCTGGTTGCTCCTTGTAAGAAAGGTCTTCTTGCAGTTCAAGCATATCATGGTCCACTGCTCGGATAGGATCCTTGATGTAGCGACGAAGTTGTGACACATGGAACACATCGTGAACCTGAGAAAGGTTTGGCGGTAGTTCTAGTTGATATGCCACTTTACCACGCCTTTCGAGAACAGTGAAAGGACCAATATATCGAGGAGCCAGCTTGCCCTTGATCCCAAAATGGTGTGTACCTCTCATTGGCGTGACTTGAAGATAAGCCTTTTCGCAAGGTTGATAGACCATATCCTTGTGATGACGGTCATACTGACTCTTCTGACGAGACCGAGCAGCCTTCAGATTTGCATGAATAATGCAGACTTGATGTTTGGCATGTTGGATAATATCCGGACTGATAAGTGTACGTTCCCCAGTTTCTGACCAATTCAGAGGAGTCCGACGCTTACATCCATATAATACTTCAAAAGGAGCCATCTTCAGACTAGCTTGATAGCTATTGTTGTAGGAGAACTCAGCATACGGGAGAGATTCCTCCCATTTCTTGCCAAAAGAAATGACACAAGCTCGAAGCATGTCTTCGAGAATTTGATTGACTCTTTCAACTTGTCCCTGGGATTGAGGGTGAAAAGCGGTGCTGAAGGACAAATGAGTTCCCATAGCTTCCTAGAAACTTGCCTAGAATGTTGAAGTGAATAAACTGCCATGGTCTGAACTAATCACTAATGGAATACCGTGGAGGGAAAAAACTCTAGACATGTAAAGATCTGCTAGCTGACTAGCAATAATAGTTTCCTTGACAGCCAGAAAATGTGCAACTTTGGACAATCGGTCAATGATGACAAGAATAGCATCATTACCCTTCTGCGACCTGGGAAACCCAGTGACGAAGTCCATTTCAACATGATCCCATTTCCATTCGGGAATAGCAATAGGTTGCAGAGTTCCAGCAGGCTTTTGATGTTCTGCCTTGATCCGACGGCAAATGTCACATTCTGAAACATAGCGAGCAATGTCTTGTTTCATATTTGACCACCAGAACCTTTGACGGATGTCTCGGTACATCTTGATACTACCCGGATGAATAGACAATGGAGTGTCATGTGCTTCCTTCATGACTTCCCGAGTCATATCCTGGTTTTTCTCCTTACTCGGTACCACTAGGCGGCCTTTGAAGTATAAAGTGCAATCCTCATCCACGGTGAAGAATGAGGGTTTACCTCCTCCGAGATCGCGTTTAATCCTTTCGACTACATCGTCACACTTATGGATCCACTTGATGACGTCCACAAGATCTGGTTTAGAAACTAGGGTATTAAGAGAACCCTGGGAAACAACATGGAGGTTCATTTTGTAGGACCCTTTAGGAGGGGGAGCGAGATAACCCTGAGGAACAATATGGAGGTTGAGCTTGCGAAATTCTTTTTGAAGACGGGGATGAACCTTATGGACCTGCAGGTGATTGAAATATGACTTGCGGCTCAAAGCATCAGCCATTACATTAGCCTTGCCAGGTGTATAAGAAATTCCCACGTTATAATCTGCTATGCGCTCCATCCATCTCTGTTGACAGTGATTCAAATCTGGCTGAGTAAACAAGTACTTCAGACTTTGGTGATCGGTGTAGATCTCGCATCGATTAGCAACAAGCTATTGCTGCCACTCCTTCAGTGCATGTATTACTGCAGCAAGTTCAAGATCATGAATTTGTTAGTTCTCTTCCTGAGGACACAACTGACAAGAGGCATAAGCAACCACTTTGCGTTCTTGCATTAGGACGCAACCTATTCCCTGACGTGAAGCGTCACAATAAATCACAAAGTCCTTACGAGTATTCGAAGGAGCAAGCACTGGGGCAGACGTCAACTTGTCTTTAAGTGCCTGAAAGCTCTCCTGACATTTTTCTGTCCACTCATATTTAACACCTTTGTGAAGCAGATTGGTTAAGGGCTTTGCAATCTTGGAGAAGTTCTCGACGAATCGACAGCAATAGCCGGCGAGTCCGAGAAAACTTATGACTTGCTTGGCATTCTTCGAGGGAGTCCAGTCAAGAATAGCCTCAACTCGTTCAGGGTTGACCGCAATACCATCCTTGTAGATCACATGACCAAGGTAGGTTACTTCGTCCATCCAGAACTCACACTTGGAATACTTGGCATATAGCTGATGTTCCCGAAGTCTTTCCAATACAAGACGAAGATGTTCAACATGCTCTTCTTTATTCTTGGAAAATACCAGAATACCATCCAGATAAACCATGACGAATTTGTCGAGGTAGTCCATGAAGATATAATTCATTAAACGAGAGAAGGTTGCTGGAGCATTGATTAGACCGAAGGACATGACGGCGTACTCGTATGAACCATAGCGAGTAACAAATGCGGTCTTCGGAATAACCTCTTCACTAACACGGATCTGATGGTATCCCAACCTCAAGTCGAGCTTAGAGAAAATTGAGGCACCAGCAAGTTGATCATACAAATCATTGATCCGAGGAAGTGGATATTTGTTCTGAATTGTAGCTTGGTTGATTGGTCGATAATCCTGGACCAGACGGTTTGTCCCATCCTTCTTCTTAACAAAGAGAGAAGGTGCTCTCCAAGCAGAGGAACTTGGACGAATGAAACCCAGTCTTAGCGAATTGTCAATTTCTTGCTTAAGTTCAAGGAGTTCATGTGGTCGCATCTTATACGAACGCTTGGCTATAGGATTGGTACCAGGTACCAAATCGATGACAAACTCGATAGCTCTAGCAGGGGGAATCCCTGGAAGTTCTTTCGGAAAAACATCCTGGAAATTCCAGACAACTAGAATGTTTTCTATCCCCTCAAGAGGTGACTCATTTAAAGCATTCATGGCATAGCCGGGCTTCAACATCTCAAACAAGATGAGCATGGTAGCTGACTATCTCATTCGAAGGGTGTAGGAGGTGGACAGTTTTGGTGGCACAAATGATCGAAGCAGTATGTGCTTTCAACCAATCCATTCCGAGAATGAGGTCGATCTTGGAAAACTTCAATATAACGGGGGAAGCATGGAATTCTAGTCCTTCTATTTCAATGGGGACATCGTGACAAACCATGAAGGTTTGACACTGGCCCGCGAGGGTGTTTACCACTATTGGAATGTTCATCTCCTCGTACTTAATGCCATGCATGTATGCAAAATCTTTGGACATAAAAGAATGCGATGCTCCTGTATCAAACAATACAGAAGCTGGTACTGAGTTAACGAGAAGAGTACCCATCACAATAGCAGGATGGTCTTGAGCTTCAGTTCAGCATTGTTAGCTTGAGCACGACCCTGAGCAGGCCTGGCGTTGTTGTTGTGGGGATGGTTGGAAGGCAGTGTAAGTTGATTCTGATTCTGCCTGCAGTCTCTGGCACGGTGTCCTGGACGACCACACTTGAAGCACAACCCATCCTCAGGACGAGAAGGAGTAACAGGAGCTCGTGGTGGCGGAGCTAGGAGCCTTGGCTGCCTAGGTGGGGGTGGAGGCAGACGAGGTGTAGCATAGGATGACCTCGGAGCAGGAGGTGGTGCATGGTACATGTTGTGGGGAATCTAGATCTTGCGCTTCTGACTTGCTGAGCCCGAAGATGAGCCCATGTCACGGTTGCGCTTGCTGTTGTCCTTGTAGTCCTGCAGACCTATTTCCACTATAATGGACTTGTTCACCAAGGTGGCAAAGTTGTCAAAGTCCTGAACAAGGAGTGCCAGTTTGATATCAGGGTGGAGGCCTTCATGAAACTTCTCCTGCCTACGAGCATCAGTTGCAACGTCTTCTTCAGCATAGCAAGATAAGTCCAGAAATTCTCGCTGATAAGCATCCACAGTCTTGTTGCCCTGGACGAGATTGCGGAACTCACGCTTCTTCTTGTCCATCATTCCCTGAGGAATATGGTGAGCAAGGAATGCAGCTTGGAACTCCGGCCAGGTGATGATTGTCCCAACAGGCTGCGAGCACCTGTGATTGTCCCACCATTGAGCGGCAGGACCCTTCAGAAAGTACGAGGCAAAGGTGACATAGCTAGCCACTGGGGCGCGTGAAGATTCTAGCTCATAAGTGATGTCACGAAGATAGTCATCTGCGTCAAGCGGCTGAGTTGACCTACGGTAGATTGCAGGGTTGAGACGCATGAAGTCTTGCAGAGTCATTGGGGCTGGCTGTTGATTCATATTCGGCCTCGGGAACTGGTCCATAAGCCCTTGCATAAACTGGCGATTCAATTCGAACTGTTGCATCGTACCAGCCATGTATTCAGGTGGCGGTGGGTGGTCAGCCGCAACACGACCACGACCAGCTGGCCTAACCATTCTGTCGAAACAATTAACAGTGTATTTTAGCATTGGGTATTGTAAAGACAATGAGTTATTTACGAAGTAAATTGCTCAATGAAGGAAGTGCAACAGATACGACATAGTAGTTCGAATTCAACATACATATCCATACATAGGTCTATTACAAATTATAAGTCCATTCCGAAATAGACGATAGGTCCAGCATGAAATTAGTCTAGACAACTAGGCGGCACGCAGGCACGCGATAGAGGCATACAAAAATGGACATAGTGAAAGCTACATCAACGTTGGGGATAACGAAAGAACCCACGGAACTGCAGATGACCCTCAATGTGGAACCTGGTGGCAGGGTCCTGCATCCCGTGCACAGCCTGATGCAGAATTTGCATATTAAGCAAGAGCGCAGGTCCACGTGCCGGGGTACGACCCCAACAGCAGGCCACTCAAGACCTGGAGGAAACTCAGTCCGAGGCGGGTAAAGAATGCACTCCGGATGTATCCCCGCGGTGACTGCTGGCAACAAATGCTCCATAGCCCGATAAAGACGAGCACGAGTGGCGTACAACTCGACGTTAAGAGCCCTGACAGTGCGATCCAATGCCTCAATGTACTGAACCAGAACCTATGGGTCGTAACGACAACTTACGTAGGGCTGCAGACATCACTGTAGGACCGGTCGTTGCGCTACCGTGCAAAAGGGGTCAAGACCTCAGCATTGGTGACACTATCAACTCCAACAGGAACATACAAAATGTATTTGTATGTTGTCTCCTCCAAACAGGAGTTTGCTGCACGGAGACGAACAATAGCAACATAAGCAGCATCCTATACTGCCATCTCAATAGTCACTCCAATGCCACGAAAGGTGTGCAGCTCAGTGATGGAGAGGTCCTATCGATCCCAGATAACCATCTCAGCCTCATACTGTTCCTGGTTGAACTCGCGGTAGACCTCGTAAACAGTGTACTCGGGGTACCAGCGATAACCCAACTTCTTCAAGAAGTCGACAGAATGGCCGGGAACCCAGCCGTATTGTGCACGAAGGTCAGACGAACGATCTGCCTACCAGGACGCATCCAATGTTGTAGTGTCTCCTTTTAGCATGTTTCTAGTGTTCAGCCGATCAGCTAGAAGAAACCACATGAAGACCTTTAGTTTCATGTGAAGTTTAGATGACCATATCCATAAGAAAGGAGCAGGAGCTTCTATGCTTGAGTGACAATGCATATAAAAATTCTTGGACGTGAATCTGCTGCCCCAACTGTATGTCCATGAATCAGACGCAGTTGCATTGTCTGGAAAGACTGGTGTGAGATTCAACAATGTTTGGAGTTCATCATGGGCCTCAGGAGACAATGGTAAATGAAATTTGGAATATGGGTCCGCTTCCTGAAAGAACCTGTGGACAAAGATGTCTTCCTTAATGGAAAATGAGAATAAACATTAAAGTGAGTTGCTAAGCAGATCATCAGTCCAATTATCATGCCACAGGGAGATATTCTGGCCATTACGAACAGTGGGTGATACAATACCATGAAATATGGGCATAAGCTTGATGAGTTGTCTCCACTAGAATGAACTAGTGGTTTTTTTTGCATGGGGAATAGAGTCACCATAGTATGTATCCCAGATCAGTTGTACCCATGGGAGATCTGCTTATTATAGAACTTATCCAAGAATTTCAAAAGGAGATCTTGATTCTGAACTTTAATATTAATGACCCCAAGACATCCATGCTTCTTAGGACAACAAACTCTATTCCATGCAACCATGGAATTACAGGATTCTCCTTGCTCGGTTTTTTGGTCCAGATGCATCTTCTTCTTACTTTGTCAAAGTACTCTAAAAATTTGGGAGGGAGTTTCAAAGTACACATGGAATGATTGATCATAGAAGTCACAAGAGAATTGACCAGGGTAATTCTTGATGCATGACAGAGAAGGTAGCACGTGCTGGAGAGCCGTCTTTCAACTTTGTCCGCTAATGGCATTAACTCAGTCATGGTGGGTTTGGTTGTGCCTAGAGGTAAGCCAAATAAGTAAAAGTAGCTTCCCAATTTCACATCCAAAAATGTTGGCGAGAGATTCAGATTTTGCGGGCTCAATATTCAAAGGGATCATGCAGGACTTCTCAAAGTTTATGTTCAGACCTGTGGAAGCTGCGAAATCCTGGAGTAAACTCTTGAGGTGGGCAATCTGATGTTCATAGGCGGGCATGATCAACAATGTGTCATCCGCATACTGAATTACTGGAAAATCACCTTGCCTTGGGATGGGAAGAGGAAATCTCCCTTCAATAAATTCTCTATTAATGATACACTGCAACAGTTCTGCTGCCAAAACAAAAAGTAATGGA
This sequence comes from Hordeum marinum, assembly GCA_022496015.1. Taxonomy (NCBI): domain Eukaryota; kingdom Viridiplantae; phylum Streptophyta; class Magnoliopsida; order Poales; family Poaceae; genus Hordeum; species Hordeum marinum. The sequence goes on from CM039676.1 coordinate 474,082,953, forward strand.
GAGAATGGATCTCCTTGTTGAACACCCCGTTTGCAATGGAAAGATTTCCCAGGAATGTCGTTTAGCAGGACAGACGAGTGACCAGAGGAGAGGATAATCTTTACCCAAGTTATCCAACGATCATCAAAACCCAAATGTTGTAGCATTAAAATAATTATGCCATGCTCAACCATATCAAAAGCTTTATCAAAGTCAAGTTTGATGACCACTATCTTTCTTTTAGATTGAACACACTGATGAATATATTCAAATGACCACGCTAGTCAGTCTTGAATCGAGTGACCTTTGATGAAACCATATTGATTTTTATGAATGAGCTGGAGGATCACCTTCTGAAGATGACCAGCTAATAACTTTGTCAACAACTTAAGGCAGCAGTTGAGTAGATAAATCGGCCGATAATCATTAACTGTGGTGGGGGCAGGCTTCTTTGGAATGAGTGTAATCAGGGAAGCATTAAGACAGTCTAAAGAGATATTGCCTGACCAGAACTGATTACAAAGCTCATAGAAATCATGTTTGATAATGTCCCAGCAATGCTAGAGGAAGCAGCCATTAAATCCATCTGGGCCAGGAGCCTTGTCAATAGGCAATTTACGGACCGCATCATCTATTTCTTTTTGGCTGAAAGGGGTAGAGAAACCCCCATGGTTTACTTGACTAGATTGATACATCTATTTCTTTCTTAATTCTTGCTTGATTAGATTGATACATTTCCTCTCTTTATATAGAGAGGTTTACTTGACCCCCAAGTCAGCGATCCTTATCTCTAATTAACTCTAAGACTAACGGGCTATACCGCCAGCCCGACCTGGGCTGGCGGTATAGCGCGTTAGTCTTAGGGTTAATTAGAGATAAGGATCGTTGGCTGGAGAGTCAAGTAAACCTCTCTATATAAAGAGAGGAGATGTATCAATCTAATCAAGCAGGAATTAAGAAGGAAATCTCTTCCCTCTTGCCACCGCCGTGGGCAAAAGGCCCCCGGCCTGCCCTCTCGCGCCCTCCCGCTAGCAGCACCATTATGGTGACTTTCTTTAAAGATGATGATGCTCAAGCTCAGAACTGACTCTCCATGAAAAAAAAAAGAATAATATAACTCTATGCACAGATTATATCTTATCTTTCTTATACTATCTTCATCTTATCACAAAAAGGACACTGAATCTGTACACTTCCGTGCCGAGATATTATCATTCATGGGGTACACAAAAAGAGCAAATGTGGATCTAAAATATGGGAAACAGTACACATATGCTTTTTTGTAGCATATAACAACCAGGTTCCATGGTTCCTGCAGATACAATGCATGCATGATAGTTCAGCAAGACTAAGCTGAACCTTATACTACTCATCCCAACTATCCTATTGAGAACTCCATGTTGTTACCTCAGAAAATAAACCAGCACTCAGATTGCATCTTGTACTTCCCCAGCTCATTGAAAATCAACACATAAGACGTGAAACATATTTATGATGTGTGCTAATATGGAAAAGTGCCACATCAAAATGTACTACACTACACAAGAATTTCCTAAAAAAAAAAAATTCAGCCAAGCATCCCCTTTTTAGTCTCATAGTAGTTGCCAGCCAAACTATTGCATCGAACTTGACATGCCTTCAGTCAAGTTCATATTACAGACTTTTCCGTAAAAATATATATTCAAATTACAGGCCCTGGCACTTCAGATTAGAATAAGCAGTGTCACTAAAGAATGATATCCAACCACCCAGGTTGTGTTAATAACACTAGAAGCATTAGAATTAGCTTCTACGTACCTCTGCCTGCCATGCCCCCATGCCTTATTCGAGTGTGGACGGTCGACTTCGAGGAAATCAAGTGCCATCGTTCATCTCATTCCAACCACCACAGTCACAACGACACTGGATTAGAAGCAGAGAGTTGAACCCTTCTTTGGAAGTATCATCGATGAGTACAGAGATCACAGCTCCTATGCATTTCGCTTACGGTGAATCGACCTGTGTCAACTGCCAGGGAGATATTTCAAATAGCTTGTTCGCCGAGGAGATAAATTTGGAGTTGGCTGAAAGCAGGCACTGCTAAAAGTCAATTGCACAGCGGTGCTGGAATAAGGAGTCTACTAAATTGATTTCAACGTCTATAACAATTCAGTTATCTTCTAATACCCTAGATTAGTACTTCCTCCGTTTCTAAATATAAGTCTTTCTAGATATTTCAATACAGACTACATACGAATGTATATAGGTATTTAGAGTGTAGATTCACTTATTTTGTTTCATATGTAGTCCATATTGAAATCTCTAAAAAGACTTATATTAAGGAACGGATGGAGTATATGTGTGTATCGTGTAGAGAGCAAAGACTCGAACATCTGTAGTCCTCTAGAAAGGAGGTAGCAGGGCATTGATCCTTTATAGACGAAGACGAGTAGGAACAACCGGCTTCTTATTCAGGCCTTTTTCGTGAGAGGATCATTTCATTTTGTGCAGAGCAACCATGTTATTCTGATGAAGGCACTACCAAGCAGATGTCACGTAGCATATTCATGCTAAATGAGTTGCCAACTGAAACTGTTGTGGAAGTTGGGTTCCATGAAATAAAATATGGAAAAGACTAATAATGAGTCAGACCAGGATGCTAGCTAGTATCAACCAGATTTTGTTTGATGTTATTTCTCACCGAGGGGCTCTGCCTCCACATGATGCTAGTATCCTTCGGATTGCATTACTTTTGGTTATTTCTCATTGGGATCTTGAGAATAAACTTGAATTGACGCATGAGAAGACCCGTATAATGATCCAAACAGTTGAACACTAACTAAATATCATGCAACTATCGCTTGAAGTCGCCACTATCGTTTTCGGTGCATGGTTTGTGATGGGAAACAACTCCATCGGTGCAGACCTCAAGTTGCTCCACTGGCAAGCAGCCGCTGTCCGATGGCCTAATCGACGAATCAATATTTCCTCACACATAGCAAGCACCACGATGGTTCATGCAAGATATTGCCAGTTTTAATGCTTTGTTGGTAGGTAACCTGGAGTTATAGATACTACAGTTGGAACGCATCAGGTCATATTTACACATGAGTGCCGTGGACATCTACAAAAGCACAAGAGGTCTGCATTCTTGCCAACAGTACAAGAATATGCAAAAAGATAGCAGGTTCGACCGAGCAACGACATCGCCAGGTACGGCTGACTGGATATAGATGGGTCAAGTCTGTCAGTTTTCAGCACACTGAGCTTTCTTCACCTCCTCACAGGCTTCCCTGCGATAGATTTTATTTTGCAATTAATTAAGCATTGGTATGAAATATATAAAACTTCCTTTTGCTGAAGATAAACTATGGGGCATGGCAGTATCAAAATAATCTCCATTTTAGGGAAGATAAACATGGATCAGTTACCTTAAAGCACTTGCAATTTCAACACTTGCAGGATCCAGCTTCAGGCCATCTGCAAAAGCCTCGCACGCTTCCTCGTAGTCCTACATGTGGAAAGCCAGCAGATGATCAGTTCCATGATCAGGAATGATTGAAAACCATTACTGTGTTCTTTTAACCTTCAGTAACATAAAAGCTGCCCCCTGTCGATAGCAGCCTTTTTGCCAATGAGGCCGCAACTTTCTGCACATTGTAGCATCAGAGAGAGCATATTCTCCATCTCCCAAGTGCAGCGAGCAGAGACTCCTATTTCCAATAGGATTGCATGATCATCTGGACTAGGATCGAGATCCATCGCCTACAGTATAACCATTCACATGTAACTTTTGAGCTATATCTAGAAAATTTCTTACCAGATTAAAAATGTATGAATCAGGATAAAGCTCAGATATTTTTATCATGTTTAACATGGAGATCTCCATATATAAGACCGCCCAAGGGTCGTGCACAGGCTGATATATTTCAGAGAAGAAACTTGTGTATGCATGACACTACAGTGTTACATCAGCCTTTTGAACACATACTGCTCAATTAGATTCAACTCAGCCACAGAACAAAATGGAAGAGAAAATAACAGAAAAAAAATTCCACCATAAACAGTGCGTTTTGTTTTACAAATACTCCTCCGTTTCTTTTTACTCCGCATATGAGATTTGGTTGAAGTCAAACCACGCAAAATTCGACCAAAAGTGTGAATATTAATATATTTTCCTATAAAGTTGGTCAAACTTGACTTCAGACAAATTTTATATGCAGATTAAAAAGAAACAGAGGGAGTACTTCTGTTAGATACTGAGCCATAGTACTTTTCAACCAGAGCACTATATTTTCATTGGTCGTACAGTTAGATTTGCTAAAATAAATGCTCCCAAAATATCACTATCGTAATATGTTATGCATCTTAAGAAAAAACAGTGGCCATTAAGTAAAAGTTCTCACCTACTCATATTTGAAAAGTAAATCAAACTAGTTATTAGTTAGAATAGACGATAATTTAAAAGGCCAAACTCTACAGACAGTTTTCTTATTTTGGTACAAAATAATCAAAGTATCCAATAACAAAAGTTTTACCAAAAATGATATAGCACTGAGTGCACTACTGCACTGAGATACAGAGATATAGTACACTCTATGCAAGGTGAAAACAGAGATACGGTCTTGACGCAGGTTATTCTTTTACAAATATAAGAGACCCTTCATGCGTTGTTCTTTTACAAATATAAGATCCCTGACGCAGCGGACGAGATCGAGGTCCTTTGCATAGCAAAGGGCAACTTGGAGGAGCGACCGCTGCAGACCACGCATCTCCCGGACACGCCGATAGGCTAGGAGGCCGTGCGTAGCAGCATGCAGCCTCACCGCCGCCGACACGTGGCGGGTAGCGATCCAAGAGGGAAGCGGTGACGGCGAGGGCGGGAACCGGACTTGTTGGATCGGAACTCTCGCTGGTGCGGTCGTAGCTGGCCCAGGGCTGAGTGGCGGCGGTGCTGGCTGTTGCAGCGGGGCCATGGCCGCGGCCGGGCCCGCCAGGGGCTAGGACGGCCATGGCAACCCGGGTAGGGTGGTGATGGGGGGCGGCTGCAGTGGGCCGACGGGCGCGGCGGAGGCCGCTAGGAGCGGCGGCTGCCACGGCAACCAGGGCTGCTCCTGCTGCGGCCCGGTGACTGCGGCGGTGGCCGCCAAAAGTGGCAGCTGCCACGGCCGCAGCGGGACGAAGGGCGCACTCGCACCCGGCCGGTGGCAAGAGGGAAGGGATTTCCTTTTTTTGAGCTGTAATCAGTAGGAGAGGCTCCTACTGCTTTAGAGTAAAGAAGGAATGTTACACTTTACATGGTGTGGGTTTGACTAAATGGTCTCCCTAGGGACAAACTAAAACCAAAGGTCAAGTCTAAGAAAAGAAAGGAGTGAAGATGCTCTGGGTGCAACCAGAGGATTACAAGGCAAGAGCTAAAAGTGTTAAGTAATCCCAAAACTTGGGATCAACTCTGTGCTCAGATATTTTCTTTTCATACTGATGTTCATCCTGATCACCAAATACTTGATTAGACCATAATGCAGAACAACATGCAAGGTATGTAAAATGCACAGATTTGTTACTTCCAACCTATCGTGCATAATTAATCTCTTCCAGAATGAACAGAAATAATGTATATTGCACTGTTGTAGTGTGTATCATGATCAATAATACTAAAAGGGCAGCCCGGTGCATGTAGCTCCCGCTTGCGCAGGGTCCGGGAAAGGGCCAGACCACTTTGGCCTTTTTTATAGAGCCTTTTCCTGCATTTCTGCATGTTCAACAATACTACCTGAGAATAAATACTGAAGGATTGTAAAGATTCTTTTTGGCTCTGAACAAAGCTAATCATGCCAAAAACTAGACATTTGCAAGTATAGTGATGCAAGTCACCACCAGCAATATTTTGCCTATCATATTTGTTTGGACACTGGAAGTCCAATGCAATCATGAATTAAAAACTATTTCTACTATCAATGGTAGGCAGAGCTACAAAGAGCGCTGCTACACGTCCGATAAGATTGGTACGATGTTCCGTACGACACACAATACAACCATCCATGCAAATCGAAACAAAACGTCGGAAGTGAAGTAATTCCGAATTACATAAGGATGGAACTTCAGAAGACTAATAAAGATGATGATTAATGCATGGAACTGCAAAGTGGGCACTAGATTGAAACACATACCAATGGCCCCAAACCAAAAGATTTCACATGAGAAATGATTCTATCAATACTCCATTCTGGCAACGTTGGAATAGGAGAAGTTAAAGGGAATAACATTTCGACAATTTCCCTTCTGTCTTTAAGGGCAGCAACTTCAATTGGAGTTGCACCAAACTGCAAAAGCAAAAAGAGATGGTTGATTTGACAAATTAATCATCATCCAATCTAAACACCAAGTGTAGTTGCAAGGACTTAAATTATTAACAGTTCATATTCAAGATTCATCCAATATAAATACCAAAAGGCTAGATGGACTTTGCAGATAATCACAACGCAATGACAAATGATGGAACAGACAGATCCCTATTTCTTAACTAAATCTGTAAGAGGAAGGTTAAGCTAACTACTGACTGATCATAGGGAGAACAAATCTGCACGATTGAATGACAACAAACGCTTAACAGGTGAGTAGACTATTTTTATTTAATGTTCTCTGTGGAACAATACCAAGTATGTTTTACTAAAGCGATATATTTTCTCCTCATGCAAGAATTAATATTTCATGGCAGCACGGGACACTTGGTCAAAAGAAGCACGGCCAAGTAGATTATCCTAATATGTCAAAAGCTCACAGCATGATCGCACAAGGAAACCAACAATATAAGAATGAAAAATGGATATTGAGAAACAGCAAAAGAGAAAAAAAAACATGACTCAACTCTGTCTGTAACATTGGGATTAGCACCAGCATCTAATAAGCACTTCATGATGCCAGGTAAGCCATACTCCGCCGCCACCATCACACAAGCAACACCAGTGGAGTCAACGAAATTCACATCAGCACCAGCCTGTGTAAATCAATAATTGTTCGATCATTTGGCTAGAACTTGAGACCAGCCATGGAAAACATCACATAGAAAATGAAGCACTGCACTCAAGGAAAATACATATGAAGAAAGAGAACTAGCCTTAGTGAGTAGCTTCACGCATTCCAACGAAACAGAAGGTGTGGGACGTATGGCCACGCTCAATGGCGTATAACCACCAACTTTGCAGAACTTATTAGGCTGTGGAAAATGGAAGAATAAGTCTCTTAAAAGAGCATAGGAAAATAAAATCAGTCCACAAAGTGTTACATATATTCATTTTCTTAAGAAGACAGAAACAAATATACTTGTATAATAATTAGACATAACATTCACCTCTTTTTTGGAAAAGGAAGTGCGTCTTTTTCGAGATCATTAAAGTGGAATGTTCCACTTGAAGAGAGATAATCGCTGTCAATGCTAAATACTTGTTGTTTTATACCAATGTCAACTCTTGGGTTTAGATAGAATAAATCTACCATAGGCCACACGGTTTCAATTCCTATGCGTGACAGTCCTAACTAGGATATATATTCCTTACAATATACTAAACGAAACAAGGTTTTCTTTTGCACAACCCAGGAGATCACCAAAATACGGATGCCTTACGTCAGCATGGTGCTCTAACAAAATCTTCACCACGTCATCGTGTTTATGAAGAGCAGCCGCATGCAATGGGGTCCCAAATACACATTCAAAATCCACAGTGATTCCTTTTGAGAGCAGCAATTCTACTATTCCACAGTGTCCTGGAAAAGAAGAACTAGAAACATAAGCAACGCAAGCATATTTGACTGTCCATCGCAAAAAAAAGGATATTTGACTGTGAAGGCTCTTCTATCGGGCCTTCAAAATCATCGCTAAATCCTCTATTAACTATATCTAGGAGTCTACTGCAATTTATATCTTAACAAAATCTAAGTGACAGCATATGCAATCAATAATATGCGCCAACCGTGTTGTTATTCGTGGTGTGTGTGTATGTGTGTGTGTGTGTGTGAGAGAGAGAGAGACCATGCCCCGATGCCCGGCAGCACCATGGAGAGGTGACCCTAAGTCACCAGCTAACGTTGGATCAGCCCCATGATCAACAAGAAGATATTTTGACGCCGCAAATCTCCCAGAAGATGCAGAAAGGAACAGCGGGGTGCCACCTGCAAATAAATAAAACTTTAGAAATTCAACAAAATTGGCCAGTCCTGATTCCTGAAAGACCAAATGTGGAAAACTTGACTGATCCTAAATTCCTAATGCAGTACCAAATGGCCCTGTCTGAACTATGATTACTTTTGAGAATAAATAAGATTTACTGTAATAAAAGGCACCAGCGTCACACAATACTGACAAAAAAGGGACATGGTGAATTGCTGGTGTGACATAACGAAAAATAGACTTTACTTAACTTTTCGAACCGGGCTTCCCCCCTTTCCATTATAAGAATAACGGAAATACATCATCTTTTTAACGAGCCAGAATAGGTAGGACTAGGGAAAGGAAAGAAGCGAGTTCGGGACAATGCAGGAAACCCACCGTCTACGCCCGTCATCAGGAACAACAGACTATGGGGCGAAAACCTGGACATCATCCAAACCCTCACTCACAAAACTATCCTAAGACTACCAAGTACCGCACAACAAGTTCCTCACAGTACCGCAAAAACCAAAAGCAACACCACAAGGATCACTACGGATCATAAGACTAACAGCGTCTAGTTACCAAACTCCAATCAGCAGCAACTTCCACTCTTTATGCAAGCTTCAACAAGATCAGCACCCCGCCACATCACCATTCCTCCCATTCATCTCCTCCGTCGGCGTGGTCATTCCCTTCTGGAATTGGTGGACCGCATAGCAGCAGCATCTGCGACGCATTCTTCTTCAGCATCTCCGCACCTCTCTTAGTCACCTCTATCATCCTAGGTTTCTGCAGACCTACCCAGTATTTAAGAAATGCACGAGCCGTAAATACAATCTCAAAGGGTGAATTGATCCATTTTTTTTCGAAGGTGGCATGATTACGGGCCAGCCAAATTGCCCAACATATAGTTGTTAAACCAACAGTGTATAGATCATTAATCCCAGGAAGGAAGGCATGAATCCATGCATAAAATTGCCACATAGAGTTTGGACAACAACTTGTTTCGAGCATCGCTTCTATAGTTCTCCATACCACTCTAGCTACTGGACACAAAAACATTAGGTGCTGGGCAGATTCCGGTTGTTCGCGGAATGAACACCGGGGGTCCCCCTGCCACTGTCTTTTTTTCAGGTTATCTCTAGTTAGGATAGAGTCTTGGCAGAGCTGCCACATAAAAATTTGTAGTTTTAAAAGGCATTTTTGCCCCCAAATCCATTTGTAACAGGATCCAGCGAGGTTTCTTTCCAGCCAATGATACATAGATTTAGTTGTGTATTCTTTGGAACTATCCAGCTTCCAGAATACCTCATCCTCCTCTTCCTTGTTTATAATCTTCAGCACATAGTTTTTCAATTCTCCCCATTTCTGCAATAGATCACTAGACAACCTTCTTCTGAAAGAAGAGAGAGGATTCAACCTACTTATCTTGTCCACAGTACAGTTTTGATCCACACAAATATCAAACAGATCAGGGTATTTATCTTTTAGGATAAAGTTATCTCCCAGGTCATCATGCCAAAGGCAAGCTATATTTCCTCTCCTCAATTGAATACCTCTACCAGCCATGTAATAATTTTTTACTCTCAGCAGGGCTTTCCAACATGGGGAGTCATTAGCTTTCTGTTTAACCATAGTCACTGAGGATTTTTTGAGATACTTGGCTTTTACAATCTCTTGCCATAGCCCCTCTTTTTTTTCTAGTTTCCACCACCACTTTGTAAGCAGGCTTATATTTTGCTTTCTTAAATCTTTTACACCAAGCCCCCCTTTCATTTTGGATCTGCATACACGGCTCCATTTTACCATGTGGTAGCCCCTTTTTTTTCCCATTGCGGTGCCAAAAGAATTTTCTTCTTGGTTTGTCCCACCTCTCTAGGGTAGACTTTTTTAATAGGAACATGGACATGTAGTAAGAAGGAATGTGCGACAAGACAGCATTAACTTTAATGAGCCTGCCTCCACTAGATAGTGTTTCACTAATCCAGGTTTCATCATGATTAACAAATTTGTCATCGACAAAAAGCCAGTCACTCCCTTTGAGGCCAGTATAGCTAACATGCATGCCTAAGTATTTAATGGGGAAGGTACCAATCTCACAATTAAACATATCCGCATATTTCCTCATTGTTTCATCATAGGCGCAAACCGAAAATATCTCACTTTAAAAAAAATTGATTTTCAGCCCTGACATGATCTCAAAGAGATATAACAGTAATTTGATATTTAGAGCATTTCTTGGATTATCTTCAAAGCACAAAATTGTGTCATCCGCATATTGCAGTATGGCCACACCATGCGTAACCAGGTCGGCTGCCAAGCCTGTAAAAAGGCCATGTTCCTGGGCTTTAAGAACCATCTTGGTAAGGCAGTCAACTGCCAGATTAAACAGGAAAGGGGAGAAGGGGTCCCCTGTCTCACACCTTTAGCACTTTGAAAGTATTCTCCCACCTCATCATTCAGCTTCATGCTGACAGTGCCCCCCACCAGATTTTTTTGACCCATTCGATCCATTTGGGGTTAAAATCTCTCTTTTTATGACACTCTAGTAGAAAATCCCAGTTTACTTTGTCATATGCTTTCTCGAAGTCGAGCTTAAGCACAATCCCAGTTTTTTTCTAGTATAGGAGTGATGCAAAATCTCATGGAGAGACATAATACCATCCATGATATCCCTCTTTTTTATGAATGCATTTTGGTGTCTACTAAACAGGATGTCAACAAAAGGTTCGAGTCTAATAGTAAGCACTTTGGTGATCAGCTTATATATGCATCGTAACAGACATATAGGTCTGAATTGCTGGATTTTATCAGCCCCAACCACCTTGGGAAGCAGTGTAATAATACCATAGTTAAGCCTCTCTACATCAAGTTTATTCTCATAGAACCAATCAAAAAGTAACATCACATCTTTTTTCACAATATCCCAACAATATTGAAAGAATTCAATTGGAATATTATCAGGGCTAGGGGCTTTGTTGTGCTTCATAGAGAAAAGAGCATAAATTTCATTGTGAATGACCTAATATATAGATTTCACTCTGTACTGACTAAAAAGGGAGGGCTGCAAAATTGAAGCGGAAGGGGAGGGAACAAAACCTGTGGCGTTGGTTTGGTTGACATCGAGGCGGAGATCCTTGACGAGGTACCTGCAAATCTCCACCCACCCCTCCATGGACGCCAGGTGCAGCGCGCGGTTCCCGTCGTCATCCGCCACCGCCTCCAGCACGGCCGCCTCGCCCTGCGCCCCCGAGGCCAGCCCCTGCGCCGTCTCTTGGAAGTCGGCACACACCACGCACGCAAAGGGGAGGGAAATCGGCAGCCAGGTCAGGTACGGGCCGCATTGCCGTCGTTAAAGCGTAAGAGGGGAGAATAGTCGGTCTCACTTTTGAGGAGTCGGAGGCTGCCGTCGCGGGCGGCGCGGAGGAGCGTCTTCTGCTGCTGCTGCTGCTTCTTCGCCATGGCCGGCGGCGATCGTTCGAGCGTGCGAAGCTGCCGTACGGGAGAAGACGAGGAGACAAACGGGGGCCAGGGCAAGACGACTGCGAACACTGTGGAAGCGGAGGCAGGTCGGCCCGATTATCTTGATGGCCCAGTGAGGATGGGCCGGAAGCCTGGAAAAGATGGTTTTCTGTGATGGTTTCCCCTTTCCATTTTTCTTTCCAAAATCACTAAGGGGTCGTTTGGTTGTCATCTTTAAAGATGCCTGCATCTTTCCGGACTAGTTCGTTGCGGCCACCGTCGAACGCGCCACGAGCCCACGACCACCGTCGGACTCGGTGTCGCGCTGCCGTCTACATCGTTGTCAATTGAATGATTGATCTGAGGACGAGGCACTCGCTCTCGAGGCGATCGCCAGAGCCGAGCACGTAGTTGGGGTCCTGGTGGGAGCAAATCACATACTGCTTCCGGGCGTTGGCGCCGTCGGGGTGTGGCAGAATGCAGGTTGACAGGTGCTTGCCGCCGCGAGCGCGGACCTCGACGGAGGTGTCTCGGCGCTTGAACGCCTTGTGCAGGGTCTTGTGCAGCCCGACACGGCTGCCCTTGAAGGGCATGTGACGGCGATGAGAACACGCAAAGTGGCAACGCCTGATAGTGACCCTTGAAAGACTACCAAATGAGCGTTCCTTAGATAGTTGTTCTCCTTTCATATGAAGGTTGGTCCGACTGCGTCCGTAGACGTGCCCAGGCGGATTCGCGAATGTATAGGAAGACAGATTTGTCAAGTCCGGTTGTAAAATGCTCTAACAAGGATGAGGAGGCCTCCTTCAAAACCAAGATTGCCAATTGGTGTTAGTTATCCTTGATGAAGTATGCCTTCCTTCTATCATACTGTTTGTGACCATACGTAAACATATTTTCGTGTTGACGCCACCCACCAGTTCCAGCGTAAGAGGGGGCTGCCCTTTTGTTATCAAAATAGTTTTTCTTGCAAACAGGATTCGGGCTCAAAAAATCTTATTGCATTGGCGATCTAAATCATAGGAGTACATCATTACATGGGACTGAATAATTTCTAGATCAGGAACGGGCCATGCTCGCCAAACGTAAGAACCTTCTTATGGAGGATGGAATGAAGACGGGGATGGTGGCCCATGCACGCCGAGGGTGCCGTGCTAAAAATCAACGGGGGTACAGTAGTAGTTTCGTAGAAGACACTGGCGCTGACGGCCGGGGATACGTGGTTCGGGTATTGTCCACGGCCGGGGATACGTAGAAGACACTGGCTAAAAATGATGGTTTGCTGGAGCTGGCCGGCTTGACCACGACGGACGGGAAGCCTGCGGCAAATCACTTCAAGAAGGCCAGAAATGTTGTATCCTTCCAGATTCCCAGCCGTTGGCTCAAGCCATTACCAACCACAGTCAGAACCTTGCTTTGTCCAAATGGTGCCATTTTCCTGGAGATTTCTTCTACTATAGTTTTTTGTTTTTGCTTTTGTTTTGCATGGTCCATGATCCCCTCCTGGCCTCCTCCATCTCCATTGTGCAGTTATGGCTTGGGAAAAAGCTTCCACTCATGCACTCGCATACGCTTGCGTGATAATGACTGACGAAAAGGATTGTCGACGACTTGACGTGGTACACAGTAGAGTCGTTCTCAATTGGAAAACTCTTCCTTCCATACGCACCATACAAGATTCTCTATATTTAGATTAGAAAAGACACCGAAACGCTTGATATTTATGAAGAAAAAATAATAGACAGTACAATGAAAAGATCACTAGATGAAAAACGACCAGTAATAAACTAAAATTACGTTGAAAATCATACTAGCCTTCTTCATTTGATAGTAAGCTGTCTGCTGAAGATTAAAAATTGCACCGAACCAAGAAAAACAAAAAGAGACATCTGCATTCGAAGACCGCAGTAGCCACCAATCGCTTATGAGATCTAAAAATTGCCAAAGATCATTGGTTGGAGCATCACCCGCACATTACAGCTAGTCCAGAGAGTTGGATAAATCGGACCATGCGACAGAACTACACGAAAGAAGATGTCAAAGTCGTTGCACCAATAGCCAGCCAATTGTTCTCCTTGATAGTCACACCAATTTGCCTAATATCTCAAAAAGAGCAAATAGATCTAACGACAAAGTCTCACAACCCTTCGTCGGTGTTGGATCGACATCGTTGAGGTAAGAAGAGGCCGAAGATACTTTATTCAAACATGACATTGTCGTCTCCAAAAAAAAAACAATGAAAAAAAAAGAAATTTATGGTTCCCCGTTCCTCTTATTGCCGACGAGGCTGCCAGGCGAGGGAGAAGGGGTAGACCAAGACAACGACGTGAAGAAGATCTTTGGCTCTGGCGACTAGGGTTGGGAACTACGTATCATACAAGAATTTCACAGGACTAAGCATCTTCCTGTTCATCACGTCGGGAAAAAGTATCCAGTCAAAAACCAACATCCAACACCAAAAGCCAAAAGAACGTGAATAGATTTCTTTTTATCATAAGCAAAAATGCAAAACGTAAAGTTAAGCCTAGCTTGTTATATGCACACTTTCGAAAATACATTTTGATGGAACCTCGTTCATAAGAATTATACATGTATATGTGTATGTGTGTGCATTGAAAACGCAAGTGCTGGGGCGGGGATACTCACTTGTTAAATCCTGCCGTCCGTTCGTTTTGCCTCGCGATTCGTGCAGAAGTTTAATCCCACATGAGGACACGGTAAAAATAAATTTTACTCAAATAGTGTTAAGTTTTAACTATGAAACTAATGGTTTTTTTGCATCTAAAACTGCCAAGTTTCAACCAGTTTCCGAGATATGATTCTCAGCAATTTTTTCTATCGGTCATAGACACAAAATAATTGGTTTTTATCGCTGCTCGTACTAAGCTTCAACATTGAAGCTTAATATAATTTTTTAAAATTCGCTAAAAACTTAAAATATATTCAAAATGAATCTTATTTAAAGCATTGGTCACTAGAAACACGGATATGAAAATGGAACTTAATTTGGAATTTTCATTTAAAAGATATAAAACTTTAAAAACCGAAAGTCAAAATAAAAAGCGAGCACCAGGGACATGTGTGGCCCCACACTAGTGTGCCACAAATCCTCTCTATGCATGCACGCCCTTTTTTGTTGCAATAGAAGTGTGCCCATCTTTTTTCAAGATTATTTTGCAAGGTGAGAATAAAGGTTTCAGAAATATTAATATAATATTTTTGTTATATTTTGTATTTTTGATGAACGAGTAGACTGATCGGGAGCTCTTTTCATATCATGTTGACGCTTAAGTGGACCTTTCCTTTTGCAAAGTAGCACTTACGTATAGCGACGGATCCATCATTAGGGCGAGCTGGGGCGGCCACCTGGCTCTCCGATGATGAAACAGGGTATAGTGATCATCGACACAATGCAACGAAGCTTCATCGTCATCTGTCGCCCTGACAAACCTCAATATCTGGGTCCGACAGTGCTTACGTATGCTTCAGGTTTAATTGTATGGCTAACTGGATATGTGTTGGGGAACGTTGCATGGGAAACAAAAAAAATTCTTACGCACACGCAAGATCTATCCATGGTGATGAGCATCTATGAGAGGGAGAGTGAATCTACATACCCTTGTAGATCGCTAAGCGGGAAGCATTAAGAAACGCGGTTGATGTAGTCGAACGTCTTTGCGATCCAAATCGTCGAGCGCCCCGCGATCCAATCACGATCTGTCCCGATCTAGCACCGAATGGACGGCACCTTCGCGTTCAGCACACGTACAACTTGATGATGATCTCCGCCTTGTTGATCCAGCAAGAGGGAGCGGAGAGGTAGACGAGTTCTTCGGCAGCGCGACGACGTTGCGGCGATGGTGGTGGAGCTATTCCAGCAGGGCTTCGCCTAAGCATCGCTGAAAACCGATCTAAAGGAGAAACTGTGATCTAGAGGTGAAGTAGCACGTGGCTATTTTTCTATCTGTAAAAAACCTTCAAACCTCTAGTATATATAGGAGGAGGGGAGGAGGAGGCTTGTCCCTCAAGGGGCTAGCCCTTTGCTTCAGCCGAAGGTGGGGAGGAGGAGTCCTCCTCCAATCCTATTAGGACTAGGACTCCTCCTTTCCCACTTTTGCCTTCCTTCCACCCTTAGGTTTCCTTCCCCAGCCGCATGGGCTTCCTGTGGGCCTTCGGCCATCCCACTAAGGGCTGGTATTCCTTATCTCACAGCCCATGTACTCTCTTGCGTCGAAATACCCCTCCCAATGGTTCCCCGGTACCCTCCTGGCACTCCCGGTACACTACCGATGAGCCCGAAACTTTTTCGGTGACCAAAACAGGACTTCCTATATATCAATCTTTACCTCCGGACCATTTCGGAGCTCCTCGTGACGTCTGGGATCTCATCCGGGACTCTGAACAACCTTCGGTCACCACCATACATAAATTTATACTATTGAAACGTCATCGAACCTTAAGTGTGTAGACCCCGCAGGTTCGAGAACTATGTAGACATGACCGAGACACCTCTACGGTCAATAACCAATAGCGGGACCTGGATGCCCATATTGAGTCCTACATTTTCTACGAAGATCTTTATCGGTCGAACCTCTATGTCAAGGATTCGGTTAATCCCGTATGATGTTCCCTTTGTTCTTCGGTATGTTACTTGCCCGGGATTCGATCGTCGGTATCTCCATACCTAGATCAATATCGTTGCCGGCAAGTCCCTTTACTCGTTCTGTAACACAAGATCCCATGACTAACACTTAGTCACATTGCTTGCAAGGCTTATTGTGATATTGTATTACCGAGTGGGCCCTGAGATACCTCTGCGTCACACGGAGTAACAAATCCCAGTGTTGATCCATGCCGACCCAACAGACACCCTCGAAGATATCTGTAGAGCACCTTTATAGTCACCCAGTTACTTTGCGACGTTTGATACACACAAGGCACTCCTCCGGTGTCCGTGAGTTGCATGATCTCATGGTCATCGGAACATATACTTGACATGCAGAAAACAGTAGCAATAAACTGACATGATCATATGCTACGTTTATAGTTTGGTCTTGTCCATCCCATCATTCTCCTAATGATGTGATCCCATTATCAAATGACATCTCATGTCAATGGTTGGGAAACCTTGACAATCTTTGATCAACGAGCTAGTTTACTAGAGGCACACTAGGGACAAAGTGTTGTCTATATATTCACACATGCAATGTGTTTCCAATCAATACAATTATAGCATGGATAATAAACAATTATCATGAACAAGTAAATATAATAATAACCATTTTATTATTGCCTCTAGGGCGTATTTCCAACAGTCTCCCACTTGTACTAGAGTCAATAATCTAGCTCACATCACTATGTGATTTAGATTGTAATGAATCGAACACCCATACAGTTCTGGTGTTGATCATGTTTAGCCCTTGAAAGAGGTTTAGTCAATGGGTCTACAACATTAAGATCCGTGTGCACTTTGCAAATACTTATGTCCTCCTTGATGTACTCGCGAATGGAATTGAAGCGTCGCTTTATGTGTCTGGTCCTCTTTTGTGAAACCTTGGCTCCTTGGCCTGGGCAATAGCACCAGTGTTATCACAGAACGAACCCACTGGATTCAGTGTACTAGGCACTACTCCAAGATCTATCATGAACTCCTTCATCCAGACACCTTCCTTCGCTGCCTTCGAGGCTGCGATGTACTCCACTTTGCTTGGAACCGCACCAGCTTACCCCCCCTCCCCCCATTGAGAATAAATACATATCCGGTTTGCGACTTAGAGTCATCCGGATCAATGTCAAAGCTTGCATTGACGTAACCCTTTACGACGGGCTCTTGATCACCTCCATAAACGAGAAACATTTCCTTAGTCCTTTTCAGGTACTTAAGGATATTCTTGACCGCCGTCCAGTGCTCCATTCCAGGATCACTTTGAAACCTTCCGACCATACTTATGGCAAGGCTGACATCGTGTCTTGTGCATAGCATCACATACATGATAGAGCCTATGGCTGAAGCATAGGGGATGACACTCATCTTCTCTCTATCTTCTGCAGTCATTGGACATTGAGTCTTACTCAACTTCACACCTTGTAACATAGGCAAGAACCCTTTCTTGGACTGATCCATTTTGAACTTCTTCAAAACTTTATCAAGGTATGTGTTTTGTGAAAGTGCTATCAAGCGTCTCGATCTATCTCTATAGATCTTAATGCCTAATATGAAAGCAGCTCCTCCCAGGTCCTTCATTAAAATACTCTTGTTCAAATATTCCTTCACGCTTTCCAGCATTTCTATACTATTTCCAATCAGCAATATGTCATCCACATATAATATTAGAAATGCTATAGAGCTCCCACTCACTTTCTTGTAAATACAATCTTCTCCATAAACTTGTACAAACCCAAACACTTTGATCACCTCATCAAAGCGCTTATTCCAACTCCGAGATGCTTGCACCAGTCCATAAATGGATCACTGGAGTTTGCAAACTTTGTCAGCATTCTCTGAATCGACAAAACCTTCTTGTTGCAACATATACAACTCTTCCTCAAGGAAACCGTTGAGGAACGCTGTTTTGACATCCATTTGCCAAATTTCATAATCGAAATATGCAGCTATTGCTAACATGATTCTGACAGACTTCAGCATCGCTACGGGTGAGAAGGTCTCATCGTAGTCAACTCCTTGAACTTGTGAAAAACCCTTTGCCACAAGTCGAGCTTTATAGACGGTGACATTACCGTCCGCGTCCGTCTTCTTCTTAAAGATCCATTTGTCCTGAATGGCCTTTCGCCCTTCAGGTAATACTTCCAAAGTCCATACTTTGTTTTCATACATGGATCCCATCTCGGATTTCATGGCCTCTAACCATTTCTCGGAATCCAGGCCCATCATCACTCCTCCATAGCTCGTAGGTTCATCGTTGTCTAACAACATGACCTTAAAGTCAGGGTTGCCGTACCACTCAGGAGCAGTACGAGCCCTTGTTGACCTACGAGGTTCAATAGTAACTTGATCCGAAGTTTCATGATCATCATCATTAACTTCCTCTTCAACCATCGTTGGCTCCACAGAAACATCTTTCTGCGCTACGCTACTCTTTGGTTGAAGTAAAGGTTTAATAAACTCATCAAGTTCTATTTTCCTCCCACTCAATTCTTTCGAAATAAACTCTTTCTCAAGAAATGTTCCGTTCTTAGCGACAAACACTTTGCCTTCGGATCTGAGATAGAAGGTATACCCAACTGTCTATTTTGGGTATCCTATGAAGATGCATTTCTCCGCTTTGGGTTCCAGCTTTTTAGGCTGAAGCTTTTTGACATAAGCATCGCATCCCCAAACTTTAAGAAACGACAATTTTAGCTTCTTGCCAAACCACAGTTCATATGGCATCGTCTCAACGAATTTCGATGGTGCCCTATTTAAAGTGAATGCATCTTTCTCTAATGCATAACCCCAGAACGATAGTGGCAAATCGGCAAGAGACATCATAGAATGCACCATATCTAATAAGGTTCGATAATGACGTTCGGATACACCATTACGTTGTGGTGTTCCAGGCAGTGTCAATTGTAAAACAATTCCACATTGTCTTAAGTGACTGCCAAACTCATAACTCAGATACTCACCTCCTCGATCAAATCGCAGGAATTGAATCTTCTTGTTACGATGATTCTCAACTTCACTCTGAAATTGCTTGAACTTTTCAAACGTTTCAGACTTGTGTTTCATTAAGTAAATATACCCATATCTACTTAAGTCATCGGTGAAGGTGAGAAAATAACGATATCCACCGCGCGCCGCAGCTTTCATTGGACCGCACACATCAGTATGTATGATTTCCAACAAGTCACTTGCCCATTCCATGGTTCCAGATAACGGCGTTTTAGTCATCTTGCCCATGAGGCATCGTTCACATTTGTCAAGTGATTCAAAATCAAGTGACTCCAAAAGTCCATCAGCATGGAGCTTCTTCATGCGTTTTACACCAATATGACCCAAACGGCAGTACCACAAGAAAGTGGTGCTATCACTATCAACTCTACATCTTTTGGCATCAATGTTATGAACATGTGTATCATCACTATCAAGATTCAATATGAATAAACCCCTCACATTGGGTGCATGACCATACAAGATATTACTCATATAAATAGAACAACCATTATTCTTAGATTTAAATGAGTAACCGTCTCGCAATAAACAAGATCCAGATATATTGTTCATTCTTAACTAGTGGTTTGCCACCCTTCTTGGAGTTACCCTTCTTGCCCTTGCCATTCTTCTTGAAACTAGTGGTTTTATTGACCATCAACACTTGATGTTATTTCTGGATTTCAGACTCAGCAACTTTTAGCATCGCAAACAGCTCGTCGACTGACTTGTTCATCCCGTGCATGTTATATTTCAGCACGAAGCTCTTGTAGCTTGGTGGCAATGATTGAAGAACTCTGACAGTGATCGCCTCTGGCGAAAGGGGCATCCTTAACTCCGCCAGACGAGTCGAATACCCAGACATTCTGAGTATATGTTCACTGGTAGACCCGTTCTCCTCCATTTTGCAAGCATAGAACTTATCGGAGGTCTCACACCTCTCAATCCAGGCATTCTTCTTATAGATAAACTCCAGCTCATACAACATCCCATATGCTCCATGACGTTCAAAACGTCTTTGAAGTCCCGGTTCTAAGCCATACAATGTTGCACACTGAACTATTGAGTAATCTCCAGAACGTGCCTCCCAAGCGTTCTTAACGTCTTCGGATGACATATCTGCGGGTTGGTTACCAAGCGGTGCATCAAGGACATATGCCTTCTGGGAAGCCGTGAGGATAATCCTCAGATTACGGGCCCAGTCCACAAAGTTACTTCCATCATCTTTCAACTTAGCTTTCTCTA
Source organism: Hordeum marinum (assembly GCA_022496015.1). Classification (NCBI taxonomy): domain Eukaryota; kingdom Viridiplantae; phylum Streptophyta; class Magnoliopsida; order Poales; family Poaceae; genus Hordeum; species Hordeum marinum. Next base: position 474,103,418 of record CM039676.1, read on the forward strand.
GGGACGCATTAAAATTCATAGGTGCTACTGCGCGAGCCATTGACCTACAACATAAATAAACAAAGGTTACTAAGACTATTGTTCAAGATAATGAGTTTAGTTAATCAAATTACAAAAGCTCCCACTCAAATTGACATCCCTCGGGTCATTTGAGTGATACATGATCCAAATTCACCAACTCAAGTCCGATCATCATGTTGATCATATTTACTATATGACTCATGTTTGACCTTCCGACCTCTTGTGTTCCGAGGCTATGTCTATACCTGCTAGGCACGTCAAGTTCAACCCGAATGTTCTGCACGTGCAACACTGGCTTGTACCTGTTGTATGTGAACGTAGAGTCTATCACACCCGATCATCACGTGGTGTCTCGACACGACGAACTTTCGCAATGATGCACACTCGAGGAGAACACAATTTTACCTTGAAATTTAAGTGAGGGATCACCTTATAATGCTATCGTCGTCCTAAGAAAAACAAGGTACATAAAAGGATTAACATCACATGCAAATCATAAGTGACATGATATGGCCATGAACTTGTGCTTTTGATCTCCATCTTGAAAGCACCGGCATGATCCCCATCATCACCGGCATAACACCATGATCTCCATCATCATGATCTCCATCATTGTGTCGCTATCGGGGTTATCGCCCCCACCATGCTCATACTACTATAGCTACCGTTTAGCGATAAAGTAAAGCATTACATAGCACTTAATGATTGACACACAGGTCATACAATAATTAAAAACAACCCTATGGCTCCTGCCGGTTCCCGTACTCATCGACATGCAAGTCGTGATATTCTATACAACACATGATCATCTCATACATCACATATATCTCATCATTTAATTTGGCCATATCACATCATAACATACCCTGCAAAAACAAGTTAGACGTCCACTAATTGTTGTTGCAAGTTTTACGTGGCTGCTACGGGTATCTAGCAACAACAATTCTCACCTACGCAAAACCACAACGGTGATACATAAATTGCTTTTAAACCATCTCAAGGACCGCCTTTGTCGAATCCGATCCAACTAAAGTAGTAGAAACATACACCCGCCAGCCATCTTTGTGCAACAAAGTTACACGTCAGTCGATGAAACCGGTCTCTCGTAAGCGTACGAGTAAGGTTGGTTTGGGCCACTTCATCCCACAATACCGCTAAACCAAAACAAAACCAAGGGAGGAAGCAATCTAAGCATCAACACCCACAAACTCTTTGTGTTCTACTCAAGATCTCATCTACACATAGACCTAGCTCATAATGCCACTGTTGGGGAACGTTGCATGGGAAACAAAAAATTTCCTACGCACACGCAAGATCTATCCATGGTAATGAGCATCTATGAGAGGGAGAGTGGATCTACATGTTGTAAATATGCCCTAGCGGCAATAAATAAAGTGTTTATTATTATATTTCCTTGTTCATGATAATCGTTTATTATCCATGCTATAATTGTATTAATTGGAAACACATTACATGTGTGGGTAAATAGACAACACTTTGTCCCTAGTATGCCTCTAGTGAACTAGCTCATTGATCAAAGATGGTCAAGGTTTCCTAGCCATTGACATGTGATGTCATTTGATAACGGGATCACATCATTAGGAGAATGATGTGATGGACAAGACCCAAACTACAAACGTAACATATGATCGTGTCAGTTTATTGCTAGTGTTTTCTGCATGTCAAGTATATGTTCCTATGACCATGAGATCATGCAACTCATGGACATCGGAGGAGTGCCTTGTGTGTATCAAACGTCGCAACATAACTGGGTGACTATAAAGGTGCTCTACAGGTATCTTCGAGGGTGTCTGTTGAGTTGGCATGGATCAAGACTGGGATTTGTTACTCCGTGTGACGGAGAGGTATCTCAGGGCCCACTCGGTAATACAACATCACAATAAGCCTTGCAAGCAATGTGACTAAGTGTTAGTCATGGAATCTTGTATTACAGAACGAGTAAAGAGACTTGCCGGTAATGAGGTTGAACTAGGTATGGAGATATCAACGATCGAATCTCGGGCAAGTAACATACCGAAGAACAAAGGGAACATCATACGGGATTAACTGAATCCTTGACATAGAGGTTCGATCGATAAAGATCTTCATAGAATATGTAGGAACCAATATGGGCATCCAGGTCCGGCTATTGGTTATTGGCCGTAGAGGTGTCTCGGTCATGTCTACATAGTTCTCGAACCCACAGGGTCTGCACACTTAAGGTTCGGTGACGTTTCGGTAGTATGGAGTTATGTATGGTGGTGACCGAAGGTTGTTTGGAGTCCCGGATGAGATCTCGTACGTCACGAGGAGCTCCAGAATGGTGCGGAGTTAAAGATTGATATATAGGAAGTCCTATTTTGGTCGCCGGAAAAGTTTTGGGCTAATCGGTAATGTACCGGGAGTGCCGGTAGTGTACCGGGAGACCATCGGGAGGGGTATTTCGACCCAAGAGGAAACATGGGCTGTGGGAGAGTAAATACCATCCCTTAGTGGGCTGGTGGAAGTCCCACATGAAGCCCATGCGGCTAGGGAGAAAAAACCCAAAGAGAAAAAGTGGAAAAAGGCAAAAATAGGGTGAATCCTAGTCCTACAAGGATTGGAGGTGGATTCCACCTCTCCCACCTGGTTCGGCCGACTCCTAGAGGCTTGGCCCTTGGGCCAAGCCTCCTCCTCTCTTCCTCTTATATATACTGGAGGTTTTAGGGTTTTTGCACAAAATTTTCAGCCACGTGCTGCCCGTTCCTCCAGTGCATAGTTTCTCCTCTAGATCGGTTTTCTACAACGCTTAGGCGAAGCCCTGCCGAAACAGCTCCACCACCATCGCCGGAGCGCCGTCATGCTGCCGGAGAACTCTTCTACCTCTCCGCTCCTTCTTGCTGTATCAAGATGGCGGAGATCGTCATCAAACTGTACGTGTGTTGAACGCGGAGGTGCCGTCCGTTCGGCGCTAGATTGGAAGGATCGTGATCAAGTTCGTGGGACGGATCGTGATCAAGTTCGCGGGACGGATCGTGATTGGATCGCGGGAAGGATTGTGATTGGATCGCGGGATGCACGGCGATTTGGATCGCGAAGACGTTCGACTACACCAACCGCGTTTCTTAACGCTTCCCGCTTAGCGATCTACAAGAGTACATAGATCCACTCTCCCGCTCGTAGATGCTCATCACCATGGATAGATCTGCGTGCGCGTAGGAAATTTTTTGTTTCCCATGCAACGTTTCCCAACACTACATACCCTTGTAGATCGCTAAGCGGGAAGTGTTAAGAAACGCGGTGGATGTAGTCGAACGTCTTTGCGATCCAAATCGCCGAGCGTCCCGCGATCCAATGACGATCCGTCTCGATCTAGCACCGAACGGACGACATCTCCGCGTTCAGCACACATACAGCTTGATGATGATCTCCGCCTTCTTGATCCAGCAAGAGTGAACGGAGAGGTAGACGAATTCTTCGATAGCGCAACGGCGTTGCGGCGATGGTGGTTGAGTTATTCCAGCAGGGCTTCGCCTAAGCACCGCTGAAAACCGATCTAGAGGAGAAACCGCGATCTAGAGGTGAAGTAGCACGTGGCTATTTTTCTATCTCCAAAAAACCCTCAAACCTCTAGTATATATAGGAGGATGGGAGGAGGAGGCTTGGCCCTCAAGGGGCCAGCCCTTTGCTTCGGTCGAAGGTGGGGAGGAGGAGTCCTCCTCCAATCCTATTAGGACTAGGACTCCTCCTTTCCCACTTTTGCCTTCCTTCCACCCTTAGGTTTCCTTCCGCAGCCGCATGGGCTTCCCGTGGGCCTTCGGCCAGCCCACTAAGGGCTGGTATTCCTTCTCCCACATCCCATCTAGTCTCGTGGGTCAAAATACCCCTCCCGATGGCCCCCCCGATACCCTCCCGGCACTCCCGGTACACTACTGATGAGCCCGAAACTTTTCCGGTGACCAAAACGGGACTTATTATATATCAATCTTTACCTAGAGACCATTCCGGAGCTCCTCGTGATATCCGGGATCTCATTCGGGACTCCTAACAACCTTCGGTCACCACCATACATAACTCTATACTATCGAAACATCACCGAACCTTAAGTGTGCAGACCCTGTGGGTTCGAGAACTATGTAGACATGACCGAGACACCTCTACGGTCAATAACCAATAGCGAGACCTGGATGCCCATATTGATTCCTACATATTCTACGAAGATCTTTATCGTTCGAACCTCTATGTCAAGGATTCAATTAATCCCGTATGATGTTCCCTTTGTTCTTCGGTATGTTACTTGCCCGAGATTCGATCGTCGGTATCTCCATACCTAGTTCAATCTCGTTGCCGGCAAGTCTCTATACTCGTTTCGTAACACAAGTTACCATGGCTAACGCTTAGTCACATTGCTTGCAAGGCTTATTGTGATGTTGTATTACCGAGTGGGCCCTGAGATACCTCTCCGTCACACGGAGTAATAAATCCTAGTGTCGATTCATGCCAACCAGCAGACAACCTCGGAGATATCTGTAGAGCACCTTTATAGTCACTCAATTACGTTGCGACGTTTGATACACACAAGGCACTCCTTCAGTGTCCGTGAGTTGCATGATCTCATGGTCGTAGGAACATATACTTGACATGCAGAAAACTGTAGCAATAAACTCACACGATCATATGCTACGTTTATAGTTTGGGTCTTGTCCATCCCATCATTCTCCTAATGATGTGATCCCGTTATCAAATGACATCTCATGTCAATGGTTAGGAAACCTTGACCATCTTTGATCAACGAGCTAGTTTACTAGAGACACAGTAGGGACAAAATGTTGTCTATATATCCACACATGCAATGTGTTTCCAATCAATACAATTATAGTATGGATAATAAACAATTATCATGAACAAGGAAATATAATAATATCCATTTTAATATTGCCTTTAGGGCATATTTCCAACAATATGGTGCTCGGATGATCAATCTCTCGCTAGCATTACCCTTATGGATAGATAACGTTCTCGGTAATCTGGCACTACTTACAAGACTCAACATAGCTGCATGCTCTCTCCCTTTCCCCTGCACCAGGCCGTGATTGGCCAGTTTTTTTCGCCTCATAATTCATCATAATATAATTATGAAAAACCATCGACACCATCTTTCTTTTTATTGACAATATCTTTGCCCAGAAAACCAATCATCTAGCTCTTTTTTGAGATTCCAGCACGTGGTTGTGGTATGAGGCGTGTGTTGAAGTATCTATTGTGCCCTTGAAGCGAAATCGAGTGCCGAACTGATAAGCTTCGAACCGTTCTACTCAAATATTAAATCATTCATATACGACAATAATTACATATCATAATGTTTAAAAAACCACATATTACAAAATCATCATAGATCACCGATCCATTAGTTAAATTGCAAAAATGGTGAGAAAACTTGATGCATCAGTGAAGTTACAACAAAAATATTCAATTATTCATCAGAAAAGAAACCGGCCACCATCGTACAAGCCTCGCCTCCTCCCGTTCCGAGTGCACATCACCTTTGATCAGCTCGCCTTGGTCGCACAACTCAACCTTCATGACAAACAGGGTTGAGGCGACAACACATGGTGTGGTCCTCGTCGTCCAGCTCGACCCCTGACACCTCGTGGCCTTGTTGCTCTCACTGGGCTCCACTGCATGGATCTAGGCCTCCCCCTCGCGGATCCGACGGAATGTGGATGAACAGGTATCTTGTTAGGCTCGCCATGCCTACGGGAGGACGGTCACAACGAGGAAGGAGGTCCGGATGGAGCAACTTCAACCTATCGAGGAGGAATAGGAGAGGAGAAGACAAAGTGATTGTTTGGGCCCTCTCTAGGTGGACCGCCCGAAAGGCATTTTGAATTTTATTACCTCGTTAAATAGGAATAAAGCGTCAAAACAAATAATTTTTTTTTGAGGGACTGTCTAGAATCATGAGAACGTGGGTTTTCGAGGATTCTGAGATACACTGAGATTCGCGGATGATTCTAATCAATTCCTGTGGCAGAGATGATTTCTTTTGCGATTTTAACTCTCCAGACCGTGATTCTTTACAATGGAGTCAAAAAGAACTGGCCAATACATGTATATCTTGAAATAGTTCGGCACTATGCATCACTGCGAGTGACAGTCGTAGATAGATATCCACGAAAATGACAAATGGAAATAGTTCTTTATGCATCACTGCCAATGATCCACGGTTCCAAAACAATTATGAATATGCACCAACGACAAAACGGGATAAACTACATCTTCATGTACCAGGCGATCCGATGCTACTGTACTAGCTGGTCCGAGGTCAACGTGCACGCATGGCGGCACCTCGCGTACGTGACGTTCGAAAGCAAAGCCGCCAGCCCACCGGCCGGGTCAACGAACGAACTCTTCGATCAGCTGTCGTCGTCGCCGGCGCTTTTCCTCCACTGCGTCGCGAGGTCGGCCAGCGCGGCCTTCGACTCTCCCCCGTCGCCCAGCGCCTCCTCCACCAGCCGCATGGCATCCCGCGTCCGCTGCCGGAGCTCCCTCCCGCCGTCGGACTCGATCAGCCACCGCACCTTGGACGCCACCTCGCTGGACTCGACCATCTCCCTGTCGTACCCTTCCATGGGCACGGCCAGCCACATCTCCTCGACGAGGAATACTCTGTTCATGCGCTGCTCCGCGTACAGCGGCCACGCCAGCATCGGCACGCCCGCCGCGACGGCTTCCAGCACCGAGTTCCAGCCGCAGTGCGTCACGAAGCCGCCGATGGCGGCGTGCGCCAGAACCTGCCGCTGCGGCGCCCAAGACGTGATCACCAGCCCCCTGCCCTTGGTCCGCTTCAGGAAGCCTTCCGGGAATAGCGCGTCCAAGTCGTCGACGTTGTCCTCGCCGTCGGCCGGCGGCCGGCGCTCGGCGCCTGGCGGGGGCGGGCGCCGCACGACCCACAAGAACCGCTGCCCGCTCGCCTCCAGCCCCGCCGCCATCTCCTTGACCTGCTCCGCACTGAACCGGCCCATGCTGCCGAAGCAGAGGAACGCCACGCTGGCCTCGGGCTGGCCATCGAGCCACGCGAGGCACTCGTGGCGCTTCGTCGTCCCGGTCTCTTCGTCGGGCTTTATCAGCGGCCCGATGCAGTACAGCGGCGGCGTTGGAAGCCTGGGCGGAGTGCAGAGGCCGGAGACGATGGCGTCCACCGCGCGCGGCTCCAAGGAGCGGCAGCTGTTGACGATGACGCCCCGTGAGTCGCACATCCTTTGGGACAGCTCCAAGAAGTGTTTGTTGCTCATGCTCTCGCGATCCAGGACGGCCGCGGCGAGGTGATCCGCCGGGATCGGCGGCAGTCCCGGGGCGTGCACGGGGTCGCCGCCCATGTCCCGGAAGCTCAACGTGGTCCCCTCGTGGATGACCGGCTGGTAGAGACACAAGGCGACGCTGGAGATGCAGGTGGTGAGGAAGAAGTAAGTGGGGACGCCTAGCTCTGCGCCGACGTCGAGCGCGGCGCTGCAGAAGAAGTCGATGAGGAGGGCGGCGGGGCGGGCGGAGCGGAGGAAGTCGCGCAGGTCCGGGTTGGCTGCGCGCGCGAGCTCGAAGACCCTGGCCTCGAAGCTGCCGCCGCAGGCAGCGGCCACGTCGGCGGCGAGCGCGGCCGGGGGCAGGCAGTGGAAGGACAAGGCCGGGTTGGCAGCGGCGACGCCATCGAGGAATGACGTATCGCCCCCGCCGAGGAGGACGGTGACCCGGAGGCCCTGCGCCAGGAGCAGCTTGCCGAGCTCCACCGTGGGGACCAGGTGGCCCGCCATGCCCGGCGGCGCGTAGATGACGACGACGGGTTGTTTCTTTGCGAGGCCGCCGTGGCCGTTTAGTGTCGGGTGTGCCATTTTTCTGGCAGCTAGAAGACGACGACGGCGATGTTAATCCGGGCTGCCGAGGTTGCACCGCCTGGGCCGCGTGCGGGATATTTGTACGTGCAGGCGGCGTCCCTGGGGGCCGCGTGTGGTACCTAACCGGCGGCCGTTTTGTGGGGGGTGCGCCGTGGCGGGTGTGCGGGTCACAGACAAACCAGCGGCCTCCGTCTCCTCGGATCGCCTTGGATGGAAACATGAACACGGGACGGAAACCCGAAGCCACTTGAAACTTGACGAGGTGGAGGTGGAGGTCCTGTCCGGAACTGGATGCAGCCAGCCGGCCGACACGCACGAACGGCTGGCCATCGCCTCTTTTCTATTCTTCGCCCCTTTGCAATGATTTGTGGCTAAACCGCGCAGGACCTGCTTGACGGGCCGGCCCAAGTAGGGTAACGGAATGGCGCGCGAGTCTAGCTGTTTTACCGGGTTTTTTGATTTCTGTACCGGTTTTCATTGGTTTAGTTTTTCGTTTTTATCATTTATTTTGGTTTTATGATTTATTTTTATTAGTATTCTTCCGTTTACTATTTTCTGATACATGAACATTTTCAATGCATTACAGTTTTTAGAAAGTCATAAAATTTCAAAAAATCATAATTATTTATAAAATCCGATAAAACCCTACGGGCTTGCAGAAATCATGCATATTTTTATATGCTTATCAAACATTATTTTTAGATAATATATTTTTTATATAAACATTAACCTTTTTTCAAGAGCGAAGAACTACCTTTTCTTTACTCAGGATAAACAGTGTTGCTTTCTGAATCTTTATGGTGCACTCTTTGATTGGTCATTTAACTATTTTGAGCTAGGAAAAGTGAAATTTTAATATTCTTTCACCAAAATTCTTGTGAGAAATACCCAGAACTAAACTGACCCTAAGCAGGTTTAGGAAGGATAATAAAACATAGTTGTCATTTCTTCGTATTCTCTCTAATTCTATGGTACATCTGCTTGTGATTCATGTTTCACCACAACAATGCTCAGTAATCCATCTTATAGATCAGTGGATTGAAATATATAAGACGTTGTAACTGTCCATCAAACGACTAATTCACCAATGTCAAGATTTATGTGGGCAGGGCACAAGCTTCGTCTGATGTAATTTAATAATGGGCTTGCCTTTGGTGCAATCCCGTTGACTCATCATTAATTAAAAAATCTAAAACATTAAAATTTACTTAATTTGTAAACACTAACCATTTTTCCTAGGGCGAGGAACTCCTTTCTTTCTCAGAATGAATATCGTTGTTTATCTTAAATCGCAGGCAAGCACACACTACTTAGGCTAGCCCATTTTAGCGATCCCTGTGCTGGTGACAAATTGTCGCTATAAGCGTATAATAGGATTACCTTTCCTATTTGCTGCTTTATGAGGGTTCTCCGCTAAAGCGGCCCATTTGTTTTTCAATAATGGGTTCTCCGCTAACGCGGTTGACTCATTTCCCCTTAAGAAATATAAAAAATATAGTTTTACTTAATCAATATTTAAATATTATCAAGTTGGCTCCATAGTAAAATTGTATACATTTAGTAAAATAAAAAATGTTAGTTTAGATAAAATAATTTTTTCTATATACTTAGAATTGTATAAGAAAAGCCATATATGCATGTACATGAAAAAGTATATGTATCTTAGAATTGTTTTTCGTGTGCTAGATAGATATGTCTACAAATCTCTAAAAAATATTCATGTATTGCCGAAAGAGCAAACAAAATGAAAAATTAATTAAATATTTTTAAATACCTTAAAAAGGGGAGAAAGTAAAAGCGTATAAATATGGTGAGGAAAAAAACAGAAAGGAAAAAATAACTTGACACCTTTTCTTTTTCTTTTTTTGCGAATGCGTAAGATTGTGTATCATTTCATTGATAGAGAGAAAAGAGTTCTGAGGGTACAATGAGGCATACCCATGCAACATACACTAGGAGGCGTAGTTTGGGATGGCATGAGCACGAGGAAGGAGATGCTCAGCCCTAGGAGTACAAACTTTTTGATATTAGCAATGTACTACTTAGCCTTTGGCGCCTGATGTAGCCCAACAACGCGCCTCGTCTTTGATGGTGCGTTCATGATTCGGCGAGCAAGGCGTGAGGCCATCAAAGATGGCGGCATTGCGATGTTTCCAAATGAACCACGTGGTGAGGGTTACTATTGATCCGAGGTCCTTGCGATGAGAAACAGGCGAAGAAAGGCCAACTCACGATCCGGCGGGGAGATAAGTGAGTCTGCACCAGGAGAGTATCTCATGCCAGGTGATGCGCGCGAAGACACAATCAACCAATAGGTGTTCGACCATCTCTGGTTCCTATGAGCAGAGGTTGCAGGACGAGTCATGGGGTAGGCCATGCCTAGCAAGGCGGTCGACGGTCCAACAATGGCTCTAGTTATCCAGCTAGAGAAAGAATTTAACGACAAGGGGTGCCCAGTTCTTCCAAATAAGTCGTCAGTTGGTCGAGATTGTGCTACCACGGAAGAGGGCTTTGTAGCAAGAGCTCGCGGAGTAGACATCCCTTGTTTTTCTCATCGTGATGAATGGGCCATTCGGATGTCACGGTAGGTGAAAGTCTGGGGCGCCGTGCGGTGCAAAGAGTTTTCAGATCACCCATCCCACATTTCCTTCTATAGTTCACTATTTTGTGTGCCTTTCTTCTCTCAGAGCACTTAAATTTAATAACAGGTGAAAGCTTTCTCTCTGAATACACTATTTATTTCCAAATTATAGAAATCACAAGAAAAGACAGTCCCTTGAGTTTGAATTTTTTTTTTTGCCAAATGGAGACCGAGCTCCATGGAGGATGACTCTTGAAAAAGGATAGCCCGATGCACGTAGCTCCCGCTTGAGCATGGGGAAGGGTCTGATCATTTTGGGTCTATAGTACGCAGTTTTTTTTCTATATTTCTGCAAGAGGCTGTTCAAAATTTAAATCTGTGACCTCATGGTCACAAGGCAACAACTTTATCGTTTCGCCAAGGCTCTCCTTTTGAAGATGGATTTTCACCTCCATTGGATCCATGTACGTCCCACATTACAGGAGGAGAATGATCCCTACCTCAACGCTCAAGCTCTGGAAGTAGTGACAATGTTCTCACCAAAATCTCATGTTTTGAGTGTGCTCATCTAGTTTGCATGGAACGTTAATAAGGTAACTAGGAATTGTTCACCAAGTAACACTAATTTTTCACCAAGTGAGAGTAGCATTAGTTCCTTCTATAATTCATTTGTTCGTCTGTCTTGTGAGCACTTAAATATAAGCTGGAATATGCAGCATCAGTTTTTGGTTGCATGGTTGGCTATTAATTAAGGGCATTAGTAATTTATAATACCATACTAAAGCCTTCTTTTGTAAGTAGAATATATATTTTTCTAAATTGTAGAGACCTCAAGCATAGACAATCTCTGAGTATGTAGGCACGGAATCGGCCGAAGGGCAAGAAGTATTGTAATGTTAGTACTATTGAAACAGGCCCAGATATTCATTAGCCGAGAATGAAGGTGATTAACGACAAAAAAATTCGGTCACCAACCCAACTGATCAGCCATTGACATGACACATGGGAGTGCCCTGAGTAGGTAGGAGATGACCTACACGTAACGTGCATTTATGTTGATGGAGACATGGCATGCCAAGATTTGGGTACCATGCACTCATCAATCAATCAGATGTAGGAACGGTGGATTCGCTAGAGCGATCATCTCCTATAAATAGAACCGATCCACGCTATTCTTGTGTCACCACCCCACCATCGTCATGCGTATCGATCCAAGCTTGAGCTGCACGTACGCCATGGAAGGCAAGGGTGGTCTCCGGGCTGTGATCCTCCTCCTGGGCGCAGTCCTCGTCCTAGGCAGCTTGCTGCCGCTGGCCCAAGCAGATGAGTCGGCCGCCGTCACCGGAGCTGAGGACGCCAAGTTGTGCTGCAAAGACAAGATAGGGAGCCATTGCTACGCCGCCTGCACCAGCCAGTACGGCCCCATCCCGTACTGCGCGGAGATGTGCTGCTGCGTCCAGCTCACGAGCCATAGATGCCCGAAGCAGTGCCCTACCCCCGCCGCCCCCAACTTTTTATCTGCGAATGGCTCCACCTCCAACCTTCTCACCAGCAACGGTAAGCAAGACACGATCAATCTTACTTGGGTTCATACATGTTTCGAAGTTACTAATTAATATCAACGATCTTGTTTTCCCTTTTTGCCAGCCGTTGAGGTTGAGAGCTGAGGTGCTCGTCCATCGTCTGTGACAGCATGCGCAATGGTAAATTAAATAAATACTCCTACTCCAGATTTTTAAAAAGTTCATCTGCAGTGCGCATGAAGAAGAGGTTTAGGCTTGGGCTTTTTTACACAACTACTGTATAATAGTAACTCACTCCGGCTTGTCACTGAATTGCGTCTTACGCGCGTACTACATGTATGTTGTGGCACCAGTTATCGATGGCGGCAGCGAGGGGACGAGGGCCGCCGTGGAGCGCTGCGGCGATGCATGCGGCCGCTTCTGCGCCGGCGCCGGCGGCGTTGCACCCGCTGATGTTTAATACTGTACGTAGTACCATCAATCAAGCATGCATGCACGTACGCGTGCGTGCGTCCGGACTCCGGATGCGTTAGCTGCGACTACCGTATGATGGTGTTTGCTCTTTGTTTTCATCAGTATAACAATGGATTCCACCGTATGATGATGTGTATTCAAATTCAAGTCAGTGTGACGACGTCGCCTTGGATATGGCGCAAGTTCTTCTTTCTTTGTTCATCATGTAAGTAAGTATATATGCATTCATCATGTAATAGTACGTATGTACGACATGCCCATTGCCCGTGGCGTGATGTGTTCATGCGTACGTACTTATCAAATGAGCTAGCATGATGTATCATCCTATAGCGTGCCAATGGAATAAAAGTTTGCCGTTTGTCAACTTTATTATGAATTATTGTTTTCTTGTAATATATAATAAGCTTTTTTTGCCGGAATTGTAATGCTTATGCTTTTTCTTAGAAAAGGCACCCAAAGGTTATCTCATATCTATATTTATCAACTAAAACAGTAGACAGTGCAATCGAACGATAACAAGAAACAACACGCCCTGTAAAAATTTGCATCGGAAACTATTGGCCGTCATTTTCTTCCCTTGCTCATTGTCCGGCGAAGTTTGAAAAATAGACTGAACCGGCAGTATGGGATAGCGACACCTGCAAACGGCATCGCCATACAAAGCTTAGACGACTACAATAGCAACTCGATGTGACCCACATACTTCGACCTATGCTCTCCCTTTAAGATGCTTATGAAAATTTAATGAGCCGAAGGCAAGCAACAGCGACACGTCAGAGGAGTCGTAATATTATAGAAAGTTTATTTTCTTGATAGTGTTGGAAGTTTGTTTTTGTTCATAATTTTATAGAAAGTTCATTTATCGAGTTGAAAGTTGATATTTGATAGTGTTGGAAGCCCCCACCCGTTATTACCCTATAAATCTCCATTTCCCAGAAAACTAATGGGAAAAGTAAAGGAAAATCAACAGAAAACATGAAACCGACGTCGTTTTCCGCCTATAATCACGTCAAAAGGGAAAAACGAAAAAACTAGATAGTACAAGGGTCGAACTGCAAAAGATACAAAACCAGAATCAGACCCAAATGCGTCCTCCCTTGTCTTGCCCTCGCCGGAGAGCTCCACCCGTGACACTTGTCACACGCGGAGCCGAAACGTTTGCATGTTCCTTTCCTTGGGAGCGCTCCTTGATTAGTTGCTCTCAGGGATCATTCGAAATTCTGGACCGAAAACATTACAGACATATGAAACCATAACTGGCTCATTTCAAAAAAGAATCATAACTAGCTACCTAGGCCGGACATGATGATCAGGCACATCTCTTCACTAATTTCCAATGGGCTAACGCTTGTATGGGAACTTATCAACACAGTAACAGCAACATGGAATGCGTCACTGGTGGGATCAATAAATTTTAGCCATTGATGCCGAATATATCTTGTCAATAACATTGTGCACAAGGGATGTTAGTGACTTTTGGGCATGGCGTGGAGAGAAACGAGGGACTTTTTTTGTCAATCTGCATACATAATGATCATGCACACCAGGATCACTAGAGAGAACTGAGAGAACTGGATCGATGAGAACGAAGGATCATCTAGAGCTGACCAGGAGGGCAATGCAGAAAATTACCAGGTTTAGATATTACATTGAAACAACAATTGTTGGAATACATCTCACCAAATCAATCACCTCTATGTCATGCCCACCTAGGAATACGCCAAGCCCCAGGCCGTTCGAGGTCACCTTCGAGCACTGTAGCTACAGTCAACGAAGAAAATTGCCTCCATGCCCCAGGCGCCCGAGTTGCGTGAGGCCGGAATCCGTCTCTGGTCATGCCTCTTGCATGCATGGATTTTAACTTTTGTGCTTACCTATTAGTCAACTGCCTTGAAACAATTCATGTTTCGGTTGATTTGGTGTGAACCGTTGGATTTTAATCCACCAGATTTCTTCTCGTCCAACCCTTGCCTCGTCCGTGCTTGGCCTCGAAAAGACTCTCTCTTTCTCTCTCTCAAATTAGGTTTTCAGAAAACTGATAAGTGATACTCCTTTATACCGAATCACACCATAAAAAAATTCATATAGGAATTCAATTCTCAAAAAATCGATATGAATTAGTACACCAAAACTGCCATTTGGATACCACACGCAGAAAAATGTAGATACAAGGACAAATTATGGAGACATTATGTCTGTTTTCCTCCAAAATCCTATGGAGTGCTCGTCCCGTAGGAATTTCGCAGGAACCTTGGCAAGTCATCGCTTTGTTCCAAAAGGCATTATAGCAATTTTGCCTAGAATAATTTAATCCTTGAAAAATTCTGCGATACATATTTCTTTGTTCCAGAAGGGCCTCGGTGGCGTCAAAACATACCAAACGGTGACATTGACTTGACATGAGGGTGCATGAGGTTGAGTAGGTAGGAGTTCACCGACACATCCAATATAGAGTAGAATTCATTTCCAATCGTCCGTCGTAGGTCCATGGCACATTTTATGTTGATGACGAAGACGTATCACGTGTGAGTACGTACACTACGTTCCATGCACATGAGTCACCGATCAATCAGCTGTACGAACGGTGCGTATACGCCACGGGCCATCTCCTTTAAACATGGTCCATCCATGCGATTCTTGTTTCACCACCATCATCCCACTCCCACCTAGGGCCGGCCCTGGGTAGGGGCAAGAAGGGCAACGCCCTAGGGCCCAACCTGATATGGGGGGTGGGGGGGGGGGCGACCCTGTGCATAACACTAGGTATAATGGTATATACTTGTTGTAAGCCCAACAGAAAAGGCCCATAATTTCCTATATCCTAACTAGGTTACATACGAGAATGTGAGGAGGCAGCGAGACCCGACTTCTCTTCGATCCAGCCGCCGCCGCCGTCGTTTCTTCTCTCGAGACTCACTTATTCCTCTCTCTTCTCGTTCCTCATCCCTCTCCAGCGCTCCTATTCCCCAAGCACACATCCAGGCTTGCAAATTAATGGATCTTTCCGTTGTAGCTGATTTCTTCTCCATCTCACTTCCCTATAGATTTCCCTATAAGTATTTCCATCGAGCCAGGGATATCAGACCACACTTCATCGGCGGATCGGCCCAGTCTCTTTGCAAATTGCAATTATCCTGGGTCAACAGCTCAATTTGCAACGTTCTTGTAATTTCTGAGTTGTTTTCCGCTCCATCTTTGTACTTTTTTTTTGGTGTTTTAGCGATTCCCTGACCGATCTTCTCTACTGTATAGGCTGCTCATTTTAGGATCCAAGGACCATCGCAAGACCCGATATGCTTGGGACCGGATAGCTGGATTTCTTCAATACTCCGACAAATTTAGGTGTTCCCGCTCCTTTCCTGTAAAAATGTTGCCTAAAAAACATTTGTCTGGTTCTGAGAAAAGAAGAAAGAAAAAGGCAGAAAAAGAGTTCATTGATACTCAAAAAGGTGCTATGCACAAATTTCTTCCTAGGAATGTCACTGTTGAGAGTTCAAATGAACTAGATCAACAACCTGTAGAAGCCTTAGATTCTACAAATGATCACAATCAGGGCAGAAATCCGAGTGAGCATGAAAATAATGCCAATACTGAAAACCCAATTCAAAATGAACAAGAAACTAGTCCTATAGATATTTATGACCCTTAGAATTGGGAGAATCTTGACAATAAGTCTAGGGACATTTTAGTTGAAAAGGGGCCTAAAAGGGACTACAATCTTGTGTTTCAGTTGGATAATACTTCTAGTTCGAGACATTGTTCATATGCGTACTACTCAAGAAAGTTAAGCAATGGTGAGGTAAGTGATAGAAAATGGTTAGTGTACTCTAAACATGTGAACAAAGTTTACTGTTTTTGTTGCAAGTTGTTTAAATCTCAAGCTAGTAAAAGTATGTTAGCATTTGACGGACTATGTGACTGGAAACATTTAAGTGACCGGCTTAAACATCATGAGAATAGTATCGAGCACCTCACTAATATGAACAAGTGGAGTGACCTAAGGGTGAGACTACGTAACAATGAAACTATTGATAAGGATGTGGAGCTTGAAATTGCAAAAGAGAAAGAGAGATCGAGACAAGTGTTAGTAAGAATTATTGCTGCCATGAAATTTCTTGCTAAACATAACCTGGATTTTCGAGGAACAAATGAGAAACTTTATCAAGATGACAATGGTAGTTTCTTTGGGGGTAGTTGAAATGATTGCAGAATTTGATCCCATTATGCAAGACCATATTAGGCGCATCCAAAATAGTGAAATTCATCATCATTATCTTGGACATAAGATCCAAAATGAGTTAATTGCTCTTCTTGCTGATAGTGTTAAGAGTTCTATCTTGAGAATTATTAAGGATGCTAAATATTTCTCTGTAATTCTGGACTGTACCCCGGATATAAGCCATGAAGAGCAAATGACTTTAATTGTGAGGTGTGTTAACATGTCAAGTACCATTAGAAAAGTAGAGGAGTTTTTTTCTAGAGTTCTTGAAGGTGAATGATACATATGGATTAGGACTTCTCAAGGAGCTAATAGATGCACTTAAATCTCTTGATTTGAATGTTAATGATGTTAGAGGTCAAGGGTATGACAATGGTTCTAACATGAAGGGAAAATACCAAGGGGTTCAAAGTCGATTGGTTGAAATCAATCCAAGAGCATTATACATGCCATGCGCTTGTCATAGTCTGAATCTTACACTTTGTGATATGGCAAAATCTTGTGGCAAAGCTATTGCATTCTTTGGAGTTGTGCAGCGAATTTATGTTTTATTTTCAAGTTCTACCAAGATATGGAAATTACTCCGTGATAATGTTTCAGACTTGACTGTGAAATATTTGTCTACTACGTGTTGGGAGAGTCCAATAAAAAGTGTTAAAGCGATTAGATTCCAAGCTCCTCAATTGCGCTCAACTTTATTAGAATTGGAAAGAACTTCTGATGATGACCCCAAAACTAAGAGTGATGCAAAATCTTTGGTTAGTGCGCTTGAAATTTTTGATTTTTTACTTGGCATGGTAATTTGATATGATATTTTATTTGTTGTAAACTTGGTTAGTAAGAAATTACAGTCTAAGTTTGTGTGCATTGATGCTACACTTAAGCTAATTCAAGAAACAATTGCATTTTTTAAGAAGTGCAAAATTGATGGCTTTACATCTAGTATGCAGATTGCAAAATCTATTGCATCTTGAATGAATGTAGAACCTACATTTCCTACAAAACGTCATGTTACTAGGAAACGACATTTCGATGAATTGAATGAAAATGATCAAAATGATGAAGAAGTGCAAGAAGCCGAGGATTCATTTAGAGTAAAGTATTTCCTTGTCATGATAGATGTGGCGATTGCTTCACTGACCAAAAGATTTGATGAGCTAAAGTCATTTGGAAATATGTTTGATTTTCTGTTTAACTCGAAAGAATTGAAGTCATTAGAGGATGATGCTCTAAGAAAATGTTGCACCAACTTTTATTCGTAACATTGTTGGAAATATGCCCTAGAGGCAATAATAAATTAGTTATTATCATATTTCCTTGTTCATGATAATCGTTTATTATCCATGCTAGAATTGTATTGATCAGAAATTCGGATACATGTGTGGATACATAGACAACACTATGTCCCTAGTATGCCTTTAATAGACTGGCTCGTTGATCAAAGATGATCAAAGTTTCCTAGCCATAGACATGAGATTTCATTTGATAACGGGATCACATCACTAGGAGAATGATGTGATGGACAAGACCCAAACTATAAACATAGCATATGATCGTGTCAGTTTATTGCTATAGTTTTCAGCATGTCAAGTATCTGTTTCCATGACCATGAGAATGCAACTCACTGACACCGGAGGAATACTTTGTGTGTATCAAATGTCGCAATGTAACTGGGTGACTATAAAGATGCTCTATAGGTATTTTCGAGGGTGTCCGTTGAGCTGTCGAAACTTATCTACTACTTCACCATCGCTCGCTGGATTGGATCGCGGGACGACTTGCGATTTGGATCACGAAGACGTTCGACTACATCAACCGCGCTTCTTAACGCTTCCCCTTAACGATCTATAAGGGTATGTGGATCCGATCTCTCTTCTCATAGATGTTTATCTCCTAGATTGATCTTAGTGAAGCATAGGAATTTTTTTGTTTCCCATGCAACGTTCTCCATCAAAAACCTTGTAAGATGCTTGACTGAATGGGCTTTGGAGAGAGTAATGACTGTAACTATTGACAATGAAAGTAACAATGATGGTAGCATTTCTTATTTGAAGAGGCAGCTAAACAAAACACACATAGCTAATGGCAAGTTCCTGCACATGAGGTGTGTTGCATACATCGATAACCTTACTATGGAAGATGGCATAAAAGAAGTAGATGTCTCAGTGAAGCGTGTTAGAGCTGTTGTTAGGTATCTTCAAGAGTGGTCAAGTTTAAGGAGATTGTTGAGGAAGAAAAAGTAAACAAAAAAGGTATCTCTCAAGATTGTTGTCCCAACCAGATGGAGCTCAACATTTCTCATGATCAAAGCTGCAAATATTTATGAGAAGGTGTTCATAAGGTTAGATGAAGAGGATACACCTTACGTTGATGATCTTTCCGAAGAGAATGATGACTTTGGTTGCCTCGAAGAATCAGATTGGGAGAATGCAAAGAAGTTGGAAATATTTTTGGAGCATTTTCATGACCTTACTGTTCGTGTCTCTGCTACCCTTCATGTCACTTCCAAAAGATTCATTCACGAGATTGGAGAAGTGCATTTGTTGCTTCAAGCTTGGATAAACAGTCCTGATACTTTGCAAGCAGCAATGGAAAAAAGAATGAAAGATAAATTTGACAAGTATTGGGGACTTTGGAACACAAATGAGCAGAACGTGAATGACAGAGAGAAAGAGAAGGAGAAGGGGAGGGAAAGGGAAGGGGAAAGGAGAAGAAGGAAAAGGAGAATATCAATTTACTGATTTTTGTTGCTGTAGTTATTGATCCAAGGTACAAGCTATCTTTGTTCACAAACACTATTGTTGATGAAATATTTGGTGAGGAAAAGGGACAACAAGTTTGGGAAGCTCTTAAAACTTGTGTCCACAACTTATTTGATGAATATAGGGATCTTTATGCTCCAAGTGAAGTACCAAAGCAAGTACATGAACTAAGACAATCAAAGGGAGGTAGAGGAGCCTTGTTCACTAATGTTATCAAAAAGAAGTTGAAGATGAACAATGGTTTGAGTATGAATGTCAAGTCAGAACTTGACAAATATCTTGCCAAAGATACGGAGGATATAGAGAGCAATGTTGACATTCTAGGTTGGTGGTAGGATAATGTAGATCGATTTCCAATATTGGCACACTTGACTCATGATGTTCTTGCTATACCCATCTCAACGGTAGCATCGGAGTCTGCTTTCAGCACAAGTGGGCGTATTTTAGATGACTTTCGTGCATACTTTACTCCTTCATGCTGGAAGCTCTAGTGTGTGCATAGGATTGGCTGAGAATGGAAACCCCCATTGACATTCAAGAACACATGGAGGATCTCGCGATGATCGAAAAAGGTACAATATTGTTGGTCTTTCTAGAAACATAATAGTGATTTCTTGCTTGTTTCTTTATGCGAAAGATTTGCTAGTTTCTTTATGTATGGTGTATTGTTTGTCTCTTGGAGCTATTATAATTTCGTTAACTTGCACATCATTACTATTAGATCGTGCACTATATGCTTGCATTGCAGAGTTAATTGAAGAATTTGGGCCCAAAGAAAAACGACAAGATAAAAGAGACAAAATCATGTCTTCCACTTCCAAATGACAAGCAAGCAAGTTCCACTTAACCCTTGAAACATCTACTTAAAGGTATAACATTTTAAGTTTTGACATGCAAGTTGACAATTGACATGCCCTGATTATACTTGTATGATAATGTAATGAACTTGCACTTCTTGATGTTGCAGCGTGAGCTTCTGGACTGTTGTTGGAGAGTTACTGATGATATGGCTGCTTGAAGTGTTGGCTAAAGAAGTGTCGGTCATTTCGCGTTGAAGAGTTTTGAGTGTTTGGTGGACCGATGGCTATCAAATCTCTAAGTTGAATTGTTTTGTGTTTTGTTATGTTTGGTCATTTGATGGCTGGTAGCCTCCTCTGTTGTTTGAAAATTTGTGATGTTGTACTTGTGACTTTTGTGAGTTATGATGAACACGTATGTTGTTGTATGGTGTATGCTAAGAAGTACTCATTTTAAGGTTATGCTATTGAATATCGCCATGTAACGTGTTGGTGACTTGCTACAAACTGCTATTTCTCATGTTGTTATGCTGATGTAAATGTCACGATGTTATGCCATTCAAAACCATTATCTTTCATGTCGGTATGCTATTGAAAACTATCCGAAAACCTTCTTGGATGTACTTTGTTTTTGGCAAGTGATGGGGATATAACCCCGTGGTGAGACCCGCCCAGGTGGGGTCGGGTCATACCTGGCGGCTCATAGGCCAGACCAAGGATTGGCCTGGAGACATAAGCATGAACGTACGGCGGCTTACCAAGATGGGCCAAGGTGAGGCCCAGACAAAGAAGGCGTGAAGATCCGGGCGGATAAGCCGCCCGGAGACGGCTTGCTCAGGAAGGCAAGGCGACATAGAGATAGAATTAGACACGTTGTAAGATTCGGTCTCAGACTTGTGTAACCCGTGGTCTTGACCTCCTATATACGGGCGAGACCCGGGGCGATTTAGACAGAAACCAACTAATCGAGAACTATGTCAAGCGAATTCGCTCCTTTGTAATCGATACACCGATCAATACAACCCAAGCAGGACGTAGGCTTTTTACCTCTTCTTGAGGGGCCGAACCTGGGTAAACTCGTGTCCTTCGTCCCAACCAACCCCTTTGAGTCCATCACCTTAGCGATGGGCTCGAATCTAAGTCCTCGGACATCTGCCGTGACAAAACCACGACAGTTGGCGCCCACCATGGGGCTAGCGCTCGGTGGTGGTGAGTTCTCAAAGGGATCTCTTCCATGGATCGAGGGATACGTTGTCAGAAGGATAAACAAAAGTTGTCGTGGCCGGCTCTACATTGACGACGCTGGCTGGGGCCCCGAGGCCGACTCTGTCGAGTACGGATTCCGGGTTCCCTTTGGCGGAATCCACGTCTTCATCGGCAAGGTCGACGGATCTACACCCGGGACGGATGTCTGCACCAACATCGTCGAGCCGGCTCGGCGTGCGCAACCTGTCCGACACGTGCAACCCGCCCATGCTGACCCAGGCATGAAGCATGTCTTCGTTGGCTTCACTCAAGGTATGGATCTTGAGGCTTCTATGTCGCAGGAGACTCTCATCTGTTCTGAGGATGGATCTTCGAGGGGAGAGGCGAAATCAATCTACCAGCTTCACGATGGCAAGCTCGGGGGCTACGACGAGCTTTACCCTGAGTCGGAGCATTCTGAGCCGGACGATCATGGGCTGCCGACTCATGCGGCCGTGTTCATGGCGGGAACAGAGCCGGGCCCAAGCAGTACAGCCGCCGGGGCGACAGACACAGGGGCTGACCCGCCGCCGGCTCAAGTTCTTTTGGATCTGATGAACGAGCTCACAACCCTTATGGCGACTAAAGTCATGCCTGAGAATCAAGCTGTCCGGAACCTGGAGATCACAAGACTGAAGGACCAGATGGTGGAAGTCCAACAGGGGATCGGCGCGTTAAAGGCTCAAATGGACGCGGCGGCAGAGCGCCTTAAGGCGGATGCTTTCCGCCTTGAGCTAGAACAGCAGTCAGCAGCCACGGTGCGGTTGATGAGGCATCAGTCCCGCCTGCCAGAACAATATGAGGCCAGAAACCTTTTTAACATGCTAGGAATAGGACGGACAGCGGAAGTACCTGGAAGTCGGCCGGCGGCACGGCAGCAGCTTAACCCTGCCCCAACGGAACCAGACCTCACCAATGGCTTTTCCAATGCTGGAGGGTCACTATTCAAACCCGACAGAGAACATGGTGGCGGCAGCAACCCAGCTTGGAACAATCCCTATTCCTGACGAGGTGCCTTTCGCAGAAGAGGTGCGGAACGCCATTGGATACCTACAAACGGCGATGGCCCAGCAAGAGAAGTATACCTACAACCGGAGTTGTGTGCATTCAACCCCCATCGCTAGCCGCAGCTTGAGCCAGCACTATGAGTCACCGGCGGTTTCTAGCAGTGATCGGCACCGGGGCCTGCCGCGAGATGACCAGGCGGCTTTAGATGCTCAAGCACTCGTAGATCGGGCGAGGGCACAGCGAGAGGCAGCGGCTCTGGCAGCAGCGACTCATCAAGATCCTGTGCCTTCTGTCTCAATCGGAGCGGGAGTAACCACCAGGGCCGTGGGAGTACCATGCTTGGTGCCGGCTCTGCGGAATGAGTGTCTGCAGACGGATTTTAAAGTCCCTCGCAAGGTCCCAAATTACACTGCTGACCTGCCCCCGGAGGCTTGGATTGAAATCTATGAGCTGGCCACGGAGATGTTGGACATCAATGACGCGGTGTGCGCGAAGTATTTTATCATGATGCTAGAAGGGCCGGCTCGCATGTGGTTGAACGGTTTGCCACCCAATACCATCAATTCCGGGGCTAAGTTAAAAGCGAAGTTCATCAAAAACTTTCAAGGAACGTGCAAGCAGCCCATGACGATTGTGGATTTGGATCATTGTGTACATTAGGGAAATGAGTCGGCTCATCACTGGGTTCGGCGGGTTTCGACTATCCTCCACTCGTCTGATCAGATTACGACGGCTCAAGCGGTTTTGATTCTAGAAACGAATTGCCACTTTACGCCTTTGAATCAGAAGCTCGGCCGACTCAAGCGCACGTGTCAAGACATGGGGGAGCTCATGGCTGCTCTCAAGAAATACGCCGACTCTAATAATACGAAGGATCCGGGCTCTGATGAGGAGAAGCCTGGTCAGAGTAAGAAGAATAGCCATGGCAAGGGTGCGGCAGGCAATGGTAACCAAGGCAAGAGAAAGAATCCAGATGACGGATCAGAATTGGTCGCCAATGCCAGCACCGGTAACAATCGTGCTAAGGGCAACGGGAAGTTCAGACAACCTTTCAATAAAGGTAAGACTCCTTTTAATTTGGAGGAAATTCTCAATAAACCTTGTCCGGAGCACAGTCGGCCCAACAGAGTGGCGGGTCACACGTGGGGTAACTGCCACATTATGCAAAAATTCAAGGACTACAACTTGCGACAACATAACAACGATGGTGTCCCGCCTAGCGGTTCAGGACCAGGCGGTTCAGGAGCCAGGTTTGGATCCGACGGCTCAGGATCCAGCCATTAGGGCCAGGGTAACCAGGGATTACATCATCATTACTCTGGTGGCAACAATCAGCAACAAAATAACCAATCTAGATACCAGAGTAATCCAAAGCAGCTCAGCACTGGTCAGTATCATGTTTTTACGACCAGCCTTGACAAGCGAGATCAGAAGTTGCGCAAGCGGGTGATTAATGCGATCACACCGGCTTTAGCACAATACCTGAAGTGGTCTGAGTATGACATAACTTGGAGCAGGGAGGATCACCAGCCGCGTATTGATGACCCGGGACGGCTGGCTCTGGTGGTTGCCCCTCAAGTGGGAGGATATGTGTTTACTAAGGTACTTATGGATGGTGGAAGCAGCATCAATATCCTATACTATGGCACTTTCCGACGGATGAAGTTGCTTGATAAAGATCTTAGGCCTTCCTCGACAGTCTTTCATGGTGTGGTGCCTGGCAAGTCGGCCTACCCAGTAGGTAAGATCTCTTTGGAAGTCTCCTTTGGTGATGAGCACAACTACAGGATGGAATCCTTGTGGTTTGAGGTAGTAAAAATCAAGAGTCCCTATCATGCTTTGTTCGAGCGACCGACTTATGCCAAGTTCATGGCTAGGCCTTGTTATGTCTACTTACAGCTCAAGATGCCCGGGTTGAACGGGATGATTACTGTTCATGGTGATCGGAAGACGGCTGTTGTGTGTGAGAAATGAGACACATCTTATGCAGAATCCAGTTGTGCTGAGGTAGAGCTCAAGTTTTACAAAGAAAACATTGACCCGGAGGACATGACTCCGCTCAAAAAGCCCACCACGGAGTCTGAGCCGCCCCTGAAATTTTCGGCGGACGATACCAAATTGGTGGACTTCGCTCCCGGCGACTCACCTCAGCAGTTCACTATCGGGGCTAATATGGATCCCAAATAGGAAAGCACGCTCATTGAATTCATCCATGAGAATCGGGACATCTTCGCGTGGAAGCCTTCTGACATGCCGGGTGTATCGAGAGAGTTCGCTGAGCACCACCTTAATGTGGATCCTAAGTTTAAACCAGTCAAGCAATTTCTATGGCAGTTCAATGAAGAGAGACGCAAGGCCATTGGGGAGGAGGTAGCCCGACTTCTAGCGGCAGGTTTCATCGTCGAGGTCTTTCACCCGGAGTGGCTTGCTAACCTGGTGCTAGTACTCAAGAAGAATGACACATGCCGTATGTGTGTGGACTACACGGATCTTAATAAAGCTTGTCCGGCTGACCCGTTTGCTCTGCCTTGTATTGACCAAATCATCGATGCAACGACGGGTTGGGAGAGCTTATGCTTCCTAGATGCTTACTCTGGTTATCATCAGATCAAGATGGCAGTCAAGGACCAGGAGAAGACGGCTTTCATCACCCCTTTTGGTGCTTTCTACTATGTGTCTATGCCTTTCGGGCTCAAGAGTGCCCAGGCGACTTACCAGCATTGCGTACAGAACTGTCTTCACAGCCAAATCGGGCGCAACATTCATGCATATGTGGATGATATTGTGATCAAGTCAAGGAAGAAGGAGGCTCTGCTTGATGACCCGAAGGAGACTTTCGACAACTTACGGATCTACAAGATGAAGCTTAACCCAGCTAAGTGTGTCTTTGGTGTTCCGGCGGGCAAGCTTTTGGGATTTCTAGTCTCTGAGCGTGGCATTGAGGCTAACCCAGATAAAATCAAGGCTATCACCTCCCTGTCTGAGCCGGCATGCATCAATGATGTTTAGCGCCTGGCAGGATGAATTGTTGCGTTAAGCCGGTTTATAAGCCGCCTAGGTGAGAAGGCCATCCCTTTATACCAGATGAAAGACGGACAACTTTGTCAGGAGTATGGCGGCGGGTGAAGCCTTTGAGGCGCTTAAGAGACAGCTTACCGAGCCGCCGGTCTTAGCCGCTCCGGCTGAGAAAGAATCCTTGCTCTTATAGGTGGTGGCTAATAACATGGCAGTCAGTGCCGCAATCGTTTTCGAGCATAAGGGGGCAGGGAGGGAATATCCGGTTCAAAGGCCGGTTTACTATATCAGTGAGGTCCTAACGGAATCCAAGCAGAGGTATCCACATTGGTAGAAGCTGGTATATGGGGTGTTCATGACCAATCGTAAGCTGAAGCATTACTTCCTGGGGCACCAGATTACAGTGGTTAGTTCTGCCCCGTTGGGAGACATAATTCAAAACAGAGAAGCCACTGGCAGGATTGCTAAGTGGGCATTGGAGCTTGGACCTCTCAATTTGAAATACGTGCCTCGCACGATGGTCAAGTCACAAGCCTTGGTGGATTTCATAAACGACTGGACTGAGTGTTAGGCGCCGGAGGAAAAGCCAGATAATACATATTGGACAATCCACTTTGATGGATCCAGGCAACTGGAAGGATTAGGGGCAGAGGTTGTCTTAACTTCCCCCAAAGATGATAAGTTCTGTTATGTGCTAAGGTTGATGTTTCCTTGTACTAACAATGCAGCTGAGTACGAAGCTCTGCTTCATGGCCTCTGGGTGGCTAAGGATATGAACCTGGGCCGGGTTAGATGCTTCGGCGACTCAAATCTCATAGCCAAGCAAGTCTTAGGCACTTGGGACTCCAAGGACCCGCGGATGGCAGCTTATCGTCAGGCGGTGGATGTCATTGCTGGTCATTTCAAGGGTTATCGGGTGGGTCATCTTGATCGTCGTAGGAACAAGGCGGCTGACGCCCTGTCAAGGATAGGTTCTCAATGTAAACCGGTGCCGCCTAACATTTTCTTAGACGTACTACATCACCCGTCAGTTAAGTTACCTTTAGAGGAAGATTTGGCTATCCCTGACCCGGAGGGACAGCTAGTGGCGGCTCTACATGCTATTCATGACTGGATTGTGCCTTATTTGGCGTACTTGACTCACGGCTAGTTACCTGATGATAAAAATCTCGCCAGACAGATCACCAGGCGGTCTAAGTCTATGACAATAGTCAATGGTGAGTTACATAAGTGCAGTGTCACTGGCGTGTTTCAATGTTGCGTCTCACCTGAAGAGGGCAAGGAAATCTTGAATGAAATTCATGCTGGTGATTGTGGTTACCACGCCGGCTCAAAATCTCTGGTGGCCAAGGCCTTTCGACATGGTTTCTTCTGGCTGACGGCTCATAAGGATGCGGAAGACTTGGTTCGCAAATGCGATGGATGTTAAAAGTTTGGCTGGCGTGCTCATGTCCCGGCTCAAGAGCTGCGCATGATTCCAATTACTTGGCCGTTTTTAGTCTGGGGGCTTGATATGGTCGGGCCTTTCAAGAGATCCAAGGACAAGAAGACCCACCTCTTGGTGGCGGTTGACAAATTTACCAAGTGGATAGAAGCTGAGCCGGTCAGCAAGTGTGACGCAGCTACGACGGTTCAGTTTGTTAAAAAGCTGATCTACTGTTTTGGTTACCCTCACAACATCATCACTAATAATGGTACGAACCTATCCAAGGGGGCTATGCGAGCGTTCTGTGGAAGTGAACACATCTGACTTGATGTCTCTGCGGTTGCTCATCCATAGTCAAATGGTCAGGCAGAGCATGCTAACAAGGAAATCTTGAGAGGTATAAAACCCCGGCTTATGGTTCCTTTGCAGCGCACGCCGGGTCGTTGGGTGGAGGAGCTGCCGTCCGACTTATGGAGCATCAGAACCACTCCCAACACATCAACATGTTATACACCTTTTTTCATGGTTTACGGGGCAGAAGCCGTGTTGCCAAACGATATCCGTCATGACTCGCCACGAGTGACGGCATACATTGAAGCGGACAATGAAACGACGCGTCAAGATGCGTTGGATGCCTTGGAGTAAGAACGTGATCTGGCGGCGGCTTGATCGGCGATTTATCAGCAAGACCTGTGTCGCTATCATAGCCGCAGAGTCAAGACCTGGACGTTTCAAGAAGGCGACTTGGTGTTGCGGTTGATTCAAGATTAGACAGATGCACACAAGTTGTCCCCTCCATGGGAAGGGCCTTTTGTGGTCGGCGGAAATCTCAACAACGGGTCGTACTATCTCATTGACATCTGAGACAACTCAAGCACTTCTAGGCAGGAGACCCGCTGGCCGTGGAACATAGCTCATCTATGGCCTTACTACACTTAAGTCGTCAAGACTTGACATTGTAAACCATCATTGTACATATCATATACATATATGAATAAAGTTGGCATCCCTGCAAGCTGGGGCCTCTGCCGTTTCGCATATCTCAGTCTGCGCAAAACATGTCAATCAGGAGGCTTCCAACCCATCGGGTTTAGCTTATCACACCCTATTGATCGGCTCTTAAACCAAATAGTTGACTCCGTCAACATGATCGTCCAGGGGGCTTCCAACCCACCGAGTTTAGCTTATCAGACCCTATCGATCGGCTCTTAAGACAAATAGTTGACTTCGTTAACATGATCGTCCAGGGGGCTTCCAACCCACCGGGTTTAGCTTATCAGACCCTATCAATTGACTCTTAAGCCAAATAGTTGACTCCGTCAACATGATCATCCAGGGGGCTTCCAACCCACCGGGTTTAGCTTATCAGACCCTATCAATCGTCTCTTACGCTAAACAGTTGACTCCGTCAACAAAGGTCATTTGGGGGCTTCCAACCCATTAGGTTTAGCTTAAATACCCTCTTGGTCGGCTCTTAAGCAAACAGGGTTAAACCTGCCTGTAAGCTGATGTTATTCCGCTAGGTGACCCACCGAACTCTTACCAGTTAATCTCGCCTGGAGACCCTAAACCGGCTCAAAGAAATTGACGGCCAATCTTGATAGAGACCATGTACTGGTTAAGGTTAAAACGGCGGCTCTTGTCACATGAGGGTCGGCTTACGGAAAGCAAGGATAAACTCTCCCATCTACTGCCGACTCTCCGCTATGTGACCTATTCATACTCTTAGACAGTTAATCTTTCAAAGACCCTGCACTGTTTAAGGTTAAAACGACGGATTTATGTCACGTGAGAGGCAGTTTATGGGCTACCAGGGTACTCATGCCCTGCCGTGTCTCTTCTGGGGCATTACACTTCCTGTCAGTTATGTTGGAAATATGCCCTAGAGGCAATAAATAACGTGTTTGTTATTTTATTTTCTTGTTCACGATAATCGTTTATTATCCATGCTATAATTGTATTAATTGGAAACACATTACATGTGTGGGTAACTAAACAACACTCTGTCCCTAGTATGCCTCTAGTGAACTAGCTCGTTGATTAAAGATGGTCAAGGTTTCCTAGCCATTGACATGTGATGTCATTTGATAATGAGATAACATTATTAGGAGAACGATGTGATGGACAAGACCCAAACTATAA
The DNA here is from genome assembly GCA_022496015.1 of Hordeum marinum. Taxonomy (NCBI): domain Eukaryota; kingdom Viridiplantae; phylum Streptophyta; class Magnoliopsida; order Poales; family Poaceae; genus Hordeum; species Hordeum marinum. Next base: position 474,132,499 of record CM039676.1, read on the forward strand.
ACATAGCATATGATCGTGTCAGTTTATTGCTACTGTTTTCTGCATGCCAAGTATATGTTCCTATGACCATGAGATCATGCAACTCACGGATACCGGAGGAGTGCCTTGTGTGTATCAAACGTCGCAACGTAACTGGGTGACTATAAAGGTGCTCTACAGGTATCTCCGAGGGTGTCTGTTGAGTTGGCATGGATCAAGACTGGGATTTGTTACTCCGTGTGACGGAGAGGTATCTTAGGGCCCACTCGGTAATGCAACATCACAACAAGCCTTGCAAGCAATGTGACTAAGTGTTAGCCATGGGATCTTGTATTACGGAACGAGTAAAGAGACTTGTCGGTAACGAGGTTGAACTAGGTGTGGAGATACCGACAATTGAATCTCGGGCAAGTAACATACCGAAGAACAAAGGGAACGTTATATGGGATTAACTGAATCCCTGACATAGAGGTTCGACCGATAAAGATCTTCGTAGAATATGTAGGAACCAATATGGTCATCCAGGTCCTGCTATTGGTTATTGGCCGTAGAGGTGTCTCGATCATGTCTACATAGTTCTCGAACCCGCAGGGTCTGCACACTTAAGGTTTGGTGACGTTTTGGTAGTATAGAGTTATGTATGGAGGTGACCGAAGGTTGTTTGGAGTCCCAGATGAGATCCCGAACGTCACGAGGAGCTCTGCAATGGTCCGGAGGTAAAGATTCATATATAGGAAGTCCTGTTTTGGTCGCCGGAAAAGTTTCGGGCTCATCGGTAGTGTACTGGGAGTGCCCGTAGTGTACCGGGAGGCCTCTGGGAAGGTTATTTCGACCCAAGAGGCTTCATGGGCTGTGGTAGAGTGAATATCAGCCCTTAGTGGGCTTGTGGAAACTCCCACACAAGGCCCATGTGGCTGGAGGAAAAAAACCAATAGGAAAAGGTGGAAAAAAGGCAAAAAAGGAGCAATCCTAGTCCTACTAGGATTGGAGGAGGAGTCCTCCTCTCCTAGTAGGTTCGGCCGAACCAGCTAGGCTTGGAAGCCAAGGCTGCCTCCTCTCCTCCTCTCCTCCTATATATACTAGAGGGTTTTGGGTTTTTGCACTAGTTTTTACAGCCACGTGCTACCCGTTCCTCCAGTGCATAGTTTCTCCTCTAGATCGGATTTCTGCAATGCTTAGGCGAAGCCCTGCCGGAATTGCTCCACCACCATTGCCAAAGCGCCATCACGCTGCCGGTGAACTCTTCCTCCTCTCCACTTCCTCTTGCTGGATCAGGACGGTGGAGATCGTCATCAAGCTGCACGTGTGCTGAACGCGGAGGTGCCGTCCGTTCGGCGCTAGATCGGAAGGATTGTGATCAAGTTTATGGGACGGATCGTGATCAAGTTCGTAAGACGGATTGTGATTGGATCGCGGGACGGATCATGATTGGATCACGGGACGGATCGTGATTGGATCGCGGGACGCACGGCGATTTGGATCGCAAAGACGTTCGACTACACCAACCGCGTTTCTTAACGCTCCCCGCTTAGCGATCTACAAGGGTACATAGATCCACTCTCCCTCTCGTAGATGCTCATCACCATGGATAGATCTGCATGTGCATAGGATTTTTTTTTCCCATGCAACGTTCCCCAACAAGTTAATCTCACTTAGAGACCCTGAGCCGCTAAATATGCTCGTACGCTTACGAGAGACCGGTATTGTGAGATGAAGCGGCCTGGACCAACATTACTCGTCCGCTTACGAGAGACCGGTTCCCTCGACCGCAACTTGTTGCATAGATGGCTTGCGGGTGCCAGTTTCTCTCACTTTAGTTGGATCGGATTCGACAAAGGCGGTCCTTGAGAAGGTTGAAAAGCAACTAGTGTATCACCATTGTGGTTTTTGCGTAGATGAGAATTGTTCTTGCTAGATACCCATAGCAGGCACATAAAACATGCAACAACAATTAGAGGACGTCTAACTTGTTTTTGCAGGGTATGTTGTGATGTGATATGGCCAATTACATGATGTGATATATGTGATGTATGAGATGATCATGTGATGTATAGATTATCACGTCTTGCATGTCGATGAGTACGGCAACCGGCAGGAGCCATAGGGTTGTCTTTAATTATTGTATGACCTGCGTGTCAATCATTAAGCGCTATGTAATGCTTTACTTTATTGCTAAACGGTAGCAATAGTAGTAGAAGCATGTTGGGCGCGACAACCCCGATGGCAACACGTTGATGGAGATCAAGATGATGGAGATCATGGTGTCTTGCCGGTGACGATGGAGATCATGCCGGTGCTTTCAAGATGGAGATCTAAAGCACAAGTTCATGGCCATATCATGTCACTTATGAATTGCATGTGATGTTAATCCTTTTATGTACCTTGTTTTTCTTAGTACGACGGTAGCATTATAAGGTGATCCCTCACTTAAATTTCAAGATAAATTGTGTTCTCCCCGAGTGTGCACCGTTGCGAAAGTTCGTCGTGTTGAGACACCACGTGATGATCGGGTGTGATAGACTCTACGTTCACATACAACGGGTGCAAGCCAGTGTTGCACGTGCAGAACACTCAGGTTAAACTTGACGAGCCTAGCATGTACATGGCCTCGAAACACAAGAGTTCGAAAGTTCGAACATGAGTCATATAGTAGATATGATCAACATGATGATGTTCACCATTGTAACCACCTCAACTCACGTGATGATCGGACTTGAGTTTGTGAATTTGGATCATGTGACACTCAGATGACCTAAGGGATGTCAATTTGAGTGGGAGCTTTAGTAATTTGATTAACTAAACTCATTATCTTGAACAATAGTCTAAATAAACTTTGCATATTTATGTTGTAGATCAATGGCTCGCGCAGTAGCACCCCTGAATTTTAATGCGTTCCTAGAGAAAGCTAAGTTGAAAGATGATGGAAGTAACTTTGTTGACTGGGCCCGTAATCTAAGGATTATCCTCACGACTTCCCAGAAATCATATGTCCTTGATGCACTGCTTGGTGACCAACCAGAAGATATGACCTCCGAAGACGTTAAGAACGTTTGGGAGGCACGTACTAGAGACTATTCAATAGTTTAGTGTGGAATACTGTATGGCTTAGAACCGGGACTTCAAAGACGTTTTGACCTTCATGGAGCATATGAGATGTTCCAAGAGTTGAAGTTTATCTTTCAGAAGAATGCCCGGATCGAGAGGTATGAAACCTTCGATAAGTTCTATGCTTGCAAGATGGAGGAGAACGGGTCTATTAGTGAACATATACTCAGAATGTCTGGGTATTCAGCTCGTCTAGCGGAGTTGGGAATTGCCCTTCTGCCAGAGGCAATCACTGACAGAGTTCTTCAATCACTTCCACCTAGTTACAAGAGCTTTGTGATGAACTATAACATGCACGGGATGAACAAGTCAGTCGCCGAGCTGTTTGCGATGCTAAAAGTCGCTGAGTCTGAAATCCAGAAAGAACATCAAGTGTTGATGGTCAATAAAACCACTAGTTTCAAGAAAAATGGCAAGGTCAAGGGCAAGGGCAAGAAGGGTAAAACCAAGAAGGATGGCAAAGCAGTTGCTACTCCTGTAAAGAAGCCCAAGCATGGACCCAAGACAGAAACTAAGTGCTTTCATTGCAAGGGAACTGGTCACTGGAAGCGGAACTGCCCCAAGTACCTGGCTGACAAGAAGGAGGCCAACCACAAACAAGGTATATATGATATACATGTTATTGATGTGTACCTTACTAGCTCTCGTAGTAGTCCCTGGGTATTTGATACCGGTCCGGTTGCTAACATTTGCAACTCAAAGCAGGAACTACGGAATAAACGAAGGCTGGCAAAGGATGAAGTGACGATGCGCGTGGGAAATGGTTCCAAGGTTGATGTGATCGCTGTCGGCACGCTCTCTCTTCGATTACCATCAGGATTAGTGATGAACCTGAATAATTGTTATTTAGTGCCTGCGTTATGTTGGAAATATGCCCTAGAGGCAATAATAAATTAGTTATTATCATATTTCCTTGTTCATGATAATCGTTTATTATCCATGCTATAATTGTATTAACCGTTTATTGATTGGAGACTTAGATGCATGTGTGGATACATAGACAAAACCATGTCCCTAGTATGCCTCTAATGGACTAGCTCGTTGATCAAAGATGGTTAAGGTTTCCTAGCCATGGACATGAGATGTCATTTGATAACGGGATCACATCATTAGGAGAATGATGTGATGGACAAGACCCAAACTACAAATGTACCATATGATCGTGTCAGTTTATTGCTACTGTTTTCTGCTTGTCAAGTATATGTTCCTATGCCCATGAGATCATGCAACTCACGGACATCGGAAGAGTGCCTTGTGTGTATCAAACGTTGCAATGTAACTGGGTGACTATAAAGGTGCTCTACAAGTATCTCCGAGGGTGTCTGTTGAGTTGGCATGGATCAAGACTGGGATTTGTTACTCCGTGTGACGGAGAGGTATCTCAGGGCCCACTCGGTAATACAACATCACAACAAGCCTTGCAAGCAATGTGACTAAGTGTTAGTCACGGGATCTTGTATTACGGAACGAGTAAAGAGACTTTCCGGTAACGAGGTTGAACTAGATATGGAGATACTGACGATCGAATCTCGGGCAAGTAACATACCGAAGAACAAAGGGAACATCATACTGGATTAACTGAATCCTTGACATAGAGGTTCGACCGATAAAGATCTTCGTAGAATATGTAGGAACCAATATGGGCATCCAGGTCCGGCTATTGGTTATTGGCCGTAGAGGTGTCTCGGTCATGTCTACATAGTTCTTGAACCCACAGGGTATGCACACTTAAGGTTCGGTGACGTTTCGGTAGTATAGAGTTATGTATGGTGGTGCCGAAGGTTGTTTGGAGTCCCGGATGAGATCTCGTACGTCACGAGGAGCTCTAGAATGGTCCGGAGGTAAAGATTCATATATAGGAAGTCCCATTTTGGTCGCCGGAAAAGTTCCGGGCTTATCGGTAGTGTACCGGGAGTGCCGGTAGTATACCGGGAGACCTCCGGGAGGGGTATTTCGACCCAAGAGGCTTCATGGGATGTGGGAAAGTAATAACCAGACCTTAGTGGGCTGGTGTAACAACCACAATAGGCCCATAAGTCTGGAAGAAAGAAACCCAAAGGGAAAAGGTGGAAAAAAGGCAAAAAAGGAGGAATCCTAGTCCTACTAGGAGTGGAGGAGGAGAGTCCTCCTCCACCTCCCACTTCGGCCGAAGCCTCCAAGGCTTGGAGGCAAGGCTGCCTCTCCTCCTCCCTCCCTCCTATATATACTAGTGGATTTCTAGTGTTTTTGCACTAGTTTTTCCAGCCACGTGCAACCCTAATCTCTAGTGCATAGTTTCTCCTCTAGATTGGATTTCTGCAGTGCTTAGGCGAAGCCCTGCCGGAATTGCTCCACCACCATCACCGGAGCGCCATCAGGCTGCCGGAGAACTCTTCTTCCTCTCCACTCCCTCTTGATGGATCAAGACGGTGGAGATCGTCATCAAGCTGTACGTGTGCTGAACGCAGAGGTGTCGTCCGTTCGGTACTAGATCGGAAGGATCATGATCAAGTTCGTGGGACGGATCATGATCAAGTTCGTGGGACGGATCGCGGGACAGATCGTGATTGGATCGCGGGATGCACGGCAATTTGGATCGCGGGATGCACGACAATTTGGATCGCGAAGACGTTCGACTACACCAACCGCGTTTCTTAACGCTTCCCGCTTAGCGATCTACAAGGGTATGTAGATCCACTCTCCCTCTCATAGATGCTCATCACCATGGATAGATCTGCGTGTGCGTAGGAATTTTTTTCCCATGCAACGTTCCCCAACACGTTAAGCATGAACATTATATCTGGATATGTTTATTGCGAGACGGTTACTCATTTAAATCAGAGAATAAAGGTTGTTCTATTTATACGAGTAATATCTTTTATGGTTATGCACCTAATGTTAGGGGTTTATTCATATTGAATCTTGATAGTAATGACACACATGTTCATAACATTGATGCCAAAAGATGTAGAGTTGATAATAATAGTACCACTTTCTTGTGGCACTGCCGTTTAGGTCATATTGGTGTAAAACGCATGAGGAAGCTCCATGCTGATGGACTTTTGGAGTCACTTGATTTTGAATCACTTGACACATGTGAAAGATGCCTCATGGGGAAGATGACTAAAACGCCGTTCTCTGGAACAATGGAACGGGCGAGTGACTTATTGGAAATCATACATACTGATGTGTGCGGTCCAATGAATGTTATAGCGCATTGTGGATATCGTTATTTTCTCACCTTCACTGATGACTTAAGTAGATATGGGTATATTACTTAATGAAACACAAGTCTGAAATGTTTGAAAAGTTCAAGCAATTTCAGAGTGAAGTTGAGAATCATCGTAACAAGAAGATTAAATTCCTACGATCTGATCGAGGAGGTGAATATCTGAGTTATGAGTTTGGCAGTCACTTAAGACAATGTGGAATTCTTTCACAGTTAACACCGCCCGAAACACCACAGCGTAATGGTGTGTCCGAACGTCGTAGTCGAACCTTATTAGATATGGTGCGTTCTATGATGTCTCTTGCTGATTTGCCACTATCGTTTTGGGTTTATGCATTAGAGACAACTGCATTCACTTTAAATAGGGCACCATCAAAATCCGTTGAGACGACGCCATATGAACTAGGGTTTGGCAAGAAGCCAAAGTTGTTGTTTCTTAAAGTTTGGGGATGTGATGCTTATGTCAAAAGGCTTCAGCCTGAAAAGCTAGAACCCAAAGCGGAGAAATGCGTCTTCATAGGATACCCGAAAGAGACAGTCGGGTATACCTTCTATCTCAGATCCGATGGCAAAGTGTTTGTCGCTAAGAACGGAACATTTCTTGAGAAAGAGTTTCTCTCGAAAGAATTGAGTGGTAGGAAAATAGAGCTTGATGAGGTTATTGAACCTTTACTTCAACCAGAAAGTAGCGTAGTGTAGAAAGATGTTTCTGTGGAAACTACGACGGTAGAAGAGGAAGTTAATGATGATGATCATGAAGCTTCGGATCAAGCTACTATTGAACCTCGTAGGTCGACAAGGCCGCATACTACTCCTGAGTGGTATGGCAACCCTATCTTGGAGGTCATGTTGTTGGACAACAATGAACCTACGAGCTATGGAGGAGCAGTGATGGGCCCGAATTCCGAGAAATGGTTAGAGGCCATGAAATACGAGATGGGATCCATGTATGAAAACAAAGTATGGACTTTGGAAGTATTACCTGAAGGGCGAAAGGCCATTCAGAACAAATGGATCTTTAAGAAGAAGACGGACGCAGACGGTAATGTCACCGTCTATAAAGCTCGACTTGTGGCAAAGGGTTTTTCACAAGTTCAAGGAGTTGACTACGATGAGACTTTCTCACCCGTAGCGATGCTTAAGTCTGTTAGAATCATGTTGGCAATAGCTGCTTATTTCGACTACGAAATTTGGCAGATGGATGTCAAAACAGCGTTCCTCAACGGTTTCCTTGAGGAAGAGTTGTATATGATGCAACCAGAAGGTTTTGTCGATCCAGAGAATGCTGACAAAGTTTGCAAACTCCAGCGATCCATTTATGGACTGGTGCAAGCATCTCGGAGTTGGAATAAGCGCTTCGATGAGGTGATCAAAGCGTTTGGGTTTATACAAGTTTATGGAGAAGCTTGTATTTACAAGAAAGTGAGTGGGAGCTCTATAGCATTTCTAATATTATATGTGGATGACATATTGCTGATTGGAAACAGTATAGAAATACTGGAAAGCGTGAAGGAATATTTGAACAAGAGTTTTTCAATGAAGGACCTAGGAGAAGCTGCTTTCATATTAGGCATTAAGATCTATAAAGATAGATCGAAACGCTTAATAGCACTTTCACAGAGCACATACCTTGATAAAGTTTTGAAGAAGTTCAAAATGGATCAGTCCAAGAAGGGGTTCTTGCATGTGTTACAAGGTGTGAAGTTGAGTAAGAATAAATGCCCGGTGACTGCAGAAGATAGAGAAAAGATGAGTGTTATCCCGTATGCTTCAGCCATAGGCTCTATCATGTATGCAATGTTGTGCACAAGACCCAATGTCAGCCTTGCCATAAGTATGGCCGGAAGGTTTCAAAGTGATCCTAGAATGGAGCACTAGCAAGCGGTCAAGAATATCCTTAAGTACCTAAAAATGACTAAGGAAATGTTTCTCGTTTATGAAGGTGATGAAGAGCTCGTCGTAAAGGGTTACGTTGATGCAAGCTTTGACACTAATCCGGACGACTCTAAGTCGCAAACGGATACGTATTTATTCTCAACGGGGGAGCGGTAAGCTGGTGCAGTTCCAAGCAAAGCGTGGTAGTCGATTCTACGTGAGAAACGGTGTACATCGCAGCCTCGGAGGCGGCGAAGGAAGATGTCTGGATGAAGCAGTTCATGACAGATCTTGGAGTAGTGCCTAGTGCACCGAATCCAATGAACATGTTCTGTGACAACACTGGTGCCATTGCTCTGGCCTAGGAACCAAGGTTTCACAAGAGGACCAGACACATAAAGCGACGCTTCAACTCCATCCGCGATTACATCGAGGAGAAAGACATAAATATTTGCAAAGTGCACACGGATCTGAATGTTGTAGACCCGTTGACTAAACCTCTTCCAAGGGCTAAACATGATCAACACCAGAACTGCATGGGTGTTCGATTCATTACAATGTAAATCACATAGTGATGTGAACTAGATTATTGACTCTAGTGCAAGTGGGAGACTGTTGGAAATATGCCCTAGAGGCAATAAATAAAGTGTTTATTATTGTATTTCCTTGTTCATGATAATCGTGTATTATCCATGCTATAATTGTATTAATTGGAAACACATTACATGTGTGGGTAAATAAACAACACTCTGTCCCTAGTATGACTCTAGTGAACTAGCTCGTTGATCAAAGATGATCAAGGTTTCCTAGCCATTGACATGTGATGTCATTTGATAACGAGATCACATCGTTAGGAGAATGATGTGATGGACAAGACCCAAACTACAAACATAGCATATGATCATGTCAGTTTATTGCTACTGTTTTCTGCATGTCAAGTATATGTTCCTATGAGCATGAGATCATGCAACCCACATACCAAAGGAGTGCCTTGTGTGTATCAAACATCGGAACGTAACTGGATGACTATAAAGATGCTCTACAGGTATCTCCGACGGTGTCTGTTGAGTTGGCATGGATCAAGACTGGGATTTGTTACTCCGTGTGACGGAGAGGTATCTCAGGGCCCACTCGGTAATGCAACATCACAACAAGCCTTGCAAGCAATGTGACTAAGTGTTAGCCACGAGATCTTGTATTGCAGAAGGAGTAAAGAGACTTGCCGGTAACAAGGTTGAACTAGGTATGGAGATACCGACGATCGAATCTCAGGCAAGTAACATACCGAAGAACAAAGGGAACGTTGTACGGGATTAACTGAATCCCTGACATAGAGGTTCGACCGATAAAGATCTTCGTAGAGTATGTAGGAACCAATATGGTCATCCAGGTCCCGCTATTGGTTATTGGCCGTAGAGGTGTCTCGGTCATGTCTACAAAGTTTTCGAACCGGCAGGGTCTGCACACTTAAGGTTTGGTGACATTTTCGTAGTATAGAGTTATGTATGGTGGTGACCGAAGGTTGTTTGGAGTCTTGGATGAGATCTCAGACGTTACGAGGAGCTCCAGAATGGTCCGGAGGTAAAGATTCATATATATGAAGTCCTGTTTTGGTCGCCAGAAAAGTTCCGGGCTCATCGGTAGTGTACTGGGAGTGCCCGTAGTGTACCGGGAGGCCTCCGGGAGGGGTATTTCGACCCAAGAGGATTCATGGGCTGTGGGAGAGTGAATATCATCCCTTAGTGGGCTGGTGGAAACTCCCACACAAGGCCCATGTGGCTGGAGGAAAAAACCCAATAGGAAAAGGTGGAAAAAAGGGCAAAAAAGGAGCAATCCTAGTCCTATTAGGATTGGAGGAGGAGTCCTCCTCTCCTAGTAGGTTCGGCCGAACCAGCTAGGCTTGGAAGCCAAGGCTGCCTCCTCTCCTCCTCTCCTCCTATATATACTAGAGGGATTTGGGTTTTTGCACTACTTTTTATAGCCACGTGCTACCCGTTTCTCCAGTGCATAGTTTCTCCTCTAGATCGGATTTCTACAGTGCTTAGGCGAAGCCCTGCCAGAATTGCTCCACCACCATGGCCGGAGCGCCGTCACGCTGCCGGTGAACTCTTCCTCCTCTCCACTTCCTCTTGCTGGATCAAGACGATGGAGATCGTCATCAAGCTGCACGTGTACTGAACGCGAAGGTGCCGTCCGTTCGGCGCTAGATCGGAAGGATCATCATCAAGTTCGTGGGATGGATCGTGATCAAGTTCGTGGGACGGATCATGATTGGATCGCGGGATGGATCATGATTGGATCGCGGGACGGATCATGATTGGATCGCGGGACGCACAGCGATTTGGATCGCGAAGACATTCGACTACACCAACTGCGTTTCTTAACGCTTCCCGCTTAGCGATCTACAAGGGTACGTAGATCCACTCTCCCTCTCGTAGATGCTCATCACCATGGATAGATCTGCGTGTGCATAGGAATTTTTTTCCCATGCAACGTTCCCCAACAAGTTAATCTCACTTAGAGACCCTGAGCCGCTAAAAGAAATTGACAGTCAATCTCGATAGAGACCCTGTACTGCTAAGGAGTTTTAATTAGCGAGTCAACCCAGCACAACCGGCACATGAGTTATTAAAAAAGCAAGTCAGCAAAAATATATCATCTTTGGGTTGCGCTGTTCTAAGCTGCCCTCCTAACAATGCGGGAAATATTCTATTCTCACAGGTTGGTTATCTACCAAGAGCCGCCACGACATCTGGTATGAGTTGAAAGCACAAGGCAGATGTAATATATTAAAGCTGGACGATTTCATATGTGCACGATGGCACAGTTCAGGCAAGACAAAGATTACTACAAGCCTATTACAATGCTCTCCACGGAGCTCAAAAGTAATGACTCAAAGTTTTTTACATCACCCTATGGCGGGTCATAAGGCCAGATTATACACGGCGTTACCAAGTTCATCAGCTGGATGGTGGGTCACCCTGCGGTGGATCTTCGACCTTCATGATCTGGAGATTGTCCACATCCCAATTGTAGTTGGTTAAAGCCTAAAAGTTTGCCTCTTCAAAGAGGGGGGGCGAGTTAAGATCAGGAGCAAACAGGTGCTTACGGCGTGCAGGAGTTAAGCCCTTGGCCTCAAAGCTTGGGCCGCGTACTCTCTAGTTCTCGGCATTGTAAGCCGCCTGGTATGTTGACATGTCCACTTCTTCTGCTAAAACTAATGCAAGGACTCTGGAAGCCTTCATGCAACGAGCATAGTCAGCCTCCGTGAACTCTGAGTCATCATCCTTCTTTGATGGAAACCCATCCATCATCTCTTTAGGAGTCAACTCTGGGGCGAAAGCTAAAGCCCGACTGATGGCTGCGATGGCTCCTTTTCTGGCGGCTGATTTCTTGAGCTCCTGGATTTGTTTCGGCAGGGTGGATAGCACTTCAGTGACTCCCTTCACAGTCTTGGGGATACTATCTTTATGGAGCATTTCCTTGATTGTGTAGAGAGCTCCGCAATATAGTTGCTCTGTTAAGGTGTAGACGGCTTTTAGTGGCAGCAAGCTATCAGCAGCAAGTTGACGGCTCCTTGGACCTACATAAGATGGGTTTTCGGCTATAAGTCGCCAATATAAGTATTCACACAAGAGTATTGGCTAAGTATTTAGTACTTACCAAAGATGGCGGCAGACATCTTCGCAATATGGTGCTTCAAGGCATGTAGCTCATCAGACACAACCATGAGCCGCTGGTCAGCATCGTCTGCTCGTTGGGCCAGGGCGGTTTGTTCCGTCTCAGCAGATTTTTTGAAGGCGGCGAAGTCAGCTTTAACTTTTGTAAGTTCTACGGCGGTAAGCCGGCACCTCTCATCTGCTTCGCTACGGGCGGCTTGTTGGGTCGCCAGATTGCTCCTTAAGCCGGTCAATTCAGACTCGGCCTCGTTTAAAGCTTCCTGTGAAATAAAAAACAAAATGAGGGCTAAGTTTCCATGATAGCATATTACTAGATGATGAAAATTAAGACAATATAATGCAAGTTTCAAGCAGATTGCAAGCAATATGCTCGATACTTGGGTGCTAATGTCTATTTGTTCTACAAGGCTACAATGAAGTTCCGACTCATCTTCATCAAGTTAAGCCGGCACTTGGGGGGCTACATATGGCTCTTTCATCTATCTACAATGAAGTTCCGGCTCATTCTCATGAAGTTAAGCCGACCCTTGGGGGCTACAGATGGCTCTTTGATCTATCTACAACGAAGTTCCGGCTCATCTTTCATCAAGATTAAGCCGGCCCTTGGGGGCTACAAACGACTCTTTGATCAACTACTTACACACTAAAGCATCGGCTCAATATTTATAGCCGATAAATGAGGGCTACAGGCTAAGTGTTTCTACTTATAACAAGACTCAAAGACCCGGTTTACCATTAGCGAATGCTAAACTAGCTCTTGGGGGCTACGTAAGGGTATAAGGAAAAGAGAGCAAGAGTACCTCATATTTTTTCTTCATCAAGCTAACAAGCTTGAGCTCCATGTTCCGGCTTGTGGAGAGGCGGTTCAGGTAACCAGCGTGAAGCTCATCAGCGGTTAACTTGTCTAGCGCAAGGAGCTCAAAATCCAAATCTCAGAGGCTTCAGTCTTCTAAGTGTGCTTTTTCAACACATAAGGTTGAGGAGTGTGAAAGCCGGCACAAGTAATGATGAAGTCCGTCGTAACCAAATCGTTAACAGCCGGTGAAGGGCTCGGCGGCTTGGAATTGGTCCTCGGAGGACTCTCAGGAATCATGTCATGGGACACCGGCTCAGCGGAGTGACGAGCATCTTCAGACACATCCTTGGAGGTGGCAGAGGGATCAGCGTGCGTTGCAGGAGAGTCCGGCTTGGCAAGCTCCGGTTCTCGAGCCTTGGGATCAGAGTTAGACCCGTCGATCTTCCTTCGTTTCACTTGAGCCGTGGAAAACATAGAAGGTCATTGTTTAAACTTTACGGCTAACAAAGGATGGTATGCAAGCATGAAAGGCATGTACTCTGGATTGATCTTCAGAGGCGGTAGAGCAGTTGCCATAGAGTCGCCCGATGAAGGGGGTATTTCCTGAAAATAGTTAAGGCAATATAAGACGGGGTCAAATTATAAAGGCAAGATTAACAAAATTAAGCCAAGTGAAACAAATACCTCAGCTGGCCGTTTCCGTTGAACCGGAGAATGAGATAACCCGGCCATAAGGTCTTCAGAGCCGGTGCTCCAGGTCTGGCGTCGGGAGAGTTGTTGTTGCTTTTTCAAAAAGAAAGTTGGGGTCTAAGTAAGCAAGAGGATGAGAAATTGGGACCTTTCGAACGACCCGCCGTATCTTCTGTGGTGCAAGATGTCCTGAGTCAGATGAAACATAAGTTACCTCAGGAACGTTGGCGTGGCTTGTCTCCGTTCATCCTGAGAATTATTATTGTAAATAAGGTGCATGAAGAGACGGACAAGAGAGTCAAGTTCTACCTCTGAGTCGTCAGATTCAGGCTTCTCTTGAGGTGCGGTTTTCTTCTTCTGGCCATCGGTTTTCTCCTTTGATTTCTTTGGAGGAGGAACGCACTTCTTTTTCCAGAAACCAGAATTGTCCTGAAAGTAAAAGCCGTCGAAAGAGGTCAAAAGATGGCAAAATATATATGGATAGCTAGCGCAGAAGAAAGGAGGTCGAGAGTCGCCCTTACGTCTAGGGCCGGGTTTGCGGCACAAAAAGGTGCTAACTCGGTGGCGCGGCAAGATCCCGAAGACTCATGAACAAAGCTTTTGATGGCGACCACGATGTTATCTTCTGACAACATGGTAGGATTGAGGCGGAGGGGGTCATTAGCATCACCCGTATACTCGCACATGACACAGCTTCGCCGTCTCAGAGGCATGACTCTCCAAGAAATCCAGCAGCGGGTCAGATCAATCCCCGTCAGACCATTGGCCATAAGGGCTTTAATTTTTGCGTGAGCCGGAGCGACGGTTGCATGATTGGTACCTGCGTGAAGCAAAGTGAGGGGAGATGGCGGTCATGGTCAAAGTAAGGAAAGAGCATTACGTCAATGGATGTGACATATGTCTTGAATTCTCAGAACTTTTCCAGTTATACCACATGGACTCTATCGACAAAACTCTCATCAGTTGCTATTGTCTATAAGTGATTTATATCTTTAATAATTTAAGTCTCTAGCTAAGATATCATTCATTGGCTTATCCTCACTATATATGTTCTTTTCTACGCTATTATGCAGATTGAAGATGTGGGAATTGAAACAAGAGGGAATCGATGACATTGGGTTCATCGACCCAAGTATCGTTAATGGTCATGTGGTAAAACATTATGCCAAGGACATAGAAGATCTCTTGGAAAAATTTGTAGAGGCACTAATGAACACCAAATCTACTATAATATTTCCTTACAACATGGGATGAGTGTTTACTTTCTTGTGTATACTATAAATTCTATTTTTGCTTACCAGCTCGCTGTCAAGTGTAGTTGATGAGTTATATGCATGCCTGCTTAATTATATAAACTTCTGCGCAGAGACCACTATATCCTCCTAAATATTATCCTCGCGGATGGACTTGTTCAAGTGTACGACTCACTAGATACACTAGAACAATCATACGTGGACTTGTATTTTATGATAGAACGGTAATTTCAATCTTTATCGACCTCGCTTTCTTTCATTATTTCCTGGTATCAAAAGTAATTATAATAACTCTTTCGTTCTTTTTTTTGCCGCGTAGTGTTTGAAAAAAGATGATAGAAAAAACCATCATGGTCGTGAATGGAAACCGAAGCTGAAGTGGAAAAAGATGCAGGTAATTAAGTAATACTACTATGTCCGCGCATCTCTTTCATTCTAGTTTCAATACCATTATCATGCTTGATTATTAATTATCTTATTGAATTCTATTATTTTGCAAAGTTCGCGAAGCAGCCACAGGGGACAAATTTATGTGGATACTTCCTCTACGAGAACATTCGCATTCAGACTGAAGGCCGTATATGTCACAGAGGAGCACGTGAAAGACAACTCCAGGTTTGTCAGATGATGTCGAAGCTCTCACCCCAAAAACGCTTTGTAGCACTTCAAGAGGAATTTGCGGCATTTCTTTTTCAACATGTTATTGATGTAAACGGGGAGCACTATTACTTACCGCCGCCTCAATAATGTCAGCAAATTAGTAGTAGAAAACTAGAATTTCATCCGGAGCACTAGCTAGCTAGTCCCGGCCGGGTTTTGGGCCTTAAGTTATAAGTCCAGAATATATATGGATGTCTAATTCCATTTGTATGTAGACTGTGTATTAGATATTCTATATTATATTACATATATGTATATATATGCATCAACTTGTGTAATTAATGTTTACAATATGTAGCACCGTAAAATAAATTTGAAATGAATGGAAAACACAATAAATAGAGAGGAAAACTAAAACCTAATTAAAAGCGAAAAAAACAAAACACTTAGTACCGGTTGGTATCACCAACCGGTACTAAAGGTCCTCCACCACCAGCCCACGCAGTCAGCCACGTGGTGGGCCTTTAGTACCGGTCCGTGGTCCAACCGGTACTAAAGGTCTGGACCTTTAGTCCCGACCCTTTAGTACCGGTTGGGGAACTGGTACTAAACGTACATCCCAACCGGGACTATTGATCGACATTCTACTAGTGTAACACCGGTTCACAAGTAACTAGGGCGGCTAGAGTGGAACAAAACACCAAGCAAAAGGCCAAGCCTTCCACCCTTTACCAAGTGTATAAGTGCATTAAATTAAATAGCAATAATATTGTGATAACAAAAGAGTGTCCATGTTGTCACATGGAAGCAATTGCACCTGCAACTAGAAACGCTATAAGAAGGGCTGAGCAAGCGGTAACATAGCCAAACAACGGTTTGCTGGGAAGGTGGAGGGTTAGAGGCTTTTCATGGTAATGTTGAGAGGCTTGACAAACAAGTGATAGGTAGCGTGATATAGCGATAGAAAACGAGACATCTAGCATGGCAATGATAGTAATGGTATCCAAGAAAATGTGTCATCTTGCCTGAGATCCCGCTCGGAAGAAGATCGAGTCCATGAAAAAGACGAACCAACGTAGTCGAATGAATCCTCACACTCCGAACGCTTTCGGAACTCTATCGAGAATAAGCAATCCGGAAGCAACAATCAACACAAGATACACCAAAACATATGCAAGACACGATGCGCAAACAAATATGATGCATGTCCGGTTTAATATTCAGGGCATGGCATGGCATGGCAAGAACAACAGACAACTACTACACATTAAGTGAAGTTCTATATGCAACGAGTTGCATATTGACGAAACTCCACGTTCAAATTATTTAGTTCCCTCCCGTTTAGGTACTCTTCAATATTAAATGTTGTTTAACATGGCAAATGGTGAAGCACATACAACTACAACATCTAGGCATTTTAAATGAGGCCGAAAGAAATATATAACATTTCCGAAACAACCCCATATGCATATTATGATTTTGGTCCAGATCTGAAATATCATATTTTATATTTGTTAAACAACAGAATAAATCATGTCACGTAAATCTGCACGTCATTCTAGTCGATTTACATATATAGAACGTCTCAAACGGAGCTATGGTCTAAAAGATATGACACACACAAGATGAACATGACATGAATGCAAAATACATGAAAATGACAACCACAAGCACTTCAAAACAAGGATGCAACATGATAATATGAAACTACATGACATTTTAAGCAAGTTTCATATATGGCATGACCAAAACGGAGCTACGGTTCAACCACAATCACCAAAACAAGTTTTAGTTCAAATCTGCCCAAAACAGTAACATGACATTTTGTACACATGAAAACAACAAGCTACAAGATCCTAAAATGCACAAACTAAGCATGGGGCAGTAGCATATAACACATACTTCATTTCATCTTCACATATCATACTCAAAATATGCATGGATCACATGGTAGGAAGCTCATAACCTTACTAATTGAAAACAGTTTCAGACTTGGTGAAAATAACAGTTTTTGACAGTGCAGTTTTTTATCACGAAGGCATATTGACAGCAGTGAAACTATATGCTACAGGACATATTATGGAATTAAACTTAACAGCATACTAAAGAACATTATCAACTACAAATAACTCCATTACACCTGTGCCAAAGGGGTTCTAGATCACTAGCAAAACATATTGCAATACAGCAACAAAATGTTACAGATTCCCGACTTAGAAATATTTTAGCATCTCGAAACAACATAATTTTTATAGCATGATGGTAACAAGAAAACAACACCTAAACATGGATTTCTATAG
This sequence comes from Hordeum marinum, assembly GCA_022496015.1. NCBI lineage: Eukaryota > Viridiplantae > Streptophyta > Magnoliopsida > Poales > Poaceae > Hordeum > Hordeum marinum. The sequence continues at coordinate 474,149,985 of CM039676.1, forward strand.
CACCCAAAATGACCAGGGCCTAGCACACATGTCAAGGAGCATATCTCATGTTCAACAACAATTCATATCATGCATGGATTAAATCACACGAAAATAGCAAAAGAGCATCATAGCAAAAATGCCATGCACACAACTTGCTCAAATGACAAAGCAAAGTGCACAGATGAATTCTATGGATTTTTATCTACCCCGAAAACATATATAATATGTGGGTTTCATATTAACAAAATGACACAACAATAATGCGGGATTAGGACCTAAACCGCTTTAGCAAGTTATTTATACAAATAAAATACAAACATCACATTACATATTTTTATTATGAATGAAAATGTGATACTATCAATATGCACATTTACATATAGAGTTTGAATAATTCGGATCCATGATATATATGCGCAATACAAAATATGACATATATGTAAAATAACGAAAACGACATGTTAAACATTTTTATCATTTGCAAAAACGGGCTATAAATATTCTACACAAAATTCTACACATTTCACATATTAAAAATATTTTGATACGGTGCATGGTTAATTAGTTATGAGCATTTTAAAAACATGGGTTTTTCGGTAATTCTAAAATTCACAGGTTAATTGGATAAATTCGCAGGATAGGAAAAAAAATCAGCACGGGCCGAAGCCACAACACATTGGGCCAACGGAGCAGGCACAACACACTATAAGACGCTCAGCGGCACGGGATTGCTGATGCTCACCAGGCCTCATGGGCCGGATTTGGAGGGGCTGTTGGGCCTTGGCGGCGCTGGGAGGCCGGCCCACAACGCGGCTGGAGGTGGGTCAACGCGAGCGAGCAGCGCGTCTTCCTCCCGCTCGGCCCCGAGCGAGGACGAGACACGGCGGCGACGAAGGTCTCCGGCAGGCAGCAGGATAGCGCTCCGGCGAGGCCGAGGCCGGGGATGGACGGATCCAGCCAGGATCCTCCAGATCCGGGCAGCGGCGTCCCATTTCCGGCAGAAGCGGCAGGGTTCGGGCGGCCATGGCGGGGTTGGAGCTGGGTGTTGCGGGTGAGGGGCGAGGGGCGGGGCGACAGGGCTGGCCGGCGGCGAGGTCCTCCGGCGACCGGGGCTCGCCGGAGTCGACCGGGGCAGCGAGGCAGCGGGGCTAGGCACGGGGTTCGGCACAGGGGAGCTCAGGCGGCCATGCGCGAGCTCGCGGCGGCGGCGAGCGCGTCTTGGCCCAGATGGGCTCGGCGGGCCCCGATCTGGGATCACGGGCCCGACGGCTGGGAGGAGGGAGGCTGCGGTGGGAGGCTGGAGGCTGGCGGCGGTGCAGAAAACGAGGCGGGATTAGGTTAGGTTTTCCTCCAAATTAGGCAGGGGTGTCTATTTATAGGTTTAGGGGTTAGGGTTGACAGTTTTTGTCCGTTTTTGGATCGTTCGATCTCGATCGGAAGGCCCGGAAGCGGAGGGGGGGCTAGGTGGCCTGCAGGGCTGTGTAGATGGGCTAGGTGGGGATGAAAGGGAAGTTGTGGCCCGTGACACGAGGGTTTTAAAATACCGAATACGTCCGATAATAAACGGATGACCGCACTGCAACGACTGACCGATGGGGTATCAAAGGAACTCGAAATGCGACGAAATTTGACAGACGATCTACCTACCATATAATAAGACCACACGCCAACTTTCAACCCAATCCGAGAATAGTTTAACGGCACTTTTAAAAAAATATTCTTATAATGCCGCGGGCATGTGTGTGTGTGGTTGGACTTGAAACGGGCAACAGCAAGAATGAAGAGAACCGACGACTACGAACGGATGCAAGTTTTCGAAAACGAGTGAGGATGCTATGCAGATGATGCGAATGATGCAATGATGAATGCGACAACAAGACGAAACACAAACGAGAACATAAATAAAAGGGGAATCTTCTGGAGCGTCGGTCCCGGGCTGTTACAGGGCGGCTGAAGAAATCTAAGTTCTATAAAGCTAAGTCGCCCGAGCGGTTTAGGCGAGAGTCAGAAGTTCATTGGCGAGTTAAATTTGCAAGGAAACAAAGCAAATGTTACTAAGTGTGGAAAACATGTTTCACAGGTTATCTATGTAATTATGGATCTACAAAACAGAGAAAAAGGTGGGTTTATTCTAAACCTAAACGACGAACAGAAGAACTAGCAAAGTTTGAAGGCAGTAAAAGGGGCAACTACAGATCTGTGTTGTGCTATCATTGACGTCCTACGATCTACCGCAATGGAAAAGGGGGCATTATCAAGTTCACTGATCTACATATTATCTGACATTGCGAAGAGCTCGTGTTCTAGCGGGCGGAGGAACACCATGAATACCCTACCGAAAGCTACATATCTAGGGGTGGAGAAGAACTTACCGGAATGACGCGACGGGCGCGGGCGGTGGTCTGGTCCGATCAGGTTGATGCAGCGGCCTGGGTTGACGACGAAGTGGAAGCCTCACCGGAGCAAGGAGACTCTGGAGCGACGGTGTCGGGAGGAAGAAGAAGAGGCGCAAGCGGAGGAAGAAATGAAGACCTCCCTTCGTGGTCCTATTTAACAGGCAAAAGGTGGAAACGGGCGTGAGAATCGAGGCGATAGAGGTTGATTGACCGAGACGGACGCCTCGATTTCCGGGCCATCAGTTTAATAGTGGAAAGATCTATTGTGGTCGTCAGGGAATCTTTTTGATATGTCCGGTATGACGTCACGGCGGGTTATTTTATCTTACTTTCAGGTGATAATGAGCGAGACTCGCCGCCAACTGAGATGGAAGGTTGAAATGAGCAAGCTCAAATCAACTTGGGGCCTAATCTTGGGGATATAACCCCGTGGTGAGACCCGCCCAGGTGGGGCCGGGTCATACCTGACGGCTCATAAGCCAGACCAAGGATGGGCCTGGAGACATAAGCCTGAATGTACGACGGCTTACCAAGATGGGCCAGGGTGAGTCCCAGACAAAGAAGGCGTGAAGATCCGAGAGGATAAGCCGCCCGAAGACGGCTTGCTCAGGAAGGCAAGGCGACATAGAGATAGAATCAGACACGCTGTAAGAGTCGGTCTCAGACTTGTGTAACCCGTGGTCTTGACCTCCTATATAAGGGCGAGACCCGGGGCGACTTAGACAGAAACCAACTAATCGAGAACTAGGTCAAGCGAATCCGCTCCTTTGTAATCGATACATCAATCAATACAACCCAAGCAGGACGTAGGCTTTTACCTCTTCTTGAGGGGCCAAACCTGGGTAAACTCGTGTCCTTCATCCCAACCAACCCCTTTGAGTCCATCACCTTAGCGATGGCCTCGAATCTAAGTCCTCAGACATCTGCCGTGACAAAACCACGACAGCAAGCGTGGTACAATTTGGGAAATTGGGTACTACCCGACCCCGAACCTGACAATTCGGGTACCCGATATTTCAGGCTTCAATTTTTTAGAAACATTTTGGGAGGCCTTTATGAAAACCCGAATAACCCGACCCAAAATTTAGGGTCAACCCGAACGCCCAGCGTGAGTTCATGTGTCTACAAGTTAGATCCTTCCGGTATATGTTTCTCTTCATCGGTGACTGTTGTTGTTCTGGTGCGTTGATCCTATGGGGCCTTAATACGATGAGTTTCCCGATTGTCTACTCCAACAAGGTTTTCCTGGCTCCGGTGATGGAAGGGCCGACATCGCGTCTTCTTTAGCTCGCTTCAGTGTTTGTAATCGTCGCTAGATGGTCTACGAACATGTATGTATTTTTTACTTCTAAAGTGCATTGTACTACCTTGATAATTGATAAATAGTCAGAAAGTTTTCTCGAAAAAATAAATCCATGAATGTTTTAAAATCTGTCAAAAGATTGTAATCATTTTTTTCGAGCAGGAGTTGCTGAGTCTTTGTAACGGTTTCTGTTCAGACGCCAAAAAAAAGGTAAATGTGAGACACTATTCCTAGCACTTTCCCTAAAAAAAGATAAAATAATTCTTGGCACTTCCACTTGCTTCTCCATCAAGATGCCGACGTCCGGCGCCAACCGCACCTTGCCGCACGGGGCGATGGCGCTGAAGATCCTCAGACCATCCGACCACCCTCCGACCACTTGGGCGTCTCAAATCGGTCTCAAACAACCGGACGGACGTTCCGGACATTGATAGGTGAAAAAAAGAATTCAACCCATCCGGGCACCTCAAACTGGCCACAGAAGCCGGGGTTGACATGCATCCCTCATATTCAATCCATATCTGGGGCGGATATGAGGTGGCACGGAGGCGGCCGGGTGGCTCGATTTTTTTTGTCCTATCAGTGTTCGGGCCGTTCGTCCGATCGTTTGAGGGAGGTTTAAGGTGCTCGGCTGTAGGGGAAAATAATTCTATGAGACTGGGTCTCATGTTTCACCCCGTGAGACCCTCACCAGAAGATGCCACGTGTTTTCTCACCAATCTTAACACACTTCTTCCTCAATTCATTCTCTTTAGATCCTCGTAGTCTGTACTTTCTATTAGCTCTTACCGGTGATGCATCCGACGCTTTGTTCGTGGCGTGATGTTGTACGTGCGTTCGTGGTGGATGCCTGAGCTTGGTAGCCCCATTTTTTGACTCAATGCAAGGCTGCAGCTGTCGTTAGACGTCGCCAGGCAACATGATGTCGTGTATAGGTGGGGTGACCTCGACGGCATCAAATCACGGCAAGTTAGTGTGCATGAGCGGCACTGGGTGAACCGAAGGACAGCGTGGGGCATGACGTTGTGGATGCTCTCTAGCGAGTAATGTAGGACGAGCACACTCAGCGTGCATTCTCTCATGCACCATGTGTAGTACTCACTCTGGTCGTTCGGGTATTTTAGTTATTTCGATTTGGTTAGTTTGGTTTACGGATAATTCGGATACTTAAAAATGGAAACCGGATACCCTAAAAACCGGAAATATTCGAAGCACACATCAACTTTTGATATGACTAATTTGGATAGTACGGGTATTTAGGGTAGTAATGGGTATTTTAGATAGTATCGGTAACATGATAGTGTAATAATATGATGAATAATTTAGATAGTATGAATAATTCGAATAGTATGGATATTTCGGATTTTCTAGACTGAAACTCTAACCCAAAAACCGAATAGCCAAGAAATGATAACTGAACCCTAACCCGATACCCGAATTACCCGACGATTCAGGTAACTCGTTTCGGTTCGGGTTCGGGTAATGGGTTCGGGTACCCAAATGCCCAGGATGATGTAGTACTATCACAACTGTGATCTTTGCTGCTACTGAGAGCTCGGATGTCTTTACCATCATTGCTTTGTGAACTGGGGCTCACTTCACCTCCCCCAGCTAACATGGTTCTGTAGTCAATGATGTTTTAAGGAGGAGATCAACCATGGCGGCATGGTGCCAACTGCCCACAAGATATACATGGCTTGAAGAAGAAAGAGTACTTTAAGATTTGTGTAAACACATGGCATCTTTTGGAAAGGGTCTTACGGGATTGGAAAAAGAGACCCGGTCTCATATAATTTTTTTCCGGCTGTAGATGTTCTAAATATGAAAAGAAAAATTCAGTTCTCCAACGGTTGGATGCGTTGATGAATTAGTTGATTCATGCTTGATCGGTTCCGATTCTCAGTTTCAATGTATACATTTTTCTTTTTGATCTCGCAAAAATATAATTTTTAAATGAATGTATACATATCGGTACGACGTATAAGACTGTTGTTTCTATTCTGGCTAACCTATCGCTGTTGTCCTTGTTATTCGAATGACTGAAAAAAGGGCGTCAATCGTTTTTTTTCACTTGTGTCATTGTGAGACGTTGGATTTTCTTTGGACGGTAGATCACAGCCGCATGTTACGACGTGACTGCCTGAAGGCGTGTCGAGAGGGGCGAACACTATTCCTAGCACTTTCCTTTAAGAAAAAGAAAAAAATATTCCTGGCACTTTCACTTGGTCGCTGCTGCTTCTCCACCAAGATGCTGGCGGCCGGCGCCGACCGCACCTTGCCGCTCGGGGCGACGGCGCTGGAGATCCCCGCACCCTCGGACCGCCCGGCCTTCGTAACCTGCCCGTCCCACGGCAACGTCCCTCCGGCCGCCACCGCGGTCTACCTGCCGCCGGAGATGCTCAGGGAACCCCGGGCCAGAAGAATGAGGGCGTCCCTCAACTTCACCGCCGGCCCCGAGGCGGAGCAGCACGCGCGGCGCCTCGCGTACGCCTACATCACCCCGCCGGAGGCCCCCTGCCGCGCCGACCCGGGGCCCTTCATCCGCCGCGTCTTCCGCACTCTCGCCCTCGACCTGACGCAGAACTTCGAGCTCCTCCCGCCCGCCCGCCGCGCCGACGCGACCGTGAGGCTCCGCACGCCCGGCTTCCGTGAGGCGGCGCTGCGGCGCAGCCGTTCGCGCTCGACGGCGTCACCGTGAAGCTCCTCCGCGAGCAGGCCCCCGCCGTCCGGCGCGTCTCGAGCGACTGCATCGTGCACGCCGCCCTGCGCGACTACCCCGTGGAGCAGCGCACGCAGAAGGGGATCGAGAGCAACTGCTTCAGGTTCGGGTTTGTGCTGGAGATCGACCCGGCCTGCTTCGCGGCGCCGGACCTCGCCACCGTCGGCGTCGTCCTTGAACTGGAGGACCCTCGGGAGATCCCCCTCGGGGTCCGGATCGACTAGTGCGACGGCCGTGGCTCCGCCAACGTCGTCCCCGTCGAGATCGTCAGGGTTTGGCACCGCTCGCACTCCTACCACGCCAATGGACAGTACGTGCCTCTCTTCCAGGCTGCTTGATGGATCTCAACTTCTCAAACTCCCACAAGCTTGCTTCTTTTAATTAGAGCCATACAACCGGTTAGTTGTTCAGTTAATTAGACATGACTAATTGGTTCTTCAGGGAATGTGATGCATGTCTAGCACTATAGTTGGGCCTAATCTGTGATGGGAGCTACCTTAGCTGCGATCATGCACTACTTTGTTATGAAATCTGTGCTGATTGGGGAGAGGCAATTAACAGGGTTGGAACTTGAAACATATTGCAGCATGAAGCTATGTCCTTAGTTTTATGTAGGTCAGGTTCTTAATTAGAGCGTAGTTAGCTGCTACTATGTTTGTGTGTGGATGATGTTGATGTAGTGTGATGCAAGCTCAGTACTACTGTAGCTTGATTGGGGCTTAATCAGTGGTCGAAGCTACTGCTCCTTAACTGTAGTAATGCATAGTTTTGTTGTGAATGTTGAACTTGAAAAAGTTTGCAGGAGCAAGTCAATCCATATTTTTTTCTAAAAGGAGGATGAGAGCCCGACTTCTGCATCAATTGATGCATGCAACCATTTTATTAAATAGTACCAAAACCAAGTGCCAAGTCCACAATGCGTGCAGTCGCTAAAACAAAGTACAGATGAGAAATAGAAAGAGCTACCACATTCTGCGTATTTTAACAATAGACTATGATGGCTACACACCTAGCCTATTATTAGCACGTCATCCAAACCGGTTGAAGATAACCCGTGCGACCATCTCCCACCGGTTGCACCCAATATCCATATGCTCCCTGGAGTCCACATGGCTGAGTAATGACCACATACGGATCCAAGTTGTTGCTCTGAAGATAACCTGCAAAAAGTTATTAAAGTTCTTTCCATTAAAAATCATATCATTCCTAGTGTTTCATATAGCCCACAGTAAAGCACAAATCCCAACTCTGATACGTTGCGCTATTATAACGTCTACTCCATTGAGCCACGTTGTAAATAACGAGTTTATACTTGTTGATGGGTTTAAGTTAAAAGCTATATGAATTGTTCGCCAAAGTAGTTTAGCCATAGACACTCAAGGAAGAGGTGTTGTATTGTCTCATTCTGTTCACAAAAACAACAATTAATTCTGCCTCCCCATCTTCGTTTTGCCAAGTTATCTTTGGTTAATACCACTCCTTTGTGTATGAACCACATAAAATTTTTAATCTTAAGGGGAACCTTAATTTTCCAAATATGCAAAGCTCTTGACAATGGTCCAGTGTTAATCAAGTCATTATAAAAAGACTTTACTGAGAATGCCCCATTCACCATTAAAGTCCAACGAATACTGTCTGCCTGGCCAGATAGTTGCACTTGTATCAACCTCCTAACCAGATGTAGCCATGCAGTCCAACGTGCTCCCACTAAAGCTCGTCTCAATTGCATATTGAGGGGGTATCGATTGTAACACCGTGGACACAAGCTCTTCTTTACGTTGCTCTATGTTATACAACATAGGATATTGAGTTGCTAATGACGAATCCCTAAGCCAAATGTCTTCCTAAAATCTTGTTGAGGTCCCATTACCCACAACGAACTTCACCCTTCTAAAAAAAGTTGCTTTTATCTTCATTAACCCCTTCCAGAAAGGTGAGTCACTAGGTCTACATATGACCTGAGCCAGTGTTTTGGAATGTAAGTATTTGTTCTTCAATATCTGTACCCACATCCCATCGGTCTCTGTGGATAGCCTATAAAGCCATTTGCTAAGTAGGCATTTGTTCTTCACTTCTAGATTTTCTATTCCAAGACCTCCTTGATCTTTTGGTCTGCATATAATATTCCATCTCGCCGGTCTATATTTTTTCTTAGTCTCATCACTTTGCCAGAAAAAACGAGATCTATAAAAGTCTAACCTTTTTCGTACCCCTACAGACACTTCAAAAAAAGACAACAAAAACATTGCCAGGCTTGTTAATACTGAGTTTATTAATACTAGCCTCCCTCCGTATGACATAAGTTTGCCCTTCCAGCAACCTAGTTTCTTTTCAAATCTTTCCTCTATACATTTCCATTCCTTGTTCGTCAATCTTCTATGATGAATAGGAATACCTAGGTACTTAAATGGTAGTGATCCCACTTCACAACCAAATAACTGTGTGTAAGCGTGTTGCTCATCATTTGCTTTTTCAAAGCAAACAATCTCATTTTTGTTAAAATTTATTTTGAGCCCTGAAAGTTGTTCAAATAAGCACAATACTAGTTTCATATTCCTTTCCTTTGCCATATCATGTTCCATGAAAATAATCGTGTCATCTGCGTATTATAGTATGGACATCCCCCCTCCACTAGGTGTGGTACGAGTCCTCCTACCTGCCCCTGTTGTTTAGCTCTATCAATAAGTATTGCCAACATGTCCGCTACAATGTTGAACAATAGTGGAGACATGAAATCACCCTGCCTCAATCCCTTATGGGTCTGAAAGAAATGACCTATGTCATCATTGACTGTGATCCCCACGCTGCCTTTCTTAATAAAAGTGTCCACTTGATCACGCCATTTTTCATTGAACCCTTTCATTCTTAATGCTTGTTGTAGAAACGACCATTTTACTTTATCATATGCCTTTTCGAAATCCACCTTGAAGACAACCCCGTCTAGTTTCTTCGTATGTATTTCGTGCAGTGTTTCATGCAAGACAACAATCCCCTCTAAGATGTGTCGTCCAGTCATAAATGCTGTTTGTGTTGATTGGACTACCGAATGAGCTGTCCTTGATAGTCTCTTCGTGCCCACCTTTGTAAATATTTTGAAACTGACATTAAGCAAGCAGATCGGTCTAAATTGCTCAATGCGTATAGCCTCCGCCTTCTTTGACAACAGCGTAGTTGTTCCAAAGTTTTAGGTGAAATAGCTGTAAATGGCCGTTAAATAAATCATGGAACATAGGCAAAAGGTCACCCTTAATGATATGCCAGCATTTTTTATAAAATTCTGCCGGAAACCCATCCGGTCCCGGTGCCTTGTTTTGTTTCATTTGAGATATGGCCTCAAACACCTCCTTCTCAGTGAATGAAGCTGATAGCACATCATTTTCATCAGAACTAATCTGAGGAATATCATGCATTATCCTTTCATCCATAGAGACAAAATTCTTCTCTGGCGACCCAAATAACCTCTTATAATATTCTGAAATATATGTTTTTAAGTTCTCGTGTCCTATTATTGTCCCTTCATCTTGCTCTAGTTAAATTATTTTTTCTTTCGATGCTTGCCATTCGCAATCATAAGCAAGTCAATCCATAAGCCTATAACAAGATATACTTGGTGATGCTACACCCGAAACAGTGTAAAATGGATTGACCACACTAGCAAACCAAATGAGTATATATATATATATCTGCTACATACTCTGCAAACAGTATCAGCATTTGATCATTGTGGATGTTTTTCTTTCTCTCCGTTTCAGAACACGGATGCTTTTCTTTTCAGTCTTGCTATGTGGTAACAGTTACCAAAAATTACCACAAATAAAAATATATTCTAGAGTATGTAGTTACAATTACCAAAAAATTGATGCCAAAGCAACCACACATGCTATGCTGAACGGTAGTCGCTCATCGAGCAGATCATCATCTGTTTCTGAGGACTGCTACATGTTGGCTTGATTCCATAATGGTCACATTGGAGCACCGCCTTATAGAGGTGACACTAGTTCAAACCAGATTGATGCAAACTTTAAATCCTATTCACATTCTTCTTCAAATATATAATAGTATGGTTAGTTTGAAATTTCATGGTGCAATCTTTGATTATTGATTTAATTATTTTGAGCTAATAAAAGTGAACTTTTGAATGTCAGTGTTTTTACCAAAACTCTTGTGAGAAATACCCCAAACTACGCCGACCCTAAGCAGGTTTAGGCAGGATAATACAAGATAGTTGTCATTTCTTTATATTCTCTCTAATTCTACAGTTCGTCTAAACTGAATTTCTCAATTATATGCAAATCTAAACTGAATTTGGCATTGTTAGTTAGGAAACAAAGTTAAAGAATGGAGCAAAACATGTTTTAAAGCTGTCCAGTTTATATTCTTAAAATAGTACAATTTTAGTCCTGCATGCCTCCAAGATTTAGTTCTTTTTACTGCTCGTGCCAAGCGGTCTCCGAGATTTAGTTGATGGCCTGATATTCCCCCATTTGAAAGCATGAGCATCTTACATTTGTTATAGTGGTAAACAATTGTAAGTTAAGCTTCCATCCTTTTTTCTTCGCAAAACAAGTTCATCCTTTTCCTGTGTCGCATTATCTTCACAAGACATCTACCATGTTAGCTGTGGGGTGCTGCATTATCATACAGACAAGCTAGTTGTAATACAGTATATCCTAACAAGGAAGCAAGGTATGATGCTCAGAGAAAGAATTGAGTACTAAAGGGTGTGTGCCGCCTCTTGCAAGTATAAGTGTTCAAGATCTCTGCTAACTGTGTCCATTGTTTACAAGTTTGAATCAGCGTTTTTTTTGCTGGAAATGTAATCATGAAGAAATAATTTTGGTATGTGATGTTTTGGTTGTCGTCGATCTTTGATGATTTTTGCGGCAGGGCGTGATTTGAAGTAGCATTTTCGATGGTTTTCTACTTTGGTAGAACGCTGGAAGCAATGTCGATTTGAGTAAGTGTACACTGGTACCTGAATGCCTAATGAAGATACGCAGTTTTGTTTGATAAAAGGATTTCTTCTATCAAGAGAAACCAGACTACAAAGTTGTAGTGGATGCGTATTTTGGTTGTCTGAACTCAAAAGATGCATTTTTCTCTACAAACAAAAAAAAAAAAGCATAATGCCTGGAGGCTCCATACAAGAGGCGAACCTGATGAAATTCAGTTTGAAATTGTCAGCTTTGGTCAGAGTAAAATTCAGGTTCCTCTTGCTTGACCAAGTTCACAGGATTAGGGGCAACGCCCTTTTCTTCTAAAAAATTTCTTCAGGATTATAAACAACAAAAGAAAAGAAACGAAAAATCCTTGCCGCGGTGAGATTAAACATGACAGCTGCCATTTATTTACCTACAAAATGTATTAGTGGAATATATACCCTCTCTAATTGTACCAAAAGATCATCATCTGTACTCGTGTATTTTCTTTTTTCATCTGTCTGAAGATGTAGTAGTACTTGGTATAAGTATTTCTTCTCATCTGAAGGTATACTCGTGTACTTTTCATCTGTCCGACGAAGGTGAAACCTGCATTCCGTTAACTGCACACCATTTCGACCCCAAAGATGAACATTTTTCAATTCATGATAATTTTCGAAATAAACTTGAAAAATGGACATTTTTTTAAATTTACGAATATATTTTATTAAACTTGCGAACATTTTCTTTAGATCATGAACTTTTTTTAATTCATGAATACTTTTAAAATCCACGAACCTTTTCAGAATTGCTGGAAATTCTAAAATCTGACAAAAACTGGTTACCGGTTTTGTTTTTCAAGCAGGAGCTGTTTTTTTTCTTGCCGTTTCTATTTAGATGGGAAAAAAAGAGAGGACTCGATCACGGACTCACGAGGAGCAAAATTAGCACGGGATCGAGCGTCATTCTTGGGCCAGGCCCATGCGCGGTGACTCCGTAGTACGTCGACCCGGCGGCTGGCTTCTCCATGAAGATGGTGGCTGGCGGCGGCGTTCAATCCGACTCCGAGCGAAATCAAATCAAGAAGGCAACCAATCCTTGCCGCCGCGCTCCTCTCGAGCCCTAGCCCTAGACCTAATCTTTTTCTTATATATACTCCTAGTGCTACGGTGCGTCGCAGAATCATCAAGACACAAACAGAGGAGGAGCCGCCGCCGCCGCCGCCGCCGCCGCCTTCCCTGTCTGGATCGACCGAGCGCGAAGATGGTGCGGCCGCGGGGCACGACGAACACGGGGCGGCACCGCATCGAGATGAGCCTCAGGCCGGACAAGAACAGCCGGCAGGTCACCTTCTCCAAGCGCCGCGCCGGCCTCTTCAAGAAGTGCTCCGAGCTCTCCATCCTCTGCGGCGCCCGCGTGGCCGTCGTCGTCTTCTCCGAGGCAGGCAACGTCTTCGCGCTCGGCAGCCCCTCCATGGAGGCCGTCCTGAACCTCCACGACGGCGCCCCTGTTGCTGCCGCCGACGCCGACGACAGTGAGGTGCTGGAGGAGATGCATCGGGCCAGGGAGGCGACCGCGGAGCAGGTGACGTCGGAGATCGCGCGGATGAATTCGATAGGGGACAAGGTGGTCAAGGCCCAGATGGGGAGGCGGTACTGGTGGGAGGCCGACGTGGAGGCGCTCGGGGAGGCCGAGCTGCCGGAGTTCGCCCGGGCGCTCTGCCGGCTCAGGGCCAACGTGCGCCGCCACGCCGACAAGCTCCTCGCCTGATTCTTTTGGCTTGCTAGCTTAGCTGCAATTATGCATGATTTTGTTATGAAATCTGGGTTAGTTGGAGAGAGGCAATTAACAGGGTTGGAATTGGGAGTCGAAACTCGAAACATCAATATTTTGCCCGAGCAAGTCAATCGATATCACCATGTCTTTCTCTATGATGAAGCTTTGTCCTTAGTATGTTTGGTTATGAATTTGGATTGGACAGAGGCAATTAAGAAGGCTGGAATTTGAAACTGTTTGCAGGAGCAAGTCAGTCTTTCTCTATGCTTCTCCGAACATGCTCGATATAACATGATACATACAACAGCCGAAACATTGTCAAATGGACTGATTGCACTAGCTAACAAATGACTGTATATAGCTGCTACATTCTCTGCAAATAGTATCAGCATTAGTCGTTTGGCCGTGTGGTTTTTTACCTGCCTGAACCTGAATTTCCAACTACATTGAAACCTAAACTGAATGCAGCAAAACATGTTTAAAAGTTGTCCCGTTTAACAAACAGATATAATTTTGGTGCTGCACACCTCCATGATTTATTTCATAGCCTGACATTCTCCATTTTAGAATGCATGAGCTTACATTTCTTTTATCCATATCTAAAGCAAGTTCAGCTTCCATAGCTTTCATGCTTTTCCCGCACTGCACCAAATGTGCATGTCCAATTTTTCAGTTTGCTACCTCTGAATGCCGGCAGACGCAATTTTCTGTTTGAGAGTGAGAAGCAGTACACCTTATGTAACCCGAAACCTGTGGAATTAAAATCTATCAGAGTGGCTGCCACTGGACAGGAACCAGATGCATGAGAGTGAGAAGAACAAGTCAGGATGGGTCCACCAACAGATTGGTAAACCTGTTGAGCAAGATTGTGAGCCACTCCATTGAAATTCCTGGAAATATGAAACACTTGAGAATTTAGATTAGAAGTGGATTTAACAAAAGAAGCCAATTCCTTTCTGATGCGCCAAGGAGCAGCAGAATGAGCTATATTCCTGGAAGCCACAACTGAAGCAAGTGAGAGATAGTTAGTTAAAAAAGTGGGGTGCTGAACATTAAGACAGGTTGCCAGATGAGCTGCACATGCAAGAGTAACAACTACTGCTTGAAGAGGAGTTGAAGTTGGAGGAGCCGAAACTTGAACCTGAATATTAAGTTCTCCCTGAGAGGAAGGAAGACGAAAGTAGATTCCTACACCTGTCCTCACTTGTCCTTGGCCAAGACCTGGAATTTTAGAAGATCGAAAAGCTGCATCTGAAAAGATTTTAGCTCCATTAATCAACAGATCAGATTTTATAGTATGCCCTTGCTCAGGAATATCATGTAGCTCACGTTGTGTATTAGCACAAGTTTGATTATTAGAAGGAAGCAAAATTTCTTCGTGCAAGGCATAATCCATATTAGCAGCAACAATGTGAACTTGATAAGGAAGATGTCTTTTGTGTTCAAACAGGAAATCATTTCTAGCTTTCCAAATGCACCATAAAAAATTCAAAACATTTTGCAAGGATGCATAGGGATGACCCATATAAACAAGGTGAATGAGAATAGAATGCATTGAGGGCTGCCCCTGAATAAGAGTGCCGGCTCTAAGAAACCAAGGAGAAGAAAACCAAGCTGCTCTAGCAAAATCACAAAGAAAAAAGAGGTGAATATCATCCTCTTGCTGAGCACATCTACACTTTTTTTTGAGAAATATGAGTGGAAAAGCGGCATGCTCTCATTCCTGTAGGCAAAGCCTTACTAAGAATCCTCCAAGAAGAAGTTTGAACCTTGGGCAACAAATTTCAAATGACTTTAAGAAAAAAAAAGAAGTCGAAAGAAACATCCAAAGGGGTTGTTCTAGGATGAGAATGAATATCATATAAAAAGAGCTTATAAGCAAATTTTGAAGAACAAATCCCATTAGGAGCCAAAGGCCAACAAAGAAAATATTCATTGTCATCCTCAATAATATCAGTGTTAATAATTTGAGAAGCAAGAGGCTGTTGAAATAAACAATAGATGAGTTGATGATTCCAATTTTTTGCCCAAGCAGCCAAAGGTCTCTGACCAAGGAAGGATAAACAAAGCCTGCTTGTTGAGGGATAAGGAAATCATGAATAGAATTCCAAAGAGTACACCAAGGCATGCTCCATAAAGAAATATTTCCTTGAGTGAGCTGATAAAAAGCGTGCTCTTTGAGTTTAGGAAGCATTTTTAAAACAGAAGCCCAAAAAGCAGATTTAGGAGGGGTAATAGTGTCTTTCCAAATAGTGGTAGCAGGAAAATATTTAGCCTAAAGAACACTGTTAGAGCATATTTCTCCATATGTGGTTTTGGTAATTATTGACAATCCCTATGGACTAATGGTTGCCTTGAGCTATATTTGACGGATTTGTCCATAGGCACTTCTTGAAGTACATATGTTGGTTTCAAGGAGCTTATATTGTGACAAAGGTGGTATTCAAGGTTTATCCAAAGATTGGTCATGTGAGGAAGATTGTGCTCCCACCCCCGTTAACACCGGGCGATGGGCTACCACCTCCACCTACTATGTCTACATGGTGGACACTCCAGCCGATAACGGCAAGCACAGACCCAAGAACGATGGCGACAAATCGGGTGAAGCACCGTCAAGGCGCCGGAAGCCGCATAAATGATCAAAGGGAAAAAGGGAAGAAAAGCTATCGCTGGCACCGGGGAGGGAGATACCTCGGAGGACCTCGATGATCTCGATATCCCTGAACATCCGCTAGAGGACCAGGAGAGGCCGAAAGATCAACGCAACCCCGATGATCTAAACGACTCTGATGACGACAACTACCTCCCCCCTGTCAAGGAGGAGGACATCCCGAAGGCCGATGACTTCGCCATCCCCAAAAACCCAGAAGCTCAAGAACAATCCAAGCAACAACTTATAGCCATGGCCTGCATCCTGAAAGCAAAAGAACGGCAGCTTAAGGCCGAAGAGGACAACCTCAATGATAGATGGATGAGGGTCCTATTAGCTGAGGAAGGATACGGTACCGGTCTATTGGACCAACGCAAAAGCTATCCACGCCGAAGGCTATTGCCACAATTCGATGATGACCTTAGTGATACGCCGTCTCCCAAAGATACTCCATACGACAAGCTAGACCGCCCTCCTCGAGGACGACACAGGATGACTGACGATACCGGTTATAAGCGGACGATACCCCGAAGACGGGGAAAAGAGCCAATACAGCCCGGATATGGGGAAGATGTGCCGAAGAGTGGCTCACCCATAGGGGAGTATGGGGGAGCAATCTACTAATCTTCATCGAGCTGGTGCAATAAAGAAAGGTGGTCCATCTTGAGGAGGACAAGATCGTCATCATCTAGATCAAGTGGACTATGTGCAAGGCAAATGTTTGACCTTAATTGGGTTTTCTATTTTACCAGTCTCATGGTGGTAGTTTGGAGACCGGGTTATAGGATCGATATCCGTACTATCAAGGGGGGCTCTCAAGTGAGTAGCTTGATCGTATTGTTCGTTGAGAGCTCAAACCATTGCATTCTTGGCATCATCATCTTTCTTGGTTCTTTGTTGGCTTTTCGCTTTGGGAGTTTTGGAGCTTATGGTCTTCATCATGATAAGCTCAAGCTCATTGAAAATGGTTTTCGTATGTATCATATTTGTGTTTTCGGTGTTGAGATTTTGTCGGATAATTCTTGGGAAGGTCATCTTCCTTATCCTATTGGCATTTATTCTCCATTGCTTGATAGTACTTGTCTTCATCTATCCAACAAGCTTGAGTTTGCTCATTTCGGAGTTCGTATGCGAAAGTTATGGTGGTTTCGGTTTTGCTTGGGCTGAAGTACTGCTGTAAGCGATAGTAGAGAGCGGTAGTACCTCTCCCTCGAGTGCTACTACCTATTAGGCGGTACTTCCACTATCCATTACCGCTTCCACTTCCGCTTATTTTATGTTTCGGGTGCCCAATCTCCTTGAGTGGAAGTAGAGCAGTAGTACCTCTCAAGCGGTACTACCTCTCACCCGAGTGGTACTAACTCTCTGTTAGAACTACCACTCATGTTTTTCTGTCTTGTTTGGCTGTTTTGACCGTGCTAATAGGTAGTACTGCTCTCCCGAGCGGTAGTACCGCTTGAGCACAACTTGTGGGCATAACGGTTGGATTTTAGGATACCTATTTAAGGGGGGCCTTCTTCCTCAATGGTCCCCAACTCTTGAGCTCGTGTTCTCCCCCCATTGTTGACCTTCTTCAAGCTTGCCAACTATCAATCCCTCCAATGATTCTTGCTAGTTCTTGAGGGAAAAGAGAGAGGAAATCTAGATCCACATTTCCACCAATCACTTTCTCCTCTATGTGAGGGGAACCCCTTGGATCTAGATCTTGGACTTCTTCGTGTTCTTCTTTGTTCTTCCTCTCATTTTCCTCCATAGCATTAGTTGTTGTGGTGGGATTTGGGAGAGAAGGACTTGGGCACTCTGTGTGTCCTTGCTAATGCATTTTGTGCATAGGTTTGAGTTCTTCATGGTGATACGTGGAAGTGAAGTTTGAGAAGCTTATTACTCTTGGGTGTTTGAGCACCCTAGAGCTTGTTCCTCTTGGGTGCCCTAGACGGTTTGTGGTGCCTCGGAGCTCAATCATTGTGGTGTAAAGTTCCGGGCAAGTGTTGGGGTCTCCAATTAGGTTGTGGAGATTGCCTCGAGCATTTGTGGTTACCTCAGAGCCACAATCCATTGTGGTGAACCTTCATGGTGTTGTTGGGAGCCTCGAATTAAGTTGTGGAGATTGCCCCAACCTTGTTTGTACGGGTTCGGTGACAACCCTCAAGGGTCCCTTAGTGGATTCATGACATCTTGCATTGTGCAAGGGCGTGAGGAGATTATGGTGGCCCTAGTGGCTTGTTGGGGAGCATTGTGCCTCCACACCCTCCGAAAGAAGATTAGCATCCGCAAAGGGTGTGAACTTCGGGATACATCATCGTCTCCTTGTGCTTCGGTTATCTCTTACCCAAGCCCTTTACTTATGCACTTTACTTTGTGATAGCTATATTGTTTGATGTTATATATCTTGCTATCACTTAGTTGTTTATCTTGCTTAGCATAAGTTGTTGGTGCACATAGGTGAGCCTAGCTTTTTTAGGTCTTGTGCTTGACATATGAAACGTTAGTTTTATTCCGCATTTGTTCAAGCCTAAACCATAATTATTTTAAAGTTCCTATTCACCCCCTCTAGGCGATATCCACGTCCTTTCAATTGGTATAAGAGCTAGGTCTCTCATTATTAGGATTAACAATCTAGAGAGTAAGGATGTCTACTAGGGGATTATGATTCTCTGACACTCTTAGTTTTAGTGGAACAAATTTTGATGTTTGGGTAATTCGCATGCTTAATCACTTTAGGGTCATGGACCCAAATTTAGAGCGAATTGTAGATATGGGTTTTACTCCTCCAAAGGATTCTCAACACATATGTTTAGAGGATGAGAAAAACTCTTATCTCAATGCTCAAGCTTCTAATGTGCTTTTTGATGCTTTGAGCAATGTAGTTATATTTCAACTCATGCCATTCTGGGATGCTCATGAGTTGTGTACTAAGATTCAAGATAAATTTAGTGTGTCCAAGATTTGTAGGGATGATTATTCTCCCTCCACATCCGGTCGTATTTCCTTGTCAACTTCATCTACTTCACCTTCATGTGGATTGCCACGAGGTAATGATATGTTGAGTAGTGGTGATCATTGTAATGATGATAGTGGGCTAATTCTTGATGATCCTTCATCGCTATCTTATTGCAATGATTCATCTTTGGACTTTAACACTTCGAGCACCCTTAATGTTTCACATGCTCATGTTGATAGTCTGTGCATATCATGTAGAAATTGGTTGACTAAATCTCATGATGATATGCTTGCTATATCTTGTTGCCATGATAAAAATGTATCGATTTACTTGAGTTGTTGTGATAACAATATAGAGGAAACCAAATACTCCATGAAACAAGATGTGGTCGAGAATGGTGCTTCAAGGGATCCTACATCATCATCTATTACTTCTCACTTTTTCCTTATGGCTAAGGCTTCAAAGGTATCTCCTACTTTGAATCCCAATAAATATCATGATGATGATGTTGATGATAATGATGAAGAGTGTGATAATATTGCTTCCTTAAAAATTAAGGGAGAAATGATTTTTGAATCTCTTCATAAGAATAAACTTGCTCATTCCAACTTCATGGAAATCATGTCTATTGCCATTGAGGGCAAGAAATATATTGAGGAACTGGAAGCCCATCTCGAGGAGCATGAGGCCACCATTGAGAAAATGGAAGGGCATGAGCTTTATTACGCTAATGAGATCGCGAAGCAATCTCAAGCTCTTGAAAATGATCAAACCACCAAGGAATCTCTTGAGGAGACCTTTTCTCTAGAACTATCTAGAATAAAGGAATCACATGATAGAGCTCTCGAGGTGGCTAATGATTTTAGAACTAAAAATGATAAGCTTGAAGTTGCACATGCTAAACTCTTTGAGGACTTTGAGCACCTCGAAAATGGTACAAGGGTCATTAAGAGTTCGCTCGTCAAACTCACCGAGTCCCATGCCCAACTTAAAGCTTCTTATGCTAAAGATCCTGCCAAGTTGCCTTCTCCTCTTGTTGTTAATAATGATGCTTGTGCTACTAACTCTATTTATTTTGAAGCATCCATTTTGAAGGAGAATGTTGAGCTAAGGGCTCAACTTGAGTTTTTATCTAGCAATTATGGGAAATTGGAAGAAAGTTATGAAATGCTCTCAAGCTCTCATGGTGATCTTCTAGTATCCCATAATGTGCTAAAGATAGCTCATGGGGCTAGTAGTACTAAGGTAACATCTAGTGATCCTCATGTGCACATTAGCACCACATCTAATAGAAATTATTTATTGCCATGTGTTAATCCTCGTAGTTCATCTACTCATAATATTGGTACATCTTGTGATGAATTACTTTCCTTTCCTTGTTTCTCTAACGATGAAGCTTATGCTTCTTCTAGCACTTGTGTTGATTCTAACCATGTAGAGTAAATCAAAGAGCTCAAGGCCCAAGTCACTTCTTTGAAGGAAGACTTGGAAAAGAGTCATAAAGGGAAGCCCACACTCAACAATATATCGAGTGTGCAAAAATGCGCAAATGACAAAGGTGGACTTGGATTCAACTCTAATAATAAGAAGAAGTCCAGGAGAAACAAGAAGAAGGGGCAAGAACAAGTCGAGAACTTGACCAAGATTGTTTGCTTCAAGTGCAAAATAGAAGGGCACCATGTTAGATCTTGCCCATTGAACAAGAAGCCCCATAGTGACAAGCAACAAGGGAAGCGACCACAAGTTCAATCTCATGCTCAACGTCAAGTTGAAGAAAGGCCTCGTCCCAAGAAGACCCAAGTCAATGCTCCTCAAGTTGAGAAATCAATTGAGAAGAACGTAAAGGGTAGATGTCGCTACTTATGTCGTGATAAGGGTCACTTTTCGTATTCATGCATGAATGGTAACTTATCCAACCCAATTATTATTGATGATATCTATTCTCTTGGGAAGGATATGGTTGGCAATGTGTTTGACAAGTTTGTTGGTACTCAAAGCGGTGTCAAGAAAAGAACCATTTGGGTAGCCAATCCTATTGTGACTAACCTCTTAGGACCCAACTTGGTTGGGGTCCAACAAGCTCAAACTTGATAAATAGGTGTTGTTGGAGGGCATTGGTGACTTGGCTACATTATGAAGAATTAAGGGTTCTTGATCATTCATATTGTCTCAAGCCAAGTCATTTGGATCATCAAGTCTCTATTTTATAACCAATGTTCCTCCTTGCGGTAACTTGTATTTAAATTGGATACATTGTTAGTTACTTGCCCCTTTGCATGTTGTGGTTTTGTACCTTTCATGTGTTTGTATATATTGTGCTTCCTATTTGTTTATCTTGAGAAATCAAGTATGTATGATGGGTTGCCCATCATGTATGTGCGAGTCTTGTGTAGAGCTTTTTTGCATTTTGTTTGTATCTTAGTTAGATCTTTGTGAGAGTATAGTGGATTATCCCATTTTGAGGGAGTGATGTGCTTTGTGCACTTCACGATCATAAATTTTTTTGTACATTAGGAATACCACTTAGTACTGATATTACAAGGTTATCTAGCTTCTATGTGGTATGTCTTCTCATGAGAAATCCAAGTTCTAAATGGTCCATTAATTATCTCTTGTTGGATTTTATTTGCCACTTGTTAATAATTTTGGGATTATCACATTATGGGGGAGTAATATGCTATGTGCATATTACAAGCCTAGAAAATGTGTACATTTGAGGTATTGCCACTTAGAATTGATATTGTAGATTATGTTGTTCCTACGTGGCATGTAATCTCTACAAGTGTCATTTTTTGTGTGTTTTAGGAGTAAAGATGATGTTGGGACCTTTTGCAATCTACCAATGAGAATTATTTCCAAATACTTCTTGTCCTTTGACAATTGGTATTCTTTTTAATTGGTAGAAATTGCTAATCATCTTCACATTTGATTTTGTTTATCGTTTGTCTTCCTTGCTTCTTGTGGATCTTTTTGATTTTGTCTAGTGATTCTATAGATATAGGGAAAGTGATGATCCCATTGTGTGCATTTTGTACTCAAATGCAAATTCTATATAATGCACATCTCTTGGGGGAGCCATCCTATTTTCTTTAGAACACTCTCTTTATACGTTCATCATAAAATCTTTTGATCCTCATCAAGTGTGTGATGGTGGGAGTCAAGCCTTTTATTTATGGTGCTTTGTGCCATCATGAAAATTTGTCGAGGGTTTGGTTTGACTGGAACCTAGCTCTCTTTTTGGAACTTGGTACCTCTTGTTTGTTTTCCTTCTATTGGTATCTTGTTTCCTTCTATTTGACATGTGCCAATGGAAATCTCATTCCTTGATGTATCTTTTAATTGATATCCTTCAAGTGATAATTTTTCGCTGGGTATCTTATTTTCACTTGATACCTTGTCTTTTGTATCTTATCAATGATGTGTTGATTTGGTTCTCGAAAGTCTTGAACATGCATATTACTATATGTTCTTTCTTTGGCATGCTTTATTTTTTGACCCAATATATAGGGAAACTCCACTATGTAAAAAATTGGCTAAAGTGTGCATGAAATTCAATTTCATATCTATATGCACATAGTTATGTGGAGTTTGTCCTATGTATTGTTGGTCCACTAACTCTTTGGTCCAAATGAGTTTGGGTACCACTTTGTTTGTGTTATTGTTCTAGGAACAAGTGGAGATGCATTGGATGCTCGGCTCACTTACAAGGAAGGTGTTGACACCATGTGCTTATTGGAGCCCAGCCAGGATGATCGATGAGCCATTATCTACTACATCAATCCAATGCTATCTCGGTAAGAAGTATCTACTTCATGCATACATTTCTTGCATTCGACCTTGTGTAGGTTACATCATGGCATGATTTTTTTGTTTTTTTATTGTGTTACTTGTTTCCTTTCTCAAAACATCCCAACGATGATCTCTTGCTCCTAGTTGTGATGTCTTTGATGTTTGTGTGCTGGGAGTTCATTTATGTACAATAAGAAAATATTAAGCCATGTGCTATGATTTCTAGCAAATATCTTATTGGTATACTTATGACTTGCTTTTGGATAACTTCTTCATTCTTTCTTGTAAATATTCCGTGTGTACATCCTTCTTTGTGGATGTATATCATCATGATTGTCTTCTACATAGAATCTTATACACATGAGAGAAGTTACATCTATAGGTGGTATCCTCTTTTCTTTCACGTCCACCGTTGCATTTCCTTTTATTTCCTTGGTGGTTTTGTGAAAGATTTGTTTTGAGTGCGGATCTTATATCCTTGCATCTTGATGCACTCTTTGGTAGTGAAGATTTATTTTTCATGCTTGTCTTGACGAGGGTTTTTCCATTTCAATTGGTAACCCTCCTATTGACATGGCTATTATTTCCTATTTTCACCATGGGTCGTCACAAGCTTTGGTTTTCAATTTTATTATTAGTAAGCTTGTGAACCCACTTGCTAGTGGTTTATGTATGGGAAGGATATGTCTTGCACTTTTTGTCTCATTTCATCAAGACTGTGTTGATGCTTAATGCTCATCCTTATATTAGTGTTCGTAAGTGCTTTGCCATGACTCACACACATCATTTTGGTTGAGCCAATTCTTAAGTTGCCTCTTTTACATGTATCTCAACCATACGTTTGGTATAAGTACTATGCTTATTGTGTTATCTACTTTCTTGGATTTATTGTGTGTTTCTATTGATTTTGGGGGAGTCATGATCCTATTTTGTGCACTTGTATCCAAATACAAATTTTCTTAATTGTGCACAAATCACGGGGAGCTTTTCTAGTTTCTTTATAAACACTCTTTTGCCCATATCATACTATCTTTTATTCATGTGGCTCATAGGACCATGTGATTGATTGTTCCAGTTGGTATCTTTTGATTACTTGCTTCACTCTATTGCATGTCTTTGTGCCATACGATCCTTTTTTGCAATCTTTGCGTTCTCAATCAGTGGATATGTGTATCTCATTGCACTCATATTTTGAGAAATACACACCTTTTGGAGGAACACCTATTATATTGGATTTCTAAGCTTTTCGCCCAATTTTGCAATCGATGACAATGGGGGAGAAGTTTAGAGAGTTTAGTTTGGAGTTGCTTAAAGAGTTTTGCTTTTGATTCTTAAGCATTTGCACATCATACCCATGCATTTGCATTGGTTCTTGCTGTTGTGCTTTTTTCCTTACAGAAACTCTCTTGAAAGTGATTGTCACCAATTACCAAAATGGGGGAGATTGTTCGAGCATATTTCTCCATATGTGGTTTTGGTAATTGTTGACAGTCCCTATGTACTAATGGTTGCCTTGATTTATATTTGAAGGATTTGTCCATAGGCACTTCTTGAAGTAGTATGTTGGTTTCAAGGAGTTTATATTGTGACTAAGGTGGTATTCAAGGTTTATCCAAAGATTAGTCATGTGAGAGTTGAGCTTATTGCAAGCATGTCTTGAAGGTGAAGATTCTGTGAGTATTCATGTTCACCTTCAAGGCATCATCCTTATGAAGAGAGAAGATAAGATACAAGGTTGATCAAGACTAAGTCAAAGAGTGAATCAAGTTGATCAACACACAAGGCATACAATATGTACCGAGAGGGATCAAGGGATCCCATAGAATGGTAAGCATTGTCCATTACACTTTGTGTACTAACCCATGATCTACATGAGAGTTCTTTGTGGGGTTAGGTATATTTCCATGGGCTTGCATCAACATGAATATTCCATAAATCCCATGGAAGGTGACATCAAGTGGTGATCGTCACGAAGGTTGCAGTGTGCAAGATCAAGTGAAGCATCACAGAGAGATCATGCATGAAGCTTGCCGTCCATTGTGGTGACAATGGACTTGTGAAGATGTGCCGAAGAGTGTCTCACCCATAGTGGAGTATGGGGGAGCAATTTACTAGTCTTCATCGAGTCCGCGCAATAAAGAAAGGTGGTCCATCTTGAGGAGGACAAGATCGTCATCATTTATCTCAAGTGGACTATGCGCAAGGCAAAGGTTTGACCTTGATAGGGTTTTCTATTTTCCCGGTTGAGGGAGTCTTGGACTAAGGGGTCCTCGGGCTGTCGGCCTATCTCTTAATAGGCTGGCTTGGTGGGCCATTCTTTGTATCATTGCACGAAGGGTCAGATACATTGAGAACCCACATTCCAGAAGGAAATCCTGAAGGCACGTCGTGCACTCCAAGTCAAGATGAGGAAATCGGCATCTCCATCTTCGACAGGGGACCTACCATGTGTAAATCCCAGGTACTCCTTGGTGTCTATAAATTGGGAGGGTTTTAGAGTATAGGGCAGAGAAACTCGTCTAGGGTATAGCTATTCGATCTTGAGGTAGATCAACTCTGTAACCTTCATACCATCAATATAATCAAGCAAGACGTAGGGTTTTACCTCCACAGGAGGGCCCAGACCTGGGTAAACATCAGCTCCTTCGCCCCCTGTTACCGATCCTAGTCTCATAGGTCGGCCCCCCTACCCGAGATCCATCGGTTTTGACATCGACATTGGTACTTTCATTAAGAGTTCCTGTAACAGCTCGAGACCGACGCTCCAGAAGATTCCCCTTTTATGCCATTCTTGTTTGGTTGTTGAATTCATCAACGCATCATTCGCATCATCTGCATAGCATCGGCATTTTTTCAACATGAGTTTTCAAACTTGCATCCGTTCGTAGTCATCGGCTCTCTCCATCTTGCCGTCTCCCGTTTCGAGTCCAACCACATTCGCATGCATCTGCGGCATTGATAAAATATTGTTTTCAAAGTGCGTTTTAAATATTCCCAGATTGGGTCGAAAGTGGTCATGTGGGCTTGTTTTATTGTCAGAAGATTGCCTGCCAAATTTCGTTGCAATTAGAGGTCGTTTGATACCCCAACGGTCAACCGTAGTAGTGCGGTCATCGATTTTTTTATTAGTCGTTTTCGGTGTTTTAAAACTCCTTGTCACGGGCCGCAAACCTTCCCTCTCATCTCAGCCCATCCCCTCTCCACAACCCACCTTATCCGAGATAACCCACCTGTCCAATCCGACCATTAGATCGTGATAGGAGGGCTCCGAAACTCCCTAAAACCCTTAAACCCTAACCCTCTTGATATTTATAGCAGCTCCCCACGTGCAATTTTAGGCTAATCCTAGAGCTTGCCTCAATTTCCGTGCCAGCCAACCCCTCCACCAACCTCCAGTCGCCTCCGAATTCGTGCGCTGCAGCCCAGCCCCACCACTTGGAGCCGCCGGGTAGCCCTGCCGCCTCCTGGTCGCCCTGGCCCGCGCCCTGGCCAACCAGGCATGGCCACATTGCCTCGCGCCGCCAGCCAGCCCTCTCCCACCGCCAGGCCCACTGTCGGCCCGCCCCAGGCCCGACCACGCCCGCGCAGGCCTGCCCGAGCCGGCTCCCCATGCCCAGCGCCCAATCGCGCCTTTCTCTACGCTTGCTCGTCTCCAGCCCCGCTGCCATTGGCCGGAGCACCCCGCTGCCGCCTGAGACCTCAGCCGCGCCGCCCCGGAGCCCCGCCACCTCAAAGTCGCAGCATGCCGTTGGCCAACCCCATGCTTCGCCTCCCTGCCGGCCGGAGCTCGAAGCTCCACCGCCGGTCTCGTCCCTGCCGGCCTCGGAGCCTCCCCGCCGGCCTCCGATGCCTTGGGACCGCCGAATCTGGCGTCCCCGCGTTGCCTCGCCTCCATTCCCATTGCCGACGCCTCCCTCCGGCCTGTCGCCACCGGCATCGGCCTCGCCGGCGTCCCTCCTCGTCCCCGGATGCAGTCGACCCGCCAACCAAAGGCCGCCCCATCCTGGACCCCTTCATCCCAGTTCTCTTAAGGGTAAAATCCTCTAAGTCATTTTTTGTCTGCGGTTTTCAGCATGTAGTCGTTTTGATGTGCTTGTAGACTGAAAACCGTGCATCGAATTTTGAAGTGCAATACATGAAAAAGTATCTACGTTTCGTGATTTACATGTTGGAATCATTTGCATGCATGATAGGAATCATGTTCATGTTCAAAACCTCTTTGCAAAAGTGCATCCATCGTAATCTGAAATCTGTTATTTTAACCAAACTTGCATGGATGATTGCATCTCAGCGGTGGGCCTTCTGCATGTGGTGTCTTCATGAGTATTGCTCTAGGATATGTCTACTTTGATGCCATGCCTATGGTTGCTAGGTAGAAGTTCATTATCATGTGTATTTCTTGCTCTCAAGTTGCTATCACGTTAAAACTAAAATCTGTTAACGGTAAGTTCCATTTTGCGGTGCTTATATTAAGCAATCCATGCCTCTTTATAGTTGAGTCTTTGGAGTGTGTTGTAGTATCCCATGCCTACTTGTGGATGATAGGTTTGCCATGCCATGGATATTGTGTTTAGATATACATTTCATCATGAGCACATGCTTAACCAATGTTGCTGTTCTGAGATGTCAAAATATTTCTAAGTATGGAATGTGTAATATTTTGTTACTGTCTTGCCATGTGTGTCGCTAGTGATCTAGAACCCTTTTGTGGTTGGTGCAATGGAGTTATTCGTAGCTTATAATGTCCTCTAGCATGCTGTTAAGTTTCATGCCATAATATGCCATGTAGCTTATAGTTTTACTTCTGTCAATATGCCTTCATGATAAAAACTGCACTGTTAAAAACTGCTATTTTCACTAAGTCTGAAACTATTTTCAATCAACCATCTTGTGAGCTTATTTCCTAGTGATCCATGATCCTAAACCACTTGCTCATGTGATATAACTTTGTGCATCATGTAAGCTAGTGCCCCATGTATTTGTTGTGCATTTTAGACCTTTGTAGCTTGTTGTTTTCATGCATGAAAAATGCCATGTTGCTGTTTTGGACAGATTTGCACTAAACCTTGTGTTGGTTGTTGTGGTTGAACCGTAGCTCCGTTTTGGGCATGCCATATATGAAAATTGCTTAGAATTTCATGTAGAATCATATTATCTTGTTGCATACATGTTTGTAAGTGCTTGTGGTTGTCATTTTCATGCATTTTGCATTCATGTCATGCTCATCTTGTGCGTGTCATAGATTTTAGACCGTAGCTCCGTTTGAGATGTTCTATATATGTAAATCGACTAGAATGACGTGTAGAATTGTATGGAATACTTTATTATGTTGTTTAAAAATTATAAAATATGATAAGTTCAGATCTGGACCAATTTTGAAATTAACATATGGGGTCGTTTCGGAAATATTATATGTTGTTTCCGGCCTCATTTAAACTTGCCTAGATATGTAGCTTACTTATGCCTCACCTCTTGCTATGTTTAACAACATTTAATATTGTCATGTACCTGAACGAGAGTGAACTAAATAATCGATCATGAGGTTTCGTCAATATGCAACTCGTTGCACATTGAGCTTCACTTTAATGTGTAGTAGTTGTTTGATGTGATTTGCCATGCCTTGCATATTTAAACCAGACATGCATCATATTTGTTTATGCATCATGTCATGCATATGTTGTGGTGTTATCGTGTGTTGATTGTTGTTTCACATTGTTCCTTCTCGATAGAGTTCTGAAAGCGTTCGAGGTGTGAGGATTCGTTCGACCACATTGGCTCGTCTTCTTCATAGACTCATTCTTATTCCAAACGGGATCTCAGGCAAGATGACACATTTCCCTAGATACAACTAATATCATTGCTATGCTAGTTGTCTCGCTTCCATCGTTATGTCTCTCTACCTACCACTTGTTTGTCAAGCCTCCCAACATTGCCATGATAAGCCTCTAACCCCTCCACATCCCAGCAAACCTTTGATTGGCTATGTTACCGCTTGCTCAACCCTTATTATAGCGTTTCTAGCTGCAGGTGCAATTGCTTCCATGTGACAACATGGACATTATTTTTTTATACCACAATATTACTGCTATTTAATTTAATGCACATATATACTTGGTAAAAGGTGGAAGGCTTGGCCTTTTGCTCGGTGTTTTGTTACACTTTGGCCGCCCCTAGTTACTTGTGTATCGGTGTTATGTTCCATATTGAGCGCTCCTAACATTCTCGGGGTTGTTATGGGGACCCCCTTGATTTTCGTTTTAGTATAAAACTGGTCTGGCAAGGCCTAACATTGGTACTACATTTGCGTAATAACTAATAAACCTGCATAGGGAGTAATTAACCCGAGGATATTTAATCAACAACCTGGGCCAGTGCTCCTCATGAGTGTTGGTCCAAACTAGAGCCATGTGCGGGGCCAACTCGGGGCATCTCGGGAGATTTCTATCAGGCCACTGTATGTTGTGCTTATCCGGTCGTGTCCTGAGAACGAGATACGCGGCTCCTATCGGGTTCGTCGACACGTCGGGCGGCCTTACTGGACTTATTTTTACCTTTCTCGAACGACTTGCGCGTGGGATATTGATGACACTTCGGGCTATCTCGAAGTTGAGATTTTCCATCGGGATTCCTAAATACTACGGGTGATTCCGTGGGTGAGGAATTCCAATGCGACATGTGATTAATTTGTGATGGATGAGTTGGAGCACCCCTGTAGGGTTAAATCTTTCGGAAAGCCATGCCCGCGGTTTTGTGGCAAATTTGGAAACTTTGTTTAACACCTGGTCATAGCAAACTTGAAGTAAACTCTAATAAAATACACCAACTGTGTGCGTAACCGTGACTGTCTCTTCTCGTGAGTCCTTATCCGAGAGAGAACACGATGGGGTTATGTTTGCCGTAAGTAGGTGTTCAGGATCACTTAGTGATCATTGCTAGTTCACGTTCGTTATGCGTAGACCACCATACTTTACATTATGTATTCATAAGTTAGCCACTCAAATAAATGCTTAGTTGATTGTTGCAGCCTCACCACTTAACTATACCTCACCCATTAAGCTTTGCTAGTCTTGATACCCTTGGAAATGAGATTGCTGAGTCCTTGTGGCTGACAGATTACTACAACAATAGTTGTAGGTATAGGTAATGCGATTCTTTGACGTGAGAGCGATGCTTGATTTGATTTGGAGTTATTCTTCTTCTTCATCATCAATCTAGGATGGGTTTCAGGTGGCAGCCTGGGATAGCAAGGATGGATGTCATTTTATCGTTTGATTTCGTCCATAGTCGGTCCCTGCTCTTCTGTATGATGTTTGAGTATGTTGTTGTATTGGTGTGATCTTAATGTAGCTTGTGGCGAGTGTAAGCCAATCCCATATACTCATCTCTTCTGTACATGTACTTGTAATGATATCCATTCTTGCAACACGACGAGATGCGCTCCTATCCCTGTCGAGGCCCTCGAGCCAAAATAAGGGTAGGGTCGCATCTTGGGCATGACAGTTCCTCTGTGATCGCCAAAGGAATCGATGGCTCGCGTTGTCATCAACGAAGAAGTCCGCAACATGGACACCTTTGTTCCCGAACAGATCTTTGCTTTCGGCAGCATTGTGCCGCACGCTGACCCGACCGGCCATCTTGCCCGGGTAAGGAGTTTCGCCCCTAATTAATAGGTCAGATTCGGTAACCTAGAGCTCTCCATAGACTCTCAGGGCGAACTTCTGCTAACCGGGCACGCAAACTCGTCTGCCGTGCCCGAAGACTTCGAGTCCTTAACCTCGAACTCTGCTTTTGGTCCCGTCCACGGGATCCACCTCGGTGATGACTTGGCTTTGAGTCCGGGTCTGGCCATAGCGTGAGACGTCTAGAGACTAGTTCCCGCCGAACACTCCCCTCGCGCGAAAGCATCAGAGGTTAACTCCGAAAGCTCTTAGCAGGTTGACCCGATCGAGCTCTCAACACTCAACCAGACCCTAGATCGCATCTTGTCGATGAAAATTACCAACGACCCAACTCCGATCCATGCTCAGATCGGTCTTAAGGCGGTCAAGCCGAATTTTCATCCCACCCACCACCCACTTGTTAGCCACTGTCGAAGACTTATCGACATATTGGACTACGCCTCTGAGGAGGCAGTAGACATGGATGAGGAAGATTGTGCTCCCACCCCCGTTAACACCGGGCGATGGGCTACCACCTACACCTACGATGTCTACATGGTGGACACTCCAGCCGATAACGGCGAGCACACACCCAAGAAACATGGTGACAAATCGGGTGAAGTGTCGTCAAGGCGCCGGAAGCCGCACAAACGATCAAAGGCAAAAAAAGGTAAGCAAAGCTATCGCTGGCACCGGGGACGGAGATACCCTCGAAGACCTCGGCGATCCTGATATCCCCGAACATCTGCTAGAGGACCAGGAGAGGCCTGAATATCAGCGCAACCCTGATGATCCAAACGACTCCGATGACGACAACTACCCCCCTGTCGAGGAGGATATACCAGAGGCCGACGTCTTCAACATTCCTGAAAACCGTGAAGATCAGGAACAGTTCAGGCAACAACTTATAGCCACGGCCCGCAGCCTGAAAGCAAAAGAACGACAACTTAAGGCCAAACGAGACAACCTCAACGATAGATGGATGAGGGTCCTATCAGCCGAGGAAGGATACGGTACTGGTCTATTGGACCAACCCAAAAGCTATCCACACCGAAGGCTGCTGCCACAATTCGATGACGAGCTTACTGATACGCCGTCTCCCAAACATACTCCATACGACAAGCCAGACTGCCCTCCTCGAGGATGAGACGGGACGGCTGACGACACTGGTTATAGGCCGACGATACCCCGAAGACGGGGAAAAGAGCCAATAGAGCCCGATGAAAGGTTTGACCTGCGACACGACCTAGAGTATAGAGCAGTTCGTACGAGATCCATCTATGGATCCAGAGGGTAATCACCCGATAGACGGGACGGGTACCGGCCTTGGCTTGACCGCAACAATAGAGGTGAGGAACGAAACCGGGCCAGAACAGAGGCCGATTGCCGGCGCGACATAGCTCGGGTCAGAGGCGCTGCTCACCCATCGTGCTTCACCAATGAGGTGATGCAGCATGTGTTCCCGGAGGCATTTAAACCCGTGAACATAGAGCAATACGACGGAACAACTGACCCAACAGTATGGATCGAGGATTTCCTCCTCCACATCCACATGGCGCGAGGAGATTATCTCCACGCCATCAACTATCTACCCCTAAAACTTAAGGGGCCAAGTCG
Source organism: Hordeum marinum (assembly GCA_022496015.1). Taxonomy (NCBI): domain Eukaryota; kingdom Viridiplantae; phylum Streptophyta; class Magnoliopsida; order Poales; family Poaceae; genus Hordeum; species Hordeum marinum. Next base: position 474,181,735 of record CM039676.1, read on the forward strand.
GCACTGGTTAAACAGCCTCCCCGAAAATTCCATTGGGTTCTGGGAGGATCTAGAGGATGCATTCCGATTTAACTTCCAAGGCACCTATGTTCGGCCGCCGGACTCCTCCGACCTAAGCAACGTCATCCAGAAGGAAGGAGAGTCTGCTCGACAATACTGGAATCGGTTCTTTACCAAGAAAAACTAGATCGTTGATTGCCCAGATGCCGAGGCAATAGCCTCTGTCAGGCACAATATTCGGGATGAATGGCTAGCTCACCATCTCGGTCAGGATAAACCTAGGACAATGTCTGCCCTTACAACACTCATGACTCGCTTTTGCGCGAGCGAGGACAACTGGCTAGCAAGACGGAGCCACAACCCCGAAGACCCCGGAACCTCCAAAGTATGGGACGGAAATGGGAAAACAAAACGCAACAAGAATAAGAACCAACATAGCAATAGTGATGTCGATGACATGACCGCTAACGTCGGCTTCCACAATTCCCAACCCGGGCAGCAGAAGAAGCCTCCTAAATGCAATTGTGACGGACCTACCCTGCTGGAAGAAATCATGGAGAGGCCTTGCCAGATCCATGACACTCAAGAGAAGCCTGCCAACCACACCAACGTAACTGTTGGGTGTTCAAACAGGCCGACAAACTCGCAGCCGAGGATCAAGGCAAGGGCCCACACAGCTAGGACGAGGATGAGCCCCACGGTCCGATCAGTGGCAAACAGAAGCAGTTCCCCCAGAGGTAAAAACCATGAATATTATATATGCCACTCATATACCCAAAAAGGAGAGGAAGCGTGCCCTTTGAGAGGTCTCCGCCGTAGAGCCTGTAGCCCCGAAGTAAAACCCATGGTCAATGTACCCGATCACCTTCGATCGATAGGACCACCTGATCAATATCCGTCATGGGGGGTTCGGCCGCCCTCATCCTAGACCCCATTATAGATGGGTACCAGCTTACTAAAGTACTAATGGACGAAGGAAGTATCCTTAATCTGATTTACTCAGACACGGTGAAAAAGATGGGTATAGATCCATCAAGGATCAAACCTAGCAACACTACCTTTAAAGGAGTGATCCCAGGCATCGAAGCCCGGTGTACGGGCTCTATGAGCCTGGAAGTCGGTTCGCCCGATAACTTACGAAGCGAGGACTTGATCTTAGACATTGTACCTTTCCGCAGCGGCTATCACGCCCTGCTAGGCCATACAATGTTCGCTCGCTTTAGCGTCGTCCCACACTATGCATACCTCAAGCTCAAGATGCCCGGGCCCAAGGGGGTCATTACTGTCAACGGCAACACAGAGCGCTCCCTCCGAATTGAGGAACATGCATTGGCCCTGGCGGCCGAATTCCATTACAATGATGATTGGCAAACGTCAACATATGTCGTAAAGACACGTAAGGTTGAGAAGAGAGCCCGTTTTCAGCCTGAACTCCCAGAACCTTCTTCTCCCCAGAAATAGGGACTCGGTCCCCATTGCACATCCCTAATGCCAGCAAAACACGTGCCAAGAAGGCACAACTTCGCACTTAAAATTCCATGGGCAACAGAGGGGAACAGCTATCAAAGCACGAGTGTTCAGCTGGACCGAACTACCGGTAATATAAGTCTTCGGACATACAACAAGTACCATCAAGGACCTGCTAAGGCGTAAAGCCCATCAATACTTTGATGACTTCTCAATATGCTCTTTCCAAGGTCCGCTCACCGACATCATTACCTATAATGTAATGCAAACCCCTAGGAGGCATAGGAGTGGACAGGCGACAAGAATATCGAGGACGTCAGGCCACCCATCGAAGACCCATGGTATAACCCCTCCTGTAAACTTTATATTTCATCTTCAAGTACCTGTAAACAGTTGCTTCGACAACTTGAGCTATAAGAGTCATTGAGCAAAATATAAGACCATTATGCATGGCCGCTTCGCTGTCGTTTTTGGTACATACTCTATTTCCTCCCTCCTTAGTGCTTCTTGCGAAACTGTTTGGTACACATTATGACGCAATCGGCTAATAGACCGGGGGCTAGAACTCAAAATATCGCCCTAAGAACAATCTATCACGTGTTTCGCATCTTGGAGTTTGCTTTATATGAATTGGTTCCGAACTATGTCTTGGGTCAATAGTTGGGTTGCCCGGGTCATGTGCTTGCCCCTTTACGTTCCGTCGGTTCGGCTAAAAGGGCAAACGGAGAACCACTGCAATTGTGTTTACAACTAGTTTGGTCAAGCACCTCAGGGGAGAAAGCCGAAAACTATTTGTCATAGTACGCGAGAACCGGTCTGCGAATCCGAGCATAAGTGTTATACTAAAAACTTCGTTAGAGGTTATTCTGTGTCATACAATGGGTTTCGTATTCGTACAAACCATGTGATGATGGTTTTAGTCGCGGTTCATCCGAACATCACAAACCACTGGGGGCTAGTCATCAGCCCCCGCATTCCTTTTTCACGCCCCTACGGCTAAGTGAAAGCAGTAAAGCATTATGGTCTGATTGCCTTGTCCCCCTCACACAACCGCCTTCGGGTACCGATAGCTCGGCTAAGGGTCACAGTGTGCAGGCAGAGACACCTCCTGTAGTATCTACATGGGGGCTGAAGCCGACGACTCGCAACTTTCAGTTTAAACGCTCACACGGGAGTTATAGCGAATGCAAAACATAGAAGACATGATAAACCATGCATCATAACCATAAAAGCGTTAAAAGGTCTTCAGACATATTACAACGCGCTCACTATAAAAGTTATCTTTTGAGCACCGAGCCTCTAATGCCCGAGCACCCTCCATCACTATGGAGAAGTATCGCTCAGGGCACCTATGCTCCTTTCCACGGGGCGAAGGAGCGGTAGATATGTTCGTCGGATCAAGCCCTGGCCGGTGCACCTTAGCCCTTGAAAACGCCATCCGAGCTCCCTCGATGCAGGAAGAACGCCTTAGCGCATCAATCCGAGGCGAAGCATCGCTCAACTTCCGCACCAGGCCAAAGTAACTGCCTGGCAACGGCTCGTTGGGCCATAGCCGGATGCTGAGATCCTTCATGGCCAACTCCGCCATCCGGTGTAGCTCCATCAGCTGCTTCATCTGCTCGAGGAGGAGAGGAGAGCGCTCAGACGCTTCAAATTGCGCCCAAAAGAGCCGAGCCTCATCTCCCTCTTCTCGTGAAGCGTAGAACTGGTTAGCGTCCGCTACACTCTTCAGGAGGTCCGAGCTGGTGCCTGAGGAATGCCACACCTGGGTGAGCAATGTGAACTTGCTATCACCGAAGGCACACTGTAGTAAATACGGCTTACCATATTTGATAGCCTTGACTTGGCGAATCTGTTCTTCAAAGAACCGCCTGTCCACCCGCTCCTTTTGTAGGTCGGCTTTCAGCGCGGATAGCTCGATGGCTTGCTCCTTGCCCTTTTGCTCAAGGTCCTCGCATTTTTGGCTGGTGTCCTTGAGCTCCTGCTGAACCTCTCCCACCCGAGCCTCATGCATTTCGCTCACGGTTTTTATGGCGGAGAGCGCGGCTGCCGCCTGTTCGACTGCTGCCTTCTCGTTCGTGGCCTCTTGCTTTATCTGTTGCAGCTCGGCCTTCAACTTCTAGACCTCTTTCGCCGAGGTTGTGTAAGAAATAAACATATAATCATACTAAGTTAATAGTGTGAATCGCTAATGATGAAATATTCAGATATTACAACTCGGCTTACCTTGCGCCTCATCGAACCTCTTGTTTAGAGCATCAAGATCTTCTTTGGAGCTCTTGAGCTTCTGATTTAGCTCATCAAGCTCTGCTGCGTTCATGGCCGCCACTAACGATGAAGCCTACAAATATCACATATTCATTAGTTTATATGGGTTCAAACACCCGTACTGTCAAGACCATGAACCTATGGTCGGTCCTTTTAAGGACTGTTAGAACATTATAGGATGAATAATGTCTCATACATTGTTCGGTCATTTCTTTGTATTTGACCCCCGGGTGAGTTTTTCTAAACTCACCCAGGGCTCGAGGGCTGCTATATATAAGGATAGCACAAAATTAATAAATTAAAATTTCAGGAAAAGAACATTACGTCGCTCACTTGGAAGCATGTCAGGAGACCGTTGAAGGCCTCCTTCAGTCCGCTATCAACGGACTGAATGCCTTGCAAAACCGCACCCGTAAGGTTTCGGTGATCCTCGGAGATGGAGGCGCTTGATAGAGCCTCCTCCATGACCAGCCACCCAGTCATCCGTGGCGCCGGTGGTGATCGGTTAGCCTAATCTCCAATTGGGGATTGAACCGGTGGCTCCGGAGGCATGGTGCGCTCCAGAGATGACCTAGGAGGGGACTAGATATCCCTTTGTACGGTCTCGTTAGTGGCCCGGAGGGGCTCCTCCTCCCGGTCTTCGGCGGCCAATGTATTAACCTCGGCCGTGACATCGTCACCCCCACCGCCTGTGTTCGGCTCCAAAGGAGCCTGGTCGGATGACACCTCCGCGACATCCTTCGCTGCCCCTGGAGGTGTGGGATGCGACACGGTCCCACTCTCCGCCAGCTCGGCGGGTGGAGTCTCCCCATCGGAAACTTGGTTGGTGGGGAGATCACGTGGTGGGCTGCGGATCAAAAGGCACTCACACATTAATAACATTAAAAACTTAGCATAAATAGCTCAGGGAATCTTCAGATTATTAGCTTCGAGCTGGGCGTGAGGTAGTCTTGGACTAAGGGGTCCTCGGGCCATTGGTCTATCTGTTAATAGGCCGGCTTGGTGGGCCATTCTTTGATGGTTGTAGGAAGGGCCAGATACATTGAGAGCCCACATTCCAGAAGGAAGTCCCGAAGGTGTGTCATGCACTCCAAGTCAAGATGAGGAAATCGACATCTCCATCCTCGGCAGGAGACCTACCGTGTATAAACCCTAGTACCCCCCAATGTCTATATAGACCGGGAGGATTTTATATTATAAGGCAGAGAAACTCGTCTAGGATTTTAGATATTCGATCTCGAGGTACATCAACTCTGTAACCTTCATATCGTCAATACAATCAAACAGGACGTAGGGTTTTACCTCCATAGGAGGGCCCGAACCTGGGTAAACATCGTCTCCTTTGTCCCCTGTTAGCATTGATCCTAGTCTCATAGCTCGGGACCCCTACCTGAGATCCGCTGGTTTTGACACCGACATTGGTGCTTTCATTGAGATTTCCACTGTGGTCGCCAAAGGAGTCGATGGCTCGTGTTGTCATCAGCAAAGAAGTCTGCAACATGGACACTTTTGTCCCCAGACAGATCTTCCCTTTCGGCAGCATTGTGCTGCACGCTGACCCGACCGGCCGTCTTGGTTCACCCCTGATCAAGAGGTCGGATTCGGGACCTAGAGTTCTTCGTAGACTCTCAGGCGATCTTTCGCTAACCAGGCTCGCAGTCTCGCCTGCCGTGCCCGAAGACTCCGAGGCTTTAACCTCAGATTCTGTTTCGGTCTCGCCCGTGGGATCCACCCCGGCGATGACCTGACTTTTAGTCCAGATCCGGCCATAGTGCCAGACGCCCAGATACTTGTTCCTACCGAACACTCCCCTCGCACGGACGCATTAGAGGTTAACTCCGAAATCTCTGAGCAGGTTGACCCGATCGAGCTCTCAACACTCAACAAGGCCCTAGATCAGATCTTATCAATGAAAATTACCGACGACCCAACCCCGGCCATGCTCAGATTGGTCTCAAGGTGGGTCAAGAAGAATTTTTCATCCCACCCACCACCCACTTGATAGCCACTGTCAAGGACTTAACCAACATGTTGGACTACGCCTCCGAGGAGGCAGAACTCATGGATGAGGAAGATTGCGATCCTACCCCTATTAACACCGGGTGATGGACCGCGACCTCCACCTACGATGTCTACATGGTGGATACTCCGGCCGATAACGGTGAACGCATACCCAAAAACGTTGGCGACAAATCGCATGAAGCATCGTCAAGGCACCGGAAGCCGCATAAACGATCAAAGGCAAAAAAGGGAAGAAAAGCTATCGCTGGCACAAGGGACGGAGATACCCCGGAAGACCTTTGCGATGCCGATATCCCCGAACAACCGCTAGATGATTGGGAGAGGCCGGAAGATCAGCGCAACCCCGATGTTCTAAATGATTCCGAGGACGACAACTACCTCCCCCCATCGAGGAGGAGGACATCCCGGAAGCCGATGACTTCGCCATCCCCGATAACCTTGAAGATCAGGAACAGTTAAAGCAAAAACTTGTAGCCACGACCCATAGTCTGAAGGCAAAAGAATAGCAACTTAAGGCCGAATAGGACAACCTCAATGATCGATGGACTAGGATCCTATCAGCCGAGGAAGGATACGGTACCTGTCTATTGGACTAACCCAAAAGTTATCCACGTCGAAGGCTACCGCCACAATTCGATGATGAGCTTACTAATATGCCTTCTCCCAAACACACTCTATACAACAAGCGAGAAATCCCTCCTCGAGGACGAGACAAGACGTCTGACGATACCGGTTATAGGCCGACGATACCCCGAAGACAGGAAAAAGGGGCAATAGAACCCGATGATAGGTTTGACCTGCGACACGTCCTGGACAATAGAGCAGGTCGTACGAGATCCATCTACAGATCAAGAGGCTACTCACCCGATAGATGGGAGGGGTACCAGCCTTGGCTCGACTAGAACAATAGAGGACGGGAACGAAACCGTCCTAGAATAGACGTCGATTACTGGCGCGACATAGCTCGGGTCAGAGGCGCTGCCCACCCACTGTGCTTCATGGACGAGGTAATGCAGCATCAGTTCCTGGAGGGGTTTAAACCCGCAAACATAGAACAATACGATGGGACAGCTGACCCAACATAATGGATCAAGTATTTCCTCCTCCACATCCACATGGCGCGGGAAGATGATCTAGTACCTACCCCTAAAACTTAAGGGGCCAGCTCGGCACTGGTTAAATAGCCTCCCCGAAAATTCCAGCGGGTGCTGGGTGGATTTAGAGGATGCATTCCTATCTAACTTCCAGGACACCTATGTCCAGCCGCCGGACTCCTCCGACCTGAGCAATGTCGTCGAGAAGCCAAGAGAGTTCGCTCGGCAATTCTGGAATCGGTTCTTGACCAAGAAAAACTAGATCATTGAGTTCCCGAACGGCGAGGCAATAGCCTCCTTCAGGCACAATATTCGGGATGAATGGCTGGCTCGCTAGCTCGGCCAGGATAAACCTAGGACAATGTCCGCCCTCACATCTCTCATGACCTGCTTTTGCATGGGCGAGGATAACTGGCTAGCAAGACGGAGCTACAACCCCAAAGACCCAGCAACCTCCTAAGTTCGGGACAGAAACGGGAAACCAAAGCGCAGTAAGAATAAGTGCCAGCACAACAATAGTGATGCCGATGACACGGCTATCAACGCCTGCTTCCGCAATTCCCGACCTGGACAACAGAACAAGCCTCCTAAAGGCAACCATGACGGACCCACCCCACTGGACAAGATCATGGAGAGGCCTTGCCAGATCCATGCCACTCAAGAGAAGCCCACCAACCACACCAACCATAACTGTTGGGTGTTCAAACAGGCCGGCAAACTCGCAACCAAGGAACAAGGCAAGGGCCCACTCAGCGAGGACGAGGATGAGCCCCGCGGTCCGATCGGTGGCGGATAGAAGCAGTTCCCTTGAGAGGTAAAAACCATGAATATGATATACACCACTCATATACCCAAAAAGGAGAGGAAGCGCGCCCTTCAAGAGGTCTACGCCATAGAGCATGTAGCCCCGAAGTACAACCCATGGTTGGCGTACCCGATCACCTTCGATCGATGTGACCACCCGACCAGTATCCTTCATGGGTGTTCAGCTGCCCTCGTCCTAGACCCCATCATAGATGGGTATCACCTCACTAAAGTCTTTATGGATAGAGGAAGTAGGCTTAATCTGATTTACTCAGTCACAATGAAAAAGATGGGTATAGATCCATCAAGGATCAAACCTAGCAACACTACCTTTAAAGGAGTGATCCCAGGCGTCCAAGCCCGGTGCACGGGCTCTGTAAGCCTGGAAGTAGTGTTCGGTTCGCCCGATAAATTTTGAAGCGAAGATTTGATCTTTGGGATTGTACCTTTCCACAACGGCTATCACGCCCTGCTAGGCTGTAAAGTGTTCACTCGCTTTAATGCCGTCCCACACTACACATACCTCAAGCTGAAGATGCCCGACCCCAAGGGGGTCATTACTGTCAACGACAACACACAACGCTCCCTCCTAACTGAGGAACATGCATTGGCCCTGGTGGCCGAATTCCATTACAATGATGATCGGCAAACGCCGACATCTGTCGTAAAGGCACATAAGGCTGGGAAGCAAGCTCGGTTTCAGCCCGAACTCCGAGAACCTTCTTCACCCCAGAAATAGGGATTCACTCCCCATTGCATGACCCTAATGCCAGAAAAACATGTGCCAAGAAGGCAAAACTTTGCACTTAAGATTCCATGGGCAGCAGTGGGGAACAACTATCAAAGCACAAGTGTTCGGCCGGACCGAACTACCTGCAATATAAGTCTTCAGACACACAACAGGTACCATCAAGGACCTGCTAAAGCGTAAAGCCCATCAATAGTTCGGCCACTTCTCAAGATCCTCTTTCCAAGGTCCGGTCACCGACACCATTACCCACAAAGGAATGCACCTCCTAGGAGGCACATGAGTGGATAGACGACATGGCATATCGAGGACGTCAGGCCACCCATCGAAGACCCCTGGTACAACCCCTCCCGCCCCAACTTTATATTTCATCTTCAAGTACCTGCAAACAGTTGCTTCAGCAGTTTGAGCTATAAGAGTTGTTGATTAAAATATATGACCATCATGAATGGCCGCTTTGCTATCTTTTTGCTGGTACATAATCTATTTCCTCCCTCCTCAAATGCTTCTTGCGAAACTATTTGGTACACATTACGATGCAACTGGCTAATAGACTGGGGGCTCGAATTTAGAAAAATCGCCCTAAGCACAATCGATCATGTGTTTGGCGTCTCAGCGTTCACTTTATATGTATTCGTTCTGAACTATGTCTTGGGTCAATAGTTGGGTTGCCCGGCTCTTGTGCTTGCCCTTTTATGTTCTGCTCGTTCGGCTAAAAGGGCAAAGGGAGAACCAATGCGATTGTGTTTCCAGCTAGCCTCGTCAAGCACCTCAGGGGAGAAAGTCGAAAACTGACTGTCATAGTAGGCGAGAACCGGTCTACAAATTCGAGTATAAATCTTATACTAAAAACTTCGTCGAAAGTTATTCCGTGCCATACGATGAGTTTGGCATTCGTACAAACCATGTGATGTCGGCCTTAGCCACGGTTCATCCGAACATCACAATCCTCGGGGGGCTAGTCATCAGCCCCTGCATTCCTTTTTCACGCTCCTAAGACTAAGTGAAAGCAATGAAGCATCATGGTTTGATTACCTTGTCCACCTCACACTACCGCCTTTGGGTACCGATAGCTCGGCTAAGAGTCACAGTGCGGAGGTAGAGATACCTCGCGTAGTATCTACATGGGGGCTGAAGCCGACGACTCACAACTTTTAGTTTAAACATCCACACATGAGTTATAGCGAATGCAAAACATAAAAGACATAATAAACCATGCATCATAACCATAAAAGCATCAAAAGGTCTTCGGACGTATTACAACGCATTTACTCATAAATGTGATCTTTCAAGCACTGAGCTTCTATTGCCCGAGCACCCTCCATCACTACGGAGAAGTATTGCTCAGGGCACCTATGATCCATTCCAAGGGCGGAGGAGCGGTAGCTATCATCGTCGGATCAAGCCCCATTTAGTGCACCTTGGCCCTAGCAAAGGCCATCCGAGCTCCCTCGATGCAGGAAGAATGCCTTAGCACGTCAATCCAAGGCGAGGCATCGCTCAGCTTCCGCACCAGGCTGAAGTAACTGCCTGGCAATGGTTCATCAGGCCACAGCCGGATGTAGAGATCCTTCATGGCCAGTTCTGCCATCCTGTCTAGCTCCATCAGCTACTTCATTTGCTCGGTGAGAAGAGGAGAGCGCTCATGGGCTTCAAACTGCGCCCAAAAAATCTGAGCCTCATCTCCTTCTACTCATGAAGCATAGAACTGGTTCACATCCGCTATGCTCTTCGGCAGGTCCGAACAGATGCCTATGGAACACCACACCTGGGCGAGCAATGCGAACTTGCTATCATCGAAGGCACACTGCTATAAATATGACTTACCATCTGTAACAGCCTTGGCTTGGCGGATCTGTTCTTCAAAGAACCGTCTATCCACCCGCTCCTTTTGGAGATCGGATTTTAGAGTGGATAGCTCGGTGGCTTGCTCCTTACCCTTCTGCTCAAGGCCCTCGCACTTCAGGCTAGCGTCCTTGAGCTCGTCCATCCGAGCCTCATGCTTGGCACTTGTGGTTTTCAAGGCAGACAGCGCGGTAGCCGTTTGTTCGGCCGCTACCTTCTCGTCCGCAGCCTCTTGCTTCATCTCCTGCAACTCGGCCTTGAGCTTATCAATTTCCTTCACCGAGGCTATGTAAGAAATAAACATATAACCATACTGAATCAACAGTGCGAATTGCTAATGATTAAAAATTAGGATATTACAATCCGGCTTACCTTGCGCCTCGTCGAACCTCTTGTTCAGAGCATCAAGCCCATCTTCAGAGCTCCTGAGCTTTAGATTTAGCTCGTCAAGCTTGGTGGCGTTAACGGTCGCCACCGATGACGAGGCCTACAAACAGCAAATCGTTATCAGTTTATATGCGTTCCAACCTCCGAGCTGTCAAGACCATGACCCTATTACGGTCCTCTTAAGGACTGTTAGAACGCTACAGTATGAGTAATGTCTAACACATTGTTTGGTCGTTTCTTTGTATTGACCCCCCGGTGAGTTTTTTAACAACTCACCCAGGGCTCAGGGGCTGCTACATATGTAACTATAGCACAAACCTAATAAATTAAAATTTCAGAAAGAGAACATTACGTGGCTCACCTGGAAGCCCGTCAGGAGATCATTGAAGGCCTCCTTTAGTCCGCTATCAATGGACTGAATGCTTTGCAAAACCGCACCCATGAGGGTGCGGTGACCCTTGGAGATGGAGGTTCTTGATAGAGCTTCCTCCATGACCGGCCACCCAGTAATTGGTGGCGTCGGCAGTGATCAGTTAGCCTGATCTCGAACCGGGGATTGAATCAGTAGCTCCGAAGGCATGCTGCGCTTTGGAGATGACCTCGGAGGGGACTGGACATCCCTTTGCCTGGTCTCCTCAGTGTCCGGGAGGGGCTCCTCCTGTCGGTCTTCGGTGGCCAAGGCGTTAACCTCGACCATGACATCGTCACCCCCACCGGTTATGTTCGGCTCCAAAGGAGGCTGGTGGGATGACACCTCCGCGGCATCCTTCGTGGAGCTCAGAGGTGTGGGATGCAACATGGTCCCACTCTCCGCTAGTTCGGTGGGTGGGGTCTCCCCATCCGAGACCTGGTCGATGGGGAGAACGCGTGGTGGGTTGCGGATCAAAAGGCGCTCATGCGTTAATATCATCTAAAACTTGGCATAAATAGCTCGGTGAGTCTTTGGATTCTTACCTTCGAGCTGGGGGCTTGACCCTTAGGTTCCGCTGAGGAACCTTCTCGAAGTCCTCATACTCGGTGTCTGAGTCCGAACTTTCGTCGGGCAGGATCATCCTCGCCCGACGTGCCCTTTTCAGGGCAGGAGGAGGTATCTCCTCCACGGTGTCTGACGACACCGCCCTCTTTCTTGGGAGGGGTGATTACCCCTCCTCCCCGTCTTGATGCTCCTCCTCATGAGTAGAGGAAGCATGGGTTTCCTCGGACGCAGCATCCGACTGGTCCTTTAAGCGGGGACCTCCTTTCCCTTTCTTCTTCTCTTTCTTCTTTGGCGCGTGATAAGGCGCCACGATGAGCATCTCCGACAACAGCTTCAACCTAGGGTCTTTGGGCTGCGGTGTGCTACCTCTTGAGCATGTGTTGGTTTTTCCTTGAAAAGGAAATTAAGGGTGATGTGGCATCGTAGATAAGTATTTCCCTCAGTTGTTGAGAACCAAGGTATCAATCCAGTAGGAGGAACAAGCAAGTCACCAATGGTTACACCTACACAAACAATCAAACTCTTGCACCCAATGATATAAAGGGATTGTCAATCCCTTCATAATCTAAAAAAGGGCATATTAGGGCTATACGGATTCGAACCGTAGACCTTCTCGGTAAAACAGATCAAGCGGATTATTATCGAAATGATTTGAACTATTTCAAAGACCCAACATGCATTTTTTTTGCATTGGTATCTTTCATAAACTAGTTTAAAGATCAGTTAGTCTACCATAGTTTTTCTTTACGAAAAGATAATGAGATGGCTCCCTGTGCTCTGATTGATTTTTTGTATTATGATCTATCTAGGAACAATACCAAAGTGTTTCAAAGGAGGATTACCTTGACTTAGGTCTGCCTAGACATATAGAGATTATTATACGCCAAGTAACTGTTGGAAATATGCCCTAGAGGCAATAATAAAATGGTTATTATTGTATTTCCTAGTTCATGATAATTGTCTATTGTTCATGCTATAATTGTGTTAACCGGAAACCATAGTACATGTGTGAATACATAGACCACAACATGTCCCTAGTGAGCCTCTAGTTGACTAGCTCGTTGATCAATAGATGGTCACGGTTTCATGACCATGGACATTGGATGTCATTGATAACGGGATCACATCATTAGGAGAATGATGTGATGGACAAGACCCAATCCTAAGCGTAGCACAAGATCGTGTGGTTCGTTTGCTAAAGCTTTTCAATGTCAAGTATCGTTTCCTTAGACCATGAGATTGTGCAACTCCCGGATACCGTAGGAATGCTTTGGGTTTGCCAAACATCACAACGTAATTGAGTGGCTATAAAGGTGCACTATGGGTATCTCCGAAAGTGTCTGTTGGGTTGGCACGAATCGAGACTGAGATTTGTCACTCCGTGTGACGGAGAGGTATCTCTGGGCCCACTCGGTAAGACATCATCATAATGAGCTCAATGTGACTAAGGAGTTAGCCACGGGATGATGTATTACGGAACGAGTAAAGAGACTTGCCGGTAACGAGATTGAACAAGGTATAGAGATAGCGACGCTCGAATCTCGGGCAAGTATCATACCGATAGACAAAGGGAATTGTATACAGGACTGATTGAATCCCCGACATCGTGGTTCATCCGATGAGATCATCGTGGAGCATGTGGGAGCCAACATGGGTATCCAGATCCCGCTGTTGGTTATTGACCGGAGAGGTGTCTTGGTCATGTTTACATGTCTCCCGAATCCGTAGGGTCTACACACTTAAGGTTCGATGACGCTAGGGTTATAGGGAAATGGTATACGTGATTACCAAAAGTTGTTCGGAGTCCTATATGAGATCCTGGACATCACGAGGGGCTCCAGAATGGTCCGGAGGTAAATATTGATATATAGGAAGTCCAGTTTTGGTCACCAGAAAGTTTTTGGGCTCATCGGTAGTGTATCGGGAGTGTCGGGAGGGTGTCGGAGGACCCCCGGGAGGGGTGTGACGATCATAGGACTTCGTGGGCCCTTAGAGGAAGTGTGCTAGCCCCTTTTGGGCTGGCCAAGACCTTCTAGAAAGGCCCATGTGGCTGGAGATAAGAGATAGGGCTGAAAAGGATTCAAAAGGAAGAGATCCACCTCCCTTGTGGGAGGTGGACTCCTCCCTAGGGTCGGCCGAACCTCTCCTCTTTGGAGGAGGGGACAAGGCAGCCCTCCCTCTCCCTCCTCCTATATATATGCAAGGGTTTGGGATGTTTTGATACACGACTTCTTTCTCTCTCGGTGCAGCCCTACCCTTCCTCTTCCTCGTTCTCCGTAGCGCTTGGCGAAGCCCTGCCGGAGTTCACGTAGCTCCACGGTCACCATGCCGTCGTGCTGCCGGAGCTGTCCCTCAACCTCTCCCTCCTCCTTGCTGGATCAAGGTGCGGGAGACGTCACCGGGCTGTACGTGTCTTGAACGCAGAGGCACCGTTGTTCGGCGCTTAGATCGGAATCCACCGCGATCTGAATCGCTGCAAGTACGACTCCATCAACCGCGTTCTTGTAACGCTTCCGCTTAGCGATCTTCAAAGGTATGAAGATGCAATCTCTCCCCACTCGTTTCTGGTTTCTCCATAGATAGATCTTGGTGACACGTAGGAAAATTTTGATTTACTACTACGTCTCTCAACAGTAACATCAAAAGTGCGGGTTTCTGAAGATGGAATGTCTAATGTTTTTTCGCCTGGGGAATTAATCGAACTATTGCGAGCGGAACGGGTAGGGCGAGCTTTGGATGAATTGATCTATTATTTGCAAGGATTAGATCTGAAAGCGATAGATGTGAATGAGTGCGGGAAGTAAAAGATAAATAAATTGCAGCAAGGTATAGATCTGAAAATATATGATGGAAAATAGACCCGGGGGCCATAGGTTTCACTAGAGGCTTCTCTCTTGAAGGCAAATATCATGGTGGGTAAACAAATTACTGTCAAGCAATTGATAGAAAAGCGAATAATCATGTAGTTATCCAAGGCAATGATCATGCATATGGGCATCACGTCTGTGACAAGTAGATCGAAACGATTCTGCGTCTACTACTATTACTCCACACATCGACCGACTCCTACCTGCATCTAGAGTATTAAGTTCATAAAGAACAGAGTAACGCAGTAAGAAAGATGACATGATGTAGAGGGATAAACTCAAGCAATATGATGAAAACTCCATCTTGTTACCCTTGATCGCAACAATACAATACATGCCTCACTACCCCTACTATGTGACTGGGTGAGGACACCACAAGATTGAACCCAAACCAAGCACTTCTCCCATTGCAACAATTACCAATCTAGTTGGCCAAACCAAACCAATAACTCGAAGAGACTTGCAAGGATATGAAATCATGCTTATAAGAAATCCGAGGAGATTCAAATAAGATTCATGGATAATCTGAACATAGACTCACAATTCATCGGATCTTGACAAACACACCACAAAAGAGGATTACATCGGATAGATCTCCATGAAGATCATGAAGAACATGATATTGAAGGTCAAAGAGAGAGAGAGAAGAAGCCATCTAGCTACTATCTATGGACCCGTAGGTCTGTGCTGGACTACTCACGCTTCATCGAAGGCGTAATGGAGTTGATGTAGATGCCCTCCGTGATCAAAACCCTCTCCAGCAGATCACCGGAAAGGCTCCAAGATTGGATCTCTCGGGAACGAAGGCTTGCGGCGGCGGAAAGTATTTGCGTGGCTCGTTCTAATGTTGGGGGAATATTTGGGTATTTGTAGGCCAAGAATTAGGGTTAGGAGACCTGCCAGGAGGTGACAAGCCTGCTAGGCGCGACTAGGGGGGCGCCTAGCAGGCTTGTGGCACCCTGGCTCCTCCCCTGATGTGCACTCCAAGATTGGATGACTTGTTTCCTTCCAGAAAAATTACTTCCGTAGGTTTTTATTTTGTTTGGAATTTAATATTCCATATCTGCAAAACTCAAAAACAAGGAAAAAACATAAAATCTAGATTAATAGATTAGTCCCAAAAATAATATAAAATAGCATATTAATGCATATAAAACATCCAAAACAGATAATATAATAGCATGCCATTATCAAAAATTATAGATACGTTGGAGACGTATCAGCATCCCCAAGCTTAATTCCTGCTCATCCTCGAGTAGGTAAATGATAAAACAGAATTTTTGATGTGGAGTGCTACCTAACATATTTATCCAAGTAATATTGTTTATTGTGGCATGAATATTCATATCCGTAAGACTCAAAAGAAAAGCTTAATATTGATATAGAAAAAATAACATTTCAAGCATACTAGCAAAGCAATTGTATCTCTTCAAAATATAATGGCAAAAGAAAGTTATCCCTACAATATCATATGGTATGGATATGATCCATCTTCCCCACACAAAGTATTTATATCATGCACAACCCCGATGAAAAGTCAATCAATTGCTTTCACACCTTTATTTTCTCAAACTTTTTCAACTCTCGCGCAATACATGAGCGCAAGCCACATATATAGCACTACAGGTGGAATAGAATATGGTGGAGGTTGTCAAGGAAAGGGAGAAGATAGTCTCACATCAACTAGGCGTATCAACGGCTATGGAAATGCCCATCAATAGATATCAATGTGAGTGAGTAGGGATTTCCATGCAATGGATGCACTAGAGCTATAAGTGTATGAAATCTCAAAAGAAACTAAGTGGACGTTCATCATGAAGAAAATTTCCACTCGCGATATGAAAGTGACAAAATAGGAGACTCTATATCATGAAGATCATGGTTCTACTCTAAAGAACAAGTGTGGAAAAAGGTAGTAGCAATGTCCCTTCTCTATTTTCTCTATTTTTTGTGGGAATCTAAGGCCTCTTTTATTCATTTTTTATTTGGGCTTCGCTCGCCTCTTTTATTTTTCATAAAGTCCGGAATCTCATCCCCACTTGTGAGGGAATCATAGCTTCCATCATGCTTTCCTCACATGGGGCATGCTCTAATAATGATAATCATCACAATTTTATTTACTTAGAAGTCAAAAGAAAATTACAACTCGATACCTATGACAAAATATGACTCTATATGCAATATGGAAGTGATGGTGCAAGTCATAAAAGGAAACAGTGGAAGTTGCATGGCAATATATCTCGGAATGGCTATGGAAATGCCATAATAGGTAGGTATGGTGGCTGTTTTGAATAAATATATATAGTGGCTATTTTGAGGAAGGTATATGGTGGATGTTTTGAGGAAGGTGTTTGTTGCATCGGCAAAAGTTGCACGGTACTAGAAAGGCTAGCAAAAGTGGAAGGGTGAGAGTGCGTATAATCCATGGACTCAACACTAGTCATAAAGAACTCACATACTTATTGTAAAAGTCTACTAGTCATTGAAGAAAAGCATTGAACGCATGCTCCTAGGGGGGAGGTTGGTAGGAGTTAACCATCACGCCCCCCGACCCTCACACAATGGTCAACAATCTATAAACAAGTCATGCTCCGACTTCCATACATAACGGTTCACCATACGTGCATGCTACGGGAATCACAAACCTTTACACAAGTATTTTTACCAAATCAAAATTTGCTTCCTAACATGTCTCTTAACATTACCATCTTAATATCTCAAAACTTTATGCAAGGAATCAAACTTCTCATAAATACTCAATGCACTTAATATGGAAGCTTTTATTATGTCCATTTTGGATGCCTATCATATTAGGAATAAATTCATAACCTAGAACAATTAACATGATGTTTTATAAACTGCTAAAATAATATAAGTGAGGTACGAGAGTTGAAGTATTTCTATAAAAACACAAAGACCACCGTGCTCTAAAAGATATAAGTGAAGCACATAGAGCAAAATTGCCAAACTCAAAAGATATAAGTGAAGCACATAGAGTATTCTAATAAATTCACGATTCAGCGTGTCTCTCTCAAAAGATGTGTTAATCAAGGATGATTTTGTAAAAATAATAAGAAAAGAATCATATCATACAAGACGCTCCAAGCAAAACAAATATCATGTGGTGAATAAAAATATAGCCTCAAGTAAATTTACCGATGGATTGAAGACGAAGGAGGGGATGCCTTCCGGGGCATCCCCAAGCTTAGGCTCTTTGGAATCCTTGAATATGACTTGGGGTGCCTTGGTAATCCCCAAGCTTGGGATCTTTCCACTCCTTATTCCATAGTCCATCAAATCTTTACCCAAAACATGAAAACTTCACAACACAAAACTTAACAGAAAACTCGTGAGATCCGTTAGTATAAGAAAATAAATCACCACTTTAGTTACTCTTGTGAACTCATTATTTATTTATGTTGGTGTTGCACCTACTGTAATCTAAATTCTCCATGGCTCGTACCACATGATACAACCCATAGATTCATCAAAATAGGCAAACAACTCAAAGAAAACAGAATCTATCAAAAACAGAACACTCTGTAGCAATCTGGAAACTTCGTATACTTATCTAACTCTAAAATTTCTGAAACATTAGGAAAACCTGGGAAATTTATATATTAATCTTTTGTAAAAAAATTATCAATTAGACTCTCTTAAAAATTTATAAAATTCCTGGACCGAACGCAAAAGTTTCTGTTTTTCAGCAAGATCAAATCAACAACTACCATAGATCACCCCAAAGGACTTAATTGGCTCAAACACTAATAAAAAAACCAAATTTTTTTTACTAAAGAATTAATAAATTGGGAAACACTAAAAAACATAAGAAAAAACAAAACACAAAAATAAAATTGTGTTGCCTCCCAACAAGCGCTATTGTTTAACGCCCCTAGCTAGGCAAAACACAATAGATCTAGGTATTTTCATCTTTGTTATGCAATACAAAAGTAGCTATCATAATAGATTAATAAGGAAATCTTATTTTATTTCTAGGAAAGTGTTCCATGCCTTTCCTTAATGGTAATTGAAATCTAATGTTTCCTTCTTTCATGTCAATAATTGCACCAATAGTTCTAAGGAAAGGCCTACCAAGAATAATAGGGCATGTATGATTGCAATCTATATCCAGAACAATGAAATCTATGGGCACATAATTCCTATTTGAAATAAGAACATAATTAATCCTTCCCATAGGTTTCGTAATAGTGGAATCCGCAAGATGCAAATTTAGAGAGCAATCATCTAGATCATGGTAACCTAGCACATCACATAAAGTTTTTGGAATCATGGAAACACTAGCACCCAAATCACACAAAGCATGGCACTCATAATCTTTGATTTTAATCTTAATAGTAGGTTCCCACTCATCATGAAGCTTTCTAGGGATAGAAACTTCTAACTCAATTTTTTCTTCAAAAGATTTCATCATAGCATCAACCATATGTTTAGTAAAAGCCTTATTTTGACTATAAGCATGAGGATAATTCAACATGGATTGAAGCAAGGAAATACAATCAATCAAAGAGAAGATATAATAATTAAAGTCCTTGAAATCCAAAAGAGTGGGTTCATTGCTATTTAAAGTTTTGACCTCTTCAATCCCACTTTTATCAATCTTAGCATTAAGATCTATAGACTCCGAATCATTGGGACGCCTTTTAACTAAAGTTGACTTATCTCCAGTCCCATATTTATCAAGATTTATATTGGAAAACAAATATTCAATAGGAGTCACACCAATCACTTTGAGATCTTCATCATTATTATCACGAGAACACACTTTTTCAAGCCATTCACGCTTAGCACGTATTCGAGCGGTTCTTTCTTTACTTTCATCCATAGAAATTCTCTTAGCTTTTAGAGACTCATTAATATCATGCTTAGGTGGAGTAGATCTAACTTTCAATGAATTAGTCTCAAGCGAAATTCTATCAACGTTCCTTGCCAAATCATCAATCTTAAGCACTTTTTCTTCAATAGACGCATTACAAAAAAATTGCGAACCAATAAAATCTTTAACAATATTCTCAAGATCAGACGCATCTTATTATAATTTCCATAAGAATTTTTGTAGGAATTACCATAATTATTAGACGAATTACTAGGAAACGGCCTAGGGTTGAAATTTCCCCTATCGTATTGTTACCAAAATTGTTCCTACCAACAAAATTCACATCCCTAGATTCATTATTATTTCCAATCAAAGAAGACAAAGGCATATCATTGGGATCAATGGGAGCACTCTTACTAGCAAATAGTTTCATCAATTCATCCATCTTTTCACTCAAAGTATTTATTTCATCAATAGCATGCACCTTTTTACTAGTAGGCTTGATGTGTATCCTCCCCGTCAACGGCGCCAGAAATCCTTCTCGCAACCTCTTGAGCATGCGTTGGTTTTCCCTTGAAGAGGAAAGGGTGATGCAGCGAAGTAGATATGTATTTTCCTCAGTTGTTCAGAACCAAGGTATCAATCCAGTAGGAGGAACAAGCAAGTCACCAAATGGTTACACCTACACAAACAATCAAACTCTTGCACCCAATGCTATAAAGGGGTTGTCAATCCCTTCACAGTTATTTGCAAGGATTAGATCTGAAAGAGATAGTTGTAAATGAGTGTAGAAAGTAAAAGATAAATAAATTGCAGCAAGGTATAGATCTAGAAATATATGATGGAAAATAGACCCAGGGGCCATAGGTTTCACTAGAGGCTTCTCTCTTGATGGAAAATATCATGGTGGGTAAACAACTTACTGTCAAGCAATTAATAGAAAAGCGAATAATCATGTAGTTATCCAAGGCAATGATCATGCATATAGGCATCACGTATGTGACAAGTAGACCAAAACGATTCTGCATCTACTACTATTACTCCACACATCGACCAACTCCTGCCTGCATCTAGAGTATTAAGTTCATAAAGAACAGAGTAATGCATTAAGAAAGATGACATTATGTAGAGGGATAAACTCAAGAAATATGATGAAAATCCCATATTGTTACCCTTGATGGAAACAATACAATATGTGCCTCGCTACCCTTACTATCTCACTGGGTGAGGACACCGCAAGATTGAACCCAAAACCAAGCACTTCTCCCATTGCAAGAATTACCAATCTAGTTGGCCAAACCAAATGAATAACTCAAAGAGACTTGCAAGGATATGAAATCATGCACCTAAGAAATTAGAGGAGATTCAAATAAGATTCATGGATAATCTGAACATAAACTCACAATTCATCGGATCTTGACAAACACACCACAAAAGAGGATTACATCGGATAGATCCCCATGAAGAACATGGTATTGAAGATCAAAGAGAGAGAAGAATCCGTCTAGCTACTAGCTATGGACCCATAGGTCTGTGGTGGACTACTCATGCATCATCGGAGGGGAAATGGAGTTGATGTAGATGCCCACTGTGATCGAAACTTCCTTCGGCAGATTACCGGAAAAGGCTCCAAATTTGGATCTCTTGGGAATGGAGGCTTCCGGCGGCGAAAAAGTATTTGCATGGCTCGTTCTGATGTTGGAGGGATATTTGGGTATTTATAGGCCAAGAATTAGGGTTAGGAGACCTGCCAGGGCACGACCAAGGGGGGCACCTAGAAGGCTTGTGGCGCCATGGCTCCTCCCGTGACGTGCACTCCAAGCTTGGATGAATTGTTTCCTTCCAGAAAAATTCGTTCCGCAGGTTTTATTCTGTTTGGAATCCGTTTAATATTCCATATCTGCAAAACTCAAAAACAAGGAAAAAACAGAAACTAGCACTTGGCTCTAGATTAATAGGTTAGTCCCAAAAATAATATAAAATAGCATATTAATGCATATAAAAGATTCAAAACAGATAATATAATAGCATGCAATCATCAAAAATTATGAATACGTTGGAGATGTATCACGGTGCTGGGAAGTTGATTCCCGTGGCTTTGCTCAACCACTTCTGCAAAGATGAGGGGAAGGTAGTTTAGATCTTTTATCGTATAATAAAGCCGATCAATTGGAATTATATTATACCTGGGTAGGAGGGTTATCGGCGTGTAGGCCCCGATCCTCCACCTCGGTTGGTCAACTCTCCCAAGGCTTGAACAACGTCTTCCACAACTTCTCCGGAGTGGTGCAGAAGAGCTGACAAACTGTAGGCTCATCATCAAGATGATAAGCCCACATAGTGGACTTACGGCGCTGGCAGGGAAGGATGTGGCGTCGTAGCATGACCTGGATCACGTTAACCACCTCGATCTTAGCCTTGATCATCGAGGCGATGCGCTTCTGCATCGGACCCACCTCAGCATCCGACCCCTAGTCGAGGCCCTTTTGGAGCTAGGAGGTCAATCTTCTGGGGGGTCCGGATCTGAACTCGGACGGAGCAGCCCGACATTCTTCTCTTTGCTCGGTGATATAAAACCACTCCTTTTGCCCGATCTTGATGGTATCTATGAAGGTGCCAGTCGGCCATCCAATGTGGGGGAGCTTTGCTGATGACCGCCCCTCCGCAGTTCGCGTGCTCGCTCGCGACTGTCTTCGGCTTGACGTTTAAGACCTTGAGCCATAGGCCGAAGTGTGGTTCGACCCATAGAAAGGCCTCCAAGACGATGATAAACACCGATATGTGCATAAAGGAGTTCGGGGGTGTAGGATCGAAAGTAGTGCTAGAGGGGGGT
This sequence comes from Hordeum marinum, assembly GCA_022496015.1. NCBI lineage: Eukaryota > Viridiplantae > Streptophyta > Magnoliopsida > Poales > Poaceae > Hordeum > Hordeum marinum. The sequence continues at coordinate 474,203,880 of CM039676.1, forward strand.
GATTAGACTACTTGACCAAATAAAAATCTACTTTTCCCCAATTTTAAGTGTGGGCAGATTTTAACATTCATAGAAAGTCAAGTACACCCTACACATGCATCTCTACGAGTATAGAAGCAGAAAGTAAAGACAAGCATGTAAGTAAAGGAAGGGTAGGAGGGTCAAACGCAATTGCAGACACAATGATTTATCCTGTGGTTCCGATAGGTGGTGCTATCGTACGTCCATGTTTATGGAGTCGTCAACCCACGAAGGTTAACGGTCGCGAGAGTCCACGAAGGGGTCTACCCACGGAGGGTCCCACGAAGAAGTAACCTTGACTATACCATGATGGCGTACGTTCACGGAGGACTAGCCTAACTCGGGGTAGATCTTTACGAAGTAGGCGATCTCCTTGCCCTTACAAACTTCTTGGTTCACTCCACAACACGAAGTTGGAGGCTCCCAAGCGACACCTATCCAATCTACGAGGCACCACCCTCCAAAAGGAAATAGGCTCGATAGTGTCGATGAACTCCTTGCTCTTGTGCTTCAGTATGATAGACTCCTCAACACACAATCACTCTCTCACAGATTTGGCTATGGTGGAAGAGATTGATTGGGTTGAAAGCAACTTGGGGAGGCTAGAGATAAAGATTCATATGGTTGGAATGGAATGGAATGATCTAAACACATGAGTAGGTGGCTCTTTCTTAGAAAATCAGTAGGTATGACTGGGGAACTGTTCTGAGTGCTTCCCTTGCGAGTGAGTGGTGGTGGAGGGGTATATATAGGCATCTCAAAAAATCCAACCGTTACACCTAATAAGTCAGACTCGATGGAACCGATGCGTTAATCTTGGTTGTACTGAGTTGCCTCAAAGGTAGCAAGTTTTGAATCTCAGTGAGAATGATACATAAAACTCGGTTGCATCGATAAGGTGACCAACGGTCAGATTGCCAAACTCAGTGATGCCAATTCAGCAAACTCGGTCGGACCGATTTTGTGAATTTGCGTAACAGGAAGTCGACAACCCAAACTCGGTGGCACTGAAATGGAATCGGTTGCACCGAAGTGGCTAAGGTTTGGCTGAGTCTGTCTGAGGCTGAGAATCGGTGGCATCGAGTGGAAAGTGTTGGTTGCACCGATCTTAGATATTTGGCTTTGGACGAACTTTTGTGGAAGAGCTTGTGGGTGAATGTGGTGACTATCACTTGTGCACGTATAAGCATTTTGTTCACCAACAGTACCTTACCCCCTTTTAATAGTATTGGCTTTCCTATGGACTCAAGTGATTTCTCACAAAGGTAAAATGTAGAGTCCTCTTCCTTGAAGTTTTGCCAAACTATTTCCTTGCATCTTGGGGTATTCCACAATCCTTTGCCAACCCATCATTGAACTTTTCCTAAAACATGCTTAGTGGAAACATTAGTTCAATGACATATATGTTTTTATTAATTACCGAAACCACAAAGAAGCAAATGTGCTTTCAATCTCCCCCTTTTCGGTAATTGATGACAACATATAGATCAAAGCTTGGACATATGATATAATCAATGAATATAATCGTTGCTTTGAGAAGTATGTGTTAAGCAAGAGGTCCCCCTAAATTTGTGCATTATTTTTAAATTTGTGTTTGAATGCAAATGCACAATCGATTAGGTACATGGGGCACTTCTTCCATGTCACATACAACTTGGTGGTATGCGAGAGTAAATAAGAGTTAACATCATAGCACAACACATCAAGCAAAGTAAATGATCGTCGCATAATCATCAAAAGGATAGGAAATTGTAGCAACACACATAAAAGCGTATGATCAAACACGAATGAAAGTTTAACACAAGCAACCAAAAGACCAAATGTTTTTGAAATAGCAATAAAAATCAATAAAAACAAATGCTCTCTCACACGAAGCCTAAAGATCTATATACAACTTCTCCCCCTTTGGCAACAAGTTACCAAAAAGTTCAAAGAGATATAGCTAATCGTCCTATTGAGGTTGATCTCCTCCGGTGGTCGATGTCGGAGTCGAGAGAACTGCGTCGGCAAAGACCTCTACTAATGTCCTAGACGGAGTTGGAGTAGCAATTGGAGGCACTGGAGGAGCTGATGGAGTAGAAGTCACAGTAGCTGGAGCATAAGATGAAGGTCTCATCTCCGGAGTTGGCACTGTAGGTGTCCTGGCCTGTGTCTTGAACTGGGCAGTCGTCCTGATAGGTGCACTATCCTCCTCATCATCAGAAGAATCAGATTCTGAATAGGTGCAACGGATAGGAGCTTCATCTACTTCCTTCTTGAGATCGTTGACGGTCTTGGTTAGCCCATCCACCTTTTCGTTGAGAGTCTTCACTCTGTCCTCAAAGATGTTCACAAAGTTTTCTTGTCTATCCAGTATGATTTTGATGTCCTTCTTCATGTCCATGACTGTAGAGATCAAGAGATCCATCTACTCGTTCCTGGATCTATGGCCCTAAGCACTAGTGGCTCTAGCTGCCTGTGCCTGAGATGCAGCTGATGTGGGATGGTCTGGGTCCATCACCACAACATTGTCCTCGAAGTCTGGCTATAAGGGCAAGTGGGGTCTGTCCAGAGCAAAGATGTGCTTCTCAAGTTTGGAGTTTATGAGCATCTGAATAAAGGGTGCATAGCAGCATGAACGCCTCTGATCAGCAGCAACCCTCTTTGCAGTCTCTACTATCAAGTCCATCACTCGTAACCTGGTATGTCTATCAATATGGATGAGCACGTTGATTGAGTGGCCTCGAATCATCTTCTCATCTCCAGACTTAGGCATCAATGTATGCCTCAAGATGGTGTTCATGGTACGAAGGCCAGCCTGGAGGAAGTAAATAGATCCTAACTTGTGTGATTTCAAGTTAGGAGCAAGGATAGCATTGTACATATCCTTCATAGCATCATGGCTCTCCTTGGATTCAGAGTAGACATCCAAGTCACCATCTTGCACCTCTGGGACTCCTAATATGGCAGCCCATTCATCAACTGAAGACTCATATCTAGCTCCTTCTGTCATCCACAATATCCTGCCATCTCCATAGAAGTGAGTAGTGGAGTAGAATTGCATAATCATCTCGTCATTCCAAGCAGTGAACTCTTTGCCAACAAACTCATCTAGGCCAATGTAGTGAAAGTTGTCTTGAACATTAGGAAAGTAATTTTCATTAGCCTTGATGTACTTCCAGTCAATGTATCTCATATCACTCACAGTTGGACTCTTGTCAAGCAAGATTGTCTCATAGAAATCTTCGTGTTCCTTGGTGTACAACCTATAGTCCACAACTGTTTTCTCCTCTCAGCATATGTATCAATAGCTCTCCATGCCCTCAAACTAGAATCCTTCCTTTTGTTCATGTATTCAGCAAGTGGATGGCTGGCATTGTGTTGAGGAAGGTGAGGTCTAAGCTTCATCAAAGCATTCATAGCATCATGATCAGCTTCTCTGAAAGTAGATCCTTTGTTCTTCTCAACAGCTGGAATGTCTCTGGTAGTCCTCTTGGACTTCTCTGCAGCAGCTTTCTTAGGTGCAGACTTGGTTCTCTTGGAGGGACCTGGCTTTGGCATAGCATCTGCCAACAACTTCTTCTTCTTTTTCTTGGGAGGGGCCTTGACAACATGCTCTTCCTCCTCCTCCTCACCAGCACCAGCAGCCTCCTCTGGATCTTCATACATTGAGGTAGGCCTGCCAACAACGCGAATGATCCTCTTCCTGTCCTTCTTATCTCCAGCCTTCTTAGGCATAGACTTCCTTGCGGGCTCAATTGTTATGGTAGCCCTAGCACTCTTAGGTGCTCTCGTAGTCTCTAAAGCTGCATATGTCTTTCTGACCACCCTCCTGGATGAGGTGGCCTCATTAGCTGACTTCTTGGTAGCTTTCTCTTGCTTCTTAGCAAGAACCTCCTCCCGCACAAAATCTGAATCCTCCTCATCTGAATTCAGTCTTTTCCTGGTCCTTGTAGCAGCCTTAGGCAACACATGAGAGCTAGGGGTGCCTCGATCCGAAAAGGAACGAGACTCAGGGCTAGTGCCTGAACTCATGTCAATGTTCCGCTCCTACAAGTTCATGCTATCCTCTGAACCTGACATACTGACCCTATGAATAGAGTATAGAAGGGAGGAACAGGATAAGTCATCACAAAATGCAGAGTTTTTGAAAGTTTGACCAAAAGATTCTCAAGGTTTGCATTCTATCACATGAAAATCGGTACAACCAAAGCAAAAAAAAATCGGTGCTACCGATACTGACTTTCTCATTAACAGAAACTTGGCACTCCTTTCGGTGCGACCGAAAAGGAGTACTCGGTTTCACCGAGATAGTTCTAAGCAGCACAGAGGGCAAATTAGTGACACCGATTTGTTCGCTTCGGTTCCACCGAGTTTCATCGGGTGGGCGGCAAAACCTAGAAAATCAATTGTTCGCTGTCTAGTGGAAGTTTCTCGTGGATGGAATGATCTCAATCAGTGGATAGACGATAAAGAGACCCTGATACGCAAGAATCAGAAGGTGGAGCGCAAGAGGGGGCCGAATCCATACCCTAACTTGACGATGGATCCGCTACAACGGCGACAATGGAGAAGATTTCATCGACGGTGGTGATTCCTAGCGGCGGAGACGCTCGGGGAGGCAAGGAGATGACCAGGGGTCTTGGAAATGGTAGCTTAGGGTTTTGGGAACGACGTTTGAAGATTGAATTTCAAAGCGTCGGGGTCCACAGCATATATACCCTTTACTGTCGGTGACGTTGATTCTAAATTTTGGTGTGACCGAGTTTCTCAACTCTCAGCTGACAGGGAAACTCGATGTAATCGAGAATATGGAATCGGTAGTACCGAGATTGAAAACCAGATCAAACCTAGGCATTCGGTGAGACCGAGATTTTGAGTTGGTTCCACTGAGATGCACTTGGGAGGTTTTAATGGTTAGCCCTTTTTTGATATGGAACTCCGAGTGCTCCTCACACAGACAGATCAAAAAGTACTTGTTCAAATTTTGTGATGCAGCATGAATAGAATATGAGGTGAGAAAGCATAGATAGCTAGAGGAGTGGTCCTAGGCATTCTTGTATATCCAATTGGCAAATGAAAAATCAAGAGCCAAATTGCAACAATTGGATATCCTCGAATGAGTAAATAAATGCAGACCAACATGCTCACACAATAAGATCTCAAATGAAAACATGGCAAACATGCACAAACACAATAGCATCTAACAAGCACTTTGGTGATGACGGAGTCATCTATATATGAGTATATTGACTGAGGATCCAAGTAAGAATACTTGATCATAGGTCATACCCATCGTTTAAGCACAGGTGGGGTTACCACTTTTACGTAAAGCATTTAATGTTGTCACATACTATGAGATGCTTTGGCTCAAGTCTTAGAGTAAAGCTCCCCCTTGATGTGACATCCCCCCATAGGAGGGATAAAGTTTTGTCGATGAAGACTTCATGTAGGTGAAGTAGTGGTGGATGCTCAAAGTTGATGAAGATTACCATGAGTTGGGAGCATCCTTGTTGTTTCATTCCTCTTCTCACCTACATGGGTTAGTCCCAACACAAAAGAGACAAATACAAGGATATCTATGGACATGGAGTGCAAAGCATATATGATGATGTCCATTGATTTGTTGATTACCTTGTCCCTTGCTTACCTTTGAGGGAATGTGTGACTCCTTGAACTATTGCATGATTTTGATGTTGATTGGAACTAGTTCTTGCCAATAATGAATATGCGTGGATTTCATTGGCGGATTCACCCCTCAATAACTTCTCTAGTTCTTCTTCTTGGGGACCCACATCAAGTTGATGGGGATCCTTGATGTTGAAATAACACTTGTAGAAGTTGAGCTTGTAGTAGCCTTGGGAACTCACTTCACCAAATCTGGGGATTCATCTTCATATGAGTTAATGTCCTTTTGAAGCTTGTTCTTGTCCTTGAGCTTGGTGTCTTGTGGTGGAAGGTCATCTTCAACTTTTGTTCCCTTGGGAAGAGTATTTTCATACTTCTCCTTTTGAGGAACAAACTTGGGATTGGGATATTGAACTTCTTCCCATTCAATTCCATTTGTGTTGAAGTAACCAACACCACGATTCTTCCAGTATCCTCCATGCTTGCATACAATCTCCTCAATTTTTTTGCACCCTTCAAGACTCTTGTAGATACCTTTCTCTATAATCCCTTTCAAGAGTTCATTTTCTTGCTCAAGCGTAACTTGGCTAAGAGAAGAGTTAGTGGGATCCAGAGAACTACTAGAAATCACTATTGAAATCAAGATACTCGGGCTGTGATACCTTGGGGCATTTAGCCATGAAGCAACATCCACTCCCTTCATTTGGTGAATCAAATAGATCGTAGGAGTTGGTTGTCACTAGTGCAAGTCCGGCAACACCTTCATATTGACTATAGTCGGAGTTGGAGTGGTAGCTTCTCTCGGAGTGTTTGTCGGACTCGGAGATGGAAACCCATTCACCAACATGATATTGATGTTTTCTTCTTGGGTATCTCTTGGTGTACTTGTCCTTCTTCTCAAAGTCCCTTCTTCTCCTTGAGGGTCTTCGTTCATAATGATCATCTCTACTCCTTCTCTCTCTTCTAGGTGACTCGTCTCTTGAGCTTCGTCTTCTTGGTGACTCTTCTTTCCTTTTGTAAGGAGCCGTGCACTCATTGGAGTAGTGTCCGGGTTTCCCACAATTGTAGCAGTTTCGATCATGACTTAACGAATGCTTCTCTTCATATCTTGAGTTGAACTTCGATCTTTGCTACTATTCTTGTAGAACTTGTTGAATTTCTTGACCATCAGGCTTATCTCTTCATTTGTGACTAGGTTGTCGCTTGAGGTAGCGGGAGCATCACTTGTGGCTTTGTGAGCACCGGTAGACTTGTGATGAAGTTCTTCCTTGTCCTTGAGTGTCATCTCATGAGCAACAACTCTTCCAATCACTTCCGTTGGCTTGAGATCTTTGTAGTTGGGCATCATATGGATCAATGTGCATACGTTGTCACATTGATCATCCAAAGCTCGAAGTATCTTCTTGATGATGAATTTGTTGGTAATTTCTTTGCTTCCTAAGCCGGCAATCTCATTGGTTATGAGAGCTAGCCTAGAGTACATCTCAGCGACTCCTTCACCATCCTTCATCTTGAACTTGTGAAGCTGACTTTGAAGAACATACAACTTGGATTCTCTCATAGATTCGGTACCTTCATGCATATCAATCAAAGGATCCCAAATCTCTTTTGCATTCTCAAGATGTCTAATTTTGTTGAATTCTTCGGGGCATAGGCAGTTGAAGAGAATGTCACATGCTTGAGAATTGAGTTGCAACATCTTAAATTCTTCCGCAGTTGCTTCGCGATCTGGTTACCGTCCATCCGCAAAGAATTCACCTTGCAATCCAACATGAACAACGGCCCAAACGGCGGGGTTATGACCAAGAAGATGCATTTTAATTTTGTTCTTCCAACTAGCAAAATTAGTGCCATCAAAGTACGGACCTCTACGGTGATAATTTCCCTCACTAGACGCCATACTCTTCTAGATTGTGAAACCAATGCAATGGAGACCAATGCTTTGATACCAATTTTAGGATCGAAAGTAGTGCTAGAGGGGGGTGATTAGACTACTTGACCAAATAAAAATCTACGTTTTCCCTATTTTAAGTGTAGGAACATTTTAACATTCATAACAAGTCAAGTACACCCTACACATGCATGTCTATGAGTATAGCAGCGGAAAGTAAAGACAAGCATGTAAGTAAAGGAAGGGTAGGAAGGTCAAAAGCAATTGGAGACACGATGATTTATTCCGTGGTTCCAATAGGTGGTGTTATCGTACGTCCGCGTTTATGGAGTCTTCAACCCATGGAGGGTAACGGTCGCGAGAGTCCACGGAGGGCTCTACCGATAGAGGGTTCCACGAAGAAGCAACCTTGACTATACCATGATGGTGTACATCCACAAAGGACTAGCCTAAATCGAGGTGCACTCTCCTTGCCCTTACAAACTTCTTGGTTCACTCCACAACACGAAGTAAGAGGCTCCCAAGCGACACCTAACCAATCTAGGAGGCACCACCCTCCAAAAGGTAATAGGCTCGATAGGGTCGATGAACTCCTTTCTCTTGTGCTTCAAGATGATAGACTCCTCAACAGACAATCACTCTCTCACAAATTTGGCTATGGTGGAAGAGATTGATTGAGTGGAAAGCAACTTGGGGAGGCTAGAGATCAAGATTCATATGGTTGGAATGGAATGGCATGATCTCAACACATGAGTAGGTGGCTCTTTCTCAAAAAATCAGTAGGTATGAGTGGGGAACTGTTCTGAGTGCTTCTCTTACAAGTGAGTAGTGGTGAAGGGGTATATATAGGCATCTGAAAAAAACCAACCATTACACCTAGTAAGTCAGACTCGGTGGAACCGATGTGTTAATCTCGGTTGTACCGAGTTGCCTCAAAGGTAGCAACTTTTGAATCTCGGTGAGACCGATAAATAAAACTCGGTTGCATCGATAAGGTGACCAATGGTCGGATTGCCAAACTCGGATATGCCGATTCAAAAAACTCAGTCGGACTGATTTTGTAAATTTGCGTAACAGGAAGTTGGCAACCCAAACTCGGTGGCACCTAAATGGAATCGGTTGCACCAAAGTGGCTAGGGTTTGGTTGAGTTTGTCTGAGGCTGAGAATTGGTGGCACCGAGTGGAAATTGTTAGTTGCACTGATTTTGGATATTTGTCTTGGGACAAAGTTTTGTGGAAGAGCTTGTGGGTGAATGTGGCGACTATCACTTGTGCACGTATGAGCATTTTTTCACCAACAATACCTTACCCCCTTTTAATAGTATTGGCTTTCCTATGGACTCAAAGTGATTTCTCACAAAGGTAAAATGTAGAGTCGTCTTCCTTCAAGTTTTGCCAAAGTATTTCCTTGCATCTTGGGGTATTCCACAATCCTTTTTCCAACCCATCATTGAACTTTTCCTGAAACATGCTTAGTGGAAACATTAGTTCAATGGCATATATGCTGTTATTAATTACCAAAACCACGAAGGGAGCAAATGTTTCAGGGGGGAGGTCGTGGAAGTCTAGTACATAGAAGAACATGAGCCCCTAGATAAATGGATGGAGTGGTAAGCTTAGTCCCTGGATTAAGTCGGGGACGAATACCACCCTATCGCGTGGCTTGGGGTTGGGAACCACCTGGTTCTTCTCCGGAGCATGGTGGTAGATGTTGACGGGGAGGTAGCAGGCGTCTTTCAGGTCCTGGATGTCTTGGTCAGTGACCGTGGAGATCTCCCACTTCCCATTGGAGCCCGAATCCAGCATGGCTAAAGCTCGGAGGAGAAGTTGAGGATGAACTGGATCTAGGCTCTCGAAGCTTGGAGAAGATTGAGGAAGCATAGGATGCGAGTGGGGAGTGTGAATAGGCCTTGAGTTTTTTTCCCTTTTATGAGGCGTGACGACGAGTAACCTCCCTTTACTACGCCGCAAATCCCTTTGATTTCCAAGACGTGCATGTTGTTATACGCACGTGAAGATACTTGATATGATTAATCATATCCCGTATAAAATGGAGCACGATTTATGCATTGATGAATCATGTTAAGATAAAAATGGCCTCGAACCGCGAATAGAGTTTTTGTAACTAGTTCAGTGGTTGTGGTGGGCCGCGACCCTTTGTTAGAAAGGTTGTTAGTATACATTGTTTACACTTTAACTTTTGGCCTTCGGGACTATGCAACTCACGGTGTTCAGATGATCATATGATGGGAAACGTTAGGCTTCATCGGAAGACGAACTAATCTCAGCCGATCATTAAATGGGAAGAAGAACTCACCCCACAAGCCAAAGACTCTAGTCACATGGAGAGGCCGGAGCTGAGACCCTTGGCATTGGAGGCTAGTTCGGGGGCTACTGAGGGAGTCCTGGACTAAGGGGTCCTCGGGCCGTCGGCCTATCTCTTAATAGGCCGGCTTGGTGGGCCATTCTTTGATTATTGCAGGAAGGGCCAGATACATTGAGAGCCCATATTCCATAAGGAAGTCCCGAAGGCGCATCGTGCACTCCAAGTCAAGATGAGGAAATCACCATCTCCATCCTTGACAGGAGACCTACCATGTGTAAACCCTAGTACCCCCTAGTGTCTATATAAACTGGGAGGGTTTTAGATTATAAGACAGAGAAACTCGTCTAGGGTTTTAGATATTCTATCTCGAGGTAGATCAACTTTGTAACCTTCATATCATCAATACAATCAAGTAGGACATAGGGTTTTACATCCATAGGAGGGCACAAACCTGGGTAAGCATCGTGTCCTTCATCCCCTGTTACCATCGATCCTAGTCTCACAGCTCGAGACCCCATACTCGAGATCTGCCGATTTTGACACTCATAGGGGGCTTGACCCTTAGGTTCCTCTGAGGAACCTTTTCAAAGTCCTCGGACTCGGTATCCGAGTCCAAACTATCGTCGGGCAGGGCCAACATCGGCCGTCGTGCCCTTTTCGGGGCAGGACGAGGTACCTCCTCCGTGGTGTCCAATGACACCGCCCTCTTTCTTGTGAGGAGGGAATGCCCGTCCTCCTCGTCCTCATGATCTTCCTCATGGTTAGAGGAGGCACGGGTTTCCTCGGACACAACGTCCAGCTGGTCTCTTATGTGGAGACCTCCTTTGCTCTTCTTCTTCTCTTTCTTTTCTAGCGCCTTGTACAGCGCCACGACGAGCATCTCCAACAACAACTTTTGTTGGGGATACATGCCCAGGGGAGACTCGCCCAGGTGGGGCCGGGTCATGCAGTTGGCGGCTTACAATAACTCCAAGAGTAAACATAACTAGTGGGCCAAAAGGCCAAGAGCCAGAAGGCAGGATATAACCCTGTGGACTTGGGCCGCCGGGAGTGACTTGTTAGATAAGGCATGTTTAGTTAGAGGTGAGGTCGGTTGTTAAGTTTAACCCGACCCGGACTCTTGTAAGCCCAGAGCCTTGACCCGTCTATATAAGGGCGGCTTACCTGGGCGGCTTAGGCCACAAAACAACTGATCGAGATCTAGGTCAAGCGAACTCGCACCCTTGTAATCAATACACAATCAATACAACACAAAGCAGGATGTAGGCCTTTACCTCTTTCCGAGGGGCCTAACCTGGGTAAACCCTTATCTCTCGATTCCGATCAACCCCTTCGGGTTCAGCGCCTTAGCGATGGCCTCGAACCTAAGTCCGTTTACCCAGACATCCGCCGTGACAAATCCACAACAGTTGACGCCCACCGTGGGGCTAGAGCTCGATGGTGTAAGGTTCTCGAAGGGATCTCTCCCAGGGATTGAGGGATACGCCGTTGTCAGGATGACCAAGAGTCGCTGCAGCAAGCTCTACATCAACGATGCCGACGAGGGCCCTGAGGCCGACTCAATCGAGTATGGGCATGGGGTCCCCTTTGGCGGAATTCACATCTTTATCGGCAAGATCGGCAGATCGGAACCCAGGCCGGACATCTGCACCGACCTCATCGAGCCGTCCTAGCATGCGCAACCTGCCCGTGTTAACCCGGGCAGGAAGCATGTCTTCGTCGGCTTTACCCAAGGCGTGGAACTTAAAGGTTCCATGTCAGGGGAAGGAACTCTCATCTGCTCAGAGGAGGGATCCTCGAGTAGAGAGACGGAATCAATCTATCAGCTTCACAACGGGGGGCTTGGGGGCTACAATGAGCATTACCCTGAGTCAGAATACCACGAGCCGAAGGAGTATGAGCCGCCAAATCGCGACGTCGTCTTTATGGCATGTTCGGCGCCGACCCCTAATAGCACAGCCGCTGGTGCGGCCGGATCTGGAGCAGACAGGCCACCGGCTCAATTTGTTCTGAATCTGATGAACGAGCTTACAACCCTGATGGAAACCAAGGTCACTGTTGTAAACCAAGCAGCTCGTAACAGGGAGATCACAAGGTTGAAAGACTAGATGGCTGGAGTCCAATAGGAGATGAACGCGATGAAAGCTTAGATGGATGTTGACTCAGAGCGCCTTAGGGTAGAGGCTTTTTTCTTAGAACTAGAGCAACAATCTGCAGCGGCGGTTCACAGAATGAGGCATCAGTCCCATTTGGCGGATCAATATGAAGCTTGAAATCTATGTAACACGCCAGGGATGGGACGGAATATACCTTTGACTGAAACCCGGACGACGGAAGTACCTCGAAGCCGGGCGGCGGTTCAGTGTCAGCAGCCAAACCTACCCCGCCGCAACCAGACCCCACAACAGTCTTTTCTGACGCCGTCGGGTCATTATTCCAAGATGGCAGAGAACATGGTGGCAACGGCGACCAGGCTTGGTACAATCCCTATCCCCGATGAGGCACCTTTTGCATAGGAAGTGCAAAACGCCATTGGGTACCTGTAGACGGTGGTGGCCCATCAAGGGAAATATACTTATACCCGGAGTCACGTACACTCAACCCCCATCCCAAGCCGCAGCTACAGCCGGTGTTATGAGTTGCCGGCGGTTTCTAGTAGTGATAGACATCGAAACCTACCAAGGGATGATCAGCCAGCTCGTGATGCTCAGGCGCCGGTGGATCGGGCAAGAGCCCAGCGGGAGGCGGCAGGTTTGGTAGCTACGACGGCTTATCAGAAACCCATAGTCGCGCCCTCCGTCTCGGTAGGAGTCGGCTTAACTTCTAGGGTTGTGGGAATGCCGTGCTTAGCGCTGTCTTTGCGAAACGAGCGCCTGCCGAAAGACTTCAAAGGTCCTCGCAAGGTGCCCAACTATACTGCTGACCTGCCTCCAGAGGCTTGGATTGAAAGTTATGAATTGGCCTTGGAGATGTTGGATGTTAGTGATGCAGTATGTGCCAAGTATTTCATCATGATGTTGGAAGGGCCGGCTCGTATGTGATTGAAAGGGTTGCCAGCCAACACCATTAACACTTGGGCCGAGTTAAAGGTGAGGTTCATCAAAAACTTCTAGGGAACATGCAAGTAGCCCATGAATATTGTGGATTTGGATCATTGATGACATCGTGAGGACGAATCTGCTCATCATTGGGTCCGGCGGGTATTGACCATCATCCACTCTTCTGATAACATTACGACGTCTCAAGCGGTTTTAATTCTGGAGAAAAATTGCGACATCACGCCTTTGAAGCGGAATCTCGGCCGGCTCAAGCACACATGTCAAGACATGGGGGAACTCATGACGGCTCTCACCAAGTATACAAACTCTGACAACACGAAGGACCCTGGTTCCGATGATGAGAAATCGGCCAAGGGCAAGAAGAATAACAATGGCAAGGGTCAGTCGCAGAATGGGCAGGAAATAAGAATAATGGAAATGGCAGAAAGCGGAAGCACCAAGACGGAGGATCTGAGCTAGTGGCCAACACCAACACTGGGAATAACCGTGACAATGGTAATGGCAAGCCGCCGTTTAAACGCAAGACTGTCGACTTGGAGACGATGCTGAATAATCCTTGCCCGAAACACAGCCGTACGGATCAGCCGTCTACTCATGCTTGGAAGGATTGTTGGATTATGCACGAGTATCAAAATTACGGCAGTAACCAGTGTCCAGGCGGTGGCGGCGGACCATCCAGCGGGTTAGGTTCTGGTCCTTCTGGGTCTAGCTTTGGTCTGAGCGGCTCAGGCTCAAGCCATCAGGGCCAAGGAAACCATGGAGGGAATAATCAACAATCTAGCGTTGGAGGTCAGCAGCAAAATAACTAGTCCGGGTATCAGAGTAATCCCAAGCAGCTTAACTCCGAGAAGTACCATGTCTTTACAACCAGTCTTGACAAGCGGGACCGGAAATTGCGCAAGCGGGCGGTTAATGCAGCTATGTCGGATCTCCCGTGGTATCTAATATTGTCTAAGTATGACATAACTTGGACCAGGAAGGATCACCCGCCGCGTGTGGATAACCCGGGGCAATTGGCTCTGGTGGTCGCCCCTCAAGTTGGAGGATATGTGTTCACCATAGTTCTTATGGATGTCATCAACAACATCAACATTTTGTATTATGACACTTTCCTCCTGATGAATTTGCTTGCCAAAGATCTCAAGCCTTCTTCAACAGTTTTTCATGGTGTGGTGCTTGGGAAGTCGGCTTATCCAGTGGGAAAGATTTTGTTGGAGGTCGCCTTTGGTGATGAATTCAATTACAGGGTGGAGTCTCTGTGGTTTGAAGTAGTTAAGATTAAAAGCCTGTATCACGCTTTGTTCCGACGGCCGGCTTATGCCAAACTCATGGTTAGGCCCTGATATGTCTACTTATAGCTCAAGATGCCCGGATTAAACAGGACGATCAGGGTGCATGGAGATCGGAAGACGGCTGCTGAGTGTGAGGAAGTGGATGCATCTTATGCAGAATCAAGGTGTGCGTAGGCAGAGCTCAATTTTTATAAAGAGAATGTTGACCCGGCGGACATGATCCTACTAAAAAGCCTAACACAGAATCTGAGCCACCACTCAAGTTTGTGGCAGATGATACCAAGTTGATGGACTTTGCGCCTGGCAACTCATCGCAACAATTCACCATTGGGGCTAATATGGATCCCAAATAGGAAAGTGCGCTCATCGAGTTCATCCATTAGAATCGTGACATCTTTGCATGGAAGCCTTCTGACATGCCGGGCGTACCGAGAGAATGTGCTGAGCACCACCTTAATGTGGATCCTAAGTTTAAGCCAGTCAAGCAGTTCCTACACCGATTCAATGAGGAGAGGCGGAAAGCAATTAGTGAAGACGTGGCCCATCTCTTGGCAGCAGGGTTCATCGTTGAGGTTTTTCACCCGGTGCTGGCACTCAAGAAGAACGGGACATGGTGTATGTGCGTGGATTACACGGATCTTAACAAGGCGTGTCTAGTTGACCCGTTTGCTATCCCCCGTATTGATCAAATCATTGATGCGACGACGGGTTGTGAGAGTCTATGTTTTGTGGATGCTTATTCAGGTTATCATCAGATCAAGATGGCGGTTAAAGACCAAGAGAAGACGTCTTTTATTATGCCTTATGGTGCTTTCTTCTACGTGTCTATGCCCTTTGGGCTCAAGAGTTCCCAGGCGACTTACTAGCATTGTGTGCAGAACTATCTTCATGGTCAGATTGGGCGCAATGTTCATGCTTACGTGGATGATATTGTGGTCAAGTCAAGGAAGTAGGAAACTCTATTGGATGATTTGAAGGAAACTTTTGACAATCTATGGGTCTACAAGATGATGCTTAACCCGACAAAATTCATTTTTGGTGTACCTGCAGGTAAGCTCTTGGGATTCTTAGTCTCTGAGTGTGTCATTGAAGCTAACCCAGACAAGATAAAGGCTATTACTTCCTTGTCGAAGCTGGCATGCATCAATGATGTTCAACGCCTGGCGGGTCATATTGCTGCGCTAAGCCGATTCATAAGCTGACTCGGCGAGAAAGCTATTGCTCTATATCAGATGATGAAAAAGACAGATGACTTTGTCTGGAGCAAGGCTGCGGACGAGGCACTTCAAGCGCTCAAGAAGTAGTTGGTTGAGCTGCCGGCCTTGGCTGCTCCCGCTGAGAAAGAACCCTTGCTCTTATACGTGGCGGCTAATAACAGGGCAGTTAGCGCTGCAATTTTTGTGGAGCGTAAGGAGGCAGGGAAAGAGTATCCCGTCCAGCGGCCGGTTTACTATGACAGCGAGGTCTTGATAGAATCCAAGCAAAGATATCCGCATTGGTAGAAATTGATCTATGGGGTGTTCATGGCAAACTGCAAGCCTAAGCATTACTTCCTTGGACACCAGATCACGGTGGTTAGCTCTGCCCCGTTGGGAGATATTATCCAAAATAGAGAGGCCACTGGTAGGATTGCTAAGTGGGCACTTGAGCTTGGGCCCCTCAATTTGAAATATGCACCTTGCATGGCTATCAAGTCTCAAGCCTTGGTGGACTTCATAAATGATTGGACAGAAAGTCAATCACCTGAGGAGAAGCCGGACAACACATACTGGATGCTGCACTTTGATGGATCCAGGCAATTGGAAGGCTCGGGGGCTGGAGTTTTTTTAACTTCCCCACGAGGTGACAAATTCTGATATGTTTTGAGGTTAATGGTTCCTTGTACTAACAATGCAGCAGAATATGAGGCTTTGCTTCATGGGCTCCGGTGGCCAAGGAGATGAACTTGAGCCGGGCCAGATGTCTCGGCGACTCAGACCTAGTGGCTCAGCAAGTCTCTGGCACATGGGACTCAAGGGACCTTCGTATGGCGGCTTACCGCCAGGTGGTTGATGTTATTGCTGGTCATTTCAAGGGTTATCACGTGGATCATATTGATCGTCGCATGAACGAGGCGACTGATGCGTTTTCCAGGCTGGGGTCTCAGCGTAAGCCGGTACCGCCTAATGTGTTCTTGGATGTATTACATCACCCTTCAGTCAAGTTACCGATGGAGGAGGATTTGGCTATACGTAACCCGGAGGGGCAATTGGTGGCGGCTCTCCATGCAATCCCTGATATGATGCTTCCTTACCTGGCATATTTAACCCGCGGCGAGTTACCTCAAGATGAGACTCTAGCGCGGTAGATCACAAGGCGGTCTAAGTCTATGATTATCAAAGACGGCGAGTTGCATCGACGCAGTGTGACTGGAGTTTTTCAGCGTTGTGTCTCTCCTGATGAGGGTCGTGAGATCTTGCAAGAAATTCATGCTGGTGATTGTGGTCATCATGCTGGGTCAAAATCATTGGTGGAGAAGGCTTTCCACCACAGCTTCTACTGGTTAACCGCTCGTAAAGATGCAGAGGACTTGGTCAGTAAGTGTGGCGGGTGTCAGAAATTTGGGCGCCTTCCCACGTGATGGCTCAAGAGCTACGGATGATACCAATCACCTAGCCGTTTGCGGTCTGGGGGCTTGATATGGTCGGGCCTTTCAAAAGGTCTAAAGAGAAGAAGATCCACCTCTTGGTGGCATTTGACAAGTTCACTAAGTGGGTTGAGGCTGAGCCGGTTAGCAAGTGTGATGCTGCAATAGCAGTTTAGTTTGTCAAAAAGCTGATCTTTCATTTTGGTTATCCGCATAGTACCATCACTGATAATGGCACAAATTTGTCCAAGGGGGCTATGAAGGATTAATGTGATGAGGAGCATATATGTCTTGATGTGTCTTCGGTGGCTCAACCACAGTCTAATGGTCAATCTGAGCGTGCTAACCAGGAAATTTTGAGAGGTATTAAACCCTGGCTTATGGTTCCTTTGGAGCGCACGCCGGGTTGTTGGGTGGAGGATCTGTTGTCTGTTCTTTGGAGCATAAGAACCACCCCCAACAAGGCTACATGATTTATGCCTTTCTTCATGGTCTATGGCGCAAAGGCTGTTCTCTCCAGTGATATTTGTCATGGCTCGCCCAGAGTGGTGGCTTACATAGAAACCGACAATGAGGTGGCACGTTTGGATGCTTTGGGTGCCTTGGATGAAGAGCGGGATCTTGCAGAAGCTCGTTCGGCGATTTATCAGCAAGACCTGCCTCGCTATCATAGCCGCGGGGTCAAGACCCGGACATTCCAAGAAGGCGACTTAGTACTCTGTTTGATTCAAGACCAGTCAGATATGCACAAGTTATCACCTCCCTGGGAAGGACCGTTTGTGATCAGCAGAAATCTCAACAACGGATCTTATTACCTCATGGATATACGGGAGAGGGATAAGTCTTAGACCTCTGGTGAAGAGACCAAGAGGCAGTGGAATATTGCTCACCTTCGGCCATACTATACTTAAGATGCCAGCCGGCTCTCATAAATGTACATATCTCTGTCATTGTACAAACCATATGGTAAGGGCATATTTCTCCTTAAGTGGTTTTGGTGATTGATGACAATGCCTTTGTGTACTAATCATGTGCATGCTCGCAACATGGGTTAGTAGCAGATGCATTATCAATTAGAAAAAAGGAGGACCCGTGGAAATTCCCTTAGTGAGTTTTACTTGGAGTTGATCATGCGACTCCCTAAGAGAGGCATGAGCACACTTCAATGCCTAGTGAGCATTGTCAAGTGTGTCAAGCTCAACCTCGAGTCGATCATGGCCAACTCCAAGTGCAACCTTTTCAGACTTGAGCACACGGTTAAGAACAATAGCATGATCATAATCTTTACGTAATTTAGCAAGGTCATCATTTTGTGACTCCTGAAGAGTCATACAAAGACCTCGCTCTTCCTCAAGAGCAATAGATAGATCCGCTATCTCACCGGCATAATCACAACTATGGCCTCTCAACTCCTCAAGAAATTCTTCTTGAGACTCAATAGTGTCATGGGCCTCACTAAGTTGTTCCAAGAGAGCAACGAAGTGCTTCTTGGACTCTCCCTTTAGTTTACACATGAATTTGTCAAACTCATTTTTATCCTCTTTCGCCTCCTCATGTTCATCCACACATTCTAAAGACAGAGTGGAAGAAATAGATGTCTTAATGAATGAGGTTTTGGCATTGGAGGTTACCTTGGTGATATCTTTAGCCATGAGGCACCTCGCGACGATGTTCTCATTGGGGGCGTCGAAGAGTGAAACCTTTGTTGGCGTAGAGGAAGAAATTGCCGTAGATGCCATTGCCATTCCTTCACCGCTTGTGTCTTCATCATCAACATCATCATCCGAGGCATACTCTTCTTGAGCCACCAATACTTTGTGAGGAGCCTTCTTGGTGAAGTTGGTTTTGTTGGGGAAGGACTTGGCCTTATCTTTGCGAATGAGCTTGCCACCATTGTATTCCCTCTTCTCATATGGGCAATCCACCACAAAGTGACTCACATTACCATAGTTGTAGCATGTTCTCATAGGTTGCTTGCCCTTTGACCCATTTGAGTTGTTCTTGGAGAAGTTGGGCCGTGTGTTTCTCTTGTTGCCCCAAAATTTTCCAGACGCGAGAGCCATGTGCTCATGATAAGCATATTTGGTGTCCTCGAGGCAACCCTCTTCCTCTTCTTCTTCTTCTTCCTTTTGACTGATCTTGGTGTTCAAAGCAAGGTTGGGAGAGGATTTCTTTGACCGTTGCACGCAAGTGAGAGCATTGTCAGTTGTCGTGTTTAGGATGTTCATTGCAATAAATTCATCTAACATATCACCAGAAGACAAGGTGTGAAAGTCCGGCCTTTGACAGATGACAGCGGACATGGCCTTGTTATAGGGCATGATGGCCTTTAGAAACTTATGCTTGATCCAAGTATCATCCACATCCTTGCTGCCATGATCCTTGAGGGAAATGGAGAGAGCGGTCACCCTTCTATAGAGATCACGCGGTTCCTCATCCTCTATCATCACAAACTCATCTGGCTGATCAAGGACAACTTCATAGTTTGACCGTTGAATGCTTGAACTGCCCTTGTACATGGAGATAATGTGTTCCCAACACTCTTTAGCAACAGTGAAGGGCCGCAGGTGAGGTAGATCTTCAGTAGGAACAGTAGGTTGGAGTATGAACAAGGCGGAAGAATTTAGCTGTTTATCCGCTTGTTCTCTTGGAGTAAGATTGCGTGGATCGTGAGGATAGTATCCTTCTTCAATGACTCTCATGTGATGAATTGAGCTGTGATCTAAATGAGACTTGATACTGAAAACCCAGTTAGCAAAATCATTCTTAACAAGTTTTGGAGGAGGACCATGATTAACTATATGAGGTGGGTGCACCGGTCCTCCATAGACCACGAGAGGGGGAACTGAGGCAAAGCTCCCCGACGCATTAACTCTTTGAGAACGATTATCCTTGTCGGCACTAGCCCCCTCCTTACCGGAGTCGACATCCGATGACGAGTTAGTGGGTTTAACCACTTGCACCACATCGGTAGAAACTTTAAGAGTATTAAGGAAATCTTTGAACATGGATTGAACCTCGGCCGCCATGGAGGATTTGAGTAAGTACAAGTCCTCATTCAAATCCTCGCATAAGACCGTGTTCACTCCCACGGCCTCAGGAAGTTCTCCCACACGCTCCTCTTCACCAGTTGTACTCTTCGGGTGGTTAAACCCTTAATAAAGAGGCGTGGCTCTGATACCAATTGAAAGGATCGATATGGTTGACTAGAGGGGGGGTGAATAGGCAACTAACACTTTTTAACTTTTCCTTAACAATTTAGGCTTAGCATCAAATAAGTTGGCTAGATGTGCAACTAGGTGAGGAACCTATATGATGCTAAACACAACAAGCACACGAGCTAGCAAGGGATACGACACAATAATAGCTTGCAAGAAGTAAAAGTAAGAGATAACCAAAAGTGGAGCCGGTGGAGATGAGGATGTGTTACCGGAGTTCCTTCCCTTGTGAGGAAGTATGTCTTCGTTGGAGCGGTGTGGAGGCACAATGCTCCCTAAGAAGCCACTAGGGCCACTGTATTCACACCCTCCCTCTAGTCAACCATATCGATCCATTCACATGTCTTATGATATAATAAAGTGGGCATCCCCATGATTAGGGGCCTCTGTCATGTTCTTCACACTAAGTGTCGTACAAAGGAGTTGATCCTTCATTAGGTCACTTGAGGGGTTTTAAACCTCCTTGGCCAGGCTTTCTATGCCATGAGTTACATACAAAGGAGTTGATCCTTAATGAGGTCTTTAAGGAGGGCTTTTAAACCCTCTTGGCCTAGTTTAAATTACAAAGGAGTTGATCCTTTAAATTGGTCATTGGGGGGGGGGCTTTCGACCCTATGAATTAAGCTTATTACCTTCTCTTGACCTGGATTTCCACCATCTCTGTGTTATACCTGCCTGTTTGCAAGTTGCTACTCCACCATGTGACCCATCGAACTCTTGACAGTTAATCTTGATAAGAGACCCTGAACTTTTCTAAGTTATTCTCGCAAAAAGACATTGAACTTGTCAAGCTTTAAACGGCGGCTTTTGTCACGAGAGAGCCGGCTTACAGTGAGCGAGGACAAACTTGTCTTATCTACCATATCCCCTCCGCTATGTGACCTGTTCATACTCTTAGCAATATCAATCTTTTAAAGACCCTAAACTTTCTAAGGTTTAAATGACAGACTTATGTCACATGAGTCCTGGTTTACATGTTCTCATGCTTTCCGCCTTGTATCTTCGGAAACAAAAATGTTTTCATAGAAAAAAGAGTTGTCTTATCCTGTCATGCCTTTAAAGTCGGCTTATAGGATGAGACGTACAATTGATTTTTCTTGCAGGTAGTCTCATGATAAGGTTCTAAGTCTTGGGAAATTTCTGGCTTGGCACATGGAGTATAAGCCGCCCGGCAAGTCAAAACAGCTAAAGTGCTCCCATATCAACAGTTGAGTTTGCTGAGTCACCAGCGGAGGTTTCAAGCATAAGCATCAAAAGTGCAAGAGCATGCAATCACGAGTTTTCTACAACTATTACAAGGCTACTCAATAGACCCAAGCTTTGAAGACTTAAAGTTTTTCGACAAATCTTAACTCGGTGGAGTAGACAAGGCCAGGTTACATAATGCAGATTTCTTTCTTTAACTCGCCGCCGGGTCATCCTTCGTCGGGTCTTCGGTTTCCTCGATCTAGAGATTGTCCACATCCAAATTGCAGTTGGTCAAAGCTTCAAACATAGCTTCATCATGCATGATTGGAGAAGGGTTAACATCAGGAGCGAAGAAGTGCCTACGACATTGAGGAATCAGGATCTTTGCTTCAAAAGTGGGGCCTCGAATCCGCTTGTTGTCTTCGGAGTAAGCCGCCAGGTACACTGATAGATCAGCCTCTGTAGCCAGCCAACTTGCAAGAACCCAGGAAGCTTTACGACAGCGAGAGTAATATGCTTCTGTAAATTCTGAGTCGTCGTCCTCCAGTTGAGGAAAGCCCTGCATCATTTCATCCAGGGTAAGCTCCTGAGCATAAGCTAACGACTGGCTCAAGGCAGCAATTGCGCCCTTGCGGGCGGCTAATCCTTTTAGTTCCTCCACTTGCATAGGGATGGTAGATAGGGTCTCCAACACGCCCTTCATGAATTTTGGTACACCCTTTTCAGACATGACAGCCTTGATGGTAACTAGAGACCCGGCATATAATTGTTTTGTTAAGGTATATAGGGCCTTGAGCTTCATTAGGCTATTGTCTGACAGTTGGCGGCTCTGTGCACCTACAGGGAAGTAAAGAATTTATAAGCTGGCGGAAAGAATTTTTGATAGCTTACCAAAAGAGAGAAAGGTGAAAGTTTACCAAAGACAATGCCAATCATGTGAGAGATGTGGCCCTTCAGAGTGTTTAGTTCATCAGTCGCCACTTTGAGCTGGCCCTCGGCGTCTTCCGCACGCTTAGCCAGTGCGGATTGGGTTTCTTCAGCAGATTTCTTGACAGTTTTAAGCTTCGGTTTGAGCACATCTACCTCAGTCAAGGGAATCTGGCATTTAGCTTTAGCTTCTGCCTGACCCTTTTGCTGCAAAGCTAGACTCTTTTCCAGGTCTGCCACGGCTGATTCGGCACCAATTAAAGATTCTTGCACAAAGACAACTTGTCAAGTTTTAAGCCGCTAGTTCAGGTTCATATTTAAGTCCCAAGCAGATTGCAAGAAATTTACTTCATACTTGGGGGCTAATGTATCTCAGCTCTTTCTTATAGTGTCGGCTCATTACTTAGGTAATGAAACGGCCCTCGGGGGCTACATTTGGCACTTAATCTATGATTGAGTGCCGGCTCATTACTTAGGTACTGACCCGGCCCTTGGGGGCTACATTTGGTGTTTCTTCTATGATTGAGTGCCGGCTCATTACTTAGGTAATGACCCGGCTCTTGAGGGCTACATTTGGCTCTTGGGCTATGCTTGAGTGCCGGCTCGTTACTTAGGTAATGACCCAACCCTTGGGGGCTACATGGAAGTTCTATGAAATATTGCTAAATGAGTGGAAGACCCAGCTGATTTTTGGAAAAATCAACCGACTCTTGGGGGTTGCATAAGTATATGTGTAAGGAGGCAAGATAAGTTCAGTACCTCATATCTTTTCTACATCATGGTGACCAGGCTGGCCTCCATGTCTCGGCTGGAAAATAGGCGACTCAAGTAACCACTGTGCAAATCATCAGAAGTAAGCTTCTTCCAATTTGAAAGATCAGATAGAGTCTTTTCTTCCTTGGAGGGAGCTGCTTCGTATTCTTTGATATGCTTAGACAGTAAATGAGAGGGAGCTGCAGGTTCGTAAGCCGCCCCTACGATAACAACTTCTTCATGAGAAGCCACTTGTTCAGTTGACAGCCGAGGGCTGGGCAGCTTAGGGTCAGAATCTGGCTGGGCTTCAGGAGCATCAATGTCCATGGCAGCCGGCTCAGCATGTGAAGGAACCTCATCAACGACATTTTTGGCTTTTTCAGAAAGCTCTGTATGAGAGTCAAGAATATTGGGTGTTGGGATCTTCGGGTCTTGGACATCAGGAGTTGCGGATGACCTAGCCCCCTTCCTTCGTTTGGCTTGAGCCTTGTGAGCAAATGCAATATTGAATATGTCATGATAAAGTATGACATATTAAAATGCTTTTCGGGGCATAGAAACACATACCCCAGGTTAATAATAAAAGGAGGCAGCTTTGAGGTTGTTGAATCGCTAGAAGAAGGAGGCAAATCCTGTAAAAGTTAGCATTGATAAATCAATTAGTAAATTGCAAAAATTGTATCCAAGCAAGATAAGCTCAAGACAAGGAGGTACCTCTGTGTGCTATTTTCGAGGAGCTGGTTCATTAGGTAAGCTGGATAAAAGATCTCCAGAGTCGGTGCTCCAGATCTGACGTCTTCTATCATCTTGTTGTTTCTTCAAAAGAAAGTTACAACTCAAGTAAGCAAAAGGACGGGAGCTCTTTACCTTCCGTACAGCCCGCCGTACTTTCTTTATTGGTGAAAGGACCGAGTCAGAGGAGACAATTATTACCTCGACAACGTTGGCATGCATTATCTCAACTTCTTCCTATGAGGGATCATTGTCAATAAGTTGCATGAATAGAAGGCCGCGTGATTTTGGCGATATTACGAGAATTTACAAAGAAGGTTTATAACTAATCAATGGAGGATGCTTCCACGAAAATGATGAACACCAACGAACTCCATGGATGCAAGAAAACCCTAATGCAGATCTAATAGGGGATAGAGTTCAAACTTGGAGAGTGTGGTGGATGCGCGGGGGATGTTGGTGTCAAAACCGGCGGATCTCGGGTAGGGGGTCCCGAACTATGAGACTAGAGTCAACGGTAACAGGAGACAAAGGGGACACAGATTTACCCAGGTTCGGGCCCTCCTATGGAGGTAATACCCTTCGTCCTGCTTGATTGTATTGATGATGTGTGTGTGGGGGGGGGTTAAAGAGTTGATCTACCTTGAGATCGAATAGCTAACCCTAGATGAGTTGTCCTCCCTATACCCCTAAACCCTCCATCTTACATAAATGCCAAGGGTGCCCTAGGTTTACACATGGTCGGTTACATGCCAAAGAGATAAACATGCGTAACTACTGCTAATAACTTCGAGAGTACGTCATGGCTTGTCGAAGCTTCCATCTGGCATAGGTGGTCTTTGATCATTCGATGCTCCCTTTGCGTCCCACATAGTCCGGCCCATAAAAAATAGGTCGGTTACCCGGGGACCCCCGAATCCAGGACTCCCTCAGGGGCTCTGGATCGTTTTCAGGTTGATGCAGCGGCCAGTGTTGGTGAAGACAGTGATGACTGAGCGGCGCAATTGGCTTCGGCGGCGCGGGCGTTCGGAGGAAGAAGAAGAAGGTGGCGGCGGGAAAAAAAGTGAAAGTGATAACCCCCGTGCCTATTTATATAAGGGCATAATGGTCTCTCGAACGGTCTGGTGCGGGAATCGAGGGAGCACGATGATGATTATACTAAGAATACGCCTCGATTTTCAGGCTGGTCATATTAATAACAAAAGATCCGTTTTGACGTCATAGGAATCTTTTTCGATTTTGTTAATGATGTCACAGCGGGTCATGAAAGCTTGTCAGATGCAGGATCGCCCATTTTTCGGCGGGTTATCAAGACTTCAAGAAAAAGAAAGACTCGCCAACCTGAAGACTTGAAGATTGACATGAACTAGTTCAAATCAATCTGGGGCCTAATGTTGGGGATATATGCCCAGGGTGAGACCCACCCAGGTGGTGCCGGGTCATGCGGTTGGCGGCTTACGATAACTCCAGGACTAAACATAACCAGTGGGCCAGAAGGCCCAGAGCCAGAAGGCAGGATGTCACCCGGTGGACTTGGGCCGCCAGGAGTGACTTGTTAGATAAGGAATGTTTAGTTAGAGGTGAGGTCGATTGTTAAGTTTAACCCGACCTAGACTCTTGTAAGCCCAAGGCCTTAACCCGTGTATATAAGGGCAGCTTACCTGGGCAGCTTAGGCCACAAAACAACTGATCGAGAGCTAGGTCAAGCGAACTCGCTCCCTTGTAATCGATACATAATCAATACAACACAAAGCAGAACGTGGGCCTTTACCTCTTTCCGAGGGGTCGAACCTGGGTAAACCCTTGTCTCTCGATTCTGATCAACCCCTTCGAGTTCACCGCCTTAGCAATGGCCTCAAACCTAAGTCCATTTACCCGGACATCTGCCGTGACAAATCCATGACAGTTTTGACCTGGGGTCTTCGAGTTGTGGTGCCAGGCAGTTGATTCTTGTGGCTTTGCTCAACCATTTCTTCAAAGATGACGGGGGAGGTGTTTAGATCTTTTGTCATAACACATAGCCGATCAATTGAAATTATATTATACCAGGGTAGGAGGGTTGTCGTCCTGTAGGCCCGAATCCTCCTCCTCAGCTGGCCAGCTCTTCCGGGGCTTGAACAATGCCTTCCACAGTTTCTCCGGAGTGGTGCGGAAGAGCTGACGAATAGTAGGCTCGTCATCAAGGTAGTAAGACCACATGGAGGAGTCCCGACGTTGGCATGGAAGGATGTGACGTCGAAGCATGATCTGGACCATGTTAACCAGCTCGCTCTTGGCCTTGATCATTGAGGTGATGCGCTTCTATAGCTTGTCCACCTCCGCATCCGACCCCAGTGAAGGCCCTTCTGCAGCCATGAGGTCAATCTCGTGGGGGGTCCGGATCTGAATTCGTCCGGAGCAACCTGACCTTCTTCACTTGGCTCGGTGATATAAAACCACTCCTTTTGCCAGATCTTAATGGTGTCGATGAAGGTGTCGGTCCGTCATCTGACGCAGGGGAGCTTGCTGATGACCGCCCCTCCGCAGTTCGCATGCTCGCTCGCGACGGTCTTCGGCTTGACGTTGAAGACCTTGAGCCACAAGCCGAAGTGCAGTTCGACCTATAGAAAGGCCTCACAGACGATGATAAATGCCGACATGTGCATAAAGGAGTTCGGGGGGAGGTCGTGGAAGTCTATTCCATAGAAGAACATGAGACCCCTTACAAAGGGATGGAGCGGAAAGCTTAATCCCAGGATAAAGTGGGGGACGAATACTACCCTCTCGCCTGGCTTGGGGGTGGGAACCACCTGGTTCTTCTCCGGAGCGCGATGGAAGACGTTGGCAGGGAGGTAACCAACTTCCTTTAGGTCCTGGATGTCTTGGTCGTAACCGTGGAGGCCTCGCACTTGTCGTTGTAGCCCAAAACCGCCATGGCTAAACCTTAGAGTAGAAGTCAAGGAAGAACTAGATTTGGGCTCTCGAAGCTTATGGAGATTGAGGATGCAGAGGATGCGAATGGGGAGCGTGAATAGGCCTTGAGTTTTTTCCCTTTTATGACGCATGACAACGATTAGCCTCCCTTTACTGCACAGCAAATCCCTCCGCTTCCCAAGACGTGCGTGTTGTTATACACGCGTAAAGAAACTTGATATGATTAATCATATTCACTGTGAAACAGAGCACAATTTATGCATTGATGAATCGTGCTAAGGTAAAAACAGCCTCGACCGCGAATTGAGTTTTCATAACTGGTTCAGTGGCCGTGGTGGGCCGCGACCCTTAGTCAGAAAGCTGGTCAGTATACACTATTTACACTTTGACATTTGGCCTTCGGGACTAAGTGACTCACGGTGTTTAAACGATCATATGATCGGAAAAATTATGCGTCATCGGAGGCCGAACTAATCTCAGTCGATCATTAAATGGGAAGAAGAACTCACCCCGCAAGCCAAAGACTCTAATCACGTGGAGAAGCCGAAGCTAAGATCCTTGGCATTGGGGGCTAGTTTGGGGGCTACTAAGGGAGTCCTAGACTAAGGGAGTCCTGGACTAAGGGGTCCTCGGGCTGTCGGCCTATCTCTTAATAGGCCGGCTTGGTGGGCCATTCTCTGTATAGCCGCAAGAAGGGCCGGATCATTGAGATCCCACATTCCAGAAGGAAATCCCGAAGGCGCGTCGTGCACTCCAAGTCAAGATGAGGAAATTGGCATCTCCATCCTCGGCAGGAGACCTGCCATGTGTAAACCCTACGTACCCCCGGTGTCTATATAAACTAGGAGGGTTTTAGAATATAGGGCAGAGAAACTCGTATAGGGTCTAGCTATTCGATCTCGAGGTAGATATACTATGTAACCTTCATACCATAAATATAATCAAGCGGGACGTAGGGTTTTACCTCC
Source organism: Hordeum marinum (assembly GCA_022496015.1). Taxonomy (NCBI): domain Eukaryota; kingdom Viridiplantae; phylum Streptophyta; class Magnoliopsida; order Poales; family Poaceae; genus Hordeum; species Hordeum marinum. Next base: position 474,231,401 of record CM039676.1, read on the forward strand.
AAAGGAGGGCCCGAACCTGGGTAAACATCGTCTACTTCGTCCCATGCTACCATCGATCCTAGACTCACAACTCGGGACCCTCTATCCGAGATACGTCGGTTTTGACACCGACACCGGTCTCATGGTGGTAGTTGGGAGACCGGGTTATAGGATCGATATTCGTACTATCAAGGGGGGCTCTCAGTGAGTAGCTTGATCATATCGTTCATTGAGAGCTCAAACCATTGCATTATTGGCATCATCATATTTCTTGGTTCTTGGTTGGCTTTTCGCTTTCGTAATTTTGGAGCTTATGGTCTTCATCATGGTAAGCTCGAGCTCATTGAAAACGGTTTTCGTATGTATCATATTTGTGTTTTCGGTGTTGGAGATTTTGTCTGATAATTCTTGGGAAGGTCATCTTCCTTATCCTATTGGCATTTATTCTCCATTGCTTGATAGTACTTGTCTTCACCTATCCAACAAGCTTGAGTTTGCTCATTTCGGAGTTTGTATGTGAAAGTTATGGCGGTTTCGGTTTTGCTTCGGGTGAAGTACTACTTTAAGCAGTACTAGAGAGTGGTAGTACACCTCAAGTGGTAGTACTTATCCCTCGAGCGGTACTACCTCTTAGGCGGTACTTCCGTTATCCATTACCGCTTCCACTTCTGCTTATTTTATGTTTTGGGTGCCCAATCTCCTTGAGCGGAAGTAGAGCGGTAGTACCTCTCAAGCGGTGCTAGCTCTCCCCCGAGAAGTACTACCTCTCAAGAGGTACTACCTCTCACCCGAGCGATACTACCTCTCTGTCAGAACTACCACTCATGTTTTTCTGTCTCATTGGGCTGTTTTGACCGTGCTAAGCGGTAGTACCGCTTGAGCACGACTTGTTGGCATAACGGTTGGATTTTGGGATGCCTGTTTAAGGGAGCCTTCTTCCCCAATGGTCCCCAACTCTTGAGATCATGTTCTTCCCCCATTGTTGACCTTCTTCGAGCTTGCTAACTCTCAATCCCTCCAATGAATTCTCTTACTATTCATGATGCTAATGAAATGCAAGCCGCAAGCTTGGGGATGCTATGTTTGAGGAAGAAGATATTTTTAGTCCCCCAAGTTTTCATGAGCAAAACTATTATGATTATGACATGCCTGATGATTATTGTGATGACACGTATTCTATAAAGAGTAATGACAACCATGAAACTTGTCATCATGATTTTAATATTCAAAGTGGTTATGTCAATCAAGTTTCTCATGATAGTTATTTTGTTGATTTTGCTCCCACTATTATGAATGAGAAGAAAATTGCTTATGAGGAGAGTAGTTAAATTTCTATGCTTGTATATCATGAAAATAATTATTTATGTGCTGGTTATACTGTGCAATTCCTTCACGATGCTACTGAAAATTATTATGAGGGAGGAACATATGCTTGTAGGAATTGCAATAATATCAATTTTCCTCTCTATGTGGTCAAAGTATTGAAGTTATGTTTGTTTTGCCTTCCTATGCTAGTTGATTCTCGCTCCCATAAATTGTTTTATCACAAAATCCCTATGCATAGGAAGTGGGTTAGACTTAAATGTGCTTGTCATGAGATTCATGATGCTCTTTTGCATGTTTCAAATATTATTCCTATGTGAGCATCATTGAATTCATCATGCCTAGCTAAAAAGCATTAAAGAAAAGCGCTTGTTGGGAGACAACCCAACACTTTTACTTTCTGTTTTTGTGTGTTCACATGATTAAGCTATTGTAGTAATCATGTTTTGTGTCTTTTATTTCAATAAAGTTCCAAGTAAAGCCTTTGGGATAGTGTTGATGCTTGCTTGTTTCATGTTGTGCAAAAACAGAAAGTTTTGTGCCCAGTATATGAATTATCTGATTTTACTAGAGCGTCAAACAATTCTGAAACTTTTACACAACATTTCTATGCAAATTCCTTCAGTTGTCCTAATTTTTAGAATTTTTGAGTCAGGGAAGTATGGTGATCATTCAGATCTTTACAAATTGTTCTGTTTTTGACAGATTATGTTTTGCATGCATAGTTTGCTTGTTTCAAGTGTTCCTATAGCTTATATTGACTAATATAAATTGTGGGGATGATGTAATACAGTAGGTACCATTTGGGAACAATTATGAATCTTGTTTTGACAGTACCTACGCGAATGATTTATCTTTACTACACTAACCCATCTCACAAAGTTCCGTTAAGTTTTGTGTGATTGAAGTTTTCAAGTTTTGGGTGAGACACCGATATGAGGAGAACAAGGAGTGCCAAGAAACTATGATTGAGGATTCCCAAGGCACCCCCAAGTTAATATTCAAGGAATACTCAAGCGTCTATGCTTGGGGATACCCCGGAAGGCATCCCCTCTTTCGTCTTCAACACTATCGGTATATCTACTTGGAGCTATATTTTTATTCGTCACATAATATGAGTTTTTCTTGGAGTGTCAATTTTATTTGTTTTTCTCTGTTAGGTGTTATTTATAATCTTGTTTTTCAATAAAAATTTACAATAATTGCTTTAGGATGCTTGCATTGCATGTTTTGATGTCTGGTGTGTAAAAACAGAAACTTCTGCTGTAGTGTTTGAATTTTCATATTTTAGTGAAATGTGGAAAGTTTCTAAAATTTTACACAGTGTTTTCATATAACTTTTATATCATGTCCTTATTTTTCATAATTATTTGAGTTACAGAAGTACCCTGTGTTCATAAATTGCTAAAGACCATTCCGTTTGGACAGATTGTTGTCATAGTTTTGTTATCTATTTATCCTATAGTTTCCATAGCCTATATTGGTAGATATAAATTGTGGAAATGATAGTATAGAGTACCTAATGTTTGAAAATTATTGCACAACTCTTCTTGGCAGTACATGAAGTGTTGATTTGTTCTTATGTGTACTAACTTATCTCACGAGTTCTTTTCGAGTTTTGTGTGGATGAAGTTTTTGAGAAAAGTTGAAACCATGATATGAGAGGAATGAACGAGATACAAAAGCTCAAGCTTGGTAATGCTCAAGCCATCCCAAGTAATATTTCAAGAAGTCTCAAGCATATATGCTTGGGGATGCTACGCATCCCACCTCTCTTCATCAACAGTTATCGGTTAGCCTATGTTGAACCTAAATTTTTATTTGTTCACATGATATGTGCTATTCTTGGAGTGCTATTTTTATTTTGCTTGTTGTTTAAATAAAATACTCATATATGAAAATCTTTATTGAGAGAGATATAGAAATTCCTCACATAGCTACTTAATTATTTGCCTAGTCATTGATCTTCACTTATATGTTTTGGAGTAGTTTTCTCATTTACTCTCGTGCTTCACTTATATCCTATGAGTAAATGTTTGAATGAATTGAATATCATAAATCTTAAATTATATATGTTTTATATGCTTATCCCATGGGGAGTAATGACTTCACATATAAGAAGTATAGGTGGTAAAATTTATTGAAAGTTAGCAAACACCGCATTGGTCACTTGAACCATTCATGAAAGAATATTGAAGGAAGAGAGATTTCACATATAAATATACTATCTTGGACATCTTCTATGATTGCGAATAGCCATTAAATATTTTCAAACTTGAGCAAATTAGTTGAAGTTGGACAAGGAAGAAAACGTAATGAGTTATGCTTGGGTATATTTGTATAGAAGTTATATTGTTATGGATCCTCCAACATGTGGTGCTTGATTCCACCTCATACTAGCCAAAACTTCCGCACCAAGTAGGAATACTACTTGTGCATCCAAACACCCTTAAACCCAAAGTTGTTCCATATGATTCCACCATACCTACCTATGTGTGGTATTTATCTGCCGTTCCAAGTAAACTTGCATGTGCCAAACTCTAAACCTTCAAATAATATTTTGTTCTGTATGCCAGAATAGCTCATATAGTAACTAGGGGTTGTCAGTATCTTCCATGCTAGGTGGGTTATTCTCACAATATGTGTTGATTCACTATCATTCACGAGAAAGTGGCTGGTAATAGGGATTCCCAGTCTCGAAATCAAAGAAAAAATGCAAATAATTAAACAAAACTCACCCAGGAATGTTGTTGGTATAGACGGTACCCGTGGATTCGGCTCGCCGTGGAGTGTGATTGATTGGTGGAGGGGAGTCAAAACTTTACCATTCTGTATGGGAACCGCCTATAATGTATCTAGCATGGAAGATACCTAGATCTCTCTGTTATTATGGTGACAATGAAAGCATACCGTCCAAAATTATTATTCATCTCTGTTTTAAAAGCTCGAGCTCTGGCACCTCTACAAATCAATGCTTCCCTCTATGAAGGGCCTATCTTTTACTTTCTTGTACTTACCTTTATGAAAGAGTCATGGTGATCTTCGCCACTTCCTATATTTTGCCTTTTTCCCTTGGCAAGTGTCATGTGTTGGGGAAATATCCAAGCATATATGGCCATTCAAATATATCTGACCATGAATTATTATTGTTGACAATTATCTATATGATAAATAACTTGGGAGGTGAAACTTTAAGACCCTATCTTTCTTGTGTTCGATGGATGCCATTTGCTCCAAAAATATGCTTTGAGTGTTAGCAATCATGGAAGACTATATGATAGTTGAGTATGTGGAATTTGCTACATCAAAGCTCTTACATAGACCCTTCCTGAAAATAAGATGAATTGCAATTGTTTGGTGACTGAAAGCATAGTTTGTTAGTCTATACTTTAACATGTGGATAGCTTGTTATTTCATCATGAGAAGGTTTATGAGATGAGCTACTGTTTATGATATTTAATGATGCTAGAAAAAGTGTTTGGAATTATCATTGATCAAATTTATGCACTACGCTAGCATTCACACTTCATAAATTATTTCTTTTATCATTTACCTACTCGAGGACGAGCAGGAATTAAGCTTGGGGATGCTGATATGTCTCCAACATATCTATAATTTATGAAGTATTCATGCCATGTTTATAATAATTTTATATGATTTTGGTATGATTTCATTAGAACTAACCCGGAGTGACTATGTTTTCAGCAGAACTACCATGGTGTCGTTTTTTGTGTAGAAATAAAAGTTCTCGGAATGGGCTGAAAATTTAGTATGATTTTTTCTAGACCAAAAGAGACCCCCAAAGCATTGGAGTTGGGCCAGAAGATCCACGAGGAGGTCACAAGCCTGCAAGGCGCGGCCATCCCCCTGACCGCACCTAGCAGGCTTGTCACCGCCTCGTGTCCCCCCTTGATGTGAGATCGACGCCAAAAATTCCTATAGATATAGAAACCTTCGAAAAGAAACCTAGATCGGGAGTTCTGCTGCTACAAACCTCTAGAGCCATGAAAAACCAATCGGGAACCCGTTCCGGCACCCTGCCGGAGGGGAAACCATCATTGGAGACCATCTTCATCATCTAAGCGGTCTCCATGACGACGAGGGAGTAGTTCACCGTCGGGGCTGAGGGTATGTACCAGTAGCTATGTGTTTGATATCTCTCTCTCTCGTGTTCTTGAGATGGCACGATCTTGATGTACCGCGAGATTTATTGATATAGATGAATCATATGGAGTTTTCCCCTCTCTATCTTGTTCTGATGAATTGAGTTTACCCTTTGAAGTTTTCTTATCAGACCGTGTCTTTAAGGATTTGAGAACACTTGATGTATGTCTTGTGATGGGATATCCGTGGTGACAATGGAATGTTCTATTGATCCACTTGATGTATGTTTTGGTGATCAACTTGCGGGTTCTGTGACCTTGGGAATCTATGCATAGGGGTTGGCACACGTTTTTGTCTTGACTTTCCGGTAGAAACTTTGGCGCACTCTTTGAAGTTCTTTGTGTTGGATTGAACATGATGAATCTGAAATTGTGTGATGCATATCGTATAATCAAGCCCATGGGTACTTGTGGTGACATTGGAGTATCTAGGTGACATTAGGGTTTTGGTTGATGTGTATCTTAAGGTGTTATTTTAGTACGAACTCTAGGGCTGTCCGTGACACTTATAGGATAGCTCATAAGATTGATCAGAAAAGATAACTTTGAGATGGTTTCGTACCCTACAATAATTTCTTCATTAGTTCTCCGCTATTGTGATATTGGAGTGAACTCTTTGTCGCACGAGAGGTACTTACATATGATTCAACCATGTCAATATTATTGAGAGAAATTGCACTAGTGAAAGTAGGGACCCTAGGACTTGTTTTCAAGCATTTATACAATGTTTTGCTTGCTGTTTACTATTTTTTACCTTGCTGTTTATATATTTTCAGATTACAAAAACCTATATCTACCATCCATATTGCACTTGTATCACCATCTCTTCGTTGAACTAGTGCACCAATACAATTTACAATTGTATTGGGTGTGTTGGGGACACAAGAGACTCTTTGTTATTTGATTGCAGGGTTGTTCGAGAGATACCATCTTTGACCTATGCCTCCCACGGATTGATAAACCTTAGGTCATCCACTTGAGGGAAAATTGCCTCTGTCCTACAAAACTCTGCGCTTGGAGGCCCTACACGAGTCTACAAGAAGAAGGTTGTGTAGTAGACATCAGATAAACATGCTAAGTTTCGGCCAAATTGAGAGAAACATGCTAAGTTTCGGCCAAATTCATACCGTTTTTATACAAAAGACGATAAAACTAAAAAATAGTCGATGCCGCCGCCGCTGCCGCATCGCTGACTTTTACATGTCGAGTAGCCAGTAGAATAGGGTGTAGTCGTCGACGTCGTCGTTGCCCTCGTTGTCCCTGTCCTGTGTGCCGCCACCACCGTCCCAGCTGCATCCCTGCCCTAGGTCGCCATGGCGATGCAGCTCGAGGTTTGACGGCCCGGGCGCCTTCTCGTCATCATCGTCGTCGAGGATGACGATGCCGCCCTCCTCGCGGCCGCAGCAACGAGTGGCGATCTCCTCGAGGGCGCGCCGCTGACGTTCCATCTCCTCATGGACGTAGTCGTCGCGTGCCCATTTGAGGGCCATCTCATCGGTGGTGGCCATGGTGAGGTTCTCCTACTTAATGGCGACAGTAGTCCCCACCGCCGCATCCGGCTATGTCTTCGCCCTACCAAGGCGGAGGTGGCCGCAGGGAGGAGGCGAAGGCTGGCAGCGGTGGCCCTCGTTGATGGTGATGCTGCCAGCACCACTGCATGGGAGCGGAGACTCGCCAGGCTCGGACTTCAAGGCGATGAGTGGGGTGCATGCGCCAGAGGAGTGGGAGCCGGATGATGAGGACGATGGCGTGGCCATGCGCCTCGGCTTCCAGGACGAGCTGCTCCGGCATGGGATAGTCGAGGTGAGGCGTGTTGCCTCCCTCGATGTGCTCGAGGACAGGTTTGAGGGTGCAGTCGGGGACGCCCCACCATCGCTGCTACCCCTTGGAGTTGTGGCGACCGCGGATGGGTGGAGCACCATTCATGGACGCAAGCTGCTCCTCGCGGCGGCGCTCGAAGTACACCGTCCACAAGTTGTGGATGTTCGAGGTGTACCTCGGCTGCTGGCGTGCCATCTCCGACAGGGAAGATCGGATCCTTGCGATCTCGGCGAGTCGCTGGGCACCGGGGCACCGGAACCCCGCCAATGCTGAGCCTCCACGAGCCCGACGCCCGCATGTCGGGCGGCGCCGGGTACTCTGCCTTGCAGAGGAGGCGAGCCTTGCCCTCGTGCAGGTGGCGGCGCCTGAAGCCATTCGCCCCCGCCCCATCACCAGGGTAGTTCCCAGCCATTGAAAAGGAGAGGAGATCGCCAAAGGGAAGGAGAGAGGGCGTCGATAGAGAGAGGGGAAGAAGGTGTGGCGAGGAGTGGGAATCACCGATGAGGAGGGGCAGCTTTTATAGCGGCAAATGGGCGGAACCTTGCAGCCGCGTGGAGGGCAAGGTGTGGACGTGCGTCACCCGCTTTGACTGCGCCGCCCGTGAGGCATCAATGGAAGGATGACCGGCAGGCATCCTTGCATGGATTCCCTGCTGGAAATCGAGGTGGTGAGGACAACGAAGCATCACGCTGTCGCTGACTCGGAGGCCCGACCCATTTTCGAGCCAAAAATTGTTTCCCCCGATGCCCCCAGGCGCCCCCAGTGCACCGGGTTTGGCTTGGGTTCGCCGACGCCAATTTCGGCACTAACCAGCGAAATTTGGGCTTTTGGGGACGCGACTGGGATGATTTTCATGCGCCGACGATAAATGTCAAGATTAATTACACATGTAATTAGGGGAAGTATGCCCTTGCCCAACCGTCATGCGGTTGCATCCTGGACAGATACATCTAGTCTGGAATAGACGTCTTGTCCGAACCGTCGTGACCGTCTAGACAATATAAATGGCATCCTGTAACCATCGATGAGATCACCCAAGCACTTTGATTTGAAATACGTTATCAGCACTTGCCTACTAGAGAGAGCGAAAGGAGAGAACAAAGAAAGAGAGAAGGGAAGGAGCACTCGCCGCCATTTTCTATAGGGACAATCCGATGGAAGAGGAATTATGCCTTGTGGACAGTGGTACCACAAACTCCATATCGAGGGAGATGAAATATTTCCAAAGTCTGAAAAAGATAAATGGAGATATTCTAACTATCTCTAGATGCGATACAGTGATTGTTGGTACTTGACGTGCCATATTCACCCTCCCAAGTGGTACACAAGTGACGATTGAGGATTGTATCCCGACTCATCACGTACCCTGACCAGTTATCGAGATATCCATAAGAATGGTTTTCATATTGAAACCCATGAAGAAAACAAAGAGGAGTATCTACTCTTTACTAAAGATCACGGATGTGGCAAAAAGGTACATGAGAAAATTCCTTCTTGTTGGAAATATGCACTAGAGGCAATAATAAATTAGTTATTATCATATTTCCTTGTTCATGATAATCGTTTATTATCCATGCTATAATTGTATTGATCGGAGACTTAGATGCATGTGTGGATACATAGACAAAACCATGTCCCTAGTATGCCTCTAATGGACTAGCTCGTTGATCAAAGGATGGTTAAGGTTTCCTAGCCATGGACATGAGATGTCATTTGATAACGGGATCACATCATTAGGAGAATGATGTGATGGATAAGACCCAAACTACAAACATAGCATATGATCGTGTCAGTTTATTGCTACTGTTTTCTACATGTCAAGTATATGTTCCTATGACCATGAGATCATGCAACTCACGGATATCGGAGGAGTGCCTTGTGTGTATCAAACGTCGCAACATAACTGGGTGACTATAAAGGTGCTCTATAGGTATCTCCGATGGTGTTTGTTGAGTTGGCATGGATCGAGACTGGGATTTGTTACTCCGTGTGACGGAGAGGTATCCCAGGGCCCACTCGGTAATACAACATCACAACAAGCCTTGCAAGCAATGTGGCTAAGTGTTAGTCATGGGATCTTGTATTACGGAACGAGTAAAGATACTTGCCAGTAACGAGGTTGAATTAGGTATGGAGATACTGACGATCGAATCTCGGGCAAGTAACATACCGAAGAACAAAGGGAACGTTATACGGGATTAACTGAATCCTTGACATAGAGGTTCGACCGATAAAGATCTTCGTAGAATATGTCGGAACCAATGTGGACGTCCAGGTCCCGCCATTGGTTATTGACTGTAGAGGTATCTCAGTCATGTCTACATAGTTCTCGAACCCGCAGGGTCTGCACACTTAAGGTTCGGTGACGTTTCGGTAGTGTAGAGTTATGTATGGTGGTGACCGAAGGTTGTTCGGAGTCCCGGATGAGATCCCGGACGTCACGAGGAGCTTCGGAATGGTCCGGAGGTAAAGATTCACATATAGGATGTCCCAGTTTGGTCACCGGAAAAGTTTCGGGCTCATCGGTAGTGTACCGGGAGTGCCGGTAGTGTACCGGGGGACCTCCGGGAGGGGTATTTCGACCCCAAGAGGTCCATGGGCTGTGGGAGAATAATAACCAGCCCTTAGTGGGCTGGGAAAACAGCCACAAAGGCCCATGGCGCAGGAGAGAAAGTCCTAAAGCAAAAAGTGGAAAATCAGCCAATAGGAGGCAATCCTACTCCAACTAGGATTGGAGGTGAAGTAGGATTGCTTCCCACCTCCTATTTCGGCCGACCCAAAGGCCTTGTATGCCTCTCCTCTCCTCTCTTCCTATATATACTAGTGGATTGGGTGGTTTTTGGACAGAATTTCCGGCCACGTGCTACCCGTTCCACCGGTGCATAGTTTCTCCTCTAGATCGTAGTTCCGCAGCGGTTAGGCGAAGCCCTGCCGGAATTGCTCCACCACCATCACTGGAGCGCCGTCATGCTGCCGGTGAACTCTCTCTCCTCTCCACCTCCTCTCTCTGGATCGAGACGGTGGAGATCGTCATCAAGCTGCACGTGTGCTGAACGCGGAGGTGCCGTCCGTTCGGCGCTAGATCGGAAGGACCGTGATCGAGATCGCGAGACGGTTCGTGATGTGATCACGGAACGGATCATGATGAGTTCGCGGGACAGATCGTGATCAAGATCGTGAGACGGTTCGTGATGTGATCACGGAACGGATCGTGATGAGTTCGCGGGACAGATCGTGATCAAGATCGTGAGACGGATCGTGATGAGTTCACGGGACGGATCATGATGTGTTCGCGGGACCGTTCGTGATTGGATCGCGGGACGCTCGGCGATTTGGATCGTGAAGAAGTTTGACTACACCAACCGCGTTTCTTAACGCTTCCCGCTTAGCGATCTACAAGGGTACGTAGATCCACTCTCCCTCTCGTAGATGCTCATCACCATGGATAGGTTTGCATGTGCGTAGGAAAATTTTTTGTTTCCCATGCGGCGTTCCCCAACAGTGGAATCATGAGCTAGGTTGATGGTTCAATGAGATATCGAGTAGAACACAAAAGGTTTGTGGGCGTTGATGCTTAGATTGCTTCCTCCCTTGGTCGTATTTTGGTTCAGCGGGATTGTGAGATGAAGCGGCCCGGACCAACATTACTCGTACGCTTACGAGAGACCGGTTCCCTCGATGCAACTTGTTGCGTAGATGGCTTGCGGGTGACAGTTTCTCTCACTTTAGTTGGATCGGATTCGACAAAGGCGGTCCTTGAGAAGGTTGAAAAGCAATCTATGTATCACCGTTGTGGTTTATGCGTAGGTGAGAATCGTTCTTGCTAGATACCCGTAGCAGCCACGTAAAACATGCAACAACAATTAGAGGACGTCTAACTTGTTTTTGCAGGGTATGTTGTGATGTGATATGGCCAATTACATGATGAGATATATGTGATGTATGAGATGATCATGTGATGTATAGAATTTCATGACTTGCATGTCGTTGAATACGGCAACCGGCAGGAGCCATAGGGTTGTCTTTAATTATTGTATGACCTGCGTGTCAATCATTAAGCGCTATGTAATGCTTTACTTTATCGCTACGGTAGCAATAGTAGTAGAAGCATGTAGGGCGTGACAACCCCGATGGCGACACGTTGATGGAGATCAAGATGATGGAGATCATGGTGTCGTGCCGGTGACGATGGAGATCATGCCGGTGCTTTCTAGATGGAGATCAAAAGCACAAGTTCATGGCCATATCATGTCACTTATGATTTGCATGTGATGTTAATCCTTTTTATGCACCTTGTTTTGCTTAGGACGGCGGTAGCATTATAAGGTGATCCCTCACTTAATTTCAAGATAAATTGTGTTCTCCCCGAGTGTGCACCGTTGTGAAAGTTCGTCGTGTTGAGACACCACGTGATGATCGGGTGTGATAGACTCTATGTTCACATACAACAGGTGCAAGCCAGTGTTGCACATGCAAAACACTCGAGTTAAACTTGACGAGCCTAGCATGTACAGACATGGCCTCGGAACACAAGAGACCGAAAGGTCGAACATGAGTCATATAGTAGATATGATCAACATGATGATGTTCACCATTGCAGCCACCTCAACTCACGTGATGATCGGACTTGAGTTGGTGAATTTGGATCATGTATCACTCGAATGATCGGAGGGATGTCAATTTGAGTGGGAGTTCTTAAGTAATATGATTAATTGAACTCATTATCATGAACATAGTCAAAGTGTCTTTGCAAATTATGTTGTAGATTACTAGCTCGCGTTGTGTCTCCCTTGTATTTTTATGTTCCTAGAGAAATAGAATTGAAAGATGTTGGTAGCAAAATTGCGGACTAGGTCCGTGATCTGAGGATTGTCCTCATTGCTGCACAGAAGGCTTATGTCCTTAATGCACCGCTCGGTGCGCCACCCCATCTAGCGTCGACTGTAGATGTTGTGAACATCTGACAGGCACGTTTCGATGACTACTTGATAGTTTAGTGCGTCATGCATTACGGCTTAGAATTGAGGCTCCAAAACGTTTTGAACGTCACGGAACATATGAGATGTTCTAAGAGCTGAGATTGTGATCTCAGGCTCGTGCCCGAGTTGCGAGATATAAGATCTCCAACGAGACTCTTTGCCTGCAAGATAAAAGAGAATAGCTCAATCGTTGAGCATGTGCTCAGACTGTCTGGGTACTACAATCGCTTGAATCGAGTGGGAGTTGATCTTCCAGATAAGATAGTGATTGATGTAGTTCTCCAAGTCACTGTCACTGAGCTACTAGAACTTGGTGATGAACTATAAAATGCCAGGGAAAGAGATGTTGATCCCTGAGCTGTTCGCGATGTTTGACACCGCGAAGGTAGAAATCAAGAAGGAGCGTCAAGTGTTCATGGTTAATCAAACCACTAGTTTCGAGAAGGGCAAGAGCAAGGAGGGAAACTTCATGGATAGCAAGTCAGTTGCTGCTCCAGTGAAGCAACCCAAAGTTGAACTCAAACCCGAGACTAAGTGCTTCTGTTATGAGGTGAGCGGTCGCTGAAGCGGAACAACCCTAGATACTTGGTAGATAAGAAGGCTGGCAACATTAATAGAAGTATATTTGATATACGAGTTATTAATGTGTACCTTGCTAGTACTCTTAGTAGCACCTGGGTATTGGATACCGGTTCGGTTGCTAAATGTTAGTAACTCGAAATAAAAGCTACGGAATAAACGGAGAACTAGCTAAGGGTGAGGTGACGATATGTGTTGGAAGTGTTTCCAAGGTTGATGTGATCAACATCGCACGCTCTCTCTACCTTCAGGATTAGTGACGAACCTAAATAAATGTTATTTGGTGTTTTGCGTTGAGCATGAACATGATTAGATCATGTTTATTGCAATACGGTTATTCATTTAAGTTAGAGAATAATGGTTATTCTGTTTACATGAACAATACCTTCAATGGTCATGCACCCAGTGAGAATGGTTTGTTGAAATCTTGATCGTAGTAGTACACATGTTCATAACATTGATGTCAAAAGATACAAAGTTAATAATGATAGTACCACATACTTGTGGCACTGCCGCTAAATGTCATATTGGTATAAAGCGCATGTAGAAACTCCATGCTGATGGATATTTGGACTCATCCGATTTCGAATCGGTTGAGACATGCGAACCATGCCTCTTGGGCAAGATGACTAAAAGACCCCATTGGATGGAGCGGGCAAGTGATTCATTGGAAATGATACATATTGATGTATGCAATCTAGTGAATCTTGTAGCGTGTAGTGGATATCGTTATTTTCTTACCTTCACTGATGATTTGAGTAGATATAGTGTATATTTACTTAGTGAAACACAAGTCTGAATCGTTTGAAAGGTTCAAGAAAATTCAGAGTGAAGTTTAAAGATCATCGTGACAAGAAGATAAAAATGACCACGATATGATCGTGGAGGTGAATATCTGAGTTACGAGTTTGGCATACAACTTAAGACAATGTGAAATTTGTTTCACAACTAACGCTACCTGGAACACCATGGTGTGATGGTGTGTCCGAACATCATAGTCATGCTCTATTGATATAGTGCATACTGTGATGTCTCTTATCGTTTTACTACTATAATTTTTGGGTTTATGCATTAGAGACAACTACATTCACTTTAAATAGGGCATCATCTAAATCCGTTGAGATGACACCGTGTGAATTATGGTTTGATAGAAACCTAAGCTGTCATTTCTTAATATTTGGGGCTATGACACTTGTGTGGAAAATGTTTTCACCTAATGAGGTCGAACCCAAGGCGAACAAATGCATCTTCATAGAATACCCTAAGATCAGTTGGGTGAACCTTCAATCTCAGATCCTAGTGCAAAGTGTTTGTTGCTTAAATGGATCCTTTCTCGAGGAAATGTTTCTCTCGAAAGAATTGAGTGGGAGGAAGATAGAACTTGATGTGGTTGTTAAACCTTTGTTCAACCAGAGAGTAGCGCAGCATAGAAAGATGTTTCTGTGAAGCCTACGTTAGTTGAAGAGTAAGTTAATGATGATGATCATGAAGCTTCAGGATCAAGTTACTATCAAACTTCGTGGGTCGACAAGGATGTGTACTGCTCCTAAGTGGTACGACAACTCTGTCTTGGAGATCATGTTGTTGGACAACAATGAACCTACGAGCTATGGAGAAGCGATGATGGGCCCGGATTCCGACGAATGGTTAGAGGCCATCAAATCCGAGATAGGATCCATGTATGAAAACCAAGTATAGACTTTGGTAGACTTGCTCGTTAGACGGCAGGTCGTTGAGTACAAATGGACCTTTAGAATGAAGACAGACACTGATGGTGAATGTCACCATTTGTAAAGCTCGACTTGTTGCAAAGTTGTTTGTGACAAGTTCAAGGAGTTGACTGCGATGAGGCTTTCTCACTCGTAGCGATGCTAAAAGTCTATTGGAATTATGTTAGCACTTGCTGGATTTTCAATTATGAAATCTGGCAGATGGATGTCAAAACATCGTTTCCTTAACGGTTTACTTAAGGAAAGGTTGTATGTGATACAACCAGAAGGTTTTGTCAGTCCTAAGGATGCTAAAAGATGAGCAAGCTTCAGTGATCCTTCTATGGACTGAAGCAAGCATCTCGGAGTTGGAATATACACTTTGATGAGGTGATCAAAGTTTCTGTAGTTTATACAAAGTTGACGAGAAACTTGTATTTGCAATAAAGTGAGTGGGAGCACTGTAGAGTTTCTGATAAGTATATGTGGTTGACATATTGTTGATCGGAAATAATGTAGAATTTCTAGAAGGCATAAAAGGTTGTTTGAAAAGTGTTTTTCAAAGGAACACCTGGATAAAGCTACCTAATTGTTGAGCATCAAAATCTATAGAGGTAGATCAAGATGCTTGATGAGACTTTCAATGAGTGCATACCTTGACAAGATTTTGAAAGAGTTCAAAATGGATTAGCCAGAGAAATAGTTGTCGTCTGATTTGTAAGGTGTGAAGTTGAGTGAGACTCAAAGCTCGACAACGGCAGAAGAAAGAGAAAGGACGAATGTCGTCCCCTATGCCTTAGCCATAGGCTCTATATTATGCCATGTTGTGTACCGCAGCTATGCGTGCCTTGCCATGAGTCTGTCAAGGGGTACAAGAGTGGTCCAGGAGTGGATCACTGGACAGCGGTCGGAATTATCCTTAGTAACCAGAGGACTAAGGAAAGATTGTGGAGGTGATAAAGAGTTCGTCGTAAAGAGTTACGTCGATGCAAGCTTTAACACCTATCGGGATGACTAGTAGTAGCAATCTGGATACGTATAGTGGAGCAGCCATTTGGAAATAGTACCAAGTGGAGTGTGGTAGCAGTGTTTACGGTTTGACATAGAGATTTGCAAAGTACACACGGATCTGAATATCGCAGACCCGTTGACTATAAGACCTCTCTCACATGCAAAGCATGATCGAGCCCCAAAACTCATCGGGTGTTAGATTCATAACAATGCGAATCACATGGTGATGTGAACTAGATTATTGACTCTAGTGCAAGTGGGAGACTGTTGGAAATATGCCCTAGAGGCAATAATAAATTAGTTATTATCATATTTCCTTGTTCATGATAATCGTTTATTATCCATGCTATAATTATATTGATCGGAGACTTAAATGCATGTGTGGATACATAGACAAAACCATGTCCCTAGTATGCCTCTAATGGACTAGCTCGTTGATCAAAGGATGGTTAAGGTTTCCTAGCCATGGACATGAGATGTCATTTGATAACGGGATCACATCATTAGGAGAATGATGTGATGGATAAGACCCAAACTACAAACATAGCATATGATCGTGTCAGTTTATTGCTACTGTTTTCTGCATGTGAAGGATATGTTCCTATGACCATGAGATCATGCAACTCACGGATATCGGAGGAGTGCCTTGTGTGTATCAAACGTCGCAACATAACTGGGTGACTATAAAGGTGCTCTACAGGTATCTCGGATGGTGTTTGTTGAGTTGGCATGGATCGAGACTGGGATTTGTTACTCCGTGTGACGGAGAGGTATCTCAGGGCCCACTCGGTAATACAACATCACAACAAGCCTTGCAAGCAATGTGGCTAAGTGTTAGTCATGGGATCTTGTATTACGGAATGAGTAAAGAGACTTGCCAGGAACGAGTAAAGAGACTTGCCAGTAACGAGGTTGAATTAGGTATGGAGATACTGACGATCGAATCTCGGGCAAGTAACATACCGAAGAACAAAGGGAACGTTATACGGGATTAACTGAATCCTTGACATAGAGGTTCGACCGATAAAGATCTTCGTAGAATATGTAGGAACCAATGTGGACATCCAGGTCCCGCCATTGGTTATTGACCGTAGAGGTGTCTCGGTCATGTCTACATAGTTCTCGAACCCGGAGGGTCTGGACACTTAAGGTTCGGTGATGTTTCGGTAGTGTAGAGTTATGTATGGTGGTGACCGAAGGTTGTTCGGTGTCCCGGATGAGATCCCGGACGTCAAGAGGAGCTCCGGAATGGTCCGGAGGTAAAGATTCATATATAGGATGTCCCAGTTTGGTCGCCGGAAAAGTTTCGGGCTCATCGGTAGTGTACCGAGAGTGTACCGGGAGTGCCGGTAGTGTACCGGGGGACCTCCGGGAGGGGTATTTCGACCCCAAGAGGTCCGTGGGCTGTGGGAGAATAATAACCAGCCCTTAGTGGGCTGGGAAAACAGCCACAAAGGCCCATGGCGCAGGAGAGAAAGTCCTAACGCAAAAAGTGGAAAATCAGCCAATAGGAGGCAATCCTACTCCAACTAGGATTGGAGGTGAAGTAGGTTTGCTTCCCACCTTCTATTTCGGCCGACCCAAAGGCCTTGGCTGCCTCTCCTCTCCTCTCCTCCTATATATACTAGTGGATTGGGTGGTTTCTGGACAGAATTTCCGG
This sequence comes from Hordeum marinum, assembly GCA_022496015.1. Taxonomy (NCBI): domain Eukaryota; kingdom Viridiplantae; phylum Streptophyta; class Magnoliopsida; order Poales; family Poaceae; genus Hordeum; species Hordeum marinum. The sequence goes on from CM039676.1 coordinate 474,248,625, forward strand.
CCACGTGCTACCCGTTCCACCGATGCATAGTTTCTCCTCTAGATCGTAGTTCCGTAGCGCTTAGGCGAAGCCCTGCCGGAATTGCTCCACCACCATCACCGGAGCGCCGCCATGCTGCCGGTGAACTCTCTCTCCTCTCCACCTCCTCTCGCTGGATCGAGACCGTGGAGATCGTCATCAAGCTGCACGTGTGTTGAACGCGGAGGTGCCGTCCGTTCGGCGCTAGATCGGAAGGACCGTGATCGAGATCGCGAGACGGTTCGTGATGTGATCACGGAACGGATCGTGATGAGTTCGCGGGACAGATCGTGATCAAGATCGTGAGACGGTTCGTTATGTGATCACGGAACGGATCGTGATGAGTTCGCGGGACAGATCGTGATCAAGATCGTGAGACGGATCGTGATGAGTTCACAGGACGGATCATGATGTGTTCGCGGGACGGTTCGTGATTGGATCACGGGACGCTCGGCGATTTGGATCGCGAAGAAGTTCGACTACACCAACCGCGTTTCTTAACGCTTCCCGCTTAGCGATCTACAAGGGTACGTAGATCCACTCTCCCTCTCGTAGATGCTCATCACCATGGATAGGTTTGCGTGTGCGTAGGAAAAAAATTTGTTTCCCATGCGGCGTTCCCCAACACTTCTCTATCGTCTAATTTGTACTATACGTACATCAAACCCATGGAACATGTTGCATACAAAGTATTTTTCAGAATGTTAACACATTCCAAACCTGGCATGATCGCCTAGGTCATCCCGAAATAGGGATGACGAGAAAAATTACTAGCAATTCCATTGGTCATAATTTTCTTGAGTCAAAATTTCCTCAATCTTCTGATTTTATGCGCACATCTTGTGCCACGAGAAAGCTAATTTTGAGGCCCTCGCACCTCAAAATACAAGCTGAACCACTTCAGATCCTTGGACGTATTCAAGGAAACATTTGTGGTCCCATTCAGCCATTATCTGGACCTGTTCGGTATTTCATGGTTCTGATTGACACATCTACATGATGGTCACATGTGTGTCTTCTATCCACACTAAACCATGCATTTGCCAAGATAATGAGGCAAGTAATTAAGTTACAAGCTCATTATCCCGAAAGTCAGATTAAGTCTATTCGAATGGACAATGATGCAGAATTCTCCTCACATGCTTTCAATGATTATTGCATGGCTTTGGGGATTGAAGTTCAACACTCTGTTCCATATGTCCATACACAAAATGGTTCGGCTGAAGCATTGATTAAGAGGATTAAACTCATTGCAAGACCTTTGTTGATAAATTGCAACTTGCCAACCTCTTGTTGGGGTCACGCCATTTTACACGTTGCTGATTTGATACAATTGAGGCCAACTGCATATCACAGTTCTTCCCCTCTGGAATTGGTACATGGAATTCCTCCAAGCATTTCCCATCTACGTAAGTTCGGATGTGCTACATACATCCCGATCTCACTGAGGGAATCCTGGACTAAGGGGTCCTCGAGAGGCCAACCTATTTCTATGGGCTGGACTGTATGGGTCGCTTGCCGAACATTGGAACGATTGAAGGCCCTGTCTCCAGGAAAGGAAGCTTCAGGAATTATGGCGTGTCCTCCACATTTAATGTAGCAAATAGTCAAGATTATCTCTTTGGCGTGTAACCGACCATGTGTAAACCCTTGATACCCTCGGTGTCCATATAAGCCGGAGGGTTTTAGGTTGTAGATATAGAACAACTCATCTAGGGTTAGCTATTCGATCTCGAGGTAGATCAACTCTGTAACCCCCATATCATCAATACAATCAAGTAGGACGTAGGGTATTACCTCCATAGGAGGGACCAGACCTGGGTAAATCCTTGTCCCCTTCGTCTCTTGTTACCATCGTTCTAGTCTCACAGTTTGGGACCCCCTACCAGAGATCCGCCGGTTTTGACACCGACATTGGTGCTTTCATTGAGAGTTCCACTATGAGCACCTAGTGAATCGATGTCTCGCCTTGTCAGCAAAGAAGAGGTCCGCAACATGGACACTTTCATCCCCGGACAGATCTTCGGCTTTGGCAGCGTTTTGCTGCACGCCGACCAGACCGGCCATCTAGGCTATGTCAGAAGCTTCGCCCCTGGTGAAGAGATCAGATTTGGGAACCTAGAGTTCTCCGTGGATCCTAGGGGTCACTTGTGACTAACCAGGCTCACAGTCTCGCCTGCCATACCCAAAGACTCTGAGGCTTTAACCTCGAGATCCGTTTTCAGTCACACCCATGATGTTAACTCCGGTGATGGCCCGACGTTTAGTCCGGGTCCGGTCATACTGCCAGAGCACGGGATACCTGTTCCTGTCAAACACTCCACTCGTCTGGACACATTGGGGATCAACTCCGACAACTCCGCACTGTTTGACCCGATCAAGCTCTTCGCATTGAATGAGGCCTTAGATCGGATCTCGTCGATGAAAATTACCGACGATCCAAACCCGATCTGTGCTCAGATCGGCCATAAAGAGGGTCAGGGCGAATTTTTCGACCCACCCACCACCCACCTCATAGCCACAGTCGAAGACTTAACCGACATGTTGAACTATGCCTCTGACAAGGCAAAATACATGGATGAAGAGGAATGTGCTCCAACCCCTGTTAATACCGGGCGATGGGCCGCCACTTCTACATATGACATCTACATGGTGGACACCCCTGCCGCTGATGGCGACAAAAAGCCTAATAATGATGGCAACAAGTCAGGCGATGCACCGTCAAGGCACCGGAAACCGCATAAGCGGTCCAAAGGCAAAAAGGGAAGGAAAGCTATTATCGGCACTGGTGACGGAGATATCACTGAGGACCGTGGTGATCCCGATATCCCCGAACACCCGTTAGAGGGTCAGGAAAGGCCTGAAAACCAGAGCAACCCCGACGATTTCAAAGATTCCGAGGATGACAACTACCTCCCTCCTGTCGAGGAGGAGGACATCCCGGAAGCCGATGACCTAGACATTCCTGATAACTCTGAGGATCAGGAACTGTTTAGACAACAGCTCATAGCAATGGCCCGCAGCCTGAAAGCGAAGGAATGACAACTTAAACCCGAACAAGACGACCTCAACTATCGATGGACAAGAGTCCTCTTAGCTGAGGAGGGATACGGTACCGGTCTGTTGGAACAACCTAAGATTTATCCACGCAGAAGGTTGCTGCTGCAATTTGACGACGAGCTCAGTGATACCCCGTCTCCCAAACATACCCCGTACAACAAGCCGGACCGCCCTCCTCGCGGGTGTGACAGGATGGATGACGATACCGGTTACAGGCCGGCTATGCCCCGAAGACGAGGAAAGGAGCCGCTAGAGCCCAATGACAGGTTTGACATGCGAGATGACCTAGACTGCAGAGCAGGTCGCACAAGATCTATCTATGGATCCAGAGGCTACTCACCCGATAGACGGGATGGGTACAAACCATGGCTCGACCGAAGCAATATCTGAGACCGGGAACGCAACCGGTCTAGAACAGATGTCGAATACAAGCGCGACATAGCTCGGGTTCGAGGCGTCACTCATCCTCCGTGCTTCACAGATGAGGTAATGCGGTATCATTTCCCAGAGGGGTTTGAACCCGTGAACATAGAATAGTACGATGGGACAACTGATCCAACCATATGGATTGAGGAGTTCCTCCTCCACATCCACATGGCACGAGGAGATGATATCCATGCCATCAAATATCTCCCCTAAAACTCAAGGGGCCAATTCAGCACTGGTTAAACAGCCTCCTCGAAAACTCCATAGGATGCTGGGAAGACTTAGAGGATGCATTTCGATCTAACTTCCAGGGCACCTATGTTCAGCTGCTGGATTCCTCCGACTTAAGCAACATCGTACAAAATCCAAGAGAGTCTGCGCGAAAATTCTGGAATTGGTTCTTGACCAAGAAGAACCAGATTGTTGACTGCCCGGATGATGAGGCAATAGACTCTTTTCGGCATGATATTCGGGATGAATGGCTAGCTCGTCAGCTCGGCCAGGATAAACCTCGGACTATATCCGCCCTTACATCCCTCATGACCTGCTTTTGCACGGGCGAAGATAATTGGCTAGAAAGATGTAGCCACAACTTCGATGATCCCGGAACATCCGAAGTTCGGGATGGCAACGGGAAACCGAAGCGTAATAAGAACAAGCGCCGACACAATAATAGTGATGCGATGACACGGTCATTAACTCCGGCTTCTACAACTCCCGTCCCGGGCAGCGGAAGAAGCCTCCTAAAGGCAATCACAATGGACCCACTCCGCTTGAAAAGATCATGGAAAGGCCTTGCCAAATCCACGGGACTCAAGAGAAGCCCGCCAATCACATACACCGCAATTGTTGGGTGTTTAAATAGGTTGGCAAGCTCCCTCCAGAGGATCAAGGCAAGAGCCCTCATAGCGAGGATGAATATGAGCCTCGGGGTCCGATTGGTGGCGGACAAAAGAAATTCCCTGCAGAGGTAAAAATAGTAAACATGATATACGCCACCCATATAGCCAAGAAGGAGACAAAGTGTGCCCTTCAAGACGTCTATGCTGTAGAGCCTGTAGCTCCAAAGTATAGCCCCTGGTCAGCATATCCGATCACCTTTGATCGACGTGATCTCCCGACCAGTATCCGTCATGGGGGTTCGGCCGCACTCGTCCTAGATCCATCACAAAGGTCCTAATGGATGGAGGAAGTAGCCTTAACCTGATTTACTCGGACATGGTGAAAAAGATGGGCATAGTGTTGGAAATATGCCCTAGAGGCAATAATAAAATGGTTATTATTGTATTTCCTAGTTCATGATAATTGTCTATTGTTCATGCTATAATTGTGTTAACCGGAAACCGTAATACATGTGTGAATACATAGACCACAACGTGTCCCTAGTGAGCCTCTAGTTGGCTAGCTCGTTGATCAATAGATGGTCTCGGTTTCAAGACCATGGACATTGGATGTCGTTGATAACGGGATCACATCATTAAGAGAATGATGTGATGGACAAGACTCAATCCTAAGCATAGCACAAAGATCGTGTAGTTCGTTTGCTAAAGCTTTTCAATGTCAAGTGTCATTTCCTTAGACCATGAGATTGTGTAACTCCCGGATACCGTAGGAATACTTTGGGTGTGCCAAACATCACAACGTAACTGGGTGGCTATAAAGGTACGCTACGGGTATCTCCGAAAGTGTCTGTTGGGTTGACACGAATCGAGACTGGGATTTGTCACTCCGTGTGACGGAGAGGTATCTCTGGGCCCACTCGGTAAGACATCATCATTATGAGCTCAATGTGACTAAGGAGTTAGTCACGGGATGATCTATTACGGAATGAGTAAAGAGACTTGCCGGTAACGAGATTGAACAAGGTATGGGGATACCGACGATCGAATCTCGGGCAAGTACCATACCGATAGACAAAGGGAATTGTATACGGGATTGATTGAATCCCTGACATCGTGGTTCATCCAATGAGATCATCGTGGAGTACGTGGGAGCCAACATGGGTATCCAGATCTCGCTGTTGGTTATTGGCCGGAGAGGTGTCTCGGTCATGTCTACGTGTCTCCCGAACCCGTAGGGTCTACACACTTAAGGTTCGATGACGCTAGGGTTATAGGGAAATAGTGTACGTGGTTACCGAAGGTTGTTCGGAGTCCCGGATGAGATCCCGGACGTCACGAGGAGTCCCGGAATGGTCCGGAGACGAAGATTGATATATAGGAAGTGAGGATTTGGTTACCGGAAGTGTTCCGGGTGTCACCGGTAGTGTACCGGGACCACCGGAAGGGTTCCGGGGGTCCACCTAGTGGGCCCACCTGCCCCGGAAGGTTCCGTGGGCTAAGAGTGGGAGGGATCCAGCCCCTAGGTGGGCTGGTGCGCCTCCCACCCCAGCCCAAGGCGTGGCAAAGGTGGAGGGGGGCAAACCCTAGGCTTAGATGGGCCTTAAGGCCCACCCTAGGGCGCCCCACCTCTCCCTTGCCCTAGCCGCCGGCCAGATGGCATCTGGTGGCTGCCGCCACCCCTAGGGTGGAACCCTAGGGCGCAGCCACCCCTCCTCCCTCTCTCCTATATATAGTGGAGGTATTTGGGGCTGCACAACACACGGTTCTCCCTCTCTCTCTGGTGCAGCCCTACCTCCTCCTCCCCTCGTTCTCCGTAGCGCTTAGCGAAGCTCTATCGGAGTACCACGCAGCTCCACCGCCACCACGCCGTCGTGCTGCCAGAGCTCTCCCTCAACCTCTCCTCCCTCCTTGCTGGATCAAGGCGTAGGAGACGTCACCGGGCTGCACGTGTGTTGAACGCGGAGGTGCCGTCCGTTCGGCACTTGATCGGATCCACCGCGATCTGAATCGCTGCGAGTACGACTCCATCAACCGCGTTCTTGTAACGCTTCCGCTTAGCGATCTTCAAAGGTATGAAGATCCACTCTCCCCTTGCTCGTTGCTGGTTTCTCCATAGATGGATCTTGGTGAACGCGTAGGAAATTTTTTGATTTACTACTACGTTCCCCAACAGTGGCATCATGAGCTAGGTCTATGCGTAGAATCTATGCACGAGTAGAACACAAAGTAGTTGTGGGCGTCGATTTTGTTAATATGCTTGCCGTTACTAGTCTTATCTTGATTCGACGGTATTGTGGGATGAAGCGGCCCGGAACAACCTTACACGTACGCTTACGTGAGACCGGTTCCACCGCCTGACATGCACTAGTTGCATAAGGTGGCTAGCGGGTGTCTGTCTCTCCCACCTTAGTCGGATTGAATTCGATGAAAAGGGTCCTTATGAAGGGTAAATAGCAATTGGCATATCACGTTGTGGTTTTGGCGTAGGTAAGAAACGTTCTTGCTAGAAACCTATAACAACCACGTAAAAACTTGCAACTACAAATTAGAGGACGTCTAACTTGTTTTTGCAGCATATGCCTTGTGATGTGATATGGCCAGAAGGATGTGATGTGATGCATTGTGATGTATGAGATTGATCATGTTCTTGTAATAGGGTTCACTACTTGCATGTCGATGACTATGACAACCGGCAGGAGCCATAGGAGTTGTCTTACATTATTGTATGACCTGCGTGTCAATCATAAACGCCATGTAATTACTTTACTTTATTGCTAAGCGTTAGCCATAGTAGTAGAAGTAATAGTTGGCAAGACAACTTCATGAAGACACAATGATGGAGATCGTGATGATGGAGATCATGGTGTCGTGCCGGTGACAATGATGATCATCGTGCCCCGAAGATGGAGATCATAGGAGCAAGATGATATTGGCCATATCATGTCACTATATTGATTGCATGTGATGTTTATCATGTTTACATCTTATTTGCTTAGAACGACGGTAGTAAATAAGATGATCTCTCAATAAAATTTCAAGAGAAGTGTTCACCCTAACTGTGCACCGTTGCTAAGGATTGTTGTTTCGAAGCACCACGTGATGATCGGGTGTGATAGGTTCTAACGTTCGCATACAACGGGTGTAAGCCAGATTTACACACGCGAAACACTTAGGTTGACTTGACGAGCCTAGCATGTACAGACATGGCCTCGGAACACGGAAGACCGAAAGGTCGAACATGAGTCGTATAGAAGATACGATCAACATGAAGATGTTCACCATGGATGACTAGTCCGTCTCACGTGATGATCGGACACGGGCTAGTTGACATGGATCATGTATCACTTGGATGACTAGAGAGATGTCTATCTAAGTGGGAGTTCATTGAATAATATGATTATGTGAACTCAATTATCATGAACTTAGTCTAAAATTGCCTTTAATATCTATATTGTAGATCCAATGGCCAACGCAAATGTCAACCTCAATTTCAACGCGTTCCTAGAGAAAACCAAGCTGAAAGATGATGGAAGCAACTATGCGGACTGGGTCCGTGGCTTGAGGATCATCCTCATAGCTTCCAAGAAACTATATGTCCTTGATGCACCGCTAGGTGACCCACCCCTTCTCCCAGCAGAACAAGACGTTGCGAATGCTTGGCATTCTCGCTGCGATGATTACTCCCTTGTTCAGTGCGGCATGCTTTACAGTTTAGAACCGGGGCTCCAAAAGCGTTTTGAGCAACACGGAGCATATGAGATGTTCCAAGAGCTGAAACTGGTTTTCCAAGCTCATGCCCGGGTCGAGAGATATGACATCTCCGATAAGTTCTTTAGCTGTAAGATGGAGGAGAATAGTTCTGTCAGTGAGCACATCCTCAAGATGTCGGGGCTTCACAACCGCTTGACTCAGCTAGGAGTTAATCTCCCGGATGACTCGGTCATTGACAGAATCTTCCAGTCGCTTCCACCTAGCTTCAAGAGCTTTGTGATGAACTACAACATGCAAGGGATGGAGAAGTCCATTCCTGAGTTGTACTCGATGCTGAAATCAGCGGAGGTCGAGATCAAAAAGGAGCATCAAGTGTTGATGGTAAATAAGACCACTAGTTTCAAGAAAGGCAAGGGTAAGAAGAACTTCAAGAAAGACAGCAAAGCTGTTGCCGCGCCCGGTAAGCAAGTTGCCGGGAAGAAGAAGAACAAGAATGGACCCAAGCCTGAGACTGAGTGCTTTTATTGCAAGGGTACCGGTCACTGGAAGCGGAACTGCCCCAAGTATTTAGCGGATAAGAAGGACGGCAACGTTAAAGGTATATGTGATATACTTGTTATTGATGTGTACTTGACCAGCGCTCGTAGTAGCTCCTGGGTATTTGATACCGGTGCAGTTGCTCACATTTGTAACTCCAAGCAGGAGCTGCGGAATAAGCGGAGGCTGGCCAAGGATGAGGTGACGATGCGCGTCGGGAATGGTTCCAAGGTCGATGTGATCGCCGTCGGCACGCTACCTCTACATCTACCTTCGGGATTAGTTTTAAACCTTAATAATTGTTATTTAGTACCAGCTTTGAGCATGAACATTGTATCTGGATCTCGCTTGATGCGAGATGGCTACTCATTTAAATCCGAGAATAATGGTTGTTCTGTTTATATGAGAGAAATGTTTTATGCTCATGCCCCGCTGGTCAATGGTTTATTTTTGATGAATCTCAAACGTGATGTTACACATATCCATAGTGTGAGTACCAAAAAGTGTAAAGTTGATAACGATAGTCCCACTTACATGTGGCATTGCCGTCTTGGCCATATTGGTGTCAAACGCATGAAGAAGCTCCATGCTGATGGACTTTTGGAGTCACTTGATTTCGAATCATTTGACACATGCGAACCATGCCTCTTGGGCAAGATGACCAAGACTCCATTCTCCGGAACAATGGAGCGAGCAACTGACTTGTTGGAGATAATACATACCGATGTATGCGGTCCAATGAGTGTCGAGGCTCGCGGTGGCTACCGTTATGTTCTCACCCTCACTGATGACTTGAGCAGATATGGGTATGTCTACTTAATGAAACACAAGTCTGAAACCTTTGAAAGGTTCAAGGAATTTCAGAGTGAGGTCGAGAATCAACGTGATAGGAAAATAAAATGCCTACGATCTGATCGTGGCGGAGAATATTTAAGTCACGAGTTTGGCACGCACCTTAGGAAATGTGGAATTGTTTCACAACTCACGTCGCCCGGCACACCTCAGCGAAATGGTGTGTCTGAACGTCGTAATCGCACTCTATTGGATATGGTGCGATCTATGATGTCTCTTACCGACTTACCGCTATCATTTTGGGGATATGCATTAGAGACTGCCGCATTCACTTTAAATAGGGCACCGTCTAAATCCGTAGAGACGACACCGTATGAATTATGGTTTGGAAAGAAACCTAAGCTGTCGTTTCTAAAAGTTTGGGGATGCGATGCTTATGTGAAGAAACTTCAACCTGAGAAGCTCGAACCCAAAGCGGAAAAGTGCGTCTTCATAGGATATCCCAAGGAGACTATTGGGTATACCTTCTACCTACGATCCAAAGGCAAAGTCTTTGTTGCCAAGAATGGATCCTTTCTCGAGAAAGAGTTTCTCTCGAAAGAAGTAAGTGGGAGGAAAATAGAGCTTGATGAGGTAATTGTACCTCCACTCGAACCGGAGAGTAGCGCAGCACAGGAAGTTGTTTCTGTGGAGCCTACACCGGCTAGAGAGGAAGTTAATGATGATGATCATGAAACTTCAGATCAAGTTGCTATTCAAAGGTCCACTAGGACACGTTCCGCACCAGAGTGGTACGGCAATCCTGTCCTAGAGATCATGTTGTTGGACAACGGTGAACCTTCGAACTATGAAGAAGCGATGGCGGGCCCGGATTCCAACAAATGGCTTGATGCCATGAAATCCGAGATAGGATCCATGTATGAGAACAAAGTATGGACTTTGGTGGACTTGCCTAATGATAAGCGAGCCATTGAAAACAAATGGATCTTTAAGAAGAAGACTGACGCAGACGGTAATGTCACCGCCTATAAAGCTCAGCTTGTCGCTAAGGGTTATCGACAAGTTCAAGGAGTTGACTACGATGAGACTTTCTCACCCGTAGCGATGCTAAAGTCTGTCCGAATCATGTTAGCAGTTGCCGCATTTTATGATTATGAGATCTGGCAAATGGACGTCAAAACGGCATTCCTTAATGGCTTCCTCAAGGAAGAACTGTATATGATGCAGCCGGAAGGTTTTGTCGATCCTAAAGATGCTAACAAGGTATGCAAGCTCCAGCGCTCCATTTATGGGCTGGTGCAAGCATCTCGGAGTTGGAACATTCGCTTTAATGAGGTGATTAAAGCGTTTGGGTTTGTACAGGTTTATGGAGAACCTTGTATTTACAAGAAAGTGAGTGGGAGCTCTATAGCGTTCCTTATACTGTATGTGGATGACATGCTGATAATGGGAAATAATATAGAACTCTTGGAAAGTATAAAGGCCTACTTGAATAAGTGTTTTTCAATGAAGGACCTTGGAGAAGCTGCTTACATATTAGGTATTAAGATCTATAGAGATAGATCGAAACGCCTCATTGGTCTTTCACAAAGCACATACCTTGAAAAGATATTGAAGAAGTTCAATATGGATCAGTCCAAGAAGGGGTTCTTGCCTGTGTTGCAAGGTGTGAGATTGAGTACAACTCAATGCCCGACCACGGCAAAGGATAGAGAAGAGATGAGTGTCATCCCCTATGCTTCAGCCATAGGCTCTATCATGTATGCCATGCTGTGTACCAGGCCTGATGTGAACCTTGCCATAAGTTTGGTAGGGAGGTACCAAAGTGATCCCGGAGCGGAACACTGGACAGCGGTCAAGAATATCCTGAAGTACCTGAAAAGGACAAAGGACATGTTTCTCGTTTATGGAGGTGCCGAAGAGCTCGTCGTAAAGGGTTACGTCGATGCTAGCTTCGACACAGATCCGGACGACTCCAAGTCGCAAACCGGATACGTGTATATTTTGAATGGAGGGGCAGTGAGCTGGAGCAGCAGCAAGCAAAGCGTCGTGGCAGCATCTACATGTGAAGCGGAGTACATAGCTGCTTCGGAAGCAGCAAAGGAGGGAGTCTGGATGAAGGAGTTCATCACTGACCTAGGAGTGATTCCGAATGCGTCGGGCCCGATGACTCTACTCTGTGACAACACTGGAGCTATTGCCCTTGCGAAGGAGCCCAGGTTTCACAAGAAGACAAGACACATCAAGCGCCGCTTCAACTCCATCCGAGATAACATTCAGGAGGGAGACATAGATATTTGTAAAGTGCATACGGATCTGAATGTCGCAGATCCGTTGACTAAACCTCTCTCACGAGCAAAACATGATCAGCACCAGAATGCTATGGGTGTTCGATTCATCACAATGTAACTAGATTATTGACTCTAGTGCAAGTGGGAGACTGTTGGAAATATGGCCTAGAGGCAATAATAAAATGGTTATTATTGTATTTCCTAGTTCATGATAATTGTCTATTGTTCATGCTATAATTGTGTTAACCGGAAACCGTAATACATGTGTGAATACATAGACCACAATGTGTCCCTAGTGAGCCTCTAGTTGGCTAGCTCGTTGATCAATAGATGGTCTCGGTTTCATGACCATGGACATTGGATGTCGTTGATAACGGGATCACATCATTAGGAGAATGATGTGATGGACAAGACCCAATCCTAAGCATAGCACAAAGATCGCGTAGTTCGTTTGCTAAAGCTTTTCAATGTCAAGTGTCATTTCCTTAGACCATGAGATTGTGTAACTCCCGGATACCGTAGGAATACTTTGGGTGTGCCAAACGTCACAACGTAACTGGGTGGCTATAAAGGTACGCTACGGGTATCTCCGAAAGTGTCTGTTGGGTTGACACGAATCGAGACTGGGATTTGTCACTCCGTGTGACGGAGAGGTATCTCTGGGCCCACTCGGTAAGACATCATCATTATGAGCTCAATGTGACTAAGGAGTTAGTCACGGGATGATGTATTACGGAACGAGTAAAGAGACTTGCCGGTAACGAGATTGAACAAGGTATGGGGATACCGACGATCGAATCTCGGGCAAGTACCATACCGATAGACAAAGGGAATTGTATACGGGATTGATTGAATCCCTGACATCGTGGTTCATCCGATGAGATCATCGTGGAGTACGTGGGAGCCAACATGGGTATCCAGACCCCACTGTTGGTTATTGGCCGGAGAGGTGTCTCGGTCATGTCTACGTGTCTCCCGAACCCGTAGGGTCTACACACTTAAGGTTCGATGACGCTAGGGTTATAGGGAAATAGTGTACGTGGTTACCGAAGGTTGTTCGGAGTCCCGGATGAGATCCCGGACGTCACGAGGAGTCCCGGAATGGTCCGGAGACGAAGATTGATATATAGGAAGTGAGGATTTGGTTACCGGAAGTGTTCCGGGTGTCACCGGTAGTGTACCGGGACCACCGGAAGGGTTCCGGGGGTCCACCTAGTGGGCCCACCTGCCCCGGAAGGTTCCGTGGGCTAAGAGTGGGAGGGAGCCAGCCCCTAGGTGGGCTGGTGCGCCTCCCACCCCAGCCCAAGGCGTGGCAAAGGTGGAGGGGGGCAAACCCTAGGCTTAGATGGGCCTTAAGGCCCACCCTAGGGCGCCCCACCTCTCCCTTGCCCTAGCCGCCGGCCAGATGGCATCTGGTGGCTGTCGCCACCCCTAGGGTGGAACCCTAGGGCGCAGCCACCCCTCCTCCCTCTCTCCTATATATAGTGGAGGTATTTGGGGCTGCACAACACACGGTTCTCCCTCTCTCTCTGGTGCAGCCCTACCTCCTCCTCCCCTCGTTCTCCGTAGCGCTTAGCGAAGCTCTGTCGGAGTACCACGCAGCTCCACCGCCACCACGCCGTCGTGCTGCCGGAGCTCTCCCTCAACCTCTCCTCCCTCCTTGTTGGATCAAGGCGTAGGAGACGTCACCGGGCTGCACGTGTGTTGAACGCGGAGGTGCCGTCCGTTCGGCACTTGATCGGATCCACCGCGATCTGAATCGCTGCGAGTACGACTCCATCAACCGCGTTCTTGTAACGCTTCCGCTTAGCGATCTTCAAAGGTATGAAGATCCACTCTCCCCTTTCTCGTTGCTGGTTTCTCCATAGATGGATCTTGGTGAACGCGTAGGAAAATTTTTGATTTACTACTACGTTCCCCAACACATAGATCCGTCAAGGATCAAACCCAGTAACACTACCTTTAAAGGAGTGATCCTAGGTGTCAAGGCCCGATGCATGGGCTCCGTAACCCTGGAAGTTGTGTTCGTCTCGCCCGATAACTTTCACAGCGAAGACTTGATCTTCGACATTGTGCCCTTCCGCAGCGGTTATCATGCCCTACTCGGCCGGACAGTGTTCGCTCGCTTCAATGTCGTCCCACATTATGCCCACCTCAAGCTCAAGATGCCCGGCCCCAAGGGGGTCATCACTATTAACGGCAACACGGAGCGCTCCCTACGAATCGGGGAACATGCACTTGCCCTGGCGGTCGAATTTAACTACAAAGATGATCGGCGAGCTCCAGCATCCACCATAAAGGCACGCAAGACTGGGAAGCGAGCTCGGCTTCAGGCCGAACTCTCGGAGCTTTCCTCTCCCCTTAAATAGGGACTCGCCCCCCATCGCGCAACCCTAGGACCAGCAAACTACGTGCCAAGGAGTCACAACTTTGCACTTAAAATTCCATGGGTAGCGGTGGGGAAACAAAGGTGCGTGTCAGGCTGGACCGAACCACTACCATTAACATGTCTTCGGACACAACGCGGATACAATTGAAAGGCCTCCCAATGGTGTAAAGCTCATCCACAATTCGGCGACCTCTCAATACCTTGTTTGCAAGATCCATTCGCTGAACAATATCACCTATTAAGGTGCACCAAGACGCGGGAGTACATAAGTGGCAGGGCACATCGAAGACTTAAGGTGACAAATTGAAGACCCCTGGTACAACCACTCCTGTAAAACTTCTTTTTATTCACATACCTGTAAGCAGTTGCTTCGGCACTCCAAGTAATAAGATTTGTTGAGGAAAATATAGCATCAATATACATGTTTGTCTTGTTGTCCTTTTTGGCACATATTTTCCTTTTCTCCCTCTTCTCGTGAAACAGTTCGGTATGTCACGACGCAATAGGGTAATACACCGGGGGCTCGAGTTTAAAAACAAATCGCCTTACATACATCTTATTATGTGTTCGGCATCTTGGAATTCCCTTTATATAAATTGGTTCCGAACTATGTATTGGGTCAATAGTTGGGTTGCCTGGCTCTTGTGCTTGCCCCTTTACGTTCCGCTCATTTGGCTAAAAGGGCAAAGGGAGAACCCCTGTGATTCTGTTTCTGGATAGTCTGGTCAAGCACCTTAGGGGAGAAAGCAGAAAACTGACCATCATAGTATGCGTGAGCCGATCTGTGAATCCGAGCTTCAAGTATTATACTTACATCCTCGTTAGAGGATATTCCGTGTTATACGAGGGGTTTGTTATTCATGCAAACCATGTGGTGATGTCCTTAGCCGCGGTTCATCCAAACATCACAAACATCCCGGGGGCTAGTCATCAGCCCCCCGCAGTCCTTTTTGCGCCCCTACGGCTAAGTGAAAGAAATAAAGCACTATAGTATGATTGCCTAGTCCGCTGCACTCTACCGCCTTCGGGTTCCGATAACTCGGCTAAGGGACATCGTGCATTGGCAGAGACACCCCATGTAGTATCTACATGGGGGCTGAAGCCGACGACTCACATCTTTTAGTTTCAAACGGCCACACGGGAGTTATAAAGGAATGAAAAATATTGAAAGAATGATAGATTATAACATTAAAGCTTTAAAATTTCTTCGGACACATTACAAATTTATACATGCATGTTATCTTTCGAACACTGTGACGTTATCGCCCGAGCACCTTCCATTACTTCGGCGAAGTACAACTCGGGGGTCTATGTTCCTTCATGGGAGGCGGCGGGGTGGTGGCTATCTTCATTGGATCCAGCCCTGGTCAGTCCACCTTGGCCTTGGATAGGGCCATCCGGACTCCCTCGATGCAGGAGGAGGGCTTCACAGTGTCGAGGCGGGGCGAAGCGGCGATCAACTTATGCACCAGGCCAAAGTAGCTGCCTAGCAGTAGCTCGTCGGGCCATATGCAGATGCAGTGGTCCTTCATGGCCGGCTCCGCCATCTGGTGCAGCTCCATCAGCTGCTTTAGTTGCTCAATAAGAAGAGGAGAGTGCCCGGGGGCTCCGAACTATGCCCTGAACAAACGCGCTTCGTCTCCTTCTTCCCTCGACGCGTATAGCTGATTGGCGTCTGCTACGCTCTTATGGAGGTCGGAGGAGGCGCCTGAGGAACGCCACACCTAGGTAACCAATTTGAACTTACTATCCCCGAAGACACACTGTAGTAAGTATGGCTTACCACCCGTTATGTCCTTCACTTGGCGGACCTGCTCCTCGAAGAACCGTCTATCCACACGCTCCTTTTGGAGATCGGCTTTTAGGGTGGATAGTTTGGCTGTGTGCTCCTTGCCTTCTTGATCAAGGGCCTCACACTTATGGCTGGCATCCTTGAGTTCCTACTGGATCTCATGCACCCGTGCCTCGTGTTTGTGGCTGGTGGCCCTCAAAGCCGAAAGCGCGGTGGTTGCTTGTCCGGCCGCCGCCCTTCAACCGCCGCCTCGTCCTTGGCCTACCGTAGCTCGGCCTTGAGCTTTTCCACCTCCTTCGCCGAGGCTGTTTGATAATTAACACTATGAAAAACTGCATGGATAGTATTCCGACAAAGGTGTCTGGATGTGGATTCAAACTTACCTTGCGCCTCATCGAATCTTTTGTTAAGAGCATCAAGCTCGTCTTTGGAGCTTTTGAGCTTCCGATTCAGCTCGTCCAGCTCAGCACCATTCACGGCCGCCGCCAATGACGAAGCCTACAACACACAAATATTTGTCAGGTTGCATGAGTTATGTACTCCCGAATTTTCGTCAACCCGATCATACAACCGGCCGTCTTAGGGGCTATAGTAAGGCTTCGAACACATACTATGTATATAGTTCAGAATCGGGTATATGATTGACCCCTAGGCAAGTTTTGCAAATTCACCTAGGGCTCAGGGGATGCCATATATATAATCATAAAAATAAATATACATTTTTGCAGATAAGAGTGTCGCGTGACTTACTTGAAAGCCCGTCCGGAGACCCTTGAAGGCCTCCTTCAGTCCGTTGTCAACATACTGAATGCTCTTTAATACCGCACCCATAAGGGTGCGGTGATCCTTGGAGATGGAGGAGCTCGATAAAGCCTCCTCCATGACCGGCCACCCATTTGTCGGTGGCGCCGATGGTTGTCGGATAACCCGATCACCAACCAGGGTTTGAACCAGTACCTCCGGAGGCGTGGTGCGCTCCGAAGATGCCCTCGGAGGGGACTGAGTGGCCGCTCGTTCTGCCTCCTAGGTATCCGAGTAGGGGACCCCCGGTCTTCGGTGACCAAGGTGTTAGCCTTGGCCATGATGTCGTCTCCCCCGAGCCAGTGCCCGGCTCCATAGGACCATGCTGGTATGACACCTCCATGGTGTCCTTCGCGGCGCCTGGAGTGGCGGGATGCGACGCATTCCTGCTCTCCGCTAGTTCGGCGGGCGGGGTCTCCCCGTCCGAGACTTGGTCGGTGGGGAGCACGCGTGAGGGGTGGCTGCAAAGTCGATAAATGACTGCATGTTATTAAACTATGAACTTATTAATGATAACTAAAGGAGACTTCAGATTCTCACCTTTGAGCAAGGGGCTTGACCCTTAGGGTCCTTTGTGGAACCCTCTCGAAGTCATCGGACTCAGTATCCAAGTCCGAACTATCGTCGGACAGGATTACTTGTGACCGACGCGTCCTCTTCGGGGCAGGAGAGGGTGCCACCTCCACGGCGTCCGATGACGCCGCTCTCTTTTTTGCAAGGGAAGAATTGCCCTCCCCCTCATCTTCATCCTCTTCCTCATGCTCCTCTTGATTCAAGGAGGCATGGGTTTCTTCGGACAAGCCTCTGGTTGGTCCCTGATGTGCAGGCCTTCTCGGCCTGGTTTCTTCTTCTTCTCTTTCTTCGCAGGTGCCTCGTAAGGCGCCTCCACGAGCATCTCCGCTAACAGCCCGGACCTGGGGTCTTCTAGCTGAGGCGTCGAGCAGTCGATGCCCGTGGCTTTGCTCAGGCATTTCTGTGAAGTGATTGGAAAGGATGTTATAGATCTTCTCTATGAAGGACAAAGCCAATTAGTCAAAATTATACCGTACCTTGGAAGCGGGTTTGGCGGCGTGCAGGCCCCGATCTTCCTCTTCGGATGGCCAATCCTCTTGAGACTTGAAAAGCGCCTTCCACAACTTCTCTCGCGTAGTGCAGAAGAGGTGCAGAACTGTAGGTGCATCGTCGATCTGACGAGCCCACATGGGAGTATCCTAATGCTGGCAGGGGAGGATGTGCTGTCAGAGCAAAACCTGGACCATGTTGGTCAACGCAATGTCGTTGTCAATCATAGAGCCGATGCGCTTTTGCAGGTCGCTCACTTCCTTGTTCGGTCCCCAGCTGAGACCCGTACAGATCCATGAAGTTAATCTGGTGGGGGGACCGGATCTGAATTCGGCGGGGGCAATCTGGCCTTCCTCTTGTGGCTCGGTGATGTAAAACCACTCCTTCTGCCATACCTTGATGGTGTCGATGAAGGTGACGGATGGCCATACAACACGGGTGAGCTTGCCGGTGACATCTCCGTTGCAGTATGCGTGTTTGCCGCCGACGCACTTCAGCTTGACGTTGAACACTTTGAGCCAGAGCCCAAAGTGTGGCTCGCCTCCCAGGAACTCCTTGTAGACGAGGATGAAAGACGATATATGCATGAAGGATTTCGGCGGGAGGTCGTGGAAGTCAAGGTCGTATAAGAACATAAGCCCCCTAACGAAGGGGTGGAGCGGGAAGCTCAGTCCCCGGATGAAGTGGGGGATGAAGACCACCCTTTCACCTGGCTTGGGAGTGGGGATCACTTGGCCCACCTCCGATGCGCAGTGAGGGATGTTGCGGGTAGGTAGCCGGCCTTCTTGAGGTCTAGGATGTCCCAGTCGATGACCGTGGAAGCCTCCCACTTTCCATTGGAGCCCACCATGGATGAGATCGAAGGGAGAGGAGTGGAAAACCTAGATCTGTGCTTCGGAGACTAGGAGGAATGAGGAAGCAGAGGAGGCGAATGAGAGGTGTGCTTAGGCCCTAGGGTTTTCTTTCCCTTTTATGGGGCTTATCGCTATTTGTCCTCCCTCTGTTGTTCCGTGGATCCCTCCGCTTCTAGAGACGTGTGTGTCGTTGCGCATGCATGATTAAATGTATTCCGTGTAAAATGGAGCACAATCTGTGCATTGATAGATCGTGTTGATTGAAACGGCCTTGAACCGCAAATCGAGTTTTTGCCACTGTCCTAGTAGTCGTGGTGGGCCATGACCTTTCGTTAGAAAGGTCGTCAGGCGATGTTATTTTACCCCTTGACGTTTGTCCTTATAGGCCGACCTATTCACGGTGTCCAGACACGCCACTATTCGGAGAACTACACGTCATCGGAGGCCGAACTAAGTTCCGCGGGAAGAACTCACCTCGCAAGCTGAAGACTCTGACTACAGAGAGTGACTGAAGCTAAGACACTTGGCCTTCGGGGAAAGTTTAGGGGCTACTGAGGGAATCCTGGATAAAGGGCTCCTTAGGAGGCCAACCTATTTCTATGGGCCAGACTGTATGGGCCGCTTGACAAACATTGGATCGATCGAAGGCCCTGTCTCTAGGAAAGGAAGCTTCAGGAATCGTGGCTTGTCCACCACGTTTAATGTAGCGCATAGGAAATATTATCTCTTTGGTGTATAACCGACCATGTGTAAACCCTAGATACCCTCAGCGTCTATATAAGCCGGAGGGTTTTAGGTTGTAGTTATAAAACAACTCATCTAGGGTTAGCTATTCGATCTCGAGGTAGATCAACTCTGTAACCCCCATATCATCAATACAATCAAGCAGGACGTAGGGTATTACCTCCATAGGAGGGCCCAAACCTGGGTAAATCCTTATCCCCTTCGTCTCGTGTTATCATCGCTTCTAGTCTCACAGTTCGGGACCCCCTACCCGAGATCCGCCGGTTTTGACACCGACACTCACCACCAGAGCGAACATCTATGTGCCCACACAGAAAGTTGGGGATCTATGTGGGGTACAAACCGCTATCGATTATCAAGTACCTGGAACCCCTAATTGGGGATCTGTTCATAGCCCGTCATGCTGATTGCATATTTAATGATGAACATTTTTCGGCATTAGGGTGAGATTTCAAGTACCAGAATGAATGCCCAGAAATTGATTGGACTGCTCATGCCATTTCATCCTCTGATCCACGTACCCATGAGATCAAACTTCAAGTTCGGAAGATCGTTAATTTTCAACACCTTGCAAATAATCTCCTAGATTCATTTGCTGATCTGAAAGGTGTTACAAAACCCTTAAATCCGGCCAAAAATGGGCCAGAAAGAGTGGATGTACCAATAAAAACTACTCAACTCCCTGTTCCTAAAAATAGGGGGTAGTATGGCCTCTAACCTAGAGCTAGCTTCTAGCAAGCAGCAAAGGAAATCGAGGAGAAATCCTCGAAGTCAGTAAATGCAGGTCAACTCAACATTAACAAACACCTGATGGGTGGTATAAACCCAGTGGAAGGGCAACCTCTACAACTCAGCTCTAGTGTGCACAAACTGGCTAGAACATCGGAACACCCAAACTCAATTGTATTGGGAAATCACGAAGAGTCTCTAGGGGTGCAGGAAATTTCCATCAACTATGTTGATTCTCAAGAATCATTTGACCGTAAGACTATGACTGTCGACATATATTTTGCTGAAAAGATTGCAGATACCCTTCTCACTGATCATGATTCAAGGCCTATCGTCAAGTTCCAAAGGCGCTCTGGCTGGCCTAAATGGAAGGATGCAATCCAAGCAGAAATTGCAACGCTTTACAAAAGAAAGGTATTCACTGAAGCAATACCTACACCTCCCAATGTTTTCCCTGTGGGATTCAAATGGGTTTTCCTCCAGAAACGGAATGAGAACAATGAGGTGGTGAGATATAAAGCGAGGCTCATAGCACAAGGTTTCACGCACAAACTTGGCATTGATTTCAATGAGACATATTGTCCAGTAATGAGTGGAACCACTTTCCGATATCTTATATCTTTGGCAGGGCAAAATCGTCTATCCATGCAGCTGATGGACGTCGTGACCGCATATCTTTAAGGGCCACTAGATTTGGACATATATATATGAAGGTTCCTGGGGGGAATCTATGTCCCGAATAAGTGCAAAATGCAACATGTATTGTGTAAAGCTAAATAATTCATTGTATGGCTTAAGACAGTCGAGACGGATGTGGTACAACCGACTCGGTGAGTTCCTTCTTCAGAAAGGTTACTCCAATAGCACTGATTGCCCATGTGTTTTCATCAAGAAATCCTCTACAGGATTTTGCATCATTTCTGTGTACGTTGATGATCTCAACATCATTAGCAACACACAAGACATTGATGAAGCATGCAATCATCTAAAGATGGAATTTGAGATGAAGGATTTGGGTAAAACCGAATTTTTCTTAGGTATTCAACTTGAGCACCTTCCCTCAAGAATCATGGTACACCAAGCTGCCTATATCCAAAAAATATTGGAGAAATTCAATATGGACAAATCCTATCCATCTAAAACTCCTATGGTGGTTCGATCTCTAGACATAGAGAAAGATCCGTTCAGACCGAGGGATGATGGAGAAGAGGTGTTGGGACCTGAAGTTCCATACCTCAGTGCCGTTGGAGCGTTTATGTATCTTGCAAATTGCACAAGACCTCATATTGCATTTGCAGATAATCTAGTTGCTAGACATAGCGCAACTCCCACCAAATGACATTAGTCTGGAGTGAAGAATTGTTGGAAATATGCCCTAGAGGCAATAATAAATTAGTTATTATCATATTTCCTTGTTCATGATAATCGTTTATTGTCCATGCTATAATTGTGTTGATCGCAAACTCACATACATGTGTGGATACATAGACAACACCATGTCCCTAGTATGCCTCTAATATACTAGCTCATTAATCAAAGATGGCTATGGTTTCCTAGTCATGGACATGAGATGTCATTTGATAACGGGATCACATCATTATCCTAATGATGTGATGGACAAGACCCAAACTACAAACGTAGCATATGATCATGTCAGTTTATTGCTACTGTTTTCTGCAGGTCAAGTATGTGTTCCTATGACCATGAGATCATGCAACTCACTGACACCGGAGGAGTGCCTTGTGTGTATCAAATGTCGCAACATAATTGGGTGACTATAAAGGTACTCTATAGGTATCTACGAGGGTGTCTGTTGAGTTGGCATGGATCAAGACTGGGATTTGTTACTCCGTGTGACGGAGAGGTATCTCAGGGCCCACTCGGTAATACAACATCACAACAAGCCTTGCAAGGAATGTGACTAAGTGTTAGTCACGGGATCTTGTAATACGGAACGAGTAAAGAGACTTGCCGGTAACGAGGTTGAACTAGGTATGGAGATACCGATGATCGAATCTCGGGCAAGTAACATACCGAAGACCAAAGGGAACATCTTACGGGATTAACTGAATCCTTGACATAGAGGTTTGACCGATGAAGATCTTCGTAGAATATGTAGGAACCAATATGGGCATCCAGGTCCCGCTATTGGTTATTGACCGTAGAGGTGTCTCGGTCATGTCTACATAATTCTCGAACCCGCAGGGTCTGCACACTTAAGGTTTGGTGACGTCTCGATAGTATAGAGTTATGTATGGTGGTGACCGAAGGTTGTTTGGAGTCCCGGATGAGATCTCGGACGTCACGAGGAGCTCTGGAATGGTCTGGAGGTAAATATTGATATATAGGAAGTCCTATTTTGGTCGCCGGAAAAGTTTCGGGCTTATCGGTAGTGTATCGGGAGTGCCGGTAGTGTACCGGGAGACCATAGGGAGGGGTATTTCGACCCAAGAGGCTACATGGGCTGTGGGAGAGTAAATACCATCCCTTAGTGGGCTGGTGGGAGTCCCACACAAGGCTCATGCGCCTGGGAAGAAAAGCCCAAAGAGAAAAAGGTGGAAAAGGGCAAAAATAAGGAGGAGTCCTAGTCCTACTAGGATTGGAGGAGGAATCCTCCAATCCTCCTTGATTCGACCGACCCAAGAGCTGGTCCTTTGAGGGCCAAGCCTCCTCCTCTCTTCCTCGTATATATACTAGAGGTTTTAGGGTGTTTGGCACCAGATTTTCAGCCACGTGCTACCCGTTCCTCCAGTGCATAGTTTCTCCTCTAGATCGGATTTCTGCAGTGCTTAGGCGAAGCCCTGCCGAAATAGCTCCACCACCATCGCCGGAGCGCCGTCATGCTGCCAGAGAACTCTTCTACCTCTCTGCTCCCTCTTGCTGGATCAAGAAGGCAGAGATCGTCATCAAGTTGTACGTGTGCTGAACGCGGAGGTGCCATCCGTTCGCCGCTAGATCGGAAGGACCGTGATCAAGATCGCGAGATGGATCGTGATGAGTTCGCGGGACAGATCATGATGAGTTCGCGGGATGGATCGTGATTGGATCGCAGGACGAATCGTGATGAGTTTGCCGGACGGATCGTGATTGGATCAGGGGACGTATCGTGATGAGATCGCGGGACGCTCGGCGATTTGGATCGCGAAGACGTTCGACTGCACCAACCGCGCTTCTTAACACTTCCCGCTTAGCTATCTACAAGGGTATGTAGATCCACTCTCCCTCTCGTAGATGCTCATCACCATGGATAGATCTTGCGTGTGTGTAGGAAATTTTTTGTTTCCCATGCGATGTTCCTCAATAGTGGCATCATGAGCTAGGTCTATGTGTAGATGACATCTCGAGTAGAACACAAAGAGTTTGTGGGCGTTGATGCTTCGATTGCTTCCTCCCTTGGTCGTGTTTTGGTTCAGTGGTATTGTGAGATGAAGTGGGCCGGACCAACATTACTCGTACGCTTATGAGAGACCGGTTCCCTCAACCGCAACTTGTTGCATAGATGGCTTACGGGTGCCAGTTTCTCTCACTATAGTTGGATCGGATTCGACAAAGGCGGTCCTTGAGAAGATTGAAAAGCAACAGTGTATCACCGTTGTGGTTTTTGCATAGATGAGAATTGTTCTTGCTAGATACCCATAGCAGCAACGTAAAACATGCAACAACAATTAGAGGATGTCTAACTTGTTTTTGCAGGGTATGTTGTGATATGATATGGCCAATTACATGATGTGATATATGTGATGTATGAGATGATCATGTGATGTATAGATTATCACGACTTGCATGTCGATGAGTATGGCAACCGGCAGGAGCCATAGGGTTGTCTTTAATTATTGTATGACCTGTGTGTTAATCATTAACCGCTATGTAATGCTTTACTTTATCGCTAAACGGTAGAAATAGTAGTAGAAGCATGTTGGGCGTGACAACCCCGATGGCGACACATTGATGGAGATCAAGATGATGGAGATCATGGTGTCTTGCCAGTGACGACGGAGATCATGCCGGTGCTTTCAAGATGGAGATCAAAAGCACAAGTTCATGGCCATATCATGTCACTTATGATTTGCATGTGATGTTAATCCTTTTATGCGCCTTGTTTTGCTTAGGACGAAGGTAGCATTATAAGGTGATCCCTCACTTAAATTTCAAGATGAATTGTGTTCTCCCCGAGTGTGCACCGTTGCGAAACTTCATCGTGTTGAGACACCACGTGATGATCGGGTGTGATAGACTCTACGTTCACATACAACGGATGCAAGCTAGTGTTGCACATGCAGAACACTCGGGTTAAACTTGACGAGCCTAGCATGTACATACATGGCCTCGGAACACAAGAGACCAAAAGGTCGAACATGAGTCATATAGTAGATATGATCAACATGATGATGTTCACCATTGAAACCACCTCAACTCACTTGATGATCGGACTTGAATTGGTGAATTTGGATCATGTATCACTCGAATGACTAGGGGGATGTCAATTTGAGTGGGAGTTCTTAAGTAGTATGATTAACTGAACTCATTATCATGAACATAGTCAGTAGTGTCTTTGCAAACTGTGTTGTAGATTACTAGCTCACGCTGTAGCTCCCTTGAATTTTTATATGTTCCTAGAGAAATAGAGTTGAAAGATGATGGTAGCAACATTGCGGACTGGCTCCGTGATCTGAGGATTGTCCTCATTGCTGCACAGAAGGCTTATGTCCTTAATGCACCGCTCGGTGCGCCAACCCCTCTAGCGTTGTTTGTAGATGTTGTGAACATCTGACAGGCACGTTCTGATAACTACTTGATAGTTTAGTGCGTCATGCATTACGGCTTAGAATTGAGGCTCCGAAACGTTTTGAATGTCACAGAACATATGAAATGTTCTAAGAGCTGAAATTAGGATCTCAGGCTCATGCCCGTGTTGCGAGATATGAGATCTCCAACATGATTCTTTGCCTGTAATATGAAATAGAATAGCTCAATCTTTGAGCATGTGCTCAGATTGTCTGGGTGCTACAATCGCTTGAATCGAGTGGGAGTTGATCTTCTAGATAAGATAGTGATTGATATAGTTCTCCAAGTCATTGTCACTAAGCTACTAGAACTTGGTGATGAACTATAAAATGCCAGGGATAGAAATAATGATCCCTGAGCTGTTCGCGATGTTTGACAACACGAAGGTAGAAATCAAGAAGGAGCGTCAAGTGTTGATGGTTAGTCAAACCACTAGTTTCGAGAAGGGCAGGAGCAAGGAGGGAAAACTTCATGGATAGCAAGTCAGTTGCTGCTCCAGTGAAGCAACCCAAAGTTGAACCCAAACCCGAGACTAAGTGCTTCGATTATGAGGAGAGCGGTCGCTGAAGCGGAACAACCCTAGATACTTGGTAGATAAGAAGGCTCGCAATGTTGACAGAAGTATATTTGATATACGTGTTACTTATGTGTACCTTGCTAGTACTCCTAGTAGCACCTGGGTATTGGATACCGGTTCGGTTGCTAAATGTTAGTAACTCGAAATAAAAGCTACGGAATAAACGGAGCACTAGCTAAGGGTGAGGTGACGATGTGTGTTGGAAATGTTTCCAAGGTTGATGTGATCAACATCGCATGCTCTCTCTACCTTCGGGATTAGTGACGAACCTAAATAAATGTTATTTGGTGTTTTGCGTTGAGCATGAACGTGATTAGATTGTGTTTATTGCAACACGGTTATTCATTTAAGTTAAAGAATAATGGTTATTCTGTTTACATGAATAATACCTTCAATGGTCATGCACCCAGTGAGAATGGTTTGTTGAACCTTGATCGTAGTAATACACTGTTCATAACATTGATGCCAAAAGATACAAAGTTAATAATGATAGTACCACATACTTGTGGCACTGCCGCTAAATGTCATATTGGTATAAAGCGCATGAAGAAATTCCATGCTGATGGATCTTTGGACTCATTCGATTTCGAATCGGTTGAGACATGCGAACCATGCCTCTTGGTCAAGATGACTAAGGACCCCGTTTATGGTTTGATGGAGCGGGCAAGTGATTTATTGCAAATGATACATGTTGATGTATGCAATCCAATGAGTCTTGTATCATGCGGTGGATATCGTTATTTTCTTACCTTCACTGATGATTTGAGTAGATAATAGTGTATATTTACTTAAGGAAATGCAAGTCTGAATCGTTTGGAAAAGTTCAAGCAAATTCAGAGTGAAGTTTAAAGATCATCGTTACAAGAAGATAAAATGTCCGCGATATGATCGTGGAGGTGAATATCTGAGTTACGAGTTTGGTATAAAACTTAAGACAATGTGAAAGTTGTTTCACAACTCACGCCACCTGGAACACCATAGTGTGATGGTGTGTCCGAATGTCATAGTCGTGCTCTATTGGATATGGTGCGAATTATGATGTCTCTTATCCTTTTACCACTATCGTTTTGGGGTTATGCATTAGAGACAACTACATTCACTTTAGATAGGACACCATCTAAATCCGTTGAGATGACACCGTGTGAATTATGGTTTGATAAAAACCTAAACTGTCATTTCTTAATGTTTGGGGTTGCAACACTTATGTGAAAAGGGGTTTTCACCTAATGAGCTCGAACCCAAAGCGGACAAATGCATCTTCATAGAATACCCTAAAGACAGTTGGGTAAACCTTCTATCTCAAATCCAAGTATAAAATGTTTGTTGCTAAAACTGGGACCTTTCTCGAGAAAGAGTTTCTCTCGAAAGAATCGAGTGGGAGGAAGATAGAACTTGATGAGGTTGTTGAACCTTTGTTCAACCAGAGAGTAGCGCAGCGCAGGAAGATGTTTCTGTGAAGCCTACGTTAGTTGAAGAGGAAGTTAATGATGATGATCATGAAGCTTCGTATCAAGTTACTATCGAACCTCGTAGGTCGACAAGGACGTGTACTGCTCCTGAGCGGTACGACAACCCTGTCTTGGAGGTCATGTTGTTGGACAACGATGAACCTATGAGCTATGGAGAAGCGATGATGGGCCCGGATTTCGACAAATGGTTAAAGGCCATGAAATCCGAGAAAGGATCCATATATGAAAACCAAGTATAGACTTTGGTAGACTTGCTCGTTGGACGGCAGGTCGTTGAGTACAAATGGATCTTTAAAATGAAGACAGACGCTGATGGTGAATGTCACCATTTATAAAGCTCGACTTGTCGCAAAGAAGTTTCCGGCAAGTTCAAGGAGTTGACTACGATGAGACTTTCTCACTCGTAGCGATGCTAAAGTCTTTTGGAATTATGTTAGCAGTTGCTGCATTTTCCAATTATGAAATCTGGCAGATGGATGTCAAAACATCGTTTCCTTCCTTAAGGAAAGGTTGTATGAGATACAACCAGAAGGTTTTATTAGTCCTAAGGATGCTAAAAGGTGAGCAAGCTTCAGTGATCCTTCTATGAACTGAAGCAAGCATCTCGGAGTTGGAATATACACTTTGATGAGGTGATCAAAGTTTTTAAATCTATACAAAGTTTATGAGAAACTTGTATTTGCAATAAAGTGAGTGGGAGCACTATAGAGTTTTTCATAAGTATATGTGGATGACATATTGCTATTCGGAAATGATGTAGAATTTCTGGAAAGCATAAACGGTTGTTTGAAAAGAGTTTTTCAAAGGAAGACCTGGATAAAGCTACCTAATTGTTGAACATCAAGATCTATAGAGATAGATCAAGATGCTAGATGAGACTTTCAGTGAGTATATACCTTGACAAGATTTTGAAAGAGTTCAAAATGGATCAGTCAGAGAAAGAGTTCTTGCCTGATTTGTAAGGTGTGAAGTTGGGTGAGACTCAAAGCTCGACAACGGCAGAAGAAAGAGAAAGGATGAATGTCGTCCCCTATGCCTTAGCCATAGGCTCTATATTATGGCATGCTGTGTGTCGCACCTGGTGTGTGCATTGCCATGACTCTGTCAAGGGGTACAAAAGTGATCCAAGAGTGGATCACTGAACAACGGTCAAGATTATCCTTAGTAACTAAGAGACTAAGGAGATGTTTCTCGATTATGGAGGTGATAAAGAGCTCATCATAAAGAGTTACGTCGATGCAAGCTTTAACACCAATCCGGATGACTCGTAGTAGCAATCTGGATACGTATAGTGGAGCGGCCATTTGGAATAGTACCAAGTGGAGTGTGGTAGCAGTGTTTACAGTTTGACATACATATTTGCAAAGTACACACGGATCTGAATGTCGCAGACCCGTTGAATATAAGACCTCTCTCCCATGCAAAGCATGATCGAGCCCCAGAACTCATTGGGTGTTAGATTCATAACAATGCGAATCACATGGTGATGTGAACTAGATTATTGACTCTAGTGCAAGTGGGAGACTATTTGAAATATGCCCTAGAGGCAATAATAAATTAGTTATTATCATATTTCCTTGTTCATGATAATCGTTTATTGTCCATGCTATAATTGTGTTGATCGGAAACTCAGATACATGTGTGGATATATAGACAACACCATGTCCCTAGTATGCCTCTAATAGACTAGCTCGTTGATCAAAGATGGCTATGGTTTCCTAGTCATGGACATGAGATGTCATTTGATAACGGGATCACATCATTAGGAGAATGATGTGATGGACAAGACCCAAACTACAAACGTAGCATATGATCGTGTCAGTTTATTGCTACTGTTTTCTGCATGTCAAGTATGTGTTCCTATGACCATGAGATCATGCAACTCACTGACACCGGAGGAGTGCCTTGTGTGTATCAAACGTCACAGCATAACTGGGTGACTATAAAGGTACTCTACAGGTATCTCCGAGGGTGTCTGTTGAGTTGGCATGGATCAAGACTGGGATTTGTTACTCCGTGTGACGGAGAGGTATCTCAGGGCCCACTCGGTAATACAACATCACAACAAGCCTTGCAAGCAATGTGACTAAGTGTTAGTCATGGGATCTTGTATTACGGAACAAGTAAAGAGACTTGCCGGTAATGAGGTTGAACTAGGTATGGAGATACCGATGATCGAATCTCGGGCAAGTAACATACCGAAGAACAAAGGGAACATCTTACGTGATTAATTGAATACTTGGCATAGAGGTTCGACCGATAAAGATCTTCGTAGAATATTTAGGAACCAATATGGGCATCCAGGTCCCGCTATTGGTTATTGACCGTAGAGGTGTCTCGGTCATGTCTACATAATTCTCGAACCCATAGGGTCTGCACACTTAAGGTTTGGTGACGTTTCGGTAGTATAGAGTTATGTATGGTGGTGACCGAAGGTTGTTCGGAGTCCCGGATGAGATCCCGAACATCACGAGGAGATCCAGAATGGTCCGTAGGTAAAGATTGATATATAGGAAGTCCTATTTTGGTCGCCGAAAAAGTTTCGGGCTTATCGGTAGTGTACCGGGAGTGCCGGTAGTGTACCGGGAGACCATAGGGAGGGGTATTTTGACCCAAGAGCCTACATGGGATGTGGGAGAGTAAATACCAGCCCTTAGTGGGCTGGTGGAAGTCCCACACAAGGCCCATGCGGCTGGGAAGAAAAGCCCAAAGAGAAAAAGGTGGAAAAAGGCAAAAAAAAGGCAAAAATAAGGAGGAGTCCTAGTCCTACTAGGATTGGAGGAGGAATCCTCCAATCCTCCTTGATTCGGCCGACCCAAGAGCTGGTCCTTTGAGGGCCAAGCCTCCTCCTCTCTTACTCTTATATATACTAGAGGTTTTAGGGTTTTTGGCACCAGATTTTCAGCCACGTGCTACCCGTTCCTCCAGTGCATAGTTTCTCCTCTAGATTGGATTTCTGCAGTGCTTAGGCGAAGCCCTGCCGGAATAGCTCCACCACCATCGCCAGAGTGCCGTCACGCTACCGGAGAACTCTTCTACCTCTTCGCTCCCTCTTGCTAGATCAAGAAGGCGGAGACCATCATCAAGCTGTACATGTGCTGAACGCGGAGGTGCCGTCCGTTCGGCGCTAGATTGGAAGGACCGTGATCAAGATCGCGAGACGGATCATGATGAGTTCGCGGGACGGATCGTTATTGGATCGCGGGACGAATTGTGATGAGTTCGCGGGATGGATCGTGATTGGATCGCAGGACGGATCGTGATGAGATTGCGGGACGCTCGACGATTTGGATCGCGAAGACGTTCGACTACACCACCGCGTTTCTTAACGCTTCCCGCTTAGCGATCTATAAGGGTATGTAGATCCACTCTCCCTCTCGTAGATGCTCATCACCATGGATAGATCTTGCGTGTGCATAGGAAATTTTTTGTTTCCCATGCGACGTTCCCCAACAAGAATATCTTTCGATATCTTCAAGGCACAAATGATCTTGGCCTATTTTTCCAGTTCTAGAGAAATTAGGACTCTCATATGATTGGATATACAGATGGCAGTTATTTGTCTGATCCCCATAATGCTAGATCCCAGATCGGCTTTGTGTTCCTACATGGTGGTACTGCTATATCATGGAAGTCTTCAAAACAGACTCTGGTGGCAACATCTACCAATCATTCTGAAATAATTTCATTATTTGAAGCATCATGTGAATGTGTATGGCTTCGCAGAATGATAAACCACATACAACAGTCATGTGGAATTGGTTCGATAGAATCACTCACCATTATCTATGAGGATAATGCGTCTTGTGTTGCACATATGCAAACAGGATACATCAAGAGCAATATCAGTAAGCATATTTCTCCTAAATGGTTTTTCCCCCACAATCTTCAGAAAAGCGGGGAAATAAGCATTTGCAAGTCAAATCATGCGGCAACCTTGCTGATTTATTTACCAAGTCTCTACCAAGTTCTACATTTTAGAAATATGTTCATGGAATTGGTATGTGACGACTTAGAGACTGCAGGCGTCAAGGGGAGTCTCTTCCTGAGATATCCTTGTTTTATGACATCACATTATGTTATCTCTTTGTGAGTTTATGTTTCAGGTTCTCACCGAGTTTTCATGAAAAACTTTTTAGAGAAGAATCTTTTGAAATGATAGCCCTACCTGAATGACTATATGGTCAAGTGTAAATTAGGAGGAGCGGTAATTACAAATATAATTAAAAAAATCTCCCCTTACTCAACCGTTGTGCGGGAGCCGAACCGACGTCTTGTTCAAACCATCATGTCCTTCCAAACCATATAAATGGCATCGTGTAACCATCGATGAGATCACTCAATCACTTGAGGCGTGCGGCAGTGGAGATGCTCTGATCAAGCTTCACATGATTGCCTTTTTTTTTAAGAAAAAACTTGGTCGGACCAGACCAGCACGCCTTGCTCGGAATAGTCGCCCCCTCACTCTCTCCTCCTAACCATAGTTCCCAAATTCCCCTCGCCGCCGGCCGCAGCCAGTGTCGTCGCCGGCTGCCTTCTCCACCAAGATGCTGGCGGCCAGCACAGACCGCGTCTTGCCGCACGGGGTGACGGCGCTGGAGATCCCTACACCCTCCGACCGCCCCGCCTTCGTCGCTCTCCCGTCCTACGGCAACGGCCCTCCGGCGCCACCGCGGTCTACCTGCCGCCGGAGATGCTCACGGAACCCCAGAACAGAGTAATCAGGGCGTACCTCAACTTCACCGCCGACCCCGAGGTGCAGTACCACGCGCGGCGCCTCGCGTACGCCTACATCACCCCGCCGGAGGCCCCGTGCCGCGCCGACCCGGGGCCCTTCATCCGGCGCGTCTTCCGCACCCTCGCCCTCGACCTGCCGCAGAACTTCGAGCTCCTCCCTCCCGCCCGCGACGCCGACGCAACCGTGCGGTTCCGCACGCCAGACTTCCGGGAGGCGGCCCTGGGGCGGCGGCCGTTCGTGCTCGACGACGTCACCGTGAAGCTCCTGCGCGAGGAGGAGACCCCCGGCGTCCGGCGCGCCTCGCACAACTATATCGTCCACGCCGCCCTGCGCGACTATCCCATCGAGCAGCGCACGCAGGAGGGGATCGAGGGCAACTGCTGCAGATTCGGGTTAGTGCGCGAGATCGACCCGGCCTGCTTCGCGGCGCCCGACCTCGCCACCGTCCGCGTCGTCCTTCAGCTGGAGCACCCTCGGGGGATCCCCCACGAGCTCCGGATCGACTACTACGACGACTATGGCTCAGCCAGCGTCGTCCCCGTCGAGATCGTCAGTGTTTGGCACCGCTCACACTCCTACGACGCCAATTGACAGTACGTGCCTCTCTTCCAGACCCCGCTTGAGTCCGCTTCATGAATCTCAAGCTCTCACAAGCTTGCTTCTTTTAATTAGAGCCGTAGCCAGTTGGTTCGTCAGTTAATCAGATATGACTAGCTAGTTCTTCAGGGAATGTGATGCATGTCTAGCGCTATAGCTGGGCCTAATCTGTGGCGGGGGCTACCTTAGCTGCAATCATGCACTATTTTGTTATGAAATCTGGGTAGATTGGGGAGAGGCAATTAACAGGGTTGGAACTCGAAACATCAAAATGTTGCAGGAGCAAGTCAATCCATATGATCATGTCCTTAGTTCTATGTAGGTCAGGTTCTTAATTAGTACTAGTAGCAAGCTCTGCTAGTATGAGCGTGTGTGTGTGGATGATGTTGATGTAATGTGATGCAAGCTCGGTACTGTGGCTTGATTGGGGCTTAATCAGTGGTCGAAGCTACTGTCCTTAACTGTAGTCATGCATGGTTGAAACAGTTTGCAGGAGCAGGTCAATCTATACAATCCTGTCTTTCTCCAATGTTCTCTGATCTTACGTTCTATAAGCCTATAGCAAGATATACTTGGTGATGCTACACCCAAAACAGTGTAAATGGACTGACCGCACTAGCAAACCAAATGAGTATATATAGCTGCTACATACTCTGCGAATAGTATCAGCATTGGTCAGTTTGCATGTTTTTCTTTCTTTCCGTTTCAAAAAGTGAATGCTTTTATTTGCAGTCTTGCTATGTAGTTGCGGTTACCAGAAATTACCACAGATAAAAATATATCCTAGAGTATGTAGTTGCAGTTACCAAAAGTTTGACTGCAAAGCAACCACACATGCTATGCTGAATGGTAGTCGCTCATCGAGCAGATCATCATCTATTTCTGAGGACTGGTACATGTTCTCTTGATTCCATGAAGGTCACATTGGAGCACCGCCTTATCGAGATGACACTAGTTCAAACCAAATTGATGCAAACTTTAAATCCTATACTGACATTCTTCTTCAAATAGGAGTATATAATAGTAAGGTTAGTTTTAAATTTCATGGAGTAACCTTTGCTTGGTCATTTAACTATTTTAAGCTAATAAAGTTTCCTTTTATTGTCTTTTTCTAACCAAAACTCTCGAGTGAGAAATTCCCCCAAACTACACTGACCCTAAGCTGGTCTAGGAAGGATAATAAAAGATAGTTGCCATTTATTTATCTACGCAAGGTATTACTGTATAATTTATTCTCTCTGATATGATCCAACAGTTCATCTGCCTGAAGGTAGAACCTGAATTTCTCAACTAGATGGAAATCTAAACTGAATTTGGCATTGTTAGTTGGGATGCAGAAGTTACGGAATGCAGCAAAACATGTCCGTTTTGAAGCTGTCCGGTTTATATTCTTATAAAATATGATTTTGGTCGCGCATGCCTCCAAGATTTATTTCTTTTTACCACTCGCGCCAAGCGGTCTCCAAGATTTAGTATCATCATGGCCTGACATTTTCCATTTGATAGCATGCGCATCTTACATTTGTTTTTGCCGTAAACAGTTGTAAGTTAAGCTTCCATCCTTTTTCCTTCGCAAAAAAAAAGTCCGTCTTTTCGTGTGTCCTACTATCTGTACAGATCATCTAGTACCATGTTAGCTGTGTCATGCTGGATTATCAGACTACAAAGTTGTGGTGGAGGCGTCTTTTTGCCAACTGTGTGCATTGTTTACAAGTTTGAAACAACGTTTCTTGCTTATTTCTTCCAGTAAGTATTGTACTACGAGTTTGCCGGAAATGTACACATGAACAAATTATTTTGGTATGTGATGTTTTGGTCGTCGTCGATGTTTGATGGTTTTAGTGTCAAGAGTGTGATTTGAAGTAGCATGTTGGACGGTCTGCTACTTCGGTACAACGCTTAAAACAAAATCGATTTGAGCAAGTACACTGGAGATAACTGAATGCCTAATGAAGATGCAGTTTTGTTTTAAGTCCCATACAACAAATCCAGTTTAAAAGTGTCAAATTTGGTCACAGTGAATGTTCCTTTTGGTTAACCAAGTTCACACTAGTTCAGGATCAGGGGAATGCCCTTTTCATCTAAAAATACAGTTCAAGATTACATGCGACAAAAGGAAAAGTAAATTCTAGGGACGGTGAGATTGAACACGGCATTCCTATTTGCCGCATTATGCGGTAAACTGGTGTTGGTTCGCTCAGATGTCAACTACCGATCACACGACATGTGCCGGCCCATATTTGTAAAAGAGAACCTGCACAGGACCCAGTTTAGCGAACCTGCACAGAAGTTCCAGATCGATATGGGGAACCTTCCACAAGGTTCCTGAACCGTTTGCTTTTCTTTACTAGTCTTTTTGTTTCTTGCTTCTGTTTATTCTTTTATTTTTGTATATCGATTTTATTTTTTAAGTTTATAATTACTTTTCAGAAAACGTTCGGAAATTTCAAATATTGTACTGAAAAAATTAAATTAATTAAGTTTACAATATATTTCTTACAAATTCTCATATTATTATCGTTTTCAAAATATTATTTAGAATTAAAAAATGTCCCCATTTCAATGTTTTAGAATTACAAAAAATGTTGGCCATCTCAAATTTTGTTCAGCATTTCAGAAAATATTTCCACTTCTAAAAAATTGGTCACGAATTAAAAATGTTCTCAATTTCTGAACGCAATTTTATAAAATATTCCTACGCTTATTTTATTTCACAAATTCAGAAATAATCCTGCTTAAAATGGGTCACGAACTCAGAAAATGATACTCCCTCCATAAACGTTTATAAGACGTTCTCGATCACTAATTTAGTGATGTAAAATGTCTTATAAAGGTGTACAGAGGTAGTACAATAATGTGTGCTGCTACAGAAATCATTATGCGATCATAATCATGTTTCTACAGTAACCACGTGTTATTCAGTCCTGACAATTGGACATAACGAGCGTCCAATAGGAGCACCATACGTTTTTTTCTTTTGCAGGTAAGCCCGTAAGAGCACCATATTGATTTTTTTTTTTTGCGGGTAAGAGCACCATACGGATTTTTCACGCCTGTAGCGAGAAGGAATAAGACGTGGCCTCAAAAGACTCATAAAATAGGCCAGCCCAGTAAGTAGTTAGGAATACGTTCATTCGTTAAGTATTAGCTTTTTCTCCCTCATAAAATGTTAAGTATTATTTTTATTTTTTATTGATATTCACAAAATTCTTAATAAATAATCCATCCGTCCAAAATTACATATTACGCAAATAAATGTATCTAGTCATATTTTAGTCGTAGATACATTCATTTTTATCCTTTTCTTCGATAAGTAATTCAGGACCGAGACAGCACATAATTCTTTTTTTTCGTGTAAAAAGAATACATAAATTCAAACTTACTTAATTAAATTTAAAAATTTCACACAAATTAAAAGATGTTTATACAATATCAAATTGAACTTAATACAACTTTTAAAAGATGTTGATAGCATTCAATAAAATTGTTTTCATAATTTTTAAAATATTTATACAATGAAAAAACAATGTTCACATATTTCTTTAAAGTGTTTCATATGACTCAGAAAAATGTTTGTGACATTTTTTTGAAATGTCCACTCGTGCAAAAATTACTTCGTGATCTTCTGAAAATCTGTTTATGCAATTTTAAAATAAGGTTCCCATAATTTCAGTAATTCTTTGGTGCCATTAAAAACATATTCATCATGTAGGTGAAAAAAAAAGTAGCATGAAAAAAAATTAAATGTGCATTTGCTAAATATTCGTCATCTATTCGGAAAATGTTCAACGTGAATCAAAAAATGATCCATGTGTATACGAAAAAATGTAGAACCTCTATTAAAATGTTTCTGGATGTGTCAAGAAAATGGAAAAGGAACAGAAACCAAATAAAAAAAGAATAATAAAAAGGAAATACTAACATCCACACGTGTGGCACGAAGCAACATGGCCCAAACGTCTTTATTACCATCTATTTTGTCACGTCAAAGCACATGACATCAGCGAGAATCTTTTTGGTGTTCAGTTTAAAAATGTTTTATCTCCTGATTAAAAAATCTAATTAAAAAATTCGTTTTCACCATTAAATTCGTCTCGACGAGATCTTCAAACTAGATCCCATGTTGATATGTTTCGATGAAGAAAATAATTAAGCTAAAGTTGCCATGATGTTTACACTGTAGTTGCCATAGTGTTTACACTCAAATTGCCATGACATATTCTATCTATTTTTTCTTCTAGATTTAAAGCTAACGTTATATTTTCAACTACTTTTTACAGCAATTTTTGTTAATTGACCATGGCAATTTTTAGTAAAAGTAATTCCCCATGGGAATTTTAGTTTATGGTTCATGGCAAGTCTAGTTTCTTAATTCCCCGTATTATAATATGTCAAAATTTACATTTAAAGTAGAAGAAAAATAGCTGAAACATATCATGACAACTTTAGTGTAAACAGCATGATAATTCATGTGCAATAGACAAGGCAACTTTTAATCCAAAAAAAAGTAGTCGAAACATATCAACATGGGATCTAGTTTTGAAGATCTCGTCGTGATGGATTTAATGGTGAAAACAGATCTTTAATCGGATTTTTTACCTATGAGATAAAACATCTTAAAAAACTAGAAATCCAAAAGATTCTCACATGCATGCATGTGATGACGTGAACGCAATTTGTATGTTATAAACGTGTGGACGGATATTGCTCTCATCGTTTGAGTGTTATCGCGACCCTAATAAAATACAATGAAAATCGTAAAAAACAGATGAAAAGGAAAGAAGAAAAGACTGTGTGGAACCTTCCAAAAACGGATGAAAGATTCCCCCGAACCGCTAATCCCTGAACTACCCAAAACCACTTGACTCGGTTGGGCCACCAAGGAGACGCACGAACGAGCACTAGAGGTAAGGCAGGCCTATTTCTCGCAGTAAGCACTAGAGATAAAGGCCCCGCAAAGGAGCGCCCCTCTTATCTGTTGCTTTATGTGCCTAAGCAAACCACTAATGGGCTCACGATTGGCGTGGCCCCATTGACTTATTTTTGATAAAGGAATAAAAATATTCATTTTTACTTAATCAATCTTTAAATATAGGTAAAATTAGCTTAATAATAAAGTGATTTATAGTATAATAATAAGTGTTGATGTACATGAAATAATGGTTTGTATATTTGAAATGAAGTTTTCTTCTCATATTTATATTTATGTATAAGAAATAACATACATGCATATAGTTCAGAAAATTATATATCTTAGAATAGTATTTTTGTGTTAGTTCACATAATTTCCAAAAAAAAGCTTAGGTACTACCAAAAAGCAAAAAATATATATATTTAAAATACCTAAAAGGGAGAGAAATTAAGAGGGTCTAAAAGCAGCAATTACTAGATGATACCACTTACGTTGTTGGAGGAATGGTTGATGAAAAGTTGGATTGATAACATGAAAACCAAAATTAAACATAAATATGAGTTATTATATTTGATGATGTATAGTTGTAATTTTTTTTATCGAATATAAGTAGAATAATCAAATGAAAAACTTTTTCCCACGCATGGTTGAATGTTGTAGTTAGTCTTTTTCCATGCAAGATTGCATGTTGAGGTGGGTCTTATCTCATTCATAGTTGTATGGCAAGGTAGCATACTTGCGTGTTGAAATAAATAAGTCACTGGGATGACTTTCTTAGGTATATAGGATGAGAAAAAAAATACTAGACATCCCTTGTTGGGTGGACCCTAACCTGTTTCCTTGTAAAAACACAGGGAAAATGTAGGTGCTCACAAATACATAAATGTTGCCTCCAAGTAAACGAATATTTTGCTTATTGACACACCGAAGCGTCAAACTTAAGAGTTTGATCCTTGGTGGGCCAGGGGTATCGTTTCCCTTCTAACCATCAAACCACTTATTGGTTATCAACTTGTTGGTTAGAGCATAATGGTTCTCTACGTGATAAATCAGCTGTTCGATTGGCACGTAAGTGGAGCCTGGAGCCCTTGGTCGTCCGATGCACTGATTCAAATCGGTCTCACTACTGCAAAACGGGCTAGTAATGGCAGTTGTAAAAGACCCATCAGTGGAGGGCAAGGTAGTGGAAGGCACCCACCATTGCTTACAAGTCACCAGTGTTGGGCAGAGCGCCCGCCACTAGTAAGCCATTAACAGTGAAGGTCGATCCTATGTAGGTTGCATACTCATGTGAGATACCACCGGCGGGCAGTTGAAAGGATTGAGATGGACCTATAAAAGGTGAATATGTACAATGACAAATTATAATTACTTATTAGCAATTTTAGACAAATGCGAAACAAAAATGTGAGCGATTGCTAACTCTCACTACTAGGAAAAAGACTAGTAATGGCGCAGAGCCGTGCTACTGCTAGGGCGCTGCATCTAATTAGTTAGTAGCAACGCGGTACTAGACCAACGCTACTACAAGCTACGTTAGCAGTAGCGCGCACTTATACACTGCTACTGCTAACTAGTTGTAGCGCGGTTATGTACCACGCACCACTACTAGTTCTATCTATTTCTTTTCTACATATTATTGTTGTACGTGTACAATAATTATATACTAGTAATAATATAACAATTCATTATCATTTTAGTGATACAACAACTCATCATCATCGTAGTGATATAACAACTCATTATCATCAAAATGATATAATGATCATCATCGTAGTGATATAACAACTCATCATCATCATAAGTTAACCACCACTAGCCAATTGTTATCATCGAGCACATGACAAGTACTATGACCTACTCCTCTCTCCTAGGTAAAATAGAATAAAACATAATTTTTTTTGTCTCCATGATGAAGCACAAAGATCCACCGTTCTCCAATTTTTGACCTGCGCTCATTCACTATTTTCCTCCATCCTTCAATTTTGAGGCTTCCATGTGGTTTGCATTCGGTCGAGTATGTATATTAGAAACTGGCCCTCAATGGGCTAGCAATTGTCGTCTCACCTTCCACTTCCATCAACGGAGGCACAACAACATTTGGGAGCTTCTGTTGAAGAACATAACAATAACATAGTTAGCAATGCAATTTACTTAAGAAGAATGTGTGAAAAGATGGACTAGTGACACAATACTGATATGTTTCATCTTAAGGTAAGTTTTCTTCAACTTCACCATTTCCACGCCAGCGAAAGAGAGCTTCTCTAGGATATATCGTCTTGCATAGCATGACATGCACTAGTCGAATTATAAAAAAAACGAAAATTACATGTTAAAGCAAAAAAAAAAGCTATGCTTAATTAAGAAGAAATATAGGTCGCTGAAGTTATATACCGTATAATATTCAAACTCCTTCGTAAGCGTGACAGAGAAGCACCTATTGTTGTCCAAGTGAGGATTGTCGCACATACCCCCATCGTCGGTATAGTCATCGCACTCGGGGATCCTATTGTCATCATCCATTTGTTGTGTTAATAAAAAAAAGGTTCAAAATCAATGACACATGCCAAGAACTCATCACACATATCACTATCCAGCATAAGTTGACTTTTGTTTTGTTGAGTCTCCCTTCAACAACTCTCATCTCTAGTGGTGTATATGGTGGGCACTCCCTCACTGATGTTTTGACCATCGATGATGGTCACTCCTCCCTTCTTCCTCGAGTGCATTACTGGTGGAAATATGCCCTAGAGGCAATAATAAAATGGTTATTATTATATTTCCTTGTTCATGATAATTGTTTATTCTCCATACTATAATTGTATTGACTGGAAACATATTGCATGTCTGGATACATAGACAACACTTTGTCCCTAGTATGCCTTTAGTAGACTAGCTTGTTGATCAAAGATGGTTAAGGTTTCCTAGCCATTGACATGAGATGTCATTTGATAACGGGATCACATCATTGGGAGAATGATGTGATGGACAAGACCCGAACTATAAACATAGCATATAATTGTGTCAGTTTATTGCTATAGTTTTCTGCATGTCAAGTATGTGTTCCTATGACCATGAGATCATGCAACTCACTGACACTAGAAGAGTGCCTTGTGTGTATTAAACGTCGCAACGTAACTGGGTGACTATAAAGGTGCTCTACATGTATCTGTGAGAGTGTCTGTTGAGTGGGTATGGATCAAGACCGGGATTTGGTACTCCTTGTGACGGAGAGGTATCTTAGGGCCCACTCGGTAATTCAACATCACAACAAGCCTTGCAAGCAATGTGACTAAAGTGTTAACCACGGGATCTTGTATTACAGAACGAGTAAAGAGACTAGCCGGTAACGAGATTGAACTAGGTATAGAGATGCCAACGATCGAATCTCAGGCAAGTAACATACCGAAGAACAAAGGGAACAACATACGGGATTAACTGAATCCTTGACATAAAGGTTCAACCGATAAAGATCTTCGTAGAATATGTAGGAACCAATATGGGCATCCAGGTCACGCTATTGGTTATTGACCGTAGAGGTGTCTGGGTCATGTCTACATAGTTCTCGAACCAGCAGGGTCTGCACACTTAAGGTTCGGTGACGTTTCAGTAGTATAGAGTTATGTATGATGGTGACCGAAGGTTGTTTGGAGTCCTGGCTGAGATCCCGGACCGTCACGAGGTGCTCCGGAATGGTTCGGGGGTAAAGATTGGTATATAGGAAGTCCTATTTTGTTCGCCGGAAAAGTTTCGGGCTCATCGGTAGTGTATCGGGAGTGTCGGGAGGGTACCGAGGGTCCATCGGGAGGGGTATTTCGACCCAAGAGGCTACATGGGCTGTGGGAGGAGGTATACTAGCCCTTAGTGGGCTGGCCAAATTCCCACAAGAGGTCCATGCATCTGGGAGGAGAGACCCAAGGAGAAAAAGGTGGGAAAAGAGTTTCCAAGTGGGAGAGAAGGAGTCCTAATCCTACTAGGATTGGAGGAGGACTCCTCCTCCTCCCACTTCGGCCAAACCAAGGATTGGCCCCTTGGGGGCCAAGTCTCCTCCCTCCCTCCTTCTATATATACTAGAGGTATTGAGGGTTTTTGATATAGAAATCAGCCACGTGCTACCCTCTCCTCTAGATCGTAGTTTCTCATCTAGATCGTTTCAGCTGTGCTTAGGCAAAGCCCTGCTGGAATTGTTCTACCACCATCGTCGCCACTCCGTCGCGCTGCCGGAGTACTCATCTACCTCTCTGCTCCCTCTTGCTGGATCAAGAAGGCGGAGATCATCATCGAGTTGTACGTGTGCTGAACGCAGAGATGCCATCGGTTCGGCGCTAGATCGGAACGGATCGTGATTGGATCGCAGGACGCTCGGTGATTTGGATCGCAAAGACGTTCGACTACATCAACCGCATTTCTTAACGCTTCCCGCTTAGCGATCTACAAGGGTATGTAGATCCACTCTCCCCCTCATAGATGCTCATCACCATGGATAGATCTTGCGTGTGCGTAGGAAATTTTTTGTTTCCCATGCAACGTTCCCCAACAATTACCAAAAGGTCTAGCACACAGGGAAGAAGGAGAAACGACCCCACAAAAAAAGTCAGGATTACTCCTCATTCATATTTTGAGCGTATATGGTGGACACTCCCTCATGATATTATGATCGTTCGTGATGGTCGATTCTCTCCTTCTCCCCGTGCATTATCAAACGGTCTATCACGAGGAGAAGGAAGAGAAGCGACCCCCACATTAATACTTGGGATTCTTTCTTCAATAACATCAATCTATCACACAAAGAACCCCAACTGACTGAAAGTCAACTCTAAGCATCAATCAATTAACATTACATATATCGAATAATGACATGAAAAACTCGGCATGACCTTCGCTAAAAATAGCACATATCAAGTGCCTGAAATTTACATGAACGGGAATTAATTGACACCTCTGTCTCTAAACATGTGGGCATATTTATCGATTTCGGCTTTCGCTTGAGGACAAGCGAGGTCTAAGCTTGAGGGAGTTGATACGTCCATTTTGCATCATGATTTTATATTGAGATTTATTGCATTATGGTCTGTTATTACACATTTTGGTACAACACTTATGCCTTTTCTTTCTTATTTTACAAGGTTTACATGAAGAGGGAGAATGCCGGCAGCTGCAGTTCTGGACTAGAAAAGGAGCACCTGGGTTTCGTCTGGGGCTTGTGGCCCACCTGGCAGCCCTCCGATGCCCATCTTCTGCAATATTGAGGGTTTCGTCTTGGTAAAAATCATAACAGGGCTTTCGGGACGAAGTTCCGCCGTCTCGAGGCGGAACTTGGGCAGAACCAATCTAGAACTCCGGCAGGGCGATCCTGTCGGGGAAACTTCCCTCCGGGAGGGAGAAATCGAAGCCATCGTCATCACCAATGATCCTCTCATCAAGAGGGGGTCAATCTCCATCAACATCTTCATCAGCACCATCTCCACTGCAAACCCTAGTTCATCTCTTGTATCCGATCTTTGTCTCAAAACCTCAGATTGGTACCTGTGTGTTGCTGGTAGTGTTGATTACTCC
Source organism: Hordeum marinum (assembly GCA_022496015.1). Taxonomy (NCBI): domain Eukaryota; kingdom Viridiplantae; phylum Streptophyta; class Magnoliopsida; order Poales; family Poaceae; genus Hordeum; species Hordeum marinum. The sequence goes on from CM039676.1 coordinate 474,291,307, forward strand.
TTGTAGTTGATGCTAGTTGGTTTACTTGGTGGAAGATCATATGTTCAGATCCTTGATCATCATTAATACTCCTCTGATTATGAACATGAAATGCTTTGTGAGTAGTTACGTTTGTTCCCGAGGACATGGGATAAGTCTTGTTATAAGTAATCATGTGAATTTGGTATTCGTTCAATATTTTGATGAGATGTATGTTGTCTCTCCTCTAGTGGTATTATGTGAACGTCGACTACATAACACTTCACCATTGTTTGGGCCTAGAGGAAAGCATTGGGAAGTAATAAGTAGATGATGGGTTGCTAGAGTGACAGAAGCTTAAACCCTAGTTTATGCGTTGCTTCGTAAGGGGCTGATTTGGACCACATGTTTCATGCTATGGTTAGATTTATCCTAATTCTTCTTTCATAGTTGCAGATGCTTGTGGCGGCGGCGGGGGGGGGGGGGGTTAATCATAAGTGGAGGTTTGTGCAAGTAAGGGCAGCACCCAAGCACCGGTCCACCCACATATCAAATTAGCGAACGCGAATCGTATGAGCATGATGAAAACTAGCTTGACATAAATTCCCATGTGTCCTCGGGAGCGCTTTGCTTTATATAAGAGTTTGTCCAGGCTTGTCCTTGCTATAAAAAGGATTGGGCACCTTGCTGCATCTTTGTTACAATTGTTACTTGCTAACCGTTACAAATTATCTTATCACATAACTATCTGTTACCGATATTTTACTGCTTGCAGAGAATACCTTACTGAGAACCGCTTGTCATTTCCTTGTGCTCCTCATTGGGTTTGACACTCTTACTTATCGAAAGGACTATGATAGATACCCTATACTTGTGGGTCATCAATACTCTTTTATGGCGCCGTTGCCGGGGAGTGAAGCGCCTTTGGTGAGTGGAACTTGGTAAGGAAAAATTTATATAGTGTGCTGAAATTTAGTGTCACTTGTTACTATGGAAATTAATACTTGGAGGGGTTTGTTCGGGGTATCTTCACCTCGACCGGAAACACGAAGAGTTGTCCCTCAACCTAATGATCCTGCTGAAAATATTTATTATGAAATTCCTTCGGGTATGATAGAGAAACTTCTAGCTAATCCTTATGCAGGAGATGGAACACTACATCCAGATTTGCATCTAATCTATGTGGATGAAGTTTGTGGATTATTTAAGCTTGCAGGTTTGCCCGAGGATGTTGTCAAGAAGAAGGTATTTCCTTTATCTTTGAAGGAAAAGGCATTGGCATGGTACATGCTATGTGATAATATTGGATCATGGAACTACAACCGACTAAAAATGGAATTGCATCAGAAGTTCTATCCTATGCATCTGGTTCATCGTGATCGGAATTATATTTAGAATTTTTGGCCTCGTTAAGGAGAAAGGATCTCTCAAGCTTGGGGAGGCCTAATTCAATGTTATATTCATGCCCCAATCATGAACTCTCGAGAGAAATTATTATTCAGAATTTTTATGCTCGGCTTTCTCCTAATGATCAATCGATGCTCGATACTTCTTGTGTTGCTTCAGTTATGAAGAAAGATATTGAATTCAAATGGTGGAAAGAATTAAACGCAACTCTGAAGATTGGGAACTCGACGAAGGTAAGGTGTCAGGTATGAAACTTAAGTTTGATTGTGTTAAATCCTTTGTAGACACCGATGCTTTTCGTGAATTTAGCACAAAACATGGACTTGACTCTGAGATAGTAGCTTCTTTCTATGACTCTTTTGCTACTCATGTTGATCTCCCTAAGGAGAAGTGGTTCAAATATCATCCTCCCATTGAAGTGAAAGTAGTTGAACCTGTTAAAGTTGAAGAGGAGATTATTACTTATAATGTTGATCATGTTATCCCTACTGCTTACATTGAGAAACCACCCTTTCCTGTTAGGATAAAGGAACATGCTAAAGCTTCGACTATGGTTCGTAAGAGTTGTATTAGAACACCTACACCCCCTGAACAAATTAAAGTTGAACCTAGTATTGCTATGTTTAAAGATCTCTTGGTTGATAATATTGATGGGCATGTTATTCATTTCTGCAATGAAGCAGCTAGAATTGCTAGACCTGATACTAAGCATAAACATAGACCAGTAGTTGGTGTGCCTGTTGTTTCTGTGAAAATAGGAGATCATTGTTATCATGGCTTGTGTGACACTACTAGGGAAAACCTTATACAAAGAACCTTAGCAGTAGCGCTGGATAAAAAGCGACGCTACTGCTACATAACAGTAGCACGCGTCAAGAAACGGCGCTACTGCTAACTACTTAGGAGTAGCGCATCATTAAAAACGTGCTACTACTAATATTGCCTCACCGTTGCTGCCAGGATAGGTTTAGCAGTAGCGCCTCCCACAGGAGCGCACTATAGCTATGTTAGGTAGCAGTAGTGCTCGTTCCTAAAACGCGCTACTGCTATCTTGACATAACCCCCACTCGGGCTTCCTCCTCCACTTCTTTCCTCCATCCATTCCCCCATTCCTCAACCCGCACTCATCCATTTCCGCCCTCTCCTCCGACACCGTTGTCTCCCTCCGTCGCCTGCCCACGCCGCCGTCCATCTCCGCCCTCCATCGCAGCCCTTCGTCGTCGCCCGCTCCTTCACCCGCACCCGTCCGTCGCCGCCCGCACGCCCTCCGTCTCCCCCGAGCTCCACCTCACCGCCAACATCTCCCCCGAGCTCCACCTCGCCGCAGACGTCTCCCTAGCCCCTTGTAAGTCCTCTGCCCCTCCTTCTCTCTCTGTCTCTCTAGGATAGATTAGGACAAATTAGGATGAATTAGTACTGGTGTCTCATTGATGTCATTGATGTCGATGATGATGCATTCTGAATATAGAGGATGTCTTGGTGTTCTTGTTTGCAATGTTCATTTTCGTTCTAGCAAATTTCAGGCGCTCGATATGTCCTGTTTTAAGCAAAGGTCATGCCGATTTTTTTCATGAATTGTAGCATGACTTGTGCTACAATGTAGGACATATCGAGTGCTTCTGATTTGCCACAACGGGACTTCAATGATATTCCGGTAAAACATAGGGCATGTTTTCTATGTCATTGCTCGATATATGGAATGGGTTGACTTTAGGCATGGTAAGTGTTTATTAATTTTGTTTTCATAATTAAGCATTTGTTCTCGACATCGACGAAGCCTGGCCCGCATCCGGGACTGGGATCCGCCGGGATGGTACTGGGAGGTCCTACCTTCCGGGGCGTGCAACTTGGTGAGGAGGCAGCCCATCGTCGACCCGAAGGTTATTTGGTGGCGGTCGTGTGGGCCACTGTCGGTGTAAAGGGAGCCAGCCCCCGCGGAGGTGATACGTCGCCATGTTAGGGAGGAGGACGAGCACGTCCGACGCTATATGGTTGTGTTGGACGCCATGTTCTCCAATACCTGGCAGGTTCTTCAGGGATCTCACCCGAGCTATGATCTTGTGATGGTTCCTTCTCTTTGGGTGTCCACCACCCGCGCTGATACCCATCGTTCGCTATGGTTCTAATTGTATTAGTGATGTTATATGTATGATACTATTCGAGATGTATTAGTGATACTATTCGATGATGTACGGATGCAAGAGATGATTTAGTTTTTCTTATTAAATGCATGCTAATTTGAATACTAATTTGTTTTATGATTTAGTTTTGCTTATTGAATGCACGTCTATTTCAACTATGAACATAGGAAATGTCTTGTTCTAGAATGTAGGACATATTGAGTGCTTGTGATTTGCCAGTCATTCTGGCAAAACATAGGGCATTTTTTCTATGTCATTGCTCGATATATGGAACGAGTTGACTTTAGGTTTGTTTCGGCTCCTTGTGTGTCTTTCAGTGAGGGAGAGTGTCCACCATATATATATATATATGAGAGAGGAAGAATCCCGACTGTTGTCGTGGGGGTCACTTCTCCTTCGTTCCCGTGTGCTAGACATTTTGGTGTAATGCACTTGGGGACGAATGCAGGAGCCACCATCACCGACGGTCACAATATCAAAAGCGGTGCCCACCATATACGTGAGATGAGAGTTTAGGAAGGAAAGACTCGACAGACCTAAAGTCAACCTGTTGCATATTGAGTAATAGTGATCTGTGTGTTGATCAGTTTTCACGTAGTTTCCTTTAATCGATTTTAAATGTTTCAACTATGAACATAGGAAATGTCCGACGACCAAAGGGAATTTGCTATGTGCGAATACTGCGAAGACGAGCGCGGCATGTGTGACAAGCCTTACCTAGTTGATGGTAGAAGCTTCAGCATCATGCTGGATGAGACCTTCGAAGTGGATACAGTAAGTCACAATGACAAGTCTTTTTTCGTAATTAAGCATGACTTCTGCTTCTTTTGCTTCAACTTATAATTTTAATTTTTTACTATTGTACTAGCGTATCCCCTGCCATGCAAGAATTTATGTCTTGGATAAGATTGGTTTCAATACTAAAAAAAGTATGGAGGTAAAGAGAGTTCACTTGAGGACCGAGCATGGTTATACTTTTGCCGTAAAATTATACAATGCAGACACCTACTCCTATTTTGAATGCAAAAGTTGGATAGCACTACGCAAGGCTTATGCATTTGAGCCTAATATGCTTATCACCTTTGATATTTGTCCGGAAGATGAAATTGAAGGTAATATTGACATCTGGGTCGATGTGCAGACGCCTCCAGTTCTACCATTATGTGAGTTTCTCAACCATATTTATTAAGTAATTTATATTGTTTATTTAAAAATAGTTGACAACTTATTTCCATTGACAGCTTATTTTCATTCTTCAAAAATGGTATGGAAGATGGTAGACAGAACCTACTACTACAATGATGAAGCAAAATTAACTTATAAAGAGAAAGATCATCTTATCGCATTTCTTAATGATCTTGAGAATTACAATAGCTATTATCAAACTCCTCCACATTATGGTCAATACGTGCCACTAGTGCACGTGGTGAACTACGGTAACATCCATGGAGATTGCATGGTAAGGCTTTCTACTATTACGACATCCGTGCATCTTTTGCATAAATTCTTCAAAAACTAAACTACATTGCTAACTACCAAGTTATTACTATGTTTTTCAACAGAAAATCCTGAAGGATTGTGTGCCTTCTCTGATGTTTCCGAGAGGTCACGTTGATGTTATGATCTTACGGCCAGCACGACCAGTTCAGCCTACGCATCACTCCTGTCCATACCGGATTTCTAAAACTGATGAAGATATGACAATCAAAGATTGGAAAAAATGTATGGTCAATCGTAAAGAGCTACTTGTAAGCAACAATGTGCGTAGGCCAAGAATTGGAGATAGGATGATCTCCATTCTCCATAATGGAGAGTCAGGGTCTATCTTCTTTTATGATATTGTACCTAAGAGAGGGTAGAGTAGGTCCTATGAGAGAGTAGTAGGTCCAAGGTACAATGTGTTATTATGTGCTACAATGTGTTATAGTTGATGATGATGAGGAGGAGTTGTGATTATGACTATGACCAACTTGTTATATGATGTCTCATTGACGAAAATGATGATTAAATAGTGTTGGTGGTAATGACTATGATGATTATTAGCTATAGTGTTGTTGGTGATGATATGATGCAAGAGTTTTTATATTAATATGATGATGATGATGTTGATCATGATTATCATGATGATTTTTATATCATCGGGGGAAGGAAAGCGGATTAGATTCATGTGGATGGATCAAAAGTGACCAAAAGTTGAATTAGTAGGACCGCCGTCCTACTAATTCAACTTTTGATCACTTTTGATTCATTTGGATGAATAAAATCCATGTTTCTTCCTCACAATGATATAATAATTCATCATGAACATAATGATATAACAACCTCTTAATTGGTACTGTATCAAAATTTGTATAACGGCGTATAAATACACTAAAAATTAAAAATAATGAAAAACAAATTACTAGTAGTGTGGGTTTGCAAGAACGCTACTAATAGTTGTCTTATCAGTAGCGCTTGTATGATACACGCTATAGCTATATGTCTTAGCAGTAGTGCGTCTTACACGCGTTGCTGGTAAGTAATAGCTGTAGCGCCTTACTAGTAGCGCGGTAACCCGCGCTACTACTAGGCTTTTCCCTAGTAGTGTGATATGGGTGCTAGCGTAAATGCAATCCCCTATTCCTTATACAAAGAAATCAGGCATGATATTGCACCAATTGAACTAGAGGAAATTGATGTTACTATTTAACTTGCTAATAGGGACACTATTGCACCGATGGGGATTGTTAGAGATGTTGAAGTCTTGTGTGGGAAAATAAAATATCCTACTGATTTTCTTGTTCTTGGTTCCCTGCAAGATAATTTTTGTCCCATTATATTTGGCAGACCCTTCTTGAATATTGTTAATGGTAGGATTGATTTTGAGAAAGAAATAGTTACTGTGAGTTTTGGGGATGTGGCTCATGAGTTTAATTTCTCTAAATTTCGTAGACAACCCCATGACAAAGAATTGCCTAGTAAAGATGAAATTATTGGTCTTGCTTCTATTGTTGTGCCTCCTACTGATACTTTAGAACAATATTTGCTAGACAATGAAAATGACATGCATATGAATGAGAGGAATGAAATAGATGAAATTTTCTTTAAACAACACCCTATTTTGAAACACAACTTACCTATTGAAATACTTGGGGATCCTCCTCCACCCAAGGGTGATCCCGTGTTTGAGCACAAGCAGTTACCTGATACGTTGAAATATGCTTATCTTGATGAAAAGGAGATATATCCTGTTATTATTAGTGCTAACCTTTCAGAGAATGAAGAAAGGAGATTATTGAAAGATCTGAGGAAGCACTATGCTACTATTGGTTATACTCTTGATGATCTTAAGGGCATTAGTCCCTCTCTATGTTAGCATAAAATTAATATGGAACCTGATGCCAAACCAGTTATTGATCACCAACGACGATTGAACCTAAGATGAAAGAAGTGTTAAGAAAAGAAATACTAAAGCTTCTGGAGGCAGATATAATTTATCATGTTGCTGATAGTAGATGGGTTAGTCCCGTCCATTGTGTCCCTAAGGAGGGAGGTATTACCGTTGTCCCTAATGATAAAAATGAATTGATCCCACAAAGAATTGTTACAGGTTAAAGAATGGTGATTGATTTTAGGAAATTAAATTAAGATACTAAGGAAGATCATTAGCCTTTATCTTTTATTGATCAAATGCTAGAAAGATTATCCAAACATACTCATTTTTTCTTTCAAGATGGTTACTATGGTTTCTCTCAAATACCTATATCAAGCCAGGATCAAGAAAAAACCACTTTTACTTGCCCTTTCGGTACCTTTTCTTATAGACATATGCCTTTTGGTTTATGCAATGCACCTCCTACCTTTCAAGTATGTATGATGGCTATATTCTTGAGGTTTTCATGGATGATTTTTCCGTTTACGGAACTTCATTTGATGATTGTTTGAGCAACCTTGATCGAGTTTTGCAGAGATGTGAAGAAACTAACCTTGTCTTGAACTGGGAAAAGTGCCACTTTATGGTTAATGAAGGTATTGTCTTGGGGCACAAGCTCTTTGAAAGAGGTATTGAAGTTGATAATGCTAAAGTTGATGCTATTGAAAAAATGCCGTGCCCTATGGATATCAAAGGTATAAGAAGTTTCCTTGGTCATGCTGGTTTCTATAGGAGGTTTATCAAATATTTCTCTAAGATTTCTAGGCCTCTCACAAATCTTTTGCAAAAATATGCCCCATTTGTTTTTGATGATGATTGTGTAGAAGCATTTGAAATTCTTAAGAATGCCCTGATTACCGCACCTGTTTTTAACCACCCGACTAGAACCTACCCTTTGAAATTATGTGCGATGCTAGTGACTATGTTGCTGGTGTTGTTCTAGGACAAAGAGTCGATAAGAAATTAAATGTTATCCATTATGCTAGTAAAACTCTAGACAGTGCTCAAAGAAACTATGCTACTACTGAAAAAGAATTCTTAGCAGTCGTGTTTGCTTGTGATAAGTTTAGACCTTATATTCTTGATTCCAAAGTAACTAGTCACACCGATCATGCTGATATTAAGTACCTTATGGAAAAGAAAGATGCTAAACCTAGACTTATTAGGTGGGTCCTTCTGCTACAAGAATTTGATTTGCATATCATTGATAGAAAGGGTCCTGATAACCCTATGGCAGATAACTTGTCTAGATTAGAAAATGTTCTTGATGACCCACTACCTATTGATGATAGCTTTCCTGATGAAAAATTAGCTATTGTAAATGCTTCACATAATTCTCCTTGGTATGCTAATTATGCCAATTACATTGTTGCTAAATTTATACATCCTACTTTCACATACCAACAAAAGAAAAAGTTCTCCTATGATTTAAGGCATTACTTTTGGGATGATCCACACCTTTATAAAGAAGGAGTAGATGGTATTATTAGACGTTGTGTACCTAAGAATGAATAGGAATAGATCTTACGCAAGTTCCACTCCGAAGCTTACGGAGGACACCATGTTGGAGATCGAACTGCACATAAGGTACTACAATCTGGGTTTTATTGGCCTACTCTCTTCAAGGATGCTAGTAAGTTTATCTTGTCTTGTGATGAATGTCAAAGAATTGGTAATTTTAGTAGACGTCGGGAAATGCCTATGAAGTACTCTCTTGTTATCGAACCATTTGATGTTTGGGTTTTGATTATATGGGGCCTTTTCCACAATCTAACGGGTATACTCATACTCTAGTTGCGGTTGATTATGTTACTAAGTAGGTAGAAGCTATTCCAACTAGTAGCGCTGATTATAACACTTCTATTAAAATGCTTAAAGAAGTTATTTTCCCTAGATTTGGAGTCCCTAGATATTTGATGACTGATGGTGGTTCACACTTTATTCATGGTGCTTTCCGTAAATTGCTCGCTAAATATGATGTTAATCATAGAATTGCATCTCTTATCATCCTTAGTCTAGTGGTCAAGTAGAATTGAGTAATAGAGAAATTAAGTTGATTTTGCAGAAGACTGTTAATAGATCTAGGAAGAATTGGTCTAAGAAACTTGATGATGCATTGTGGGCTTATAGAACTGCTTACAAGAACCCTATGGGTATGTCTCCGTATAAGATGGTTTATGGTAAAGCATGTCACTTACCTATAGAACTAGAACATAAAGCTTATTGGGCAATCAAAGAGCTCAATTATGATTTCAAACTTTCTGGTGAGAAGAGGTTATTTGACATTAGCTCACTTGACGAATGGAGAACCCAAGCCTTTGAGAACGCCAAGTTGTTTAAAGAAAAGGTTAAGAGATGGCATGATAGAAGGATATAAAAGCGTGAATTCAATGTAGGTGATCATGTCTTGCTATACAATTCTCGTTTAAGATTTTTTGCAGGAAAACTTCTCTCTAAATGGGAAGGTCCTTACGTTATCGAGGAGGTATACCGTTCTGGTGCCATCAAGATTAATAACGCCGAAGCACAAACCCGAAGGTGGTGAATGGTCAAAGAATCAAGCGTTATATCTCAGGTACCCCCATAAATGTGGAAACCAATGTTATCAATACCATAACCCTGGAGGAGTACATTAGGGAGACTTACTAGAATGTTTCAGAATCCGAAAAGGAATAGGTATGTGGTACGGTAAGTAAAAAGACTCCAAAACTTTTTCAATGGAAATTTTTATCTGTTTTGGAATATTTGAAAAATTAGGAAAATTTAAAGTAGTCCGAATAGTGCACGAGGAGGCGACAAGCCTGCAGGGCGCGCGCCCCTGGGGCTTGTGGCCACCTTGTGTGCCATCCGGACTCCGTTTTCTTGTGGCATACTCCTTCGGGTCGGTAAAATTCATTATATAATCTCCCGAGGGTTTTGACTCTCGTATCACGACAATACCTCCTGTTTTCTCTTTGAGCTGTTCCTGTAGCAGATTTAGAGCAAGATGTCGTCCCAAGAGTCAGTTGGGGAGAACTGCTTCAGGCAAGCTATGGAAGAAGAGATGCAGGCCGACTTGAAAAGGATAGAGGCCATGGAGGAAGACCAAGAAGTTACCTCTCATCCACAACCTGGAGCCATGCTGGAAGAACTTCAGAGCTCAGCAATTCCGAATTCGGTTATTCCTTCCAATGCTAAATTTCTTACTTTTGAAAATATGAAAAGGAGTGTTGCTTCTTCCCTCGCAACAATGAAAAACCCATGGGTTAAAGGCGCTCTAGCCATTGCTGAAAAACTTTACAAGGAAATAATGGATCTCAGAAAACAAAATAACAAGCTTGAGGAGGAGAATCATATTCTGAAGGGCCTCATCGCCAAGTACATAGCATCACCACCTCCGAAGCAAGACAACTAAACACATGGGTATGGGCACTCCCCTTGGCTTGTGCCAAGCTTGGGGGAGGTGCCCCGGTATCGTATCACCATCACATCTTTTATTTTTACTTTTATTTTTATCTTTATTTTTATTTTTACTTTTTATCATCTTTCCTTAGTTCGTCCTTTTGGTTCTATCTTGATCTAGTAGAATAAAGTTTTTGTGTGATCTAGTTTTGAGTCTTTGCTTTATGATTCCTCCTATGGAAGCAAGCCCGTGAGTTATATAATAAAAATTGCTTTTGAGTTGAGGGCTTTTTCTTGAGAAATATGAAGTAGAAAGAAGTATAGAATAAAAGAAAAGGGTACATATGACAATCTTATGGGGAGTTATGACTTCACATATAAGAAGTATGTCGATCGAAACCTGTTGTGGGTTGACAAACATAGCTGTTCGTCATTAGGGAAATTAAAAGGAAGTAATAAAGAAAGAGAGGTTCACACATAAATATATTATCTTGGACATCTTATATGATTGTGAGCACTCATTAAAATATTATATGTTAAGAAGTTGATGTCGGACAAGGAAGACAACATTGTTGACACCTGATTTTGCCACGGTGCAAAATGCAGTAAAGATGGACTCAAACGAAAAGGTTTTATCTACGAGAAAGTTCATATTGCCGAATGAAACAACCTCGATGTTTAGGCCATCACCATTCGGCATCATTTCAAGGGCCAAATTACACTTGGATTGTCATATAGATGTTCCGAATGCTTTTTGGTTGATTACGCCTCCAAGACAACCTCGAATGAAGGAATGTTCTACATGGATTGTCTTCGCCTCATTGAGCTGATCCATTTTGATATATAAATCATCTCAATCCGAGGTCGTATGCAAAAGTTAGAGCAACCAGAGTGCAGCCCTACCACAAGGGAAAATGTGGCGCGGGGGATCAAACACATGTCTGATGGGTCGCGTGAGTCATTCGGCCCTCAAGACATCCTCGGATGGAAAAACTTACAACATGAAAAAGTTTCGCGTCATTGAGACGATTGATTTTTATATATAATTCTTCTCAATCCGAGGTTGTATGCAACCTGGAAAGGCAAAACAAAATCAGCCTCGAGTTTCACTCGGGACTTCTGAGTGAAAGTTTGCCGGCCGAGTGAAACGTGTGTCGTCCGGTCGAGTGAAAAGTTCTCCATCTGGCCGAGTGAAATTGCCGTCAGAGTGAAAATCGCCGTTCGAGTGAAAAGCACCGGTCGAGTAAATGTACCGGTCGAGTGAATGTACCGGCCGAGTGAAAGTACCGGCCGAGTGCAATTGTCGTCCGACTGAAAATTCCTGTCCGAGTGAACAGTACCGGTCGAGTGAAAGTGCCGGTTGAGTGAAAGTTCAAAATAGCCTCGGATGGAAAAGTGTTCAACATGAAAGTTGTGCGTAACATCGAAACGGTCAACTTTGCTTTTAAGGTCATTATCATCTAAGATAGTATGCACCCTGTAACGACGCTACAACACTCGGACAATCTAGTCTGCTATGTGACCGAGTCCGATTCAAAGTTAAAGATGACCTCATGAAGTATTCAAGATGTCTTTATTTGGGAAAGTGATCAACATACGTATTGTTAGCCTCGTCGAGGCACACAAAATTGATATTTGGACCGTCTCCATCGGAGGTCATATGCAGATTCCACGGCCCACGCAAGAAGCAAGACAAAAGGTTGGGCCAGATTTGGGTTGAATCCGAGTGGGACTAGAACTGGGACTCTAGATCGTTTTTCCGCAGTGCTTAGGCGAAGCCCTGCCGGAATCACTCCACCACCATCGCCGGAGCGCCGTCATGCTGCCGGTGAACTCTTCCTCCTCTCCACCTCCTCTTGCTGGATCAAGACGGTGGAGGTCATCATCAAGCCGCACGTGCGCTGAACGCGGAGGTGCCGTCCGTTCGGTACTAGATTGGAAGGATCGTGATCAAGGCCATGGGACGTTCGTGATTGGATCGCGGGACGGATCGTGACGAGATCGTGGGACGGTTTGTGATTGGTTCGCAGGACAGTTCGTGATTAGATCGCGGGACGCTCGGCGATTTGGATCGCAAAGAAGTTCGACTACACCAATCGCGTTTCTTAACACTTCCCGCTTAGCGATCTACATGGGTACGTAGATCCACTCTCCCTCTTGTAGATGCTCATCACCATGGATTTGTTTGCGTGTGCGTAGAATTTTTTTGTTTCCCATGCAATGTTCCCCTACAGTGGCATCATGAGCTAGGTTGATGGTTCGATGAGATCTCGAGTAGAACACAAAAGGTTTGTGGGCGTTGATGGTTAGATTGCTTCCTTCCTTGGTCGGATTTTGGTTCAGCGGTATTGTGAGATGAAGCGGCCCGGACCAACATTACTCGTACGCTTACGAGAGACCGGTTCCCTCGACACAACTTGTTGCCTAGATGGCTTGCGGGTGGCAGTTTCTCTCACTTTAGTTGGATCGGATTCGACAAAGGCGGTCCTTGAGAAGGTTGAAAAGCAAATTATGTATCACCGTTGTGGTTTATGCGTAGGTGAGAATCGTTCTTGCTAGAAACCCGTAGCAGCCACGTAAAACATGTAACAACAATTAGATGACGTCTAACTTGTTTTTGCAGGGTATGTTGTGATATGATATGGCCAATTACATGATGTGATATATGTGATATATGAGATGATCATGTGATGTATAGAATTTCACGACTTGCATGTCGATGAGTACGGCAACCGGCAGGAGCCATAGGGTTGTCTTTAATTACTGTATGACCTGCATGTCAATCATTAAGCGCTATGTAATGCTTTACTTTATCGCTAAACGGTAGCAATAGTAGTAGAAGCATGCAGGGCGTGACAACCTCGATGGCGACACGTTGATGGAGATCAAGATGATGGAGATCATGGTGTCATGCCGGTGACGATGAAGATCATGCCGGTGCTTTCAAGATGGAGATCTAAAGCACAAGTTCATGGCCATATCATGTCACTTATGATTTGCATATGATGTTAATCCTTTTTATGCACCTTGTTTTGCTTAGGATGACGGTAGCATTATAAGGTGATCCCTCACTCGATTTCAAGATAAATTGTGTTCTCCTCGAGTGTGCACCATTGCGAAAGTTCATCGTGTTGAGACACCACGTGATGATCGGGTGTGATAGACTCTACATTCACATACAATAGGTGCAAGCCAGTGTTGCACATGCAGAACACTCGGGTTGAACTTGACGAGCCTAGCATGTACAGGCATGGCCTCGGAACACAAGAGACTGAAAGGTCGAACATGAGTCATATAGTAGATATGATGAACATAATGATGTTCACCATTGAAGCCACCTCAACTCACGTGATGATCGGACTTGAGTTGGTGAATTTGGATCATGTATCACTCGGATGACCAGAGGGATGTCAATTTGAGTGGGAGTTCTTAAGTAATATGATTAATCGAACTCATTATCATGAACATAGTCAGTAGTGTCTTTGCAAAATTATGTTGTAGATTAGTAGCTCACACTGTAGCTCCCTTGAATTTTATATATTCCTAGAGAAATAGAGTTGAAAGATGATGGTAGCAATATTGCGGACTGGCTCAGTGATCTGAGGATTGTCCTCATTGCTGCACAGAAGGCTTATGTCCTTAATGCACCGCTCGGTGCACCAACCCCTCTAGCGTTGTTTGTAGATGTTGTGAACATCTGACAGGCACGTTTTGATAACTACTTGATAGTTTAGTGCGTCATGCATTACGGCATAGAATTGAGGCTCCGAAACGTTTTGAATGTCATGGAACATATGAGATGTTCTAAGAGCTGAAATTGGGGTCTCAGGCTCATGCCCGTGTTGCGAGATATGAGATCTCCAAAAAGATTATTTGCCTGTAAGATGAAAGAGAATAGCTCAATCGTTGAGCATGTGCTCAGATTGTTTGGGTGCTACAATCGCTTGAATCGAGTGGTAGTTGATCTTCCACATAAGATAGTGATTGATATAGTTCTTCAAGTCACTGTCACTAAAGCTACTAGAACTTGGTGATGAACTATAAAACGCCAGGGATAGAAATAATGATCCCTGAGCTATTCGTGATGTTTGACACCATGAAGGTAGAAATCGAGAAGGAGCGTCAAAGTGTTGATGGTTAGTTAAAACCACTAGTTTCGAGAAGTGCAAGAGCAAGGAGGGAAACTTCATGGATAGCAAGTCAGTTGCTGCTCCAGTGAAGCAACCCAAAGTTGAACTCAAACCCGAGACTAAGTGCTTCGATTATGAGAAGAGCGGTCGCTGAAGCGGAGCAACCCTAGATACTTGGTAGATAAGAAGGCTGGCAAACGTCAACAGAAGTATATTTGATATACGTGTTATTGATGTGTACCTTGCTAGTACTCCTAGTAGCACCTGGGTATTGGATACCGGTTCGGTTGCTAAATGTTAGTAACTCGAAATAAAATCTACGAAATAAAGGGAGAACTAGCTAAGTGTGAGGTGATGATGTGGGTTGGAAATGTTTCCAAGGTTGATGTGATCAACATCGCACGCTCTCTCTACCTTCGAGATTAGTGATGAACCTAAAATAAATGTTATTTGGTGTTTTTTTCGTTGAGCATGAGATTACATCATGTTCATTGCAACACGGTTATTCATTTAAGTTAGAGAATAATGGTTATTCTATTTACATGAATAATACCTTCAATGGTCATGCACCCAGTAAGAATGGTTTGTTGAAACTTGATAGTAGTAATACACATGTTCATAACATTGATGCCAAAAAGATACAAAGTTAATAATAATAGTACCACGTACTTGTGGCACTGTCGCTAAATGTCATATTGGTATAAAACGCATGAAGAAACTCCATGCTGATGGATCTTTGGACTCATTCGATTTCGAATCGGTTGAGACATGCGAACCATGCCTCTTGGTCAAGATGACTAAGGACCCCATTTTCTGTTTTGATGAAGCAGGCAAGTGATTTATTGGAAATGATACATGTTGATGTATGCAATCCAATGAGTCTTGTAGCGTGCGGTGGATATCGTTATTTTCTTACCTTCACTCATGATTTGAGTAGATATAGTGTATATTTACTTAATGAAACACAAGTCTGAATCGTTTGAAAGGTTCAAGCAAATTCAGAGTGAAGTTTAAGATCATCATGACAAGAAGATAAATATGTTTGCGATATGATCGTGGAGGTGAATATCTAAGTTACGAGTTTGGCATACAACTTTAGACAATGCAAAAGTTGTTTCACAACTCACGCCACCTGGAACACCATAGTGTGATGGTGTGTCCGAACATCATAGTCGTGCTCTATTGGATATGGTGCGTGCTATGATGTCTATTATCGTTTTGTTACTATAATTTTGGGGTTATGCATTAGAGACAACAACATTCACTTTAAATAGGGCACCATCTAAATCCGTTGAGATGACACCGTGTGAACTATGGTTTGATAGAAACCTAAGCTGTCATTTCTTAATGTTTGGGGCTGCGACGCTTGTGTGGAAAATGTTTTCGCCTAATGAGCTCGAACCCAAAGGGGACAAATGCATCTTCATAGAGTACCCTAAGAACAGTTGGGTGAACCTTCTATCTTAGATCCAAGCATAAAATGTTTGTTGCTAAAACTGGGTCCTTTCTCGAGAAAGGGTTTCTCTTGAAAGAATTGAGTGGGAGGAGGATAGAACTTGATGAGGTTATTTGAACCTCTGCTTCAACCAGAAAGTAGCGCAGCAAAGAAAGATGTTTCTGTGAAGCCTACGTCAGTTGAAGAGGAAGTTAATGATGATGATCATGAAGCTTCGGATCAAGTTACTATCGACCTACAAGGAAAATAGAACTTGATGAGGTTATTTGAACCTCTGCTTCAACCAGAAAGTAGCGCAGTGCAGAAAGATGTTTCTGTGAAGCCTACGTCAGTTGAAGAGGAAGTTAATGATGATGATCATGAAGCTTCGGATCAAGTTACTATCGACCTACAAGGAAAATAGAACTTGATGAGGTTATTGAACCTTTACTTCAACCAGAAAGTGGCGCAGCACAGAAAGATGTTTCTGTGAAGCCTACGTTAGTTGAAGAGGAAGTTAATGATGATGATCACGAAGCTTCGGATCAAGTTACTATCAAACTTCGTAGGTCGATAAGGACGTGTACTGCTACTGAGCGGTACGACAACCCTGTCTTAAAGGTCATGTTGTTGGACAACGATGAGCCTATGAACTATGGAGAAGCGATGATGGGCCCGGAAACCAACAAATGGTTAGAGGCCATGAAATCCGAGAAAGGATCCATATATGAAAACCAAGTATAGACTTTGGTGGACTTGCTCGTTGGACGGCTGGTCGTTAAAGTACAAATGGATCTTTAATATGAAGATAGACGCTGATGGTAAATGTTACCATTTGTAAATCTCGACTTGTTGCAAAGTAGTTTACGACAAGTTCAAAGAGTTGACTGCGATGAGACTTTCTCACTCGTAGCGATGCTAAAGTCTGTTGGAATTATGTTAGCAGTTGCGGCATTTTTCAATTATGAAATCTGGCAGATGGATGCCAAAACATCGTTTCCTTCCTTAAGGAAAGGTTGTATGAGATACAACCAGAAGGTTTTGTCAGTCCTAAGGATGCTAAAAGATGTGCGAGCTTCAGTGATTCTTCTATGAACTAAAGCAAGCATCTCGTAGTTGGAATATACACTTTGATGAGGTGATCAAAGTTTTTGAGTCTATACAAAGTTTACGAGAAACTTGTATTTGCAATAAAGTGAGTGGGAGCACTATAAGAGTTTCTGATAAGTATATGTGGATGACATATTGATCGGAAACAATGTAGAATTTCTAGAAAGCATAAACGGTTGTTTGGAAAGTGATTTTCAAAGGAAGACCTGGATAAAGCTACCTAATTGTTGAGCATAGAGATCTATAGAGATAGATCAATATGCTTGATGAGACTTTCAATGAGTACATACCTTGACAAGATTTTGAAAGAGTTCAAAATGGATCAGTCAGAGAAAGAGTTCTCGCCTGATTTGTAAGGTATGAAGTTGAGTGAGACTCAAAGCTCGACAACGGCAGAAGAAAGACAAAGGACGAATGTCGTCCCCTATGCCTTAGCCATAGGCTCTAAATTATGCCATGCTGTGTACCGCACCTGTGTGTGCCTTGCCATGAGTCTGTCAAGGGGTACAAGAAGTGGTCCAGGAGTAGGATCACTGGACAGCGGTCAAAATTATCCTTAGTAACCAGAGGACTAAGGAGATATTTCTCGATTATGGAGGTGATAAAGAGTTCGTCGTAAAGAGTTACGTCGATGCAAGCTTTAACACCAATCCAGATGACTCATAATAGCAATTTGGATACATATAGTGGAGTGGCCATTTGGAATAGTACCAAGTAGAGTGTGGTAGCAGTGTTTACAGTTTGACATAGGGATTTGTAAAGTACACACGGATCTGAATTTTGCAGACCTGTTGACTATAAGACCTCTCTCACATGCAAAGCATGATCGAGCCCCAGAACTAATTGGGTGTTAGGTTCATACCAATGCGAATCACATAGTGATGTGAACTAGATTATTGACTCTAGTGCAAGTGGGAGACTGTTGGAAATATGCCCTAGAGGCAATAATAAATTAGTTATTATCATATTTCCTTGTTCATGATAATCATTTATTATCCATGCTATAATTGTATTGATCGGAGACTTAGATACATGTGTGGATACATAGACAAAACCAGGTCCCTAGTATGCCTCTAATAGACTAGCTCGTAGATCAAAAGATGGTTAAGATTTCCTAGCCATGGACATGAGATGTGATTTTATAACGGGATCACATCATTAGGAGAATGATGTGATGGACAAGACCCAAACTACAAACGTAGCATATGATCGTGTCAGTTAGTTGCTACTGTTTTCTGCATGTCAAGTATATGTTCCTATGACCATGAGATCATGCAACTCACAGATATCGGAGGAGTATCTTGTGTGTATCAAACATCGCAACGTAACTGGGTGACTATAAAGGTGCTCTACAGGTGTCTCTGAGGGTGTCTATTGAGTTGGCATGGATCGAGACTGGGATTTGTTACTCCGTGTGACGGAGAGGTATCTCAGGGCCCACTCGGTAATACAACATCACAATGAGCCTTGCAAGCAATGTGACTAATTGTTAGTTGCGCCATCTTGTATTATGGAACGAGTAAAGAAACTTGCCGGTAACGAGATTGAACTAGGTATGGAGATACCGACGATCGAATCTCGGGCAAGTAACATACCGAAGAACAAAGGGAACATCATACGGGATTAACTGAATCCTTGACATGGAGGTTCGACCGATAAAGATCTTCGTAGAATATGTAGGAACAAATGTGGACATCCAGGTCCCGCCATTGGTTATTGACCATAGAGGTGTCTCGGTCATGTCTACATAGTTCTCGAACCCGCAGGGTCTGCACACTTAAGGTTTTGTGACGTTTCGGTAGTATAGAGTTATGTATGGTGGTGACGGAAGTTTGGTAGGAGTCTATGATGAGATCCTGGACATCACGAGGAGCTCCGGAATGGTCCGGAGGTAAAGATTCATACATAGGAAGTCCCAGTTTGGTCGCCAGAAAAGTTTCGGGCTCATCAGTAGTGTATCGGGAGTGCCGGGAGTGTACCGGGAGACCTCCGGGAGGGGTATTTCGACCCTAGAGAGTCCATGGGCTGTGGGAGAATAATAACCAGACCTTAGTGGGCTGGTGGAACAGCCAAAAAAGGCCCATGGCACCAGGAGGAAAAAGGCCTAGAGAAAAAAGGTGAAAAAAGGCAAAAAGGGTGAATCCTACTCCTACTAGGATTGGAGGAGGAGTAGGACTCCTCCACCTTGGCCGGCCAACTCCTAGAGGGCCTTGCCCTTGCGCCAAGGCTGCCTCTCCTCTCCTCTTGTATATGTTGGTGGAATAGAGGGTTTTTGCACAGAATTTACGGCCACGTGCTACCCGTTCCACCGGTGCTCCTCTAGATCGTTTTTTCGCAGTGCTTAGGCGAAGCCCTGCCGGAATCACTCCACCACCATCGCCGGAGCACCGTCACACTGCCAGTGAACTCTTCCTCCTCTCCGCCTCCTCTTGCCGGATCAAGATGGTGGAGGTCATCATCAAGCCGCACATGTGCTGAACGCGGAGGTGCCGTCCATTCGGTACTAGATCGGAAGGATCGTGATCAAGGCCGTGGGACGTTCGTGATTGGATCGCGGGACGGATCATGACGAGATCGTGGTATGGTTCGTGATTGGTTCGTGGGACGGTTCGTGATTAGATCGCGGGACGCTCGGCGATTTGGATTGTGAAGAAGTTCGACTACACCAACCGCGTTTCTTAACGCTTCCCGTTAGCGATCTACAAGGGTACGTAGATCCACTCTCCCTCTCGTAGATGCTCATCACCATGGATAGGTTTGCGTGTGTGTAGGAATTTTTTTTCCCATGCAACGTTCCCCTTCAATTTTCTTATAAGGAAAGCCTAGATGAATCCTTTGCTTGTATGGGAAGTCCAACCGCCTATTATATATGTTGGGGGTGACGGCCGATTGAAAAACACAACAATCGAACCAATCTATCAAGTACACTTTCATGTTCATCTACTTTTATCTCCTACCCTCGTATCTTCTTCCTCGTTATTTGTTCATTCTTCTCTTGGAGGGCAGCGATCCATGAGGCCCTAGGGGCGATCAGGTCGACCTAGGGCAACCCATAGCTGCCGCGTGCCCTGATGGGGTCCCTCCCGGGTGTGCGGGGTTTCGGGTCTGCAAAAGTGTTCGCCGGCTGTCTTGCGATCGCGCTGTCGGTCGGTCCTCCTTCGACGTGAGCTGCGGTGCATCACCCCCAGCGTTGAGGGTACAGAGTGACGTGTTCGTGTGTCAACACACTTTTTAGCGACTCCGCTGGGGACGAAGCTTTGAATGGTCTCCAGCCCGTTCTTGCTACGAGGAGAGCGTCATCAAGCGGCTACAATCTACACAGTAATCCTTTGATGGGCATACCATGTCGGCTAGCCCTAACAAGCAAAGGCCGACTAAGTATCCTGGTGGAGAAGCTTGGGAATTACATAATTGTGACATGCAACCTATAGATCCGAACTTTCATGCATCGGCAACTCCCTTCAATATGCCGGTGAACAACATGATGAGTTCGAGTGATCAGAATAAGACACCTCATGCACAGGAGAGTGTTTCACAGTTTTGTCCATCGGCGGCCGGCTCGTAATATGCGGGTTCATCCCCAAACATGCCGATGGATGGGGCAATCGGCCATGCTTCCATTAGCTATTTGGTCGGTTATCCTCACTCATCATATACCACACCTCGTGAGGTTAATTGCTGAGCAGCATATGCAAATAAAAATATTCATGACTCGGCTCACCTTTATGGTTATTGCCGAGTGAGTGGAGATTGTATAGGAGCATCTGTGTCTAATATTGCAAAAGATGAGATGGCTCTGGCTGCTTTAAAAAGTTTAGCCCAGAATAAGCAGATTACTGCTCTTTGCCTTGAGCAACATGATAAGGGTTTGGTACCTGATTAGGAGGCAATAAGAGCTAAGGTTTTGAAAGAAGACAATGTGTTGCCAATTGACCAAATTGGCGAGAGGAAATATGGTTCAACAACAGTGCATACGTCTTCACCTATCATTGTAGCGTGTCATACACCCCCTATACAATTGCAAAATTTTGGCAACATCAGTTCATCGCCGAAAGATCCTATAAGCATTGGGGGGAAAGCCGATCCAAGTAGGGATGAATTTAAATAAAAATATGTGGCCTGAATGGACAAGGTCAATCCAAAGCTCACAGGGAATTGCGTCAACAATTTTACCACACCGACTCTTGAGGAGTTACCAGCAGAATATCGATGGGCTTATGAAGCACTCAAGAAGAAGCATGAGGAGGAAGATTTGCAACAATACGTCAAGTCCCTTCCTTTATGCAGCAACCATGTTGGTCCCTCTACGATGTTGAGGCAAGATAAAACAGAAGCTTTGCAAGCCAAACAACAAAAAAGGATTCACTCGGTTAATACGGTTGATTCGATAGAAACCGAGTCAAATATGACTAAGTCGTCTACAGCCGAGTCAAATGGTTCCTTTAAAGCCAAGACAATGATGGATTTAGTTGAAACCGGATTGAGCACCGAGACTGCCAAGGTCGAGTGCATAGAGTCAATATCGAGTGCATTGAGCCAACCGAGTGTATTGAGCCAGTTAAGGCTGAGTGCATCAAGTCAGCCGAGTGCATTGAGTCATCCTAGTGCATCACCGGCTAATTTCGAGTGCATCAGCCCAATCATTGCCAGGTGTACCAAAATAAAAGATGTAAGCTTCACCGAGCAAAGGAACGACAAACAAAGCAAATTGGTCGTGCTCGATTTTTCTGGGTGTGAGGGAGCTTACATGCTGCCCTATGAGTTTCATGCTAAAGAAATTGGTGAGCATCAAGAAAAAAGTAATATGTACGAATACAGTTCAATTAACGATGAACATCAATAACAAGAACATGTTGCTAAGCAAAGTTCACCTGACCAAGAGCGTCTAAGTGGAATCCATTTGGATAGTCCGAGTGAAATCTACATGGGAAATCCAAGTGATGATGCATGAGATCCAGAAGAAGAGGAAATGGCAATGGATAATTATTTAGAAGTGGAGCAAGATATTGTTCCAGTTATGCAACCATCTTCTCCTCCCAACGTCTTCACAAAGGTACGCCTAGATGACAGTTTACTTAATTTTCGATTCGGTCAAAATCATATTGTTGATCCACCCGTTAGCAAGATTCTAATTAATTTTGAAAGACCAATCGAGATGAGTAATCTGTTTGTTTGGAATAATCTTGTCACTATTTGTGTTGATCAACACATGGCACCATTCACAGAAGCTAATAGTGACAACTTCTCACAACCAAAGTTGTTCACGTCGTGTCAGCTAAACTTTATATTCATATGGACAACTTTGTTTGTTTTATGCCTAGCTAACATTTGGTCTCAGATGAGACGCATATTCTGTAATTATTTTGGTTGCAGAAGCATAAAGCCAGGTCCAAAGTCCTCTGAGATAGCCGATTCAAGAGCATCGGGAAAGGAGGACGAAAATCAATGCATAGCCGAGTCGGATGACGTTAAGTCGTCACCACTCGGTTGTTTTGTTTCAGAGCCGGCATCACAATATTAGTTAATGGATGAGAAGTCTACCTTCAATCCGGGCATATGTGATCACATCGTCGGTGCATCACCGACTAATCCTATTATTATAATTGATCACGATGCCGAGCTATCAAAACAAGAACAAGTACAATGTTCGTTTGAACAGAATGTCAAAGACAACAATGTGATTCATCAGGCCACACAATCGCCCAACAAAGGACGATTGGAGCTCGTTGAGGCACAAGCATATGACCAGTCGACTCAAATTGGTTTTGATGGTGACCAAGTGTTGACTCAACAACCTCAAGCTAGCTCATCCAAAGACGGACAGGTATACGCTAATGATGATGGGATCAAATCTTCAAGTGAGGTAATTATTCCAAAATGCATCAGCAATAATATTGAAGACATGAATTCCATGAAAGTTACAACTGACACATCTAGCACTGGGGGGCAACAAGAAAATTCAAAGACCGATGCATTCAAAACCAAGGAAAGCAAAGGCTGTGGTAAGCACAAAGATAAAAAGCCAAAAGTCACTTTCGCGCAGTTATTGGAAAGATATCAAAAGATAAGTGAGGCGAAGAGTGCTTATCGGCCGAGTGAAACAAAGTCATCGAAGTCACCCCCAAGGAATAAATTTGAATACTGGGATTGGCGAAGGAAGAAGTTGACTCCATATCCTCCTTTTGGGCCACCAATACCAATGTCATACGTACCTCCTCATGCCGACTATTATTCATATCAATCATGGGACAAGTATAAATCGAGGGATCACCGTCCATCATATTCTAAACCACCTCACCAAAATTATGCAGCTCCGAGAGGATCATTGTTTGTTCAACAACCACATGTTAAAGACCGACTCAACCAAAAAGAATCGGTCCGGAGCTGGGCGAAAAAGATGGACGTGGTCAAGAAAATTTACCGAGTAAAAAAGGATGGCCGCAAGTGTGCTCTTTCAGATCCGACTCCGGACGACAAAAAGCCAGCTGAGTCTACGTTGGCTACTAAAGGAAAGGAGATGAAGCATGTAACTTTCAAGGATCCAATTGCCGAATTTCAACAGGCCAAGTTGGAGGTTCCCAAAGCCAAGAAAAACTTGCCAGTGCATAACAAAAATCACAGCTTAGATGCCCTCTTGGCTTATCATATTCGCAAGAGAAGAAGCTGAAGTGGCTTAGGGCCTATGAGCTGGAGAAGAGGAACATAGCGTGGGTCCCTAAAGGAAGCAGTCAAGGCAAGAATGATGTGACAGCTCTCATTGCAGGAGTAAGGGAGGACAAGCGTGAAGCCGGTAGGCATAAACAACGATTTTCATGTTACAATATGAGACTCCAAACAATGCATCATCCATGTTCTTCAACCACCCCATCAGATTTTATGCCCAACAATTTATCGCCAACTGAAATGTCTAATTTATTTTGGTTATTCATAGTTTGGTGGGCAGGTTCCCCAGATCCTTTGAGATGAGGACGCATGGCCGATATTTTTTTATCGTCCTGAGATTTCGTCATGTTGGTACAACAAGCATTAGGCTACTATCTCAGCTGAATCTGAGTGGATCATCATTTAGGTAATATTACCAAGGTTCGAACCGAGTGAAATACAGTCGGTATGTCCGATTGAAAATCTTTGTGATGACCGGACTGGTCCTAAAGCATCAAGTTGCGATTTGGGTGATTTTAAATCCATGTGGATTGCCACTCGGATAATATCGATAAAACTGAAGATGGACCTATCAGAACTATTCAAATAACTTCAGATGGAGTTGATCCAACAAGAAACATGTTTTTTCACATTAGAACAGTCTGATGCTTGGTGTAGCCAATTCACATATGGCCGACTTATTTATTCACTCGACTCATGAGGAAAATATGGCTAACTCATCTTTGAATCGGCCAGGAAAACTACATGTGACTGACTCCTTAGTCGATTCAGCCAGTAATGAAGGATCTAGTGCTATTCAAGAAGCTAACTGGAAGAAATCCGAGTGTCGGTCATTTGCAAGATCCGAGTGAAGGAAGATTGTTCAGCACATGGCTTAATTTACAGTTTGATCTTTCATGATTTTGTGTTGCCGAATAGTTGATGGTATTCCTTTGAGGTGCATGGTCATAATCGTTCGACAGCCAGAATGGTGTATCGTCGAACGGTTCTAATATCCCCAAGGAGTGCCTGAGCATATGGCCGATAATAATTGTCGTCCTTAGCATGCACAGCCGATGGAGTGTTGACATCACCCTTAGAGCAATTGTGGTGCAAATTATTTTTCGGCATGCTTTGCCGAAAAATAGGGGGGCATGTGTTGACACCTGATTTTGGCATGGTGCAAAATGCAGTAAAGGTGGACTCAAACGAAAAGGTTTTATCTACGAGAAAGTTCATATTGCCGAATGAAACAACATGTTTAGGCCATCACCATTCGGCATCATTTCAAGGGACAAATTACACTTGGATTGTCATATAGATGTTCTGAATGCTTTTTGGTCAATTACGCCTCCAAGACAACCTCGAATGAAGGAATGTTCTACAAGGATTGTCTTCGCCTCGTTGAGCTGATCCATTTTTATATATAAATCATCTCAATCCGAGGTCATATGCAAAAGTTAGAGCAACCAGAGTGCAGCCCTACCACAAGGGAAAATGTGGCGCGGGAGATCAGACACGTGTCTGACGGGTCGCGCGAGTTATTCGGCCCTCCAGACGTCCTCGGATGGAAAAAACTTAGAACATGAAAATGTTTCACATCGTCGAGCCGATAGATTTTGAATATAATTCTTCTCAATCTGAGGTAGTATGCGACCTGGAGAGGCAAAACAAAATCAGCCTAGAGTTTCACTCGAGACTTCCGAGTGAAAGTTTGCCAGCCGAGTGAAACGTGTGCCGTCCGGTCGAGTGAAAAGTTTTCCATCCGGCCGAGTGAAATTGCCATCCGAGTGAAAATCGCCATACGAGTGAAAAGCACCGGTTGAGTAAAGTACCTGCCGAGTGAAAGTACCAGCCAAGTGAAAGTACCGGTCGAGTGCAATTGCCGTCCGAGTGAAAATTGCTGTCCGAGTGAACAGTACCGGTCAAGTGAAAGTGTCGGTCGAGTGAAAGTTCAAAATGGCCTCAGATGGAAAAGTGTTCAACATGAAAGTTGTTTGTAACATCGAAACAGTCAACCTTGCTTTTAAGGTCATTATCATCTAAGATAGTATGTGACCTGCAAAGACGCTACAACACTCGGACAGTCAAGTCTGCTATGTGACCAAGTCTGATTCAAAGTTAAAGATGACCTCGTGAATTATTCAAGATGGATTTATTTGGGAAAGTGATCAACATACGAATTGTTGGCCTCGTTAACTCACACAAAATTGATGTTTGGACCGTCTCCATCGGAGGTCATATGTATATTCCACGGCCCATGCAAGAAGCAAGACAGAAGATTGGGCCAGATTTGGGCTGCATCCGAGTGGGACTAGAAATGGGACTCTAGGACGTGAATTGATGTAATTTTCTTGTAAGTAAAGCCTAGATGAATCCTTTGCTTGTACGAGAAGTCCAGCCGCCTCTTATATATGTTGGGGGTGATGGCCGATTGAAAAACACAACAATCGAACCAATCTATCAATTACACTTTCGTGTTCATCTCCTTTTGTCTCCTACCCTCGTATCTTGTTCCTCGTTCTTTGTTCATTCTTCTCTTGGAGGGCAGCGATCCATGAGGCCCTAGGGGCGATC
The DNA here is from genome assembly GCA_022496015.1 of Hordeum marinum. Classification (NCBI taxonomy): domain Eukaryota; kingdom Viridiplantae; phylum Streptophyta; class Magnoliopsida; order Poales; family Poaceae; genus Hordeum; species Hordeum marinum. The sequence goes on from CM039676.1 coordinate 474,317,500, forward strand.
AGGTCGACCTAGGGCAACCCATAGCTGCCGCGTGCCCTGACGGGGTCCCTCCCGGGTGTGCGGGGTTTCGGGTCTGCAAAAGTGTTCGCCAGCTGTCTTGCGATCGCGCTGTCGGTCGGTCCTCCTTCGACGTGAGCTGCGGTGCATCACCCCCGACGTTGAGGGTACAGAGTGACGTGTTCGTGTGTCAACACACTTTTTGGCGACTCCGCTGGGGACGAAGCTTTGAACGGTCTCCAGCCCGTTCTTGCTACGAGGAGAGCGTCATCAAGCGGCTGCAATCTATACGGTAACATGTATCATAAATCTGCTTATGTAGAGGCAAATAGCCATTATATTGCTGTCACTAGATCCTTTGATGGGCATACCATGTCGGCTAGCCCTAACAAGCAAAGGCCGACTAGGTATCATGTTGGAGAAGCTTGGGAATTACATAATTGTGACATGCAACCTATAGATCCGAACTTTCGTGCATCGACAACTCCCTTCAATATGCCGGTGAACAACACGATGAGTTCGAGTGATCAGTATTAGACACCTCATGCATATGAGAGTGTTTCACAGTTTTGTCCATCGGCGACCGGCTCGCAATATGCGCGTTCATCCCCAAACATGCTGATGGATGGGGGAATCAGCCATGCTTCCATTAGCTATTTGGCTGGTTATCCTCACTCATCATATACCACACCTCGTGAGGTTAATTGTTCAGCAGCATATGCAAATAAAAATATTCATGACTCGGCTCACCTTCATGGTTATTGCCGAGTGAGTGTAAATTGTATAGGAGCATATGTGTCTAATATTGCAAAAGATGAGGTGGCTCTGGCTGCTTTAAAAAGTTTAGCCCAGAATAAGCAGATTACTACTCTTTGCCTTGATCAACATGATAAGGGTTTGGTACCTGATTATGAGGCAATAAGAGCTGAGGTTTTGCAAGAAGACAATGTGTTGCCAATTGACCAAATTGGTGAGAGGAAATGTGGTTCAACAATAGTGCATACTACTTGTGCACTAAGTAGAGATACTACTTGTGCATCAAAACACCCTTAACCCAGTTTTGCCATGAGAGTCCACCATACCTACCTAAGGATAGAATAACATCCTTCAAGTAAGTTGTCATCGATGCAAGCAATAAAAATTGCTCTCTAAAGTATGTGTGATCTATTAATGTGAGGAAAATATACTTTATACGAACTTGTGATAGGGAAGAAATAAAAGTGACGGACTGCATAATAAAGTTCTCTATCACAAGGGTCAATATAAAGTGACGTTCTATTGCATTAAGAGATTGTGCATCCAACTATAAAAGCACATGACAACCTCTGTTTCCCTCTGCGAAGGGCCTATCTATCACTTTTATTTTCTAGTTTTTACCTTTATGCAAGAGTCGTGGTGATTTCCATCACCTTCTCTATTTTCGCCTTTATTTTCTTGCAAGTTTCACATGTTTGGGAATGATCTAGGCACATATATCCACTCACAAGTGGACGAGCATGAGTCATTACTGTTGACATTGCCCTTGAGGTAAATAGTTGGGAGGCAACACTATAAGCCCCTGTCTTTCTCTGTGGCCGATCGAAACTTTGAAATCATACACTACAGGAATCAGGCAGTTTGCCGTCAGCCATCCCGGACGGCAAAGGCATGCATCCCAGATGGCAAAGGCTTTGTCGTCCACCAACAGACGGCCAACCGTCCGGCTGAATAAGCCACAGTAAAGGGCGCTTTGCCCTCTGCTGGCAAACGGCAAAGACCTTTGAATCTTTGTCGTCCGCCAGCGGATGGCAAAGGGCCTGGACAGCACATCTGGCAACTTAGCTCCATTAAGGGCTTAACAGGGTGCTTTGCTGTCCACTAGCAGACGGCAAAGACCTTATTGCTTTGCCGTCTGCTAGCAGATGGCAAAGAACCCACCTAGGCCAGCCCCAGGTTGCACAGGTAGCCGCCACGTGGCAGCTTTGCCGTCTGCTAGCTGACGGCAAAGACCTTTGTCGTCTGCCAGCAGACGGCAAAGTGGCTATATAGCCCTGTTTTTTATGTTTTTTCTTAAAATCATTCAATTTGACAGAATATCACATATATATTCAACATATCAACAATACAAGTTTTCAACAAGCATAACAACAATAACTCCTCCTCATCATCATCATAACTCCTCCTCCTCCTCATCATCATCAACTCTAACACATTCTAGCACATAATAACACATTATACCTAGGACCTACGTACTCCTATCTCGTAGGACCTACTCTACCCTCTCTTAGGTACAATAGCATAAAACAAGATAGGCCCTGACTCTCCATTAGGGAGAACGGAGATCATCCTGTCTCCCATTCTTGGACTACGCACAATGTTGCTTCCAAGTAGCTACTACGATTGAGCATACATTTTTTCGAATCTTTGATTGTCATGAGTCCATCGGTTTTAGAAATCCGATATGGATAGGAGTGATGCGTAGGCTAACCTGGCCGTGGTGGCCCTAAGCTCGTAACAACAACGCGATATGAACTCGAATATAATATCACTAATACATCATCTCGAATAATCCAGTTAATGCATCATCAAATATTAACTAATAAATCTTGAATATTATCATATAAGATGACTAATACAGATCGAATATCCTAGAATCCAAAGTGGAGGACGGTGAACTCGGTTCACTAGCGGTCTCTGAGTCGCCGGCGGTGGACACCCAAAGATAAGGAACCATCACGGGATCATAACTCACGTGAGATACCTGAAGGATCTGCCAGGTATTGTCGAACCGGGCGTCCAACGCTGCCATGTAGCGACGGACGTGCTCGTCCTCCTCCCTGACACGGCGATGTACCACCTCCACAGGTGCCCGCTCCCTCCGCACCAAAAGTGGCCCGCGTGACCGCCACCACAGAAGGTCCGAGTCGACAACGAGACCTAGATTCCTCACCAACCTCCGAGCCCTGGAAGGTAGCACCTCCCAGTGTCAGCCCGGCGGAGCCTAGGCCCGGACATGGCGCCTATCAGGCAGGCTCTCGTGGACTACTCGACGACGAGGATGCGGGCCGGGCATCGTCGACAAATTCCTACGAGAAAAATGTGATGTTCTCTATAAACAACTGCACATTCAAATCCACCTGATTAACATAAATATGATGTTCTCTATAACAAAATCGAAAAATATATGACCTAACTCATAATTCACAAATATATGACCCGTGACGTGTCGGGGTCGGGGTGTCGGGGGTGTCGTGTCGGGGTCGGAGTGTCTGGGGTGTCGTGTCGGGGGGTGTCGGGGGTGTCGTGGTCGGGGTGTCGGGGGTGTCGTGTCCAGGTAGGGGTGCTGTGTTGTGGTCGGGGGTGCCGTGTCAGAGTGTCGGGGTGTCGTGTAGGGGTCGGGGTGTCGTGTCGGGGTTGGGGTGTCGGGGGTGTCGTGTCGGGGTCGGGTGTCGGGGTCGGGGGTTGGGGGCTCCTCTCTTCTTCTTCTTTCCTCTTCCTAAACGTAAACCTAAAACTAAAACTAAAACTAAAACTAAAACTAAAACTAGAACTAAAACTAAACTAAACTAAACATAAACCTAAAACTAAAACTAAAACTAAAACTAAAACTAAAACTAAACTAAACTAAACGTAAAACTAAAACTAAAACTAAAACTAAAACTAAAACTAAAACTAAAACTAAACTAAACTAAACGTAAACCTAAAACTAAAACTAAAACTAAATCTAAACTAAGCATAAACCTAAAATTAAAAAAAGGAGGAGGAGGAGCTCACCGCAGGGGCTCGGGAGCACGACGGCGGGGCGGCGGGTCGGGGCAGCGGGGTGCAGGGTCGGCGGGGGCGCGATGGGGGCCGGCGGCGGGGGCGCAACAGGGGCCGGTGATGGGCGCTTCTCTTAGCCGACAGCGAGGGTGGCGGCGAGGTGGAGGGAGGATCTGGCGGGGACGGGCGGCGAGAGGGTTGGGAGGGGACAGGGAGAAGGCGGGACGGGCTGGGAGGCGTCCGGCTGGCGGTGAGCACGGGCGGCGGGGGTGGGGGCGGTGGGGGCGCGACGGGGGCCGACGGTGGGCGCGGGCGGTGAGGGTGGGGGAGGTGGGGGCGCGGGCGGCGGCCAACGGCGGGGGCGCGACGGGGCCGGCGGCGGGGGCGCGATGGCGACCGAGAGCAAGGGGGCGGGGCGGCGGCCGGCGCGGGGGCGCGGTGGGGGTTGTGGGCTAGGGAGATGGGTCGGGGGAAAGAGATGAGAGGCGTGGGGGTGCGCCGTTAGCGGGTTAGGTATCCATCTCTTTGTCGTCCGCTAGCGGACGGCAAAGAGGTGGGATGGTGGGCCATTACAGTAGTGCCGTCAACTGGACCCCACCCACCTCTTTGCCGTCCGCTAGCAGACGACAAAGAGCTGGCTGATGGCAAAGCCCCTCTTTGTTGTTTGCTAGTTCTTTGCCATCTTCTTTGTGCTAGCTGACGGCAAACACGGTCTTTGCCGTCTGCTAGCGGACGGCAAAGAGCTGGCGGACGGAAAATCTTCTGATTCCAGTAGTGATAGGTACCTCGTGAGTGTTAGCAATTGTGAAAGACTAAAAGATGATTGAGTATCTGGGTTTTCTATACAAGCTCTTATGTTGACTCTTTCCTACGTTATGATAAATTGGAATTGTTTCAATGACACAGATCATAGTTTGTGAGTTCTCAATAGAGTTCTTGATTCATACTTTGCCATTGTGGATGAATTATTACTTTAGCATAAGAAGTTATATGTCAATATATGTTGCTGTTCTAAATATGATCATGATGCCTTCATGTCCGCATTTATTTTATCGACACCTCTATCTCTAAACATGTGGGCATATTTATCGATTTCGGCTTTCGCTTGAGGACAAGCGAGGTCTAAGCTTGGGGGAGTTGATACGTCCTTTTTGCATCATGATTTTATATTGTTATTTATTGCATTATGGGCTGTTTTTACACATTTTGGTACAACACTTATGCATTTTCTCTCTTATTTTACAAGGTTTACATGAAGAGGGAGAATACCGGCAGCTGGAGTTCTGGACTGGAAAAGGAGCAAATCTGAGATACCTGTTCTACGCAACTCCAAAAGTCCTGAAAATCTATGGAGAATTATTTTGGAATATATTAAAAATATTGGACGAAAGAAATACATCAGGGGACCCACCAGGCAGCCACAAGCCTGCTGGGCGCACCCTACCCCCCTGGGCGCGCCCCTGGGGCTTGTGGCCTACCTGGCAGCCCTCCGATGCCCATATTCTACTATATGAGGGTTTCGTCCTGGAAAAATCATAACAGAGCTTTTGGGACGAATCGCCGCTGTCTCGAGGCGGAACTCGGGCAGAACTAATCTAGAGCTTCAGCAGGGCGATCCTACCGGGAAAACTTCCCTCCGGGAGGGGGAAATCAAAGCCATCGTCATCACCAACGATCCTCTCACTGAGAGGGGGTCAATATCCACCAACATTTTCATCAGCACCATCACCTCTCCAAACCCAAGTTCATCTCTTGTATCTGATCTTTGTCTCAAAACCCCAGATTGGTACCTGTGGGTTGCTAGTAGTGTTGATTACTCCTTGTAGTTGATGCTAGTTGGTTTACTTGGTGGAAGATCATATGTTAAGATCCTTGATCATCATTAATACTCCTCTGATTATGAACATGAATATGCTTTCTGAGTAGTTATGTTTGTTCCTGAGGACATGGGATAAGTCTTGTTATAAGTAATCATGTGAATTTGGTATTCGTTCGATATTTTGATGAGATGTATGTTGTCTCTCCTCTAGTGGTGTTATGTGAACGTCGACTACATAAAACTTAACAATTTTTTGGGCCTAGAGGAAGGCATTGGGAAGTAATAAGTAGATGATGGGTTGCTAGAGTGATAGAAGCTTAAACCCTAGTTTATGTGTTGCTTCGTACGGGGCTGATTTGGATCCACATGTTTCATGCTATGGTTAGATTTATCTTTATTCTTCTTTCGTAGTTGCAGATGCTTGCGGGAGGAGTTAATCATAAGTGGGAGGCTTTTTCAAGTAAGGGCAGCACCCAAGCACTGGTCCACCCACATATCAAATTATCAAAGTAGCGAACGCGAATCATATGAGCATGACGAAAACTAGCTTCACATAAATTCCCATGTGTCCTCGGGAGCGCTTTGCTTTATATAAGAGTTTGTCCAGGCTTGTCCTTTGCTATAAAAAGTATTGGGCCACCTTGCTGCACCTTCGTTACAATTGTTACTTGCTACCCATTACAAATTATCTTATCACAAAACTATTTGTTACCGATAATTTCAGTGCCTGCAGAGAATACCTTACTAAGAACTGCTTGTCATTTCCTTCTGGTCCTCGTTGGGTTTGACACTCTTACTTATCGAAAGGACTACGATAGATCCCCTATACTTGTGGGTCATCAATGCACACCTTGGGCAGATGAAACAGTGGGTAAACAGGATGATAATTTCACCCAATTGAGATGTTGATGTAGTAAACAAAGAGCTTAACAAATCACCTTTAGGGCATGTAACCAAAAGGGCCACATATAATTAACAAGTGTTGTTACAAAAAGGCTAAACGTTGTTGGATCCAAGGACTTAGTGAAAACAGCAAAATGGGAGCATGGAGCGCGGACGCATGTTGGGGCGCTTAGGTGGCTCCCGGCGCGCGACAAGGCGCAGCCACGGGCGAGGCAGGGCTCACGCGGGAGTAGACCTCCTGGTGCAGCCACGGGAGGTTGCGGCAGTGGCAATGGTGTCGGATCGAGGGGGCAAGCACGGAGGATGGAGGAGGTGCTCACCGCGGCACGAATGACGAGATCATGGAGATCAAAGTTGGACTCGAGGGGCGCAAATGAGGCGGGGACGACGACTATGGCGGTAGGAGGAGCCGGAGCAATGGCAAGAGAGATTGAGAGAGAGTGACGAACGATCGACCTGAGGATAAGGGTTGCATAGTTGTAGCGCAGGCTGTATACACCATGTTGCTTCTAGGTGGAGCTCCCCGTGTATCGTCAGTAGCCGCATGGTGTAGGTAGGCCACGCTACTGCTTTCTACTTAGCTGTAGCATGGGTCCTTCCCTGAGGAGGCTCGGTGGGGACCACTTAATAGTAGCGCGATGTATCCTTGCCCCCGCTACGATAACCCCAAAGTATAGAGGATCGTTTGTAGCCTTTTTCGATAGGTAAGACTACCAATCCCAACGTGGAGCTAAAGGTATAATTAACATTCTCTCAAGTTCTATTGACCACTGATACAACTCTACGTGCAACAATGTTCACTATACCTAGTACAAGAAATAAACTACTTTGCCGGAACAAAAATAGAAGTACTTTGTAGGTGTAATAAGATAGTTTTGCAAGATAATAATGAACGCGGAAAAAAAAGTTAGGTGATGTTTTAATAAGAGAACAATTAAGTTAATGTAGCGAGTGTCGAATAGTGGTGGTAGGATTTGCGAGATTTTCCTAGGCAATTGATAACTAGATCAGTAATAATTATTGCAATTTTATATGACGGAGAGGCATGGTCTAACATACTTTCCATACTTGAATCATTTGGACTTATGATTGGAACTCTAGCAAGCATCCGCAACTACTAAATATCATTAAGGTAAAACCCGACCATAGCATTAAGTAACAAGTCCCCTTTACTCCCATGCGCGACAACCCCCTTACTCGGGTATAAGCTTCTGTCACTCTCGCTTCTCATTATGAGCGCAATATGAACATATTGCAACACCCTACAACAGGAATACCCCACGTGTGTGTGGCACGAAAGGCACCATAGGACAACACCAAAATAAAACAAGCAACTCAAACCAATCAAGATCATCAATCAACCTATAGGACAAAAGAAATCAACTCAAACATCATAGGATGGCAACACATCATTGGATAATAATATGAAGCGTAAAGCACCATGTTCAAGTAGGGGGTAAAGCGGGTTGCCGGAGAGTGGATCTCTATAAATAGATGAGAGAAAGGGATGGTGATGTTGAGGAAGACGACGGAATTGTTGGTGTAGATCGCCGCCATGCTAGTTCCCTCAGCAGCACTCTGGCGCCACTTCGAGAGAGGGGGAGAGAGCTACCCTCCTTCTTCTTATTCCTTGGCATCCCCCTAGATGGGAGGTGGGCTTCCCTTATGGTCCTTGGCCGACATGGCTCCCGGAGGGGAGGAACCCCTTCGAGATTGGATTTCTCTCTCTATTTCTCTTCTATTTTGTGTTCCTGTTTTCTGATGTTTCACCATTTCTTAAATCCCCGAACGTAACTCTGATTGGGCTGAAATTTTGAGGGTATTTTTATCCGGATATTAGCTTCCTTGCAGCTGAAGTAAACCCCCAACCAACCTTCGAAGTTCCCATGAGCCAACGGTGCATCCTACCCCGTAGGGCGCACCCTGGTAGCTCGTGGGCCACTCGGACATCGCCTGGCATTGATTCATTTTCTCAAGAATCGCATATATTCCATAATAAATCTCCGTAAAATTTATCATGTTTGGACTTCGATTTATATGGACTTTCTGTGAAACAAAAACATGTAACAAACAGGAACCGACATTGGGCACTGGATAAATATGTTAGTCCGAAAAAATCATATAAATTGTCACCAAAAGTATATAAAAGTTGTAAAATAATGGCATTAAACATTCAGATATTATAGATACGACAAAGATGGATAACACAACTACTACTTTGTACTAGTAGCGTGGTATTCACACAACGCTAGTGATGAGTCCAGATTATGATACTAGGTGATCATAACGACAACCTACAGGTTCATCAAAAAGTTTAACAAAGGGACTAGATAGCTCGAGAGTGGGATATTCTCCGACGATGATGGATATATATGCTTATGGCCCTCACGATGTGAAGGCATCCATCACCGTCTGAGAAGACACAGGTGACTATGTCACGGGGATGTCAGAACACATCAACGGGAAAGAAGAACAAAACCGGTAACGAGAATAACTGTATTGTGGCATGAGAGTGACTCAAGAGGATACTGATGATTCTAGGGTTTTTAAGGCATCACAAAGCAAAGGGAATGTCACATGATAACCAATGGTTCACCCGAATATCATTCGTGTACTCATAGGGATCAATATGGACGTCCACGGTAACGCTATTGGTCATTGTACGAAGGAGTTTTCGTTCATGTCTATGAGTTACCGAACCTATAGGGTTACAAGCTTAAGGTAATCACGATCTACTGAGTGTTATTAGGAAGATAGTATCAAGGATTTATTTGTGGAATTGTCTCATTAATATTTGGAATAATTTCGAGAGGATCTGGAAGCGTTTAAGGGTCACCGGAAGGGTTTCGAAGAAGTAACGGGTAATAGCGGGTATTATCGATCAACACATATAGGTGGAAAATGTTTCCTGGTATGTTAAATTATATATATAATGGTCTAAAATTATTTAGAACAAATTTATATTTAATAAAATATCAACAGGCCTAAAAAGGCCAAGAGGTGGAAGGCAACTTGGGCCACAAGGTCCCAAGTGGAGGAGCCCCCTTCCTTGTGGGGGGGGGGGGGAACTGGGGTAGGGGAGGAGTCGAACTCCTCATCCCCTTGGATGGCTCCCCTCCTCCTCTAACCTATATATACTTGAGGTATTGGCCATATTGAGACACACAAGTTTTAGAGCCTCCTCTAGTTCTTCTAGTTCTAGTTGGTCCTAGTTGACTAATTAAAGCTAGGTCTAGTTCCACTAATCCTCATAATTAGAAGCACGGTGTGGTTCGAAATTCCTCTCTCTAATTCTTCAGCAACGATTAGCTCTGAACGGTGAAGCGCTGCCGGATCATGAAGATTGCACGCTTGCAACCAAGAGAGAGGTCGTGCTTTTGGTCTTCAGTTCGAGGGATCGCTCATGGACGGTTCGTGAGATCTTTCATCTATGGTTCGAAGGAATCTAAGTACAATCTACATCTTCACGTTCTTCTTCAGATGCAACTCGGTGATAGTAACAATCGTGATCCCAACCATTATTGTATCTTCATAGTGTTCCTGGTTGATCGTAGGGCGATTTTTTTTGTTTTCTACTACATTTCTCAACAAAGAGTTGGGGTTAGAGATAACCAATGCTATGGGGACGAGGATGTACCCCTATGTTCACTTTCTCTGAGAGAATCTAGTTACTGTTGGAGGTTGATACGTCTCCAACGTATCTATAATTTTTAATTGTTCCATGCTATTATATTATCTGTTTTGGATGTTTTATATGCATTAATATGCTATTTTATATTATTTTTGGGACTAACCTATTAATCTAGAGCCTAGTGCCAGTTTCTGTTTTTTCCTTGTTCTTGAGATTTGTAGATAAGGAATATTAAAGGGAGTCCAAACGGAATAAAACCTTTGTAAGGAATTTTTCTGGAACGAAAGGAAACTACGAGACTTGAGAACCAAGGCAAAGGAGCCACCGTGGAGCCCCAAGCTCTAGGGCCACGCCCAGGTGGGTAGGGCGCGCCGGGTAGGCTTGTGGGCCCACGGCAGCTCCCCTAACCCTAATCTTCGGCCTATAAATTCCCAAATATTCTATCATTATTAGAACAAGCCACAAAAACACTTTTCCGCCGCCACAAGCCTACGTTCCCGAGAGATCCAATCTTGGAGCCTTTTCCGGTAATCTGTCGGAGGGGGATTCGATCATGGAGGGCATCTACATCAACTCCATTTCCCCTCCGATGATGCGTGAGTAGTTCACCACAGACCTTCGGGTCCATATCTAGTAGCTAGATGGCTTCTTGTCTCTCTTTGCTCTTCAATACCATGTTCTTCATGATCTTCATGGAGATCTATCCGATGTAATACTCTTTTGCAGTGTGTTTGTCGAGATTCGATGAATTGTGGGTTTATGTTCAGATTATCCATGAATATTATTCGAGTCTTTTCTGAATTCGTATATGCATGATTTCATATCTTTTCAAGTCTCTTCGAGTTATTGGTTTGGTTTGGCCAGCTAGATTGGTAATTCTTGCAATGAGAGAAGTGCTTAGTTTTGGGTTCAATCTTGCGGTGTCCTCACCCAGTGACAAAGTAGGGGTAGCGAGGCACGTATTGTATTGTTGCCATCAAGGATAACAAGATGGGGTTTCCATCATATTTCTTGACTTTATCCCTCTACATCATGTCATCTTACCTAATGTGTTACTCTGTTCTTCATGAACTTAATACTCTAGATGCAGGCAGGAGTCGGTCGATGTGTGGAGTAATAGTAGTAGATGCAGAATCATTTCGGTCTACTTGACACGGACGTGATGCCTATATGCTCAATCTTGTTATGAAAGAACAATTTTCCGGCCTTGCTAATGAAGATGATGCATCCCATCTAAATACTTTCGTTGAGTTGTGTGATATGAAAAAGAAGAAATATGTGGATAACGATATTATTAAATTGAATCTATTCCCGTTATTAGTATGAGATCGTGCTAAAACTTGGTTTTCATCTTTGCCTAAAAATAGTATTGATTCATGGAATAAGTGTAAAGATGCTTTTATTTCCAAGTACTTTCCGCCCGCTAAAATCATCTCCCTTAGGAACAATATAATGAATTTTAAGCAACTTGATCATGAGCATGTTGCACGATCTTGGGAAAGGATGAAACTTATGATTAGGAATTGCCCTGCACATGGTTTGAGTTTATGGATGATTATACAAATTTTCTATGCTGGATTGAATTTTGCTTCTAGGAACCTCTTAGATTCTTCCTCGCCTGGTACATTTATGGAAATCACATTAGGAGAAGCTACTAAACTCCTAGATAATATTATGGCAAATTACTCTTAATGGCACACCGAAAGATCTCCTACTAGTAAGAAAGTGCATGCTATTGAAGAGATTAATACTTTGAGTGAAAATATGGATGAATTGATGAAATTGTTTGCTAGTAAGAGTACTCCTATTGATCCGAATGATATGCCTTTGTCTTCTTTGATTGGAAATAATAATGAATCTATGGATGTGAATTTTGTTTGTAGGAACAATTTTGGTAATAACGCTTATAGAGGTAATTTCAATGCTAGGTCGTTTCCTAGTAATTCCTCTAATAATTATGGTAATTCCTAGAGCAATTCTTATGGAAATTATAATAAAATGCCCTCAGATCTTGAGGGTAATATTAAAGAATTCATTAGTACGCATAAAGGTTTCAATGCTATGATTGAAGAAAAATTGCTCAAGATTGATGATTTGGCTAGGAACGTTGATAGAATTTCTCTTGAGATTGATTCTTTAAAAATTATATCTATTCCACCCATGCATGATATTAATGAGTCTTTAAAAGCTATGAGATTTTCTATTGATGAGTGTAAGGAAAGAACCGCTAGAATACGTGCTAAACGTGAATGGCTTGAAAAAGTGTGTTCTCCTGATAATATTGATGAAGATCTTAAAGTGATTGATGTGACTCATATTTAATCTTTGTTTTCCAATGTTAATCTTGATAAGGATGGGACTAGAGATGAGTCAACTTTAGTTAAAAGGCGTCCCAATGATTCAGAGTTTATAGATCTTGATGCTAAGATTGATAAAAGTGGGATTGAAGAGGTCAAAATTTTAAATAGCAATGAACCCACTCTTTTGGATTTCAAGGACTTTGATAATGATAGCTCCTCCTTAATTGATTGTATTTCCTTGTTGCAATCCATGTTGAACCCTCCTCATGATTATAATCAAAACAAAGCTATTACTAAACATATTGTTGATGCTATGATGAAAGCTTTTGAAGAAAAACTTGGGTTGAAAGTTTCTATACCTAGAAAGCTATATTATGTGGGGGAACCTACTATTAAGATTAAATATTATGAGTGCCATTCTCTGTGTGATTTGGGTGCTAGCGTTTCCCCGATTCCAAAAACTTTGGAATATTAGATTCCAATTTCCATTAAGAAAAGGCATGGAACACTTTCCTAGGAAGAACTAAAATTACCTTATGAATCTATCATGAGAGCTACTTATGGATTGCATACAAAAGATGACAATACCTAAATCTATCGTGTTTTGCCTAGCTAGGGGCGTTAAACAATAGCGCTTGTTGGGAGGCAGCCAATTTTATTTTGATTTCTGCCTTTTTATTCTTTTTTGGTGTGTTTTGCACATTATTAATTCTGTAGTAATTGTGTTTTTGTGTTTTTGTTAGTGTTTGGGCCAAGTAAAACATTTGGGGTGATCTATGGTAGTTGTTGATTGATGTTGCTGAAAAACAGAAACTTCTGCACTCAGTCCAGGAATTTTCTAATTGTTTCAGAGCGTCAAATTGATCTGAAAATTTTAAAAAAGATTGATATAAAAATTTCCCTGATTGTCCTAATTTTTTAGAATTTTTAGAGTTCCATAAGTATTCGAAGTTTATAGATTTCTACAGACTGTTCTGTTTTTGACAGATTCTGTTTTCTTTGTGTTGTTTGTTTATTTTGATGTATCTATGGGTCGTATCGGGGGGCATGAGTCATGGAAAAGTTAGAATACAGTAGGTATTACACAAATATAAATAAAGAATGAGTTCACAAAAGTACCTAAAGTGGTGATTTATTTTTCTTATACTAACGGATCTCATGAGTTTTCTGTTGAGTTTTCTGTTGTGAAGTTTTCAAGTTTTGGGTGAAGATTTGATGGACTATGGAATAAAGAGTGGCAAGAGCCTAAGATTGGGAATTCCCAAGGCACCCCAAGTCATATTAAAGTATACCAAAAATCCTAAGCTTGGGGATGCCCCGGAAGGCCTCCCCTCTTTCGTCTTCAATCCATTGGTAAATTTACTTGGGGCTATATTTTTATTCACCACATGATATGTGTTTTGCTTGGAGAGTCTTGTATGATATGATTCTTTTCTTTTTAGTTTGCCACAGTCATCCTTGATGCACACATATTTTGAGAGAGACACGCTGAATCGTGAATTTATTAGAATACTCTATGAGCTTCACTTATATCTTTTGAGCTAGACAATGTTGCTCTAGTGCTTCACGTATATCTTTATAGAGCATGGTGGTGTTATATTTTGTAGAAATTATTGAAGTCTCGTTACTCACTTTTATTATTTTGAGAGTTTCTTAAAACAGAATGGTAATATGTTTAGGTTATGAATTTAGTCCTAATATAATGGCATCCAAGAGGGATATAATAAAAACTTTCATATTAAGTGTATTAAAAACTATGAGAAGTTTGATTCCTTTCATATAGTTTTGAGATAATAGGAATGGTAATATGAGAGTCATGCTAGCAAGTATTTGTGAATTGGAAGAGATACTTGTGTTAAAGCTTGTGATTCCCGTAGCATGCACGTATGGTGAACCGTTATGTAATGAAGTTGGAGCATGATTTGTTTAATGATTGTCGACCTTTGTGTGAGGGTCAGGAGCGCGCAATGGTTAACTCCTACCAACTTCTCCCCTAGGAGCATGCGTCTAATGCCTTGTTTGATAACTAATATACTTTTGCAATAAGTATGTGAGTTCTTCATGACTAATGTTGATTCCATGGATTATACACACTCTCACCCTTCCATATTTTCTAGCCTCTCTAGTACCGCACAACTTTCGCCGGTACATCAAACCCTCTTTCCTCAAAACAGCCACCATATATTCCTTAAAATAGCCACCATACCTACCTATTATGGCATTTCCATAGCCATTCCAATATATATTGGCATGCAACTTCCACCATGTAGTTTTTTATGACTTGCATCATTACTTCATATTGCATATAGAGTCATATTTTGTCATAGGAATCAAGTTGTAATTTCTTTTTCTTCGAGTTATTAGTAAATAAAAGTGTGATGATTTTTCATTAATAGAGCATTGTCCCGTGAGAGAAAAGGATGATGGAGGCTATGACTCCCTCACAAGTTGGGATGAGTATCCAGACTTTACAAAAAATAAAAGAGGCCAACGAAGCCCAAACAAAAAATATAAAAGAGGCCAAAGAAGCCCACCAAAATGATTTTTTTTTAAAAAATAAAAAAATGAGAAAAAGAGAGAAGGGACAATTGCTACTACCTTTGTCCACACTTGTGCTTCAAAGTAGCACCATGATCCTCATGATAGAGAGTCTCCTATTTTGTCACTTTCATATAACTAGTGGATATTCATCTTGCACGACCACTTAGTTTTCTTTTTGAGCTTTCATACACTTATAGCTCTAAGTGCATTTGTTGCATGACAATCCCTACTCACTCACATTGATATCTATTGACGGGCATCTCCGTAGCCCGTTGATACGCCTAGTTGATGTGAGACTATCTTATCCTTTTTCACCTTGCACCTCCTCCATATTCTATTCCACCTATAATGCTATATCCATGGCTCACGCTCATGCATTGCGTGAGAGTTGAAAAGGTTTGAGAACACCAAAAGTGTGAAAAAATTGCTTGACTTGTTCATCGGGGTTGTGCATGATTTAGATACTTTGTGTGGGGAAGATGGAGCATAGCCAGACCATATGATTTTTAGGGATAACTTTCTAAGGCTTTGTTATTCCGAAAGGACACGACTACCTTGTTGGTGTGCTCGAAGTATTACTGTTTTATGTCAATATTAGACTATTGTTTTGAATCTTAGGAATCTGAATATTCATGCCACAATAAAGAATATTACATGGATAAATATGTTAGGTAGCATTCCACATAAAAAATTCTGTTTTTATCATTTACCTACTCGAGGACGAGCAGGAATTCAGGTTGGGGATGCTGATACGTCTCCAACGTATCTATAATTTTTTATTGTTCCATGCTATTATATTATCTCTTTTGGATGTTTTATATGCATTAATATGCTATTTTATATTATTTTTGGGACTAACCTATTAATCTAGAGCCTAGTGCCAGTTTTGTTTTTTCCTTGTTCTTGATATTTGCAGATAAGGAATATTAAACGGAGTCCAAATGGAATAAAACCTTCGAAAGGAATTTTTCTGGAACGAAAGGAAACTACGAGACTTGAGAACCAAGGCAGAGGAGCCATTGTGGGGCCACAAGCCCTAGGGTCGCGCCCAGGGGGTAGGGCCCGCCGGGCAGGCTTGTGGGCCCATGACAACTCCCCTAACCCTAATCTTCGGCCTATAAATTCCCAAATATTCCATCATTATCAGAACAAGCCACGAAATCACTTTTCCGCCGCTAGAAGCCTTCGTTCTCTAGAGATCCAATCTTGGAGCCTTTTCCAGTAATCTGCCGGAGGGGGATTCAATCACGGAGGGCATCTACGACAAATCCATTGCCCCTCCTATGATGCGTGAGTAGTTCACCACAGACCTTTGGGTCCATATCTAGTAGCTAGATGGTTTCTTCTCTCTCTTTTCTCTTCAATACCATATTCTTCATGATCTTCATGGAGATCTATCCGATGTAATACTCTTTTGCGGTGTGTTTGTCGAGATCCAATGAATTGTGGGTTTATGTTCAGATTATCAATGAATATTATTTGAGTCTTTTTTGAATTCTTATATGCATGATTTCATATCTTTGCAAGTCTCTTCGAGTTATTGGTTTGGTTTGGCCAGCTAGATTGGTAATTCTTGCCATGGGAGAAGTGCTTGGTTTTGGTTCAATCTTGCAGTGTCCTCACTCAATGACAAAGTAGGGGTAGCGAGGCATGTATTGTATTGTTGCCATCAAGGATAACAAGATGGGATTTCCATCATATTTCTTGAGTTTATCCCTCTACATCATGTCATCTTAGCTAATGCGTTACTCTATTCTTCATGAACTTAATACTCTAGATGCAGGCAGGAGTCGATCGATGTGTGGAGTAATAGTAGTAGATGTAGAATCATTTCGGTCTACTTGACACGGACGTGATGCCTATATGCATAATCATTGCGTTGGATATCTTCATAATTATTCTCTTTTCTATCAATTGCTCGACCGTAATTTGTTTACCCACTGTAATACTTGCTATCATGAGAGAAGCCTCTAGTGAAACCTATGGTCCCAGGTCTATTTTACATCTTATACTTTCAGATCTAAAACCAAAAATACCAAAAATACTTTGCTGCATTACTTTTACCTATTGTTTTACTTTCCGTTTAAGCAATCTATCTTTATCAGATCTCATCCTTGCAAGTAACCTTAAAGGGATTGACAACCCCTTTATAGCGCTGGGTGCAAGAGTTTGATTCTTTGAGTAGGTACACCTATTGGGGACTTGCTTGTATCTCCTACTGGATTGACACCTTGGTTCTCAACAACTGAGGGAAATACTTATCTACTTTGCTGCATCACCCGTTCCTCTTCACGGAAACCAACACATCATCGAGAAGTAGCAGAGGTGTGGGTGTTACCACGAAGGTGCACCAATACCACAAAAGCTCAATTTATTCTCCTTATATATCATACGAATGTGACTCTCATCCACTAGTGGTTGAGTTTGAGCGACCTCCAAACCTTCACAAACTTTTAGGGTAAATCACACGTTAACTTCTCACCAAAGAACTCTTAGCACCTATGAATCTCCAACCTCCAAGAGTAAAAGAACAAAGTAATAGAGCTCAAGACTTGTTCAAATTGCAAAACGCTTTGGTCAAAATAGGGAGAGAGAGTGGACCTATCACTTGGTGGAATTTCATGATCTCTCAGGAATTCCTCCGGGGTCTAGGGTTTGGTGGGGGGAGAATGAAATGGAGCACCTATGTTATTGGGTTGTGTTTGAGTGGAGTGGACAACCCTTCCATGAGGTGGAAGACGACTATTTATAGTTGAAAGGGCTCGAGATGGACCTAGAGGGGGGTGAATAGGTACAATTTTTAATTATTACTTAGCAATATTAGGCGATATTGCGGAATATGAAAGTGAGCCTAAAAATTGCAAAGATGAAAGTTAAGCTAGGTATACTAAGCAAGGCAACAAGTAGGGGATAATCAAGCACAAGTAGTACAACTAAGTACTCAAAGACAAGAACCACAAGTAGCGAGTTAGAGTTAGGGATAAGCACAACTCCCAGAGACGAGGATGTATGTCGATGTTCACTTCCTTGGAGGGAAGCTACGTCACTGTTTCGAGAGGTGGGTGTTACCATGAAGGCACACCAGTGCCACGAAGGATCACCCTATTCTCTCCTTGAGATAACACCACGAAGGCGTTTCTCAACCACTAGTGGTAGGCCTTGAGGTGGCCTCCAAACCCTCACAAACTTTCCGGGGGAAATCACAATGGTTTGATTCCTCTCCGAAGAACTCCTACCTCCTAGGAGTCTCCAACCTCCAAGAGTAACCAGATCATGGGAACTGCTCAAAACTTGCTCAAATCATGAATAACTTTGGTTGAGAGGAGGAGGGGAAGATGATCTATCTTTTGATTGGAACAACCCTCAAGAATCCTCACAAACACTTTTGGGATGTAAGATTTGGTGAGGGCAAGAGAGAGTGAGGAGAAAAGGTGTTCTTGGAATCTTTCTAATGCGTTGGACAACCCCCACACGAGGTAGGAGAAGACTATATATAGTGGTGATGGAAAAGTGGCCGTTAGAGCCACTTATGTTGTGCAGTTGCCGGACGTCCGATAGTTCTCAGTCGTTCGGACAACCGTGAAGCATCGGACGTCCGACAGGGTCGGTCATCCGAAAAGCAAATAGGATCCGGTCAGCACAACATATGATGGAAACAATGTACAGCAGACGGACGTCCGGGGCACGGACGTCCGGAAGGGTCGGACGTCCGACATTTTGAATCAGGTGGGTTGCCATGGATTTCTGGCCGCACCCGGACGATCGGAGGGACCGGAAATCTAAGGATTTGGATCTGATGGATGATTCCGGATATCCGGAGAGCGTCGGTCGTCCGGCGTCCGGACGCTAGAACAAGAGCAGAACACTATGAAGGGGAATAGAGAAAGGTATTTCCTAGATTTTGAGCAACTTTCTTGCGAGAACCAGTGATCCCCTCTTAATAGTGCGGGATACCTATACTCAAGAATGATAAAAATATGATAGAACATTCCGTCTTATTTCTCCATTCTTTAAGCATCCTAGACATGGTGGTCACGATCCACACACAATCTCTTGGGAACTAAACCTGAGATCCACTTGATGAAAATGATTAGTTCCCTATATGTATGTTGTCAACAACATCAAAAAATGATTAAGGGCATGATTGCACTTTCAATAGTGGCTCAAGAAACAACCATTGTGCATAAAAAATTTGTCGGACGGACATCTGAGATGCAACTCAAATGTCTGGTCTCTATGATACTTGAACAATCATTGCATACTCGAAGGGCGTCACAAAGATTCCCCGAAAGTCCGAACGAGATCGGCCAATACGGCGAATCCCCAGCCAGACCGACTGGCTACTCAGGAAACCCTACTGATGTTTTGACGTGGGTTATCTGACCGTCTGGCCAGCGGGACAAACGCTTGGGATAGCCCAGATGAAATGTGTGCTTTGTTTAGTTGTTTGGGCAACATGTTCGAGCTGCCCCCACACATCCGGGATGGATCCTAGATGGTCCGGCTGGGGGTGAGGAGGGGCACACCTTATGTTGTCTTACAGACGGATAGCCTGATAGATGGGTAGCAACCTGAATAGTCTGTCCATAGGTTGTACGCCTAGATAGCAACCCGGACAGTCCAACGGATGACATGTGTTTTGGCAGGTTTGGCTTTTAGGTAATTTATCTATGTAGGTATGTTTGGCATTGGACTATTTTGTTGTGATGTGAGTGGAAATGAGATAGGAATATTTTGATTAGATAAATCTATCACAAACCCTTTGATCCCCTCTTAATAGTGCGATATAGTTACTCAAGAAATGACCGAGATAGCTATGCTTCTTATCTTCACCATGCTTGAGTCATATTCATTTCGGTGGGTCCACGATCCACACAGATAGTTTCCATGGGGACTAAGACCTTGTGTATTCACTTAACAAACATAAAGTCTCCTATATATAGTGTCATCTACATCCAAATATGATTAAGGGCATTATTGCACTTTCAATCTCCCTTTCTTGGTAGTTGATGAAGTCATACATATAGCTCTCAAGAGAAAAAGAATTTTAAGCCTAGGAGAGCACAAGGTTGTCTCATTTAGATCCCCCCCTTAATATGTGCATGAATGGTTTTGAGATAACAACAAGATGCACATGTAAGGATGGCTCCGCCTAAATCATACGACCATAGTTAAGCATTTGGGAAATTTATATGAAAACAAAACATATTGAAATGTACGGTGTTGTGTTTGGTTGGAACAAAATTGACAAGAGGCTATGAGCTAACACAACATCCATCAATAAAACATAGATAGACTAGAAATACAAAAGCATAGGTTCACAACCATAGAGTAGTAAAATAAGTTTTAAACATAAATATACATGGCCTTGAACTTATCACAATAAAAGGAAGTTCACATGCCAACAAGGGTCAAATAGAATGAAAAATCAAGGCATGTTACTATAACCCATTGATACATCGCGACACAAGCTAAATATATTGCTTCTCCCCCTTTGGTATGAAGTACCAAAAAGGTCGAAGAGAACTAAGCCAAACCCAAAAGATCGCTCGTCAATGTCGTCGTCGTCTGCAGCCACCTTTGCAAAGAAATCTGCATAGTCATACTTGGAGGGGAACCCAAACTCAAGCATAATGAGAGAAGGAGGGGGAATCTTGTCCCTCGCTCACATGACTCTGACCTTGATAGCGAAGACGATCCTTGAGTTGATTGGTCTAGGAGATGTTGTGATTCTCCATGTTTACAATGTGAATTGCCACTACTACAAGAATGCCTAGCAGTGGCGGGCACCAAATGGGAATCGGTGGGAGGAAGGAGGGGTGGGCTAAGCTACGCCCCCACTGACCTCTCTCACTACTAATAGGTCATCAGTGGCGAGCATCCCACTTGTCACTGGTACTGGATTTCCATGTCTTCATCGGTGATGTTTGGCTCATTGTAGACGATCTATCCTTAACACTCATTGTGGGTCACTCTTTAGCAACCTTCACTACCACAGAACCTAGGGGGGGTTCTAACTCTATGTTAGATAAAACGAGATCAACGAGACGCGAGAGACACGTATTTTTATGTGGAAACCCTTATGGGAGAAAACCACAGATGGACGAAGGCGCAATCAGTATGGAGGAATATCAAGCACGAGATGTCATGGCGTATTTATGTGCGACTACATGGGGTACATATGAGGGCAATACATAAGAGTCCTTGAAGGACAAATAAATGAGTTATACTCATAGGCGTCGACGTCAACGCAACGCCCACACCGTTTGTACTACGTCTAGTCCAACCCAGTACTAGAATTTGGATCACAATTTAATAATGTCCACCTTGAGCCAAATTCCCTCCAACAGTCGAAGAAAGTAAATAACTCCATCCAAATCAGCATAAACCTCATGTGCATCAAAGTCCATAGGATTAGTGAGAAATACAAACTAAGCTCGAGCAAAGCTCAAACTTATTGGTAGGAACTGGTTTTGTCATCATATCAGCGAGATTATCCTCAGTACTTATCTTGCATACCTTCAAATCACCTTAACCAACAACATCTCGAATGTAATGATATCTGACATCAATGTGCCTTGTTCTCTCATGATACATTCGATTCTTTATAATATATATAGCACTTTGGCTGTCACAAAATACGGTAGGGCAAGATGAATCTCCACAAAGCTCATCGTACAAACCTCTCAACCACATAGCTTCTTTGCATGCCTCATAAATAGCCATGTACTCGTCATCGGTAGTGGAACAAGGCACAATAGACTGCAAAGTTGCTCTCCAACTCATAGCACAACCACCAATGATGAAAACATAACCTATGAGTGATCTTCTCTTATCCAAATCAGTAGCAAAATCAGAATCAATAAAACCAACAAGTCCATCTCTAGTCTTCCCAAACTGTAAACAAGCATTAGAAGTATCTCATTGGTATCTGAAAATTCACTGAACTGCTTTCCAATGTTCTTTTCCAAGATTAGCCATGTATCTACTGACAACATTCAATTCATATGATAAATCTGGACGAGAACAAATCATGACATACATAAGTGAACCAACTACACTCGAATAGGGAACTCTAGACATGGGCTCAATATCATCTGACTGAGGACATAATGCTGCTGAAAATTTGAAGTGTGCAGCTAACGTATTACTCATCGGCTTGGCATTATGCATATTAAGACGACAAAGAACTTTATCAATATACCCCTTTTGACTTATATATACTTTTCCAGATGGTCTGTCTTTGGATATTTCCATGCCAAGTATTACATTTGTTGTACCAAAATCCTTCATCTCAAATTCATTACTCAATTGCTTCTTTAGCCCATTCAATTCTGACACGCTCTTTACATCAATTGACATATCATCAGCATAAAGAGGCAAATAAATAGCTAAACCATTGACACTTTTCAAATAAACATAACTATCACAATTAGACCTTTTGAAACCTTGAGAGAGCATAAAGGTGTCAAATATCTTGTACCACTATCTAGGAGATTGTTTCAATCCATAAAGAGATTTCTTTAACTTACACACAAGCTTTTCTTTTACAGGAATTACAAAACCTTCAGGTTGTTCCATATAAATATTCTATTCTAATTCTCCATGTAAGAATACCGTTTTAACATTCAATTGTTCAAGCTCAAAACCGTTCATGGCAACAATACTGAGTAAAGTGTTAATAGAGCTATGCTTCACAATAGTAGAAAAGACATTGTTATAGTCAATACTTGGAATTTAGCTATAACCTTTAGCAATCAACCTCGCTTTATATCTTGCCTCATAATTAGGGGAAATACCTTCCTTTCTTTTGAAAGCCCACTTGCAACAAATAGATTTCTTCTCTCTAGGTAATCTTACTAAATCCCAAGTGTCATTATTTTCAAGTGATTCCATCTCATCATGCATAGCGGACATCAACTTATTACTATCACCAAAAATAATAGCATCAAAATATGAAGAAGGCTCAACATTACCTTCAATTTCTTTCACAACAGATAAAGCAAAAGAAACAATATTGCACTCTTCAATTAACCTTTCAGGTGCATTAATACCTCGCCTAATTCTGTCACGTGCGAGACTCCAACCAGATGGAACAATAGGCTGATTTGGAGTGACATGTTCATCATCAACGATGGGTTCATCATGTGCATCAACATTTTTCTTATCAGATGTATCACCTGAAATAACATGTTCCACCCGAATAGTAGGCTGCTGAACAGTAGGTTGTTGTTCACTCTCAACAAGAACATTAGTAGATGAAACATCATATAACATAACATATTCATTAAACATAACATTTCTGCTAATAACAACCTCCTGTGTTTCAGGATTCCATAATCTAAAACCTTTAACACCAGATTTATAACCAAAAAAGGTGCACTTAACAACCCTAGGCTTCAACTTTCCATTATCAACATGAGCATAAGCAGTGCAACCAAAAACTCTCAACTGTGAATAATCACCAGGAGAACCAGACCATACCTCAATTGGTGTTTTCTTGTTAGATAAAACGAGATCAACGAGACACGGGAGACACGGATTTTTACGTGGAAACCATTGCAAGAGAAAATCATGGACGCACGAAGACGTAATCACTATGATGAAGGAGTATTACAAGCACGAGATGACAAGCCGTCTTTATGTACGACTACATGAGGTATATATGAGGGAATACATAAGAATGGAGGACAAGTAAACAAGTTATATTCATACGCGTCGACGTCGACGCAACGTCCACACCGTTTGTAATACATCTAGTCCAACACGGTACTAGAATTTGGATCACAATTTAACACTCTATATTTTTTTTTGCGAAAATAACTCTATATCTTTATTAAAACCCATAACTATTTATTATGATATTTTTAACAAAGAATTTGATGATCTTCAATGTGTCATAATTGTTTGGATGTGAGCATTTGTTAAACTTTGTATATTATGCTTTTAAACCACTTTAATTATTGACAGAACAAATATAATTATCATCTCAAAAGGCACAGTCGATGCATGCATGTATCGCTGACTCGACCAATGTACAGGTATCTCTCAACAGTGTGCAGTATGCTATCTTGCCATCATTGTCAGCCTGAAGAATCCTGGCAAAAGGACTAAAGAATAAAGATACACACATCAAATCGGAGGTCTTCTTTCCCATCGAAAGAACCATGGAAATTCCTCGACGAAAGATGTATATAGCGGGAGTAGTATCTAGCCACGGCATAGCTAGTGGCTTACGTGCTCCTACATGGTTCACACAGACGATATTCCACTCGATCGTCTGTGCGAAATGAAAAGTTACAACTCTACAAGCTAGCGCTTGAAAGCTAAAGGGACTAACAAAATGCAAAGTATAAAAAAAGTGCAGAAATTGGCCATGTCAACTTACCTAGCTAGTCTCACAATAAAATTTAGTAGAGCTAGCTTAAGCATCAGTATGTTCAACGGGGGATATGCTTCGCCATATGCTAAGCTAGGCCGGAATGAATGGATCGGAAATTAAGAATCATGACATGCATCAACGTAAATTATTGAATCCTACATGCAGTATAGCCGGCCGGACGGTCTTGATATAGGAGGGGAGAGCGTCGGGTGGAAGGTCTGCATGCAGTTTTTCTTTCTCTTCAAGTCAAAACTTGCCGTCTTTATTATTTAATTCTGACTCATCACTGTCCTCGAACTTTGACAAATTGACATGCTGACCGGTTGCCGCGTTGCTCATGTCACCTGTAACTTCAGCTTATTATAGTCGCTTAGAGTGTACACGGCTGTGTGGTTGCACGTAGATTCATCGTATATTGAGGATCTTTTGTCTCTCGACTATAACTCTCTGATTATGAAATAAAATTCCCTTTCCCCGCCAAAAAAATGGAAACTTCAGCTTGTGTAGCAGGAAAGCTACATTCCAACCGGGCATGTGTACTGCTTGCCATTGTCATTCAGAAAGGTTGAAAAAGATGGAAAATGATATTCATGGGGTGATAAGTCCCCGAGTCAACAGCTAAATGAGTGCCACAAAAACCCAAACACTGTACTCAATCTTGATTGCGAAAGAACACGGACAGAATCTTGACAGAAATATTACTCTACAAACAAGAATTTGAAATGTAAAGTGACAAAAAATGCAAGATATAGAAAAATTGTACAAATTGGTCATGTCAACCTAGCTAGCCTCACAACAAAATTAGTAGAGATAGCAAATCGAGTATCAACATGTTCAGCGGGGGATATGCTTCGCCATATGCTAAGCTAGGCCGGATCGAATGGGTCAGAAATTCAGAATCATGACATGAACAAATAATTGAAGCCTATACTTCTTTCTATCACAGCAGGCCGGCCTAGATAGACACCCATAGACTAGAGCGAGAGCATCATGTGGAATTGGCATATGCAATCGTCTCGGACTCACACTGCCCTCGAGCTTTGACAAATTGGCGCGCGGCGCGGACCAGTGGTCACGTTGCTCCTGTCACCTGTAAACTTGAGTTTTTGTAGCGCGGGTGAAGCTGAAGGCTAGCATGGTATATATACTGCTTGCGAGTTGTCATTTCAGAAAAGTGGGAAAAGAGGATATTGTGGAAGAGAATATATATTTTGTGATAAGCCCTCGAGTCAACAGCCAAATGAGTGCCACAAAATCCAAGCACTGCACTGCGCTCCTCAATCGTGATCGCGAAAGAGCAAAATGCTAGACAGAATCTCGAAAGCCAACGCTGGCTACCGTCCAGTCCAGTAGCTAGTAGATGCACCATGCATGCATGGCCTCAAATCATTTGCGGCGAACTACCTAGTGGCAAATAAAAAGATGCAAAGCGATACATTGCACTGTCTGTGAAAGGCAACTGGGCTTTTGCAATTTGCCACAGCCACTGCCTGTGAATATCGCCAGCTTTAGCCTTTTTGTCACCTCCACCACATAGCACTGTCCCTGAACAGTGACGTTACCTCTCCATGCGCTGAAGTGAACTCAAGGTTATTGTTTTCTTCTTCTTTTTTTTGTGAGAAGAAGTGAACTGAAGCTATGGCTGCACGATTGGGATGAATGCATCGAACTTGTCTCTAACTCAAAGTTGAATTGAAAATATGATAATTTACCATTCAACATGTTCATGCATCGGTCCACAGACCGATCCAGACATCGTTTTTCCACAAACTGAAGAAAGTGTGGGGTGAGGGGTTGCGAGTGTCCGGACCACCGCTACGTCCGCATCTATTAACCTGGCCTAATCAAAACGCTCCTTCCTCGCTCGTGTGCTTTACTGTTTGACAGCAGCTGACTGCGTTCATGCCACTATAAAGCGACCGCTCCGCACTGATGCCGGTCTAGAGCAGACGTGACCTCTCACTGCCGACCTTGAAGCGGCACGACGGACAGGAAAGCGTCTCATGCTGCACGCCGAGTTGAATGCCTCCTCGTCGCATTCGAACGGCTATAGATCGTTCGCTTGTCTCCACTAAACGCGCGTGTGTGAGACGAATGACATTAAACACAAAGCCGGTTGACTCCTCGCGTCCGTCTGCTATTTAAAGGATGCCAGACGTCAGGAAAAATAGCACCATGCCTCCACTCCCCATCTCCTTCTTGCACCATTTTATCCACACTCTTCATGGCATCCGATGAGCAGGAAGAGGAGTTCTTCAGCTGGGTGGCCCGCCGATGGATGCCATGAAGAGTGTGGATAAAATGGTCTATCCCCCTCGATGCTCTAGGAAGATACGAGCCTGGCAACTCTTTGGTCTATCCTCCTCGATGTTATAGGAAGTTGCATGCCAGCGTAGAGGTGACCGCTCCAAGCCAGCGCGTGGTTCAACAACTCGCCGCTCCAAGCTAGCTTGTCGAGAGTGGCGAGTTTCTCGAGGCATGCACAGGGGGAGCACGGTAGCACACGCATCGTGGTTGTCGTGGACGGTCGTGTCATACTGCTCCTCTTGTACCTACGACCAGGCCATCCGTCGTCAAAGTTTGTGTAACTGTGCCCTGTCAGCGGGGAAAGAAGTCGGTTTCATGGAAATCAAAGAGACGGCGGCCAACACGTCTATGCCCGCCGTCATCATCAAGGAAAAGTAGTACATGAGAGGCCGCCGCCACTTGGGTCCAAGGAAGGCCACTGCCGCGGCGTCGCCGGTGTGCACAACCGGTATCTTGCCCGCTTCGGAGCCCACTGTTGTCCCCCGCCCCAAAAACTAACCTCGATCCATGCTTCACAGAAGCGGAGGGCACCCTTCCCCTCTAGCATAAGCATATCCCTCTAGTGCCACTCCGATGAGCGACGCTACCGGACATGGGAAAATGGAGGGTACTCTTGCCCTTTCCGCTGAAGCATATACCTCTGGGGTTCTAGACAGTCCGATGAGCGAGCTATCGGACATGAGGAACGCAATGGAGATCCGTTGCGGCAGGCCGTAGAACTGTTTAGCGTATCCATGTCATGGGAATGGAGATCCGTCGGTGCTAGCTGTACACTAGTCTTACCTTAGTCCAGCATAGCGTTTAAGTTAAAATATGTCTGAAATGTAAATGTTCTCGTCCGGTTTGTATGAATATCTTCTGGTTTTAATGAAGTTCATCCGGTTTGTTTAGCCAGCGTTTGAAATATTATACGCATAGCGTTGGATGGTCGAGTCTGGCATCCGTGCTCGGGGACTGGTACTCCCTGGTCTTCGGATGGATGAGGTGTCCGTTTTGCGGGTCGGTGTTGGAGAAGCCCTAATGCTCTTGAATTTTTTTTGTCCAAAGGTCAGTTCTATTATAAAAGTTCACTCGAAGTATAAAGAATCTCAAACATAATAAAGTTACATCGAGATTTCGAAACCATCAAACGACCACAACTGCCGCCAAAATGAGCCGTCGACGCGCCGTTGTCACCCCTCCCCTATCGGAGCCTACTTGACCTTGCCGATAACAACCAGGCAGTCTTGGTGCACGTGACCCTATGAACCACTGTCTCGGAGCCGCAGTCGTCATCGTTGAACCCTTGCATAGATCTAAAATATTTGACACCAAATCTCATCAGATGACGAAAAAACGCTGACCTCACTGTCCCGAAGAGATGTCTGAAATCTATGTCGCAGCTCCGTCGACTACGTCCATATGAAGGAGCTCGAGGAGGACCGGATCAGAAAAACAAACTCGAAGAAGAAGCGTCGTCATCTGCCCGGGCGTCGAAAATGCTAACCTAAACTAGTAACCGAAGCAAATGCATCGTGATTCCCCTCCCCGCCACCGGCGGGTTCCGCAACAAGCAAAGGGGAGATGAATTCACGGGTTCACGGGTGAAGCCTAGAGGGTAGAGTTGCCCTAATCACCTACTTTTAGGGAAGGAAAATGAGTGGGCATATCATAAACCTGCAATTAGTCCGTTTAACTAATGAAACTTATTTTCACAAAAAAAAGTTTAGTTAAGGTTGAAAACCACATTTATAAAAATATATAAATGTAAGTACACTCGTTTAACTTGATAAATTACGACATCAATAATTTAAACACTCACAATAAAGTCTACAAATCACCCGCAAAAGGAAAATCATGCAAATGACAATGGTCAACACAACATCAGTGTTTATGTCATCTTCCTTCTGATTAACGAGCCTATAACGAGTTAAATTAGCAACTTATATCAACCTGTCTGGTTATAAGCCCTGTTTACAAGCACGCACAAATAAAAGCTACTACCTCCATTCAGATTTATTATTGTGTTTTTTTGTATTTTGTGTCAAAATTTGACCATCTACAAACTACTAAAATGTAAAATATATGCTATGAAATAATATCTTGTTTGATTTGTATTTGAAAGGGCTTTTCAATAATATAATTTTTGTGACTTATAGTTTACATTTTGTTAGTTAAATTAACAGGACAATTTTTAGCCTAAAATAAGAGGGCCTAACAAAGCGGGACCGACGGAGTAGTATGTTTACAAACATTCCCAAAAAAGCCCTATTCGCAAAACAAACTAAAACCAAAACTTGTCTGGTTCATTAGTTAATGAGTTCGAGCAGTGCCAAGCCACGAGCCGCTCATTTACGCCTAGCTAGCTAGCCCCGGTGGCCGGTGCCGTCGCGGTCGCCGTACCAATCCAATCGTCGGTCAAACAACCCCGCCCATGTCGCTCCGGCGCGCCCACACGGCGACCGTCGTCGGTCCCGGTGGCCCGGTGGGAACGGCACGCACGGGCGCCATATTCTTCTTCCCATGCGCAACCAAACGAAAGACCAGCTCCAGCTCCGAGTCAACTCTCCACCCCGTACTTCGGACTGCTAGTTTAATAGTTCGTCCGACTTGGCTGCCTCTCTAATCCGGCGAGCACAATCCCCGGATATTCCCCACAAATCACACGACCCGGGCTTAAAAATCTCTAATTTGTTACGGCTTAGAGCCTGACGGGAAAAAGATTCCTGCTCTCCGCCCTATATTACCCCATCCTCGTTCGCTTCTTCCTTCCTCGGCCTCGCGGTGAACGAACAAGAGCCTCCCTCTGCTTCGTCGTCCTCTCCCTTCTTCCGCTTCCACGCTCCCCTCGGCGCCTCGCCACAAGAAAGAAACAGGGGAGGGGAGACATGGGGGCTCGCTGGCGCCTGGCGCTCCTCGCGCTCCCCGCGCTCCTCGCCGCGGCGGCGGTGACCACGGGCGACGCCGGCGTCACCAGCGCGTACCGGCGCAAGCTGGAGGCCACCGCGGACATGCCGTTCGACGCCGACGTCTTCCGCGTGCCGCCGGGCTACAATGCCCCTCAGCAGGTCCGCCGGCCGCCCACGCCGTCTCTCTGATCCCTCCCCCGGCCTGCAACAGGTTCTTGGGTCTCTCATCTGGTTTTTCCGTTGTGTATGCATACAGGTGCACATCACGCTGGGCGACCAGACGGGCACGGCGATGACGGTGTCGTGGGTGACGCCGAGCGAGCCGGGCAACGGCACGGTGAGGTACGGGCCGGCGCCGGACAAGATGGAGATGGCGGCGCAGGCCTCGCACACGCGCTACGACTACTTCAACTACACATCCGGCTTCATCCACCACTGCACCCTCAGGAACCTCAAGGTAACCACCAGTCCAACCAATAAGAAAAACGAGTCCACAACTTGAGTCGAGAGAGACACATCATGCAATGGATGCCGGCCGCCATTGATCCCGTTGGTGTTGGTGCTTGCAGCATGGCGTGAAGTACTACTACGCGATGGGGTTCGGCCACACGGTGCGGACCTTCTCCTTCACCACCCTCCCCAAGCCCGGCCCCGATGTGCCCTTCAAGTTCGGACTCATCGGTATGTTGTTTTACTCAGTTGGTCGTACTTTTTCTTGTTCACGCTGGATGAACACCGGAAGAATATGGATTAGTTACCACAGTCCATGGATCGGTAGAAACAAGCGGTTTGGTAGGATCTAGGACAAGATGAGGAGGAAGGCCAGCATCGGTCGTCAGTCATCCTTGTCGTCGCTAGACGCTAGCTAGGATCCAATCCATGTCAGGCGGCCCATATGCCCGTATGATGATGCAGCATATTTTTAGGTCCGTAGTTCGGCCGGCGTCCGACGTGCAAGTAGCTGACACGTCCACTTCCATGGGGCCTGAATTTCCTGGGATGTATCGATCGAGACAAGATGCAGATGGGCAGATGGCCATGTTGACTGCGGCAGGAAACAATGTGCACTCCTGTGCACAGTCATGCCTGCTCCAGCCCAGTCAGACACTGAGCCCCTTCCTTATTCATTTGCTGTCTCAAATGAATAAGGAAGGGAAAATTGACTGATTGGGGAAAAAATACTCTTGGATTTGAGTGAGATCCCGGATCGGTAGCTTCAGATATCCCCTCAGACTGGAATGAGAATTTCGATAGATTTCTTTGCTTTAAAGCATAGTTGCAGGTAGGTTATGCTCCTTTGCTTCATCCCTATAGTCTAAGGATTGTCAATCAAACAGTAGCAGTAGACTAGCCATATTCATCTTCTACAGTCTCCTGTTTCCTCCTATTTAAAATGGTCAGCCTGCGCAGCAGAAAAAAAAGATGCTCTAATCGTACTCGAGCCCTTAATCCCCCAATAGGAAACAAAATAAATACCAAGTATTTTTTTTTTGCTGGAGCTGGATCGTTTATTTTTATTACTGGAATAACGATTTGGTTGATAACTTCAGTAGCTGTTAGGTTAGCTGGATGTTTATTTACTTATTTGCGGAAAAGCTGGATATTTATTTTGTCTTTGAGCAACAATCAAGCTGTATAATTATTTTGTTTTGCAGGAATAAATAGTCAAGCTTGATTTTTTATTTTTTATTTATTGACATCTTTTATGGTGATTATAATTGTACATACTATTTATTGATCTGGACGGGCTGCAGGTGATCTGGGCCAGACGTTCGACTCCAACAGCACGCTGGCACACTACGAGGCCAACGGCGGCGACGCGGTGCTCTTCGTGGGGGACCTTTCCTACGCCGACGCCTACCCGCTGCACGACAACCGGCGGTGGGACAGCTGGGCGCGGTTCGTG
Organism: Hordeum marinum; assembly: GCA_022496015.1. Lineage (NCBI taxonomy): Eukaryota > Viridiplantae > Streptophyta > Magnoliopsida > Poales > Poaceae > Hordeum > Hordeum marinum. The sequence continues at coordinate 474,348,915 of CM039676.1, forward strand.
GAGCGCAGCGTGGCCTACCAGCCCTGGATCTGGACCGCCGGCAACCACGAGCTGGACTACGCGCCGGAGATCGGCGAGACGGTGCCCTTCAAGCCCTTCACCCACCGCTACCGCACGCCCTACCTCGCCGCCGGCAGCACGGAGCCCCTCTGGTACTCGGTGAAGGTCGCCTCCGCCCACATCATCGTGCTCTCCTCCTACTCCTCCTACGGCAAGTACACGCCGCAGTGGACGTGGCTGAGCGACGAGCTGGGCCGCGTGGACCGCAAGGCCACGCCGTGGCTCATCGTGCTCATGCACTCGCCCTGGTACAACAGCAACAGCTACCACTACATGGAGGGCGAGACGATGCGGGTGCAGTTCGAGAGCTGGCTGGTGGGCGCCAAGGTGGACCTTGTCCTCGCCGGCCACGTCCACTCGTACGAGCGCAGCCGCCGCTTCTCCAACGTCGCGTACGACATCGTCAACGGCAAGGCCACGCCCGTGCGTGACATGGACGCGCCCATCTACATCACCATCGGCGACGGCGGCAACATCGAGGGCATCGCCAACAAGTAGGTTGCTTGCTCTGCTCTCCTCCGGCCATGCATGCATTGCTGACAAACTGAATGAATGAATGAACAATGGATGCAGCTTCACGGAGCCGCAGCCGGCCTACTCGGCCTTCAGGGAGGCGAGCTTCGGCCACGCCACGCTGGAGATCAAGAACCGGACGCACGCATACTACGCATGGCACCGGAACCACGACGGCGCCAAGGCCGTCGCCGACTCCGTCTGGCTCACCAACAGGCACTACCTGCCCACCGACGACTCCAAGTGAATAAGATCATCTTCTTGGTCGCAACCATTTCATACTCTTATGTGTGATGTGATGAACACATGCCCCTTCCCTAATGCTACTTCAGTCAGCAGCAAGACGGGGTTTTTCTTACATGTTGATTTGTTGGTCGATCAGCCGGCTGCGATTATTCTTCCGAAGCAGAGGAAGAGGAAGAAGAGACCCGGCGGTTGCAAGTGAGATCTCTTGAGCTGGGGCCATACTTTAGTGCAATTAGTCATCAATGTAACTGTAAGCGTAAAGCTCCTGCATCCACGTGATTTCCTTTGAAATTAATGAAATAAAACTAGAGATTTGGGAGTACTGCGGCGTAAAGGCAATGCTCTGTCTTGAACTGCACAAAATATGTGTTGACTGAAACTGTTCATGATCGATCGTGCCGAGAGTATCCCATCTAAAATATACTATGCCAACGTGCTCCACGCCCCTGATTTTCTTGAAGGGCAATCAAGCGGCAGAGTAAAACAGAGGTAGGGTACGTTTTTCCTTTTGAACCCTAATACTATCTGTCGTTCGATTTGTTCGCCAGGGGAGCAGCTCCGAGCGAACATTTTCTGGTTGTTCGCGGGGAGCAGACCAGGGCGATCCCCCGACTGCCCAAAAAGGCCCGGTTAATTATTTTTAGAACAAAAAAAGGTCGAATGATCTAGAATATGTTTTTGTCATGCTAACTTTAAAATTGATATCCTCTAGATAAGAACTGTCATGAACTTTAAAACTATACACTACATAGAAAAATGCCATGAACAAAGAAATGAGCACAATATTATAAAATGCCATGCTTTGAAAAAGATAAAAAATGTTGTGCTACTTTATAAAACTGCCATCCTCGAGATAAAATGTTTGGATAAGCCCCAAAATAAAACTGCCATGCCATAAAAAAATGCCATCCTCTCAACATTAAAAATGGCATACTCTTTATAATGAAAATGCCATGCCACCACCAACAATAAAAATGTCATGGTCTCTATAATAAAAATGCCCCCCTATTAATAATAAAACTGACATCCTCCTAATAAGAAAAAAGATATGATTATTAATAATAAAAATGACATGCTCCTATTCATAAATATTTCATCCTCTAAACAATAAAAAATGACATGCTTCTAATCACAAAAATTTCATCCTCTTGACAATAAAAAATGACATGTTACTAATAATAAAAATACCACACTCTTAATAATTGATCTGCTATCCCATTAATAATAAAAAATCATGTTACTAATTATTTAAATGCCATGCTCTTAGTAAACGAATGCCATTGTGGGCATTAAAAGGACCTAAAAATTTCCATGCCACATATAATAATAAATGCATATGGAAAATTTAAAAAACTCTAAAAATATTTTTTGTTCTATCAATAATGAGAAAAATTCTGGATTTATTTATTTATTGAAATGAAATATTAAAATTAGCTTGTTTATGTGCATTTGTAAAGAAAACTTGTTTCAGTGCCATCTCTTTGGGGGGGGGGGGGGAAGACACAGGTTCAAGAACAAGGTTGGAGGCTCGAGGGTGACGCTCTGGCGTCCTGCCTCGACGACATTGAGGGCATGGGGGCGGATCCAGGTTTCGAGTAGCACGGGGATGATCCCCTAGTTGATGCGCCACAACAACAATGGCCTTGTCGATAAGTAGACTCTTGATGGGGGTAGTTCTTTTGATGGCTTTTTTGGCTTTCTAAGATAAGGTGACACCTACCCAGTTTATTCTAGTAGCCCAACAAAAATATATTTTTTAAAAGAGTAGTAGTCAAGTCTTACTTATTGGGCTTTAAAATAAATAAATTTAGTGGGATTCTAGAATAGTCATATCCTATTTGGTGCTTCACGCACCCGTTACCGTGCATTTTGCAAACGAGTGCCTAAAGCCCTCCAAGCTGGGCCGACCCATTTTACTATTTTTTTCTTTACTTAAATTTTGCAAACCTTTTCCAAAATCAATGATATTTTTAAAAAACAATGAACTTTTTCAAATTTGTGAACATTTATAGAATTTTATGAACCTTTTCCAACAATGAATTTTACAGAAAGTTCTGCAAAAGTGATGATTATTTTTCAATTTTGATAAAAAAATTTCAAAATCGATGAACTTTCCTCAAAATCGTTGAACTATTTTCAAATTGTATGAATAATTTTTCAAATTAATGACCTTTTTCCAAGTTCATGATCTTTGCATTACCGAGTGGGCCCTGAGATACCTCTCCGTCACACGGAGTAATAAATCTCAGTCTTGATCCATATCAACCCAACAGACACCCTCGAAGATACGTGCAGAGCACGTTTATAGTCACCCAGTTACATTGCGACGTTTGATACACACAAGGTACTCATCCGGTGTCAGTGAGTTGCATGATCTCATGGTCATAGGAACAGATACTTTGACATGTAGAAAACTATAACAATAAACTGACATGATCATATGCTATGTTTATAGTTTGGGTCTTGTCCATCACATCCTCCTCCTAATGATGTGATCCCGTTATCAAATGACATCTCATGTCTATGCCTAGGAAACCTTGACCATCTTTGATCAACGAGCTAGTCTATTAGAGGCATACTAGGGACATGGTGTTGTCTATGTATCCGCACATATATCTAAGTTTTCGATAAATACATTTCTCGCATGGATAATAAACGATTATCATGAAAAAGTAAATATGATAATAAATAATTGGTTATTGCCTCTAGGGCATATTTCCAACAGTCTCCCACTTGTACTAGAGTCAATACTCTAGCTCACATCGCTATGTGATTCACACCCAATGAGTTCTGGGGTTTGATCATGTTTTGCATGTGAAAGAGGTTTTAGTTAACGGGTCTGCGACATTCAGATCCGTGTGTTGTTTGCAAATCTCTATGTCATATTGTAGACACTGCTACCACGCTCCACTTGGAGCTATTCCAAATGGCTGCTCCACCATACGTATCCGGATTGCTACTAAGATTCATCCGGATTGGTGTTAAAGCTTGCATCGATGTAACCCTTTACGACGAAGTCTATATCACCTTCATAATCGAGAAATATTTCCTTAGTCCTCTAGTTACTAAGGATAATTTTGACCGTTGTCTAGTGATCTACTCCTGGATCACTCTTGTACTGCTTGACAGACTCATGGCAAGGCACACACAGGTGCGGTACACAATATAGCATACTATATATAGAGCCTATGGCTAAGGCATAGGGGACGACCTTCGTCCTTTCTCTTTCTTCTACCATGGTCGAGCTTTGAGTCTTACTCAACTTCACACTTTACAAATCAGGCAAGAATTCCTTCTTTGACTGATCCATTTTGAACTCTCTCAAAATCTTGTCAAGGTATGTACTCATTGAAAGTCTTACCAAGCGTCTTGATCTATCTCTATAGATCTTGATGCCCAACAATTAAGTACCTTTATCCAGGTCTTCCTTTGAAAAACTCTTTTCAAACAACTGTTTATACTTTCCAGAAATTCTACATTATTTTTGATCAACAATATGTCAACCACATAAACTTATCAGAAATTTTATAGTGCTCCCACTCACTTTCTTGTAGATACAAGTTCCTTATAAACTTTGTATAACCCCAAAAACTTTGATCACCTCATCAAAGCGTATATTCCAACTCCTAGATGCATGCTCTAGCCCATAGAAGGATCGCTGGAGCTTGCATACCTTTTAGCATCCTTAGGACTGACAAAACCTTCTGGTTGTCTCATATACAACCTTTCCTCAAGGGAACCGTTAAGGAACCGATGTTTTGACATCCATCTGTCGGATTTCATAATTGAAAAATGCAGCAACTGCTAACATAATTCCAATAGACTTTAGCATCGCTGTGGCCTATGGGTGAGAAAGTCTCATCGTAGTCAACTCCTTGAACTTTGTCAAAAACTTCTTTGCGACAAGTTGAGCTTTTATAAAAAGTGACATTTACCATCAGCGTCCGTCTTCTTATTAAAGGTACATTTGTGCTCAACGACCTGCTGTTCAACAGGCAAGTCAACCATAGTCCATACTCGGTGTTCATACATGGATCCTTTCTCGGATTTCATGTCTCCTAGCCATTTGTCGGAACCTGGGCCCATCATCGCTTCTTCATAGCTCATAGGTTCACTGTTGTCTAACAAGATTACCTCCAAGATAGGATTGATGTACCACTCAAGGGCGGTATGAGTCCTTGTTGACCTACGAGGTTTGGTAGTAACTTGATCCGAAGCTTCATGATCATCATTTTTTGCTTCCTCTTCACTTGGTGTAGGCGTCGCAGAAACATCTTTCTATGTCGTGCTACTATCCAACTGAAGTGACAGTTCAACAACCTCGTCAAGTTCTACTTTCCTCCCACTCAATTCTTTTGAGAGAAACTCTTTCTCGAGAAAGGACCCATTTTTAGCAACAAACACTTTGCCCTCGGATCTAAGATAGAAGGTATACCCAACTATTTCCTTAGTGTGTTCTATGAAGATGTACTTTTCTGCTTTGGGTTCGAGCTTATCAGACATAAGCATCGCATTACCAAACTCCGAGAAATGACAACTTAGGTTTCTGCCAAGCCATAATTCATACGGTGTCATATCAACGGATTTATATGGTGCCCTATTTAAAGTGAATGTATTTGTCTCTAATGCATAACCTCTAAACTATAGTGTCAAAATGATAAGAGATATCATAGTACGCACCATATCCAATAGAGCACGAGTAGGACGTTCGAACACACCATTACACTATGGTGTTCCATGTGGCGTGAGTTGTGAAACTACTTCCACATTGTCTTAAGTTGTATACCAAACTCGTAACTCAGATATTCACCTCCACGATCATATCGTAGACATTTTTTATATTCTTGTCACGATGATCTCAAACTTCACTTTGAATTTGCTTGAAATTTCCAAACGATTCAGACTTGTGTTTCATTAAGTAAATATACCCATATATACTCAAATCATCAATGAAGGTAAGAAAATAACAATATCCACCGCATGCTACAACACTCATTGGACCGCATACATCAACATGTATCATTTCCAATAAGTGACTTTCCCGCTCCATCAAACCGGAAAACGAGGCTTAGTCATCTTGGCCAAGAGGCATGGTTCGCATGTCTAAACTGATTCGAAATCGAGTGAGTCCAAAGATCCATCAACATGGAGTTTCTTCATGCTCTTTACACCAATATGACCTTTAGCGGCATTGCCACAAGTATGTGGTACTATCTTTATTAACTTTGCATCTTTTGGCATCAATATTATGAACATGTGTATCACTACGATCGAGATTCAATAAACCATTCTCATTGGGTGCATGACCATTGAAGGTATTATTCATGTAAACAGAATAACCATTATTATCTAACTTAAATGAATAACCATATTGCAATAAACACGATCTAATCACATTCATGCTCAACGCAAACACGAAATAACATTTATTTAGGTTCATCACTAATCCCGAAGGTAGAGAGAACATGCGACGGTGATCACATCAACCACACATCGTCACCTTGCCCTTAGCTACTCTCCATTTATTCCGTAGCTTTTATTTCGAGTTACCAACATTTAGTAACTGAACCGATGTCTAATACCAGGTGCTACTAGGAGTACTAGTAAGGTACACATGAATAAAACGTATATCAAATATACTTCTGTTGACGTTGCCATCCTTCTTATCTACCAAGTATCTAGGGCAGTTCCAGTTTAGTGACTGTTCTCCTCATAATAGAAGCACTTAGTCTTGGGTTTGGGTTCAACCTTGGGTTTCTTCACTGGAGTGGCAACTGGCTTGCCATTCTTGAAGTTTTCCCTTCTTGCCCTTGCGCTTATTGAAACTAGTGATTTTACTAACCATCAACACTTGATGCTCCTTCTTGATTCCTACCTTCGCAGTGTCAAACATCGCGAACAGCTCAGGGATCATCTTCTCCATCCTTGGCATGTTATAGTTCATCATGAAGCTCTAGCGGCTTGGTGACGGTGACTTGGAGAACTATATCAATCAATATCTTATCTGGAAGATCAACTCCCACTCGATTCAACCGATTGTAGCACCCAAACAATCTGAGTACATGCTCATTGATTGAGCTATTCTCCTTCATCTTGCAGGCAAAGAATCTTCTTGGAGGTCTCATACCTCTCAACATGGACATGAGCCTGAAATCTCAATTCCAGCTCTTGGAACATCTCATATGCTTCGTGACGTTCAAAACGTCTTTGGAGCCTCAATTCTAAGCCATAATGCATGACACGCTGAACTATCAAGTAGTCATCACAACGTGCCTGTCAGATGTTCACAACATCCATAGACAATGCTAGAGGGGGTGGTGCACTGAGCGGTGCATCAAGGACACACGCCTTCTGTGCAGCAATGAGGACAATCCTCAGTTTACAGACCTAGTCCACATAATTGCTACCATCATCTTTCCACCCAATTTCCTCTAGGAACGTATTGAAAAACATAGGGGAGCTACGCGAGCTATTGATCTACAATATAATTTTGCAAACATAACTTTAGACTATGTTCATGATTATGAGTTTAGTTAATCATATTACTTAAAAAATCCCACTCAAATTGACATCCCTCCGGTCATCCGAGTGCTACATGATCCGAATTTACCAACCCAAGTCCGATCATCACGTGAGATTTGGTGGTGTTAATGGTGAACATCTCCATGTTGATCGTATCTACTATATGACTCATGTTTGACCTTTCAGTCTCTTGTATACCAAGGCCATGTCTGTACATGCTAGGCTCGTCAAGTTTAACCCGAGTGTTCTGCACGTGCAACACTGGCTTGTACCCGTTGTATATGAACATAGAGTCTATCACACCCGATCATCACGCCGTGTCTTGACACGACGAACTTTCGCAACGGTGCACACTCGGGGAGAACACAATTTTATCTTGAAATTAAGTGAGGGATCACCTTATAATGCTACCGTCGTCCTAAACAAAATAAGATGCATAAAAGGATTAACATCACATGCAAATCACAAGTGACATTATATGGCTATGAACTTGTGCTTTTGATCTGCATCTTCAAAGCACCGACATGATCTCCATCGTCACCGGCATGACACCATGATCTCTATCATCTTGATCTCCATCAACGTGTTGCCGTGAGGTTGTCGGGCCAACTGTTGCTTCTATGACTATTGCTAACTCATAGCGATAAATTAAAGCAAAACAACAAAAATAATTAAAGACAACCCTATGGCTCCTGCCGGTTCCGTACTCATCGACATGCAAATCGTGATATTCTATACAAAACATGATCATCTCATACATCACATATATCTCATAATGTAATTGGCCATATCACATTACAACATACCCTGCAAAAAGAAGTTAGGCATCCTCTAATTGTTGTTGCATGTTTTACGTGGCTGCTACGGGTATCTAGCAAGAACGATTCTTACCTATGCAAAAACCACAATGGTGATAGATAAATTGCTATTCAACCTTCTCAAGGACCACCTTTGTCGAATCCGATCCAACTAGAGTAGGAACGACAGACACCCGATGTCCATCTTTATGCAACAAAGTCACATGTTAGTCGATGAAACTGGTCTCTCGTAAGCATACAAGTAAGGTTGGTCCGGGACGCTTCATCCCACAATACCGCTAAATCAAGAAAAGACCAAGGGAGGAAGCAATCTGAGCATCAACGCCCACAAGCTCATTTGTGTTCTACTCGAGATCTCATCTACACAAAGACCTAACTCTGATACCACTGTTGGGGAACGTTGCATGGGAAACAAAAGCGTTCCTACGCACACGCAAGATCTATCCATGGTGATGAGCATCTATGAGAGGAAGAGTGGATCTACATACCCTTGTAGATCGCTAAGCGGAAGCGTTGAGAAACATGGTTGATGTAGTCGAACGTCTTCGCGATCTATATCACAAGTCGTCCCGCGATCCAATCACAATCTAGCGCCGAACGGACGGCACCTTGGCATTCAACACACGTACAGCTTGATGATGCCTTCACCTCCTCGATCCAGCGAGCGAAGGTGAAGTAGTAGATGAGTTCCAGCAGCACGATGGCGTGGTGATGGTGGTGGTGAATAACAATCTCCGAAGGGCTTCACCAAGCAAAACAAAAACTATGACGGAGAATAAACTGGACGGGTTGGGTTGCCCGCACACGGCTTGGGGAATTCTTGTGTTCTGGGTGCTAGCCCTGCCCCTCGATTTATATTTGGAGCCCTGGGGTCAAGACTTGGAGAAAGAGCCTCCTCAAAGTCAGTTTGGCACGCAAGGCAAGAATCCTCCTCGGACTCCAGGGTCCTCGGCGTTTGGCCCTAGACGCCGAGGTCCCTGGCGTTTGGCCCCTGCCCTCCAAAAACTCCTTTTTGCACCTTCCTAAAGCCTCGTGGGCTTTACCCCTTGGCCCAAATAAAGTGTTCTTGTACCCAACATTTTGGGAAACATCCAAAACCCCTTCCAGTGAATTCCGGAACCCTTCCGGAGACCAAACACTATTAAACCATATATCAATCTTTACCTCCGTACTATTCCGGAGCTCCTCATCATGTCCGAGATCTCATCGAGGACTCCGAACAACTTTCAGTCACCAACATAATAACTAAACTATACTTATATCGTCACCAAACATTAAGTGTGTAGACCCTGCGGGTTCGAGAACTATGCAGACATGACCGAGACACCTCTACGGCTAATAACCAATAGCGGGACCTGGATGCCCATATCTGTTCCTATATATTCCACGAAGATCTTTATCGGTTGAACCTCTATGTCAAGGATTCAGTTAATCTCGTATGCAACTGCCTTTGTTCATCGGTATGTTACTTGCCCAAGATTCAATCGTCGGTATCTCCATACCTAGTTCAATCTCGTTACCGGCAAGTCTCTTTACTCGTTTGTAATACAAGATCCCGTGGCTAACTCTTTACTCACTTTTCTTGCAAGGCTTATTGTGATGTTGCATTATCGAGTGGGCCCTGAGATACCTCTCCGTCACAGGAGTAACAAATCCCAGTCTTGATCCATGTCAACCCAACAGATACCCTCGGAGATACCTTTAGAGCACCTTTATAGTCACCTAGTTACGTTGCGACATTTGATACATACAAGGTACTCCTCCGGTGTCAGTGAGTTGTGTGATCTCATGGTCATAGGAACAGATACTTTGACATGCAGAAAACTATAGCAATAAACTGACACGATCATATGCTATGTTTATAGTCTGGGTCTTGTCCATCACATCATTCTCCTAATGATGTGATCCCATTATGAAATGACATATCATGTCTATGGCTAGGAAACCTTGACCATCTTTGATCAACGAGCTAGTCTATTAGAGGCATACTAGGGACATGGTGTTGTCTATGTATCCACACATGTATCTAAGTTTCCGATCAATACAATTCTAGCATGGATAATAAACGATTATCATGGACAAGGAAATATGATAATAACTAATTTATTATTGCCTCTAGGTCATATTTCCAACAGTCTCCCACTTGCACTGGAGTCAATAATCTAGCTCACATCACTATGTGATTTACATTGTAATGAATCTAACACCCATACAATTCTGGTGTTGATCATGTTTAGCCCTTGGAAGAGGTTTAGTCAACGGGTCTGCGACATTCAGATCCATGTGCACTTTGCAAATATTGATGTCCTCGTCCTTGATATAATCGCGAATGGAATTGAAGTGTCGCTTTATGTGTCTAGTCCTCTTGTGAAACCTTGGTTCCTTGGCCAGAGCAATGGCACCAGTGTTGTCACAGAAAAGAGTCATTAGGTCCAGTGCACTGGGCACTACTCCAAGATCTGTCATGAACTCCTTGATCTGGACACCTTCTTTTGCCGCCTCTAATGTCTACTACGCAACTTTATTCTTGTATACTTTGTTGGGCCTCCAAGCGCAGAGTTTTGTAGGACAGTAGCAATTTTCCCTCAAGTGGATGACCTAAGGTTTATCAATCCGTGGGAGGTGTAGGATGAAGATGGTCTCTGTGAAACAACCCTGCAATCAAATACAAGAAATCTCTTGTGGCCCCAACACACCCAATACAATGGAAAATCGTATAGGTGCACTATTTCGGCGAAGAGATGGTGATACAAGTGAAATATGGATGGTAGATATAAGTTTTTGTAATCTCAAAATATAAAAACAGCAAGGTAGCAAGTAAGAAAAGTGAGCAAAAATGGTATTGCAATGCTTGAAAAAAAGGCCTAGGGTTCATACTTTCACTAGTGCAAGTTCTCTCAACAATGCTGACATAGTCGAATCATATGTAAATCCCTCGCACGCGACAAAGAGTTCACTTCAAAGTCACATATAGCGGAGAACAAACGAAGAAATTATTGTAGGGTACGAAACCACCTCAAATTTATCTTTTCTGATCAATCGTATGAGCTATCCCTATAAGTTTCACGAACAACCCTAGAGTTCGTACTAAAATAACACCTTAAGATACACATAAACCAAAACCATAATGTCACCTAGATACTCCAGTGTCACCATGAGTAACCATGGGCTTGATTATATGATATGCATCACACAATTTCAGATTCATTGGGTTCAATCCAACACAAAGAACTTCAAAGAGTGCCCCAAAGTTTCTACCGGAGAGTCAAGACGAAAACATGTGCGAACCCCTATGCATAGATTCCCATGGTGACGGAACCCGCAAGTTGATCACCAAAACATACATCAAGTGGATCAATAGAACATCCCATTGTCACCACGGATATCCCATCGCAATACATACATCAAGTGTTCTCAAATACTTTAAAGACACAATCCGATAAGAAAACTTCAAAGGGAAAACCCAATTCATCACAAGAAGATAGAGAGCGGAAAACTCCATATGATTCATCTATATTAATAAAGCTCACGGTACATCAAAATCGTGTCATCTCAAGAACACAAGAGAGAGAGAGAGAGAGAGAGAAATCAAACACATAGCTACTGGTACATACCCTCAGCCTCGAGGGTGAACTACTCCCTCCTTGTCATGGAGACCACCGGGATGATGAAGATGGCCTCCGGTGATGGTTTCCCCCTCTGGTAGGGTGCCGGAACGGGCTCCCAATTGGTTTTTTGTGGTCATAGAGGCTTGCGGCGGCGGAACTCCCCATCTAGGGTTCTTTTCGGAGGTTTGGGTATTTATAAGAATTTTTGGTATCAATCTCTCATCAAGGGGGTGCCCGAGGTGCCCACAGGCCCAAAGTACCCTCCCTGGGGGTAGGGCGTGCCTAGAGGGCTTGTGGCCTCCGTGTCCACTTCCTGGACCATCTCTTGTGCTTTGGGGGTTTGTCTTGGTCCATAAAAATCACCGTAAATTTTCAGCCCATTCCGAGAACTTTTATTTCTGCACAAAAAAACGACACCACGGTAGTTCTGCTGAAAACAACGTTAGTCCGGGTTAGTTCTAATAAAATCATACAAAAACCATATAAAATTGTTGTAAAAATGGCATGAATACTTCATGAATTATAGATACGTTGGAGACGTATCAGCATCCCAAAGCTTAATTCCAGCTCGTCCTCGAGTAGGTAAATGATAAAAGAAATAATTCATGAAGTGTAAATGCTAGCATATTGCATAAATTTGATCAATGATAGTTCCAAACACTTTTTCTAGCACCATTATATATCATAAACAATATCTCATCTCATAAAACTTCTCATGATGAAGTAACAAGCTACTCACATGTTAAAGTATAGACCATAAAGTTTCTTGAAAACTAACAAACTATGCTTTCAGTCACCAAACAATTGCTATTCATCTTATTTTCAGGAAGGGTCTATGTAAGAGCTTTGATTTAGGAAATTCCACATACTCAACTATCATATAGTCTTCCATGATTGCTAACACTCAAAACTTATTTTTAGAGCAAATGGCATCCGACGAACACAGAGAAAGATAGGGGGCTAATGTTTCACCTCCCAACTTATTTATCATATAGATAATTGTCAACAATTAAAAATCATGATCAAATATATTTGAATGGCCACATATGCTTGGATCATTCCCCACCACATAATGCTTTCCAACTAAAGAATAATTGAGGTTGAACTAAGAAGGAATACCATTGCATACCCTCAGCCCCGAGGGTGAACTACTCCCTCATCATCATGGAGACCGCCGGGATGATGAAGATGGCCTCCGGTGATGATTTCCCCCTCCGGTAGTGTGCTGGAACGGGCTCCCAATTGATTTTTCTTGGCTATAGAGGCTTGTGGTAGCGGAACTCCCCATCTAGTGTTCTTTTCGGAGGTTTGGGTATTTATAAGAATTTTTGGCGTCTATCTCACGTCACAAGGGTGCCCGAGGGGCCATAGGCCCGAAGCACCCTCCCTGGGGGTAGGGCGTGCCTAGAGGGCTTGTGGCCTCCTCGTCCATTTCCTGGCCCAGCTCTTGTGCTTTGGGGGTTTGTTTTGGTCCATAAAAATCACCGTAAATTTTCAGCCCATTCCGAGAACTTTTATTTCTGCACAAAAAAACCGACACCACGGTAGTTCTGCTAAAAATAGCGTCAGTTCGGGTTAGTTCTAATCAAATCATAGAAAAACCATATAAAATTGTTGTACAAATGGCATGAATACTTCATAAATTATAGATGCGTTGGACACGTATCAGCATCCCAAAGCTTAATTCCTACTCGTCCTCGAGTAGGTAAATGATAAAAGAAATAATTTGTGAAGTGTGAATGCTAGCATAGTGCATAAATTTGATCAATGATAGTTCCAAACACTTTTTCTAGCATCATTATATATCATAAACAATATCTCATCTCATAAAACTTCTCATGATGAAGTAACAAGCTATTCACATGTTAAAGTATAGACCATAAAGTTTCTTGAAAACTAACAAACTATGCTTTCAGTAACCAAACAATTGCTATTCATCTTATTTTCAGGAAGGGTCTATGTAAGAGCTTTGATTTAGCAAATTCCACATACTCAAATATCATATAGTCTTCCATGATTGCTAACACTCAAAGCATATTTTTAGAGCAAATGGCATCCGACGAACATAGAGAAAGATAGGGGGCTAATGTTCACCTCCCAACTTATTTATCATATAGATAATTGTCAACATTAAAAATTCATGATCAAATATATTTGAATGGCCATATATGCTTGGATCATTCCCCACCACATAATGCTTTCCAACTAAAGAATAATTGAGGTTGAACTAAGAAGAATACCATTGCCTCTTGCATAAAAGTAAATACATGAAAGTAAAAGATAGGCCCTTCGCAGAGGGAAACATAGGTTGTCATGCGCTTTTTAATGTTGGATGTGAAAACCCTTAATGTAAAGGAACACCACGTTGTATTTCCCTTTGTGATAGCAATCTTTATTATGCAGTCCGTCGCTTTTATTTCTTTACCATCACAAGTTCGCACAACGCTTATTTTCCCTTAAAATAAAAGATCATATATATTTAGGAGCAATTTTTATTGCTTTTTGCACCGATGACAACTTACTTGAAGGCTCTTATTCAATCCATAAGTAGATATGGTAGACACTCATGGCAAGAAACTGGGTTTAAGGGTTTTGGATGCACAAGTAGTACCACTACTTAGTACAAATTTTTGGCTAGCAAAAGATCCTAAGAAAGCACCACATGTTGGAGGATCCATAACAATATAACTTCTATACAAATATACCCAAACATAGCTCATTACGTTGTCTTCCTTGTCCAACTTCAACTAATTTTATCAAGTTTGAAAATAATTAATGTGGCTCACAATCATAGAAGATGTCCAAGATATTATATTTACACGTGAAATCTCTCTTCCTTCAATACTCTTTCATGAATTATTCAAGTGATAAATGCGGTGTTTGCTATCTTTCAATAAATTTTACCACCTATACTTGTTATATGTGAAGTCATTAATCCCCATGGTATACGCATATAATATATATATAATTTTAGATTTATGATATTCAATTCATTCAACCATTTACTCATAGGATATAAGTGAAGCACGAGAGCAAAAGATAAATTACTCCAAAAAGATATAAGTGAAGATCAATGAGTAGACAACATTTAAATAACTATGTGAAGACTCTCTCGTCTAAGAATTTCATATCTTAAGTATTTTATTCAAACAACAAACTAAATAAAAATAGCACTCTAAGAATAACACATATCATGTGGACAAATAAAAATTTAGGCTCAACATAAGCTAACCGATAGTTGACGAAGAGAGGTGGGATGCATAGCATCCCTAAGCTTAGATGCTTGAGACTTCTTGAAATATTTACTTCGGGTGCCTTGGGCATCCCCAAGCTTGAGCTTTTGTATCTCGTTCAATCGTCTCATATCATGGTTTCACCTATTCTCAAAAACTTCATCCACACAAAACTCGAAAAGAACTTGTGAGATAGGTTAGTACACATAACAATAAATCAACTCTTTATGTACCGATAAGACAAGCTGCATAAAAAATTTCAAACAACATCTACTATTTACTATAAATTCCACAATTTATATCTACCAATAAAGGCTATGGAAACTATAGGAAAAGTAGATAACAAAAACTATGACAACAATCTGTCCAAACAGAACAGTATGTAGTAATCTATTAAACTAGTGTACTTCTGTAACTCAACAAATTATGAAAATGTAGGACATGCTAAGGAATTTATATTACAACACTCTGTAAAAATTTCAGAAACTTTCCATGTTCCAGTAAAATATGAAAATTCAAACTCTACAGCAAAAGTTTCTGTTTTTACACAGCACACATCAAAACATGCAATGCATGCATCCTAAGACAATTCTTGGAACTTTTTATTGAAAAACCAGATTATAAATAACACCTAACAGATACCAACAAGATAAAATGATGCTCCAAGTAAAACATATATTATGTTTGTTTTAGAAAAGGAGCGTTACCTCCGGCCTCTGCATCAACATGATGCATATGACCTCTTTATTAACGATAAAAGAAAACAAATAGTTTGCGGTCTCAGCAAAGCTGTAAAGGAGCAGTAATATGGTTCGAAAAACAAATGAAAGAGAAATCCACAACCAGCAAAAATAGGCATAGATGCCTAACCACCTATCCTATTATTGGACTGCCATCCAAACTGGTTGAATATACCGAGCTACCATCTCCCACCGGGCAGACCCAGTAACCAAAGGCTCCCTGGTTTCCGCAGGAGTGAGTAACGACCACGTACGGATCAACGCTGACGCCCTGTGTAGTAACTGAAGAAATGTATATGTATTTTTCTGTTAAAAACCATGTCATTCCCGCAATTCCATATAGCCCATAGTAGTGCACAAACTCCTATGCGAATATGTCTAGCTGTGTTTATATCAACTCCATTTAGCCACGTGCCAAACAACGTGTTAGTGCTATCTGGAGGATCAATATTAAAAGTGACTCTAACAGTTTTCCATAATAGTTTCACTAATGGGCAATGGAGAAAGAGGTGTTGGATAGTCTCCTGATGATCACAAAAAATACATCATGTACTCCCTGGCCAATTACACTTTACAAGATTGTCCTTGATACGTCTCCAACATATCTATAATTTTTGATTGTTCCCTGCTATTATATTATCTGTTTTGGATGTTTTATATGCATTAATATGCCATTTTATATGATTTTTGGTACTAACCTATTAATCTAGAGCCTAGTGCCAGTTTCTGTTTTTTCCTTGTTTTTGAGTTTCGCAGGTAAGGAATATTAAACGCAGTCCAAACGGAATAAAACCTTCGGAATGATTTTTTCTGGAACAAAAGGAAACTACGAGACTTGAGAACCAAGGCAGAGGAGCCTCTGTGGGGCCACAAGCCCTAGGGCCACGGCTAGGGGGTGGCCACGCCGGGCAGGCTTGTGGGCCCACGGCTTCTCCCTAACCCTAATCTTCGGCTTATATATTCCCAAATATTCCATCATTATCAGAGAGAGCCACGAAAACACTTTTCCGCCACCAGAAGCCTCCGTTCCCGAGAGATCCAATCTTGGAGCCTTTTCCAGTAATCTGCCAGAGGGGTATTCGATCACGGAGGGCATCTACATCAAGTCCATTGCCCCTCCGGTGATGCGTTAGTAGTTCACCACAAACCTACGAGTCCATAGATAGTATCTAGATGGCTTCTTCTCTCTCTTTGCTTCTCAATACAATGTTCTGCATGATCTTCATGGAGATCTATCCGATGTAATACTCTTTTGCGGCGTGTTTGTCGAGATCTGATGAATTGTGGGTTATGTTCAGATTATCCATGAATATCATTTGAGTCTTTCCTGAATTCTTATATGCATGATTTCATATCTTTGCAAGTCTCTTCTAGTTATTGGTTTGGTTTGGCCAACTAGATTGGAAATTCTTGCGATAGGAGATGTGCTTAGTTTTGGGTTCAAACTTGCGGTGTCCTCACCCAGTGACAAAGTAGGGGTAGCGAGGCACGTATTGTATTGTTGCCATTGAGGTTAAAAAGATGGGGTTTTCATCATATTGCTTGAGTTTATCCCTCCACATCATGTCATCTTGCTTAATGCGTTACTCTGTTCTTCATGAACTTAATACTCTAGATGCAGGCAGGAGTCGGTCGATGTGTGGAGTAATAGTTGTAGATGCAGAATCGTTTTGGTCTACTTGTCATGGACGTGATGCCTATATGCATAATCATTGCCTTGGATATCTTCATAATTATTCGCTTTTCTATCAATTGCTCGACAGTAATTTGTTCACCCACCGTAATACTTGCCATCATGAGAGAAGCCATCTAGTGAAACTTATGGCCCCCGGGTCTATTTTCCATATTATACTTTCAGATCTAAAACCAAAAATACCAAAAATAGTTTCTGCATTGTTTTTACTTTTCGTTCAAGCATCCTATTATATCTATCTCTATTAGATCTCATCCTTGCAAGTAGCCGTGAAGGTATTGACAACCCCTTTATAGCGTTGGGTGCAAGAGTTTGATTCTTTGTGCAGGTATATCTATTGGTGGCTCGCTTTGTATCTCCTACTGGATTGATACCTTGGTTCTTAAAAACTAAGGGAAATACTTATCTACTTTGCTGCATCAATCCGTTCCTCTTCACGGGAAACCAACGCATGCTCGAGATGTAGCAAGAATGATTTCTAGCGCCGTTTCCGGGGAGATACATAGCAAGTCAAGATACCAAGTACCCATCACAAACGCATATCTTGCATTTACATTATTTTCCACTTGCCTCTCGTTTTCCTCTCCCCCACTTCTAAAATGATTTTAAGAAAATACCAAAAAGATTTGCCTTTTTCTCGCCAGATATCTTTTGTTTGCTTGTGTTGCCATGTGCTTCCTATTTGCTTGCATCTTCGCTTGCTGAAAATCTATTGTTATGGATCGTCATCCACTTGCTAATCTTTTCAAAATACCAAATTATGATGAACCAATTGCTAGTGAGTTGAGTGTACTTGATTATCTCTATGAAGTTTTGCTTGATATTCGTGAATCTGAAAATTGCGATGAAGTGATTCACGATGTTTCCTTGAATGAAAAGCATGATTGCAATGATATTGTTATAGATTTTCTTAATGTAAATTATGTTAATGATATGCAAAACTACAAGCTCGGGGATGCTATATTTGCTGAATTTTTCATGACCACTACTTATTGCAATGATCATGATTGGGGTGATAATGCTTCTTATGATCTTTATAATTTATTTAATACTCATAATAAATATGATATTGAAAGTAGGTTTGGAAGAGTGTCAAATTTAGGCATTATTGATCCCACTATTTTGTAGAGCGTCCAATCTTATGAATTTTTTGATAAAAGTGGGTTTGAAGAGGTCATGAATTTAGTTAATGATAATCCCACTATTTTGGAAGGGTATCAACTTTGCATGCATGTGTATCATGAAGAGAAAATTTTATATGATAGTTATATTGTTGAATTCCTTCATGATTCTACTGAAATTTCTAATGAGGGAGGAACATATGCTTGTTGTAATTGCAGTAATATCAAGTTTCCTCTCTATGTGTTCAAAGTTTTGAAGTTATGCTTGTTTTGCCTTACTATGCTAGTTAATTCTTGTTCCCATAAATTGTTTTCTCACAAAATCCCTATGCATAGGAAGTGGGTTAGACTTAAACATGTTTTTAATGCTATTCATGATGCTCTTTTCATATCTCAAATACTACTTTTTATGTGAGCATCATTGAAATCGTTATACCTAGCTAGGGGCATTAAACAATAGCGCTTGTTGGGTGGCAACCCAATTTTATTTTGATTACTGATTTTTTGCTTATGTTTTGGTGTGTTTGTCACATTATTACTTCTGTAGTAATTGTGTTTTTGTGTTTTAATTAGTGTTTGAGCCAAGTAAAACCTTTGGGGTGATCTATGGTAGTTGTTGATTTGATCTTGCTGGAAAACAGAAACTTTTGCGCTAAGTACAGGAATTTTCCAACTGTTTCATAGAGTAAAATTGATCTGAAATTTTTACACAAGATTTATATAAAAATTTCCCTAGTTATACTAATGTTTAAGAATTTTGAGAATTCCATAAGTATTCGAAGTTTATGGATTGCTACAGATTGTTCTATTTTTGACAGATTCTGTTTTTCTTTGTGTTGTTTTCTTATTTTGATGTATCCATGGGTCGTATCGGGGTGTATGAGTCATGGAAAAGTTATAATACAATAGGTATTACAAAAATACAAATAAATAATGAGTTCAAAACATTACCTAAAGTGGTGATTTATTTTTCTTATACTAACGGATCTCATGAGTTTTCTGTTGAGTTTTGTGTTGTGAAGTTTTCAAGTTTTGGGTGAAGATTTGATGGACTATGGAATAAAGAGTGGCAAGAGCCTAAGCTTTGGGATGCCCATGGAGCCCCAAGTCATATTCAAGGATACCAAAAAGCCTAAGCTTGGGGATGCCCCGGAAGGCATCCCCTCTTTCGTCTTCAATCCATCGGTAAATTTACTTGAGGCTATATTTTTATTCACCACATGATATGTGTTTTGCTTGGAGCGTCTTGTATGATATGAGTCTTTGCTTGTTAGTTTGTGACAATCATCCTTGCTGCACACATCTTTTGAGAGAGACATGCTGAAACGTGAATTTGTTAGAATACTCTATGTGCTTCACTTATATATTTTGAGCTAGGCAATGTGGCTCTAGTGCTTCACTTATATCTTTATAGAGCATGGTGGTGTTATATTTTATAGAAATTATTGAACTCTCGTTCCTCACTTATATCATTTTGAGAGTTTCTTAAAACAGCATGGTAATTTGTTCAGGTTACGAATTTAGTCCTAATGTGATGGGCATCCAAGAGGGATATATAAAAACTTTTATATTAAGTGCATTAAAAACTATGAGAAGTTGGATTCCTTGCATATAGTTGTGAGATAATAGGTATGGTAATATGAGAGTAATTCTAGTGATTAGTTTTGAATTGAAGAGATATGTGTTTTAAAGCTTGTGATTCCCATAGCATGCACATATGGTGAACCGTTATGTAACGAACTCAGAGCATGATTTGTTTAATGATTGTCGACCTTTGTGTGAGGGTCGGGAGCGTGCGATGGTTAACTCCTACCAACCTCTTCACGAGGAGCATGCGTCTAATGCTTTGTTTGATAACTAATAGACTTTTGCAATAAGTATGTCAGTTCTTTATGACTAATGTTGAGTCCATGGATTATACGCACTCTCACCCTTCCACCTTTGCTAGCCTCTCTGGTACCGCGCAACTTTCGCCGTTACACCAAACCTTCCTTCCTCAAAACAGCCACCATATATTCCTCAAAACATCCACCATACCTACGTATTATGGTATTTCCATAGCCATTCCGAGATATATTGCCATGCAACTTCCACCATGTAGTTTTTGTATGACTTGCATCATCACTTCATATTGCATACATAGTCATATTTTGTCATAGGAATCGAGTTGTAATTTCTTTTCTTTGAGTTATAAGTAAATAAAAGTGTGATGATTTTTCATTAATAGAGCATTGTCCCATGAAATAAAAGGATGATCGAGGCTATGACTCCCTCACAAGTTGGGATGAGTATCCGGACTTTACAAAAACAAAAGAGGCCAGCGAAGCCCAAACAAAAAAATAAAAGAGGCCAAAGAAGCCCACCAAAAAAATGAGAGAAAGAGAGAAGGGACAATTGCTACTACCTTTTTCCACACTCGTGCTTCAAAATAGCACCATGATCTTCATGATAGAGAGTCTGCAATTTTGTCACTTTCATATAACTAGTGGATATTCATCTTGCACGACCACTTAGTTTTCTTTTTTTGATATTTCATACACTTAAAGCTCTAAGTGCATTTGTTGCATGTCAATCCCTACTCACTCACATTGATATCTATTGACGGGCATCTCCATAACCCGTTGATACGCCTAGTTGATGTGAGACTATCTTCTCCTTTTCCCTTGCACCTCCTCCATATTCTATTCCACCTATAGTGCTATATCTATGGCTCACACTCATGTATTGCGTGAGAGTTGAAAAGTTTGAGAACACCAAAAGTGTGAAACAATTGCTTGACTTGTTCATCGGGGATGTGCATGATTTAGATACTTTGTGTGGGGAAGATGGAGCATAGCCAGACCATATGATTTTGTAGGGATGACTTTCTAAGGCCATGTTATTTCGAAAGGACATGACTACCTTGTTGGTGTGCTCGAAGTATTACTATTTTGATGTAAATATTTGACTATTGTTTTGAATCTTATGGATCTGAATATTCATGCCACAATAAAGAATATTACATGGATAAATATGTTAGGTAGCATTCCACATCAAAAATTCTGTTTTTATCATTTACCTACTCGAGGACGAGCAAGAATTAAGCTTGGGGATGCTGATATGTCTCCAACGTATCTATAATATTTTTATTGTTCCTTGCTATTATATTATCTGTTTTGGATGTTTTATATGCATTAATATGCTATTTTATATTATTTTTGGGACTAACCTATTAATCTAGAGCCTAGTGCCACTTTCTGTTTTTCCTTGTTTTTGAGTTTTGCAGATAAGGAATATTAAACAAAGTCCAAACGGAACAAAACCTTCTGAATGATTTTTTCTGGAACAAAAGGAAACTACGAGAGTTGAGAACCAATGTAGAGGAGCCTCCATGGGGCCACAAGCCTAGGGTCGCAGCCAGGGGGGTGGCTGCGCTGGGTAGGCTTGTGGGCCCATGGCTACTCCCCTAACCCCTAATCTTCGACCTATTAATTCCCAAATATTGCATCATTATCAAAGAGAGCCATGAAAACACTTTTTCGCCGCCAGAAGCCTTTGTTCCCGAGAGATCCAATCTTGGAGCCTTTTTCGATAATCTACCGGAGGGGGATTCGATCAAGGAGGGCATGTACATTAACTCCATTGCCCCTCTGATGATGTGTGAGTGGTTCACCACAAACCTATGGGTCCATAGCTAGTATCTAGATGGCTTCTTCTCTCTCTTTGCTTCTCAATACCATGTTCTTCATGATCTTCATGGAGATCTATCCGATGTAATACTCTTTTGCGGTGTGTTTGTCGAGATCCGATGAATTGTGGGTTTATGTTCAGATTATCCATGAATATTATTTGAGTCTTTCCTGAATTCTTATATGCATTATTTCATATCTTTGAAAGTCTCTTTGAGTTATTGGTTTGGTTTGGCCAACTAGATTGGTAATTCTTGCAATAGGAGAAGTGCTTAGTTTTGGGTTCAATCTTGCGGTGTCCTCACGTAGTGACAAAGTAGGGGTAGCGAGGCACATATTGTATTGTTGCCATCAAGGGTAAAAAGATGGGGTTTTCATCATATTGCTTGAGCACATCATATCATCTTGCTTAATGCATTACTCTGTTCTTCATGAACTTAATACTCTAGATGCACGCAGGAGTCGGTTGATGTGTGGACAAATAGTAGTAGATGCAAAATTGTTTCGGTCTACTTGTCACGGACATGATGCCTATATGCATAATCATTTTCCTTGGATATCTTCGTAATTATTCGCTTTTCTATCAATTGCTCGACAGTAATTTGTTCATCCACCATAATACTTGCCATAATGAGAGATGCCATCTAGTGAAACCTATGGCCCCCCGGGTCTATTTTCCATATTATACTTTCAGATCTAAAACCAAAAATACGAAAAATACTTGCTGCATTATTTTTAATTTTAGTTTTACTTTACATTCAAGAATCCTATTATATCTATCTCTATTACATCTCATTCTTGCAAGTAACCGTGAAGGGATTGACAAACCCTTTATAGCGTTCGGTGCCAGAGTTTGATTCTTTGTGCAGGTACATCTATTGGTGGCGCGCTTGTATCTCCTACTAGATTGATACCTTGGTTCTCAAAAACTGAGGGAAATACTTATCTACTTTGGCTGCATCAAACCGTTCCCCTTCATGGGAAACCAATGCATGCTCGAGAAGTAGCAGCCCTGAGTGAGAATCACCTTCTTGTGAACAAACCACATGAAGACTTTGATTGTCATAGGAACCTTGACCTTCCAAATGTGAATTGACTTGGGCAAAGTCGTCGTGTCAATAAGGTCAAGATACATTGATTTTACTGTAAATATGCCAGAAGTTGTGAGCTGCCACGTAATCTTGTCGGGTTCTTCCGATAGTTGTACCTCCATGAGTCTTGTAACTAAGTGCATCCACTCCGCCCAACGATGTCATATCAACATGCGCCTAAACTGAATGTTTAAAGGAGTGGACTGTAATATTGTGGCAACATATCTCTCTTTACGTTGCACAATATTATACAGAGATGGATACTGTATGGCCAAGGGCGTCTCCCCTAACCACGTATCTTCCCAGAATCTAGTTGTATCTCCATTTCCAACGATGAACTTAGTTCGGTGGAAAAATTGAGCCTTGACCTTGATCAGGCCTTTCCAGAAGGGAGAGTCAGTAGGTCTATCAGACACCAGGGCTAGTGTTTTGGAATGTAGATACTTATTACGTAAGATTTGCACTCACATCCCTTTCGTCTGTACAGATAATCTGAATAGCCACTTGCTAAGCAGACATCTATTCTTAACTTCTAAACTCTCAATCCCCAGACCTCCCTGTTCTTTGGGACGGAAAATAATGTCCCATCTCGTAAGTCCATATTATTTCTTAACCTCATCACTCTGCCAAAAGAAACGGGATCTATAGAAGTCCAATCTTTTGTGTACCCCTACTGGTATCTCAAAGAAGGACAACAGGAACATGGGCATACTCGTAAGAACTGAGTTAATCAATATTAGCCTTCCTCCATAAGACAAAAGCTTGCCCTTCTAGCAGCTCAACTTCTTCTTGAATTGGTCCTCTATTCTCTTCCACTCTTGGTTTGATAGCTTACGATGGTGAGTAGGTATGCCCAAGTAGCTGAACGGTAGGCTACCCAATTCATACCCGAACAACAGTTTGTAATTCTCTTGTTCTTCTTTGTCTCTCCCAAAGCAAAACAATTCACTCTTGTGAAAGTTGATTTTTAAAACCGACAACTGTTCAAATAGGCAGAGGAGAAGTTTCATGTTTCTGGCCTTCGCTATGACGTGATCCATAAAGAGGATCGTGTCATCAGCATATTGTAAGATGGACACACCATCCTCAACTAGATGAGGCACTAATACACCTACCATGCCTTCCTATTTTGCTCTTCCTATTAGTATTGCAATCATATCTGCAATGACATTAAATAGGATAGGGGATATAGTGTCTCCCTGCCGGAGACCTTTGTGAGTTTGGAAACAATGACCTATATCATCATTCACTTTAATTCCAACACTCCCTTTTTGTACAGAAGATTCGACTTGATTCCTCCAAAGCTCGGCAAACACCTTCATACGCAATGCTTGTTGTAGGGATGACCATTTTACTTTATCATATGCCTTTTCAAAATCCACCTTGAAGACAACCCCATCTAGTTTCTTCAAGTGAATTTCATGAAGAGTTTCATGGAGCACAACTACCCCCTCCAGAATATTTCTACTAGACATGAACGTTGATTAGCTAGGTTGCACCACACCATGCGCAATATGCGTCAGTCTATTAGCTCCAATTTTAGTAAATATTTTGAAGTTCACATTCAGAAGGCAAATGGGTCTGAACTGTTCAATACGCATCGCCCCCTCCTTCTTTGGCAACAATGTGATAGTCCCAAAGTTTAGATGTTACAACTGCAAGTGCCCTTCAAATAGATCCCGAAACATCGGAATGAGGTCCCCTTTTATAATATGCCAACATCTCTTACAAAACTCAGCTGGAAACCTGTGATGCCCTGGATTTCTGCTATAGTAATCACTGTAATTAAGCTACAGTAATCACATGCTAATGATGTCACGTCACTGCGTTTACTATTGCTAATCTTGCGTTGGATTCAAATTGCATTCAGATTCAAAATTAAAATAAAGCATTCAAACTAATAAAGTTTACAAATATGAAAACAAGAAATGTTTGAAGTGTGACAAATATTCTCTGGATATTTATCATGCTGAAACCACACTGTTACAAGGTAGTTAAATTAACTAAATTAAAATAAAACTAAAATAGACAATTAAATAAAACAATAATCAAAAAAGAAAAGAAAGGAAAACAGCCCCCCTTCCCCTGGGCCTCGGCCCAGCCGGGCCGGCCCAACTAGCCAACCAGCCCACCCCACCACCATAACCCCCACCGGGGGCAAACCCTAGCCCCCCACGTCACCCACTCGCCCCTGTTGCCTCCCCCTCGCTCCTCCCCGATCCAGACCGGATCGGGGCCTCGCCGCGCCATGCCGCGCGTCCCCATGCCTTGCGCCTCGCTGGTGCCATCACCGGCGCCCACCTTGTCCCTCCTCGCTGTACCACCACACCGTCGTCGCCCCCGTCGCTGGTCCCCTCCCCAACGTCGCCACCCCGCTTCCCCGGCTGACCTCCCCGTCACCATCGCAGTCCTCCTCACCTCCACCCCGCCGACCTCCTCGAGCCTCGCTGACCCCGCCACCCAGCAACACCAGTGAGCCCCCCCGGCCATGGCCTCCCTCTTTCCCCCCTGCCGCCCCTTGCCGCCCGTCGCCGCTAGCCGCGCCTAGCCACCCGCATGCGCTCTGGCACCCCCCACCATGCGCGCCCGCTCGCTCGCGTAGCTACGCGCCCGCACGCCCCCGCCCCGGCCACCTACGGCGCTGGTCGCCATAGGTAACCCCGCAGCTGCTCCGGTGCGCCCCGCGCCACCGCCGCGCCTTGGGCCCCTCCGCGCCGCCGTTGGCCACCGGGGCCTCGCCCCTCCCACCGGCCGCACCGACAGTAGCCGCCGGCGGGCGCCACCACCACCGGCGAGCCCCTCGCAGGCTCGGCCCTCCCCTTGCGCCGGTTCGGTTAGAGGGGGTCACCCCCACTAACCCCACCCCTGTGTGGATGACGACGGAGCCCCACCCCCCTAATGACGTTTAAAGAAATTAAATAATAATAATAATAAACAAATATTAGTTAATTAATTAGTTAATTAATTAGTTAACTTAATTAAGACTAGTTAATTAGTTGATTAATGTATTAATTAACTTAATGAAATTAATTAGGTTAATTATTAATTCTGCTAATAAATGAAATTATGGAGTGAATGACAGGTGGATCCAACCACATAATTAAATTGTTTACTTAATTATTAAACCTAATTAAAATTGTGTCAATGACATGTGGGGCCCACTGGTCAGTTTGACCAGTCTGGCCCCTGTTGACTGCTGACGTCAGCATGACATCATGCTGATGTCATAATTCATTAATTAAATTAAAATAATCTATTTTATTTCTGAATATTAATAAAATTTTAAAAATTAATATAAAATAATCCGTAAGTCGGATGAAAATATTTTATACATGAAAGTTGTTCAGAAAAATCCCACGAATCCGATTACGCGTTCCGTTGGTCCGCCACGTGCTCCTAGCATAACAAACATGCGACTTTTTCCATCATTTTTGACTGTCCGGTAGTAACCCGAGACCCAGAAAATATCGTCAGATATTCTTCCGGCCCGTCTACGACGTATACTACTGCGTTAGTGCATGCCTAGCCCTGCATATTGCCTTGTCATGCTTCGTGTTGCATCTATGCTTGATATTTATTGTTTCTCCCCCCTTCTTCTCTCTGGTAGACCCCGAGACTGACGCTGCTGCCGGATACGACTACGCGCCTGACGATCAGCCTTTTGCCGCAGAGCAGCAAGGCAAGGAACCCCCCTTGAGCATTCCAATATCCCCTATTCCTTTCCCTCTTATCCTTGCATTAGATTTTTGCTACTCTATTAGTTAGCTCCTATTCGGATGCATAGCCTGTTTTTGATGAACTGCTACTATACTGGCAATTATACCAAGTGCTTACTATAGGTTGGTTAGTGAATCCCTAGTGACTCTTAGTCCGAGTTGCCCCTGCTTATTCAACGACACCCGACGACTCGACGACTCGAAGACTAGGTCAACCGACCGACAAGCCAGGCCCCTCACATCACCGCACTCCCCCTTTGTTGTACGACTCTGTAGTGCTACTATCGAGTACTAAGGGTGACACCTCGTGAAGTACTCATGATGCTAGCCCTGTAGTGTAGCTAGTCGGTCGTGGTTATCAAGGGTGATTTCTCCTTCACCATTCCCTATGACATCTCTGACATGCCACCCCTCAAGTGTGGGACCCTCGAGGGTGATTCCTCTAAGTCCACCTTGACGGTTACATCGAGCGGGGACCATTGAGGGTGATTCCTCAGTTCCCGCCTTGATGTTTTATACACACAGTTAGTATGACCTGGTTACAAAAACATGTTGGTGATGGGTCGGCCCTGGGGGTACCCACGGTTTGCTGATGTTGAGGCGTGGACTGGCGAGAGAGGCCTTTGCCACACATCCTCGAGATGGGGTGGTGGGACCGCACTTTATGGGTCGCGCTTGCCCCACATTAGTAAAATGCTAATGGGTTGGGTATTTGATCTGAGTTGGTCGTTTGACCTTTTTCGCACTAAACCTTCATGTGGGAGAAGTTATGGGTACTCAACGTCATTATATCAGCCGAAGCTCTTCGGACATCAGCAATGGAGTGGTGCGTGCCGGATTGGGCTGGAAGGTACACCTCCCGGACTGAGTGTACTAGGTCTGCTTCCGGCCGCATTCGCATCGTGCAGGAGTGCAAGGGCAAGTGGGCCCACGAACCTGTGCGCTTAGGATTTAGACCGACAAGCTGGCCTCTTCGTTGAGTCTAGGTGGGGCGACGACATTTTGGATCCCGAGGCCGGGCATTACCCAGGAAAGTATGTCCGACCGGAGGTGATCAAGCGTGTTGGAAATGCGGTGCACCCTTGCAGGGATGAATTCATCTATTCAAATAGCCGTGTCCATGATAACAGGACGACTTGGAGTTGTACCTTGACCTTATACAACTATAATTATGACTTCAAATTGAAATGAATGTTGGCTCCGCATTTGCTTCCTCGTAGGGAGTCTAGGAAGAATATCTAGGCGTGGTTACTTAATAAAATTGCTACAATAAAATATTGCTATATGTGAGTTACCAGTCTACTCTCTTCTAATGTTGCAAGATGCTGAAGATGCTAGTCTTCGATAGGACTAGGCCTTCCCCTTATTCTTGATTTCTACAGTCAGCCCAGATATAACCCCACCCCTTGATAATGATGCATACTTAGCATAGTTTTGGTTTCAGTCTTGTGAGTAATTTGGATGAGTACTCACCGCTGGTTTGCTTTCTCTTTCCCCCTCGATACGATTCTGCGTTTAGACGATGGAGCCCAGGAGATGGAGTACGTCAGAAACGACTACTACACCACCGCAGGAGCCTACTACTATGTGGAGGCGGCCCCCGACCAGCAGTAGGATAGGAGGTTCCCAGGCAGGAGGCCTCGCCTCTTTCGATCCGTTGTTATGTTTGTGCTAGCTTTCTTAAGGCAAAACTTGTTTAACTTATGTCTGTACTCAGATATTATTTGGTTCCGCTGACTCGTGCTTGCCGAGCTTTGTATTCGAGCCCTCGAGGCCCTGGCTTGTAATATTGAGTTGTATGATTTTAATTTGTGTCTAGAGTTGTGTTGTGTATTGATTAGTGAGTCCCTAATCTTGGTCATACGCATTGTGTGTATGTTTAGCGTACGGTCAAAATTGGGGGCGTCACAAGTTGGTATCAGAGCCGACTGCCTGTAGGTAGCCCCCTTTCCAACTCCTTGGCCGAAGTTGAGTCTAGTACTTGAAAAACTTTTACTAACATTGTTGTGTGGCTTACGGGCCCATGTCTCAATCGGGTGGTATTAGGATCTTTTTTCCTCGTCTATTCTCTGGGTTCTGATCTCTCTGCTCTTTCGGGTTAAAGATTTTGCTAACTCTAACATTAGGTTCTCGTGATCACATCCACCAGAGATTTGTTTCATCGACAATTGTTTCCTTTGAAGTTATAATGCACACACTGTCATCTGAAATCTTAATTCTCCTTGTTACACATGCGTCCCAGTAGGCAGATCGTTCATCTGACCTTCGCGCATAATACGACTGGGTTCCCGGCCATTCTGGTCGACCTCTTGAAGAAGCTGGGATATCGCTGGTACCTCGAGTACACTGTTTATGAGGACTACTGTGAGTTCAACCAGGAACAGTATGAGGCTGAGATGGTTATCTAGGATCGACAGGACCTCTCCATCACTGAGCTGCACACCTTCATTGGCATTGGAGTGACTGTTGAGATGGCAGTACAGGATGCTGCTTATGCTGCTATTGTTCGTCTCCGTGCAGCGAACTCTTGTTTGGAGGAGATGGCATACCGATACATTCCGTATGTTCCCGCTGGAGTTGATACTACTGCCGACTCTGAGGTCTTGACCCCTTTTGCACGGCAGCGCAACGACCGGTCCTATGCTACTATCTGCACCCCCTACGCGAGTTGTCGTTACGACCCACAGGTTTTGGTTCAGTGCACTGAGGCATTGGATCGCACTGTCAGGGCTCTTAACATCGAGCTGTACGCCACCCGTGCTCGTCTTTATCAGGCTATGGAGCATTTGTTGCTAGCAGTCACCGCGGGGATACATCTGGAGTACATTCTTTACCCGCCTCAGACTGAGTTTCCTCCAGGTCTTGAGTGGCCTGCTATTGGGGGTCGTACCCCTCCACATGGACCTATGCTCCCGCTTAATATGCAGATACTGCATCAAGCTGTGCATGGGACGCCGGACCCTACCACCAGGTTCCACATTCAGGGTCATCTGCAGTTCCGTGGGTTCTTTCGTTGTTCCCAACGTTGATGCAGCTTTTCACTATGTCCGTTGTTGTACCCCTCTATCGCGTGCCGCCTAGTTGTCTAGACTAATTTCATGCCGGACCTATCGTCTATGTTGTAATATACTTATGGTTTGTAATAGACATATGTATGGATCTGTATGTTGAATTCGAACTGCTATGTCGTATCCATTGCACTTCCTTCATTGAGAAATTTACTTCATAAATGACTCATTGTCTTTGCAATACCCAATGCTAAAATACCACTGTTAATTGTTTCGACAGAATGGTTAGGCCAGCTGGTCGTGGTCATGCTGCGGCTGACCACCCACTGCCACCTGAATACATGGCTGGTATGATGTAGCAGTTTGAACTGAATCGCCAGTTTATGCAAGGGCTTATGGACCAGTTCCCAAGGCCGAACATGAATCAATAGCCAGCCCCAATGACTCTGCAAGACTTCATGCGCCTCAACCTTGTGATCTACCGCAGCTCAACTCAGCCGCTTGACGCAGATGACTGGGTCCGTGACATCACTTATAAGTTGGAATCTTCAGGCGCCCTAGTGGCTAGCTATGTCACCTTTGCCTCGTACTTTCTTAAGGGTCTCGCCGCTCAATGGTGGGACAGTCACAGGCGCTCATAGCCTATTGGGACAATCATCACCTGGCCGAAGTTCCAAGCTGCATTCCATGCTTGCCATATTCCTCAAGGAATGATGGACAAGAAGAAGCGTGAGTTCTGCAATCTCGTCCAGGGCAACAACACTGTGGATGCTTATCAGCGGGAATTCCTGGACTTATCTCGCTATGTTGAAGAAGACGTTGCAAGTGATGCTCATAGGCAGGAGAAGTTCCATGAAGGCCTCCACCCTGATATCAAACTAGCACTCCTTGTTCAGGACTTTGACAACTTTGCCAGCTTGGTGAACAAGTCCATTATAGTGGAAACAGATCTGTAGGACTACAAGAATACCAACAAGCACAACCGTGACATGGGCTCATCTTCGGGATTAGCAAGTCAGAAGTGCAAGATCTGGATTCCCCACAACATGTACCGTGCACCAGCTCCTGCTCTAAGGCCGTCCTATGCTGCACCTTGTCTGCCTCCACCCCCACCTAGGCAGCCGAGGCTCCCAGCTCTTCCACCATGAGCTCCTGTTCCCCCTTCTCATCCTGAGGATGGGCTCTGCTTCAAGTGTGGTCATCCAGGACAACGTGCTAGAGCTTGCAGGCAGAATCAGAATCAACTTGCACCGCCTTCCAACCAACCCCGCAACAACAAGGTGAGGCCTGCTTAGGGACGTGTTCAAGCTAACAATGTTGATCTGAATGGAGCTCAAGACCAGCCTGCTACTGTGATGGGTACTCTTCTCGTCAACTCAGTACCAGCTTCTATATTGTTTGATACAGGAGCATCACAATCTTTTATGTCTGAAGATTTTGCATGAATGCATGGCATTAAGTACGAGGACATGAACATTCCAATAGTGGTAAACACCCCCGCTGGCCAATGTCAAACCTCCATGTTTTGTCCAGATGTCCCCATTGAAATAGAAGGACTGGAATTCCATGCTTCCCCCATTTTATTGAAGTCCTCTAAGATTGACCTTATACTCGGAATGGATTGGCTGAAAGCACATACTGATTCGGTCGTTTGTACCACCAAAATTGTCCACCTTCTGCAGCCTTCGAATGAGATAGTCAGTTACCATGCTCATCTTGTTCAAGATGCTGAAGCGCGGATATATACCATGAATGCATTAAATGAGTCACCTCTTGAGGGGATTGAAAACATTCCAGTTTTCGGGGATTTCCAAGATGTTTTTCCGGAAGAACTCCCAGGGATTCCCCCTGCTAGAGTTGTCGAGTTTGTCATCAACTTGGTACCTGGTACCACTCCTATAGCCAAGCGTCTGTATAAGATGCCACCTCATGAACTCCTTAAGCTTAAGCAAGAAATTGATAATTCGCTACGGCTGGGTTTCATTCGTCCAAGTTCCTCTGCTTGGGGAGCACCTTCTCTCTTTGTTAAAAAGAAGGATGGGACAAACCGTCTGGTTCAGGATTATCGACCAATCAACCAAGCTACCGTTCAGAACAAATATCCACTTCCTTGGATCAATGATTTGTATGATCAACTTGTTGGTGCCTCAATTTTCTCTAAGCTCGACTTGAGGTTGGGCTACCATCAGATCTGTGTTCGTGAAGAGGATATTCCAAAGACCACATTTGTTACACGCTATGGTTCATACGAGTACACCGTCATGTCTTCCAGTTTCACCAATGCTCCAGCAACCTTCTCTCGTTTAATGAATTATATCTTCATGGACTAGCTCGACAAATTCATCGTGGTTTATCTGGATGATATTCTGATATTTTCCAAGAATAAAGAAGAGCGTGCTGAACATCTTTGTCTTGTACTGGAAAGACTTCGGGAACATCAGCTATATGCCAAGTATTCCAAGTGTGAGTTCTGGATGGACAAAGTAACCTACCTTGATCATGTGATCTCCAAGGATGGTATTGCGGTCAACCCTAAACGAGTTCAGGCTATTCTTGACTGGACTCCCTCGAAGAATGTCAAGTAAGTCAAAAGTTTTCTCGGACTCGCCAGCTATTGCTGTCGGTTCGTCGAGAACTTCTCCAAGATTGCAAAGCCCTTAATCAATCTGCTTCACAAAGGTGTTAAATATGAGTGGACAGAAAAATGTCAGGAGAGCTTTCAGGCACTTAAAGACAAATTGACTTCTGCTCTAGTGCTTGCTCCTCCGGATACTCATAAGGACTTTGTCATTTACTGTGACGCTTCGCGTCAGGGAATAGGCTGTGTCCTAATGCAAGAACGCAAAGTGGTTGCTTATGCATCTCGTCAATTACATCCTCATGAAGAGAACTATCCCGTTCATGACCTTGAACTTGTGCAGTAATTCATGCTCTGAAAGAGTGGCGGCAATACCTTGTTGGTAATCGATGCGAGATCTACACCGATCACCAAAGTCTGAAGTACTTGCTTACTCAGCCAGATTTGAATCTCCATCAACAGAGATGGATGGAGCACATAGCAGATTACAACATGGGAATTTCTTATACACCTGGCAAGGCTAATGTAATGGCTGATGCTTTGAGCTGCAAGTCATACTGCAACCACCTTCAGGTTCACAAGGTTCACCCCCTTCTTCAAGAAGAATTCCGCAAGCTGAACCTTCCTATTGTTCCTCAGGGTTATCTCGTTCCCCCTGCTGAAGAGAACCACATGATGAACCTTCGTGTTGTTAACTAGGGTTCTTTGAGTAACCTGGTCGTTGAACCAGATCTTATGGGTTGTAATAAAAGAATGCATGGCTATGACAACGAAATCGAAAGTATTAAATACTATCTGGCGGAAGGTAAACCCTCATGTTTCACTGTTGCTGATGATGGTGTTGTATACTTCAAGGGATGCTTATTCGTTCCAACAAAAAAGGGAAAACCTGAATATGACTGATAGAATACTGAAAGAATCTCATGAGACTCCATTGTCTATTCATCCGGGTAGTACCAAGATGTGCCGAGACATCCGTCAAAGGTTCTGGTGGTCAAATATGAAACAAGGCATTGCTCGCTATGTTTCAGAATGTGACATTTGCCGTCGGATGAGGGCAGAACATCAAAAACCTGGTGGAACTCTGCAACCTATTTTTATTCCTGAATAGAATGGGATCATGTTGAAATGGACTTTGTCACTGGGTTTCCCAGGTCACAGAAGGGTAATGATGCTATTCTTGTCGTCATTGACTGGCTGCCCAAAGTTGCACATTTTCTGGCTATCAAGGAAACTATTACTGCTAGTCAGCTTGCAGATCTTTACATGTCTAGAGCTGTTTCCCTCCACGGTATTCCATTGGTGATTAGTTCATACCATGGCAGTTTATTCACTTCAAGATTCTGGGCAAGTTTCCAGGAAGCTATGGGAACTCATTTGTCCTTCAACACCGCTTTTCACCCTCAATCCTAGGGTCAAGTTGAAAGAGTCAATCAGATTCTTGAAGACATGCTTCGAGCTTGTGTCATTTGTTTTGGCAAGAAATGGGAGGAATCTCTCCTGTATGCTGAGTTCTCCTACAACAATAGCTATCAAGCTAGTCTGAAGATGGCTCTTTTTGAAGTATCATATGGACGTAAGTGTCGGACTCCTTTGAATTGGTCGGAAACTGGGGAATGTACACTTATCGGTCCGGATGTTATCCAACATGCCGAAGATCAAGTCCGCATTATTCATGCCAATCTGAAGGCTGCTTAGTCTCGTTAGAAGAGTCAGTATGACCATCATCACAAGGATATGGTCTATCAACCTAGCAAAAAGGCTTATCTTCGAGTCACGCCAATGAGAGGTACACACCGTTTCGGGATCAAGGGCAAGCTGGCTCCTCGATATATTCGTCCTTTCACTATTCTCGAAAGGCGTGGAAAAGTGGCATATCAACTAGAACTACCGCCAAACATTTCTCAGGTTCACGATGTGTTCCATGTGTCACAGCTTCGTCGCTGCTTCAAGGATCCTATCCGAGCAGTGGACCATGATATGCTTGAACTGCAACAAGACCTTTCTTACAAGGAGCAACCAGTCCGCATTCTTGATGAAACTGAACGTCAGACTCGCCAGAAGGTTACCAAGTTCTTCAAAGTGCAGTGTGCTAATCATTCTAAAGATGAGTCCACTTGGGAATGCGAAGATCATCTTCGTGCAGAATACATCAGGCTCTTTCCTTCTTCTTATTTCTTGGGACGAGAATTCCTTTTAGTAGGGGAGAATTGTGACGCCCTAGATTTCTGCTACAGTAATCACTATAATTAAGCTACAGTAATCACATGCTAATGATGTCACGTCATCGCGTTTACTGTTGCTAATCTCGTGTTGGATTCAAATCCCATTCAAATTCAAGATTAAAATAAAGTCAAACTAAAAAAGTTTACAAATATGAAAACAAAAAATGTTTGAAGTGTGACAAATATTCTCTAGATATTTGTCACGATGAAACCACACTGTTACAAGGTAGTTAAATTAACTAAATTAAAATCAAACTAAAACAGAGAGCTAAATAAAAGAAAAAAGAAAAAAGAAAAAAGGAAAACAGCCCCTGCTTCCCCCTGGGCCTCGACCCAGCCGGCCCGGCCCAACTAGCCAACCGGCCCACCCTACCGAATTGTTTTCAGAAATAGTACCATTTTTATAGCAATTTTGAAAAAAAAGTGTGCGAGTTAAAAAAATATCATTTTTAGTACCTTGTCGACCATTACTGGGCCGACCGGAGGCCAGTCGGCTGACCCTGGGCCGAAAGAGGGCTGTCGGCCAGCTCCTGGCCGAGTCGGCCTGCCCGTGGCCGAGAGCCCGCCTGTCGGCCTCGTGCCGGCCGAAAGGTGCCCAGATAAGGCACCGTCGCCTAGCTCCCTTCTTCCTCCTTTCTCTCCCATTTTTCCCTAGTTCTAGGCCAAAATCCCCCCTTGATCTCCCATTCCCTCCACTCATTTGCCGTTTCAATCCGATGAATTGATAGATCGTGTGTTTCTCCCCCGCCCTATGGTTTTATTTTTCGCAACGGTGTACTGGTTTGTTCATTTGGAGGAGAAGATGGTGTGGTGGTGGAGCTTGCAATGGTGAGAAGGTGGAGTGGTGGAGAGGAAGAAGAAGGTGGAGAGGAAGGAGTACACTCACGCGTCAAAGGTATAATTTTTTTGCTGTTATTTTCGGTTATTTTTTGTTATTTTTGTAATGTACGTACAATTAGTTTATGTTAATTTTAGTAGCGTAGTTATTTTAGGTTACTTGTGTTAGTGTAGTGATTTTAGTTTAGTCATATTAGTGTCGTTTTAGTTAGTATAGTCATATTAGTATTGGGGTTTAGTTAGTTTAGTCATAGTAGTGTCGGTTATTTTTTGTGTCGATATATTCGTTACAGTGTACGTTTTTGTAGGTACATTACAGTGTATGTGTTATTTTTGTGTAGGTTTTTTAGGTACATTTTATTTTAGTGTTGATATATTCGTTGCGAATAATGCGAAGCTGGCATTGTCTGACAGGTTAAAATGTCTGAATCCGTAAATCTGACTGTGTATTACGGCCCTGGTACTGTTCGATATAATGAGTTGGGGATTGACTGGACATTAGGCAGTTGAAGCATTGGTTGACTACTAGTTTTGGCCTCGATCCCGAAGTTTGTTCCGTCAGTATTCATGCCTTGTGGACCAAATCCTGTAAAAATGTCAAGTGGGATTTGATTCCGATAGATAGGAGCCAGCATTGGTTGTCTCTGTGAAGTCGTTGCAGAGACCGAAGAATCCATCCTTATGCCCTAGTGCAACCAGTGGTGAAGGAGGAGAACATCGTACCGCCAACCGTGGGGTATGATCCAGGCCAGAGTAGTCAAGTGGCTAATGAGATTTATGTATCCGGGTCACAGCCACCGGATGTGAATGCTACCCAAGCTGATTATGAGTCAGATTATGTTAGTGGTCATGCTACTGGTCAGAGTATTCAATCGGTAGTATTAGCTGCCTCTGGTGTTGCTGATGGGGACGAGGAAGGCAAGGAAATGCAGAGGGTGATGGAGGAAGAGGACGAGGATGGGATTGTAGAGGAACTTGATTCTGAAAATTCCGAGGATGAGGAGGAGGTACCAATTCCTGCTTCATGGGAGCAGGACATATCCGCCGGCTTTACTGTCAACGATGGCCATGAGACTCCATGGCAATATAATCTGAACCAAGTCCAGATTGGTGCTATGTTTTACACAAAGAAGAAAATGAAGTATGCCGTGATAAAGTGGGCTATGTCTATGCAGAGGGTTTTCCGGACACACACATCGAGTCCAACAAAATATATCGTGAAGTGTGTTGAATGAGGTTGTCCTGCGAAGGTGCACGCCCATGTGCCAAAGTATCACATCCACTGGGTTGTGACAAATGTTGTACCGCATAATTGTGTTAGGAAATACATGTTGGATCGTCATCCAAACCTTACTTCAACTCTCATAGCGCAACTCATGTATACTGAGATAGTGACGAAGAAAGATATGGAAGCAAAGCACATCCAGACAACTATGAAGGTCAGATGGAAGTATGACATTCCATATGGGAAGGCTTGGAGAGCTAAGAAGAAGGCTATGGAGGAGAGGTTTGGGATGTTCTTCGACTCCTATGATAATGTTGTGCGTCTCCTTGACATACTGAAGGAGAGGAATCCCAGCACTTATGTTAACATTCAACACACGAGGTTGGAAAGCATACCGGATTACAAGGTGTTGAAACGAGTATTATTCTCTTTCGGTATGTGCATCGAAGCTTTCAGGCATTGTCCTCATGTGATATTTTTGGATGGTACATTCCTGACAGGTCAGTACAAAGGGCAAATACTGACTGCTATTGGTGTGGACGGGAACAACCAAATCATCCCACTAGCCATGGCATTTTGGAGGGTGAGAACTTTCCGAGCTGGGTATGGTTCTTCCGTCAAATTAAAATTGCGATCGTGAAGGACCGATCAAATGTGTGTCTCATTCATGACAGACATCCCGGTATATTGAAGGCCGTGAAGACACTGAGTAATCCAACTGCTGACGAGCCAACACCTTGGAAGGACTTGCAAAGCCGGTGGTGCATGTGCCATTTGGGTGCTAATTTTTTCTCACAGTTCAAGAACAAACGGTTGATGAACTTGTTCAAGAAGTTATGCAAGCAGAACCAGTGGCACAAATACGATTTTATTTGGTCCAAACTAGATGAGTTCACTAAGAAGCAGATCGTTGCTAGGAAGAAAATGGAAAAAGACCAGGTTAAATTAACAACACTCATTGCGGAGATGGAGGGGCCAGTTGGTCTTTGTGACTTGCATGCAATTGACCCTCCTAATACGAAGAGAAAGAAGGGCAGGGCAATAAAGATTTTTCTGAGTGGATAGAGAAAGAGCCTCCAGTGAATTGGTCTTTGCTGCATGACACCCATGGAGCTAGGTATGGCCACATGACAACCAATCTTGCAGAGATCTATAACTTTGTTCTCAGAGGGAATAGAGCATTGCCACTGACATCTATTGTGGAGAGTGTATTCCATGGCACTGTGAGGTATTTCAGAGAAAGGCATGAGTTAGCAAGGAAGCATATTGCAGATAATCAGAACACTCCTTACTGCAGCCGTGTCATGGAGTACATGGCTGAGAAGATAAAGAAAGCAAAAAAGCACAGCGTCACACTCATAGGTAATCAGGAAAGGAGGTATGAGGTTCATCTTCCTACTGATGGTTTTGGTTCTGCAAATGAGGTGAAGACGCATGAGGTTACAATTGGAGCAGAATTTTATCCAACTTGTGAGTGTACGTGCAACAAGCCTCAGTTGTTGCACCTGCCTTGCTCATATGTGTTGGCTACTTGTGGCCAGATTCAGTTGGATGCTATCTCCTTCGTGTCTCCGTACTATTCAAAGGAGGCAGTACTCAATGTATGGACAGGTGAGATGACAGGGTTTATAGTCGTCGGCAATTTCAACAAGGTAAACGATGGTGATAGAGTATACATCTCGGATCTTACACTACGACAAACTAGCAGGGGCAGACGTAAGGTAAAGTGCATCTGAAACGATATGGACCAATCTGAAGCTGGTGGAGCAACCAGGCAATGTTTGCTCTGTGCGGCTTATGGGCATAGGATGAAATATTGCCCCGACCTGAAGAAAGACGATGCTTCCACATTGGTGATTGCTTCCACATCGATGACTGCAACAGCAATTGCAAGAGGAGGTCCTAGCAGTCATGGTGGACGTGGCTCTCGATGCCGAAGGGGCGGACGAGGAATGAATAACTCAGAAGCTACATAATCTGTGGGACTATGTTTTTATTTCTAATATGTGGGACTATTGTTTTATTTGTAATATGTGGGACTATGTTTTTAAATTTGTAATATGTCGGACTATGTTTTTCTTTGTAATATGTGAGCACTATGTTTTTATTCGTAACATGTGAGCATTATGTTTTTATTTGTAATATTTGAGCACTATGTGTTTATTCGTAATATGTTTGTACTATGTTCTCATTGCAGATATGGCTTCGTAGACGATGCTTAATGCTAATATCGATAGAGGGCACCGAGGCGCACATACGGAATCGGGCACAAACTTAGATGTGTTGATCACTCGCACCCTAAAGTCTAACTAGATGATACACCCTGCATGGGTTGATAGGTATGTGTCGATACAATCACTTAGTACATTCGACATCAATTTGATGGAAGCTAATTGTAAGCTACATTCTGTTCATTTTGTAGGCTGAATTGGGCTGGACTTCTACCCTTGGCACGATTGGCTGACGGTACATTGGATGAGTGGGTTGATCACCTAGACTTGGATGATGCGGGTGAACCAACGCAGCTGCACAAGAGGCCAGTATTATGCTTCTCTTACGACAGGTCACTCCTTAGCTGCTTAGTAGATAGATGGAGACCAGAGACACATACGTTCCACTTTCCCTGGGGAGAGATGGCTCCTACTTTACAGGACGTGTCTTATTTGTTGGGATTACCTCTCGCCAGTGCTGCCATAGGACCTTTAGAGGTGAAAACTGGTTGACTAGCATCTATGCATGCCCGTTTTCTGGCTACGGTTACAACTACGGTTACCCTAGACAACGATCGGCACGGGCCTCTTTTCAGGTGGTTGAGCCAGTTTCAGATTGTTGCCTTAGGATATCCCACTTATCAGTTGTCAGAGGCACAGATTGACCGGTCCCTAGAGGCATATATTATGTGGTTGTTTGGCAATACTATGTTCATAGAGAACCACGTGACCACTGTAGATGCATGACTGATCGGCATTGCACGAGAGATAGCTGAGGCACGTTCCCCTGAGGACATTGTGCAGAGGAGTTTTGGTTCTGCCGTGTTAGTAGCTACGTATAGAGGCCTCTACAAAGCTTGCCAGTTGAGGTCTAGGAAATCTGGTGTTCTCGGATGTCCACTTTTGTTGCAGCTTTGGTCTTATGAGAGATTCCCTATTGGTCGACCCTACATGAGCGTTGACAAACCTTTTGGTAATGAGGACATGGCTAGACATTACGTGCCTTCTATCGGTGACTTGCCTACTATGGGATTTGTTTGGGCACGGAGAGAGGTATTTTCATTATTAACAATATGAATTGGTAATGTTTATTTCTTGAGATGAAGATATTATGTACTAATGTTAGTTGTCATGCATAGAGACAGTTTACGCCTAGCCAGGTGAGGGGTTGCTACCCCTCCTTCATGGTGCAGTTTGATAGTCTGCACGAGGATCAGGTTATATGGGAACCATACACCC
This sequence comes from Hordeum marinum, assembly GCA_022496015.1. Taxonomy (NCBI): domain Eukaryota; kingdom Viridiplantae; phylum Streptophyta; class Magnoliopsida; order Poales; family Poaceae; genus Hordeum; species Hordeum marinum. The sequence goes on from CM039676.1 coordinate 474,389,266, forward strand.
GTAAGGCTATTTCAGATAGGTACCCAGGTGGGATTTCTGGATACTGCACTAGAGATCAGCATTACTGGATGACCAAGGCCAAGTTGGTCTTCGATGTGATAGTTGAGGAGATGACTATTAATAGGGTGATGAGACAGTTCGGTCTGTTCCAGGAGCCTGACATTCCGGTTATTTCACGATTACCAGATCATGTGCACAAGTAAGTAATACTACTTTGGTTCTCATCTTTGCATTAATAGGTTATTGAGACTATTTCGGTCTACTTATAGCTAATCATGTAACGTGCATTTCAATCTCAGGTACAGTCGCAGCGGAGGAAACAAGTCCCAAACTTCTTGGGTTCGCGATATCAGACCGTACCTCGAGGAATGGAATACTGCCCCGACAAATATATGGGATGATGTTCGTGTCTTCAACTGGGACAGGTACGGGTTGTATCTGAAGCGTTATAAACAGAGCACGAGGATCTACTTGGTTCTATCATCTACTCCGGAACATATCCCAGTTCCTCTTGCTAGCGATCTGTTCCCAACTTCCTCACTTGTGGGAACCGGACACCACGCGGTATGTCCTCAGTTGTTCTCACATGCTACATGAACATGTACAATTGGTTAACTTTCTGCGTACATGGTGAATTGTCAACTCACGCGCTAGATGAGGTTACCGCTTTGGTGGACCGCTTTGAGAGAGGAGAAAATATCCCACAGCGAGATGTAGTATCAAGGTTGAAGAGTCTTCAAGCGAAGATACGCGGGATCGTCGCAGCTATTACATGTAGACGATCTTCCGATGTTGTTGACACTCGAGCAACACATCGTCCGCCATGCCCCTCTCTACAGCGTTCAGAACGTCGGCCTTCACAGCCATGGAGCTCCTCCTGGCAGCAAGAACCTCTTTCACAGCTAGGGGGCTCCTCCTGGCAGTAGGCACCTCCTTCATAGCCAGGGGGCTCCTCCTGGCAGCAGGCACCTTCTCCAAAGCCAGGGGGCTCCTCCTGGTAGCAGATACCTCCTTCACAGCCCGGGGGCTATTTGTATCAGCAGCCACCTCCTTCACATCCCGGGGGCTATTTCTACCAGCAGGCACCTCCTTCACAGCCCGCAGACTCTTCCTGGCTTCAGCAGATGGACCTAGGTAACTCACCTTTGTACATTCTTTTACAAAATTTAGTCTCGTAAGTCATTCCTTACATGTTTTAATTCACCCGCAGGCGGCAGCCAGTCGCAGCCGTTTATTACTTCAGTTCAGTCACCTCTATTTACTGGTCCTGGTTCGTACATACCTAGTGACGGCGAGGACGATGATTGTGCTGCATGCACCTATGGTATCTCGGAGACAGTTCTTGGCACTCCACCACCACCGTCGACACAGGAGACACAGACTCCGACGGACAAGGTGTTCTATGGTCTTGTCATTGTGACACTCGTCCACCGCCTCAGCGCTTACCACTTTCCGGTCCACGTCCGAGGAAGCCGAAGATTTGTCGCAAGCCCCAGGATTGATATTGTCATCTACGTACGAGACATGACTATCTATTTATGTATGAGACATATGTAGCCTTTATGTATCATACATATTCATGTTTGAGACTTATTTGGAGACAGAACAATAGTAACGCAAACCAAATCCATTGACATCAATTGCACGTTACAACAGGATTAAACGTTACAACTTAATTAAACCACACTACATATTACAACACTACAGAACATAGTAAAACATGAAAAATGTATTACATGAATGCATCATTGTCATCCTCCATCGATGCAGATCTCTTCCCCTTTGTCGTTGCAGAACTATTGACCTTCGACGATGCGCTGGTCTTCACCTTGGTACTCGGCATGAAGACATCGTCTTCATACTCCGTCGCTGCAGAACTCTTCCCCTTCGTCGATGTACAACTCTTGCCCTTTGTCGATGTAGAATTCTTGCCCTTCGATTCAGAACTCTTCACCTTGCTGCTCGGCATGAAGAGGTCATCCTCGTCCTCACTTTCTGCTGACCATAAACCTGAATTGTTAACACCAATCCTGAGATAAGCATCACCCTTGTGAAGTTGCTTCTGCCATCTGGCATGCAACCTCAGTAGTTCTTTCCGTATCTCCTCAAAAGTCCTGGGAGGCCACCCAGCCCTAGCTAATTGGTGAGACAACTCATTCATCATGAAGTCACTACTAATGAGTTCCTCCCATGGTACTACTCTACCATTCATCTTGAAATTGGCAGCTAGACGAAGAAGACGGTCGGACATACCCTTGTGAAAACTACGATCAAAAGGATAGTGAGGATGAGGAGGATGAGACATCTCCATGAAAGAATGGTAAGAGCGGAAGGAAGGATGCGGGAGCGACAGGGAAAGGAAGGGCCTGCTCACCCTCCTTACTGCGAATGTGGTTATATCGGCGGGAGACAAAGTGGCGGGAGATAAAGGTGGGAAAGACAATGGAGGGAACGAATGGCGAGGAGAGAAAGTGGCGGGAGAAAATGGCGAGGAGAGGAAGTGGCGGGAATCAATGTGGCGGGAGAGACTGGTGGGAGAGGAAGTGGTGGGAGAGGAACTGGCGGGAGAGAAAGTGGTGGGAGAGAATCAATGCACTTGCACAAGAGGCAAGTATCACGCTTCTCACTGAAATTAAGATACAATGTGCTGAAATTAAGATACATCTTGCTGAAATTAAGATACAACTTGTTGAAATTGAGTTACGACAATCTAAATCTACCGAGTCCAACGTGGATATTTTCCTTTTCCATCTCCAGCTTCTTCTGCTGCCTGGGCTGCACGAGCCCTTTCTTTCTTTCTCTGCCTCTCAGCTTCACGGGCCTCCTCTCGCTGCCGTTAGACCTCCGCCAGTTGAAGTTGGTTTTCTTGGTTTTTCTTCTTCATCTCAGCAAGAAAAGCCCTCTGCTCCACACAGTGCTCTTGCCAAGCTCTCTCCTGCTCTGCTTTCTCCTTTGTTGCCGCCTTCTCGAGGCACTCCTCCAAGTCCAAACTTTCCCATGCACGACGACTTCTTTCACGAATCTCAGTCACCGCCTAGTCCAGCTTTTTCATGTCTATCCAACGATAGTACTGGAATAGGGGAGGAGGAGACTACAAAATAAACAGAAATATGAAAATCAAATAAACAACAATATGAACAACGTGTTTAATCTGTGTGACTAAAACATACCGGAGCTGTGATGTATGGTGAAGGACCAACGGGTGGATCTTCCTCATAATTAGCGCACATGAAAAACTTCATGCCCAACCAATCTGAAAAATCTGTCACCTCCTTCACCTTGCAGACATCCCCGCACCAACAACGAACTGCTTACACTACCCGAGGCAACTTCGCACTCTTCCATTTGCTAGGCCTAATGCTTTGATCAAAACAAGGCAAACTCATAATGACTACCGCGCTAGTTTTTTCATGTACTGGTTGCCGATGTAGGAAGGCACATACAATGCCTCCTTTTATAGGCAGATGACAACCGCAATGGCGGGAAATCGGGTGGGAGAGAATGGCAGGAGAGAATGGTGGGAGAAAATGGCGGGAAAGAGAATGGCGGGAAAGATAATGGTGGAACACAGGTCGCGGCAAAGTATGGTGGAAAATAAAAACGGGAATACTACGGATAGCTAAAATTAAGATACATCTTGCCAAAGTGAAGATACAACTTGCTGAAACTAAGATACAGCTTGCAGAAATTAAGATACAACTTGCTTAAATTGGAGTTACAAGAATAGAAATCTACTGAGTCCAACATGGATATTTTCCTTCCGCTTCTTCTCCTACCTAGGCTGCACGATCCCTTTCTTTCATTCTCACTATGGCAGACAGCTGAAAACAACAGCAAGCTCCTGTTCACGTTGTTTGAATGTTACGAGCACGAAATTGTTGACTTCCATAGATGATGCCAGCAGAAAGTTACCAAAACCTTCCTTCTTCAACACCATTCGATCACCAAGCCAATGAAGTAGGAACAAGGAATGCTCACAAATATATCATCATGTTCTGAATCCAAAGTAATTTCAAGAAGTAAAGAACCATTCCTACGAATAGCCACAAATTTCATCAAACTCCTAACAACCATGGTAGGAATAACCTGACAAAAACAAGCAAGTTATATGATCCATCCTATGAACCAGCAAAGAACAAGCAAATAATAAAAACCACACGCCAAAGCTTACCATATGTTGGGAAATAACGTTCATGCGATCCATCCTATGAACAAAAGGAGTACACAATATGTAGTTGTCATCAAAGAGCTGGTGCGACATGACATACATTTGATGATAATTCAGACTGACACCATGACTATAAAAACAACTGTCAACAAGTTCCCTCTGAGTTTCACTCAGATCCTCAAGAGCTACAAAAAAATGATTTCAATAACTAAGATGAACCACAAAACGTATAAGCTGAATCATCTTCTGAAAATCAGTCAAACAAATATCTTACCAACATGGGGTAAAGGAAACAACATAACACCATCCCGATGGAATTCGACACTAAAAGAAGTTCCATAGTGCTCAAGCATAACAGTCATCATGTCACTGTGGCGGAGACCATAATCATTCACGAGTTCCTCCCACGAAGGACCATGGAATTTACTGCTCATCCTACCATGTGTAAATATAACATGGTATAAGTTACCCTCACTGTTGTGTAGAGCAAGATCAATATCTGTGTCACCTCTCCGAATAGCTAAAGCTCTGCAATCCTCAATGTACCGAGCAAGATGTGATCTAACACTGCACGAAACATACTATAACAAAAATGGAAGCAAGGATCATCAACTTATAAACAAAGGCATTCAAATATGCCACAATTAGATAATCAAGACATAGAATCTTAAAACACGTCTTGCACATCGATGATCCAGCACCACAGTAAATACAGACGCACCGAAATCAACAGCAGCACAAGGGCCACCTGGAGCTTGGCAAATGGGCAAGCCATTACCTGCAGACGGACGGTGACAAATATGAACTAAATCCACTACCGACTTGACAGTTCTCATTCGATTGAGTTGGAAGTAAAAAAATATACCGTACGCCGATGGAGAACGCCTTGATCTATTGTTTACGCGGGAAGGATAACAAAATGGGTAGTCCAGCGAGGAGATCAGCGAGGAGATGGAACCACCGGAGAGCAACGGGAGTGAGAGGGGAAGAGGGGAAGGCTAGTAGACGGGGGAGGGTGAAACGAGTGGTCAAAGGAGGAAGAAAAGAGGGCCGGGCCTTGGTCTAGGGGCCCATCGGCCTCCCACTAGCCGACAGGCGCATTTCGGCCTACACCTGGCCGAAAGGCCTCTCCCCTGGCCTCTGATTGGCCAACAGGGGCTCTTCAGCCTACAGGTGGCTGACTGGTCACTGGTTGGCCTGGTGGTGGCCGACAGGTCCCTGTTCGGCCTGCTACTGGCTGACAGGGTACTAGTTTTGATATTTTTTTCAACTCAGACACCTGTTTTTAAAATTGCTACAAAATCCGTACTAGTTTTGGAAAAAATTCCACCCCGCCACCCATAACCCGCACCGAGCGTAAACCCTAGCCCCCCACCTCGCCCACTTGCCCCCGTCACCCCCGTCGCTCCTCCCCCGATCTAGACCGGATCGGGGCCTTCTTGCACCGTGCCGCCCGTTGCCATGCCCCCGCGCCTCGCCGGTGCCATCACCGGCGGCCACCTTGTCCCTTCCTGCCGTGCCACCACACCGCCATCGCCCCGTTGCCAATCCCCTCCGTGATGCCGCCACCCTGCTTCCCCGCCAGACCTCCCCGCCACCATCGCCGTCCACCTCACCTCCATCCCGCCGGCCTCCTCGAGCCTCGCCGACCTGGCCACCCAGCAACGCCGGTGAGGCCTCCCTGGCCATGGCCTCCCCCTTTCCCCTCCCTGCCACGCCTTGCTACCCGCCGCCGCTAGCCACGCCTTGCCGCGGCCCTGCACTCGCTCGCTCGCACAACCCCGTGCTTGCACGCCCCTGCCCCGGCCACCCGCGACGCTAGCCGCCATCGCTAACCACGCAACTGCTCCGGTGCGCCTCGTGCCACCGCCGCGCCCTGGGCCCCTCCCTGTCGTCGTTGGCCAGCGGGGCCTCGCCACCTCCCACCAGCCGCACTGACACTGGCCGCCGACGGGCGCCACCACCGTCGGCGAGCCCCTCACGGGCTTGCCCCTCCCCTTGTGCCGGTTCGGTTAGAGGGGGTTACCCCCACTAACCCCACCCCTGTGTGGATGCGACGAGGCCCCAACCCCCTAATGACGTTTAAATAAATTATTATTATTATTAATAATAAAAATAAAAATAAAAATTAATTAATTAATTAGTTAACTTAATTAAGACTGATTAATAAGTTGATTAATGTGTTAATTAACTTAATGAAATTAATTAGGTTAACTATTATATGCTAATAAATTAAATTAAGGAGTGAATGACAGGTGGGTACCACTCCATAATTAAATTGTTTAATTAATTATTAAAACTAATTAAATTTTTGTCAATGACATGTGGGGCCTACTGGTCAGTTTCACCAGTCTGGCCCCTGTTGATTGCTGAAGTCAGCATGACATCATGCTAATGTCATAATTTATTAATAGAATTGAAATAATCTATTTAATTTTTGAATTTTGATAAAACTTTAAAAGCTAATATAAAATAATCCGTAACTCGGATGAAAATATTTTATACATGAAAGTTGTTCAAAAAAATCCCACGAATCCGAATACGCAGTCCGTTCGTCCGCCGCGTGCTCCTAGCATAGCAAACATGGAACTTGTTCCATCATTTTCATGTGTCCGGTTGTAGCTCGAGACCCAGAAAATATTGTGAGATATTCTTCCGACCCGTCTGCGATGTATACTACTGCGTTAGTGCATGCATAGCCCTGCATATTGCCATGTCATGCTTCGTGTTGCATCTGTGCTTTATATTTATTGTTTCTTCCCCCCTCTTCTCTCCGGTAGACCCCGAGACTGACGATGCTGTCGGATACGACTACGCGCCTGACGATCAGCCTTTTGCCGCAGAGCAGCAAGGCAAGCAACCCCCCTTGAGCATTCCGATATCGCCTATTCTTTCCCTCTTATCCTTGCATTAGAGTTTTGCTACTCTATTAGTTAGCTCCTATTCTGATGCATAGCCTGTTTTTGCTGAACTGCTTCTATACCTACAGTTATACCAACTGCTTATTATAGGTTGGTTAGTGAATCCCCAGTGACCCCCTTAGTCCCAGTTGCCCCTACTTCTTCAACGACGACCCGATGCCTTGACGACTCGAAGACTCGGTCAATCGACCGACAAGCCATGCCCCTCACATCACCGCACTCTGCCTTAGTTGTACGACTCTACAGTGCTACTATCGAGTACCGAGGATGACACCTTGTGAAGTACTCATGATGCTAGCCCTGTAGTGTAGCTAGTCGGTCGTGGTTATTGAGGGTGATTCCTCCTTTACCGTTCCTGATGATGTCTCTGTCGTGCCACCCCTTAAGTGTGGGACCCTCGAGGGTGATTCCTCTAAGTCCACCTTGATGGTTACATCGAGCGGGGACCATTGAGGTGATTCCTTAGTTCCCGCCTTGATGTTTTATACACACAGTATCTATGACCTGGTTACAGAAACATGTTGGTGATGGGACGCCCCTGAGGGCTACCCATGGTTTGCTGATGTCGAGGCGTGGACTGGCGAGAGAGGCCTTTGCCACACATCCTCGAGATGGGGTGACGGGACCACACTTTATGGGCTGCGCCTTCCCCGCATTAATAAAATGCTAATGGGTTGGGTATTTGATCTGAGTTGGTCGTTTGACCTTTTTCGCACTAAACCTTCATGTGGGAGAAGTTATGGGTACTCAGAGTCGTTGTATCAGCCGAAGCTCTTCGGACGTCAGCAATGGAGTGGCGCGCGCCGGATTGGACTGGAAGGTACAACTCCCGGACTGAGTGTACTAGGTCTTCTTCCGGACGCATTCGCATCGTGCAGGAGTGCAAGGGAAAGTGGGCCCACGAACCTGCGCGCTTAGGATTTAGACCGGCGGGCTGGCCTCTTCGTTGAGTCTAGGTGGGGCGACGACGTTTTGGATCTCAAGGCCGGGCATTACCCAGGAAAGTGTTTCCGCCGAAGGTGATCAAGCGTGTTGGTAATGCAGTGCACCCCTGTAGGGATGAACTCATCTATTCGAATAGCCGTGTCCATGGTAACAGGACGACTTGGAGTTGTACCTTGACCTTATACAACTATAATTGTGACTTTAAATTGGAATGAATGTTGGCTCCGAGTTTGCTTCATCGCAAGGAGTCGAGGAAGAATCTCTGGGCGTGGTTACTTGATAAAATTGCTACAATAAAATATTACTATATGTGAGTTACCAGTCTACTCTCTTCTAATGCTGCAAGATGCTAAAGATGCTAGTCTTCGATAAGACTAGGCCTTGCCCTTATTCTTGCTTTCTGCAGTCAGCCCAAATATAACCCCACCCCTTGATAATGATGCATACTTAGCATAGTTCTGATATTAGTCTTGCGAATAATTTGGATGAGCACTCACCGCTGCTTTGCTTTCTATTTCCCCCTCGATATGATTTTGCATTCAGACGATGGAGCCCAGGAGATAGAGTACGCCGGAGATGACTACTAGACCATCGCAGGAGCCTACTACTACGTGGAGGCGGCGCCCGACTAGCAGTAGGATAGGAGGTTCCCAGGGAGGAGGCCTCGCCTCTTTTGATCCGTTGTTATGTTTGTGCTAGCCTTCTTAAGGAAAAACTTGTTTAACTTATGTCTGTACTCAGATATTATTTGCTTCCGTTGACTCATGCTTGTCGAGCTTTGTATTGAGCCCCCGAGGCCCCTGGATTGTACTATGAAGTTGCATGACTTTAATTTGTGTCTAAAGTTGTGTTGTGGTATTGATTAGTGAGTCCCTAATCTTGGTCGTACGCATTGCGTGTATGTTTAGCGTACGGTCGAAATTGGGGGTGTCACAATACCCATCCGGCCCTGGTGACTTATTATTCCTCATTTGCCGAACGGCAACACCCTTCGACTTGGGCACCTTAACCTCGGTGAGCGCCTTAATGACATCCGCCGCTTTCCCCGTAAGTACCGGTGTAGCCTCCCCCATAACTGTCATAGGTTCTGTCGGCACCGTCCTTGGCACCGCTTCCTCCACGGTCTTGTTTACCGGGTCAGCCGGTGGAGGTAGAGGGGGTGGCCATCTGCCTCTACCGTGGCCTCCACGATTCGTACGGAACCAGCTCCGCTGCCTGTTTATAGGTCCAGCAGCTCCCTGGACGAAAGGGTCGGGAGGTCCATCATACCCCCAGCCGCCGCCATCTACCCAGCCTCCACCGGTGGAAGATGAACCACGATGAATTGCCTCACCATATGCGCCGTAGCCATCATCTCCCTAGTATCCTCTTGCAAAACGATTATCGGGCTGAGCAACGGAGCCTCGCCCTTTGGAAAAATCACCCCGACCATGGGCTGCCCCTTGGCCACCCTCATCATGCCCCGCAGGCCGCGTCCCTCGCGGTAGCAGGCTCTGCTGCTGCTAGTCCGTCCTCGTGGGGGAGTAGTCGGACGAGCTGGCGCATTGCCTCGACCAGCCATGGGAATCAGCAACCCCGGTGTCGCGAATCTCTTTGGCGGTGGAGCGCAGATCCTGTCCGCCCTCCCCACACCGAGCGGAGGGAACCCGGGACGTGAGATCACTTTACGAACCCTAGGATCAACCGAAGCTACGCTCTGGTTAATCGTCACAGAAGTTCTCTCGTCGGACACAACCTCGTCAGCGATTGGGTCTTTTAACCGGGCCACATACCTAGTCTTCTCACAGCCCACAATCGTCCCGACCGCTTCAGGACCAACCGAGCCCAACAGACAATTCAAAAGGATGTTGCGCTGATTTTGGATCATGGTGGACACACCCGTCACCGGCGCCGGCACCAGAGCCTCCATACCCCTCCATTTGTTTCTCCTGTAAACGACCTTCCAGGTGGAATCAATCCGCAAGCCTATGTTTAGGAGACGAACCTAAGGTATAGGTCCTTGCCAAGGTCTAATTGTATTCGCCGATGTCCGTCGATGAACCACCCGACACGCCACCTCCACCATCTCCATCTCTGCCAGCCCGTCCCTTGCTGGATCGTCATGTGGGACGATTGCCTTAACAATTCTTGCAGCCACATCATCGAGAACATGTACATGTAAAGCGTCGCAGATGATGTCCGAAGGAGTCGGCAGTGCCACTTCTAGCCGATCTCTGACATGGAGATCCTCCTAATCAGATTCCTGTCCTCCTGAGCCCTCCGCTAGCGCCCAGAACCATCCGCCCACCCGGCGGTGGTGGCTAGAGGCCGCTTCTAGAGATGTCACCAGTGTAGTCGCCCCATCGCCAGTGTAGTCGCCCCATTGTTAGTGTGGTGTTGAAGACAAAAGAATATACCAATAGTGTTGAAGACAAATAAAAATATAGCTCTAAGTAAGATATACTGATAGTGTTGAAGACAAAAGAGGGGATGCCTTTCGGGGCATCCCGAAGCTTAGACGCTTGAGTCTTCCTTGGGTATTACTTTGGGGGTGCCTTGGGCATCCACAAGGCTAGGTCCTTGCTGCTCCTTATTCACCTCATATCGGTATCTCACCGAAAACTTGAAAACTTCAATCACACAAAACTTAACGGAACTTCGTGAGATGGGTTAGTGTAGTAAATATAGATCATTCACTTAGGTACTGTCAAGACAAGATTCATAATTGTTCTCACATAATACCTACTATATTCCATTATTCACACAATTTATATTACCACATACTATGGAAACACTTGAAACAAGCAAACTATGCATGCAAAATAGAATCTGTCAAAAACAGAACAATCTGTACAAATCTGAATGATCACCATACTTAACTAACTCTTAAATTTCTTAAAAATTCGGATATATCACAGAATTTTCATAGAAATGTTGTGTAAAAATTTCATAATTTTTTAGTCCCCAGTAAAATTAGATAATTCATTTACTAGACGCAAAACTTTATGTTTTTGCATAGAATCAAACAAGCAAGTATCCACACTTTCCCAAGGGCTTTACTTGGCACTTTATTTAAGTAAAAGACACAAAACATGATCACTACAGTAGCCTAATCATGTGAACACATAAAAACAGTAGGTAAAAGTGTTGGGTTGTCTCCCAACAAGCGCTTTTCTTTAATGCCTTTTAGCTAGGCATGGTTATTTCAATGATGCTCGCATAAAAGTAAAGAATTGAAACAAAATGGGAGCATTATGAAGCATATGCCAAGAACATTTAAGTCTAACCCACTTCCTATGCATAGGGATTTTGTGCTCAAACAATTTATGGGAGCAAGAATCAACTAGCATAGGAAGGCAAACCAAGCATATCTTCAAAATTTTGAACACATAGGGAGGAAACTTGATATTATTGCAATTACTACAAGCATATGTTCCTCCCTTATAATAATTTTCAGAAGCATCATGAAGGAATTCAAAAATATAACTATCACATACATCATTCTCTTCATGATGCACAAGCATAGAATTTTTATCACTCTCCACATAAGAAAATTTCTTCTCATCCATAATAGTGGGAGCAAACTCAACAAAATAATTATCATGAGGTACTTGATAGACACAACCACTTTGAATATTAAAATCATGATAACAAGTTTCATAATTACTATCACTATTTCTATCATACATGTCATCATCATAATCATCATAGATTGGAGGCATTAAAACATCATAATAGTTTTGCTCATCAAGACTTGGGGGACTAAAAATATCATATTCATCAAATGTAGCATACCCAAGCTTGTGGCTTTGCATATCACTAGCATTATGAATATTCAGAGAATTCATACTAGCAATATTTCTATCATGCTCATCATTCAAGGAATTCTCATTAAGTATTTTCATAAATTCCTCCTCTACCAATTGAGCACAATTTTCCGATCCATCATTTTCACGAAAGACATTAAAGAGACGAAACAATTGATGCAACCTAAACTCCATTTTTTTAGTTTTGTTTTATAAAACCAAACTAGTGATAAAACAAGAAACTAAAGATTTGATTGCAAGATCTAAAGATATACCTTCAGGCACTCACCTCCCCAGCAATGGCGCCAGAAAAGAACTTGATGTCTACTATGCAACTTTATTCCTATAGACTTTGTTAGGCCTCCGAGCGCAGAGTTTTGTAGGACAATAGGAATTTTCCCTCAAGTGGATGACCTAAGGTTTATCAATCCATGGGCGGTGTAGGATGAATATGGTCTCTCTCAAACAACCCTGCAATCAAATACAAGAAATCTCTTGTGTCGCCAACACGCCCATTACAATGGCAAATCGTATGGGTGCACTAGTTCGGTGAAGAGATGGTGATACAAGTGCAATGTGGATGGTAGATATAAGTTTTTGTAATCTGAAAATATAAAAACGGCAAGGTAGCAATTAACAAAAGTGAGCAAAACGGTATTGCAATGCTTGAAAACAAGGCCTAGGGTTCATACTTTCACTAATGCAAGTTCTCTCAACAATACTGACAGAGTTGAATCATATGTAAACCCCTCACGTGCGACAAAGAGTTCACTCCAAAGTCGCAAATAGTGGAGAACAAACGAAGAAATTATTGTAGGGTATGAAACCACCTCAAAGTTATATTTTCCGGCCAATTGTATGAGGTATCCCTATAAGTGTCATGAACAGCCCTAGTCAAAGGATTGAGATGGTTGACTAGAGGGGGGTGAATAGGCAACTAAAACTTTTTAACTTTTCCTTAACAATTTAGGCTTAGCATGAAATAGGTTGGCTAGATGTGTAAATAGGTGAATAACCTATTGTTGGGGAACGTCGCATGGGAAACAAAAAATTTCGTACGCACACGCAAACCTATCCATGGCGATGAGCATCTACGAGAGGGAGAGTGGATCTACGTACCCTTGTAGATCGCTAAGCGGGAAGCGCTAAGAAACGCGGTTGGTGTAGTCGAACGTCTTCGCGATACAAATCGCCGAGCGTCCCGCGATCTAATCATGAACAGTCCCGCGATCTCGTCACGATCCGTCCCGCGATCCGATCACGAACGTCCCGTGGCCTTGATCACCATCCTTCCGATCTAGTACCGAACGGACGGCACCTTCGCGTTCAGCACACATGCAGCTTGATGACGATCTCCACCATCTTGATCCAGCAAGAGGAGGTGGAGAGGAGGAAGAGTTCACTGGCAGCGTGACGGCGCTCCGGCGATGGTGGTGGAGTGATTCCGGCAGGGCTTCGCCTAAGCACTGCGGAAAACCGATCTAGAGGAGCACGGGTGGAACGGGTAGCACGAGGCCGTAAATTCTATGCAAAACCCTTCTATTCCACCAGTATATATAGGAGGAGAGGAGGAGGTGGGCTGGCGCAGGGCTAAGCCCCTCTTGGAGTCGGCCGAAGCCAAGGGGGAGGAGTCCTACTCCTCCTCCACTCCTAGTAGGAGTAGGACTCTCCCTTTTTTCCTTTTTTCCACTCTTTTTCCTTTGGGACTCTTCCCCCACCGCATGGGCCTGTTGTGGCTATTCCACCAGACAACTAAGGGCCGGTTAATACTCTCCCACAGCCCATGAAGCCTCTTGGGTCGAAATACCCCTCCCGGAGGTCTCCCGGTACACTACCGGCACACCCGGTACACTACCGATGAGCCCGAAACTTTTCCGGCGACCAAAACAGGACTTCCTATATATGAATCTTTACCTCCGGACCATTCCGGAGCTCCTCATGACATACAGGATCTCATCTGGGACTCCAAACAAACTTTGGTCACCACCATACATAACTCTATACTACCAAAACGTCACCAAACCTTAAGTGTGCAGACCCTGCGGGTTCGAGAACTATGTAGACATGATCGAGACACCTCTACGGTCAATAACCAATGGCGGGACCTGGATGTACACATTGGTTCCTACATATTCTACAAAGATCTTTATCGGTCGAACCTCTACGTCAAGGATTCAGTTAATCCCGTATGATGTTCCCTTTGTTCTTCGGTACGTTACTTGCCCGAGATTCGATCGTCGGTATCTCCATACCTAGTTCAATCTCGTTATCGGCAAGTCTCTTTACTCGTTCCGTAATACAAAATCCCGCAACTAACAATTAGTCACATTGCTTGCAAGGCTCATTGTGATGTTGTATTACCGAGTGGGCCTTGAGATACCTCTCCGTCACACGGAGTAACAAATCCTAGTCTCGATCCATGCCAACTCAACAGACACCCTCGGAGACACCTGTAGAGCACCTTTATATTCACCCAGTTACGTTGCGATGTTTGATACACACATGGTACTCCTCCGATATCTGTGAGTTGCATGATCTCATGGTCATAGGAACATATGCTTGACATGCAGAAAAGAGTAGCAATAAACTGACACGATCATAAGCTACGTTTGTAGTTTGGGTCTTGTCCATCACATCATTCTCCTAATGATGTGATCCCGTTATCAAATGACATCTCATGTCCATGGCTAGGAAACCTTAACCATCTTTTAATCAATGAGCTAGTTCACTAGAGGCATACTAGGGACATTGTATTTATTTATGTATCCACACATGTATCCATGTTTCCAATTAATACAATTGTAGCATGGATAATAAACGATTATCATGAACAAGGAAATACAATAATAAACACTTTGTTTATTGCCTCTAGGGCATATTTCCAACAGTCTCCCACTTGTACTAGAGTCAATAATCTAGTTCACATCACTATGTGATTTACATTGTAATGAATCGAACACCCATGCAGTTCTGGTGTTGATCATGTTTAGCCCTTGGAAGAGGTTTAGTAAACGGGTCTGCAACATTCAGATCCATGTGCACTTTGCATATATTTATTTCTTTCTCCAAGATGTAATCGCGGATGGAGTTGAAGCGTCGCTTTATGTGCCTGGTCCTCTTGTGAAACCTTGGTTCCTTGGCCAGAGCAATGGCACTAGTGTTGTGACGGAACAGGTTCATTGGATTCAGTGCACTGGGCACTACTCCAAGATCTGTCATGAACTGCTTCATCCAGACACCTTCCTTCACCGCTTCCGAGGCTGCGATGAATTCCGCTTCGCACGTAGAATCATCTACCACGCTTTGCTTGGAACTGCACCAGCTTACCGCTCCCCCGTTAAGAATAAATACGTATCCGGTTTGCGACTTAGAGTTGTCCGGATCAGTGTCAAATCTTGCATCGACGTAACCCTTTACGACGAGCTCTTCATCACCTCCATAAACGAGAAACATTTCCTTAGTCCTTTTCAGGTACTTAAGGATATTCTTGACCGCTTGCCAGTGCTCCATTCCAGGATTACTTTGAAACCTTCCGGCCATACTTATGGCAAGGCTGACATCGGGTCTTGTGCACAACATTGCATACATGATAGAGCCTATGGCTGAAGCATAGGGGATGACACTCATCTTTTCTCTATCTTCTACAGTTACTGGGCATTGAGTCTTACTCAACTTCACACCTTGTAATACAGGCAAGAACCCCTTCTTGGACTGTTCCATTTTGAACTTCTTCAAAACTTTATCAAGGTATGTGCTCTGTGAAAGTGCTATTAAGCGTCTCGATCTATTTCTATAGATCTTAATGCCTAATATGAAAGCAGCTTCTCCTAGGTCCTTCATTGAAAAACTCTTGTTCAAATATTCCTTCACGCTTTCCAGCATTTCTATATTGTTTCCAATCAGCAATATGTCATCCACATATAATACTAGAAACGCCATAGAGCTCCCACTCACTTTCTTGTAAATACAAGCTTCTCCGTAAACTTGTATAAACTCAAACGCTTTGATCACCTCATCAAAGCGCTTATTCCAACTCCGAGATGCTTGCACCAGTCCATAAATGGATTGCTGGAGTTTGCAAACTTTGTCAGCATTCTCTGGATCGACAAAACCTTTGGGTTGCATCATATACAACTCTTCCTGAAGGAAACCGTTGAGGAACACTGTTTTTACATCCATCTGCCAAATTTCATAGTCGAAATAGGCAGCTATTGCTAACATGATTCTGACAGACTTAAGCATCGTTACGGTTGAGAAAGTCTCATCGTAGTCAACTCCTTGAACTTGTGAAAAACCCTTTGCCACAAGTCGAGCTTTATATACGGTGACATTACCGTCCGCGTCTGTCTTCTTCTTAAAGATCCATTTGTTCTGAATGGCCTTTTGCCCTTCAGGTAATACTTCCAAAGTCCATATTTTGTTTTCATACATGGATCCCATCTCGAATTTCATGGGCTCTCACCATTTCTCAGAATCCGGGCCCATCACTGCTCCTCCATAGCTCGTAGGTTCATTGTTGTCCAACAACATGACCTCCAAGACAGGGTTGCCGTACCACTCAGGGGTAGTACGCGGCCTTGTCAACCTACGAGGTTCAATAGCTGCTTGATCTGAAGCTTCATGATCATCATCATTAACTTCATCTTCTACCGTCGTAGGTTCCACAGAAACATCTTTCTGTGTTGCGCTACTTTCTGGTTGAAGTAAAGGTTCAATAACCTCATCAAGCTCTATTTTCCTCCCACTCAATTCTTTCGAGAGAAACTCTTTATCAAGAAATGTTCCGTTTTTAGCGACAAATACTTTGCCTTTGGATCAAGGATTCAGTTAATCCCGTATGATGTTCCCTTTGTTCTTCGGTATGTTACTTTCCCAAGATTCGATTGTTGGTATCTCCATACCTAGTTGAATCTCGTTACCGACAAGTCTCTTTACTCGTTCCGTAATACAAGATCCCTCAACTAACAATTAGTCACATTGCTTGCAAGGCTCATTGTGATGTTGTATTACCGAGTGGTCCTTGAGATACCTCTCCGTCACACGGAGTAACAAATCCTAGTCTCGATCCATGCCAACTCAACAGACACCCTCGGAGACACCTATAGAGCACCTTTATAGTCACCCAGTTACGTTGCGATGTTTGATACACACAAGGTACTCCTCTGATATCTGTGAGTTGCAACATCTCATGGTCATAGGAACATATGCTTGACATGTAGAAAAGAGTAGCAATAAACTGACACGATCATAAGCTACGTTTGTAATTTGGGTCTTGTACATCACATCATTCTCCTAATGATGTGATCCCGTTATCAAATGACATCTCATGTCCATAGCTAGGAAACCTTAACCATCTTTCAATCAACGAGCTAGTTCACTAGAGGCATACTAGGGACATTGTGTTTGTCTATGTATCCACACATGTATCTATGTTTCCAATTAATACAATTATAGCATGGATAATAAACAATTATCATGAACAAGGAAATACAATAATCATACCGAGATTCGATCGTCGGTATCTCCATACCTAGTTCAACCTTGTTACTGGCAAGTCTCTTTACTCATTTTGTAATACAAGATCCCGCGACTAACACTTAGTCACAATGCTTGCAAGGCTTATTGTGATGTTGTATTACCGAGTGGGCCCCGAGATACCTCTCCGTCACACGGAGTAACAAATCCCAATCTTGATCCATGCCAACTCAATAGACACCCTCGGAGATACCTGTAGAGCACCTTTATAGTCACCCAGTTAGGTTGCGACGTTTGATACACACAAGGCACTCCTCCGATGTCTGTGAGTTGCATGATCTCATGGCCATACGAACCCATACTTGACATGCAGAAAATAGTAGCAATGAACTGACACGATCATATGCTACATTTGTAGTTTGGGTCTTGTCCATCACATCATTCTCCTAATGATGCGATCCGGTTATCAAATGACATCTCATGTCAATGGCTAGGAAACCTTGACCATCTTTGCAGGAGTAGCAACTGCTTTGCCATCCTTCTTGGTTTTACCCTTCTTGCCCTTGCCTTTTACTTAGCCATTTTTCTTGAAACTAGTGGTTTTAATGACCATCAACACTTGATGTTCTTTCTGGATTTCAGACTCAGCGACTTTTAGCATCGCAAACAGCTCGACGACTGACTTGTTCATCCTACGAATGTTATAGTTCATCACAAACCTCTTGTAACTAGGTGGCAGTGATTGAAGAACTCTGTCAGTGATCGCCTCTGGCGGAAGGGCAATTCCCAACTCCGCTAGACGAGTTGAATTCCCAGACATTCTGAGTATATGTTCACTAATAGACCCGTTCTCCTCCATCTTGCAAGCATAGAACTTATCGAAGGTTTCATACCTCTCGATCCAAGCGTTCTTCTGAAAGATAAACTTCAACTCCTAGAACATCTCATATGCTCCATGACGTTCAAAACGTCTTTGAAGTCCCGGTTCTAAGCCATACAATATTGCACACTGAGCTATTGAGTAATCTCCAGTACGTGCCTCCCAAGCGTTCTTAACGTCTTCGGAGGTCATGTCTTCTGGTTGGTCACCAAGCGGTGCATCAAGGACATATGATTTCTGGGAAGCCGTGAGGATAATCCTCAGATTATGGGCCCAGTTAACAAAGCTACTTCCATCATCTTTCAGTTTAGCTTTCTCTAGGAACGCATTAAAATTCAAGGGTGCTACTACGCGACCATTGATCTACAACATAAATATGCAAAGTTCATTTCGACTATTGTTCAAGATAATGAGTTTAGTTAATCAAATTACTAAAACTCCCACTCAAATTGACATCCCTGAGGTCATCTGAGTGTCACATGATCCAAATCCACCAACTCAAGTCCGATCATCACGTGAGTTGAGGTGGCTTCAATGGTGAACATCATTATGTTGATCATATCTACTATATGACTCATGTTCGACCTTTCGGTCTCTTGTGTTCTGAGGCCATGTCTGTACATGCTAGGCTCGTCAAGTTTTACCCGAGTGTTTTGAGTGTGCAACACTGGCTTGCACCCGTTGTATGTGAATGTAGAGTCTATCACACCCGATCATCACGTGGTGTCTCAACACGACGAACTTTCGCAGCGGTGCACACTCGGGGAGAACACAATTTTATCTTGAAATTTAAGTGAGGGATCACCTTATAATGCTACCGTCGTACTAAGCATAACAAGGTGCATAAAAGGATTAACATCACATGCAATTCATAAGTGACATGATATGGCCATGAACTCGTGCTTTAGATCTCCATTTTGAAAGCACTGGCATGATCTTCATCGTCACCGGCATGACACCATGATCTCCATCATCTTGATGTCCATCAACGTATCGCCATCGAGGTTGTCACGCCCTGCATGCTTCTACTACCATTGCTACCGTTTAGGGATAAAGTAAAACATTACATAGCACTTAATGATTGACACACAGGTCATACAATAATTAAATACAACCCTATGGCTCCTGCCGGTTGCCGTACTCATCGACATGCAAGTCGTGAAATTCTATACATCACATGGTCATCTCATACATCACATATATCACATCATGTAATTGGCCATATCACATCACAACATACCCTGCAAAAACAAGTTAGACGTCCTCTAATTGTTGTTGCATGTTTTACGTGGCTGCTATGGGTTTCTAGCAAGAACGATTCTCACCTACGCATAAACCACAACAGTGATACATAATTTTCTTTTCAACCTTCTCAAGGACCGCCTTTGTCGAGTCCGATCCAACTAAAGTGAGAGAAACTGCCACCCGCAAGCCATCTAGGCAACAAGTTGCATCGAGGGAATCAGTCTCTCATAAGCGTACGCGTAATGTTGGTCCGGGCCGCTTCATCTCACAATACGGCTGAACCAAAATCCGACCAAGGAAGGATGCAATCTAAGCATCAACGCCCACAAAACTTTTGTGTTCTACTCGAGATCTCATCGAACCATCAACCTACCTCATGATGCCATTGTTGGGGAACGTCGCATGGGAAACAAAAATTTTCCTACGCACACGCAAACCAATCCATGGTGATGAGCATCTATGAGAGGGAGAGTGGATCTATGTACCCTTGTAGATCGCTAAGCGGGAAGCGTTAAGAAACGTGGTTGGTGTAGTCGAACGTCTTTGCGATCCAAATCGCCGAGCGTCCCGCGATCTAATCACGAACAGTCCCGCGATCTCGTCACGATCCGTCCCGCGATCCAATCACGATGGTGGCGGAGTGATTCCGGCAGGGCTTCGCCTAAGCACTGCGGAAAACCGATCTAGAGGAGCACCGGTGGAACGGGTAGCACGAGGCCGTAAATTCTATGCAAAACCCTTATATTCCACCAGTATATATAGGAGGAGAGGAGGAGGTGGGCTGGCGCAGGGCTGAGCCCCTCTTGCAGTCGGCCGAAGCCAAGGGGGAGGAGTCCTACTCCTCCTCCACTCCTAGTAGGAGTAGGACTCTCCCTTTTTGCCTTTTTTCCACTCTTTTTCTTTGGGACTCTTCCCCCAGCCGCATGGGCCTGTTGTGGATATTCCACCAGCCCACTAAGGGCTGGTTAATACTCTCCCACAGCCCATGAAGCCTCTTGGGTCTAAATACCCCTCCCGGAGGTCTCCTGGTACACTACTGGCACTCCCGGTACACTACCGATGAGCGCGAAACTTTTCGGTGACCAAAACAGGACTTCCTATATATGAATCTTTACCTCCGGACCATTCCGGAGCTCCTCGTGACATCCAGGACCTCATCCGGGACTCCGAACAAACTTCGGTCACCACCATACATAACTCTACACTACCGAAACGTCACCAAACCTTAAGTGTGCAGACCCTGCGGGTTCGAGAACTATGTAGACATGACCGAGACACCTCTACGGTCAATAACCAATGGCGGGACCTGGATGTACACATTGGTTCCTACATATTCTCCGAATATATTTATCGGTCGAACCTCTACTTCAAGGATTCAGTTAATCCCGTATGATGTTCCCTTTGTTCTTCGATATGTTACTTGCCCGAGATTCGATCGTCGGTATCTCCATACCTAGTTGAATCTCGTTACTGACAAGTCTCTTTACTCGTTCCGTAATACAAGATCCCTCAACTAACAATTAGTCACATTGCTTGTAGGGCTCATTATGATGTTGTATTACCGAGTGGGCCCTGAGATACCTCTCCGTCACACGGAGTAACAAATCCCAGTCTCAATCCATGCCAACTCAACAGACTCCCTCGGAGACACCTGTAGAGCACCTTTATAGTCACCCAGTTACGTTGCGATGTTTGATACACACAAGGTACTCCTCTGATATCTGTGAGTTGCAAGATCTCATGGTCATAGGAACATATGCTTGACATGCAGAAAAGAGTAGCAATAAACTCACACGATCATAAGCTACGTTTGTAGTTTGGGTCTTGTACATCACATCATTCTCCTAATGATGTGATCCCGTTATCAAATGACATCTCATGTCCATAGCTAGGAAACCATAACCATCTTTCAATCAACGAGCTAGTTCACTAGAGGCATACTAGGGACATTGTGTTTGTCTGTGTATCCACACATGTATCTATGTTTCCAATTAATACAATTATAGCATGGATAATAAACTATTATCATGAACAAGGAAATACAACAATAATACCGAGATTCGATCGTCGGTATCTCCATACCTAGTTCAACCTCGTTAGTGGCAAGCCTCTTTACTCATTTTGTAATACAAGATCCCGCGACTAACACTTAGTCACAATGCTTGCAAGGCTTATTGTGATGTTGTATTACTGAGTGGGCCCCGAGATACCTCTCCATCACACGGAGTAACAAATCTCAGTCTTGATCCATGCCAACTTAACAGACACCCTCGGAGATACCTGTAGAGCACCTTTATAGTCACCCAGTTAGGTTGCGACGTTTGATACACACAAGGCACTCCTCCGATGTCTGTGAGTTGCATGATCTCATGGTCATAGGAACTCATACTTGACATGCAGAAAACAGTAGCAATGAACTGACACGATCATATGCTACATTTGTAGTTTGGGTCTTGTCCATCACATCATTCTCCTAATGATGCGATCCAGTTATAAAATGACATCTCATGTCAATGGCTAGGAAACCTTGACCATCTTTGATCAACGAGCTAGTTCACTAGAGGTATACTAGGGACAATGTGTTGTCTATTTACCCACGCATGTAATGTGTTTCCAATCAATACAATTATAGCATGGATAATAAACGATTATCATGAACAAGGAAATATAATAATAAACACTTTATTCATTGCCTCTGGGGCATATTTCCAACACCTATATGATGCTAATCACAACAAGTACACAAGCAAGCAAGGGATACAACACAACAATAGCTTGCAAGAAGTAAAGGTAAGAGATAACCAAAAGTGGAGATGGTGGAGACGAGGATGTGTTACCGGAGTTCCTTCCCTTGTGAGGAAGTACGTATCCGTTGGAGCGGTGTGGAGGCACAATGCACCGCAAGAAGCCACTAGGGCCACCGTATTCTCCTTACGCCCTCACACAATGCAAGATGCCGTGATTCCACTATTGGTGCCCTCAAAGGCGGTGACCGAACCTTTACAAACAAGGTTGGGGCTATATCCACAACTGAATTGGAGGCTCCCAACGACACCACAAAGCTTCACCACAATGGAATGTGGCTTTGAGGTGACCTCAACCGTCTAGGGTGCTCAAACACCCAAGAGTAACAAGATCCGCAAGGGATTAGTGGGGGGAATCAAATTTCTCTTTATGGAAGTGTAGATCGAGCCCTTCTCAACCAATCCTTGGAAAATAAACAAGTTTGATTGGCAAGGGAGAGAGATTGGGCTACAATGGAGCTTTGAGCAACAATGGAGCTTGGGAAAGGAAGAGGTAGTCTTCTTGAGGTAGAAGACCTCCCTTTTATAGTGGGGGATAAGATCCAATCGTTATCCCCACCCTTAGCCCCGCGCGTCGCGGTACTACCGCAAAAGACCACGATACTACCACAAGGGCCTGCGGTACTACCACTGCGACATGCGGTACTACCGCTCGCAGGGAAGTGACAGACTCGGGCCGATTGCACTAGGAAACAAGCGGTAGAACCGCTGGAGCGGTACTACCGCGAGCCCATGCCATACTACCGCATTGTCGGTAGAGGCTGGCACTGGAGATGCACGGAAGTAAAAAATTACTTCCGTGACTACTTCCGTAGAGGGAGAAGCTGCACCGGCACGGTAGTACCGGACATGCATCATGGTACTACCGCAAGAGGGCGGATGTAAAAATTACATCCGTGCCTACTACCGCAGGCGCACGTACCAGGGCAAGGGACAGTGGTACTACCGCTCCACCGAGCGGTACTACCGCTCCACCGAGTGGTACTACCGTTGGCTCCTACGGTACTACCGCTCCCTTGGGCGGTACTACCGCTGGCCACTGAAAGCAAGCACCCCCGCAGGCTTTACTTTGCACAGGAATGGAAAACAAGCTGGAGCTCCATTGAAGCGAAGTAAAGGTGGTGCAAAAGAATAGATGTGTACGTGTTGATTTCACCCAAACCTTTCCGAAGCGGACCCCCTCTTAATAGTACGGCTTTCCTATGACTCAAATCCACCGAAAGGAAACATAGAGAACAACCATCTTCGATGAGCTCCAAGGGGCACCGAATTGTCTTGTGCCTAGACATGAGATATCTGAAATGCTCAATGCACACGATTAGTCCGCAAAGGCATTGTCATCAATCACCAAAACCACTTAGGGAGAATTATGCCCTTACAATCTCCCCCTTTTTGGTGGATTGATGACAATACGGGATTTGCACATAAAGTTATAAAATGAGCATATGCAAACCCAAGATCTATAAAATATAGACATGCTCCTGCTAGATGTGTGCATTCTATAGATATGCTTTGGACTGCAAAGCACACACACTAGGATCAACACTCCCACTATATTTTATAAACAATGCAATCCTGGTGACAGAATGAATAACACTAAGTACGGAAACAAGGCATAGCATGTGAGCATGAAGATAAGGGTACATAAGATACAGACTCACAAGCTACGAATCATACTAGACAATAATAAGATAGGAGTGATAGCATATGTCTCACACCATATGATAGAGGAAGTCTCCTGGTCTCAGACACAAACGACATAAACCAAAGTTCAACGAAAGCAAAGAGACGACGAGAAACAACGCAAACACTCGCAAATCCTACACTCTCTCCCCCTTTGGCATCGAGACGCCAAAAAGGCAGAGAGGACACCTAACACACAGGTGGTAGCTCCCATGCAGAAAGATCAGTCATCTGCCTCCTCCTTTGATGCAGCTGGAATGGACTCTCATTTGAATCAGCCCACTAGAACGGCCGCTTCGCCATCCAAGTAGCCTCAGGAGTGATGTCCTTGTCAGACCCACTCGAGATGGCCTCGCCAAGCTTCCTCAGAATCCGCTTGTCACACTGGCGACTCTCCTTATGAGCAACGTGAGTCTGATATTGTCCCTTGGACTACATGTAGAACAAGGTCCTCATCTTGTGAGAGAGCTTCTTGGCCCAAGATGGCTCAGAAGACGGTGGCTGATATGTCTTAGAACTGTCATCTTCCTCCTCTTAGATCTCATGCTCATCAACCTCCATATGAGCAGGAACTGGCTTAGTGGTGGTGTTTGCCCACTTGTCCTTCATACACAGATGAATGGGCTCGTGAAGAAACAAGTGCTCCTGAAAGTCCTCATCCAGAAAGGTCTTCTCCCAAGTAGTACGAATCAGGAGGAACAGGTAGGGCCCATAAATGGGGACCTTAGGGTGAAACACAATAGTGCGAAGCTCAGTCCACATAATGTGAGAAACATCAAGGGGGTCAAGTTCTCTAGTTCGTCCTTTCTCACAGAGTAGCAACATATCCACCAGATAGGAGTGCACCTTGTCCTTGTCTCCCATGCGAGGAAACAGAGTGTTGTGGCATATCTGGTGCATGCAACCAAGGAATGGGTTGCGCATAGAAACTTGCTCACCAGAGGGTAAAGTCTTCAGAATATAGTAGGGCACGAGCTGCTCCTTAAGTGTTGGCTGGGGGTTGCCGTGAGGGCACAATCCAACGAGCTCCTCAAGCCCCTCATCAAGAACATGCAACAGATCCATGAACACCTTCCAGGTAGCAGACAACCGCTCTCCATGGGTCATCCAAGTCATGGTCCGCTGCTCATTAGGATGGAAATGGACAAAAGCAAAGAACCGACCCACAATCTTGGGATCAAAGTCAAGGTGGAACGAGATGATGTCCTCGATAGCAAACTGCTCCACCATACTCAGAGCCTCACCAAAGTATTCCTGGTTCTTCCGCATGTGAGGCATGTAAATCCATTGGACGGGAACATAGAGATTCTTCTTGCCCTTGATCACCTCTATGTGGATTAGATTCTGTTGCTTGGTCCAAAACAACTCATTGGCCCTGGACTGTTCCCTCAGTTTGACATAGGGGTCGACCAAACGACGAGACAGAAACTCACCTTGAGGCATGTCATACCAATTGTCAACTAGCTCCTTGAACTTGGATGCGGTTCGCTCGAAACGGTGTTGCGGGGCATTAGACCCCACCCCTGAGGAGCATCTGGATTGCGAACACGCTTTGAGCTATTGTCGCGAGAGGGATTCGAGCTCTTGGACCAGAGCCGGAACCGGAGCCACCACCTATGACACACAACGCAAACACAAGAGACAAGAGAAAAAGAAGTCAAGGCAAAGACGAAAGCAGACACGAAAACCATATAGAGGTGAGAATGAACAGGAGAAAATGAGGTAGCTTCTAATCGAGTGGTAGTACCGGTGGTTCATGCGGAAGTAAAAAATTACTACTGCTCCGGACGCGGTAGTACCGCTGTGAGCGGTAGTACCGTGGCAGGAGCGGAAGTACAATTTTACTTCCGCCCGACGAGCGGTAGTACCGCACTAGATGCGGTAGTACCGCAAGGGGCACATTTCACATGAGCACGGATCAAAAATCAGATCGGTACTACCGTGCATCAAAAGTTAGCCCGTTGTATCCTATCAATAAGCACTTGTACCGCACTAGCACTCTCAAAACTTCCCCTCATGCACAGATTTGGCCAAAAATCACTAGACCAACTCATATTTCCCCTAAACATAGATTCAAAAATAGAGAAGCAAAAAGAGAAGAGTTCGGGGAAAGACCAAGGTTTATGGCAAGAGGACGAGGTGGGGAACGATCCCACCGGTGGGAATGAGAGGAGGGTGGCCGGAGACGGAGATCCGGTGAGGTGCTCCGGCGCCAGTTCTGAGGAGGAGAAAGAGATGTGGGGAGGTATGGGGGAGTTTGAACTCCCCCTGCCGGCTCTTAACCCCCATGCACACTCGACGACATGGTAGTACCGCTCAACGAGCAGAAGTAATTTTTTACTTCCGTGCGATAAGCGGTAGTACCGCTCTAGGAGCGGAAGTAATTTTTTTACTTCCGTGTTTTGGGGCAATAGTACCGTGCCAAGGACGCACCTGTGCAAGCACACAGGCAGTCCAACTCCAGCAGTAGTACCGTGGATTGCCACGATAGTACCGTGCTGCCCACAAAATGCAAGATTCAGAGAAAAAAAGAGAAGAAGAGAAAGAATTTATTTTCACACAAAAACGAGAGACACGATAAGACAAAGATGCAAGTCAAAACAAGAGCATGGTCCAACAAAGTAGAAAGCGAAATGAGGACCAAACAGTCAGCCACTACTTCGCATGAAGAGAGGGTGGTGGCCCTAGAGCCACCTATGTTTGAGTCAAATGGTATGGCACCACGAAGAATTATCCTTGGGCCCATGACCAAGACTCATCTTTTGAATCATAGTAACCATCAAAAATGGCAGATGTGAAAGACTTTGATTAGTTTATGCATAATAAGGGGAGGGATAGTTCATTGAGAGAACTAGGCTCCCCCTAAATCCATGCCTACACCTAGGCAAGATAGAATGATGAGTGTGGTGAGGTGTGCACTAAGTCAATCCACATTTCTCGAATCAATGATATTTAGCTCATGCCTTAACTCGCGAAATCTTGCTTCATCCAATGGCTTCGTAAATATATCTGCAAGTGGTTTGTTAGTGCTCAAATGGATAAGATTAATGTCTCCTTGCTTGACGTGTTCCCGAAGGAAGTGATGACGAATATCAATATGCTTCGTCTTGCAATGCTGAACTGGGTTGTTGGGGATCATAATGGCACTTTCTTTATCATAGTAAAGAGGCACTTTGTTACAATTGACACCATAATCCTTTAAAGTTTGCCTCATCCAAAGAATCCGTGCACAACAACTCGCAGCAACTACATACTCGGCCTCAGTGGACGAGAGAGAAACTCAATTTTTGTTTCTTTGAAGATGAACTTACCAAAGACCGACCAAGAAATTGGCAGCCTCCAGAAGTGGACTTTCTATCCACACGGTCTCCCACCCAATCCGAGTCATTATATCCAACGAGATCAAATGAAGCCCCCTTGGGATACCATAAGCCAAAGTTTGGGGTATGAGCCAAATATCAAAAGATTCTCCTGACAACCACATGGTGGCTCTCCTTAGGTGCGGATTGAAATCGTGCACAAATACCCACACTTAACATGATATCCAGTCTAGATGCACAAAGGTAAAGCAAGGATCCAATCATGGAGTGATATACTTTTTGATCCACCACTTTTTGATACTTTGATGGCATGGGTGTGTTGGCCTTGGGAGGATTGAGCTCATCCATCTTGAACCTCTTGAGCATGCCTTGAGTGTATTTAGCTTGATTGATGAAGGTACCTTGACTTTGTTTCTTGACTTCGAAACCAAGGAAGAACTTCAACTCTCCCATCATAGACATCTCAAACTTATTTGTCATCAAAATGGTAAATTATTCATTGAAATCTTTGGTAGGAGAACCAAAAATAATATCATCAACATATAGTTGGCATATGAACAAGTTCCCGTTGACCCTCTTCGTACAAAGAGTGGGGTCGAGTTTCCCAATTTCAAACCCACGGTCTTGCAACATCTCAGTAAGGTGCTCATACCACGCGTGTGGGGCTTGCTTAAGGCCATAGAGAACCTTAATGAGAACGTATACATGATTGGAGAACTTGGGATCCTCAAACCTCGGGGGTTGCTTGACTGTCACGCCCAAGATGCGCGCCTATCCATTTTAAGGCACGAGAGCCTCGCAAGGGATAGATGCGCATCTTGCCATTCGCAAGTATAGTATCATTGCATCATACATTATAGAAGAGAAGAGTATACAAGTTTGGCTTACACTCGGCACATACTAAATTACAATTCCACACAGAGCTCAAATCATCAAGATGAAGACCTGGTCTGACTACGGACGAAATCAAACGATAAAACAGATGCAAATGACACTATCGAATCTAGTATGACCTCTATGAGATCCTGAACACTTACTTACGTCAATCATAACCCCACCGTGTTCTCTCTCGGATCATGTTCACGAGCAGAGACGATCACGGTTACTTACACAATTGGTGTATTTTATTAGAGTTTACTTCAAGTTAACTATAACCGGGTGTTAAACAAATATCCAAGTTGCCACATAACCGCGGGCACGACTTTCCGAAAGATTTAACCCTACAGGGGTGCTCCAACTAGTCCATCACAAATTAACCACACTCCACGGGAATAGCCTCGACCACGGATCTCGTGATTGTCATAGGTAACTCCAAAGGAATTCCAACACCTCGAGATAACCCTAAGAAAGTCAGAGTCCACGCGCAAGACATTCGATAAAGGTAAAACAAATCCAGCAAGACCACCCGACGTGTCAACGAACCCAATAAGAGCCGCGTATCTCGTTCTCAGGACACGACGGATAAGCGAAGCGTACGGTGGCCTGATAGAAATCTTCCAAGTTGCGCCGGGTTGGCCCCGCACGGTGCTCTAGTTTGGACTAACACTCATGAGGAGCACTGGCCCGGGGGTTGATTAATTATCCACGGGGTTGCAAAGCCCTATGAAAATTTTATTAAGTTATTAAGAAAATGTAGTACCAATGTTGGGTCTTGCCAGACAAGTTTTAATCTCAACCGAATAAACAAGGGGGTCCCCATAACAACCCCGAGCATTTTAGGAGCGCAAAGTATGGAAAACATAACACCGGTAACAAGAAACTATGGCGGTAACAGCGGAACAAAACACCTAGCAAAAGGCCAAGCCTTCCACCAATACCAAGATATATATGTGCATTAATTTAAATAACAGATAATATTGTGATATGACAAATCCATGTTATCACATGGAACAACTTGCACCTGCAACTAAGAATGCTATAAGAGGGGCTGAGTAGCGGTAACTTAGCCAATTAAAGGTTTGCTAGGATGTGGAGGGTTAGAGGCTATCATGGAAATTAGGAGGATGACATTCAAGTGGTAGGTAGCGCAATTGTAACGATCAGAGCGAGATACTAGCAAGCAAAAATAGTATCGGGATCCGGGTACGATCATCTTGCCTGTTGGATCTTCAGTTGAACAAGTAGCGGGATCCTCGCAGTGGTACTCTCTTGGGTCCTCATACTCAGTATCAACACTCGCGTATACCCAAGACAAATAGTAACAATAAACATCCAACCAAGGTCTAATGCACACTCCAGAATGATGCATGCTTAGGTGAAGAGTTTTAACATGGCAATCCTAACTAGTCATGTTTCACATGCAAGAATTGGATATTAATGAATCTGGACAGAACCTCATGTTAAGTTATTTAAACATACATGAACATGGAAAATATGGATGCATCATGCAAAATCGATAGAAATGCATATAAAGAACGCAAGAAATGGAGTTACGGTTCTCACGATTCGCTCACGACAAAGTACGAAGGCAAAACACAAGACAACAAGGCCATGGGATAATTCTTGGCATTCCAAGGTGGCCACTGGTTAGGCAATGAAAAACCAACCACAATAGACCCAAATATCAAGCAATTCCATGGAGTATAGCTCCCACAACTCACAAAACAATAAAATAACAATCTGCCACAAAACAGCAACATAGCAACTTTCGCAGCCCACAACTTGAGCTACGGGAATCCTATCACCAAAAACAAGGCATTGAATTAAACTACATAACATGATTGTCAACTTATCCAACTACACAAACTACAAAGGAGGCACACATGAATAAGCATGAAGCTCACAAGTTGGCATGATGAAACAGATTTCTGGGACTTAGTGAAAATAACAATTTTCTAGAATCTGAGTTAATCTGGTAGCATGTTGACAGCATAAGTTAAAGGTGCTAGAGACCACTTCTTGGCATGAAAATTAACAGGTTGGTAGTAGACAACATCTACTTCAAAATACTAACACTGGGCATGAGCTAATTCTCAACATATCACAAGATGTCAACCACTCTTCATGGAATAAAATAACAGCAGATTCTCAGACTTAGAAATATTTAGCATGATGAAAACAGTAACATCAAGTTAGCTACTTTGCAGCAAGTTTCCCACTTATATGGGTGATTCTTATGTCAAATAAAAAATATGATGGCATAAAAGACCTAAAGCTCTAGCACTTCCATGTTGGCACATGCCCCAAAGCAAACAAGGATTAAACCATGCAAAAATGACAAGGTAGCATCACACCTGAAAATGACAGTTTTATAAACTTGCTTAAAAGTGAAATTCGAAAGCACCAATGGATTCCTTGGCTCTTTCTACCCCAGAAACATGTGTCATACTCATATGTTCATGTGAAGCAACATGGCACAATAAACTAGCAAGCACCCATCCACTCTCTTATAAGTTAAAACTTACTCCAAAAGGCACATGAGCAAATATAGGCATGAGTAGATTCGGAAAATAGCTAACTATGGAAATGATCTAACAATCCTACAAAACATGCATATATCAACAAACAAAGGTATGACAAGTGGGTAAAACCCACTAGTCACCTACACACACATACACTCTACACACACCACTACATAGCATACACACACATGCTCCATATGCCTAAGGGCATATGAGCAAACTCCTCTCATGAACATACCACCCAAGAGGGGGGTGTTCACACACACACACACACTAGCACCATATAAGCATAATGTATATAGGTACCTACACACCACCACCATGCACAAGTGCACATGGGCCACACACTCAAGAACACACATGCTCATGTGTGTGTGGGTGTTCATCCACACACATATGCACACATATATGCACAAGGCATATATGCATATGCGTATGCATATGACTATACACTCACACACACTCTCACTCACATACACACATGCATAGGTGCACACACATATGCACTACACACACTCTCACATACACACATGCATAGGTGCACACACATATGCACTAATACATATACATACACATACATGTATCTATAGGCAAAGCACACACACACATATATCAACAGAAAATAAAACACCTACACATGTAGGTTTATACATACACACATACATCTATATAACAAACAAGAAAACAAAATAAAACAGAGAAAAACAAAACAAACAAGAAAAAACAATGGGGAGGGGTTCGGGTTCGAACCCACGACCTCAGGTCGTTTCCCGAGCCGGTTGCCACTCGGCTACGGCCGCGGCTGTTAACAAATGAGGCCCTCGAGCTCACTAATACACGCACGGCTGGTCCCTTACTGACGAAACTGAATAAAAGGGCTCCTACGCGACATCGGCAACGGCGTGCAAAATCCGGCGACTACAGGGCAACTCCGGCGAGGGGAGAGCGACACGGGGGCTGCTGAATCTATGGGGGCTCCATTCCTGCCCCTGGAAGGGATCTACGAGAGGAAGGAGAGGCTCAAGATCCAAGCTTGCCCGGTCATGGCGACGTCTGCGAGCAGAGCGACGGAGCGGCAGCGACCATGAATTCGACAGCATCTACGCAAGGCAAGGCAGAGAAGGAGAGGGAGACACAGATGCTCACAGTGGGGGCGACGATGTTGCGCTCGGAGCAGGGAGGAGACGATGGCGATCGAGCTCGAAGCAGGGGACGAAGACGCGCGGCGACAATGCTGGGCTCCCATGCCCCTTCTAGCACCGGGAATCGGCCGCGGGAAGCACCAGGGTGCCTCTCGCCATCTCCGACGGCGAGGAGCCGGTCACCGGAGGCAACGACGACGAACCGAAGAACCACTGGCGACGCGGATGCTCTCAGGACCGAACTCTAAACTTACAAGATGACGAAGAAGAGGGGAGGAGGAGGGAGAAGGGCAGCGGCGGTAGCGACAAGGGAGAAAGGAAACCTAGGGCTTCGCGCACTTATAAAGGGGGGGCCTCGACGTCCATTCCTGCTCACGGTGACGATGACGACTCCCTCTCAAGAACCCACTCTCTGAACCTGACTGTAGAGACCCGACCTGAAAGGTCGAATCTCCGGTGTTTCTGTACCATCCCAAGATCATGCTGGTACAGACACAGTACATCAATGTATATATCAAAGGGAAATCACACAGCTTTAATAATTGAAAAATCTCGTATCCAGTCCTTTATTACAATAAGAATTACAATAAAGTGGCTGAAGGCCAACTCATGAGAATAACTAATCTTGCGGAAGCTTCAAAGGTAGTTGAGTCCATCTGACTCCAAGGGCATCTCACCGAGCGTAGAGCGTATCCTCACTCCTGATTGGAAAAGTACTCTGCAACATGATATGTTGCAACCGTATAGGTTAGGATATTGAATATGCCGGCAATGTCACAAGAGAGGGGGTAAAATAATCATCTATTCTATATGCATATATGGCAGGTGGGGGTAGTAAGTTTTTGCATAAAGCCAAATTTTTCCTACAACAAGAGAGGGCAAAAGCATAATTACTACAATGTTGGTTGATTAATGAGATGGTTCCACCAACCAATTCTCATACCCAAGTTGACATTAATACCCACATCAAAGTAATTATTTGTGTTGAGAGTTCCAGATAGTTTCAGTTCCTTTGGCTCAAACTATCCATGACCGTGTTAGGTTTGGGTACTCTGCAGAGTTTTCCACATGTTCCCCACAAGATTTGTTCGCCTCCGTTGGATTTCTCGCACTTCAGGGTGTTTGAGAAACGGATGACCAAAACATGGTCTTCTAAAGGGTTTCCCCGAGACTCTGTCGGTGCCCATCCTTTCCTACCGTTCTTCTACATCTCGTAGCACCACATGTCTAGGGTCACCACGATATCCAACCAAGCTAGAGCCCATAATGGCTTGTGGCTGTGCAGGTAAGCCTTTGGTCTTGAAGCATCCATCCTTCTCTTTGTGCGTGGGTGGACCTTTCCGCATGAATACTGGCACTTCTCCAGCAACATCTAGGATAACCACTGGTTTCTCCAGGGCGCCGTTCAACCATCATCCACCCAGAGGTATGTTGAAAACTTGGAGTCTTGAAATCTTGATCATCATGTAGGTCTTGAAATTATTAATTCACAACTCTCATGAATCACATAACCAACCCCGTATACTAATAGCATAGCAAAATGTAAAACAACATTTCCCGAGGCCAATGTGTCAAAGGGTTGAGGGGGTACCTACCACATGATACTACAACAAGTAACCAAGTTTCCAATTTACCTACTTTGCATGCAATTGGGGTGATGGAAGAACTAATGCAATAAAACATAGGTATACATGATCAAAGTGACTTGCCTTGCTGACGATCCTCGTAATCAAGTGACTCTAGATAACAAGCTTCGCACTCTGGATGATCTAACAAATCAAACAAGAGTACACCATAAGCATAAATACAAAACAATTCACACAATTCAGAGGGGGTAAACAAACAATACTAACACCATTCAATAGTATCAATCAAGAGAAAGAAATCAAAATAAAAGAAATATTTTGACTCACAAAATTTGTAGTGTCGAAAACTTCTACTACTACTACTACTACTTTAAGACAACCAACCAAATAATAGCTAGTGGAAAAAGAAATAGTAAAGAAAATCAATTTTAGTAAACAGAATCTATTCACTAAAACTTTTGTGTAAAGAAACACTACTAACAAGAACATAACTAGAATGTTTCTATAACTTTGGAGTAGGAAACCAAAACAATGATATTATTAACACTAATATTATTATCATCATATTACTTAACATACTAGAATTACTAAGATTATTTATTAGAAATCTAACTAAATCATCTAACTAGTTTGTGAAAGTAAAACTAAATTGTTTTATAAAACTATACCTAATGAAAAAGATATAAAGATTCCTATAACCACATGGTATAAAACTACACAATCATTTTAAATATTAACAAATTAGGTTATCTAAAAGTTTGAAACAACAGAAACTAATGCAAACTATTAACATAGTCTAGACTAACTCAGATTTGAACTATTTAAAATTTAAACTAACTAAACTATATAAAGAACTAAACAGATTCTGTTTTTGTTAAAAATAGTAACTAAATTTATTCAAAAATTACTCAAATCATGTAGAATTATAGGTTTAACTAATACCAAACAGTGGCAAAAAGATTCACTCAAAAATATATTTTTAAACTATAGTTATAGAGATTTTAGTAATTTGAACAAATTTGATTAGATTCAAAATTTTAGAGATCAAAGCATACAGACATAAACTACATCAAATATGCGAACTAGTGCAAAAAGAATCAACTAAACACTGTAAATAGTTTAAAAGATATGATAAAAACAAAAACGGAAAACATTCTGTTTTCTAAAACAGAAAAGAAAAGAAAATAAAAATTGATCGAACGGACAGGGTGACGTGTCGTTCTCTGGTTGGCTACGGGGTGTGCATTCGGGCGTTTGCGGGCGGGTGACCAAAGCTTAGCGCGTACCGGTTCGGCTTTTAGAATGATCTAATCCTACGCGTTGATCTACGATCGAACGGACAGGGAGGGGGAGAGATGCTTACAGAGAGAGGGGTTGCTGGCGAGGGGGTTCTCCGGCGAGGCCGAGGCGGCAAGGTCATCGGGGGCGGTGCTCCGGTGGTTGGGGACAGTGTCCGAGGGGTGGAAACGATGGCAGCGGGTCTCCGGCGTGCTCTGGTGGGGTCGGAGAGGAGTGAGGTTGACAGAGGCGACGGGTACGAGCTCCGGGAGCTTCGGTGGGGATCCGAACTCCAGCGAGGGTGTGGGCAGCGCTCTGGCAAGGTAGAGTGGGGGCTCGGGGTGGAATGGAGTGCGGGGAGTCGACGGGGTATTTATAGGGCCGGTGCGGTGGTCGGGGAAGGAAAGAGGAGGGAGATCCGGGAGAGGGATCTCCGGCGACGGCGGCGCGCGCGCAAGGAAGAAGGCGATCGCGGCGTCTTCGGAATCGGACGGTGGGGCCAGGGTGTCAGAGAGAGAGAGAGAGCGGCGTCAGCGCGTCGGTCGGTCGGCTCGGAGTGGTTTCGGGACTTAACTGCAAAGGGCCGGCCCGTTTCGAATTAAATTGTTTCCTTTTTAATATCTAGAGCAGTAAAACTCATTTAAAAGCATTCGAAACATTTCCAAATATAGGAAATATATATATCGAAATGATCAGGAGAATTAATGCTATTCAATGAACATTTTTTCTCTGTCATTTGAATAATTTGGAAAAAATATTATTTTCAGAAAATGCCTATTTTGTTTTAAAACCTTTTGCAAATATTTTTCAAAAGACCCCCTAGTTTTATTGTTCAAAAATTTCACCAAGATGTCCTTGGTGTGGAGTGTCATGTTACTCCCCTCTTCCTTTGAACTTTTCCAGAGATTTTCAAATAGGTGAAACAAGAAAAAGGGAAAGATGAAAGTGACATTTCAGAAATTCAAAAGAAACACTTCAACCATTATATTCATTCAAACAATATGATGATGATGCATAGCTATATATCATAACATTCCAAAATGAAATTTTGGGATGTTACAAACCTACCCACCTTAAGATGAATCTTGCCCTCAAGATTCGGGTTGGCTAGAAAATAGGTGCGGATGGTCTCTACGAAGATCTTCTTCGCGTTCCCAGGTGGCTTCTTCCTCGGTGTGGTGACTCCACAGAACCTTACAGAACTTGATGATCTTGCTTCGGGTAACTCTGTTGGCAGTCTCGAGGATTCTGACAGGTTTGTCCTCGTAAGTCAGGTCACTGTCAAGTTGTATGGCCTCTAGGGGAACTGTGTCTCTCAAAGGAATATCAGCCATCTCAGCATGGCATTTCTTCAACTGGGAAACATGGAAAACATCATGAACTCTGGACATTCCTTCCGGCAGTTCCAGCTTGTATGCAACTTCGCCTCTACGTTCTAGAATTTTGTAGGGTCCTATGAATCTGGGTGCTAACTTTCCTTTAACACCAAACCTCTTGATTCCTCGAAGTGGAGACACACGGAGATATGCTCGATCCCCTACTTCATATGTCACCTCCTTGCGTTTGTTATCAGCATAGCTCTTCTGCCGGGATTGAGCTATCTTGAGTCGGTCTCGAATCGGTTTGACCTTATCTTCAGAATCTCTGATAAGATCGGGACCAAAAAGTTTTCGGTCTCCAACACCATCCCACGTTAATGGTGTCCTACACCTCCTTCCGTATAAAGCTTCAAAAGGGGCCATCTTCAGACTAGTCTGATAACTATTGTTCTACGAGAAGTCTGCGTAAGGTAAGTTGTCATCCCAACTGGATCCATAGTCTAGCGCGTAGGCTCTCAACATGTCCTCCAGAATCTGGTTGACTCTCTCAGTCTGTCCATCGGTCTACGGATGAAAGGTTGTACTGAACTCCAGTCTTGTACCCAAAGTTTCATGTAACTGATGCCAAAACTTTGAGGTAAATTGTGTTCCTCTATCTGACACGATAATCCTCGGAACTCCATGCAGACATACGATCCTGGTCATATATATCTTGGCTAGCTTAGCACTGGTATGGGTGGTTTTCAGTGGAATGAATGAGCCACCTTGGTCAAGCGATCGACCACTACCCAAATGGAATCATATCATGAACGGGTCCTGGGTAGTCTTGTGATGAAGTCCATACCGAGCTTATCCCATTTCCACTCGGGTATCGGCAAAGGTTGTAGTAACCCTGCTGGTTTCTGATGTTCCACCTTTACTCGCTGACAAACATCACATACCGCAACATGTTCGGCAATATCTTTCTTCATACCTGTCCACTAGTAACTTTCCTTCAAGTCCAGGTACATCTTGGTGTTGCCTGGGTGTATTGAGTATGGTGAATCGTGGGCTTCTTGAAGTATCAATTTCCTGAGCTCTGGGTCATGGGGCACATAGATTCGGTTCTCAAACCATAGAGTACCCTGTTCATCTTTACGAAAGCCTTTAGCCTTGCCTTCCTTCATTCTCTGCTTTATGTTAGCTATCTCCTTGTCTGATTGCTGGGATTCTCGAATTCTTTCGGTCAAAGTGGACTGAATCTCAAATGTGGCAACATATCCTTGCGGAACTATCTCTAACCGAAGCTCTCTGAGATCTTTGGTTAACTCATGGGGTAATCCTCCAGCTATGAGTGTGTTCACATAACTTTTCCGACTCAAAGCATCTGCCACAACATTTGCCTTTCCTGGATGGTAATGTAATCTCATGTCATAGTCCTTGATTAACTCTGACCATCTCCTCTGTCTGAGGTTCAACTCCTTCTGCGTGAAGATATACTTCAGGCTCTTATGATCAGTGTACACATTGCAACTATTTCCGATAAGGAAATGTCTCCAAGTCTTGAGTGCGTGCACTACGGCTGCTAGTTCCAAATCATGGGTGGCATAATTCAACTCATGGGGTCGTAGTTGTCTGGATGCATATGCCACAACTTTTCCCTCTTGCATGAGTACTCCTCCAAGTTCTTGACGGGATGCGTCACAATAAACCTGGAAGTCCTTCCGAATGTTTGGCAGTATCAACACTGGGGCTGTGACCAAACGTTTCTTCAATTCCTAGAAACTGGCCTCACATTCCTCAGTCCAGATATACTTAGACTCTTTCTTCAATAGCTCTGTCATGGGCTAGGCAATCTTTGAGAAATTCTCAATGAATCTCCAGTAATATCCGGCAAGTCCGAGAAAACTGCGGATCTCCTTAACTGAGGTGGGTGATTTCCACTCATGACTGCTTCAACCTTAGCGGGGTTTATTGCTATTCCTTCTCCGGAAATAATATGTCCAAGGAATCCGACTTCCGTCAGCCAAAATTCACATTTACTGAACTTGGCATACAACTGATGCTCTCTAAGCTTCTCCAGAACTAAACGCAAGTGTTCCTTGTGTTCTTCCTCGCTCTTGGAGAATATCAAAATGTCATCGATGAACACCATGACAAACTTGTCCAAATATTCCATAAACACTTTGTTCATCAAATTCATGAAGTAGGCAGGAGAATTAGTCAAACCAAAGGACATGACTGTATACTCGTATAAGCCATACAGGGTGGTGAAAGCTGTTTTGGGTGTATCCTGTTCACGAATCTTCAGTTGGTGATACCCTGATCGAAGATTGATCTTGGAGAATACTTTGGCGCCTACTAGCTGGTCAAATAGGTCATTAATCATCGGCAGAGGGTACTTATTCTTGATAGTCACCTCGTTCAATGCTCGATAATCGACCACCATCCTCAAGGTTTTATCTTTCTTCTCCACCAAAAGAACTGGGGCTCCCCAAGGTGATGAACTTGGGCAAATATACCCCTTGTCCAATAGCTCCTTAATCTGCTTCTTGATTTCCACTAAATCATTTGTGGGCATCCGATAGGGTCTCTTGGAAATTGGGGCTGTCCTTGGTAGTAGCTCTATCAGAAACTCAATCTCCCTATCTGGTGGCATGCCTGGTAATTCCTCCGGGAATACATCTGGAAAGTCTCGTACAACCGGTACTTCCTCCTGAACAACTCCTGTGAGGGAATTTAACCGAGCACTCATCTGTGTGCGTCGGGATACATACTTAATCCTCTAGTTCTCCGTAGTGGTGAGTGAGATAGACTTGTTGGGGCAATCAAGGTTTCCTTCATACTTGGTCATCCAATCCACGCCTAGGATTACATCCAATCCCTGGGATTCTAAGACGATGAGGTCGGTAGGAAAAACATGGTTTCCTATGTGAAGTTTCAGGGTGTGGCATCCTATCCCTGCCATCATCATTCCTCCTGGGGAATTTACCTTAATGGGTTGACTAAGGGTTCTGGTGGGTAA
This sequence comes from Hordeum marinum, assembly GCA_022496015.1. Lineage (NCBI taxonomy): Eukaryota > Viridiplantae > Streptophyta > Magnoliopsida > Poales > Poaceae > Hordeum > Hordeum marinum. The sequence goes on from CM039676.1 coordinate 474,428,222, forward strand.
ACCTTACTTTTCCACAACTACCCTTGATATGAATGAATGAGTTTCACCAGAATCGAAAAGTACCATAACTGGACATGAATGCAAACTTACCAACCACAGTCTCGGGTTGATCATAGACTTCTTCCACGTCGAGGTGGTTCACCTGAGCATGAGGAAACGGATTTGGCTTCTTAGCTGTGGAGTTGCCATTTCCATTCCCTTGCTTGTTCTGATGTCATTCAGTGGCATAGTGCCCTGTCTTCTGACACTTGAAAGATGTGATGTGGTTCAGATCCTTCTGAGCTGGAGCGGAACGGTGTTGGTTGTCATTCCCACTTCCATTACCATTCTTGAAGCTGCCATTGTTGGGATGATTATTCCCATTTCCTCCATGGTGGTGGCCTCCATGGTTGTGCACTGGATGAGTGTGTCCTCCATACTTATCGGTCCCTGATCCGGTATTTCCTGAGTACGGGGTGTAGCGGGGCTTCTGATGAGCTCCAGAGGTAGACTTCCCATTTGCATACTTCCTCTTGCAGTTCTCAATTTGCTGCTGCTTTCCCTCCAAGATGAGGGCCTTGTCTACCAGCTCCTGGTAGTTGCTGAAGGTAGCCACCATCAGCTGCACACTCAGCTCATCATTGAGTCCTTCCAAGAACTTTTCCTGCTTGGCTGCATCGTCGGCCACATCTCCTGGTGCATAACGAGCCAACGTGCTGAAGTCGTCCATGTACTAGGCCACTGAACGGTTCCCCTGGCGTAAGTTATGAAACTCATGCTTCTTCAGACTCATGGCTCCAACTGAGACATGCGCGGTGCGGAAAGCTTGCTTGAACTGCTCCCAAGTCACACCAGCAATGGGGTATGTGGTGGTGTAGTTCTCCCACCATGAAGCTGCTGGGCCCTCCAGTTGATGGGCAACAAAACGCACTTTTTCAGCCTCAGTGCATCCTGCGGTGGTGAGTTCCCTCTCCATCTTACGGAGCCAATCATCTACCACAATGGGCTTTGTGCTCCTGGAGAAGGTTGGGGGATTCAGTCTCAGAAAACGGGTGAGGTTGTCGCGATGTGGTGGAGGGTGGTTGTTGTGGTTGTTGGTCTAATTCTGAATCAACAGCTGCATCAGGGCGTTTTGCTGCTGAAGAAGTTGGGTGAGCTCTGGCGGGAAAGTGAAGTCGGGCTCATGTCGCGGAGGCATCTTGCTGTTTTCAGAGGGGTGAGAATTAGAATAGAACATGGGCCTAAAAGGGAAATTCACTACCCATATGCAATGCAACAAACATATCACACCAAACACTCATTCATTTATTCAAATCAAAGTCAAACATCGAGATACAAATCTCCATTCAAACTAACTAAACATAAACCTACGCTTTAACAACGAAAATGAAGATACATGGGGGCATAACTAAAGTGGTCCTCAAAAGTACATGGTGACTGAGCCTCCTCCAGTGGTGCTCTCCTCATAGTCATCATCGTTGCTGATCAAAGGAGCCATGTCTCCCTCGGGATGAAGGTTTTCACTCATGTCCATCTGTTCCTCCAGAGTTGCGATGTGAGTGTTTAGCTTGTCGATCCTTTCTAAGAAATCCTTCACCTCATACTCATGCTCGTACTCGGCTTCCCATAAGTTAGCTTCGAGGTCAATCTCGCGGTTCATCAGCCTCTTGATCATCTTCGTGTCGGCATGTACCCGAAGCTCCAAGGTCCTGACGTGCGTCTCCAAGGTCTGGATATAGGAAATGGTGGTGTCTTCAGTGGGAGTGGTTATGATATTTCCATTGGCATCCCTTCGACAAACCATGCTGAGTCCTGGGGGAAATGGTTCCACCTCTGTATTCCTCCTGAATATGTCCAAGGGCACGATGAATGGCCATGTCTCTTCCAAGTATCCAGCTGGGTGCCACAAACTTGAAGTCGATGGGTTCCTTCCGATTCCCAAAGGTTTTCCCTGGAATGTGCACCTTAATCCTATAGCGTCCGTCTTGTGGAAAAGACATGATAGGAGTCCCGGTGATGCTCGGCAAAGCAATCCTCACGTCCCTGATGATCCTCATCAGGTCCTTACCAAAGGGCATCGTTGCGTCAGGTTGGCAAAACTCCGTGATCAAAACTGGGATGAAGGTGGCCATCTATAAATTTTGAAATAATCGGAGGGAAGTCAGAAACGAGTAGATGAGAGTATAAGAATTTTAAAGACAAAAGAAAAAATAATAATTCCTAAGGCTTTTCCAATCCTAGAGGTTACGTTCTACGGTCAGCGTGTGCTCTGATACCATTTCTGTAGCGACACGACCTGAAAGGTCGAATCTCTGGTGTTTCTGTACCATCCCAAGATCATGCTGGTACTCACACGGTACATCAATGTATATATCAAAGGGAAATCACATAGCATAAATTAATCGAAATCTCATATCGAGTCCTTTATTACAATAATGATTACAATAAAGTGGCTGAAGGCCAACTCATGAGATAAACTAAACCATAAACTTGCGGAAGCATCGAAAGTAGATAAGTCCATCTGACTCCAAGGACATCTCACCGAGCGTAGAGCGTATCCTCACTCCTAATCGGAAAAGTACTCTGCAACATGATACGTTGCAGCCATGTAGGTCAGCATATTGAATATGCCGGCAAAGTCACAAGAGAGGGGGTAAAGTAATCATCTAGTCTATATGCAAGTATGGCAGGTGGGGTAGTAAGTTTTTGCATAAAGCCAAAATTTTCCTACAACAAGAGAGGGCAAAGGCATAATTACTACAATGTTGGTTGATTAATGAGATAGTTCCACCAACCAATTCTCACACCCAAGTTGTCATTAATAACCCACATCAATATAATTAATTGTGTTGAGAGTTCCAGATAGTTTCAGTTCCTTTGGCTCAAACTATCCATGACCGTGGACACGGCTAATCGATTAGGTTTGGGTACTCTGCAGAGTTTTTCACACGTTCCCCACAAGATTTGGTCGCCTCCGTTTGATTTCTCGCACTTCAGGGTGTTTGAGAAACGGATGACCAAAACATGGTCTTCCAAAGGGTTTCCCTGCGACTCTGTCGGTGCTCATCCTTTCCTACCGTTCTTCTACATCTTGTAGCACCGCCTGTCCAGGGTCACCACGATATCCAACCAAGCCAGAGCCCATAATGACTTGTGGCTGTGCAGGTAAGCCTTGGGTCTTGAAGCATCCATCCATCTCTTTGTGCCTGGGTGGACCTTTCCGCATGAATACTGGCACATCTCCAGCATCATCTAGGCTAACCACTGGTTTCTCCAGGGTGTCATTCAACCATCATCCACCCAAAGGTAAGTTGAAAAATTCAAGTCTTGAAGACTTGATCATCATGTAGGTCTTGAAATTATTAACTCACAACTCTCATGAATCACACAACCAACCCCGTCTACTAATAGCATAGAAAAATGTAAAAGAATGTTTCCCGGGGCCAATGTGTCGAAGGGTTGAGGGGATACCTACCACATCATACTACAACAAGTAACCAACTTTCCAATTTACCTACTTTGCATGCAATTGGGGTGATGGAAGAACTAATGCAATAAAACATAGGTATACATGATTAAAGTGACTTGCCTTGCTGACGATCCTCGTAATCAAGTTACTCTAGATAACAAGCTTCGCACTCCGGATGATCTAACGAATCAAACAAGAGTACACCATAAGCATAAATACAAAACAATTCACACAATTCAACAAGGGTAAACAAACAATACTAACACCATTCAATAGTATCAATCAAGAGAAAGAAATCAAAATAAAAGAAATATTTTGACTCACAAAATTTGTAGTGTCAAAAACTTCTACTACTACTACTACTACTTTAAGACAAACAACCAAATAATATCTAGTGGAAAAAAGAAATAGTAAAGAAAATCAATTTTAGTAAACATAATCAATTCACTCAAAACTTTTGTTTAAAGAAACACTACTAACAAGAAAATAACTAGAATGTTTCTATAACTTTGGAATAGGAAACCAAAACAATGATATTATTAAAACTAATATTATTATCATCATATTACTTAACATACTAGAATTACTAAAATTATTTATTAGAAATCTAACTAAATAATCTAACTAGTTTGTGAAAGTAAAACTAAATTGTTTTATAAAACTATACCTAATGAAAAAGATATAAAGATTCCTATAACCACATGGTATAAAACTAAACAATCATTTTAAATATTAACAAATTATGTTATCTAAAAGTTTGAAACAACATAAACTAATGTAAACTATTAACAAAGTCTAGACTAACTCAGATTTGAACTATTTCAAATTTGAACTAACTAAACTATATAAAGAACTAAAAAGATTCTGTTTTTGTTAAAAACAGTAACTAAATTTAATAAAAAATTACTCAAACCATGTAGAATGATAGGTTTAACTAATACCAAACAGTGGCAAAAAGATTCACTCAAAAATATATTTTTAAACTATAGTTATACAGATTTTAGTAATTTAAACAAATTTGATTAGATTCACAATTTAAACCTCAAATTTGAAATCTAAGCATACAGACATAAACTACATCAAATATTTGAACTAATGCAAAAAGAATCATCTAAAAACTCTAAATAGTTTAAAAGATATGATAAAAACAAAAACAGAAAACATTCTGTTTTCTAAAACAGAAAAGAAAAGAAACGAAAAACTGATCGAACGGACAGGGTGACATGTCGTTCTCTGGTTGGCTACGAGGTGTGCATTCGGGCGTTTGCGGGCGGGTGACCGAAGCTTAGCGCGTATCGGTTCGGCTTTTAGAATGATCTAATCCTACGCGTTGATCTACGATCGAACGGACAGGGAGGGGGAGAGATGCTTACAGAGAGAGGGGTTGCCGGCGAGGGGGTTCTCCGGCGAGGCCGAGGCGGCAAGGTCATTGGGGGCGGTGCTCCGGTGGTTGGGGACAGTGTCCGAGGGGTGCAAACGATGGCAGCGGGTCTCCGGCGTGCTCTGGTGGGGTCGGAGAGGAGTGAGGTTGACAGAGGCGACGAGTACGAGCTCCGGGAGCTTCGGTGGGGATCTGAACTACGGCGAGGGTGTGGGCAGCGCTCTGGCGAGGTAGAGTGGGGGCTCGGGGTGGAATGGAGTGTGGGGAGTCGACGGGGTATTTATAGGGCTGGTGCGGTGGTCGGGGAAGGAAAGAGGAGGGAGATCCGGGAGAGGGATCTCCGGCGACGGAGGCGCGCGCGTGAGGAAGAAGGCGACCGCGGCGTCTTCGGGATCGGACGATGGGGCCAGGGTGTCAGAGAGAGAGAGAGCGGCATCAGCGCGTCGGTCGGTCGGCTCGGAGCAGTTTCGGGACTTAACTGCAGTGGGCCGGCCCATTTCGAATTAAATTGTTTCCTTTTTAATATCCAGAGCAGTAAAACTCATTTAAAAGCATTTGAAACATTTCCAAATATAGGAAATATATATATCAAAATGATCAGGAGAATTAATGCTATTCAATGAACATTTTTCCTCTGTCATTTGAATATTCTGAAAAAATAAATATTTTCAGAAAATGCCTATTTTGTTTTAAAACCTTTTGCAAATATTTTTCAAAAGACCCCCTGGTTTTATTGTTCAAATATTTCACCAAGATGTCCTTGGTGTGGAGTGTCATGTTACTCCCCTCTTCTTTGAACTTTTCCAATGATTTTCAAATAGGTGAAACAAGAAAAAGGGAAAGATGAAAGTGACATTTCAGATATTCAAAAGAAACACTTCAACCATTATATTCATTCAAACAATATGATGATGATGCATAGCTATATATCTTAACATTCCAAAATGAAATTTTGCGATGTTACAGCGTCTCCAAAGTCTGGATATAGGAAATGGTGGTGTCTTCAGTGGGAGTGGTTATGATATTTCCATTGGCATCCCTGCGACAAACCACGCTGAGTCCTGGTGAAATGGGTCCACCCCTGTATTCCTCCTAAATACGTCCAAGGGCGCGGTGAATTGCCATGTCTCTCCCAAGTATCCAGCTGGGTGCCACAAACTTGAAGTCGATGGGTTCCTTATGATTTCCAAAGGTCTTCCCGAGGATGTGCACCTCGATCCTGTAGCGTCCGTCTTGTGGAAAAGACATGATAGGAGTCCCGGTGATGCTTGGCAAGGCAATCCTTACGTCCCTGATGATCCTCATCAGCTCCTTGCCAAAGGGCATCGTCGCGTCAGGCTGGCAAAACTCCGTGATCAAAACTGGGATGAAGGTGGACATCTATAAATTTTGAAATAAATCGAAGGGAAGTCAGAAACGAGTAGATGAGAGTATAAGAATTTTAAAGACAAAAGAGAAATAAATCCTAAGGCTTTTCCAATCCTAGAGGTTACGTCCTACGGTCAGTGTGTGCTCTGATACCATTTCTGTAGCGACCCGACCTGAAAGGTCGAATCTTCGGTGTTTCTATACCATCCCAAGATCATGTTGGTACACACACGATACATCAATGTATATATCAAAGGGAAATCACACACCTTTAATAATCGAAAAATCTCATATCGAGTCCTTTATTACAATAAGAATTACAATAAAGTGGTTGAAGGCCAACTCATGAGAATAACTAATCTTGCGGAAGCTTCAAAGGGAGTTGAGTTCATCTGACTCCAAGGGCATCTCATCGAGCGTAGAGCGTATCCTCTCTCCTGGTCGGAAAAGTACTCTGCAACATGATACGTTGCAGCCGTATAGGTCAGCATATTGAATATGCCGGCAATGTCACAAGAGAGGGGGTAAAATAATCATCTATTCTATATGCATATATGGCAGGTGGGGGTAGTAAGTTTTTGCATAAAGCCAAATTTTTCCTACAACAAGAGAGGGCAAAAGCATAATTACTACAATGTTGGTTGATTAATGAGATGGTTCCACCAACCAATTCTCATACCCAAGTTGACATTAATACCCACATCAATGTAATTATTTGTGTTGAGAGTTCCAAATAGTTTCAGTTCCTTTGGCTCAAACTGCCCATGACCGTGGACACGGCTAATCGATTAGGTTTGGGTACTCTCCAGAGTTTTGCACACGTTCCCCATAAGATTTGACCGCCTCCGTTGGATTTCTCGCACTTCAGGGTGTTTGAGAAACGGATGACCAAAACATGGTCTTCTAAAGGGTTTCCCCGAGACTCTGTCGGTGCCCATCCTTTCCTACGGTTCTTCTACATCTCGTAGCACCGCCTGTCTAGGGTCACCATGATATCCAACCAAGCCAGAGCCCATAATGGCTTGTGGCTGTGCAGGTAAGCCTTTGGTCTTGAAGCATCCATCCATCTCTTTGTGCCTAGGTGGACCTTTCCGCATGAATACTGGCACTTCTCCAGCAACATCTAGGCTAACCACTGGTTTCTCCAGGGCGTCGTTCAACCATCATCCACCCAAAGGTATGTTGAAAACTCGGAGTCTTGAAATTTTTATCATCTTGTAGGTCTTGAAATTATTAACTCACAATTCTCATGAATCACACAACCAACACCGTATACTAATAGCATAGCAAACATTAAATCAACGTTTCCTGGGGCCAACGTGTCAAAGGGTTGAGGGTGCCTACCACACGATACTACATCAAGTAACCAAGCTTCCAAATTACCTACTTTGCATGCAATTGGGGAGATGGTAGAACTAATGCAATAAATACATAGGTATACATGGTCAAAGTGACTTGCCTTGCTGACGATCCTCGTATTCAAGTGACTCTAGATAACAAGCTTCGCACTTCGGATGATCTAACGAATCAAACAAAGCACACAATAAGCATAAACACAAATACAATTCATACAACAGCAAGGTAAACAAATACTTCAACAAACAATAGCACAATCAAAAAGAAGAAAAATCACTTAAAGTATAAGACTCTAAAAATTTTGGTGTCAAAATCTCTACTAAGACATAACAAGTCAAAAATTTGTTTGGAACAACTAGGCATTTAGATAATAGAAAAGTAAATACAAAATTTTATTAGAAAACAGAAAGTTTTTTCATTATAAATTTTTGTGCAAAAGAGTTACTACAAAACCTTTTTTTTTCTGAACAATACTAAAGGTGAAATTAAGATGTACCAACTCAAACTAGAACACAAAACAAAATAAAAAATATTTATTAACAGAAAAAAAATACACCTGATGTTGAAACAATAGAACCTAATGAAAATCTAACAACAAAAGTTAAACTAATTCAGGTTCAAATTTAATTAAAATTAAAATAACTAAACTACAATAAGAACTAAATAGATTTTGTTTTTGTTAAAAAGGTTAACCAAATTTATTCTAAAAATTCGCAAACTATGTAGGATGATAGGTCTAACTAATACAAACCAGTGGCAAAAAGATTCACTCAAAAATAAATTTTTAAACTCTAGTTATACAGATTTTAGTAATTTAAACAAATTTGATTAGATTCAAAATTATAGTTAAATTTCGAAATCTAAGCATACAGACATAAACTACAAGAAATTTTTGAACTAATGCAAAAAGAATCAACTAAAAACACCAAATATTTTAAAAGATATGATAAAAACAAAAACAGAATGCATTCTATTTTCTGAAACAGAAAAGAAAAAGAAAAACGTTCTATCGATCGGACAGGGTCTACGTGGCATGTTGTGATTGGCCGCGAGGGCGTGCGCGTGAGTGCTAACGAGCGGTTGGCTGAGACTTAACGCGTACCGGTTCGTTTATTAAATAGATCTAATCTAGATCGTTGACTACCGATCCGACGGCTACGGGTGGAGGTGGCGTCTTACAGAGAGGGGGTCGAGGTCTCCGGCGAGGTCGACGGAGGCCGGTGGTCGGAGGTGCTCGGGGACGACGGTGCGGTGGTCAGGGGCGGCGTCCGAGAGCTTCAAACGGCGGTGGTGTGTCTCCGGCGTCGATTGGTGGCGTCGGAGGGGGCTGGGGGTGAGTGTGACGACGAGCAGGAGCTCGGGGAGGTCCGATTGGGTGCCGAACTCCGGCGAGGTCTGGGGCAGCATTCCAGCGAGGGAAGAGGGGGTTTCGGGTGGGGAACGAAGAGCAGAGGAACAGGGCTTTATATAGGGGCGGTGCGGTGGTCGGGGAGGGCACGAGGGGCGAGATCCGCGGAGAGGGATCTCCGGCGACAGTCGTCGGGCACGGGGAAGGGGATGAGCGCGCTGACGCGACGGTCGGACAGTGGGTCCGCTTGTCTACGAGAGAGAGAAATGCGGGCGAGCGTCGATGGCCGGTTCGGAGAACTTTTGGGAATTAAAGGCTGTGGGCCGGCCCGTTTCTATCTAAAACATTTCCTTTGTTGTTTCCAGAGCAATAAAAACTCTTTTAATGCATTCAAAATATTTCCAAACATAGGAAATATATATATCAAAATGATCAGGAGAATTAATGCTATTTAATGAACATTTTTCCTCTGTCATATTGAATATCTTTTTAAAATTTATTTTCAAAAAAATGCCTAATTGATTTTAAATCCTTTTTTCATAAACTTTCAAATAACCCCCTGGTTTAATTGCTCAAATATTTCACCAAGATGCCCCTGGTGTGGAGTGTCATGTTACTCCCCTCTTTCTTTGAACATTACCAAAGTTTTTCAAAGAGGTGAAACAAATACATGGGAAAATTGAAATGGCCTTTCAGAATTTCAAAAGAAGCAGTTCAACAAATTCATTACATTCAAACAAAATGATGATGATGCATAGCTATATTTCATAACATTCCAAAATGAAATTTCGGGATGTTACACTAACGGAGCTGGACGGGAGCAGGTTGTCATTCCCCCCCGAGCGGGCTGGGCCGCGAGGGAAGCAAGGTCCACTCTACTCTCTCGCGCACAGAAACAAAAACAGCCGGGAGCTTATCTTTAAAGAAAAAAACTACACTCAAGAAAACCTCCGAGAAGAAAATAAAGGACTTTGCAACAACAAATATATTTTTTACATTAGAAATAAACTGTACTATTTACCAAAAATAACAAGATGATTTTTGGGACAAGTAATTTAAATACTTTAAAATAGACAGCCCCCTGTTATTTAGAAACTCCAAACACAGAAGGCTCAAATCAACAAAATAACCACACCCACACTCTTAAAACATTTTAGGCTAGAACTTGAACATTTTTAAACAATTTAAATAACAACTTAAAACTGCTGCTAAAATGACATGGGAAAAATTAAGGCATTGGGTTGGGTTTTGTTGAAAAGAAAAGAGAGTGAAGAGAAGGAGAGTTACACACAAACACTCCACCACATCACACACACAAGACAAGATCACAACCAACCACACCATACAAGGTCACATAAGAATCAAGCATGGCATGATGAATGCTATGATGCATGATGCATGAATGCAAGACAAGACATGGCATGACAAGGTGCAAATTCATTTCATAACTCAGGACACAAGGTTCAAACAAGAGATTACATGTCATAAAAGGTAGGGACAACACTTGGGCTGTCACAACTCTCCCACACTACAAGAGGATCTCGACCTGAGATCTAGGAACGAAAGAAGTCTGGAAATTCGCAAAGGAGAAGGTCCTCGCGTTCCCAAGTAGCTTCTTTGTTAGAATGATGAGACCACTTCACCTTGAGGAACTTGATAGACTTGTTACGTGTCTTACGCTTAGTTTCTTCGAGAATTGTAACTGGATTCTCATGGTAAGAGAGGTCTTCTTGGAGATCCATGTCTTGGAGGTCAATGGTTCGCTCTGGAGTCTTGAAGCACCTCCGGAGCTAAGAAACATGGAGGACATCGTGCACGTTCGCGAAATTTGGAGGAATCTCTAGTTGATATGCAAGACCACCTCTCTTGCCAACAACTTTGAAAGGACCAACAAAACGAGGAGCTAGCTTCCCTTTGATTCCAAACCGCTGAGTGCCCTTCATGGGAGAGACTCTGAGATAGACTAGATCATCCACTTGAAAGGAAACATCCCGATGTTTGCTATCGTAATAGCTCTTCTGTCGGGACTGAGCTGCTTTGAGGGTCTCACGAATGACACAACACATTTATTCTGCTTCAGTGATCATGGCATTGCCCAATATCTGACGCTCACCGGTTTCAGACCAGGTAAGCGGGGTACGACACTTTTTGCCATAGAGAATCTCAAAAGGGGCCTTGCCTGAGCTAGCTTGAAAGCTATTGTTGTATGAGAATTCAGCATATGGAAGGCACTCTTCCCATTTCATGTCGAACGAAATTACACAGGCTCTTAGCATATCTTCAAGGGTCTGATTGACTCTCTCAACTTGACCACTTGTCTGTGGATGAAACGCAGTGCTAAAACGGATCTTGGTACCCATAGCAGCCTGGAAGGACTCCCAAAACTTGGTAGTAAAGAGGCTTCCACGGTTAGAAGAGATGAGCTGAGGAATACCATGAAAAGATACTATCCTTGACGTATACAACTCTGCAAGCTGAGCTGCCGAGATAGATTCTTTGACTGGCATGAAATGAGCAACTTTTGACAGCTTGTCGATAACCACAAAGATGGCATCGTTGCCTCCCTTGGACTTGGGAAACCCAGTGACGAAATCCATCTCCACATGATCGAATTTCCACTCTGGGATAGGTAAAGGCTGAATAAGACATGCTGGACGTTGACGCTCTGCCTTCATTCTGCGACAAACATTACACTCGTTCACGAACTGAGCAATTTCACGTTTCGTGCGAGTCCACCAGAAGGTTTGCTTGAGATCCTGATACATCTTAGAACTGCCTGGATGAATGGATAGAAGAGAATTGTGTTCTTCCTCCATGATAACCTTTCTGAGATAACCTTCTGGAACCACAAGACGGTCCTCAAAGAACAAGATGTCTTTGTCATCAACTCGAAAGCACTTATACTTCGGAATGCCCTTGGCCACACCTTTCTTCACTTTCTTCACCATAGCGTCAAGAAGCTGTGCTTGGTGAACTGATCTTCCAGAGTCGGAGAAACTTGAAGATTGGCAAGAAATCCTTGCATGATCACCTGAAGGTTGAGCTTGCGGAAGGCTTCACAAACCTTGGGTTGAAGAGGCTTCAAGATGAGACTATTACAGTACGCCTTACGGCTGAGTGCGTCTGCAATGACATTTGCTTTCCCAAGAGTATACTCAATGCTTGGATTGAAGTCCTCAAGCATTTCCACCCAACGAGACTATCGAAGATTAAGATTGGGTTGATTGAAAATGTACTTCAAGCTCTTGTGATCGGTGTACACCTCAACTGGTCTACCCAACAACAAATGCCATTAGAGCATGCACAACTGCCGCCAACTCAAGATCATGAGTGGGGTAGTTCTTCTCGGCAGGCTTCAACTGACGCGAGGTATAAACAACAATCTTCTTGTCTTGCATGAGAACACCACCAAGACCTTGAAGAGAAGCATCACAGAATACTTGGAATGGCTTGGCCTGCTCAGGAGGAACAAGAACTAGAGCTGAAGTCAGTCTCTGCTTGAGCGTATTAAATGCCACATCACACTCAGGAGACCAAACATACTTGACACTCTTCTGGAGGAGATTGGTCAGAGGCTTAGAAATTTGAGAGAAGTTCTACACGAATCTTCTGCAATAACTAGCAAGCCCGAGGAAACTCCGAAGCTGCTTCACATTCTGAGGAGGTTCCCACTTCAATATTGCCTCAACTTTCTCAGGGTGCACTTTAATTCCCTCGGCAGAGATCACATGCCCAAGGTACACCACTTCATTGATCCAAAACTCACACTTGGAAAACTTGGCATAGAATCAATGGTCCCTTAACTTGTCCAGCACAAGGCGGAGATGCTCAGCATGCTCTTCTTCTGCCTCTGAGAACACAAGGATATCATCCAGATAGACCAAGACGTATTCATTCTTGAAAGGAGAGAAAATGAAATTCATCATTCTTGAGAAGGTTGGAGGAGCATTCGCAAGACCAAACGACATGACGGTGTACTCATAAGAGTCAAAACTCGTCCTGAAAGCGGTCTTAGGAATGTCTTCTTCGCGAATGCGAATCTGATGATAACCCATGCGAAGATGAAGCTTCGAGAAAACCTTAGCACCTTTGAGTTGTTCAAACAACTCATTGATGTTGGGAAGTGGGTACTTGTTTCTGATTGTCTTCTTGTTCAATGGACGTTAGTCGACACAAAGACGACCCGTGCCATCTTTCTTCTTGACAAACAAAACACCACAACCCCATGGAGAAGAACTTGGTCTGATCAGACCCAGACGTTATTGCTCATCTACCTGCTTCTTCAACTCTTTCAGCTCTTCGGGGCCAAGTTTATATGGGCACTTGCAAACCAGTTCAGTTCCGGGATCGAGATCAATCACGAACTCAACTGGCCGGTGCGGAGGCATTCCTGGCAATTCTTCTGGAAAGACATCTTCATACTCACAAACCACCGAAATTTGAGAAATCGCCAAGATTTCGCCCTTCTCATTAAGAGAAAAGAGACGGATTGTGTCATCATGAGCCACAAAAATAATCACGTCTTCTGAAGGATGAGTTAGCTTTACTTCTTTCGCTTGACAATCAATATAAGCCTTATTCATAGCCAGGAAGTCCATGCCCAGAATGAGATCAATGTCGGAATTATCGAGAACATAAGGAGAAGCCAAGAAAGAATAATTGCCCATCTTGATAGAAACATCCGGGACAATAGAATTGGTCCTCATTGAAACACCTAGAGAAACAATACCCAATGGTCTACCCAATGATGCCGTCGAGAAATCATGCTTAATGAAAAATGGCTTTGACATGAAACAATGCGATGCACCAGAATCAAACAATACTTTAGCGGCGAAATCATTAACTGAGAGATTACCCATGATCACTTGAGAAGAATCTTCTGCCTCTGCTGCATTCACCATATTCACTCTTGCAGTCTTGGGGTTATGCTTCACCATAGCATTGCCTGGAGGCTTGACAGGAGGAGGAGGTGGAAGACGCCGCTGGTTACACTTGGTTTCATAGTGACCCTTCTAGCCACACTTGTGACAAGTCACCTTAGAAAGCGGATGAACATTGCCTGGAGGAGGAACAAGAACTGCCTTGGATGCCTGGGGTCCTGAAAACCTGGGTTGGGTGGGTTGGAAGAACCACGACCATCGAACTGCTTCTACTGCTGAGGAGGACGAAACGGAGGAGGATTTGGCACCCAATACTTCTGCTGCTTGGGAACCATCTGAGAGCTGGAAGAAGACGAATATGAATCCCCTGAACGCTTCCTTGAGTTCTCCAACTTGAGCTGAGTTGCCTCGACCTTCAAACCCATGTTATAGAACTGATCAAACTCACGAAACTCTTGAAGAAGTAGACCTGGCAGAAGCTCATCCTTGAGACCACCTCAAAACTGATAGATCATAGCCTTGTCATCTGGAACATCTTGCTTAGCATAGCGGGCTAGATTCTAGAACTCGATGTTGTACTGATAGATAGACTTGCTTCCCTGCTTCAGGTGCCTGAACTTCTCACGCATCTCCTCGACAAAGCTTGTCGGAATGTTATGAGCCCTGAAGTCACGATGGAAATTGTTCCAAGTAACAACACGATCGCCCCTGGAATCCTTGTACGGCTGCCAGCAATCAGCTGCTTGACCCTTGAGCTGGAATGATGCAAATCTGACAAAGTCCTCTGGCCTGACATTGCTGCACTCAAAACGCTTACTCATATCACGGAGCCAATCATCAACATCAAGAGGCTTCTCACAACAGGTGAAAGACATGGGCTGGTTGACAAGGAACTGATTGAGCATCGGAAACTGAGGTTGATTCTGAAAATTCCCTTAAAAGCCTTGCTGACCCTGCTCCCTTTCTTGCAACATCCTGAGCAACATCTGAGTGTTCACATTGGTTGCGGCCATCACAGCTTGCCAAGCTTCTGGAGGAGGAGGCGGTGGCGGGGGTGGTGGTGGAACATCAGTCTGCTCCTCCCCACGACCTGGATTGTTGCGAGTTGGTGGAGCCATCCTGAAGATGGACAAAATGCATCTGCACCTCACTTATAAGATGAATTCAAAGCTGAATCAAATACTTGAAAGAAATTGAACAAATAACAACACAGACTTCCTACTGAAAAAATAGTAAGAATGCTTCTTTGGTTATGATAACATCATTAGATATAAGAAGCCACTTGCAATAACACAAAAGTATTGAGCTAAGTGCTCAGAACAAATGTATATGCCCACATACATCTGAATAAGATGATCCTAGATAACTACAAGATTTACCACCTAAGAACTTCCGAAAACTTTCTGGTTATGCAATCTGGTGTGGGGGATACAAGGAGGAAATATCTCACACAACTAGCAATCCTACACCCCAATTGTATCCATCCTTCAACACATAACTAGAGGCTTTCGCAAATTCATCTAACTTGAATCCTCGAACTCACAACGATACTAAACCATGGTGGTACCCCAGACGCCTCCCCAATACTGGGTGAGTCCGATCTTATCTCACCACGACAAGTATTGAAGTAATTTCGAACACTCTCCGTCCTGAGATATCAAGGAAGCTGAATGATAACGATGTGCCAACATTCCCTGGAGCTCGACTTCCCAGAAGAAATCAACTCAGACAGGAGGCACCAAGACAGAACCCTGTCACATCGGTGTCATATAGACTCCAAAATACCCGTGTGATCCTAAAAAAAATTTGATCGAGAAGAGGAGTAGAATCAAAATTCCTAAGTCAAATACCTCACCAGAGCATAGAAGAGGAGTAAAAATAATAATACTCTCAGATATAACTAGACTCAAAATAGTTTTTACTAGACACGACTCGGCCAAGTTCGATCAAGCAAAGGCTCCTATGGTCGTATGGCTCTGAATACCAACTTGTCACGCCCAAGATGCGCGCCAATCCATTTTAAGGCACGGGAGCCTCGCAAGGGATAGATGCGTATCTTGCCATTCGCAAGTATACATTACAGAAGAGAAGAGTATACAAGTTTGGCTTACACACGCCACATACTAAATTACAATTCTACACACAGTTCAAATCATCAAGATGAAGACAGGGTCTGACTATGGATGAAATCAAACGATAAAACAGATGCAAATGACACTATCTCGCTATCCCAAAGATCACGACCATGGTCCTCTACTCATCCGGGTAAGTCACGTACATCCGACCTATTTCCTCATCATATTCCCACTAGAGTTGCGTCAGATCATCATGCATGTACTCATCTGTACCTGTACCTGGAGTGTTGTAGTAATCTGTGAGCCACAAGGACTTAGCAATCATGCACCCGGGTACCGAGACTACTCAAGCTTAAAGGTTGGGACGGTGTATGTGTTTAGTTTGCAGCAACACTAAGCATTTATGGTGGCTACACTTACGTAACATGAATATAAATGTGAGTGGCCTACGATGAGCGATGGAATCTAGTATTACCTCTATGAGATCCTGAACACTTACTTACGTCAATCATAACCCCACCGTGTTCTCTCTCGGATCATGTTGACGAGTAGAGACGATCACGGTTACTCACATAGTTGGCGTATTTTATTAGAGTTTACTTCAAGTTAACTATAACCGGGTGTTAAACAAATATCCAAGTTGCCACATAACGGTGGGCACAACTTTTCGAAAGATTTAACCCTACAGGGGTGCTCAAACTAGTCCATCAAAAATCAACCACACTCCGCAGGAATAGCCTCGACCATGGATCTCGTGATCGTCATAGGTAACTCCAAAGGAATTCCAACACCTCGAGATAACCCGAAGAAAGTCAGAGTCTACACGCAAGACATTCGATAAAGGTAAAACAAATCCAGCAATACCACCTGACGTGTCGACGAACCCGATAAGAGCCGCGTATCTCGTTCTCAGGACATGACGGATAAGCGAAGCATACGGTGGCCTGATAGAAATCTCCCGAGTTGCTCCGGGTTGTCCCCGCACGATGCTCTAGTTTGGACCAACACTCATGAGGAGCACTAGCCCGGGGGTTGATTAATTATCCACCGGGTTGCAAAGCCCTATGCAAATTTTATTAAGTTATTAAGCAAATGTAGTACCAATGTTGGGTCTTTCCACACAAGTTTTAATCTCAGCCGAATAAACAAGGGGGTCCCCATAACAACCCCGAGCATGTTAGGAGCACAAAGTATGGAAAACATAACACCGGTAACAAGAAACTATGGCGGTAATAGCGGAACAAAACACCTAGCAAAAGGCCAAGCCTTCCACCAATACCAAGATATATATGTGCATTAATTTAAATAACATATAATATTGTGATATGCCAAATCCATGTTATCACATGGAACAACCTGCACCTGCAACTAAGAATGCTATAAGAGGGGCTGAGCAGCGGTAACTTAGCCAATCAAAGGTTTGCTAGGATGTGGAGGGTTAGAGACTATCATGGCAGTTAGGAGGCTGACATTCAAGTGGTAGTTAGTGCAATTGTAACGATAAGAGCGAGATGCTAGCAAGCAAAAATAGTAGCGGGATCCTCGTAGTGGTACTCTCCTGGGTCCTCATACTTAGTATCATCACTCGCGTCTTCCTAAGATAAACAGCAACAATAAACATCCAACCAAGGTGCAATGCACAATCCAGAATGATGCATGCTTAGGTGAAGAGTTTTAACATGGCAATCCTAACTAGTCATGTTTCACATGCAAGAATTGGATATTAATGAATCTGGACAGAACCTCATGTTAAGTTATTTAAACATGCATGAAGATGGCAAATATGGATGCATCATGCAAAATCGATAGAAATGCATATAAAGAACGCAAGAAATGGAGTTACCGTTCTCACGATTCGCTCACGACAAGGTACGAAGGCAAAACACAAGACAACAAGGCCATGGGCCAATTCTTGGCATTCCAAGGTAGCCACTGGTTAGGCAATGAAAAACCAACCACAATAGACCCAAATATCAAGCAATTCCATGGAGTATAGCTCCCACAACTCACAAAACAATAAAATAACAATCTGCCACAAAACAGCAATATGGCAACTTTCATAGCCCACAACTTGAGCTACAGGAATCCTATCACCACAAACAAGGCATTGACATAAACTAGATAACATGCTTGTCAACTAATCCAACTACACAAACTGCAAAGGATGCACACATCAATAAGCATGAAGCTCACAAGTTGGCATGATGAAACAGATTTCTTGGACTTAGTGAAAATAACAGTTTTCTGGAATCTGAGTTAATCTGGTAGCATGTTGACAGCATAAGTTAAAGGTGCTAGAGACCACTTCTTGGCATGAAAATTAACAGGGTGGTAGTAGACAACATCTACTTCAAAATACTAACACTGGGCATGAGCTAATTCTCAACATATCACAAGATGTCAACCACTCTTCATGGAATAAAATAACAGCAGATTCTCAGACTTAGAAATATTTAGCATGATGAAAACAGTAACATCAAGTTAGCTACTTTGCAGCAAGTTTCCCACTTATATGGGTGATTCTTATGTCAAACAAAAAATACCATGGCATAAAAGACCTAAAGCTCTAGCACTTCCATGTTGGCACATGCCCCAAAGCAAACAAGGATTAAACCATGCAAAAATGACAAGGTAGCATCACACCTAAAAATGACAGTTTTATAAACTTACTTAAAAGTGAAATCCGAAAGCACCAATGGATTCCTTGGCTCTTTCTATCCTATAAACATGTGTCATACTCATATGTTCATGTGAAGCAACATGGCACAATAAACTAGCAAGCACCCATCCACTCTCTTATAAGTTAAAACTTACTCCAAAAGGCACATGAGCAAATATAGGCATGAGTAGATTCGGAAAGTAGCTAACTATGGAAATGATCTAACAATCCTACAAAACATGCATATATCAACAAACAAAGGTATGACAAGTGGGTAAAACCCACTAGTCACCTACACACACATACACTCTACACACACCACTACATAGCATACACACACATGCTCCATATGCCTAAGGGCATATGAGCAAACTCCTCTCATGAACATACCACCCAAGAGGGGGGTGTTCACACACACACACACACGCACCATATAAGCATAATGCATATAGGTACCTACACACCCCCACCATGCACAAGTGCACATGGGCCACACACTCAAGAACACACATGCTCATGTGTGTGTGGGTGTTCATCCACACACATATGCACAAGGCATATATGCATATGCATATGCATATGACTATACACTCACACACACTCTCACTCACATACACACATGCATAGGTGCACATACATATGCACTACACACACTCTCACATACACACATGCATAGGTGCACACACATATGCACTAATACATATACATACACATACATCAATCTATAGGCAAAGCACACACACACATATCAACAGAAAATAAAACACCTACACATGTAGGTTTATACATACACACATACATCTATATAACAAAGAAGAAAACAAAATAAAACAAAGAAAAACAAAACAAACAATAAAAAACAATGGGGAGGGGTTCGGGTTCGAACCCACGACCTCAGGTCGTTTCCCGAGCCGGTTGCCACTCGGCTACGGCCGCGGCTGTTAACAGATGAGTCCCTCGAGCTCACTAATTCTCGCACGGCTGGTCCCTTACTGACGAAACTGAATAAAAGGGCTCCTACGAGACAGCGCTGACGACAGGCAAAATCCGACGACTACAGGGCAACTACGGCAAGGGGAGAGCGACGCGGGGGCTGCTGCATCTACAGGGGATCCATTCCCGCCCCTGGAAGGGATCTACGAGAGGAAGGTGAGGCTCAAGCTCCAAGCTTGCCCGACCATGGCGATGGCTGCAAGCAGAGCGATGGAGCGGCAGCGACCATGAACTCGAAGGCATCTACGCGAGGCAAGGCACAGAGGAGAGGGAGATGCAGATGCTCACAGAGGGGGCGACGACGTTGCGCTCGGAGTAGCGAGGAGATGACGACGACGTGGCTCGAAGCAGGGGACGAAGACGCGCGACGACGATGCTGGGCACACCTGCCCCTTCTAGCACCGGGAATCGGCCGCGGGAAGCACCAGGACGCCTCTCGCCATCTCCGACAGCGACGAGCCAGTCACCGGAGGCGACGATGACGACCCGAAGAACCACCGGCGACGCAGATGCTCTCAGGACTGAACTCTAAACTTGCCTAATGACGAAGAAGAGGGGAGGAGGAGGGATAAGGGGAGCGGCGACAGCGATGAGGGAGAAAGGAAACCTAGGGCTTTATGCACATATAAAGGGGGTGGCATCGACGTCCGTTCCTGCTCACGGCGACGGTGACGACTCCCTCTCACGAACCCACTCTCTGAACCTGACGGAGCTGGACGGGAGCAGGTTGTCGTTCCCCCACGAGCGGGCTGGGCTGCGAGGGAAGCAAGGTCCACCCTACTCTCTCGCGCACAGAAACAAAAACAGCTCGGAGCTTATCTTTAAAGAAGAAAAAACTACACTCAAGAAAACCTCCCAGAAGAAAATAAAGGACTTTGCAAAAACAAAAATATTTTTTACATTAGAAATAAAATGTACTATTTACCAAAAATAACAAGACAATTTTTGGGACAAGTAATTTAAATACTTTAAAATAGACAGGCCCCTGTTATTTAAAAACTCCAAACACATAAGGCTCAAATCAACAAAAGAACCACACCCACACTCTTAAAACATTTTAGGCTAGCACTTGAACATTTTAAACAATTTAAATAACAACTTAAAACTACTGCTAAAATGACATGGGAAAAATTAAGGCACTGGGTTGGGTTTTGTTGAAAAGAAAAGAGAGGGAAGAGAAGGAGAGTTGCACACAAACACTCCACCACATCACACACACAAGACAAGATAACAACCAACCACACCATACAAGGTCACATAAGAATCAAGCATGGCATGATGAATGCTATGATGCATGATGCATGAATGCAAGATAAGATATGGCATGACAAGGTGCAAATTCATTTCATAACTCATGACACAAGGTTCAAACAAGAGATTACATGCCATAAAAGGTAGGGACAACACTTGGGCTGTCACATTGACATACACTAACTCCTTAAGAGGACCATTAAGAAAAACACTCTTGACATCCATTTGATATAATTTAAAGTTATGATGAGAGGCATATGCAAGCAACATGCGAATAGATTCAAGGCGAGCAACAGGAGCAAAAGTTTCACCGTAGTCGATACCCTCAACTTGGGTGTAGCCTTGTGCCACCAATCTTGCCTTGTTGCGAATGATGATACCCTTTGCATCTTGCTTGTTTTGAAGATCCATTTAGTTCCAATAACATTGTGGTTCTCCTGAGGTCTTGGAACCAATCGCCACACTTGGTTGCGCTCGAAGTTGGTGAGTTCATCGTGCATAGCTTCAACCCACTCTCCATATCTTCGAGCGCATCTTGTACTTTAAGGGGCACAATGCAAGAAACAAAAGTGTGATGTTCACAAAACTTTGTTAATTGTTTACGAGTGGTTACCCCTTTTTGCAAGTCGCCGTAGATGTTTTCCAACAAATGTTGTCTAAGTTTGAGCTTGGCAGCATTCTTGGCGGCTCGTCTCTCTAAGATTTCCTCCCTGGAAGGTTGAGGGGCAACATTCTAAGAGTCATCTTCTTGATGATCTTGAGCACCTTCGTGGGCTTGCTCTTGATCTTGAAGAAGATCTTGAGATTGAGATTGCTCGGAGACGTGAACTTGATCTTGCGCATCATTTGGTGAAACACCATCATCAGTAGATTGATCTTGCCCTTGATCTTGTCCATGTGGTAGAGGACCTTCATTTTGTTCTTCGGAACCTTATGGGTCTTGCATCGGTGATGGTTCCACTTGAGTGGAACATTCTCCTTCTCCTTCGGCCACAAGGGGTTCCTCAACGGGTAGGAAGTATCCCACACCCATTCTTCTTATGGCTTGGGGAGGAATTTCATCACCCACATCACAAAGACCACTTTGCTCCACTTGGGAGCCATTATTTTCATCAAACTTTGCTTTACTCGTCTCCTCAATGAGTCCCGTGGACTTGTTAAGGACATGGTAAGCATGAGAGTTTGAAGCATAACCAACAAATATGCCCTCATGGGCTCTAGATTCAAATTTAAACAAACGAGCACCTTTCTTGAGAATGAAACACTTACAACCGAACACTCGGAAGTATGTGAGGTTGGGCTTGTTCCTGGTAAGAATCTCATAAGGAGTCTTGTTCAAGCCTTTGTGGAGATAGAGCCGATTTGATGCATGACACGTTGTGTTGATGGTTTCAGCCCAAAAGTTGTACGGAGATTTAAACTCCGCCATCATGGTTCTTGCCACATCCATCAACGTCCGGTTCTTCCTCTCTGCAACACTGTTTTGTTGAGGGGTGTAAGGTGTGGAATATTGGTGCTTTATCCTTTCATCACTTAGAAACTCATTTAGGGTGTAGTTCTTGAACTTAGTGTCGTTGTCACTTATGATCATCAGAATCTTTACATCATGTTGACGTTGGACTTCATTTGCAAAGTCGATGACGGTCTGTTGGGTCTCACTCTTCCTCTTGAAGAAATATACCCAAGTATATCTCGAGTAATCATCCACAATCACCAAGCAATATCTTCTTCCACCAAGACTGTCAAAAGATGGAGGCCCAAGGAGATCCATGTGAAGTAGATCTAAGGTCCTCTTTGAGTAGATTGCAATAGTCGGATGATAAGCCTTTTCGTGCAGCTTTCCTTCGATACAAGCACTGCAAGCACGATCTTTGGCAAAACTCACATTTGTTAGTACAAGAATGTGATCCCCTTTGAGGAGGCTTTGCAAAGATCTCATATTGACATGGTCTAGCTGGCGATGCCAGAGCCATCCCACATCAATTTTAGCCATTAGGCAAGTCGCGGTCTTAGTGGGTCGCTCTGAGAAGTTCACCACACAGAGATCGTTCTCGACATGCCCAACAAAAGCTACTTTAAGAGTCTTGCTCCACAAAAGGGTCACAGAGTCAATACCAAAGAAGGTACTAAAACCCATGATTGCGAGTTGATGAACATAAAGTAAATTGTATGCGAGGGTCTCAACAAGCATAACATTCTCTATGGAGAGTTCCGGAGAGATTATCACCTTGCCAAGACCCAATACCTTAAAAATTTCATCATCACCAAATGAGACTTGGGTGGCCACAGATGTATCAGGATGAACGTCCACCACCAAGTCCTTGCTTCCGGTCATATGATTTGTCGCTCCACTATCGAGCAACCATGACGTTCCTCCGGAAGCAAACCCCTACAATAGATCAATGTTTGGTTTTAGGTACCCATTGTTTAATGGGTCCTTTCATGTTAGCAACAGGGGTCTTAGGAACCCAAATACACCATTCAATGTACTCATAAGAAGAACCAACATATTTGGCATAAACATGCCTATCACTAGCACGGCACAAAACATAAGAGGGGTTAAAGTCGCCAGTCTTGTTGGGGTGGGTGTTCTTGCTCTTCTTGGCATTCCCAACCACAACTTTGTCTTTCTTCTTCTCATGAGGACTATCTCCTGCTCTTACAAAGGTTTCCTTGATCGGTGGAATTTCCTTGGTGTTCACCTTCTTCTTCTTCTTCTTCTTCTTGTTTTTGGGTGCAAACCCAACTCCTTCTTTTTCCACAAATTCCTTCTAATTACTCAAAATGTCATTGAGCGTATTCTCACCTTGGATACACATCATCAAGCCCTTTTCAAGCTGCTCTTTTAGCTTAGCATTTTCCTCCACAAGATGTGCATGCTCACAACACGGGTTAGTAGCAGATCCATTATCAACTAGAACAAAAGGAGGACACGTGGCAATTTCCTTAGTGAGTTTCACTTGGAGTTGATCATGCGACTCCTTAAGAGAGGCATGAGCACACTTCAATGCCTTGTGAGCATTGTCAAGTGTGTCAAACTAATCCTTGAGTCGATCATGGTCAACCCCAAGTGCAACCTTTTCAGACTTGAGCACATGGTTAAGAACAATAGCATGATCATAATCTTTACATAATTTAGCAAGGTCATCATTTTGTGACTCCTCAAGAGTCATACGAAGACCTCGCCCTTCCTCAAGATCAATAGATAGATCTCCTATCTCGTCGGCATAATCATGACTATGGCCTCTCAACTCCTCACGAAATTCTTCTTGAGACTCAATAATGTCATGGGCCTCACCAAGTTGTTCCAGGAGAGCAACGAAGTGCTTCTTGGACTCTCCCATGAGTTTACACATGAATTTGTCAAACTCATTTTTATCCTATTTCGCCTCCTCATGTTCATCCACACATTTTAAATATGGAGTGGAAGAAATAGAAGTCCTAATGTTTGAGGTTTTGGCGTTGGAGGTTACCTTGGTGATACCTTTAGACATGAGGCACCTCGCGACGATGTTCTCATTGGGGCGTTGAAGAGTGACACCTTTGTTGGGTTAGAGGAAGCAATTGCCACGGATGCCATTGCCATTCCTTCACCGCTTGTGTCTTCATCATCAACATCATCATCCTATGCATACTCTTCTTGAGCCACCAATATTGGTTTTGTTGGGGAAGGACTTGGCCTTATCTTTGCGAATGAGCTTGCCACCATTGTCTTTCCTCTTCTCATATGGGCAATCCACCACAAAGTGACTCACATTACCATAGTTTTAGCATGTTCTCACACGTTGCTTGCCCTTTGACCCATTTAAGTTGTTCTTGGAGAAGTTGGGCCTTGTGTTTCTCTTGTTGCCCCAAAATTATCTAGACGCAAGAGCCATGTGCTCATGGTAAACATATTTGGTATCCTCGGGGCAACCCTCTTCTTCTTCTTCTTCCTCTTGACTGACCTTGGCCTTCAAAGCAAGGTTGGGAGAGGATTTCTTTGACCGTTGAACGCGAGCGAGAGCATTGTCAGATGTCGTGTTCAGGATGTTCATTGCAATAAATTCATCCAATACATCACCAGAAGACAAGGTGTGAAACTCCGGCCTTTGATGGATGACATCGGACATGGCCTTGTTGTAGGGCATGATGGCCTTCAGAAACTTACACTTGATCCAAGTATCATCCACATCCTTGCTGCCATGATCCTTGAGGGAAACGGTGAGAGTGGTCACCCTTCTATAGAGCTCATGCAGTTCCTCATCCTCTATCATCACAAACTCATATGACTGATCAAGGACAAATTCATAGTTTGACCATTGAATGCTTGAACTGCCCTTGTACATGGAGATGATGTGTTCCCAACACTCTTTAGCAGCAGTGAAGGGCCGCAGGTGTGGTAGGTCTTCGGTAGGAACGGCCGCTTGGAGTATGAACAAGGCGGAAGAATTTAGCTGTTTATCCGCTTGTTCTCTTGGATTAAGATTGCATGGATCATGAGGATAGTATCCTTCTTCAATGACTCTCATGAGATGAATTGAGCTGTGATCTAAATGAGACTTGATACTGAAAACCCAGTTAGCAAAATCATTCTTAACAAGTTTAGGAGGAGGGCCATGATTAACTATATGAGGTGGTTGCACCGGTCCTCCATAGACCACAAGAGGGGGAACTGAGGCAAAGCTCCTAGACCCATTAACTCATTGAGAACGATTATCCTTACCAGCACTAGCCCCCTCCTTACCAGAGTTGACATCCGATGTCGAGTTAGTGGGTTTGACCTCTTGCACCGCATCGGTAGACACTTTAAGAGTATTAAGGAAATCTTTGAACGTGGATTCAACCTCGGTCGCCATGGAGGATTTGAGTAAGAACAAGGCCTCATTCAAATCCTTGCATGAGACAATGTTCACTCCCACGGCCTCGGGAAGTTCTCCCACACGCTCCCCTTCACCAGCCATACTCTTCGAGTGGTGAGACCCTTAATAAAGAGATGTGGCTCTATTACCAATTGAAAGAATTGATATGGTTGACTAGAGGGGGGTGTATAGGCAACTAACACCTTTTAACTTTTCCTTAACAATTTAGGCTTAGCATCAAATAGGTTGGCTAGATGTGCAACTAGGTGAATAACCTATATGATGCTAATCACAACAAGTATACAAGCAAGCAACAGATACAACACAATAATAGCTTGCAAGAAGTAAAGCTAAGAGATAACCAAAAGTGGAGCCAGTGGAGACGAGGATATGTTACTGGAGTTCCGTCCCTTGTGAGGAAGTACGTCTCTGTTGGAACGATGTGGAGGCATAGTGCTCTCCAAGAAGCCACTAGGGCCACCGTATTCTCCTCACGCCCTCACACAATGCGAGATGCCGTGATTCCACTATTGGTTCCCTTGAAGGCGGTGACCGAACCTTTACAAACAAGGTTGGGGCTATCGCCACAACTAAATTGGAGGCTCCCAACGACACCACGAAGCTTCACCACAATGGAATGTGGCTCCGAGGTGACCTCAACCGTCTAGGGTGCTCAAACACCCAAGAGTAACAAGATCCGCAAGGGATTAGTGGGGGGATCAAATTTCTCTTGGTGGAAGTGTAGATCAAGCCCTTCTCAACCAATCCCTAGAAAATCAACAAGTTTGATTGGCTAGGGAGAGAGATTGGGATAAAATGGAGCTTTGAGCAACAATGGAGCTTGGGAATGGAAGAGGTGGTCTTCTTGAGGAAGAAGACCTTCCTTTTATAGTGGAGGATAAGATCCAACCGTTATCCCCACCCTCAGCCCCACGCGTCGCGGTACGACCGCAAAAGACCATGGTACTACCGCAAGGAATTGCGGTACTACCGCTGTGACATGCGGTACTACGGCTCGCACGAAAGTGACAGACTCAGGCCGATTGCACTAGGAAACAAGCGGTAGAACCGCCGGAGCGGTATTACCGTGAGCCCATGCGGTACTACCGCATGGTCCGTAGAGGCTGGCACTGGAGATGCACGGAAGTAAAAAATTACTTCTATGCCTACCTCCACAGAGGGTGAAGCTGCAAAAAAGTCTAGCACGGTAGTACCGGACATGCATCACGGTACTACCGCAAGAGGGTGGATGTAAAAAATTACACCGCGCCTACTACCGTATGCGCACGTACCAGGGTAGGGGACAGCGGTACTACTGCTCCACTGAGCGGTGCTATCGCTAGCTCCTGGGGTACTACCGCTCCCTTGAGTGGTACTTCCGCTGGCCACTGAAAGCAAGCGCCCCCGCAGGCTTTACTTTGCATAGGAATGGAAAACGAGCTGGCGATCCATTGAAGCGAAGGAAAGGTGGTGCAAAAGAATAGATGTGTACATGTTGATCCACCCAAACCTTTCCAAAGTGGACCCCTCTTAATAGTACGGCTTTCCTTCGACTGAAATCCACCGAAAGGAAACGTACAGAACAACCGTGTTCGAGAAGTTCCGAGGGGCACCGAATCGTCTTGTGCCTAGACATGAGATATCTGAAATACTCAATGCACACGATTAGTATGCAAAGGTATTGTCATGAATCACCAAAACCACTTAAGGAGAAATATGCCCTTACACCTAGAGTTCGTACTAAAATAACACCTTAAGATACACATCAACCAAAACCCTAATGTCACCTAGATACGATATGCATCCCACAATTTCAGATTCATCGGGTTCAATCCGACACAAACAACTTCAAAGAGTGCTCCAAAGTTTGTAACGTGGAGTCAAGATGAAATTGTGTGCCAACCCCTATGCATAGATTCCCAAGGTCACGGACCCCACAAGTTGATCACAAAAACATACATCTATTGGATCAATAGAATATCCAATTTTCACCATGGATATCTATAACATCCCAAAATTTCATTTTGGAATGTTATGAATTATAGCTATGCATCATCATAACATTTGAAATTATGTATGCAAGTGAAATGAAATGTTGGAGCTTTTGTTCGAAATTCTGAAAATCACTTCTATTCCTTTTTGTTTTGCCTCTTCAACTTATTTGCAATCCCATGAAATATTTCAATTATGAGGGGAGGAACATGACACTCCACACCAAGGGTTGTGAAGTATTTTAACCATAAAACCCAGGGGGTTATTTGAAAATTATTTACAAAAAGAATTAAATTCAATTTAGACATTTTCTGGAAAATATTTTCACCAACTATTTATTGTGGTCGTTGAAAAATGTTCATCTTGTTGCATTTAATTTTTTGGTAATTTAGGTATATAATACCTCTATATTTGAATGTATGTTCTTTTCTTTTTCTGTGTTTTGTTTCCTGTTTTGAAAAAGGAAAAAGGTTTATTAAAAGGAAAAACCTACGTGTGTGCGTTAGGAAAGACCCGAGGCCCATTTGGAATGGTTGTGGCCCAAGATCCCGTTCGCTAGATCCGAATTGATTCGGACCGAACGCCCAATCGCCCGCCCCCTCGTTTCTCTGTTAATAAAACAGATTCTCTTTAGTTATTTTAGATTAGGTTTTTTAGCAAAACAGATTCTATTTAGTTATTTTTGGGATTTATTTGATTTGTTTTTTTTTTAGTTTTTTTTGATTCTATTTTATTTTAACTTTCTTTTTTAGTTCTTTTAGTATCTGTTGTTTAGCATTAGGTGATTTATTTTCTGTTAATAAAAATATTTTATTTTATTTTGTGCTCTATTTTAATAGCTAAACCTTGTTTTCACCACATGTAGTGTTTTATAAAATGTTTTGTAGTATTTATTTTTGCACACAAGTTTTATGGTGAAATACCTTCTGTTTTCTAATAAAATTTTAGTTTTTCTTTTCTGTTATCTATTCGTTAGTTGCTGCAAACAATTCTTATCTTGTTTTATGTTAGTAAAAGCTTTGGCATAAACTTTGAAAGACATTTGATTTGCTTTTATCTCTTTTCTTTGCTTGTGCTATTGGTTGTTCTAGTCTATCTTGCTGTTGTTGTAAGTTGTGATATGGTTATGCTTATTGTCTACTTTGTTGGATTTGTTAGATCATCCGTAGTGCGAGGCTTGCTATTTAGAGTGACTTGAGTACGAAGGTTGTCAGCAAGGCAAGTCACATTGATCATGTTTTTACCTATGTTTTTATTGAATTAGTTCTACTATCTCCACCCTTTTGCATGCAAAGTATGTACTTGGAAATTTAGTTACTTGAGTAGTATCATGTGGTCGGCACCCGTCAAATCCTTGTCACCTTGGACCTAGGAAACGTTGTTTTATTTTGGCTATGCTATTATTAGACGAGGTTGGTTGTGTGAATCATGAGAGTTGTGAGATAAATTATTACAAGACCTACATGATTATCAAGACTTCAAGACTTAAAGTTTTCAACGTACCTCTGCGTGGATTGGACACGCATCTGGTAGCCTGATATATATCATGGTTATTCCCGGGAATCTTGGTATCTACCTGTGACCTTCCAAACGGAATGCCACCTAGGCTCAAAGAGATGGATGGATACTTCAAGGCCGGAAAGCTTACGTGTGCAACCGTAAGTCAATATGGGCTCTGGCTTGGTTGACCTTAGTGGTGACTCCGGTTGGTCAGTTGCTACGAGATGTAGAAGAACGGTAGGATTTGGATGGGCACTGACTTTCTATCGGAGGATCACTATGGAAGACCATGTTTCGATCCTCCTGTTCTCAAACACCAGGCAGTGCAAGGACATAACGGGAGGGATCGATTCTTGTGGGTAAAGTTTACAAGACTCTGCAGAGTAAAAAATCTAATCGATTAGCCGTGTCTCCGGCTATGGACAACATGAGCACCGGAGATGACACTATCTGCCAGTCTCAAGACAAATAATTTAAGGATGTGGGTTTTATTGATAACTCGGGTATGAGAAATGGTTGGTGGAACCATCTCATTAATCAACCTACATTGTAGTAATAATTTTTGCTTTGCCCCTCTCTTGTTGTAGGAAAAATTGGCTTTACGCTAAACTTACTACCCCACCTGCCATATATGCATATAGAATGGATGATTATTTTCACCCCTCTCTTTTGTGACTTGCCGGCATATTCAATATGCTGACCTACATGGCTGCAACGTATCATGTTGTAGAGTATTTTTCTGAGCAGGAGTGAGGATACGCTCTACGCTCGATGAGATGCCCTTGGAGTCAGATGGACTCAGCTACCTTTGAAGCTTCCGCAAGATTTTGGATTAGTTTATCTCATGAGTTGGCCTCCAGCCACTTTATTGTAATCCTTATTGTAATAAAGGACTCTATGTGGATTTCGATTAATAAAGCAGTGTGATTTTCCCTTTGATATATACATTGATGTACTGTGTGTGTACCAGCATGATCTTGGGATGGTATGGAAACGCCGGAGATTCGACCATTTCAGGTCGGGTCGCTACAATATCCCATCGCAAGACATACATAGAGTGTTCTCAAATACTTTAAAGACTCAATCCGATAAGAAAACTTCAAAGGGAAAACTCAGTTCATCACAAGAAGATAGAGAGGGGCAAACACCATATGATTCATCTATATTAATAAATCTCGCGGTACATCAAGATCATGTCATCTCAAGAACACGAGAGAGAGATATCAAGCACATAGCTACTAGTACATACCCTTAGCCCCGAGGGTGAACTACTCCCTCCTCGTCATCGAGACTGCCGGGATGATGAAGATGGCCTCCGATGATGGTTTTCCCCTCTGGCAGGGTGCAGGAACGGGCTCCCAATTGGGTTTTCATGGCTACAGAGGATTGCGGTGGTGGAACTACCCATCTAGGGTTCTTTTTGGAGGTTTGGGTATTTATAAGAATTTTTGGCATCGGTCTCACGTCAAGGGGGTTCCTGAGGGGCCCGCGGGCCTAAATCACCCACCCTAGGGGGTAGGGCGCGCCTAGAGGGCTTGTGGCCTCCTCGTACACTTCCTGGCCAAGCTCTTGTGCTTCAGGGGTCTGTTTTGGTCCATCAAAAATCAATGTACATTTTCAGCCCATTCCGAGAACTTTTATTTCTGCACAAAAAAACGACACCACGGTAGTTCTGCTGAAAACAGCGTCAGTCCAGGTTAGTTGTAATCAAATCATACAAAAACCATATAAAATAGTTGTAAACATTGCATGAATACTTCATAAATTATAGATACATTGGAGACGTATCAGCCTTCGAGGCAATGATGTATTCCGCCTCGCATGTAGAATCAGCTACCACGCTCTGCTTGGAACTGCACTAGATTACTGCTCCCCCATTGAGAATGTATACGTATCCGGTTTGAGACTTAGAGTCATTCGGATCAGTGTCAAAGCTTGCATCAACGTAACCCTTTACGATGAGCTCTTGATCACCTTCATAAACGAGAAACATTTCCTTAGTCCTTTTCAGGTACTTAAGGATATTCTTGACCATTGTCCAGTGTTCCATTCCTGGATCACTTTGAAACCTTTCGGACATACTTATGGCAAGGCTGATAACGGGTCTTGTGCACAACATTGCATACATGATAGAGCCTATGGCAGAAGCATAGGGGATGACACTCATCTTCTTTCTATCCTCTTCAGTCACTGGGCATTGAGTCTTACTCAACTTCACACCTTGCAATACAAGCAAGAACTCCTTGGACTGATCCATTTTGAACTTGTTCAAAACTTTGTCAAGGTATGTGCTCTATCAAAGTCCTATTAAGCGTCTCGATCTATCTCTATAGATCTTAATGCCTAATATGAAAGCAGCTTCTCCTAGGTCCTTCATTGAAGAACTCTTATTCAAATATTCCTTCATGCTTTCCAACATTTCTATATTGTTTCCAATTAGCAATATGTCATCCACATATAATATTAGAAACTCTATAGAGCTCCCACTCACTTTCTTGTAAATACAAGCTTCTTTGTAAACTTGTATAAACCCGAACACTTTGATCACCTCATCAAAGCGAAGATTCCAACTCCCAGATGCTTGCACCAGTTCATAAATAGATCGCTGGAGTTTGCAAACTTTGTCAGCATTCTCTGGATCGACAAAACCTTCTGGTTGCATCATATACAATTCTTCCTTAAGGAAACCGTTAAGGAGCGTTGTTTTGTCATCCATCTAGCAAATTTCATAATAAAAGAATGCAGCTATTGCTAACATGATTCTGACAGACTTAAGCATCGCTACGGGTGAGAAGGTCTCATCATAGTCAACTACTTGAACTTATGAAAAACCCTTTGCCACAAGTCGACTTTATAGAAGGTGACATTACCATCCGCGTTCGTCTTCTTCTTAAAGACCCATTTGTTCTGAATGGCCTTTCACCCTTCAAGTAATACTTCCAAAGTCCATACTTTGTTTTCATACATGGATCCTGATACGTCTCCAATGTATCTATAATTGTTGATCGTGTCATGCTATTATATTATATCTTTTGGATGTTTTATATGCATTAATATGCCATTTTATATTATTTTTGGGACTAACCTATTAATCTAGAGCCTAGTGCCAGTTTCTGTTTTTTCCTTGTTTTTGAGTATTGCAGATATGGAATATTAAACGGAGTCCAAACAGAATAAAATCTCTGCGATGATTTTTTCTGGAACAAAAGAGATCTACCAGGCTTGCAGTGCAAGGCAAGGCACTTGCCAGGAGGTCACAAGCCAGGGGCGCGGCCACCCCCTAGCCGCGCCTGGCAGGCTTGCCACCTCCTGGCAGGACTCCTAGCCCTAATCTTCATCATATAAATACCCAAATATTCCCTCAATACCAAAAAGAGCCACGCAAATACCTCTCCACCGCCAGAAGCCTCCGTTACCGAGAGATCCAATCTTGGAGCCTTTTCCGGTAATCTGCCGAAGGGGCATCCGATCACGGAGGGCATTTACATCAACTCCGTTGCCCCTCCGATGATGCGTGAGTAGTCCACCATAGACCTACAGGTCCATAGATAGTAGCTAGATGGATTCTTCTCTCTCTCTCTATTTTATCTTCAATACCATGTTCTTCATGATCTTCATGGAGATCTATCCGATGTAATCCTCTTTTTTGGTCTATTTGCCAAGATCCGATGATTTGTCTGTTTATGTTAAGATTATCCATGAATCTTATTTGAATCTCCTTTAAATTCTTATTTGCATGATTTGATATCCTTGCAAGTCTCTTCGAGTTATTGGTTTGGTTTGGCCAACTAGATTGGTAATTCTTGCAATGGTAGAAGTGTTTGGTTTTGGGTTCAATCTTGCGGTGTCCTCACCCAGTGACATAGTAAGGGTAGCGAGGCACGTATTGCATTGTTGCCATCAAGGGTAACAATGGGGTTTTCATCATATTGCTTGAGTTTATCCCTCTACATCATGTCATCTTTATTAATGCGTTACTCTGTTCTTTATGAACTTAATACTCTAGATGCAGGCAGGAGTTGGTCGATGTGTGGAGTAATAATAGTAGATGCAGGATCATTTCGGTCTACTTGTCATGGATGTGATGCCTATATGCATGAGCATTGCCATGGATAATTACTTGATTATTCGCTTTTCTATGAATTTCTCGAGAGTAATTTGTTTACCCACCATGATATTTGCCTTCAAGAGAGAAGCCTCTAGTGAAACCTATGGCCCCCGGGTCTATTTTCCATCATATAATTTTAGATCTATACCTTGATGCAATTTATTTATATTTTACCTTCCGCACTCATTTACATCTATCCCTTTCAGATCTAATCGTTGCTAATAACCGTGAAGGGATTGACAACCCCTTTTGTTTAGTTATCCATCTAATCCTTGCAAATAAAACAGATTTTTTTAGGATATTTTAGATTAGTTTTTTTAGCAAAACATATTATGTTTAGTTATTTTTAGGATTTATTTATTTGTTTTTATTTTAGTTTGTTTTGATTCCGTGAAGGGATTGACAACCCCTAACCGTGAAGGGATTGACAACCCCTTGCAAAACAGACTCTGAGTCGCTTGAACAATTTGATTTCCCTTTACAATAAGTGTTTGGATATTTTGGATCTTAAGATGGCTCCTTTGCCTGAAAACCCGGGGAAGCAGAAAGAGCCCCCCGGATTCGAGAAGGCCCACACAATGGTTGCCAATACCAAAGATGACAACACCTAGATCTATTGTGTTTTGCCTAGCTAGGGGCGTTAAACAATAGCGCTTGTTGGGAGGCAACCCAATTTTATTTTTATGTTCTATTTTTGGTTCTATTTTTGGGTGTTTGCCACATTACTACTTCTGTAATAATTGTGTTTTGGTGTTTTAATTAGTGTTTGAGCGAAGTAAGACCTTTGGGATGGTCTATTTTGGTTGTTGATTTGATATTGCTGAAAAAGAGAAACTTCTGCGCTCAGTCCAGGAATTTTATAATTTTTTCAGAGTGTCGAATGAGTCTGAAATTTTTACACAATATGGATATACAAATTGCCCAGGTTGTCCTAATTTTTTAGCATTTTTCTCTTGGAGCGTCTTGTATGATATGAGTCTTTGCTTTTTAGTTTGCCAAAATCATCATTGCTGCACACATCTTTCGAGAGAGACACGCATTAATTGTGAATTTATTCAAATACTCTATGTGCTTCACTTATATCTTTTGAGATAGGAAATTTTGCTCTAGTGCTTCACTTATACCTTTTTAGAGCACGGTGATGTTTCGTTTTATAGAAATAATTGAACTCTCATACCTCACTTATGTTATTTTGAGAGTCTTGAAACAACATGGTAATTGGTTTAGGTTATGAATTTAGTCCTAATATAATAGTCATCCAAGAGGGATATAATAAAAACTTCCATATTAAGTGCATTGAGTATTATGATAAGCTTGATTCCTTGCACAAAGTTTTGAGGTATAAAGATGGTAATGTTAAGAGTCATGTAAGGAAGTAATTGTGAATTGGTAAAAATACTTGTGTAAAGGTTTGAGATTCCTGTAGCATGCACGTATGGTAAACCGTTATGTAAGGAAGTCAGAGCATGATTTGTTTATAGATTGTCAACCTTTGTGTGAGGGTCGGGAGCGCGCGATGGTTTACTCCTACAAACCTCTCCCCTAGGGGCATGCGTCTAACACTTTGCTTCAATGACTAATAGACTTTTGTAATGAGTATGTGAATTATTTATGACTAATGTGAGTCCATGGATTATACGCACTCTAACCCTTCCACCTTTGCTAGCCTCTCTAGTGTTGGGCAACTTTCGTCGGTGCGATAAACCCACCTTCCTCAAAACAGCCACCATATATCTTTCCTCAAAACAGCCACCATACCTACCTATTATGGCATTTCCATAGCCATTCTGAGATATATTGCCATGCAATTTCCACCGTTCCATTTATTATGACATGCACCATCATTTTCATATTGCTTTGCATGACCGTAAGATAGCTAGCATGATCTTTTCATGGCTTGTCCGTTTCTTTTGATTTTATTTACTATGCTAGATCATTGCACATCCCGGTACACCACCGGAGGCATTCATATAGAGTTATAATTTTTTCTAGTCATCGAGTTGTAATTCTTGAGTTACAAGTAAATAAAAGTGCGATGACCATCATTATTAGAGTATTGTCCCATGTGAGGAAAGGATGATGGAAGCTATGATTCCCTCACAAGTGGGATGAGACTCTGGACTTTATGAAAAATAAAAGAGGCCAGCAAAGGCCAAATAAAAAAAGAGGCCTTAGATGCCCACCAAAACAAAAAAACAAAAAAATGAAGGAAAAGAGAGAAGGGGACAATGCTACTATATTTTTCCACACTTGTGCTCCAAAGTAGCATGATGATCTTCATGATAGAGAGTCGCCTATTTTTTCACTTTCATATACTAGTGGGAATTTTTCGTTATATAAATTGGCTTGTATATTCCAATGATGGGCTTCCTCAAATTGCCCTAGGTCTTCATGAGCAAGCAAGTTGGATGCACACCCACTTAGTTTCCTTTTGAGCTTTTATATACTTATAGCTCTAGTGCATCCGTTGCATGGCAATCCCTACTCACTCACATTGATATCTATTAATGGGAATCTCCATAGCCCGTTGATATGCCTAGTTGATGTGAGACTATCTTCTCCTTTTACTTCACAACCTCCACCATATTCTATTCCACCTATAGTGTTATATCCATGGCTCACGCTCATGTATTGCGTGAGAGTTGAAAAGGTTTAAGAAAATAAAAGTGTGAAACAATTGCTTGACTTCTCATCGGGGTTGTGCATGATATAAATACTTTGTGTGGGGAAGCTGGAGCATAGCCAGACTATATGATATTATAGGGATAACTTTCTTTTGCCATTATATTTTAAAGAGATACGATTGCTTTGCTTGTATGCTTGAAATATTATTGTTTTTATGTCGACATTAAGCTTTTGTTTTGAGTCATACAGATCTGAATATTCATGCCACAATAAGGAATATTACAAGGATATATATGTTAGGTAGCATTCCACATCAAAAATTCTGTTTTTATCATTTACCTACTTGAAGACGAGCAGGAATGAAGCTTGGGGATGTTGATACGTCTTCAATGTATCTATAATTTTTCATCGTTTCATGCTATTATATTAACTGTTTTGGATGTTTTATATGCATTAACATTGTACTTTATATTATTTTTGGGAATAACCTATTAATCTAGAGCCTAGTGCCAGTTTCCGTTTTTTCCTTGTTTTTGAGTATTGCATATATGGAATATTAAAAGGATTCCAAACGGAATAAAATCTTCGAGTTGGTTTTTTCTAGCACAAAAGAGATCTACCAGGCTTGGAGTGCAAGGCAAGTCACTTTCCAGGAGGTCACAAGCCAAGGGCGAGGCCACCCCCCTGGCCGCGCCTGGTAGGCTAGCCACCTCCTAGCAGGACTCCTAGCCCTAATCTTTGTCCTATAAATACCCAAATATTCCCTCAATACCAAAAAGACCCACAAAAATACTTTCTGCCGCCATAAGCCTCCATTACCGAGAGATCCGATCTTGGAGACTTTTCCGGTAATCTGCCGGAGGGGGATCCAATCACGGAGGCCATCTACATCAACTCCATTGCCCCTCCGATGATGCATGAGTAGTCCACCACAGACCTATGGGTCCATAGATAGTAGCTAGATGGCTTGTTCTCTCTCTTTGTGCTTCAATACCATGTTCTTCATGATCTTCATGGAGATCTATCCGATGTAATACTCTTTTGCAGTGTGTTTGTCGAGATCCGATGAATTGTGGGTTTATGTTCAATCTTGAAGTGTCCTCACCTAGTGTCAAAGTAGGGGTAGCGAGGCACATATTATATTGTTGCCATCAAGGGTAACAAAAGATGGCGTTTTCATCATATTGCTTGAGTTTATCCCTCTACATCATTTCATCTTACCTAATGCGTTACTCTGTTCTTCATGAAATTAATACTCTAGATGCAGGCAGGAGTCGGTCGATGTGTGGAGTAATAGTAGTAGATGCAGAATCGTTTCGGTCTACTTGACACGGACGTGATGCCTATATGCATAATCATTGCCTTGGATATCTTCATAATTATTTGCTTTTCTATCTATTGCTCGATAGTAATTTGTTCACTCATGATGATAATTTCCTTCAAGAGAGAAGCCTCTAGTGAAACCTATGGCCCCTGGGTATACTTTCCATAATATATTTTTAGATCTATAAACCAAAAATACCAAAAATACCTTGATGCAATTTATTTACTTTTTACTTTCTGCAGTCTTTTACATCTATCTCTATCAGATCTAATCCTTGCAAATAACTGTGAAGGGATTGACAACCCCTTTATAGCGTTGGGTGCAAGAGCTTGATTGTTTGTGTAGGTACATCCATTGGTGACTTGCCTGTTCCTCCTACTAGATTTATACCTTGGTTCTCAACAACTGAGGGAAATACTTATCTACTTTTCTGCATCACCCTTTCCTTTTCAAGGGAAAACCAATGCACGCTCAAGAGGTAGCAGATCCCATCTCGGATTTCATGGCCTCTAACCATTTGTTGGAATCCGGGCCCATCATCGCTTCTTAATAGCTCATAGGTTCATTGTTGTCCAACAACATGACCTCTAAGATAGGGTTACCGTACCACTTAGGAGCAGTACGTGCCCTTGTCGACCTACGAGGTTCGATAGTAACTTGATCTGAAGCTTCATGATCACCATCATTAACTTCCTCTTCAACTGATGTAGGCTCCACATAAACATCTTTCTGTGCTGCACTACTCTCTGGTTAAAACAAAGGTTCAACAACCTCATCAAGTTCTATCTTCCTCCCACTCAATTCTTTCGAGAGAAACTCTTTCTCAAGGAATGACCATTCTTAGCGGCAAACACTTTGCCTTCAGATCTGAGATAGAAGGTATACCCAACCGTCTCTTTAGGGTTTCCTATGAAGATGAATTTCTCCGCTTTGGGTTCCAGCTTTCCAGGCTGAAGCTTTTTGACATAAGCATCACATCCCCAAACTTAAGAAAGACAACTTTGGTTTCTTACCAAAACACAGTTCTTACGGCCTCGTCTCAACAGATTTCGATGGTGCCCTATTTAAAGAGAATGCAGCTGTCTCTAATGCATAACCCCAAAACGATAGTGGCAAATCGGCAAGAGACATCATAGAACGCACCATATCCAATAAGGTTCATTTACGATGTTCGGACACACCGTTACATTGTGGTGTTCCACGCGGTGTCAATTGTGAAACAATTCCACATTGTCTTAACTGACTGCCAAACTCATAACTCAGATATTCTCCTCCTCGATCAGATCGTACGAATTTAATCTTCTTGGTATGATGATTCTCGACTTCACTCTGAAATTGCTTGAACTTTCCAAACGTTTCAGACTTGTGTTTCATTAATTAAATATACCCATATCTACCTATATCATCAGTGAAGGTGAGAATGTAACGATATCCATCGCGTACCTCAATGCTCTTTGGACTGCACACATCAGTATGTCTGATTTCCAACAAGTCACCTGCCCATTCCATTGTTCTAGAGAACGGGGTCTTAGTCATCTTGCCCATGAGGCATGGTTCACATGTGTCAAGTGATTCGAAATCAAGTGACTCCAAAAGTCCATTAGCATGGAGCTACTTCATGCGTTTATACCAATATGACCTAAGCGGCACTGCCACAAGAAAGTGGTACTATCATTATAAACTCTACATCTTTTGGCATCAATGTTATGAACATGTGTATCATCACTATCGAGATTCAATAAGAATAAACCCCTCATATTGGGTGCATGACCATAAAAGACATTACTCATATAAATAGAACAACCATTATTCTCTGATTTAAATGAGTAACCGTCACGCAATAAACAAGATCCAAATATAATGTTCATGCTTAACGCATGCACTAAATAACAATTATTTAGGTTAATAACTAATCCCGACGGTGATTGAAGAGCGAGCGTGCCAACGGCGATCACATCAACCTTGGAACCATTTCCCAAGCGCATCGTTACTTCGTCCTTTGCCAACCTCCCTCTATTCCATAGCTCCTGCTTTGAGCTACAAATGCGAGCAACCGAACCAGTAACAAATACCCAGGCACTACAAGGAGAGTTAGTAAGGTACACAACAATAACATGTATATCATATATACCTTGTTTGGTGTTGGCTGCCTTGTTGTCGGCCAGGTACTTGGGGCAGTTCTGCTTCTAGTGACCAGTTCCCTTGCAATGAAAGCGCTCAGTTTCTGGCTAGGATCCAGCCTTGGGTTTCTGTTGCGGAATGTTGAATGGGAAACAAAAAACTTCCTACACACACGTAGATCTATCCATGGTGATGAGCATATACGAGAGGGAGAGTGGATCCACTTACCCTTGTAGATCGCTAAGCGGGAAGCGTTAAGAAACGCGGTTGGTGCAGTCGAACGTCTTCGCGATTCAAATCGCCAAGCGTCCCATGATCCAATCATGATCCGTCCCGCGATCCAATCACAATCCGTCCCACGAACTTGATCACGATCCGTCCCACGAACTTGATCACGATCCTTCCGATCTAGCGCCGAACGGACGGCATCTCCGCGTTCAGCACACGTACAGCTTGATGACGATCTCCGCCATCTTGATCCAGCAAGGAGGAGATGAGTGGAAGAAGAGTTCTCTGACAGCATTACGGCGCTCTGGCGATGGTGGTGGAGCTATTCCGGTAGGGCTTCGCCTAAGCACTACAGAAAACCGATCTAGAGGAGAAACTATGCACTCGAGGAACGGGTAGCACGTGGCTGAAAATTCTGTGCAAAAACCCTAAACCTCCAATATATATAAGAGGAAGATAGGACGAGGCTTGGCCCAAGGGACAAGCCTCTATTAGTCGGCCGAACCAGGTGGGAGAGGTGGAATCCACCTCCAATCCTAGTAGGACTAGGATTCACCCTATTTTTGCCTTTTTCCACTTTTTCTCTTTGGGCTTTTTCTACCTAGCCGCATGGGCTTTGTGTGGGACTTCCACCAGCCCACTAAGGGCTGGTATTCACTCTCCCACAGCCCATGTTTCCTCTTGGGTCGAAATACCCCTCCCGATGGTCTCCCGGTACACTACCGGCACTCCCGGTACACTACCGATGAGCCCGAAACTTTTCCGGTGACCAAAATAGGACTTCCTATATATCAATATTTACCTCCGGACCATTCCGGAGCTCCTCATGATGTCCGGGATCTCATACGGGACTTCGAACAACCTTCGGTCACCACCATACATAACTCTATACTACCGAAACGTCACTAAACCTTAAGTGTGTAGACCCTGCGGGTTCGAGAACTATGTAGACATGACCGAGACACCTCTATGGTCAA
Organism: Hordeum marinum; assembly: GCA_022496015.1. NCBI lineage: Eukaryota > Viridiplantae > Streptophyta > Magnoliopsida > Poales > Poaceae > Hordeum > Hordeum marinum. Next base: position 474,468,697 of record CM039676.1, read on the forward strand.
TAACCAATAGAGGGACCTGGATGCATTGGTTCCCATATATTCTATGAAGATCTTTATCGGTCGAACCTCTATGTCAAGGATTCAGTTAATCCTGTATGATGTTCCCTTTGTTCTTCGGTATGTTACTTGCCCGAGATTCGATCGTCGGTATCTCCATACCTATTTCAAACTCGTTACTGGCAAGTCTCTTTACTCGTTCTGTCATACAAGATCCCGCGACTAACACTTAGTCACAATGCTTGCAAGGCTTATTGTGATGTTGTATTACCGAGTGGGCCCCGAGATACCTCTCCGTCACACGGAGTAACAAATCCCAGTCTTGATCCATGCCAACTCAACAGACACCCTCGGAGATACCTGTAGAGCACCTTTATAGTCACCCAGATACGTTGCGATGTTTGATACACACAATGCACTCCTCTGATGTCCGTGAGTTGCATGATCTCATGGTCATAGGAACCCATACTTGACATGCAGAAAACAATAGCAATAAACTGACACGATCATATGCTACGTTTGTAGTTTGGGTCTTGTCCATCACATCATTCTCCTAATGATGCGATCCCGTTATCAAATGACATCTCATGTCAATGGCTAGGAAACCTTGACCATCTTTGATCAACGAGCTAGTTCACTAGAGGCATACTAGGGACAGTGTGTTGTCTATTTACCCACACATGTAATGTGTTTCCAATCAACACAATTATAGCATGGATAATAAACGATAATCATGAACAAGGAAATATAATAATAAACTCTTTATTCATTGCCTCTAGGGCATATTTCCGACAGTCTCCCACTTGCACTAGAGTCAATAATCTAGTTCACATCACTATGTGATTTACATGGTAATGAATCGAACACCCATGCAGTTCTGGTGTTGATCATGTTTAACCCTTGGAAGAGGTTTAGTTAACGAGTATGCAACATTCAGATCCGTGTGCACTTTGCAAATATTTATGTCCTTCTCCTCGATGTAATACCGGATGGAATTGAAGCATTGCTTTATGTGTCTGGTCCTCTTGTGAGACCTTGGTTCCTTGGCCAGAGCAATGGCACCAGTGTTGTCACAGAACAGATTCATTGGATTCAGTGCACTGGGCACTACTCCAAGATCTGTCATGAACTGCTTCATCCAGACACCTTCCTTCGCCGCCTCCGAGGCTGCGATGTACTCCGCTTCGCACATAGAATCAGCTACCACGCTTTACTTGGAACTGCACCAGCTAACCGCTCCCCCGTTAAGAATAAATACATATCTGGTTTGCGACTTAGAGTCCTCTGGGTCAGTGTCAAAGCTTGCATCGACGTGACCCTTTACGACGAACTCTTCATCACCTCCATAAGCGAGAAATATTTCCTTAGTCCTTTTCAGGTACTTAAGGATATTCTTGACCGCTGCCCAGTGCTCCATTCCAGGATCACTTTGAAACCTTCCGGCCATACTTATGGCAAGGCTGACATCGGGTCTTGTGCACAACATTGCATACATGATAGAGCCTATGGCTGAAGCATAGGGGATGACACTCATCTTTTCTCTATCTTCTACAGTCACTGGGCATTGAGTCTTACTCAACTTCACACCTTGTAACACAGGCAAGAACCCCTTCTTGGACTGATCCATTTTGCACTTATTCAAAACTTTATCAAGGTATGTGCTCTATGAAAGTGATATTAAGCGTCTCGGTCTATCTCTATAGATCTTAATGCCTAATATGAAAGCAGATTCTCCTAGGTTCTTCATTGAAAAACTCTTGTTCAAATATTCCTTCACGCTTTCCAGCATTTCTATATTGTTTCCAATCAGCAATATGTCATCCACATATAATATTAGAAACGCTATAGATCTCCCACTCACTTTCTTGTAAATACAAGCTTCTCCCTCAACTTGTATAAACTCAAACGCTTTGATCACCTCATCAAAGCGCTTATTCCAACTCCGAGATGCTTGCACCAGTCCATAAATGGATCGCTGGAGTTTGCAAACTTTGTCAGCATTCTCTAGATCGACAAAACCTTCGGGTTGCATCATATACAACTCTTCCTCAAGGAAACCGTTGAGGAACGCCATTTTGACATCCATCTACCAAATTTCATAGTCGAAATAAGCAGCTATTGCCAACATGATTCTGACAGACTTAAGCATCGCTACGGGTGAGAATGTCTCATCGTAGTCAACTCCTTGAACTTGTGAAAAACCCTTTGCCACAAGTCGAGTTTTATAGATGGTGATATTACCGTCCACGTCTATATTCTTCTTAAAGATCCATTTGTTCTGAATGGCCTTTCGCCCTTCAGATAATACTTCCAAAGTCCATACTTTGTTTTCATACATGGATCCATCTCGGATTTCATCCCCTCTAACCATTTCTCAGAATCCAGGCCCATCACTCCTCCTCCATAGCTCGTAGGTTCATTGTTGTCCAACAACATGACCGCTAAGACAGGGTTGTCATACCACTCAGGAGCTGTACGCTCCCTTGTCGACCTACGAGGTTCAATAGTAGCTTGATACGAAGCTTCATGGTCATCTTCATTACCTTCGTCTTCTACCATCGTAGATTCCACAGAAACATCTTTCTACGCTACGCTACTTTCTAGTCGAAGTAAAGCTTCAATAACCTCATCAAGCTCTATCTTCCTCCCACTCAATTCTTTCGAGAGAAACTCTTTCTCAAGAAATGTTCCGTTCTTTGCGACAAACACTTTGCCTTTGGATCTGAGATAGAAGGTATACCCAACTATCTCTTTCGGGTATCCTATGAAGACGCATTTCTCTGCTTTGGGTTTTAGCTTTTCAGGCTGAAGCTTTTTGACATAAGCATCACATCCCCAAACTTTATGAAACGGCAACTTTGGCCTCTTGCCAAACCATAGTTCATATGGCGTCATCTCAACGGATTTCAATGGTGCCCTATTTAAAGTGAATGTAGTTGTCTCTAATGCATCACCCCAAAACGATAGTGGCAAATTAGCAAGAGACATCATAGAACGCACCATATCTAATAAGGTTCTATTACGGCGTTCAGACACACCATTATGTTGTGGTGTTCTGGGCGGTGTCAACTGTGAAACAATTCCACACTGTCTTAAGTGACTGCCAAGCTCATAACTCAGATATTCACCTCCTCGATCAGATCGCAGGAACTTAATCTTCTTGTTACGATGATTCTCAACTTCACTGTGAAATAGCTTGAACTTTTCAAACGTTTCAGACTTGTGTTTCATTAAGTAAATATACCCATATCTACTTAAGTCATCAGTGAAGGTGAGAAAATAACGATACCCACCACGCGCTGTAACATTCATTAGACCACACACATCAGTATGTATGATTTCCAATAAGTCACTTGCCCGTTCCATTGTTCCAGAGAACGGTGTTTTAGTCATCTTTCCATGAGGCATGGTTCACATGTGTCAAGTGATTCAAAATCAAGTGACTCCAAAAGTCCATCAGCATGGAGCTTCCTCATGCGTTTTACACCAATATGACCTAAACAGCAGTGCCACAAGAAAGTGGTACTATCATTATCAACTCTACATCTTTCGGCATCAATGTTATGAACATGTGTGTCATCACTATCAAGATTCAATATGAATAAACCCCTAACATTGGGTGCATGACCATAAAAGATATTACTCAGATAAATAGAAAAACCTTTATTCTCTGATTTAAATGAGTAATCGTCTCGCAATAAACATGATCCATATATAATGTTCATGCTTAACGCATGCACTAAATAACAATTATTCAGGTTCATCACTAATCCCGATGGTAATCGAAGTGAGAGCGTGCCGACGGTGATCACATCAACCTTGGAACCATTTCCCACGCGCATCATCACTTCGTCCTTCGCCAGACTTCGTTTATTCCGTAGTTCCTGCTTTGAGTTGCAAATGTGAGCAACTGAACCGGTATCAAATACCCAGGCACTACTACGAGAGCTAGTAAGGTACACATCAATAATATGTATATCATATATACCTTGTTTGTCGTTGGCCGCCTTCTTGTCAGCCAGGTACTTGGGGCAGTTACGCTTCCAGTGACCAGTTCCCTTGCAATGAAAGCACTCAATTTCTGGCTTAGGTCCATGCTTAGGCTTCTTTACAAGAGTAGCAACTGCTTTGCCATTCTTCTTGGTTTTACCCTTCTTGCCCTTGCCCTTGCCATTCTTCTTGGAACTAGTGGTTTTATTGACCATCAACACTTGATGTTCTTTCTGGATTTCAGACTCAACGACTTTCAGCATCACAAACAGCTCGGCGACTGACTTGTTCATCCCATGCATGTTATAGTTCATCACAAAGCTCTTGTAACTAGGTGGTAGTGAGTGAAGAACTCTGTCAGTGATTGCCTCTGGTGAAAGGGTAATTCCCAACTCTGCTAGACGATTTGAATACCCAGACATTCTGAGTATATGCTCACTGATAAACCCGTTCTCCTCCATCTTACAAGCATAGAATTTATCGGAGGTCTCATACCTCTCGATCCGGGCATTCTTCTGAAAGATAAACATCAACTCCTGGAACATCTCGTATGCTCCATGACATTCAAAACGTCTTTGAAGTCCCGGTTCTAAGACATACAATATTGCACACTGAACTATTGAGTAATCTCCAGTACGTGCCTCCCAAGCGTTCTTAACGTCTTCGGAGGTCATGTCTTCTGGTTGGTCACCAAGCGGTGCATCAAGGACATATGATTTCTAGGAAGTCGTGAGGATAATCCTCAGATTACAGGCCCAGTCAACAAAGTTACTTCCATCATCTTTCAACTTAGCTTTCTCTAGGAACGCATTAAAATTCAGGGGTGCTACTGCGCGAGCCATTGATCTACAACATAAATATGCAAAGGTTACTTAGACTATTGTTCAAGATATTGAGTTTAGTTAATCAAATTTACTAAAGCTCCCACTCAAATCGACATCCCTCAGGTCATCTGAGTGTGACATGATCCAAATTCACCAACTCAAGTCCAATCATCACGTGAGTTGAGGTGGCTTCAATGGTGAACATCTCATGTTGATCATATCTACTATATGAATCATGTTCGACCTTTCGGTCTCTTGTGTTCCGAGGCCACGTCTGTACATGCTAGGCTCGTCAAGTTTAACCCGAGTGTTCTACGTGTGCAACACTGGCTTGCACCCGTTGTACGTGAACGTAGAGTCTATCACACCCGATCATCACGTGGTGTCTCAACACGACGAACTTTCGCAACAGTGCACACTCGGGGAGAACACAATTCATCTTGAAATTTAAGTGAGGGATCACCTTATAATGCTACCATCATCCTAAGCAAAACAAGGTGCATAAAAGGATTAACATCACATGCAATTCATAAGTGACATGATATGGCCATGAACTTGTGCTTTTGATCTCCATCTAGAAAGCACCGACATGATCTCTATCGTCACCGTCATGACACCATGATCTTCATCATCTTGATCTCCATCAACGTGTCGCCATCGGGGTTGTCGCGCCCAACATGCTTCTATGGCTCCTGCTGGTTCTCGTACTCATCATCTTGATCTACTACTATTGCTACCATTTAGCGATAAAGTAAAGCATTACATAGCTCTTAATGATTGACACACTGGTCATACAATAATTAAACACAACCCTATGGCTCCTGCTGGTTGTCGTACTCATTGACATGCAAGTCGTGATAATCTATACATCACATGATCATCTCATACATCACATATATCACATCATGTAATTGGCCATATCACATCACAACATACCCTGCAAAAACAAGTTAGACGTCCTCTAATTGTTGTTGCCTGCTTTACGTGGCTGCTACGGGTATCTAGCAAGAACAATTCTCATCTACGCAAAAACCACAACGGTGATACACTAGTTGCTTTTCAACCTTCTCAAGGACCGCCTTTGTCGAATCCGATCCAACTAAAGTGAGAGAAACTAGCACCCGCAAGCCATCTATGCAACAAGTTGCGGTCGAGGGAACCGGTCTCTCGTAAGCGTACGAGTAATGTTGGTACGGGCCGCTTCATCTCACAATACCGCTGAACCAAAATCCGACCAAGGGAGGAAGCAATCTAAGCATCAACGCCCACAAACCTTTTGTGTTCTACTCGAGATCTCATCTACACATAGACCTAGATCATGATGCCACTATTGGGGAATGTTGCATGGGAAACAAAAAATTTCCTACGCACACGCAGATCTATCCATGGTGATGAGCATCTACGAGAGGGAGAGTGGATCTACGTACCCTTGTAGATCGCTAAGCAGGAAGCGTTAAGAAACACGGTTGGTGTAGTCGAACGTCTTCGCGATTCAAATCGCTGAGCGTCCCATGATCCAATCACGATCCATCCCGTGATCCAATCATGATCCGTCCCGCGAACTTGATCACGATCCGTCCCACGAACTTGATCACGATCCTTCCGATCTAGAGCCAAACGGACGGCACCTCCGCGTTCAGCACACGTACAACTTGATGACGATCTCCGCCGTCTTGATCCAGCAAGAAGGAGCAGAGAGGAAGAAGAGTTCTCTGGCATCATGACGTCACTCCGACGATGGTGGTGGAGCTATTCCGGAAGGGCTTTGCCTAAGCACTGTAGAAAACCGATCTACAGGAGAAACTATGCACTCGAGGAACGGGCAACACGTGGTTAAAAATTCTGTGCAAAAACCCTAAAACCTCCAGTATATATAATAGGAAGAGAGGAGGAGGCTTGGCCCAAGGGCCAAGCCTCTAGGAGTCGTCCGAACTAGGTGGGAGAGGTGGAATCCACCTCCAATCCTAGTAGGACTAGGATTCACCCTATTTTTGCCTTTTTCCACTTTTTCTCTTTGGGCTTTTTCTCCCTAGCCGCATGGGCTTTGTGTGTGACATCCACCAGCCCACTAAGGACTGGTATTCACTCTCCCACAGCCCATGTTGCCACTTGGGTCGAAATACCCCCCCCCCCCGGATGGTCTCCCGGTACACTACCGGCACTCCCGGTACACTACCGATGAGCCCGAAACTTTTCCGGCGACCAAAATAGGACTTCCTATATATCAATCTTTACCTCTGGACCATTCCGGAGCTCCTCATGACGTCCGGGATCTCATCCGGGACTCCTAACAACCTTCGGTCACCACCATACATAACTCTATACTACCAAAATGTCACCAAACATTAAGTGTGCAGACCCTGCGGGTTCGAGAACTATGTAGACATGACCGAATCACCTCTACGGTCAATAACCAATAGCGGGACCTGGATGCCCATATTGGTTCCCACATATTCTATGAAGATCTTTATCGGTTGAACCTCTATGTCAAGGATTTAGTTAATCCTGTATAATGTTCCCTTTGTTCTTCGGTATGTTACTTGCCCGAGATTTGATCGTCCATATCTCCATACCTAGTTCAACCTCGTTAGTGGCAAGTCTCTTTACTCATTTTGTAATACAAGATCCCGCGACTAACACTTAGTCACAATGCTTGCAAGGCTTATTGTGATGTTGTATTACCGAGTGGGCCTCGAGATACCTCTCTGTCACACGGAGTAACAAATCCCAGTCTTGATCCATGCCAACTCAACAGACACCCTCGGAGATACCTGTAGAGCACCTTTATAGTCACCCTGTTACATTGTGATGTTTGATACACACAAGGCACTCCTCCGATGTCTGTGAGTTGCATGATCTCATGGTCATAGGAACCCATACTTGACATGCAGAAAACAGTAGCAATGAACTGACACGATCATATGCTACATTTGTAGTTTGGGTCTTTCCCATCAAATCATTCTCCTAATGATGCGATCCCGTTATCAAATGACATCTCATGTCAATGGCTAGGAAACCTTGACCATCTTTGATCAACGAGCTAGTTCACTAGAGGCATACAAGGGACAGTGTGTTGTCTATTTATCCACACATGTAATGTGTTTCCAATCAATACAATTATAGCATGGATAATAAACGATTATCATGAACAAGGAAATATAATAATAAACACTTTATTCATTGCCTCTAGGGCATATTTCCAACAGTTTCTTCACGGGAGGGGCAACTGCTTTGCCATTGTTCTTGGAGTTACCCTTCTTACCCTTGCCATTCTTCTTGAAACTAGTGGTTTTATTGACCATCAACACTTGATGCTCCTTTAGGATTTCAGACTCACTGACTTATAGCATCGCAAAAAGATCGGTGACTGACTTGTTCATCCCTTGCATGTTATAGTTCATCACCAAGCTTTTGTAGCTAGGTGGTAGTGATTGAAGAACTCTGTCAGTGATCACCTATGGGGGAAGGGGCATCCCTAACTCAGCGAGACAGTTGATACATCTCCAACATATATATAATTTTTGATTGTTCCATGCTATTATATTATCTATTTTGGATGTTTTATATGCATTAATATGCTATTTTATATTATTTTTCGAACTAACCTATTAATCTAGAGCCTAGTGCCAGTTTGTGTTTTTTCCTTGTTTTTGAGTTTCGCAGATAAGGAATATTAAACAGAGTCCAAACGGAATAAAACCTCTAGAAAGTTTTTTTCTGCAAAATATGGAAGCCACGAGACTTGAGAACCAAGGCAAAGGAGCTGCCATGGGGCCACAAGCCCGCTTGCCGTGGCCAGGGGGTACCCTACGCCAGGTAGGCTAGTGGGCCCCTGGCACCTCCTCTAACCCTAATCTTAGGCCTATAATTACCCAAATATTCCATCATTATCGAAACGATCCACAAAAACACTTTTCCGCCGCCAGAAGCCTCTGTTCCCGAGAGATCCAATCTTGGAGCCTTTTCCGGTAATCTGTCGGAGGGGGATTCGATCACGGAGGGCATCTACATCAACTCCATTGCCCCTCCGATGATGCATGAGTAGTTCACCACAGACCTACGGGTCCATAGCTAGTAGCTAGATGGCTTCTTCTCTCTCTTTGCTTCTCAATACCATGTTCTTCATGATCTTCACGGAGATCTATCCAATGTAATACTCTTTTGCGGTGTGTTTGTCGAGATCCGATGAATTGTGGGTTTAGGTTCAGATTATCCATGAATATTATTTGAGTCTTTCCTGAATTCTTGTATGCATGATTTCATATATTTTCAAGTCTCTTCGAATTATTGGTTTGGTTTGGCCAACTAGATTGGTAATTCTTGCAATAGGAGAAGTGCTTAGTTTTGGGTTCAATCTTCCGGTGTCCTCACCCAGTGACATAGTAGGGGTAGCGAGGCACGTATTGTATTGTTGCCATCAAGGGTAAAGATATGGGGCTTTCATCATATTGCTTGAGTTTATCCCTCTACATCATGTCATCTTGCTTAATGTGTTACTTTGTTCTTCATGAACTTAATACTCTAGATGCAGGCAGGAGTCGGTCGATGTGTGGAGTAATAATAGTAGATGCAAAATCATTTCGGTCTACTTGTCACGGATGTGATGACTATATGCATAATCATTGCCTTGGGTATCTTCATAATTATTCGCTTTTCTATCAATTGCTCGACAGTAATTTGTTCACCCATCGTAATACTTGCCATCATGAGAGAAGCCATCTAGTGAAACCTATGGCCCCCGGGTCTATTTTCCATATTATATTTTCAGATCTAAAACCAAAAACACCAAAAACACTTGCTGCATTGTTTTTACTTTTAGTTTTACTTTCCGTTCAAGCATCCTATTATATCTATCTCTACTAGATCTCATCCTTGCAAATAATCGTGAAGGGATTGACAACCCCTTTATAGCGTTGGGTGCAAGAGTTTGATTCCTTGTGCAGTTATATCTATTGGTGGCTCGCTTGTGTCTCCGACCATATTGATACATTGGTTCTCAAAAACTGAGGGAAATACTTATCTACTTTGCTGCATCAAACCATTCCTCTTCATGGGAAACCAACGCATGCTCGAGAAGTAGCAAGAAGGATTTCTGGCGCCATTTCCGGGGAGATGCATAGCAAGTCAAGAATACCAAGTACCCATCACAAACTCATCTCTTGCATTTACATTATTTGCCATTTTCCCCTACTTCTAAAATAATTTTCAAAAAGATTTGCATTTCGCCCTTTTTCGTTTGTCTCCTCATTTGCTTGCTTCTTGCTTGTGTGCTTGATTGCTTGCTTTGTCACGATGACTCAAGTGGATACCAAGTTGTGTGACTTTTCCAATACTAATAATAATGATTTTATTAGTACTCGGATTGCTCCCGCCACTAGTGCAGAATCTTATGAAATTAATGCTGCTTTGCTCAATCTTGTTATGAAAGAACAATTTTTCGGCCTTGCTAATGAAGATGCCGCATCCCATCTAAATACTTTCGTTGAATTGTGTGATATGCAAAAGAAGAAAGATGTGGATAATGATATTGTTAAATTGAAGCTATTTCCGTTCTCACTATGAGATCATGCTAAAACTTGGTTTTCATCTTTGCTAAAAATAGTATTGATTCATGGAATAAGTGTAAAGATGCTTTTATTTCCAAGTACTTTCCTCCCACTAAGATCATCTCCCTTAGGAACGATATAATTAATTTTAAGCAACTTGATCATGAACATGTTGCACAATCTTGGGAGACGATGAAACTTATGATTAGGAATTGCCCTGCGCATGGCTTGAGTTTATGGATGATTATACAAATTTTCTATGCTAGATTGAATTTTGCTTCTAGGAATCTCTTAGATTCCACCGCGGGTGCAACTTTTATGGAAATCACATTAGGAGAATCTACTAAACTCCTAGATAATATTATGGCAAATTACTCTCAATGGCACACCAAAAGATCTCCTACTAGTAAAAAAAGGGCATGCTATTGAAGAAATTAATACTTTGAGTGAAAAGATGGATGAATTAATGAATTTTTTTGCTAGTAAGAGTGCTCCTATTGATCCTAATGATATGCATTTTTCTTATTTGATTGTAAATAATAATGAATCTATGGATGTGAATTTTGTAGGTAGGAACAATTTTGGTAATAACGCTTATAGAGGTTCAACGCTAGACCGTTTCCTAGTAATTCCTCTAATAATTATGGTAATTCCTACAGCAATTCTCATGGAAATTATAATAATATACCCTCTAATTTTGAGAGTAATATTAAAGAATTCATTAGTACGCAAAAAGGTTGCAATGCTATGATTGAAGAAAAATTGCTCAAGAATGATGATTTGGCTAGGAACGTTGATAAAATTTCTCTTGAGATTGATTCTTTAAAAATTATATCTGTTACACCCAAGCATGACATTAATGATTCTTTAAAATCTATGATAATTTCTATTTATGAGTGTAAGGAAAGAACCGCTAGAATTCGTGCTAAGCGCGAATGGCTTGAAAAAGTATGTTATCGTGATAATATTGATGAAGATCTTAAAGTGATTGATGTGATTCCTATTGAATCTTTGTTTTCCAATGTTAATCTTGATAATGATGGGACTAGAGGTGAGTCAACTTTAGTTAAAAGGCATCCCCATGATTTAGAGTTTTTAGATCTTGATGCTAAGATTGATAAAAGTGGGATTGAAGAGGTCAAAACTTTAAATAGAAATGAACCCACTCCTTTGGATTTAAAAGGCTTTAATCATGGTATCTGATCTTTGATTGATTGTACTTCCTTGTTGCAATCCATGTTGAATTCTCCTCATGCTTATAATCAAAACAAGGCTTTTACTAAACATATTGTTGATGCTATGATGAAGGCTTTTGAAGAAAAACTTGAGTTGGAAGTTTCTATACCTAGAAAGCTTTATGATGAGTGGGAAACTACTATTAAGATTAAGATTAAATATTAGGAGTGCCATGATTTGTGTGATTTGGGTGCTAGTGTTTCCACTATTCCAAAAACTTTATGTGATATGTTAGGTTTCTGTGAATTTGATGATTGCTCCTTAAATTTGCATCTTGTGGATTACAGTATAAAGAAACCTATGGGAAGGATTAATGATGTTATTATTGTTGCAAATAGGAATTATGTGCCCGTAGATTTCATTGTTCTTGATATATATTGTAATCCTACATGTCCTATTATTCTTGGTAGACCTTTCCTTAGAACGATTGGTGCAATTATTGATATAAAGGAAGGGAATATTAGATTCCAATTACCATTAAGGAAGGGTATGGAACACTTTCCTAGAAAGAAAAGAAAATTACCTTATGAATCTATCATGAGAGATACTTATGGATTGCATACCAAAGATGACAATACCTAGATCTATTGCGTTTTGCCTTGCTAGGGGCCTTAAACAATAGCGCTTGTTGGGAGGCAACCCAATTTTATTTTTCTTTCAGTTTTTTGCTTCTCTTTTGGTGTGTTTGGAACATTATTACTTATTTAGTGATTGTGTTTTTGTGTTTAAATTAGTGTTTGATCCAAGTAAAACCTTTGGGGTGATCTATGGTAGTTGTTGATTTGATCTTGCTGGAAAACAGAAACTTTTGCGCTCAGTCCAAGATTTTTCTGAATTTTTTAGAGAGCCAAATTGATCTGAAATATTTAAACGGGATTGATATACAAATTTCCCTGGTTTTCCTAATATTTCAGAATTTTTACAGTTCCAGAAGTATTCGAAGTTTACAGATTGCTACAGACTGTTCAGTTTTTGACAGATTCTGTTTTCTTTGTGTTGTTTGCTTATTTTGATGTATCTATGGGTCTTATCGGGGGGTATGAGTCATGGAGAAGTTATAATACATTAGGTATTAAAAAAATATAAGTAAATAATGAGTTCACAACTGTACCTAAAGTGGTGATTTATTTTTCTTATACTAACGGATCTCATGAGTTTTCTATTGAGTTTTGTGTTGTGAAGTTTTCAAGTTTTGGGTGAAGATTTGATGGAATATGGAATAAAGAGTGGCAAGAGCCTAAGATTGGGGATGCCCATTTCACCCCAAGTCATATTCAAGGATACCCAAAAGCCTAAGCTTGGGGATGCCCCGGAAGGCATCCCCTCTTTCGTCTTCAATCCATCGATAAATTTACTTGAGGCTATATTTTTCTTCACCACATGATATGTGTTTTGCTTGGAGCGTCTTGTATGACATGAGTCTTTTCTTGTTAGTTTTCCATAGTCATCCTTGCTGCACACATCTTTAGACGAAGACACGCTGAATCGTGAATTTGTTAGAATAATCTATATGCTTCACTTATATCTTTTGAGCTAGGCAATGTTGCTCTAGTACTTCACTTATATATTTTTAGAGCATGGTGGTGTTATATTTTATAGAAAATATTGAACTCTCGTTCCTCACTTACATTATTTTGAGAGTTTATTAAAACAGCATGGTAATTTTTTTAGGTTATGAATTTAGTCCTAATATAATGGCATCCAAGAGGGATATAATAAAAACTTTCATAGTAAGTGCATTAACAACTATGAGAAGTTGGATTCCTTGCATATAGTTTTGAGATAATAGGGATGGTAATATGAGAGTCATGTTAGTGAGTAGTTGTGAAATGAAGAGATACATCTGTTAAAGCTTGTGCTTCCCGTAGCATGCACGTATGGTGAACCGCTATGTAACGAAGTCGGAGGATGACTTGTCTAATGATTCTAGACCTTTGTGTGAGGGTCACGAGAGCGCGATGGTTAACTCCTACCAACCTCTCCCCCAGGAGCATGCGTCTAATGCTTTGTTTGATGACTAATAGACTTTTGCAATAAGTATGTGAGTTCTTTATGACTAATGTGAGTCCATGGATTATACGCGCTCTCACCCTTCCATGTTTTTTAGCCTCTCTAGTACCGTGCAACTTTTGCCGGTACATCAAACCCTCCTTCCTCAAAACAGCCACCATATATTACTCAAAAGAGCCACCATACCTACCTATTATGGCATTTTCATAGCAATTCCGAGATATATTGCCATGCAACTTCCGCCGTGTAGTTTTTCTATGACTTGCATCATCACTTCATATTGAATATAGAGTTATATCTTGTCATAGGAATCGAGTTGTAATTTATTTTTCTTTGAGTTATAAGTAAATAAAAGTGTGATGATTTTTCATTAATAGAGCATTGTCCCATGAGAGAAAAGGATGATGGAGGCTATGACTCCCGCACAAGTTGGGACGAGTATCCAAACTTTACAAAAAATAAAAGAGGCCAGCGAAGCCCAAACAAAAAATAAAAGAGGCCAAAGAAGCCCACCAAAATAAAAAAAATGAGAGAAATAGAGAAGGGACAATTGCTACTATCTTTTTCCACACTTGTGCTTCAAAGTAGCACCATGATCTTCATGATAGAGAGTCTCCTATTTTGTCACTTTCATATAACTAGTGGATATTCATTATGCACGACCACTTAGTTTTCTTTTTGATCTTTCATACACATATAGCTCTAAGTGCATTTGTTGCATGGCAATCCCTACTCACTCACATTGATATCTATTGATGGGCATCTCCATAGCCCGTTGATACGCCTAGTTGATGTGAGACTATCTTCTCCTTTTTCCTTGCACCCCCAACATATTATATTCCACCTATAATGCTATATCCATGGCTCACGCTCATGTATTGCGTGAGTGTTGAAAAGGTTTGAGAACACCAAGAGTGTGAAACAATTGCTTGACTTGTTCATCGGGGTTGTGCATGATTTAGATACTTTGTGTGGGGGAAGATGGAGCATAGCCATGCCATATGATTTTGTAGGGATAACTTTCTAAGGCCATGTTATTTCGAAAGGACACGACTACCTTGTTGGTGTGCTCGAAGTTTTACTGTTTTTATGTCAATTTTAGACTATTGTTTTCAATCTAACAGATCTAAATATTCATGCCACAATAAAGAATATTACATGGATAAATATGTTGGGTAGCATTCCACATCAAAAATTATGTTTTTATCATTTACCTACTCGAGGAAGAGAATGAATTAAGCTTGGGGATGATGATACGTCTCCAACGTACCTATAATTTTTGATTGTTCCATGCTATTATATTATCTGTTTTGGATGTTTTATATGCATTAATATGCTACTTTATATTATTTTTGGGATTAACCTATTAATCTAGAGCCTAGTACCAGTTTTCGTTTTTTCCTTGTTTTTGAGTTTCGCAGATAAGGAATATTAAATGGAGTCCAAACGGAATAAAACCTCCGGAAAGATTTTTTCTGGAAAATATGGAAGCCATGAGACTTGAGAACCAAGGCAGAGGAGCTACCACGGGGCCACAAGCTCGCTTGCCGCGGCCAGGGGGGTACCCCATGCCGGGCGGGTTTGTGGGCTCTTGGCAACACCTCTAACCCTAATCTTCGGCCTATAAGTACCCAAATATTCCATCATTATCAAAACGAGCCATGAAAACACTTTTTCGCCGCCAGAAGCCTTCATTCCCGAGAGATCCAATCTTGGGGCCTTTTCTAGTAATCTGTTGGAGGGGGATTCAATCACGGAGGTCATATACATCAACTCCATTGCCCCTCCGATGATGCGTGAGTAGTTCACCACAGACCTACGAGTCCATAGCTAGTAGCTAGATGGCTTTTTCTCTCTATTTGCTTCTCAATACCATGTTCTTCATGATCTTCATGGACATCTATCCAATGTAATACTCTTTTGTGGTGTGTTTGTCGAGATCCGATGAATTGTGGGTTTATGTTTAGATTATCCGTGAATATTATTTGAGTCTTTCCTGAATTCTTATATGCATGATTTCATATCTTTGCAAGTCTCTTCAAATTATTGGTTTGGTTTGGCCAACTAGATTGGTAATTCTTGCAATAGGAGAAGTGCTTAGTTTTGGGTTCAATCTTGCGGTGTCCTCACCCAGTGACATAGTAGGGGTAGCGAGGCACGTATTGTATTGTTGCCATCAAGGGTAAAAAGATGGGGTTTTCATCATATTGCTTGAGTTTATCCCTCTACATGATGTCATCTTGCTTAATGCGTTACTCTTATCTTCATGAACTTAATACTCTAGATGTAGGCAGGAGTAGGTCGATATGTGGGGTAATAGTAGTAGATGCAGAATCGTTTCGGTCTACTTGTCATGGATGTGATTCCTATATGCATAATCATTGCCTTGGATATCTTCATAATTATTCGCTTTTCTATCAATTGCTTGACAGTAATTTGTTCACCCACCGTAATACTTGCCATCATGAGAGAAGCCATCTAGTGAAACATATTCCCCCCGGGTCTATTTTCAATATTATATTTTCAGATCTAAAACCAAAAACACCAAAAATACTTGCTGCATTGTTTTTTCTTTTAGTTTTACTTTCCGTTCAAGCATCCTATTATATATATATATCTACTAGATCTCATCCTTTCAAATAACCGTGAAGGGATTGACAACCCCTTCATAGTGTTGGGTGCAAGAGTTTGATTCCTTGTGCAGGTATATCTATTGGTGGCTCTCTTGTGTCTCCTACTGGATCGATACCTTGGTTCTCAAAAACTGAGGGAAATACTTATCTACTTTGCTGCTTCAGACCGTTCCTCTTCACGGGAAACCAACGCATGCTCGAGAAGTAGCAACGGTTCGAATACCCAGACATTCTGAGTATATGTTCATAGACCCGTTCTCCTCCATCTTGCAAGCATAGAACTTATTGAAGGTCTCAGAACTCTCGATCCGGGCATTCTTCTCAAAGATAAACTTCAACTCCTGGAACATCTCATATGCTCCATGACGTTCAAAAAGCCTTTGAAGTCTCGGTTCTAAGCCATTTAACATTGCACATTGAACTATTGAGTAATCTTCAGAACGCTCCTGCCAGGCGTTCACAATGTCTGTAGACGACATTCTGGAGCGGGTGCTTCACCGAGCAGTGCATCAAGGACATAAGCCTTTTGGGAAGCCGTGACGATAATCCTAATATTACGGGCCCAGTCTACAAAGTTACTTCCATCATATTTCTACTTTGCTTTATCTAGGAATGCATTGAAATTCAGGGGAACTACTGCGCGAGCCATTGATATACAACATAAATTTACAAAGGTTACTAAGACTATTGTTCAAGATAAAGAGTTTAGTTAATCATATTACTTAAAAACTCCCACTCAAATTGACATCCCTCTGGTCATCCGAGTGATACATGATCCAAATTCACCAACCCAAGTCTGATCATCACGTGAGATGAGGTGGTTTCAGTAGTAAACATCTCCATGTTGATCATATCTACTATATGACTCATGTTCGACCTTTCGATCTCTTGTGTTCTGAGGCCATGTCTGTACATGCTATGCTTGTCAAGTTTAAACCGAGTGTTCTGCACATGCAATACTGGCTTGCACCCGTTGTATGTGAATGTAGAGTCTATCACACCCGATCATCACATGGTGCTTCGAAACGAGGAAGTTTCGCAATGGTGCACACTCGGGGAGAACACAATTTTGTCTTGAAATTTTAGTGAGGGATCACCTTATAATAATACCATCGTCCTAAGCAAAATAAGATGCATAAAAGGATTAAAATCACATGCAAATCATAAGTGACATGATATGGCCATGAACTTGTGCTTTTGATGTCCATCTCCAAATCACTGGCATGATCTCCAACGTCACCGGCATAACACCATGATCTCCATCATTGTGTAGCCATCGGGGTTGTCATGCCCACAATGCTTCTACTACTATTGCTACCACTTAGCGATAAACTAAAGCATTACATAGCGCTTAATGATTGACACGCGGGTCATACGATAATTAAAGACAACCCTATGGCTCCTGTCGGTTGCCGTATGCATCAACATGCAAGTCGATATGAACTATTACAAACATGATCATCTCATACATCAAATATATCCCATCATGTCTTTGGCCATATCATATCACAACATACCCTACAAAAACAAGTTAGACGTCCCTAATTGTTGTTGTGTGTTTTACGTGGCTGCTATGGGTATCTAGCAAGAATGAATCTTACCTACGCAAAACCACAACGGTGATACACAAATTGCTATTCAACCTTCTCAAGGACCTCCTTTCTTGAATCCTATCTAACTAAGGTGGGAGAGACAGACACCCGCCGGCCATCTTTATGCAACAAAGTCACATGTCAATCGATGGAACCAGTCTCTCGTACATGGAAGAGTAAGGTTGGTCTGGGCCGCTTCATCCCACAATACCGCCGAATCAAGAAAAGACCAAGAGAGGAAGCAATATGAGCATCAACGCCCACAAACTCCTTTGTGTTCTACTCGCGATCTCATCTATGCATAGACCTAGCTCATGATGCCACTGTTGGGGAATGTTTCATGGGAAACAAAAAAAATCCTACGCACACACGAGATCTATCCACTGTGATGAGTATCTACGAGAGGGAGAGTGGATCTACATACACTTGTAGATCACTAAGCGGGAAGCGTTAAGAAACGTGGTTGATGTAGTCAAACGTGTTCGCGATCCAAATCGCAAGCCGTCCCATGATCCAATCACGATCCGTCCCGATCTAGCGCCGAACGGATGACACCTCCGTGTTCAGCACACTTACAACTCGATGACGTTCTCCGCCTTATTGATCCAGCAAGAGGGGGAGGAGAGGTAGATGAGTACTCCGACAGCACAACGGCATGGTGACGATGGTGGTGGAGCTACCCAGCAAGGCTTCGCCAAGCACCGCTGAATCGATCTAGAGGAAAAACGGTCTAGATGGGGGGAGAGCGCTGCATCGTGGCTTGGGGTGTGGCTGCCCTCTCTCCCCTCCAATATATATAGGAGGGAGCGGAGGGGCTGGCGCCCTATAGTTTGCCCCCTACGGTCGGTCGGACGAGGGGAGGAGTCCCCCTCCAATTAGGAGGTGGGGCGCGGGAGGAGTCCTTCCCCTATTAGGACTCCTCCCCCTCTCCTCTTTCCTTGCACATAGGCCCATAGGGGCTAGCCACCCAGCCCACAAGGGGCTGGCATGCCACCTCTTAGGCCCATGTGCCCCCTTGGGGTGGGTGGGCCCCACTTGGTGGACCTCGGAACCCATTCGTCACCCCGGTACACCACTGGAAATGCCCAAAACTTTTTCCGGAGTCCAAACACCACTTTCCTATATATAAATCTTTAGATCCGGACCATTCTGGAGCTCATCGAGACATCAGGGATTTCATCCAGGACTCCTAACAACCTTCGGTCACCAACATACATAACTCAATACTACCGAAATGTCATCGAACATTAAGTGCGTAGACCCTGCGGGTTCGAAAACTATGTAGACATGACTGAGACACCTCCACGGTCAATAATCAATAGCAGAACCTAGATGCCCATATTGGTTCCTACATATTCTATGAAGATCTTTATCGGTTGAACCTCTATGTCAAGGATTCAGTTAATCCCGTATGCAGTTCCCTTTGTTCTTCGGTATGTTACTTGCCCGATATTCGATCATTGGTATCTCTATACCTAGTTCAATCTCGTTACCGGCAAGTCTCTTTACTCGTTCTGTAATACAAGATCCCGTGGCTAACTCTTTAGTCACATTGCTTGCAAGTCTCATTGTGATGTTGTATTACCGAGTGGGCCCTGAGTTACCTCTCCGTCACACGGAGTAACAAATCCCAGTCTTGATCCATGCCCACTCAACAGACACCCTCGGAGGTACCTATAGAGCATCTATATTGTCACCCAGTTACATTGCGACGTTTAGGTATTCCTCCGGTGTCAGTGAGTTGCATGATCTCATGGTCATAGGAACAGATACTTGACATGCAGAAAACTATAGTAATAAACTGACTTGATCATATGCTATGTTCATAGTTTGGGTCTTGTCCATCACATCATTCTCCTAATGATGTAATCCCATTATCAAATGACATCTCATGTCTATGGCTATGAAACCTTGACCATCTTTGATCAACAAGCTAGTCTACTCGAGGCATACTAGGGACACAATGTTGGCTATGTATGCACGCATGCATTTGAGTTTCCAATCAATACAATTATAGCATGGATAATAAACGATTATCATGAACAAGGAAATATAATAATAACCACTTTATTATTTCCTCTAGGGCATATTTCCAACAGTTAGCAGAGGCCCCTACGCGTGAAGAGCGTCGGACTGAAGCTGACAGGTCCCGCACTTCGCATGGAGGCGTCGGATCCTCGGTCCATCCCACCGTGGACGACCCTCGGCATAGCGAGCCTAGGGTCGAGGCCACGGTGACCATCCCTGGCCCATCTACATCTGGTGGTGGCAACCCCGCAATAGGCCAGGTGCTACGGGGGATACCCCGCACACGCCTCCATCCCTTTGAGCAACCGATGTAGGGGCATGGAGCTAGTGCCGGACTCCCTTCTCTGGACTCCGCCTCCGACATCGTTGATGCCCCCGCTAGGAAGGGGCGTCGCAGGCGCCCGGCAAAACAAGGTACCTGACCCGCAGGTGGTTGGCGGGCTATTTCAGCCTCACATGTGGGGCCCCATAGTTCCCCGAATATGGTTCCCTAATGAAGCTCCTATGTTGGAACATACGGGGCTTCGGGCACCTAGGTTGGAAGCGACAACTGATCAAGTACATCATACATGAAGGGATTGATATTGTGGGACTGCAAGAAACCCTCCGGTAGGACTTCTCCATCCATAAACTCCTACGCCTCTCCCACCACACCTTCACGTGGTAGTGGCTACCCGCTGCAGACCTCTCGGGAGAGATCTTGCTGGGGGTCCGGGAAGATGCATTCTTGGTGGAGGACATGGACCACGGGGAGTTCTTCCTTAGCATGTCCATCACGGACCGACGTGTGAACCTCAGTTGGGAGGTGATCATTGTCTACAGCCCGGCCGACCATAGTAGGTTGGCGGACTTCTTGGGCGAACTTCGGGATAAGGCGGTCCGCCTGCAACACACCCCTAGTGATTGCAGGCGACTTTAACCTTATCCGTCTAGTGGAAGATAAGAGCTCCCGGAATGTAGACCGGGGGTGGATGAGCAAGTTCAATGACTGCATTGCTGACCTCGCTTTGCGGGAGGTGGCACAAGTAGGGGCACGTTACACGTGGACCAATAAATAGGCCGAACCTATCCAGAGCATGCTGGATAGGGTTTTCATCTTAATGCAGTGCAAAGCCATGTTCCCGTTGTGCTCGCTTAGAGCAGTCACTCGGATAGGCTCTAACCATGTACCGCTGCTCTTCTCATCGGGGGACGACACCCCCACTAGACCGGGGAGGTTCCACTTTGAGGAGAGTTGGTTAAGGCAACCGGGGTTCATGGAGATGGTGCGACAACGGTGGCTAGAATCCGCGGGTATGCCAACTAGGGCGTACTGTGCGACAGACATATGGCACCATTGTTCGCACTTGACCCGCCAGTTTATGCGCGGGTGGGGTGCCAACCTAGGCATGGACTCTAGAGTGTGCAAGGCGTAGTTGCTTGGCCAGCTGAAGGACCTCGATGTGCTGGCCGATTCGGTGGGCATCTCGAATGATGACTTGCTGAGGTGCTACGCCCTAGAATCCTCGTTGATGGATATCTATAAGTGCGAGGAGCTATTCTAGCAGTGGCGCGATGGACAGAAATGGCTCCTCCAAGGGGAGGCGAATTTGCATACTTCCAGGCGATCACGAATGATCGGAGGCGTAGATGTTCTATTCCGTGCCTCTGAGAGGGTGAAAACCTACTAGAGCATGTGGAGGAGATCCAGGAGAACATTTACTCCTTCTACAAGGAACTCTTCTTGGTTACACTACGTAGCGGGATATCGATTGTCGAGGACTTTTGGCCGCCCGAAGAACGGGTGTCGGAGGCCGAGAACATGGAGCTTACCCTCCCTTTCTCGAAGGATGGGGTGGGAAAAGCGTTTGCCTCTATGAAGGCGACCTTGGCCCTGGGCCCAGATGGGTTGTCAGTAATCTTCTTCCAGAAATTCTGGAATATAATAAAACCAGTGATCATGCCAATGTTCCATGAATTTTACATTGGAACCTTTGACATGGCCCGTATCAACTATGACGTGATTACCCTGATTCCCAAAATAGTTGGGGCAACGGATATTAGGCACTTTAGACCTATTATAGTGATCAATGTGCTGGAACGCATCTTCTCTAAAGTTTGTGTGACTCGGTTAGGCCCCGTGGCAGAGCGGTTAGATCATCCCCTTCAGACGGCGTTCTTGTAGGGTCGTCGGATTCATGACGGGATCTTAGCCCTCCACAAAATTTCCCATGAGGTGCACTCACGGGGGACCAAGGGTGTCTTCCTCAAGTTGGACTTTCAGAAGGCATATGACCGCTTGGATTGGTCCTTCTTGAGGTTGGTGCTGAACCGCCGAGGTTTCAATGATAGATGGTGCACGTGGATTATGCAGCTGGTGCAGTCCAGCCAAATGGCCATTAACATCAACGGTAAGGTGGGTCCATACTTCTCCTCCTCAACTGGGGTGAAGCAGGGGGACCCTATATATCCCCTCCTCTTTAACCTGGCCGTTGACGCCCTGGCTGGGATCCTAGAAAAGGCCCATATGGCGGGCCACCTAAAAGGGGTGATCGGCCACCTCATTCTCGGAGGAGGAGTCACCCACCTTCAATACGCGGATGATACCATGATTATGGTGGAGGGTTCCGATTCAGACATCGTGAACCTGAAATTCCTTCTACTATGTTTTGAATCGATGTCGAGGCTGAAGATTAACTTTGATAAAAGCGAAGTCTTCATCCTTGGCTACTCGGCCGAGGAGCAGTTGTGGATTGCCGACAACCTAAATTGTAGGCTGGGGGCATTCCCCACAACTTACCTTGGTATGCCCCTTGCCGAATCAAGAATCCCGACATCAGGATTCGACCCACTAGTTGGTCGGGTGGCATTGAAGGCCGAACCTTGGCGAGGACGTTTTACTTCTAAGGGAAGCAAAACGATCCTTATTGGTGCGAATCTGGCTAGCTTGCCCATGTTCAAGATGGATCTGTATATCCTGCCAGAGAGAGTACATAGCTCTTTTGACAATGAACTAGCTAGGTTCTTCTGGTAGGCTGCCGACGGCCGCCAGAAGTACCACTAGGTTAAATGGGCTGACATTTGCTTGCCCAAGGATCAAGGGGGGTGGGAATCACGACCTCTCGCGGTATGAATAAGGACCTCATGCTACGCTGGGTCTGGAGGATCCTCCATGGCGAGGGTGGTTGTGGCTCCAACTCATCCAGGCGAAATACCTAAGAGGTAGGCCACTCCTGGCTTGCTCCCATGCGGGAGGCTCCCAATTCTGGTGTGCTATCCAGAACATAAAAGAGGAGATTCGTGTCGGTATCTCATTTAATATTGGGGATGGTCATGGGACATAGTTTTGGCTTGACCCATGGCTCGAGGATGAGCCACTCAAGTCAACATTCCCAACCTTGTTCTCTATCTGCACTGACCCTTTCATCCTAATCTCGAAAACCTACCACCAGGACCATTGGGAACTTAGCTTCAGGCGAACATTCGACCCGATTGAAATGGCCAAGTGGAAGCGTCTGCTAGACGCCTTGCTGCAAGGGCTCCAGGAACCCTAGGACTATGTGGCCTGGCATCTATCCCCATCAAGGGAATTCTCGGTAAAACAACATACCACGTGCTATGCTGCGCGCCTCCAACTCCATGGCTGTCGCCACTGTGGAAGGCGCCGATACCGCTGAAAATAAAGATCCTCGTATGGCAGCTCCTTCGCAACCGGCTCCCCTCAGGGACGGAGGTGCGCAAGCGACAGGGACCGGACAATGACCTATGCCCATTATGCTCAGTTCTCGAGACGATGACACACATCATGTTCTCCTGCACGGCGGCACGGAACATGTGGGAATTCATACGAGAGGCCCTTAGGCCCGAGTGGGCAGCTGAGGACCTCACGGAATTCCTACACCTAAGGGCCAACCAAATTGGCCACCGCCGCCATTTATT
Organism: Hordeum marinum; assembly: GCA_022496015.1. Classification (NCBI taxonomy): domain Eukaryota; kingdom Viridiplantae; phylum Streptophyta; class Magnoliopsida; order Poales; family Poaceae; genus Hordeum; species Hordeum marinum. The sequence continues at coordinate 474,492,471 of CM039676.1, forward strand.
TTGGCTTGTCTTTGCCACTTTGGCATGAACACTTTGGACGACTCGTAATAAGATGGTCATAGAGAGGATTTTCCAGAGGCAGGCGTATGACTCCCTCTTCAAATTCCTTGCACACTGGCATCCATTATCTAGATAGAGAGACAGGGGCGATTGGAGACCATGCTGGACGCGTTTCAGGCTACGACACGTCGCCTTGCTACGCCTTAGACGATCTATCCATTTGCCACTCGGTGACCTTTTTTCTTATTTTTGTTCTTTTATTTGAGCTAAGCTTGTGCCGTGGCCCCGGCTATTATGATGCATGACTTTGGACATGGTTGTATGGATTTTTGCTTTATCTATAAAGCAGAGCGAAAGCCTATTTCGAAAAGAGGTAAAACAGAGGTAGGGTACATATCTCTTTTGGACTTTATAATATCTGGCGTTCAATCTTAGGGAGCTACTCTAAGCGACCATTTCTGGTCTTTCGCCAGGGGCAGACCAGGGGACCTCCTAATTTAACTTGCCGTAACAGTTTTTTATTTAAAATTGCCAAGTTAAACTTTAAAACAAAAAAAGGTTGAGTGATTTAGAATATATTTTTCCAAGCTAAACTTTCAAACTTCCATCCTCTAGATAAAACAATGGCATGAACAAAAAAGTAAGCACATATTTATACAATGCCATGCACTGATATTTTTTAAACAATTGTGGTGCTACTTTATAAAACCCATGCTCTAGATAAAATGTATGGACAAGCCCCAAAATAAAACTATGATGCCATTAAAAATAGAAAAAATGCCCTCCTCTCAACATTAAAAACGACATCCTCTTTATGTAAAAAGGGCACGCTCTCAATAATAAAACTGCCATCCTTTTGATAATAAAAATGCCATGCTCCTAATTATAAAAATGTCATCATATCTTTCCCTAATAATAAAGTGTCGATCGCTTCTGGTCGTCCATCGTCGTGCCCCTTTTGCAAAAAAAGCCCTTCTGTTTTCTGATATTAAACCCGCAGTCCTTCTTTTAGTTGAAAAAGTGTTTCACTTTTACAATAACACCCCTACATGTGGCCAGCGCCTCCAGCAACTCAGACATGCCCGCTGCCGGCTCCTTTGTTCTCTCCGGCCGATTCTGGCGTTCTCCGGCAACATCCCCCACCGCGCAGCACCGACCCGAGCTCGCCTCGCTCCGCTGCGTCTTTCCCCCCAGCGGGATTTGCCGCTCCCGGCCACCAACGATGACCTTAAGCCCTAACCATGGCTAGGGTTTTGGGCACCTCCACACTGGCATTGCCCCGGCGGCTCCTCTCCGACGCCCCCCCCCCCTCGCAGCTCCATCTTCAGGATGTTGCTCCTCCATCCGGTGGCCATGGGGTGAGTTCATCCCCTCCCCTATCTCTCCCCCTTCTCTCTCTAATATCTGGTTTGATCCTCCATGGTAGATGTGCAGGGCAAGGATTGGATGCTTGAGGAAGGAGGGGTCAGCCTTGCCTTGCTGCAGCTCGCGACGCATCACCCATGGAGCTTCCTCTTTTTTGTCTTCAGATGAGTTCTCCCCCTCCTCTCTCTGCTCTTGTACATGGCCATTGAGGCATTGCTCTTGGTTAGGATTTACCACTGTTTGGGTTCAATTGGTTACTGCTTGAGGTCAATTTTGTTGATATTGTTGAGTGTTGATTGTTCCTTGAATTGAATAGCAAGGTTAACCATGAATTTGTTAGTTGAATTGATGCCCGACTGAACTGCAATTGTTAGTTGAATTGTTCAATCTTGAATTTAGGGAGCTGCTACTAAAAGATGAAAAAAAATTGGTATTGTTTGAGGTCCATGTGCCTCCCGGGCTCAACAACTTGCTACTGTTTCAGCTTAATTTTTTGGTACAGTTTATGTGTTAATTGATTCGTACTCTGTTGCATCCCACCCTCCCCTCCAGTGATGGCAGCCAATGCTTGCATCGGAGGAGCTGATGCTGTGCTCCCTTCTCTGATTTTTCTGCTACATGTTGCAAGTGTTTGAGGCATCGACAAGCAGTGACAGGGTTCAGCATCGGTTGAGCTAGCTGCTGGGAATGCCCCTCTCTCAATTATTTGCATCTCCGTCTCTGTCATGATATTTAGAAGCCATCTATTAATCCCATAGATGCCTAATTCAAAATCCCATCTCGCTCGCTCTCAATCCCCCGTCCCTCAGTTACGGGATGCACCGCCGTCGCCACCAGCATGGTCCCAATGGTCGCCATGAGTCTCCCCGGTCGACATCGCTGTCCGTCTGTTCTCCGAGCTCGATAGTTTCAGTGAGGTGATATTTCGTAGCGCTGTTAATATCAGGTATGTCGAAAATTGCTCTCTTTCTATTTCCCATTTACTTAGCCAACTTATTTTACTACCTGGGGTGTTCTGCAGTTTTGTTTCTAAACAGATTGCATCTTGTTTAGTTCTGAAGTGTTGGTACTGATGCATAAAACTACTGCATCTAAAATAGCTTGGTATTAGTATTTTTATTTTTATAAGAATGCCACTTGCCTTAAGATATCAGTGAGTCAAAATATGTACTGATGTTACACTTGAATAGTACTATTTTATCGACACTTGGATATGCATTATGGTTTGGTGCACCTTCAGCAAATGGTCAATGGGTTAGTATTTTCTGGAAACTTTTGTTCCATATGAGTTTTGATTTGAGCTTGATACATTAATAATATTATTAGCGTTTTTTTGTAAATGTCTATTTGATTGCAGCTAAATTGGTGCCTGAATATTATAGAAGTAAGACACTTGAAAACATATTCATCATTGTTCTTGCACTCCAAACTTTTCATTGTTGACTTCACGACGAAAAAACCATTATTCATCATGGGCAGTCATGGTTGTCCGAGAATCTGTATGAAGATGATCGAGGATCGGCGATGCGGTAGTTTCTTTGTCATCTTCGACGAGCACCGTCTAACACGATTTTCTGGTGGCATGTTATTGGAAATATGCCCTAGAGACAATAATAAATTAGTTATTATCATATTTCCTTGTTTATGATAATCGTTTATTATCCATGCTATAATTGTATTGATCGGAGACTTAGATGCATGTGTGGATACATAGACAAAACCATGTTCCTAGTATGCCTCTAATAGACTAGCTCGTTGATCAAAGATGGTTAAGGTTTCCTAGTCATGGACATGAGATTTCATTTGATAACGGGATCACATCATTAGGAGAATGATGTGATGGACAAGACCCAAACTACAAACGTACCATATGATCGTGTCAGTTTATTGCTACTGTTTTCTGCATGTCAAGTATATGTTCCTATGACCATGAGATCATGCAACTCACTGACACCGGAGAAGTGCCTTGTGTGTATCAAACATCGCAACGTAACTGGATGATTATAAATTTACTCTACAGGTATCTCCGAGGGTGTCTGTTGAGTTGGCATGGATCAAGACTGGGATTTGTTACTCCGTGTGACGGAGAGGTATCTCAGGGCCCACTCGGTAATACAACATCACAACAAGCCTTGAAAGCAATGTGACTAAGTGTTAGTCACGGGATCTTGTATTACGGAATAAGTAAAGAGACTTTCCGGTAACGAGGTTGAACTAGGTATGGAGATACCGACGATCGAATCTCGGGCAAGTAACATACCGAAGAACAAAGGGAACATCTTACGGGATTAACTGAATCCTTGACATAAAGGTTCGACCGATAAAGATCTTCATAGAATATGTAGGAACCAATATGGGCATCCAGGTCCCGCTATTGGTTATTGACCGTAGAGGTGTCTCGGTCATGTCTACATAGTTCTCGAACCCGCAGGGTCTGCACACTTAAGGTTTGGCGACGTTTCGGTAGTATAGAGTTATGTATGGTGGTGACTGAAGGTTGTTCGGAGTCCCAGATGAGATCCCGGACATCACGAGGAGCTCTGGAATGGTCCGGAGGTAAAGATTCATATATAGGAAGTCCTATTTTGGTTGCCGGAAAAGTTTCGGGCTCATCGGTAGTGTACCGGGAGTGCCGGTAGTGTACCGGGAGACCATCGGGAGGGGTATTTCGACCCAAGAGGCTACATGGGCTGTGGGAGAGTAAATACCAGCCCTTTGTGTCCTGGTGGAAGTCCCACACAAGGCCCATGCAGCTGGGAAGAAAAGCCCAAAGGGAAAAAGGTGAAAAAAGGCCAAAAAAGGGAAGAATCCTAGTCCTACTAAGATTGGAGGAGGAGTCCTCCTCTCCTCCCCACTTCGGCCGACCCAAGGAGGCTTGGCCCTTGCGCCAAGTCCTCTCCTCCCTCCCTCTTATATATACTGGAGGTTTTAGGGTTTTTTGCACAGAATTTCCAGCCACGTGCTGTCCGTTCCTCCGGTGCATAGTTTCTCCTCTAGACCGGATTTCTGCAGTGCTTAGGCGAAGCCCTGCCGGAATTGCTCCACCACCATCACCACGGCGCCGTCATGCTGCCGGTGAACTCGTCTATCTCTCCACTCCCTCTTGCTGGATCAACAAGGCGGAGATCGTCATCGAGTTGTACGTGTGCTGAACGCGGAGGTGTCGTCCGTTCGGCGCTAGATCGGAATGACTGTGATCAAGATCGCGAGACGGATCGTGATGAGTTCGCGGGACGGATCGTGATTGGATCGCGGGAAGGATCGTGATGAGTTCGCGGGACGGATCGTGATTGGATCGCGGTACGGGTCGTGATGAGATCGCGGGACGCTCGGCGATATGGATCGCGAAGACGTTCGACTACACCAACCGCGTTTCTTAACGCTTCCCGCTTAGCGATCTACAAGGGTATGTAGATTCACTCTCCCTCTCGTAGATGCTCATCACCATGGATAGATCTTGCGTGTGCGTAGGAATTTTTTTGTTTCACATGCAACGTTCCCCAACACATGTACCATGGAGTATCATTGCTTTTATCATGGCATCCAACACTTGCAGATGTGACTGGAAAGGGGGTTCTGAAGCTAATGAACTTGGATGGCCTGATAGTCTACCATACCAACAGGCATCTCCAAGTACACAAACTTGAAGAATTTCTTAGATTCATACACAACTTCAGTTATAGATACTTGCTATGTTCTCTAGAATTCCTATACATTTTAAGCGGGTGAGCTGCACATATATCCATTAGGAAATGATGAAGGTGACCCTATTTAAAATGATGTTTTAGAATATATTTTTCCAGTAAAGATCAGTGGGCCAACAACGTTTCTATTATGTTTCAGGAAAAGTTTGGATCTTTTGGACAATTATTGCAGCCATCTTTCTCAATGAGTATGAAAACAACACTATGAGGTAATGCAAGCATGAGGGTGCCTCTTTTCATAATAGCCGAACATATATGTTCTCAAAGATCTTGTGTTGACTATATTCGAACAAATAAGTGTGTATAGTTCCCAATCTACATTATCACTACTGCTATTTTGATGCAATGTCACATCTCATAATAGTTTATATTCTAGCATTCCTATAGATTTTATGCTTATCTAAATATTGTACTAAACTGATACGTACAATTAAATATGGAGTTGCTAAGATTGTTAGGCTTCTTTTACTAAAATTTATCTATTACTTTTGTACTGATATCGACTTGTTTTACTACATTGCATTGTTATCAAAATTTTGCATTGTGTTACTAAAATTTTCCTTCCTACTTTTGAAGGAAGATTTAATCATTGAGTAAGAAGAAAGATCTCAATTTCATTAAATTATTACCAATTTGATTTAATCATTGAGTAAGAAGAAAGATCTGAATTTCATTAAATTATTACCAATTTTCCTATACTAGGAAATTTCCCGTGCGTTGCTACAGAGCAAACACATTGTCCGTGAATCAAGATCGTTTAATTTGTCGGATCATAATATTTATGCAGTGGGAGCAGTCCCCATGAAGAATTACTACGCGTGATAATGATACACCCCGTAGGATCGGCTGACATACAATTCATGTTCGTGGATGGCACGGATAATGATGCACGCGACCCATAACAACAATATGATGATGGACATGTCTAGGAGTTTGGTGGAATCTTGATGAGTAGATGGGTGAGAGGAACTGACAAATCTCTCGCCGTGTATCATGTAGGCTTACTAAGGTTGGTGTAGATTGAACGGTAAATTTTGCCCTCCATGATGTAAAGTTTGAGCTCTTTTTCGTCCGATTGGATTATACTCGTCCATGTGGTCTTGGTCGCACGAGGGTATGTTCAGGTGAGCTCCGATGCGCCAAGGATGATAACGGTGTCCGGTGATGACATAAGGTTAGACCACAAATTAGTACAACATGTGGAACTAATAGAATACAGAAGCAGACGTCTCCTTATTCAACTCCAATTTTTTCAAAAAATAAACCCTTTATTGTTTCTTTTCAACTCCTAACGGGTTATGACTATGGATTTTGTTGTTGGGTTCTACGCTTCTAGCGACCGTATGTAGGCAAAAGCAATCCGTCTTGTTACGATTGTGGTCTTCTAATCGATGTCTGCGTCCATATCTTGATTTAATCCTTCCAAATTTGAATGGGCCGATGGATTGCTAGGGAATGTTGGGCTTGGGCTGATGCCAGCCAGTGTCGATCGATCGCAGGTTACCCAGAGGACATTGATTGATCGCTAGCAAGAGGCTTGACGAAAGTAGAACAGAACGGGGAACGCAACTCTTTAATTTAGATTAGGAGAGGTATCTCTAAATTCCATGTCTATCACACTTGAGTTGGCATTCGTTGTAGATAAAGTTGTGCACGTTAAGTTTATGCTCAGTGCCCATCGTAATTCATGCATGTTTGTGCTTTCCAGGTGATGCGCCCAACATACTTCTGCACTAGAATGGCAATAGGTAGCGGGTATGACCCATGTATCCCTTTGATTAATGTTGTGAAATTTGAAGTGTGACTACTGCTTATGACATTTTTCTACTGTTGTGCTAGGGCATGAATAAGTTTTTGATGTATAATCTGAAGAGTTACACTGCAATGTAGCTGGGCAACATTCAATACAACCAGTGTTGAAGTATACTGATCACACATCAGCTTCTGAGTCCATCATCGACAACTCGAGCTTTCTGGGTGGATCTTGGTATCTTGGAGGCTTCTGAGTCCATCGTCGACAATTTGAGATTTGTGCTAGGGCCTGAATCAGTCCTTGATGTATACTTTGAAGAGTTACAATGCGATGAAGCTGGACAACATTCAATACAACCAGTATTCAAGTATACTGATCACACATTAGCTTCTGAGTCCATCACTGATAATCCAAGATTTGTGGATGGACATTGGTATCTTGGAGGTTTCAGATATTTGAGCATTATTATTTTTCTTGTTAGTGAAGGTTATCATGTTTTTGGCACCCGCTCCATGATGCTTCAAGGAAAAACATCAAACCTGGTCACCTTTGTAAAAAGTTAAGATCATCCAATATATGTATGCAAATTACAAAACAGTCTGATAAATTTGTTTTATTGCTTGAATTGAGGAATGGGAGATATTTTGCTTGTGTGATTCTTGCTATGTGTGATATGCCTATGATGCAAAGTTGTACTTATGTTCCTACAAAATTAAGTTTCACAAGTATGCAAATATTCAGTGTCACAATATAGCATGATTGGTAGCTCCACATGAAGGTTTATTTTTTTAACAAATTTCGTTGTCCGTGGCAAGGCATAAGGATTTTAGCTACAACTCTAAATAGTAACGCAGATCCTAATGAAATAGTATTCCATCGTTTATCAATGTTTCTAGAGCTATTAGCTCTAACATGCATAATAAGGTATAACTTGTTATTTACATTTTGCATTGTAAAAAAAATATGTATTGAAATTTGATATCTTGAACAGGAACTACAAAGATGAGGATGTCCTGCTGGACGTGGCTACCACCACCAACTGTAACAATGACGATGATCATGAGGCAGCTGCTCGAGCACCGGAGCCTGCTCGAGAAGAAGAGTGTGTTGTTGATTGAGGTACTCAATGAGGATGAGAGGGACAACCACAACAAAGAACAGGGAAGATCGACGCACGAGGAGAAGTACACGACGACGACAATGCAGGTGGTGTGCATGGATATCCTAAATGTATATGACACGATTGAAATTGAACCACTAAAATACATATACCCCCGTTGCAACGCACGGGCATTGTACTAGTTGACAATAAAAAAGGTCATATTACTAACAATAATAATACAATACTCTTAATAATAAATTTTCTATCCTCTTAATAATAAAAATGCCATGCTCTTAATAAAAAATTTCCATGGGGGCATTAAAAAGTAGAAATTGCATGACATATATTTTTAAAAAATGCACATGGTAAATTCTAAAAAAATATAAATAGGACATTTGTTATATCGCTATTGAAAAAAAATGGATTTTTTAATGAAGAATTAAAAAAAGAGATTTAGCTTCAAAAGATACATAAGGTTGTTCAAGTGCATTGTACACATGAGATGCATGCAATATCTGGTTTGAGTCCTCCCACAACCACATTTTTTAGGAGAGAAAAAGAAGTAATATTTCGCGAGAAAATGCTTTACAGCGAACACCTCCAGCTGGTCTACATGGCGTGGGCCTTGCACCAAGATCTGTGTGACGGCAGGGGGAATGTTCATCAGGGTTGAGCTTCTGCCAAACGTTCGCCAGTTAGCTTTTCCATTTCCTTTTTGAATTTACAAGGAGGGTAGGAGTTTGCTGTGTGAGGGGTGGGGGTGGGGGTGGGTTAGTACAACAGAAGGGGGCACTCGACCGGTGAGGGAGCGAGAACCGAGGACGTTTGCTTTGAATAACTTTACTAATGAGGGCGTCGTGCACCCTAGACAAACTTTGCGTATGCCAGGGACATCCAGCGAAGATTCAAAGGCAATAGAGTTGCGAAGCCCTGATATTGTTGAGAGAAACTCTCTCGGTGCCATGATCCCTTCCCAACCCCCATGTCTTCTTCGACGGCAACACCAGTAGGAGTGAGGATGGAATAGGACAGTGGGGGGTGCCTCTGTAGATATTAGGTATAGGGTTGTGTTGGCATCTAGGATGAATGGTGATATGCCAAGATGGAACTTCATTCATGTGCTCACGAGAAGCAACAAATGATTATTGGGCTAGTCTTTCGGTTGTTTCCCATAGTGGATGGTGCCTCTCGGAGACCGATCCCGCGGAAGCTCATTCGATAAGAGCATCATGTTGCAGGATCTTTGAGGTGGTTCTTTTTTCCCTCTTTATTTCTCATCACGCTGTTGACATATCTCTCATTCCACTCCTCCATGTGAACAACTTTTTTGTGCTTAAAAAAAGCCAAACATTTGACAATTCTTCGGAAAACGACTAAGGAGGCAACGACCCTCACTTTGTCAATCGAGATTGTGGGTTCTCTCTCCCTCTGCATTGAAAAAGTGTGAGAGCTCCGGCTCTCTGCCTCGACCATATTTAGGGTTCGGATTAGTATGTTTCATGGTGACATTTGGATGGAAGTGACAACAACTTTTGAAATATATTTTCTCCGATCCTAGCCCATTCCAATGATGCCCCCCCGTTGGTAAACATGAGGATATGTGGGAAACTTATTCCATCGTTCCCTTGGCGAAATCTGTCGTATGGTGTTTGTTGTGTCTATGGTGGATCCTCTCTCGTGTGGCACCATCTCTTTGGGGGGAAGACAAAGGTTCAAGAACAAGGTTGGAGGCTTGAGGGTGGCGCTCTGGCGTCCTTCCTTGACGACATTGATGGCATGGGGGCAGATCCATGTTTCAAGTAGCACGAGGATGATCCCCTAGTCGATGCGCCACAACAACAATGGTCTTGTCGATAACGAGACTCTTGAAGGGCTAGTTCTTTTGATGACTTTTTTGGCTTTCTAAGATAAGCTGACACCTACCCAGCTTATTCTAGTAGCCCAACAAATTTTTTAAATCCTATTAGTCAAGTCTTATTTAGTGGGCTTTAAAATAAATAAATTTGTTTGGTTTCTAGAATAGTCATATCCTAATTGGCGCTTCAGGCACTCGTTACTGTGCATTTCTCAAACGGGCACCTAAAGCCCTCCAAGCTCGGACGACCCGTTTAACTATTTTTCTTTTTTTCTTTACTTCAATTTCGTGAAGTTTTTCCAAAATCGGTGGTCTTTTTAAAAAACAATGAACTTTTTTATATTTGTGAACTTTTATAGAATTTGATGAACTTTTTTCAATGGTGAATTTTACAGAAAATTCTGCAAAAGCGTTGATTTTTTGTCAAATTTGATAAACTGTTTTTCAAAATCGATGAACCTTTTTTTTCAAAATCGTTGAACTTTTCTCAAATTCTATGAACTAATTTTCAAATTAATAACCTTTTTTGCAAGTTCATGATATTTTTCTTTTAAGTCTGTGAAGTTTTGTGAATTCATATTCTTTTCTTTTTTTAGGATTTATTCTGTTTTTCCCTTTTCTCAAATATGTACTTGTACATGGGCCAGCCCACCAGGGCCGGCGCGTGGGCGTCAGGGAGCATTCTAGGCACCTAAAGTGCGTAATAGGAGCTCCCTTTAGAATAAGTTGGATATGTGAAGGATTATTCCAACTTATCTTAAAAGCCAGCAAAACAAAAAACAAAAAAACTGGCCCTCTTCGATTCACAAAGCCTTTACGGGGCTCGGGGCAATGGTGCTTCTTGATACCCGATGACAACAAGTGACGAGGACGGCGGTTGCAAAAAAATACAGGGTTTAATGTTATTTTATTTTTGTGTGGAGTTTTCTCACAAATGTTCGTGGTTTCTGCTGGTTCGTGTTGTAACTGTCTAATTCTATGCGGGTTTTCCTATAAAAAATGCGTGAAAGAATTGTGTGCAAAAAGAAAAAAAAGAAGTCTTAGAAGAATTGTACTGCAATCGTATCTTGGTCGACTTTTAGCATGCCCGTAAGAAGATTATATCCTCTTCTCGTGAACTAGACTTCATAGACATCTGCAGCGTAGACAATCCTTTGAGACAAGGGCATCACTGCCGAGACTGAAGGTGACGGGGACGCAGGACCTGGGGAGGCAGGCCACCTCGTCACCGTTCCTTCCATTGGTCGCGCCCACGCACGCACGCCGACAGTTTCCCGTCCTGCCCCTCCCTCGTCCGCTAGTCGTTGCTTGCTCTGATTTTCCACCCACAATCCGGGCCAAAACACCCGGGGAGCCAAGCACCAAACCGAGGGCTCTCCCTCTCCTCTCCTCTCAACCGCGGATCTACCAGGGCGCACACCGCGCGAGGCTCCGGCCTTCCGCTCCCCCAAGCTCGTCCAGCATGAGGTGAGCTCCTGGCTCCAACCACGGTGATCTGGTTCTTCCCCTCCCCTTCGATTCGAGCACTGTTGCATAGCTTCGTCCCCCACGCCAATGGGGATTTTTTCTTTCGTTTTTTGCTAGCTGTGCGCGTTGATGGTGTTCAAATTGAGACCCATGTCGAGTTAATTAGGCCAAGCGAGGGGATTTATCACTGATTGTATGCGTGCGTTACCCGGTCGAGTGAGGCGGGATGGAGCAGGATTAATCAGTGGATCAGGCTCTGTATATATCCGGTAAAATCAGATGCGTAGATGCGTGCTCGAGCAATGCATTCAGTCAGGTGCCGGAGCGAGCGAGCGACTCGGATGTGCGTCTGGGAATGCCATTTTGATTGATGGCTGGAGTGAATCCGATCCAGGGACGCTAGCCGCAAGCTCCATCCCGTTGACCTCTGCCGTGTGGTCGGGGTTGCTGACGATGGCCGGTTGCCTGCTCCACCAGATGGGTAGCAGTACCCGTGAGGCCGCATTCAGCTCCCCTCACCTGCAGAAAGCTAGAGATTCAAGTGAGACAGAGGGACGTTAACAGATCCTTGCGGAAAGCTAGAGATTCCATCCCGTATGCAGATCCTTGCATGAAACAGAGGGAAACATGCATATTCTTCTTCTTCCATGGTTACCCCCTTACCTTTTCGAGTGCTGATGTAGCCTGAAAGCAAGAGTCTCATGACAACCACAACGGCTGAATCTTGGTACCTCTGTGAGACCACGATAAGCATCATGGGATCGGCATATGTAGCTTTGTTTTCGATGGACTGGCTTGTTAACTAGTAGTACTAGGTCCTAAGTTTCAGTTCCAGGAGAGACACTTCATTGGTTTAAACCAAGTAGTATAGCAGTTCAAATGCTCTGCTTTGTGGTTTTATGTGGAAATCTTTGATACTTCCTTATCACACCCTTGCAATTAGTGGCAAACTCACCAAAGAGGTACATCTATGTCTTTTTACATATGTATTCCTTGTTTTTATGCGTGTAGTTTCAAGCATTAAAAACAGGAACTCTTCTAGGTATTATGTCTACAATTCCTTTGTGGTGTGAATGAAATCAATTTAGTTTTGGAACATAGTTCAGACTTCAGTATTCATTCAGTATGATCGTTTCATTGTTGATCTTTTGCATCCATCTGCTACCCCTCAAAACATAATGTGCACATGTGAGATGCCCTATATGTCATCGCTAAGGACTTAAGGCGTGAATATAACTATATAAGTTTAATTGTGCTGATGTGAATAGTAGATTGAAACATGTTTACTCTGATGCGTCACAGAAATATCCCCTGGATTCCATCAGTGTCATGTGGCATTCATCAACGTATATGGAATGTTTACCCGATTATTTTGCCTTCTTTCAGGGGAAGAAAGATGATATATGGATTCTCCATCTCCCTTATCCTCATCAACCTGGCTTCCATAATGGAGCGGGCTGATGAGAATCTCCTCCCCGCTGTTTACAAGGAAGTCAGTGCTGCCTTCGATGCTGGTCCTACTGATCTGGGGTACCTTACCTTTATAATGAACTTTCTGAAGTCCATAGCGTCTCCCTTGGCAGGTGTCCTTGCTCTTCAGTATGACCGCCCCACTATTCTTGCAATCGGAACTGTCTTCTGGGCTCTCTCAACAGGGGCCGTTGGTGTCAGCCAGTATTTTCAGCAGGTTGCGTTCTGGAGAGGTGTAAATGGTGTTGGACTTGCCATTGTCATACCATCGCTTCAGTCCTTCATTGCTGATAGCTACAGAGATGGCACCCGTGGCGCCGGGTTTGGTCTGTTGAGCCTCATTGGCTCAATAGGTGGTATAGGAGGAAGTATTGTGGCAACTGTCATGGCTGGAAGGGATTATTGGGGGTTTCCTGGATGGCGATTTGCATTTATTGTGGTTGCGTTTGCAAGCTTGTTAATTGGGTTTCTTGTTTACTTCTACACTGTTGATCCTAGAAAAACATCTCCAGGCAATTTTGGTGACGACGACACCCATGAGAGGTATGATTTTCTTTGGATTTTAGATAAATTCTTTGACAGACTTTCAATAGTTCAAATGTATGATGAAAGCATAATTAGCATGTAGTAGTATTGCCGGTGATCAGGTGCTGATATTTATTTTCTGTTTTCAATATATCCAGCGTTATGCTTGCAACTTTTCTCACTCAACTTCCTCTCAGATCTAAAATATCCAGATGACCTGGAATTTTGAGGAAGTGTACCTTGTATTCTTTTTCTATGCCAATGTGTTGGATGACCACTTGGCTGTACATTAATTTTCCATATAACAGTATGTGTATCTGTCCGTAAAACATAATGTTGCTGTCTCATGTAAATGGCAGGTCACGTTTGGTTGGCAACAGTGTTTTCCCTCCACTGTCCATCTGGAAGGATTCATGGATAACAGCAAGATCTGTCATGAAAGTGCGGACATTTCAAATCATCGTCCTGCAAGGCATAGTAGGCTCCTTGCCATGGACTGCTGTTGTTTTCTTCACAATGTGGTTTGAGCTAATTGGTACGAGTACAAACAAACGGAGATTTCCAATATTTGAACTGACAATAAAAGCATTAACAAAGTCTTGAAACCTCGTAGGTTTCGACAACAAAAGCTCGGCGGGGTTAAACAGCCTATTCGCCATCGGCTGCGCGAGTGGATCATTTCTTGGTGGAGTAATCGCAGACCGCGTGTCAAGACACTACCCAGACTCAGGTCGCATCATGTGTGCTCAGTTCAGTGCCTTCATGGGCATCCCTTTCACATGGATCCTCCTCACGGTCATCCCACAGTCCGTTGACTACTGGTACAGCTACGCCGTCACACTGTTCCTGATGGGGCTCACTATAAGCTGGTGCGCCACCTGCGCCAACAACCCGATGTTCGCGGAGGTGGTCCCTCCCAAGCACCGCACCATGATCTACGCGTTCGACCGCGCGTTCGAGGGCTCGTTCTCGTCGCTGGCTGCTCCCGCCGTTGGCATGGTGACAGAGAAGGTCTATGGCTACAACGCGAAGACGGTGAATCTAGCGGACGGGTCGGTGGCAGGGGCATACGCACTCTCAAGGGGGCTGCTGACTATGATGATTGTTCCGTTTGGTCTGTGCTGCCTGTTCTACACCCCGCTCTACTTTGTGTTCAAGCGCGACCGCGACAACGCGAGGTTGGCGGCCAGCGCCAAGGATCTGGAGCTCATGTGAATGCTCCACGGTTTTCTTTATAAGCCTCTTGTTTCAGTTACAGTGTTCGTTAATCGGTTAGTTGATTCAGTTTGGGGTTGCAATGGTGTGGAGTTGACAGAATACAGGTTTCACCTTCTTCAGACAGACAGATGAAAAGTACACCTTGAGACAGATGAAAAGAAATAGTACACCAGTACACCTTGAGACAGATGACAAGAAATACACGAGTACGCTCGGTGATTTTTTTTTTCAATTAGAGAGGATATATATTGTGCTACTGTAATACATTGTGTAGGTAAATAAATGGCAGCTGTCATGTTCTTAGAAATCTTGCTGCATGTAGGATTGATTTTTTTTCTTTTGTCGCCTGTAATCCTGAACTGAATTTTTAGATGAAGAGGGCATTGCCCCTGATCCTGAACTAGTCAACTTGGTTAAGCAAGAGGAATGAATACTCACTCTGACCAAATTTGACACTTGTAACTGAATTTGTATTTGCTTCCGGCATATTATGTTTTCTTGTACAGATGCTGCATGTTTTGAGTTCAGACAACCGAAACATGCAATGCATCCACCACAACTTTGCAGTGTGGTTTCTCTTGATCAAAAAGGGAACTTCAAGATGAACTTTCTTTTTTGCATGGAGAAAAGAAATGTTAGCTTAACTTCCAACTGTTATGGCCAAAACAAATGTAAGATGCACATGCTTTCGAATGGAGAATATCAGGCCATGAACTAGATCTTGGAGGCATGCAGGACCAAAATCACATTTTTAAAGAATAAAACTGGACAGTTTTAAGACATGTTTTGATGCATTCTGTAACTTTGCTTCCCAACTAGCAATGGCAAATTCAGTTTAGATTTCCATATAGTTGAGAAATTCAGGTTCCACCTTCAGGCAGATGAACTGTATAAAATTTACTCCATAAAGAAATATAAGACCATTTAGATCACTAAGTAGTGATAGTGATCTAATCAATTAGAGTAATACCCTGGGTAGATAAATGGCAACTAATACTCCCTCCCTTCACAAATATAAGATGTTTTGGATATTTCAATCCTTCTAGTTCATAACCATATCACAACAAGCACGACCACTCACATAAATCATCACCATCATCCTTTATGCTTACAGATTACAATTCTAGTTCATAATCATATCACAACAAGCACCACCACACACATAAATCATCACCATCATCCTTTATGCTTACAGATTACAATTCTAGTTCATAATCATATCACAACAAGCACCACCACACACATAAATCATCACCATCATCCTTTATGCTTACAAATTACAATCACGCCATAATTGATAATTCATACCGTATCAAGCACAACCACACAAATCATCACCATCATCGTTACGCTTACAAATTACAACCAGTGCATACCGTAACAAGCACTACCACGTACACACAGCAACACCAGCGCTCATGAGCTCACGCCACAGAAGCTGAACGCCCGCTCTGGTTTATTTCTCATTTGCTCAAGGGCTCGATCGGGCAGGGATGATCAAACCATACCAAATCAAATCGAACCAAACCAAACCAAATCAAACTGGAAGCTGCACCACCACACCAAGACAATGCAGATGCAGAGAAAACACCACACCAAGGCAACCAAGCAGAATACACACGGCAGGAAAGCTAAGTCATGCAGGTCTGCATGATGACGTACATATCGATCGACGGGAGGATGGACTACCTGCAGCAGAATGAACCAACATGGATAGGGATGATTAACTAGATGGACATACTTTCATGAATACAGGAGTAGTAAGTTTGTTCTTGTTCTAAAAAATTAGAGGTACTAACTTGATTCTGCATAAAATTAAGTTTATTCGCAGAGTAGGGAGAGATAGTAGCTCACCTGAGGACGGTTTCTCTGGGAACCTTGGACTTGTAGTACAGCGAGTGGCTTGGCTCGTAGAGGGAAGGGTGGTGGTTCTCCTCCACCCCGTCCCACTCCAAGTTGTCCCACCAGTCCTTCTCACAGTCCACCTTGGGCGATTTTTCAGTGTTGATTCGGACGCCCGGCAGACGCCTGAGGCTCCAGCAGCCCCTGATCTTGATGGTCTCGATTTTCGGCGCAAACACCCTGCGCCCACAGATGCGCTGCAGTGAGGGGAGCTCGTGCAGGTGGATGCGCCTCAGCTGGGGGAATATTATAGGCCTCAGGTGTCCTTCTCTTGGAGCTCAGGGCTCAAAGGGAAGACCTCTCTAAGATCACCACAGTACACAATCTCTAGTGTCTCCAGCGTAAACAAGCAAGGGAAGGACGTGGGGGAGGACAGGTAGCCTGGGGCGGTAGACAGGGGGAGGACATGTATGAGCCTGGGGCAATAGTCTAGGTGCAACAATGTCAGGTATGAAAAGGTACCAACTGATGCAATAGTCCAGATGTAGCATGCCGCCAGAAGCTGGGATGCCCAGAATGTCTCCAGAAGAGAAAAACTGCTTCTATCACTGTCCTGGGGAACATTGAAGACCGTGCGTAATGCAGGACACCTCTCAACCAGGCACCATCTTAGATTCGTCCATGCTGGGTCTTTGGGAGGTGCGAGGATGGTGGTGGTGGACGAGTTATCGTACATGTGCAGCGGTTTAACCACTTGAAAGATAAATTCAGGCAGTGATAAAGCACTGGTACTAGAAGTTGCAGCATCCTCCGAGATTTTGCTACCATGCCCGCGCAGGATCACCTTCATGATACATGTCTGTAAGGGTTGCCCTGGCAATATCTCGGGGCAGCCCCACATCATCATTGCTGCAACCGGGCCATCCTTCAAGACATCTATGTACATGGAATCCACTGCTATCCCTGTATGCGGTTGGGCTTGCAGTAGATTGTCGCTGCTACGACCAACAGTAGCTGCAGTACAAATGTCGATGTGTACAGATGAGTTCTCTAAACAACTTCTTACAGCAGAAAGCGACCTAAGGAGCCTTGTATCCATAAGAGAAATCCGCGATCCAGACTCAAACTTTTTTTCTTTCTGCTGCTGGAGAGATCGATCGGCATGTGGTTCTTCCCATCCGTTACCTGATGCTAATGCTGAGGTCTGGTCAATAAGCAGCACACCATACCATTTTTCTACTCCCTGTGGCCACAATATTGCACGAAGCTTCTCACAGCCTACCAGAATGAACCTCTTAGGGAGTGTGCTGGCTCTGACTTCTCCAAGGTCGAGGGTTTTCACTCCTGTGTCTGAGATGTCCAACTCCTCGAGACCACTCAATAATCCTTTCAAGAAAAGTTTTTTCAATTCTTTGCAGCCCCTAAAAGAGATCTTTCCTAACCCATCACATCCATCAATAAAGACGGTCATAAGGCTACTGTTGCTTGCTGGCCCAGATAGGCTACTCGTGCCTTGATTGACGATATTTCCTGAAAAATCAAGAAGCTCAATGCTTTCCATCTCTGATAACAAATTGCCATCGAAGAAGCATGTGGACTTTGTTACACGGAGCTTGTGAATGTTACGCAGCCGTCCCCTCAAATGGTTCATGTGCCAGTCCTTCGCTCCCATCACAATTAGCTCCCTGAGCTGGGTCATGAGATCCATCACCCTCACGGATAAGATCCGATCACAATCTGTGTATCGCAGGTCAAGCACCCACAAGCTTTGGAAGCATGCCCACGATCTAGTGGTGTCTTCCTCCTCTTCCCTTTGTTCTGCATATGTTTTTCTGAGGTCTTGGCAATGTTCAAGACATAGGAATCTAAGGCTGTGGCAGCAGAGAAATGGAGGTGATGAAAAGCTAAAGGTACATCCTGAGAGTTTTATCACGCCAAGCTTGTCAAAATGTTGGAGCATTCCACTAGGGACAACTCTATCCTGAACCAGTACATATCCATAAGCTGGTGAAGTCCAGTGTGGCCTTTTCTCACTATACATTAGCAAGTGAGGGGGCAAATCATTCTGGTGGTAGTGCATATCCAGTCGGATCTCACCCTGGAGATTCTCACCATCTTGCCATGCTTCTTCACCACGGCCTGGGATTTTCGGTATGATACCATCACATATCCAATAGTTGCAAGTATGTATAGCCAAATCATACTCAGTGTCGACATGATGGCCGCGGATGCAATTCAGATCCAACAAACACAGGAAACACCGAACAACTATTGCAAGACTGATGCCATGCTTGCAAGCAACATGTGCAGCCTCTTTATCCAGTAGATAAAACCAGAGCACTCGTGGATCAAACTTGGAGCATGAAGCTGAGAGAAGAACATCTGTTGTGTTCTTCGTGACCTTGTCTTTCATCTTGGGGTCCATCCGAAACCTCCCTTGGAAGGTCCATATCACCTTGTTGGTCAAATACGGGTATAGTGCAAGACCAAGTCTAGATATGTCAATCTCCTCATTGCCTCCGTTGTGAAGAACAGCAAGAAACCTGCGGCCCTGCATGCTCCTCTGGATCTCTATTGCGACATCTGCTATCTCTGTGCGAGAGCCTTGATCAGTAATCCCATTGAAATCCTCCTCCTCATCCTGCTTGTCAAACATCTTCATCACCCAATTGGAAAGCTTCAGCTGCTTTGCGACTTCTCTCTGCAGTGCTCTTGTGCTCTCCCACTTTGAGCAGTCGATGTGGATGATTTGCTCAAAATCCAGTCCAGGAGGCCTAGTCGGTTCCTTTAATTCCAAGCATCGAGCTATGGCTCGCAGGACGGCACATGCCCCCAGTCCTTCCCAGCCATCAAAGTAGATGACGTTCTGTCCACTTTTATTGAGTTCATTGAGAATTCCTTCAATGGCCTCATCAATGGTGTCTGCCTTGATAACCTGCATGCATGTATGCCGCTGTACTAAGGACCACCAGTTCTAATGAGCTTATAATATATTTCATCTTAATTAATTAAGCATGAGAACCGGCATTGGCACTGGTAATATTCTCAATCATGACTAACAGAGGATCATAAGTAATAACTTAGGCATGGCTACACATGGATGATGTGATTAAGTGATTAACTAATTGCAGACCTGACATATAAAACTTAAGCCCATAATTTACCACAACTGATGCAAAGAAGAGGGAATAAGAAACTAAAATAAGTAGTTTGCAAATTAGGCTCAAATGGAATAAACAAGATGACAAGCAGAAAGGAATAAAATATGATTGCAAAGTGTATCCATACCTCCGTACGCATGATTATTTGGTAGGACTTGGAAAATCTAGCCACTAGATTAATTCCATTGTTAGTAAGCCCATGAAAAATCTGCAGATTTGTTTCTCGGCCAGTCGTCGGCTGGTTCCTGCACACATTGAGAATTCATAAGCGGGAGCAAAAAATGGAGCTAGCTTATATAAATCCGAAGAAGCATGCAGGTAGATTTAGTAGAGGCGTGAGGTGAGCTAGTTACATACCTTGGTTAAGTTGAATAACTCGTACTAAGTAGATAATATGCAGTTTGTGTTCGAGATAGATGGTGTGTAGCTAGACAGAAGCCAAATAGATAGCTCAGATGACACTACAGGATGGTCGGATAAGAGAGCGAAAAAAGGGACTGATACATGGCTGCGACAAAACATTTGGGGCGCTTCGTACTTGTGTGCATGCTCAAAGTGGTACTATTCTTACCTTTTACTTACTTTTCTGTGAGGATTATCTTTTGCTTTTGCTAAAGAGAGAAATCAATTCTTTGCTTGCAGCTTGCTAGCTGCAGGACTCAAAAGATAAAGATAAAATATTACAAGGCTTGTCCACTCACTCTACGATCTTACTACTCACTAATTGAGCAACTTTATTTGTTAATGCATCGAGAAACAAGGCTTTTGCTTTTTCTCGTAAAAAAATTGCAGTAAGGTACAATGGCATTAGGAACAGAGATGCCGTGCACGTTAGGTTCAGGAACGTGGCTCATATCTCTAATCCTAGTTACAGCTTATGTGCTATACAGATTCCTATACTAGGTCCTACTCACATGGGTTCCTGCTTTCTCTTTGTTTTACTGAAAATTCCTTCTCTTTCTTTGGAGGAAATGTGTGAGGCTCATATACAAAACTACTCCCTCCGTAAAGAAATACAAGAGCGTTTAGATCACTAAAGTAGTGATCTAAACACTCTTATATTTCTTTACAGTGGAAGTACTACACAAATCATAAAATGTCTCCTACACTGCTAGAAACTTTAATCCAACCATGCGCAATAAAAAAGACGAACTGATTGTATTCAAGCATGTTATCAAATCTCTACCATCAAACGATATTTAATACACATAGCAATAATGCAAATATGTTGGGAGTGCCCATTTTGTCCTCAAGAAGATAAAAGTTACTACATCAGTAAACTGTAATAAAAAAAGGTACATAAACGGCCATACCCCAAAATGTTTAAGATTATACTCCCTCCGTTGCTAAATATTTGTCTTTCTAGAGATTTCACTATGGACTACATACGGATGTATATAGACATAATTTAGAATATAGATTCATTCATTTTGCTTTGTATGTAGTCCATAGTTGAATCTCTAGAAAGACAAATATTTAGGAACAGAGGGAGTAGTATATAGTTAAGCAACTCCCCTACATTGTAACCATAGTTGCTTTCTAAGAGTTGAAAGAGGTGGCACCAAGTCTGATGCGTAAAACTTTTGCTGACTGTTATTTTGAATTGTAGCTAAGAGAAGGGAAACAACTAGATTCTGATCTTGAAAACCATCAGTACATGGATACATGAGCATCGACACTTTGATAGTATCAAGAGTTCTTCAGCTACACTCTGAACTGTACTAAATGGACACACAAGTTTGCTCCTTTTCACGGTATCTGCTGAATCAATCATTCAGGTGTGACAACGAGATGGCTAGATTGGAGAACAAAAGAGGGATGTAGTACATGCTGCAACGAAATATTTATTGTGCCTTAAAGGAATAAAAGCAAGCAGTAGTATCCTTAACTTTTGCTTTCCTTTTTCTCTTTCACTGAGAAAATCACCTTTTGCTTTCATTAAAGACAGAAATCAATTCTTTGCTTGTGGCTAGCTAGCTGCAGCATTTGAAGGAAAAGATGAAAGATTGCTGCAAGGTTTTCTGTTCACTGCAGCACCTGAAAATGTTTTAAGGTATATAGTTAAATAGCTAGATTACGGTGCAAATAATTGCTTTCTTAGAGTCTCAGGAAGTTGAAAAAAAAATAAGAAAGAGGCCCGGTGCAGAAAACAAGCATAACCCTCATTATGGCAAAAGGAAACAGACTTTTGCTAACTGTTACTCCACATATCTTCCAAAACGCTCTTATATTGTGGGACGGAGGAAGTATTATGTAGATTTTTTTTATAATATAAAGACAAGCAAAACAAATATATCATGTTCTTGACAAATACTAGTACATGCACATAACATTGAGCCAACGAAAATATCCATTTTGAACACGTTCTGAACTGTACTAAATACGACACACAATATTACATATTTGTCAGATATGGGCAGAAATACTACATGGTCAATCTACAGTAAACGCCATTTGCCGTACATGGATGGTCACAAAATAGGCTTTCACCCCGCTTTATAGATAAAGCAACGATCCAACACAGCATCCGACAAATAGCAACTTCTCCTTTAGCATGTACTATTTCTGTGGCACCAAGGAAACCAAACAATTATGTCTAGCAACGGACAGTCAGACACCATGTGTACCTCTGCTAAGTTGTAAGCTCAAATGTGACAAGTAAGTGATAAATTTGAGCATGGCATAAGGCAGGACAATCCCTAAGACTGATTTACTGCAGGTGGTGTGATGTAAGGTTACCATAAATATTAATTGTTAAATAGCCAGGTTACGATGCGAATAATTGGCTAAAATAAGAAAGAGATCTGTTGCAGAAAACAAGCATATCAATCATTATGCAAAGAGGAAGCAAACTTTTGCTAACTGTTGTTAACTTACTATGACATGGATTGTTAAGGCAGGCAAAACAAATAGAACATCCTTTTGACAAATATAGGTACATGCACATGACATTGAGTCGTTCACACTATCTGAAATTTCCAAGACAGATTCTGAATTGTGCTAAATACGGCCTGCAATATTTACATACCTTCCAGATACGGTTGGAAATACTAGTACATGGTCAATCGAGAACATGTGGCATTTGTGGTACATGGATGATTAGGCAGGTGATATAAAAATAGCAACTTCTTGCTTTGACCATGTACATTTTGTAGCACCAAGGCCAAACTCTACAATTAGGTATAGGGACGTGTGCCTCTGCTAACTAAGTTCGAACGTGATGGGTTGTATGATGTGCACCTTTCACTGTGAGTGATATATTTGAGCATGACAGAAGACAAAATCCAAGACTCCAGGAGGCGGAACTCAAGGAATGGGGGGGGGGGGGGGGGGGGGGCAAACTGATTTCAGGTTTCTAGAAGAAGCATCTATCAGACTATCACCAAGAAACTAATTGGAATGCGGAAAAACAGAAGCTACAACAGTGAGAAAGTAGAAGCAGGAGCACCGATCCGCGACACGAGGTAGGGGGCTCCGTTCGGCCGGCGCTGTCTTTGAGGATGCAGCGGCTGCGGAGGGTTGGTTCTACGGCAGCGGGATGCGGCGCCGTCGGAGGAGGCGCGGAGGGGCGGTGGGGTGTAGTTACCGCCGACGGAGACGCCGAGACGCCGGCGGCCTCGGATCGGCGAGGCCGGCGGCGATACCTCCATGGGAAGAGGAACACGACCCAACAAGGTGCACGGTGGGCCCCTTCCGCACGTAGATACCTAGCACAGGAACAAGGCCCAAAAATCTCACCGAGGCCATTTGCAAAAGAGAGTGAGAGGAAGGATACAAGAGCATCTCCAACAGACGTTGGTGCGTAATTTTTTTTAGCGCGTGCATGTAGCGTTTTTTAATGCGTCGGAGAGCTGCTCCAACAATTGTGATAAAATTGTATGGGCACTCCGCGCTGCAACAGACGCGCTAAATTAGCACGCACAATATCAAAGTAGGAGTTCAAATTTTGCATAGCATAGTTCAACGATACATAATAAAAATGCATAGATAAATATATAGACGCGCTAAAACCTACTCGTCGTCCTTCGAATCCGATGTAAAAATGTCCTCTTCCGAAATGTCCGTTGTCGGAATCTCGATGAAGGCATCAAGAAATCGTTCGTCGTCGGGGTCCCAGGACGATGCTTCTCCATGCTCGATGTTGAAGTCCGCAGCCGCCTTCAGCGTACACTTGTCCTTGCGATAGGCGACTCGCTCCGCCCTCCTCTCCGCCCTCCTCTGCGCCCTCCTCCCCGTGAAGAACTGACGCTCGTCGATGACGTCCGGCGGGAACCGTTCGCGCCATGCTGCCATGGCCACCTCGTCCGTCTCGACGATGCCGAGGCGGTGCTCCTGCCTCCGGTTCTCGCGACGGTCCTTGTCGGTGACAAGCCACGGGGGGAGGCGCTAGACTCTCTGTCCGCTCCCGCGTCGGCACCTCGGGGAAATTCATCTCCTTACAAGGTCGCCGGAGGCGCCATGCCGCCGCGTCATACGCGCCCTGCTCCCCTCGCGCTCTACCATCGCTCCTTTCGCGCCTTCGTCACCTCGCTACCATGCCGCCGTGCCGCCTGGGATCTTTGGGCTTCCACGGCGTCCGGGAGCGCCCGTCCGGCGCCTTCTTCATGAAGATACTGTCCGGCGACATGCGCCTCGGCCTCGCCACCTTCGACACCACCCACGAGGCCGCCTGGCGCGAGGGGAGCGACGATAGTGCGCGGGAGGCGTGGGAAGAGCGCGTCTTCGGCGCTCGATTTATAGAGCGCGCAGTGCCGCGTGACAAAACTATCGTGCGCAAGGCCTCCTATTCGCGCGCGTGCAAACTCTTTCCACGCGTGCGATTTTCCATGCCTGCTGGAGCGCGCGAAATAGTTTGGCGCGCGTTAAAAACGCGTTTTGCCGCGCACGCACACTTTTTTCAGTTTTTGTTGGAGATGCTTTAAGAGAGCAACTAGTTGACGAACGCTCCTTCGGAAGTCTCGCAACGATCATTTCCACGCGCTCACTTGATGCGTTCAAAGCCACCGTGGCATGTCGCGGTTTGAACATTCTTTTTGGAATTTTTTCGTACGCGTTTTTGGCATTTTAGGTGTTTTTTTCCGGTGTTTTGGTCTCGTTTTTCATCGGTCTTTTTTAGTTTTTGGCGAATTTTTTTTAAATAAAGATTTCACAAAAAAACGTGTTTTTTCTCTGAAAAGCCAGGCACATGTTTGCTTCCACGAGAGGCACGTCCTGCCTCTTGGAAACGTAAAAATGCGTTCTTTTCCTTCGCAAGAGGCATGGTTTTGTTTTCAACGAGGTGTATGAATTTTCTTTCACGAGTCGTGTCTCTCGAAAAAAATGTGTTTTCTGTTTTTTTTCCTTTGTGAGAGGCATTGTTTTGCATCCGCGCGCTTTCAGAAATGAAAAAAAAAATATGTTTTCTGTTTTTTTTCCTTTGCGAGCGGCACGGTCGTGCCTTTTGGAAACAAAAAAACCATGTTTTCTTCCTTTGTTTTCCTTTTGCAAGAGTCGCGGTTTTGCTTTCGCGAGATGTACGCTTTTGCTTTCATGAGAGGCATGATCGTGTCTCTCGGAAAAGAGAAAAAACGTGTTTTTTATTTTTTCTTTCGCGGGAGGCACAGATTTGCTTTCGCGACAGGCACAACCATGTCTTTCGGAAATGAAAAAAAGCGTTTTCTTTTCCTTTCACGAGAGGCATGGTTTTTACGTTTGATTTTTTTGTGAAAAAGAAGTTCGTCAAACCTATCAACATGGGATCTAGTTTTGAAGATCTCGACGTGAGAAATCTAACAATGAAAATGGTTCAAGATTTGGACACACGGTTTAAAAGATAAAACATTTTGAAAATACGGATCTATAAAAAAAGAGAAACTTCTAGGTAGCGATAAATGGCACACATGCAATATGCCACTTGTCATAATCAAGCAAGATGGGAGTGATCTTTAAATTGGGTACTTTTCAATTAGTGATTTCGAAGATATAAATAGACAACTAATAGAGAATAGGTGACTATAAACCTTGAAAATCCATTTATGAGTCCAGACACATCTGCATCCATGATGAAGAAAAAACTAAAACAAATACTAAAAACATTATTTTTTTACATGGTAGATAATTTGATGTGTCAAGTCCGTTCTAATTTTTAAATCATTTGGACATCTTGGAAAAAAAAAATTTGGGATCTATATTTTTTATTGTTCATGTACTATTCCGAGTTCTGATCCGATTTATTCTTTTGCTGAGAGTTGTCCAGATGTCCAAATGAACTGAAAATTGAAACGAACCCCATGCAATAAAATATCTACCATGTGTTTTTTATGGATTTTTTTTGAATTTTTCGTGAATTGTTTTTTTGATCGGCTGCAAATGAGTCTGCACACTGAATCGCTGCACTTGTATAAATCTTTATTTTGAAGTAAGCCAATAGTATACCATATTTTTATAGAAAGAAGCAAGTTTGATTACAAGAAACCTATAAATGATGATAATATCATCACACCATCAAAGGCTAACTAAACTAATGTCTCTCTCAAAAAAAAACTAATCTCTCTCAAAATGTTGTAAGCAACTGTCACCAGGTGCTGAAAGCTTCCAATCCCTAGTTTCATTCAGAATTTGATAAGCCAATAGTTGAGGCCTAAGTTGCCGATCCATCCGATTGAAAACCCATGCATTTCTTTGCTTCCCCACCGATCAAGCTGTGCCAATCACAAACCAGTCGAAAGCACGCCTTTTCGCTTTCCTATAATCCTCCCGAGTCCTTCGCCACCAAGCGACGAATGTGTTAGATACCATCGGGCAAGAAAAAGAAAGTTGCAGCGCGTCGGGGCAGGAGTGCTAAATTTCTCTAGAGTACGCGCATTGGACAAGGATGTGATCGAAGTTGTCTTTCATCATGTAGACAGGTGTAACAAGTAGATGGGTGATCTTGGAGGCCATGGCGAGTTGGCGAGCATGTCGGTCCGAGGTCCAGAGACGATATTGAGCTGCGACGCGTGCGACCTAGGCGAAATTTTTGTATTTGAGGGGTGTTCAACTTCGCCAGATGCAAACAACCATAGGTGAGCGGATCAGTCCGTGACAGAGGCGGGTGTAGGTGGACTTGTAGAGTAAACACTTACACTAGCGATGGCATGCTGAAGGTGCATCATCTGAAATTGCGCCATGAAGGATAGTTCTCTGTGAATGTCAAGAGACCAGTGCTCATCCACTAACGCATGCTGCACCGATGTGTAACTTCGGGTGTTAGTTTTCTTTTTTTGAAAAGAAAGATCACCCCCGGTCTCTGTATCATGATAATGCATACAACCATTTTATTAATTTAAGAGGTTCCACACAAGTGCCAAATTCATCAAAAGCTCTCAGATAGAGCCTGAAAACATAAAGGTGAAATAAATGCAACATCTGGCCAAAGCAATAACAGACTGCGATGACTAAACACCTAGCCTATTAGTTTGCCGTCATTCAAATCAGTTGAAGATAGCCCGCGCTGCCGTCTCCCACCGGTTGCACGCAATAACCATAAGCTCCCTGGACTCCGCGGATGTGAGTAACGGCCACGTACGGATCCATGTAGTAGCTCGGTAAATGACCTGCAATAAGTTTGTAAAGTTTTTCCTGTTAAATATCATATCATTTCTGCAGTTCCATATAACCCAAAGCATTGCATATATCCCTATCCTAATGTGACTAGCAGTGTTTACATCCACTCCATTAAGCCACGTCCCAAATAACGTGTTCATACTACGTGTAGGGTTTATGTTGAAGGCTATATGAATGGTGCGCCGAAGAAGTTTGGCAAGTGGACATTCGAGAAAGAGGTATTTAATAGTCTCATTGTGATCACAATAACAACATCTGGAACTACCCACCCACCTACTTCTAATCAAGTTGTAAGATCACTCCTTTGTGTACAAACCACATAAAGATCTTAATTCTGAGCGGAATTTTAATTTTCTAGATGTGTGGAGAGGTTGATATTGGCGCGACATTAATAAGATCTAGGTACATTGGTTTCACGGAGAAACTATCGCTTGTAGTTAGCTTCCAATGAATTGTGTCTGGTTGGTTAGATAGTTGAATCTCCATCAACCTTCGAACCAAATGGAGCCACGCCTCCCATTGTTCTCCCACCAGAGATCTCCTGAATTGAATATTAAGCGGGACATATTGTAATATCGTGGCAACATAAGCTTCCTTACATTGCGCAATATTATACAAGTCCGGGTATTGTGTAGCCAGGGGCATCTCCCCTAACCACGTGTCTTCCCAGAACCTGGTTGTAATGTCGTTATCAATGTTGATGTTCACCCTTTGGAAACGGCTTCTTTTGTTCTCATTAAGCCTTTCCAGAATGGTGGGTTTGAAGGTTTAACTGTAACCTGGGCCAAAGTCTTGGACTGTAGATACTTGTTACGCAAAATTTGTATCCACGTTCCTTCCGTCTCCACAAACAATCTATAGAGCCATTTGCTCAACAAACATTGATTCTTAATTTCTAAGTTCTCTATCCCCAACCCGCCCCGATCCTTGGGTCTACACATAATATCCCATCTAGCTAGTCTATATTTCGTATTACTCTCATCACTCTGTCAGAAGAATCGAGATCGATAAAAATCTAATCTTTTTCCATACCCCTACCGGTACTTCTAAGAATGATAGAAGGAACATGGACAAACTTGTTAGCACTGAATTTATTAGTACTAGCCGACCTCCATAAGACATAAGCTTGCTCTTCCAGCAGCTTAGTCTTTTGTCAAATCGATCTTCTATATGTTTCCAATCCTTATTCGAGAGTCTGCGGTGATGGATAGGGATGCCTAAGTAACTAAACAGTAGAGACCCCATCTCACAACCGAATAATTATCTGTAAACATCTTGTTCCTCCTTCGCTTGCCCAAAACAGAACAATTCACTCTTTTTAAAATTGATTTTGAGACCTAATAGTTGTTCAAAGAGACAAAGTACCAACTTCATCTTTCTAGTTTTAGCGAGGTCATTTCCCATGAAAATAATTGTATCACCCGCGTATTGCAAGATGGACACCTCCATCCACAAGATGCGGAACTAGTACACCTATATGGTCATTTTCCTTAGCTCGACCTATGAGAACTGTCAACATATCAGCCACAATGTTGAATAATATGGGGGACATCAAATCTCCCTGTCTTAATCCTTTATGAGTTTGGAAATAATGACCTATATCATCATTCATCTTAATCCTAACACTACCTTTCTGAATAAAGGAATCCACCTGGTTCCTCTAGGCTTCTTTGAATCCCTTCATACAAAAAGCTTGTTGTAGGAAAGGCCACTTGACCTTATCACATGCTTTTTCGAAATCCACCTTAAAGATGACTCCATCGAGTTTCTTTGAATGTATTTCATGAATCGTTTCGTGTAAGACGACAACCCCTTCTAGGATGTGTCTACTTGGCATGAAAGCCGTCTAAGTGGGTTGAACAACCGAATGGGCTATTTGCGTCAGCCTATTTGTTGCAACCTTAATAAAGATTTTAAGACTTACATTGAGCAAACAGATCGGCCCGAACTGCTCAATGCATACGACCCCTTCTTTCTTTGGTAAGAGCGTGATTGTTCCAAAGTTTAGGTGGAATAGTTGTAACTGCCCATTAAATAAATCATAGAACATGGTCATAAGATCACCTTTAATAATATGCCAACACCTCTTGAAAAACTCAGCCGGGAATCCATCTAGCCCGGGAGCTTCATTTTGCTTCATTTGCATTATTGCCTCAAACACCTCTTTCTCGGTAAACGGAGCAGATAACACCTGATAACCCACAAGTATAAGGGATCACAACAGTTTTCGAGGGTAGAGTATTCAACCCAAATTTGTAGATTCGACACAAGGGGAGCCAAAGAATATTTGAGAGTATTAGCAACTGAGTTGTCAATTCAACCACACCTGGAGATTATATATCTGCAGCAAAGTGATTGGTAGCACAGTAATATGATAATTTGATAGCAATAGTAACATTGATAGAAGTAGTTTTGTAGGAAGTGTAATAGTAACAACAACCATAGTAACCTAGCAACAACAATATGTGGGAAACTCGTAGGCAGTGGACTGGCGGATTCATTGGATGATATTCATCATGTATTAGTCATAATCTAGGGCGACACACAACTAGCTCCAGTTCATAAATGTAATGTAGGCATGTATTCTGTAAATATTCATACATGCTTATGGAAAAGAACTTGCATGTCATCTTTTGTCCTACCCTCCCGTGATAGTAGGGTCCATAAGGAAACTAAGGGATATTAAGGCCTCCTTTTAATAGAGAACCGAAACAAAGCATTAACATACGGTGAATAAATGAACTTCTCAAACTACGGTCATCACCGAAAAGTATCTTGATTTCTGTCACATCGGGGTTTATGGATCATAACACATAGCAGATGCATATGACTAGCAAGATTGGATTTAGAACATAGATATATTGGTGATAACATAAATGGTTCAGATCTGAAATCATGGCACTCGGGCCCTAGTGACAAGCATTAAGCATGGCATAGTCATAACAACGTCAATCTCAGAACATAATGGATACTAGGGATCAAGCCCTAACAAACTAACTCAATTACACGATGAATCTCATCCTACTCCTCACCGACCAGCAAGCTTATGAAGGAATTTCTCACTCCTAGTGGGGAGCATCATGGAATTGGTGATGAAGGAGGGTTGATGATGATGAAGATCGAAGAATCCCCTCTCCGGAGCCCCAAATGGACTCTAGATCTGGCCTCCCGATGAAGAACAGGAGGTGGCGGCGGCTCCATCTCGTGCAACGTGTTAAAACTTTCTCCTTGATTTCTCTCTCCGGAAATAGGATTTTATAGCGCTGGAATTAGGGTCAATGGGGCCACGAGGTGGGCACAACCCACTAGGGCGCGCCGAGTGGGGCTGGCATGCCCTGGTGTCTTGTGCCTAGCCAAGCCCCCTCATCCGATGGTTTTTGGCTCCAATAATTCTTATATATTCCGAAATAATTCTCCAAAAAGTTTCATTCCATTCCGAGAACTTTTATTTCTATACAAAAAGAACACCATGGTAGTTCTGCTAAAAACATCGTCAGTCCGGGTTAGTTTCATTCAAATCATGCAAATTAGAGTCCAAAACAAGAGCAAAAGCGTAGGAAAAGTAGATACGTTGGAGACGTATCAACTCCTAATGAAACTTGGCAAGTACTTAACACATTTGTCATTCTTTGCCACCAATTTTTGTTGGAATTTTTTGAATGTTTGCAGATTTTACTGTTCATGGTGGTATGATAAGAGCTAAAACTCGGATGTGCACTTTCCAACACTTTTTTCATGAGTGCAAATGACATTGACATATAGGTGACATTATCCCGAACATTTTGGTACCTTATTTGCATTTTATGATTTAGTATGAATTTGTTATGAATTTTTCAAAGTGATGGTCAAACGGTCAAAGGGCGAAAGCATAAGAATTGCAAAGTGAGTTGGCTAGAACAGGTGAGTTTCTGAAACTAGGGGTAAAACAGACAAGTGGGACACAACTAGGGACATAAATCTAATTGTCCCTTGTTTAATTATTTGCAAATTTTGATTTCGGGACAAAGAATCCCTATTACCATCCCTCTCGTGTAAGGACGAGTGAATAAACACTCATTATGAGAATAATCCGTTTGACATGGAAGATACCGACCACCCCCTGTCTCTCCATGAGCAGTTCAGGCACACAAAACAAATGTTCATTTGAAATTTTAGAGGAGGCACATGCAAATTTACTTGGAACAGCAGGGTAATACCGCATATAGGTAGATATAGTGGACTCATCTGGAATAACTTTGTTTTAAGAGTTTTGATGCACAAGCAGTATTCCCGCTTAGTACAGGTAAAGTCTAGCAAATAGGTTGAGAAGCGGCCAGCTAGAGAGCGAATACGGTCATGAACATGCATTATGAATAAATAACATTGAAATTATCATGAGTAGGATATGGACACCATGAACATAAATCTTAGAGCCTATGTTGGTTTTGATTCAACTACATGCGTGAACATGTGCTAAGTCAAGCCACTTGAAACATTCAGAGGAGGATACCATATCATCATACTACATCACAACCATTTGAATACATGTTGACATCCAAGATAAATCATTATAAATTCCTAGCTACTTAAGCATCGCATGAGCAACTATAATCTCTAATTTTCATTGCAAACATGTTTGATCATAACAAGCTGAATCATGGATACTAGGTGAAGTGATCGATATGGTTGACTAGAGGGGGGGGGGTGAATAGGCAACTACCAATTTTTAAGATTTTCTTAACAAATTAAGTTTAGCAACAGATAGGTTGGCTAGATATGCAACTAAGTGAGCAACCTATATGATGCTAGCAACAACAACAAGATGAAGAAAATAGATATAATGGTGATAACATAACACATAGCAGGTGCATATGACTAGCAAGATAGGATCTAGAACATAGATATAATGGTGATAACATAAACGGTTCAGGTCTGAAATCATGGCACTCGGGACCTAGTGACAAGCATTAAGCATGGCATAGTCATAACAACATCAATCTCAGAACATAATGTATACTAGGGATCAAGCCCTAGCAAAACTAACTCGATTACACGATGAATCTCATCCAACTCTTCACTGACCAGCAAGCTTATGAAGGAATTACTCACTCCCGATGGGGAGCATCATGGAATTAGCGATGAAGGAGGGTTGATGATGACGAAGACCGAAGAATCTCCTCTTCGGAGCCCCAAACAGACTCTAGATCTGGCCTCCCGATGGAGAACAGGAGGTGGCGGTGGCTCCGTCTCGCGTAACGCGATAAAACTTTCTCCTCAATTTTTCTCTCCAAAAATAGGATTTTATCGTGTTGGAATTAGGGTCAATGGGGCCACGAGGTGGGCATAACTGACTAGGGCGCGTCGAGTGGGGCTGGCGCACCCTGGTGTCTTGTGCCTAGCCAGGCCCCCTCCTCCGGTGGTTTTTGGCTCCAATAATTCTTATATATTCTGAAATAATTCTCCAAAACGTTGCGTTCCATTCCGATAACTTTTATTTCTGCACAAAAACAACACCATGGTAGTTCTACTAAAAACATTGTCAGTCCGGGTTAGTTTCATTCAAATCATGCAAATTAGAGTCCAAAACAAGAGCAAAAGGTTTAGGAAAAGTAGATACGTTGGAGACGTATGAACTCCTGATGAGACTTGGCAAGTGCTTAACACATTTGTCATTCTTTGCCACCAATTTTTGTTGGATTTTTTTGAATGTTTTTTAGATTTTCCTGTTTATGGTGGTATGATAAGAGCTAAAACTCGGATGTGCACTTTCCAATACATTTGTCATGAGTGCAAATGACATTGACATATAGGTGATGTTATCCTGAACATTTTGGTACCTTATTTGCATTTTTATGATTTAGTATGAATTTGTTATGAATTTTTCAATGTGATGGTCAAACGGTCAAAGGGCGAAAGCATAAGAATTGCAAAGTGAGTTGGCTAGAACATGTGAGTTTCTGAAACTTGGGGTAAAACAGATGAGTGGGACACAACTAGGGGCATAAATCTAATTGTCCCTTGTTTAATTATTTGCAAATTTTGATTTAGGGACTAAGAATCCCTATTACCGGCCCTCTCGTGTAAGGACGAGTGAATAAATACTCATCATAAGAATAACCCGTTTGACATGGAGGTTCCATGAGCAGTCCAAGCACACAAAATAGATGTTCATTTGAAATTTTAGAGGAGGCACATGCAAATTTTCTTGGTACGACATGGTAATACCGCATATAGGTAGATATAGTGGACTCATCTGGAATAACTTTGGTGTAAGAGTTTTAATGCACAAGCAGTATTCCCGCTTAGTACAGGTAAATGGTAGCAAATAGGTTGAGAAGGGGCCAGCTAGAGAGCGAAAACAATCATGAACATGCATTATGAATAAATAACAATGAACTTATCATGAGTAGGATATGGACACCATGAACATAAATATTTTAGAGGCTATGTTGTTTTTGATTCAACTACATGCGTGAACATGTGCCAAGTCAAGCCACTTGAAACATTCAGAGGAGGATACCGTATCATCATACTACATATCAACCATTTTAATGCATGTTGACATCCTATATAAATCATTATCAATTCCTAGCTACTTAAGCATCACATGAGCAACTATAATCTCTAATTGTCATTGCAAACATGTTTGATCATAACAAGTTGAATCATGGATACTAGGTGAAATGATCGATATGGTTGACTGGAGGGGGGGTGAATAGGCAACTACCAATTTTTAAGCTTTTCTTAATAAATTAAGTTTAGCAACAAATAGGTTGGCTAGATATGCAACTAAGTGAGCAACCTATATGATGCTATTAACAACAACAACAAGATATAAGCTTGCACAAAGTAAAGGTAAGAAATAACCACACGTGGAACCGTTGGACACGAGGATGTGTTACCGAAGATCCTTCCATTTGAGGGGAAGTATGTCTCCGTTGGAGCAGTGTGGAGGCACAATGCTCCCCAAGAAGCCACTAGGTCCACCGTATTCTCCTCACACCCTCACACAATGTGAGATTCCGTGATTCCACTAGTGGTGCGCTCGAAGGCGGCGACTGGACCTTTACAAACAAGGTTGGGGGCAATCTCCACAACTTAATTGGAGGCTCCCAACAACACCATGGAGCTTCACCACAATGGGTTGTGGCTCCGAGGTGACCTCAACCGTCTAGGGTTCTCAAACACCCAAGAGTAACAAGCTCCGCAAGGGATTAGTGGGGGGAATCAAATTTCTCTTGGTGGAAGTGTAGATCAGGGTCCTCTCAACCAAACCCAGTATCAACAAGTTTTGTTGGCTAGGGAGAGAGATCGAGCGAAAATGGAGCTTGGAGCAACAATGGATCTTGGGGTAGGAAGACATGGTCTTCTTGGGGAAAAAGACCCCCTTTATATAGTGGGGGACAATTCCAACCGTTATCCCCCACTTAGCCCACGCACGAGCGGTACTACCGCTCCTAGGAAGCGGTACTACCACTGGGGTGGCTGAGGTAGTTGCCAGAGCGAATGCACAAGGAGGGTAGTACTGACGGAGCGATACTACCGCTCGTAGGAGCGGTAGTACCACTAGGCAGCGGTAGTACCTCACCCTACTGCCGCTTAGGAAGACAAGGGGGAATTGAGGATCAGAAGAGTTGCCGGTAGTAGCGGGAAATACTACCGCTTGCTACTACCATTCTACTACCGCACAACAATTTTGCCAACAGAACCATAGGCGGTAGTACAGGGTTGTACTACCGCCCAACTACCGCACAACCCTTCTGCCTAAGGAATAGGAACAAAAGGGTAGCCGGTAGTTCAGGCCGGTACTACCGCCCTGGAGTGGTACTACCACTTTCCACTTTCTAACATACAACAAGGCAAGAAGGGAAGCACCATTGAAGCAAAGAAAAGAGCAGGTGCACAATATCGTGTATGTGATGATTCCACCCAAACCTTTCCAATACGGACCCCCTTTTGATAGTATGGTTTAACTACGACTCAACTCCACTGAGAAAGAAACATAGGATAGGACCTGTCTTTACTTTATCCACCGAGGGGCTAGAATCGTCTTGTGCTAGATGCTGAAGTTATTTGGAAGACTTAGCGCACATGATTAGTCCTCAAATACATTGTCATCAATCACCAAAACTAATGGGGTAAAAGTATGCTCTTACAATCTCCCCCTTTTTGGTGGATTTATGACAACTAGGGATTTTCACAAATAAGTATCATAATGAAGTAAGCAAAACCCCATAATATAAAATATAGATAGGGCTCCCCATGATGTGTGCCCTATTTGAATATGCTTTTGGAATGCAAAGAACACACACAAGGATCAACACTCCCCCTATATTTTATAGACACAACCTACTTGCAAAACTAGAATATACCTTGCAAGAAGTGACATGTTAGAGTAAACACATATCACAATATAAGCACAACTCGCAACATATGAAAAGGGATAATTAAAGGATAGCATATGTCTCACACCATATTATGAAGTCCCACACCCATAACACAAAGCAAAGCAAATGAGAGAAGAGTTCACGATCAAAGATAGCAGGCAATTAAAAAAGAACATACTTGTGACTCCACAAATGCAAATTCCTACATTATCTCCCCCTTTGGCATTGAGACACCAAAAAATGAAGAGAGGAGTAAGACGACCCAGGTGGTAGGAGCTCAAGGAACCGTCTTCAATATTCTACAGACTCTGGACTATAGGAAGCGATGCTGGTGGAGCAGAAGAGCCAGACGTAACAACATTAGCATCCCACTTGGAGTGCCTAGAAACCCAAACCTCCTCATCTGTGATAAAATCCTCAAAACCACTGGGAACCTCCAAAGCCACGTGTCGTGGAAATGCCTTGTGCCGACTCTTAGCTTCCTTCTCAACAACGTGGGCCCTGTACTGACCCTTAGCCTGCAAGCAAAACAACTTCTTCATTGACTCCTTGAGCTTCTTAGCCCAAGACGGCTCAACTGGAGGAGTCACAAAACTAGATGCAGCCGTGCCCCCAACCACAAAGTCAGCATTATCATCCTCGTAATCCTCATCAGACTCATCCTCAGGAAGATCCACCTCGGGAGTAGCATGAGTGGACCACTTGTCCTTCTGGTGAAGCTGCACCACCTCACGAGGCACCAGGTCACCAGACTCAAACATCACATTAGGGTAAGTATTGTACCAAGCCATCTCAATTATATGCATTAGATAGGGGCCATAGATAGGACATTTCCGCTCAGAGATAGCACAGAGAAGCTCCAACCACATGACATGAGAGACATCTAGTGGCTTGCTACCTCTTAAGCTTGCGTTGGTTTTCCCTTGAGGAGGAAAAGGTGATGCATCGAAGTAGATAAGTATTTCCCTAGGTTGTTGAGAACCAAGGTATCAATCCAGTAGGAGGAATAAGCAAGTTACCAATGGACGCACCTACATAAACAATCAAACTCTTGCACCCAACGCTATAAAGGGGTTGTCAATCCCTTCACGATTATTTGCAAGGATTAGATCCAATAGAGATAGATGTAAACGAGAATGGAAAGTAAAAGGTAAATAAATTGCAGCAAAGTATTTTTGGTACTTTTGGTTTATATATCTAAAAGTACATTATGGAAAGTAGACCCGGGGGCCATATGTTTCACTAGAGGCTTCTCCCTCGAAGAAAAATATCATGGTGGGTGAACAAATTACTGTCAAGCAATTGATAGAAAAGTGAATAATCATGTAGTTATCCAAGGCAATGGCCATGCATATATGCATCACGTCCATGTCAAGTAGACTGAAACGATTCTGCATCTACTACTATTACTCCACACATCGACCGACTCCTGCCTGCATATAGAGCATTAAGTTCATGAAGAACAGAGTAACACATTAAGAAAGATGACATGATGTAGAGGGATAAAATCAAGCAATATGATGAAAACCCCATCTTGTTACCCTTGATGGCAACAATACAATACGTGCCTCGCTACCCCTACTATGTCACTGGGTGAGGGCACCACAAGATTGAACCCAAAACCAAGCACTTCTCCCATTGCAAGAATTACCAATCTAGTTTGCCAAACCAAACCAATAGCTCGAAGAGACTTGCAAGGATATGAAATCAAGCATAAAAGAATTCAGAGGATATTCAAATAAGATTCATGGATAATCTTAACATAAACTTACAATTCATCGGATCTTGACAAACACACCACAAAAGAGGATTACATCGGATAGATCCCCATGAAGATCATGAAGAACATGGTATTGAAGATCAAAGAGAGAGAAGAAGCCATCTCGGTACTAGCTATGGACCCGTAGGCCTGTGGTGGACTACTCATGTATCATCAGAGGGGCAATGGAGTTGATGTAGATGCCCTTTGTGATCGAAACCCCCTCCGGCAAATTACCGAAAAAGGCTCCAAGATTGGATTTGCATGGCTCATTCTGATGTTGGGAGAATATTTGGGAATTTATAGGCCAAAGATTAGGGTCAGGAGACCTGCCGGGAGACGACAAGCCTGCTAGGCGTGGCCAGGGGGCGCCTAATAGGCTTGTGGCTCCCTGGCAGGCTTCCTGCCGTGCACTACAAGCCTGGTTGATTTGTTTCCTTCTAGAAAAATTCTTTCCGAAGGTTTTATTCTGTTTGGACTCCGTTTAATATTCCATATCTGCAAAACTCAAAAACAAGGAAAAACAGAAACTGGCACTAGGCTCTAGATTAATAGGTTTGTCACAAAAATAATATAAAATAGCATATTAATGCATATAAAACATCCAAAACATATAATATAATAGCATGCCATCATCAAAAATTATAGATATGTTGGAGACGTATCAGCACCCCCAAGCTTAATTCCTGCTCATCCTCGAGTAGGTAAATGATAAAAACAGATTTTTTGATGTGGAGTGCTACCTAACATATTTATCCATGTAATATTCTTTATTGTGGCATGAATATTCAAATCCGTAAGACTCAAAACAAAAGCTTAATATTGATATAAAAACAATAACATTTCAAGCATACTAGCAAAGCAATTGTATCTCTTCAAAATATAATGGCAAAAGAAAGTTATCCCTACAATATCATATGGTCTGGCTATGCTCCATCTTCCCCACACAAAGTATTTATATCATGCACAACCCCGATGAAAAGTCAAGAAATTGTTTTGACACCTTTATTTTCTCAAACTTTTTCAACTCTCATGCAATACATGAGCGTGAGCCATGGATATAGAACTATAGGTGGAATATAATATGGTGGAGGTTGTCAAGGGAAGGGAGAAGATAGTATGACATCAACTAGGCATATCAATGGGCTATGGAGATGCTCATTAATAGATATCAATGTGAGTGAGTAGGGATTGCCATGCAATGGATGCACTAGAGCTATAAGTGTATGAAATCTCAAAGAGGAACTAAGTGGACGTGCATCATGAAGAAAAATTCCACTAGGTATATGAAAGTGACAAAATAGGAGACTCTCTATCATGAATATGATGGTGCTACTTTGAAGCACAAGTGTGGAAAAAGGTAGTAGCAATGTCCCTTCTCTCTTTTCTGTCAATTTTTTTGTGCGTGGGCATCTATGGCCTCTTTTATTATATATTTTTTATTTTGGATTCACTGGTCTATTTTATTTTTTTCATAAAGTCCGAAATCTCATCCCCACTTGTGCGGGAATTATAGCTTCCATCATCCTTTCCTCACATGGGACATGCTCTAATAACGATAATCATCACACTTTTATTTACTTACAACTCAAAAGAAAATTACAACTCAATATCTATGACAAAATATGACTCTATATGCAATATGGAAGTGATGGAGCATGTCATAATAGGAAACGGTGGAAGTTGCATGGCAATATATCTCGGAATGGCTATGAAAATGCCATAGTAGGTAGGTATGGTGGCTGTTTTGAGGAAAAATATATGGTGGTTGTTTTGAGGAAGTTATATGGTGGCTGTTTTGAGGAAGGTGTTTGGTGGCTATTTTGAGGAAGGTGTTTGGTGGCTGTTTTGAGGCAGGTGTTAGTTGTACCGGCGAAAGTTGCGCGGTACTAGAGAGGCTAGCAAAGGTGGAAGGGTAAGCGTGCGTATAATCCATGGACTCAACATTAGTCGTAAAGAACTCACATAATTATTGCAAAAGTCTATTAGTCATTTAAGAAAAGTATTAAACGCATGCTCTTAGGGGAGAGGTTGGTAGGAGTTAACCATCGCGCGCTCCCGACCCTCACACAAAGGTCGACAATCTATAAACAAATCATGCTCCGACTTCCTTGCATAACGGTTCACCATACGTGCGTGCTACGGGAATCACAAACCTTTACACAAGTATTTTTACCAAATCAAAATTACTTCCTAACATGACTCTTAACATTACCATCTTTATATCTCAAAACTTTATGCATGGAATCAAACTTCTCATAAACACTCAATGCACTTAATATGGAAGTTTTTATTATATCCCTCTTGGATGCCTATCATATTAGGAATAAATTCATAACCTAGACCAATTACCATGCTGTTTAGAGACTCTCAAAATAATACAAGTGAGGTATGAGAGTTCAATTATTTCTATAAAATGCAAACACCACCATGCTCTAAAAGATATAAGTGAAGCACACAGAGGAAAATTGCCTAACTCAAAAGATATAAGTGAAGCACATAGAGCATTCTAATAAATTCACGATTCAGCGTGTCTCTCTAAAAATATGTGTGAATCAAGGATGATTGTGGAAAACTAACAAGCAAATACTCATATCATACAAGACGCTCCAAGTAAAACACATATCATGTGGTGAATAAAAATATAGCCTCAAGTAAATTTACCGATGGATTGAAGACGAAAGAGGGGATGTCTTCCAGGGCATCCCCAAGATTAGGCTCTTGGTAATCCTTGAATATGACTTGGAGTTCCTTGGGCATCCCCAAGCTTAAGCTCTTGCCACTCCTTATTCCTTAGTCCATCAAATCTTTACCCAAAACTTGAAAACTTCACAACACAAAACTTAACAGAAAACTCGTGAGATCCGTTAGTATAAGAAAACAAATCACCACTTTAGGTACTGTTGTGAACTCATTATTTATTTATATTGGTTTTATGCCTACTGTATTATAACTTCTCCATGGTTCATACCCCATGATACAACCCATAGATTCATCAAAATAGGCAAACAACTCAAAGAAAACAGAATCTGTAAAAAACAGAATAGTCTGTAGCAAACTGAAAACTTAGTATACTTATGTAACTCAAAAAATTCTGCAAAATTAGGAAAACCTGTAAAATTTATATATTAATCTTGTGTAAAATTTCCATATCCATTCGACGCTCTGAAAAAATTAGAAAATTCCTGGACTTATTGCAAAAGTTTCTGTTTTCAGCAAGATCAAATCAACAACTACCATAGATCACCTCAAAGGTTTTACTTGGATCAAACACTAATTAAAACACCAAAAAACAATTAATAGAGAATTAATAATGTGGGAAACACTCAAAAACATAAGCTAAAACAAAACACAAAAATTAAATTGGGTTGCCTCCCAACAAGCGCTATTGTTTAACGCCTCTAGCTAGGCAAAACACAATAGATCTAGGTGTTGTCATAATAATAAGGGAGATCATCCATGGTCATCTCATACTCCCTTATTTAAGCAGATATTTTCCTTTGTGGCAAGAAAACATTATAAAAAGGACTGAATTTAATAGGATAGGGATCCTTAAAATCAAGTGCGGGAGGGATATGTTCCTCCTTTGGTCCCTTATAGTGTATAATCAATTCATCATTATAAGCTTTCCTTTGGGTAAAGGCCATGAGCCTTTTACTAAGAACTCTAATCTGTTATTTTGTATAGCAAAATTGTCATTGAGTTCAAAAATCTTATCAACCAAAACCTCGGTAGGGACCTTTTTTCTCAAATTTTCATTATAAGCAACATAATCCGGAGATTGTAGTCTCATTATCTCTTCTTGATTAAAAATGATCTCCTCAATAGGGGGCATCCACCATTAATTTTATAATGAGCAAAAATTTCACTAGCCACTTTCATGATAAATCTAAACTCGTGGGCTAGGAATATAGTGGCGGCACGCTTAACAGAAGAATGCTGAATATTAGAGAACTCAAGAAAAATCATTTGTATGCAAGGGTGCATATGCACGAAATGCCTCTGAAGTTCAATTATTAACAAAGTTATAGCATACGCAAGACTATTAGTTTTATTTAGAATGGAACCTCCTAAGGTAGGAAGCGTTCCCGCACAAGTGAAGAAATCTTGAATAACACCTTTTCCAATGATATTACCACTACCTATGCGGAACTTTTTTGTATGAATGATAGTAGGTTCTTTTTGAGG
This sequence comes from Hordeum marinum, assembly GCA_022496015.1. NCBI lineage: Eukaryota > Viridiplantae > Streptophyta > Magnoliopsida > Poales > Poaceae > Hordeum > Hordeum marinum. The sequence goes on from CM039676.1 coordinate 474,533,830, forward strand.
GTTGTTATTAGCAAGGTCATGAAAATTCCCCTCCAGATTATTACTATCTCTTTCATTGAAAGTCTCCCTAGATTCCGACATGGTGGCAATAAAGCAAGCAATTAATCACACGAGCAAACAAAAGGCAAACGAAAGAAGGGCGAACAAAAAGGAAAATCTTTTTGGTATTTTTTGAAAATTGTTTTAGAAGTGGGGGAGAGGAAAATGGCAAATAATGTAAATGCAAGAGATGAGTTTGTGATGGGTACTTGGTAGGCTTGATGTGTATTCTCCCCGGCAACGGCGCCAGAAATCCTTCTTGCTACCTCTTGAGCTTGCGTTGGTTTTCCCTTGAAGAGGAAAGCGTGATGCAGCGAAGTAGATAAGTATTTCCCTCAGTTGTTGAGAACCAATGTATCAATCCAGTAGGAGGAACAAGCAAGTCACCAAAGGATGCGCCTACACAAACAATCAAACTCTTGCACCCAACGATATAAAGGGGTTGTCAATCCCTTCATGATTATTTGCAAGGATTAGATCCTATAGAGATAGATGTAAACGGGAACAGAAAGTAAAAGGTAAATAAATTGCAGCAAAGTATTTTTGGTAATTTTGGTTTATAGACCTGAAAGTATATTATGAAAAGTAGACCTGGGGCCCATAGGTTTCACTAGAGGCTTCTCTCTCGAAGGAAAATATCATGGTGGGTGAACAAATTACTGTCAAGCAATTGATAGAAAAGCGAATAATCATGTAGTTATCATAGGCAATGATCATGCATATAGGCATCACGCCCGTGTCAATTAGACCGAAACGATTCTGCATCTACTACTATTATTCAACACATCGACCGACTCCTGCCTACATCTAGAGTATTAAGTTCATGAAGAACAGAGTAACACATTAAGAAAGATGACATGATGTAGAGGGATAAACTCAAGCAATATGATGAAAACCCCATCTTGTTACCCTTGATGGAAACAATACAATACGTGCCTCGCTACCCCTACTATGTCACTGGGTGAGGACACCACAAGATTGAACCCAAAACCAAGCACTCCTACCATTGCAAGAATTACCAATCTAGTTGGCCAAACCAAACCAATTACTCGAAGAGACTTGCCAGGATATGAAATCATGCATAAAAGAATTCATAGGAGATTTAAATAAGATTCATGGATAATCTGAACATAAACTCACAATTCATCGGATCTTGACAAACACACCCAGAAAAGAGGATTACATCGGATAGATCCCCATGAAGATCATGAAGAACATGGTATTGAAGATCAAAGAGAGAGAAGAAGCCATCTAGATACTAGCTATGGACCCGTAGGTCTGTGGTGGACTACTCCCGCATCATCGGAGGCGCAATGGAGTTGATATAGATGTCCTCGGTGATCGAAACCCCTCCGGCAGATTTCCAGAAAAGGCTCCAAGATTGGATCTCTTCGGAAGGAAGGCTTCTGGCGGCGGAAAAGTATTTGCGTGGCTTGTTCTGATGTTGTGGGAATATTTGGGAATTTATAGGCCAAATATTAGGGTCAGGAGACCTGTAGGGAGATGACAAGCCTGCTAGGTGCGGCTAGGGGGTGGCTCGCGCCTAGCAGGCTTGTGGCTCCCTGGCAGGCTTCCTGCCGTGCACTCCAAGCCTGGTCGATTTGTTTCCTTCCAGAAAAATTGTTTCCGAAGGTTTTATTCTGTTTGGACTCCGTTTAATATTCCATATCTACAAAACTCAAAAACAAGGAATAACACAAACTGGCACTAGGCTCTAGATTAATAGGTTAGTCCCAAAAATAATATAAAATAGCATATTAATGCATATAAAACATCCAAAACAGATAATATAATAGCATGCCATCATCAAAAATTATAGATACATTGGAGATGTATCATGGCTCACACTCAGACTCAGACCTCATGTTCTAACAATAGAGGAGCATATCCACGAGGAAGGAGTGAACCTGATCCAAGTTACCCACTCGAGGAAAGAGAGTATGCCTGAAGACGCGATGCATGATGTCAAGGAATGGTTCAAGCACATAGGTGGGCTTGCCTGTGGTGGCGGAGATATTCTTCGTGGAGTAGGGCCAAAGTTCATTCTTGTGAGTAGAGGTTGTTGCCTGGTGGGGACGAGAGCCAACTAGGGTATGGAGTCCCTTATCCTCAAACCCAAGCTGATCCATGAACTCCTTCCAGGTAGAAGATAGTTGACGATTATTAGTCATCCAAGCGAGAGTCCAGTCTTCGTCATCCCCAAGATGAACGGTAGCATAGAATACAACCAGAAGATTTGCACCAAAGTCCTTGTTGAACCACATCAGACTGATAATACCAGGCTTATCACACATGCAAAGAGCCTCTCCAAAATAGTGGGCATTCTTTTGGAGATAATCCATATCAATTCACGTTAGGAACATAGAGGTTGTTCTTTTGTTGAATGACATCATGATAGATGGAACCTTGTTGTTTAGTCCAGAAGGGACGGTTGCAGAGAATGGGCTCCCGGGGCAGAACATACGGATTGCGACAACGAGTGGACCAGAACTCCTTAACAGGAATCTCAGCCAAAGATGGACCTTTCTTGGTCTTCATAGCAGGCTGCTTGGCCTTCTACTTCGGGGGTGCATTGGGGTTGGTGCTGTCATCACTGGGATTGCGGAACCGCTTCGATCCACTCTCATGAGAGGGGTTTGTACGATGCTTGCCACCACCTAAGATCAACCAGAACAAAGAAGGGAAAAGGCAAGTGTAAAACAGTTGCATAAGCCACGAGAAAAAGAATGAGTAAATCTAGAGTGAGAGTGGAAATCATGAATATTTAGTAGCACCAGCAATAGTACCGCTGACACAGCAGTAGTACCGCTCTAGGGAGAGCGGTAGTACTATGCGGCCGAAGAACACGGGGGCACCTACAGCTGCCAGTCACATCCGGTAGTAACAGTAACACTAAACATGCATATTGTCCACTAAATCTACAAATCTACTCCCTAACCATCTTCCACTCCAAACCCATGCATCAATTTTGACATAATCGACGAATTCCCCAAATATTGTACAAGAACTAGATTCAAAAAGAGATAACCCATAGGAGAGAAAATGGGGACAATACCAGCATCCATGGCAAGAGGAGAGGGAGGGGATCGATTCCTCCGGTTGGAATCATAGAAGAGTGGATGAAGAGGGGAATCCGATGGCAGCCGCCAGAGTAATAGAGTTGCCTAGAGAGAGACTCCCACGGGAGGAATGGGGTGAATGGGTATGGGGTAGAAATAGCTACCCCTTCCCCGCCCCATAACCCCCAATGAGGCTCGGTCAAGCGGTAGTACTGCCCTGTCGGGCGGTAGTACCACTCATGAGAACTTCCAAAAATAGAACCCCCCCCCCAAAAAGGGTTAAGCACACTTTTGATTTGTTAAAAAGGAAGACACATATGAACCCAACAAAGATGAGAAAACACTCCGGGAAAGCAAATAAAAACCATGATGAAAGGATTGGAGTGACCGAAACACACAAGGCAGGCTTCTACAGAGCAAATGCCTCACTAGGAGGGTGGTGGCCGAGGCCACCTATGTTTGAGTCAACTGGTATGGCACCGTGAAGATTTTAACCTTGGTCCCATGACCAAAACTCGTCCTTGAAGCACTAGTACCAATCAACATGGTCAAAGTGAAACACTTGATCCATTTATGCATAAGAGGGGGAGGGAGAGTTCATTGAGATAACAACTCTCGCCCTATGTCCATGCCTACATCTAGGCAATATACTATGATGAGTGAGGTGGGGTGTGCACAAATTCAATCCACATTGCTCAAATAAATGATATTTAGCTCATGCCTTAACTCGCGAAACCTTGCTTCATCCAATGGCATCGTGAAGCTGCTCATTGGTGTTGAGATGGATAAGATTGATCTCTCCTTGCTTGATGTGATCCCGGAGAAAATGATGACGAATCTCAATTTGCTTCGTCTTGCAATGTTAAACCGGGTTGTTGGAGATCATTATTGCACTTTCATTGTCATAGTAAAGAGGCACTTGTCACAATTGACACCATAATCCTTTAAAGTTTGCCTCATCCAGAGAATCTGTGCACAGCAGCTGGTGGCGGCTACATACTCGGCCTCGGTGGACGAGAGAGAAACACAATTTTGTTTCTTTGAAGGCCAACTTACCAAAGAGCGACCAAGGAATTGGCAGCCTCCAGAAGTTGACTTCCTCTGCACATGGTCTCCTGCCCAGTCCGAGTCTGTGTATCCTATGAGATCAAGTGAAGCAACTTTGGGCTACCATAAGCCAAAGTTTGGGGTATGATCCAAATATCGAAAGATTCTCTTGACGGCCACATAGTGGCTTTCCTTAGGTGTGGATTGAAAACATGCACAAATTCCCACAGCCAACATAATATCCGTCCTAGATGCACAAAGGTAAAGCAAGGATCCAATCATGGAGTGGTATACCTTTTGATCCACGAATTTACCATTGGGATCATTGTCAATATAGTATTTGAGAGGCATAGGTGTGTCGGCCTTTGGCGGATTGAGTTCATTCATGTTGAATCTCTTGAGCATGTCTTGAGTATACTTAGCTTGGTTGATGAAGGTTCCTTGACTTTGTTGCTTGGCTTTGAATCCAAGGAAGTACTTTAACTCTTCCATCATAGACATCTCAAACTCATGGGTCATTAGTGCGGCGAACTCTTCATTGAAAGCTTGTTAGGCGAACCAAATATAATGTCATCAACATATAGTTGGCATATGAACAAGTTCCCTTTAACCCTCTTTGTGAAAAGAGTGGGATCGATTTTTCCAATTTCAAACCCATTGTCTTGCAACATCTTGGTAAGGTGCTCATACCACACACGCGGGGCTTGTTTAAGGCAATAAAGAGCCTTATCAAGAATGTATACACGATTGGGGAACTTGGGATCCTCGAACCCCGGGGGTTGCTTAACATATACCAACTCCTTAAGAGGACCATTAATAAATGCACTTTTCACATCCATTTCATATAATTTAAAATTATGATGAGAAGCGTATACAAGCAACATATGAATAGATTCAAGGTGTGCAGCAAGAGAAAAGGTTTCACCATAGTCGATACCCTCGACTTGGGAGTAGCCTTGTGCAACCAATCTTGCCTTGTTGCGAATGACGACACCGTCCGTATCTTGCTTGTTTTTGAAGATCCATTTGGTTCCAATGACGTTGTGATTCTCCTTTGGTCTTGGCACCAATCGCCACACTTTTTTGCGCTCAAAGTTGTTGAGTTCATCATGCATGGCTTCAACCCACTCCATGTCCTCGAGCACATCTTGTACCTTGAGTGTTTGAATGCAAGAAACAAATGCATGATGTTCAGAAAAGTTTGTTAATTGTCTATGAGTGGTTACCCCTATTTTCAAGCTGCTGTAGACGTTCTCCAATAAATGTTTTTTTTGTTCAAGCTTGGCGGCATTCTTGGCGGCCCATCTCTGTAAGATCTCCTCCATGGAAAGTTGAGGGACAACATCCAGAGGAGCATTTTCTTGATGGTCTTGAGCGCCTTCATGATCTTGCTCTTGATATTCAATAGGGTCTTGATCTTGAGCTTGCTCGGGGATGTGGACTTGATCTTGGGCATCACTTGGTGAAGCATCATCATCATGAGATTTATCTTGCCCTTGATCTCATCCACGATGTTGAGAGCCTTCATTTGGTTCTTTGGAAGCATGTGGTCTTGCGTTGGTGATGGTTCCACTTGAGTGGAACATTGTCCTTCTCCTTCGGCCATAAGGGGTTCCTCAATGGGTAGTGTCGGGATATAATCCCACAGAATGATCCGCCTGATGGGCCGGGTCAACATATTGATGACTTACCGGTTATATTCAGATGGGATGTTGCTGTGATGACTGGGAGGATGAGGAGATTCACTAGTAAGCCGGATGGCGGCCCAACATATGAATACGACGACTTGGGGCCTAGAAGGTAAGAGACGCCGAAGAATTTCCTTGCTTGAAAGGCAAGTCAATATAGAGATGTGTTAGGTCATGGGATCATAAGATGACCCAGAATCTTTTAAAACTTAGGGTCTCGACCTATATATAAAGGCGAGCCCTTGAGGCCAATAGACTTAAGTTAGACACCCTCGAAAGCTAGGTTAGCGATCTCGTATCCTTGTACTCAAGATCTCCATCAATATGGACACAATGCAGGATGATACGTCTCTAATGTATCTATAATTTAGGAAGTATTTATGCCATGTTTACAATAATTCTATATGATTTTGGTATGATTTTATTAGAACTAACCCGGACTGACGCCGTTTTCAGCAGAACAACCATGGTGTCATTTTTTGTGCAGAAATAAAAGTTCTCGGAATGGGCTGAAATTTTAGTATGATTTTATTTGGACCAAAAGAGACCCTCGAAGCATTGGAGTTGGGCCAGAAGAACTACGAGGAGGTCACAAGCCTGCCAGGCACGGCCACCCCCCTAGCCACTCCTAGCAGGCTTGTCACCGCGTCATGGCACCCCTTGACGTGAGACCGACGCCAAAAATTCCTATAAACACCCAAACCTCCAAAAAGAAACCTAGATCGAGAGTCCCGCTACTGCAAGCCTCTATAGCCACGAAAAACCAATCGGGAGCCCGTTCCGGCACCCTGTCGAAGGGGGAAATCATCACCGGAGGCCATCTTCATCATCCCGACGGTCTCCATGACGAGGAGGGAGTAGTTCACCCTCGAGGCTGACGGTATGTACCAGTAGCTATGTGTTTGATCTCTCTCTCGTGTTCTTGAGATGACATGATCTTGATGTACCACAAGCTTTATTGATATAGATGAATCATATGGAGTTTCCCCCTATTTATCTTCTTGTGATGAATTGAGTTTTCCCTTTGAAGTTTTCTTATCGAATTGAGTCTTTAAGGATTTGAGAACACTTGATATATGTCTTGCAATGGGATATCCACGGTGACAATAGGATGTTCTATTGATCCACTTGATGTATGTTTCGGTGATCAACTTGCGGGTTTGCGTGACCTTGGGAATCTATGCATATGGGTTGGCACATGTTTTTGTCTTGAATCTCCAGTAGAAACTTTGGGGCACTCTTTGAAGTTATTTGTCTTGGATTGAACATGATGAATCTGAAATTGTGTGATGCATATCGTATAATCAAGCCCACGGGTACTTGTGGTGACATTGGAGTATGTAGGTGACATTAGGGTTTTAGTTGATGTGTATCTTAAGGTGTTATTTAGTATGAACTCTAGTGCTATTCGTGACACTTATAGGGATAGCTCATAAGATTGATCGGAAAAGATAACTTTGAGGTGGTTTCGTACCCTACAATAATTTCTTTGTTAGTTCTCCGCTATTTGTGACTTTGGAGTGAACTCTTTGTCGCACGAGAGGTATTTACATATGATTCAACTATGTTAGTATTGTTGAGAGAAATTGCACTAGTGAAAGTATGAACCCTAGGCCTTGTTTTCAAGCATTGCAATACCGTTTGTGCTCACTTTTATCATTAGTTACGTTGCTGTTTTTATATTTTCAGATTACACAAAAACCTATATCTACCATCCATATTGCACTTGTATCACCATCTCTTCGCCGAACTAGTGCACCTATACAAATTGCCATTGGATTGGGTTTGTTGGGGACACAAGAGATTTCTTGTATTTGATTGCAGGGTTGTTCGAGAGATACCATCTTCATCCTACACCTCCCGCGGATTGATAAACCTTAGGTCATCCACTTGAGGGAAAATTTCCATTGTCCTACAAAACTCTACGCTTGGAGGCCCAACACGAGTCTACAAGAAGAAGGTTGTGTAGTAGACATCAAGGTCTTTTCTAGCGCCGTTGTCGGGGAGGTGAGTGCTTGAAGGTATATCTTTAGATCTTGCAATAAAATCTTTTAGTTTCTTGTTTTTCACTAGTTTGGTTTTATAAAATAAAACTACAAAACAATGGAACTGAGGCCGCCTCATATGCTTCATCTTTTTAATATCTTTCGTGAAAATGATGGAAAGCAAAAATTGTGCTCAAGTGTTAGAAGAAGAAGTTATTAAAATGTTTGGCACTAAATGTTTGAGTGATGAGCATAATTGCAATGTTGTTAGTATGAATTGTTTGAATATCCATAGTACTAATGATGATTGCACTAGTCATGATAAAAAGATTTCCCATAAGCATGTCAATTTTGTGGAGTGCATAGAGTTTGTGAAGACATGCCTAAAAGGGAAGATAGATTTTGTAAGAGGCGTAAGTATTTAAAAACTAAATGGTTGCAAGATAGGCTATATGTTTGTGCTGAAAGACTTCATATTTCTCATCCTCCTTATGAACTTTGCAATGAAAGTGGTCATTTTAATTTCCAATGTGAATTATTTCATGATCGAATTGTGTCCAAAAATTGTGATCACCTCATTAGCCTTGGGCATCATAATGAACTTAGTCTATTTTTGGGGAATGAAGAAATGTAACATAAAACTATGGAGTTCCAGGTTGCGCTCTCATGAAAATGATTGATTTTGATCTAAATGAAATCTGTATGTATTGCGTGGTAAATTTCATTGAGAATCCTTATATTGCACAATTACTTAAAGACAAGAAAACAAATAGAAGATGAAGAGAATACTAATGAAGGGGAAGAGGTTTCCCAATATCCTCCTATTTTTTCTTATGATGAATCAGGTGACGAGGAGGAGCTTTTTATTTAACCAATCTCTTCAAAAAGACGCTTGGAGGGACTAAATAAACCCACACATAATGTGGTGAAGAAGAATAAAATAAGGAAAAGTAAAGGTAAAGAGGTATCTCTCCCAAATAATGTTGCTCCCATTATTGATAGGACTCATGGGAATGAATCAAAAATAGTTGTGGAAGATGATACACTTGAGGATGATTTTGTTATGCCTATTGCTTGTTGTGATATTGGGAAGATAATGAAAGTTTATAATCTTGAAAATATTTATGGCACCAACTTGGAGGATGATGATAATAATTGCTATACTATTGGTGTTATTCATACTATTAATGATGAGTGATTATGTTTATGATATACAAAGCCACAAGATTGGGGATGCTATGTTTGATGAAAATGACATGTTTGAGAATTTATTTGCTACAACTAATGTTTGTCCCAAGATTGGGGATTCTATGCTTGATAAAGATGATATTTTTAGTGTCCCAAGTTTTGATGAGTGAAACTATTATGATGATGGAATGCCTACTATATATGATGGTTATTGTGATGACACATATGCTATAAAGAGTAATGACAACCATGAAACCTATTATCATGATTTTAATATTCATTGTGGTTATGTCAATCAAGTGTCAGATGATAGTTACTTTGTTGAGTTTGCTCCCACTACTTTGCATCAGAAGAATTTTGCTTGTGTGGGTAGTAATAAAAATTCTATGCTTGTGCATCATGAAAATAATGATTTATGTGCTGGTTATATTGTGGAATTCCTTCTTGATTCTACTGAAAATTATTATGAGGGAGGAACATATTCTTGTAGGAATTGAAATAATATCAAGTTTCCTCTCTATGTGTTCAAAGTTTTGAAGTTATGCTTGTTTTGCCTTCCTATGCTAGTTGATTATTGTTCCCATAAATTGTTTGCTCACAAAATCTCTATGTATAGGAAGTTGGTTAGACTTAAATGTGCTTGTCATGAGATTCATGATGCTCTCTTGCATGTTTCAATTGCTATTCCTGTGTGAGCATCATTGAAATCATCATGCCTAGCTAAAACGCATTAAAGAAAAGCGCTTGTTGGGAGACAACCCAACAATTTTACTTTCTTTTTTGATGTGTGCACATGATTAAGATACTATATTAATCATGTTTTGTGTCTTTTATTTCAATAAACTGCCAAGTAAATCCTTTGGGATAGTGTGGATACTTGCTTGTTTGATTGTGTGCAAAAACAGAAAGTTTTGCGTCGAGTATATTAATTATCTGATTTTACTGGAGCGTCAAAAAATTATGAAATTTCCACAAAACATTTAAATGCAAATTCATTGATTTTCCTAATTTTTCAGAATTTTTAGATTCATGGAAGTATGGTGATCATTCAGATCATTACGGACTGTTCTGTTTTTGACAGATTTTGTTTTGCATGCATAGTTTGCTTGTTTCAAGTGTTCCTATAGCTCATATTGAGTAATATAAATTGTGAGAATGATGGAATACAGTAGGTATAATGTGGGGATAATTAGGAATCTTGTATTGATAGTACCTAAGTGAATGAATTATCTTTTCTACACTAACCCTTCTCACGAAGTTCTGTTAAGTTTTGTGTGATTGAAGTTTTCAAGTTTTGGGTGAGACACCAATATGAGGAGAATAAGGAGTGACAAAAACCTAATATTGGGGATTCTCAAGGCACCCCCAAGGTAATATGCAAGGAAGACTCAAGAGCCTAAGCGTGGGGATGCCCCGGAAGGCATCCCCTTTTTCGTCTTCAACACTACCGGTATATCTTACTAGGAGCTATATTTTTATTCGTCACATAATATCAGTTTTTCTTGGAGCATCATTTTTTATCTGTTAGGTGTTATTTATAATCTTGTTTTTCAATAAAAAGTCCCAAGAATTGCTTTAGGATGCTTGAATTGCATGTTTGATGTGTGCTGTGTAAAATAGAAACTTCTGCTCTAGTGTTTGAATTTTCATATTTTACTGGAACATGGAAAGTTTCTGAAATTTTGACACAGTGTTTTCACATAAATTGTATAGAATTTCCTAAATTTTCATAATTGTTTGGTTTACATAAGTACACTGTTTTCATAAATTTCTACAGACTATACTGTTTGGACAGATTGCTGTCATAGTTTTGTTATCTACTTATCCTATAGTTTTCATAGCCTATATTGGTAAATATAAATTGTGGAAATGATAGTATACGGTACCTAATGTTTGAAAATTATTGTGCAACTTCTCTTGGAAGGATATGATGTGTTGATTTATTCTTATGTGTACTAACCTATCTCACGAGTTCTTTTTGAGTTTTGTGTGGATGAACACTACTAGGAGAAAGCCTACCAGTAGCGCTGGTTTTCCCTCTACTAGTAGCGCTGGGGCCATCGCTACTACTAAGACACTAAAACTAAGTGTTTAGCAGTAGCGCTGGAAAACCAGCACTACTGGTAAGTGCTGTTAGCAGTAGCGCTGGTTTACAACAAGTGCTGCTGCTAAACCAATGCTACTGCTACAAATTACCAGCGCTACTGCTAAGCCTAGGTTTTAATTTAATTCATTTTTTATATTTTCCATTCCTTTTCTGTTCACTTTTTTGTGCATGCTCTATATGGTAGTTTAATCATATTATAATAAACATACATTATTCTCATCGTATCATACACATACAAAAGACTCATCATATAGACCACCACCATCGTCGTCATATTATCCAACACAAATATCATCACACATCTCAAAAATAGCGATACACAAGTCATGTCTCGAATATATGCAACTGCATGGTCATGGCACACCCACAAGTTTCATCATCTCTATCTAAACCATGTAGAAGAGAAGAGCGATCACTATGAGAAAGAGCGCGACTATGTAGTACTTCTTGAGGCACCATTGTCGCTCCCTCTCTCTTGCCATAGCATCACTCGGCTGTCAAACCCTCTATGGCTAGCTCCTGGGTACCTGTCCTTCGCCATCTCCCGGTCTATGAACCCGCACTGTAAGTTGATTTAATATGCAACATAATGTACTTGAGAAACACAAAGAGGCATATATATAGTTAGAAAAATACAAGCAACCTATATATAGTAAACATAAATAAGGAAGTTCCTCATACGTAACCAAACTAATTAACTATTGCGATCTACGCTAGTTCATATAGGAAGATAGTAGTACTAATTAAACATACACATTGTCATCGTCAATCACTCCATCAGGTCGGCGCTCCAGTCTTCATAGTCAGGGATGAAGGACCCGAGCTTCATGAAAGGCTTCATGTCCAGATGCTGAGCGTTGAGCAGTTCACGGACAGTCTCCCGCCTCATTGGCCCGTGGTAGAACATCCCTGTTTGTTCAAGTACCTCCTTCATGGTCACTTGGGCAAGTTCACACTGTACGTGGTAAAACTCAGCTCGGATTCGATTCTCTGGTGTATTTCCTATGTTATAGGCCTAACTGACAATCTTCGTATCCTTGGAATTAGCTGACATGTGAAGGCGTTGATTATCCCTTTTGTACTCGATCATGTGATGCATGAGGTAGAATCCGTCAGCCTTACTCGTTCGGCTGCTGGATGCAGCAGAAGTGGGTCTTATGGACGAAATCAAGCCCTCTATTCCTGTAATTTTTCACCTTGATATCTCCACCAGTAAGGCCGAAGGTTAAAATGGCACTATTGAGAACAATCTTTATGTGCTTGTAATACCTTTTCTTGGTGTTCTTCGCAGAGTCCAAGTACAGAGCATGGGAGTACTGTGGGTACACACAGATGAGGACGACGCCCCCTGCTGCGCAAAATAAGTACACCTCAAATTAGCCTCCATGCTTGCAAAGGAATGATAAAAAATTATGAAAGGATATCAGCAGATGACTTGCGTGGGATGATAAGGCAGGAGAATCATTTCCTTGTCTTTATTAGCGACCATGAACTCGACGATGTACTTGCTCGCATAGCCACGGTGCTCTTTACAGACTTCCAAGAAGCTCTCGTGCATATAGTACGGGTCCGCGACGCAGATATATTGTATGTTCTCATGCCTGATGTTGTAGTTCATATAAAGCGCATACATGTGGATGAACTGAAAATCCAGCTTGATCATGTGGAACATGTCGTAGATGTAGTTAAATCCCAGGATGAACTTATCCGCGGGCCATCTATCGACGTATAACCTCCCACCCGAAACCTGAGCCACATAAAGCGGGTATCCTGGTTTTTCTGAGATGAGAAGGCTTTTCTCTCTGTCTAGCACATCATCATGAAGTCTCCTTAGATCATTGTTCAGTATATCCTCCAGCGCCTCTTACGTGGAGGTCCTCTATGCTCAGACAAACCATTGAATAGATCTCCACATTTTCTCCACGGGTCATCCTTCTCGAGCCTTCTATGATGCCCCATGTACACAATTTTCCCAAAGCCGCCATTTTTTGTTGACGTAAGCTGCTGAGACGTTGTATCATCCATGCACCTCGTGCATCTGCAGTATCCATGGCAGACCTATCCTAAGGTATACCCGTAACCGAGATAGTCATGCACCGTCGTCATCAGCGCGCATCTCATATAGAAATAATCTCCTTTGCGGGTGTCCCATGTCTTGACCGATGATTTCCATAACGTGTCTAGCTCCTCTTTCAGAAGCCCCATATACAGGTTAATATTATTTCCCAGTTGTTTCGGCCCTTGAATCAGCATGCTCATGTGTATGTACTTTGTCTTCATGCACTTCCATGGGAGTAGGTTGTACATCCATACAAAGACGGGCCATGTGGTGTGGTTGGTGTTCTGCCTTCCAAACGAATTCATGCCATTGGTACTTGCACCAAGCATGATGTTCCTTGCATCTTCTATGAAAAATAGATAGTCAACACTGAATGCTCTCCATTGGCTACCATCTGCGAGGTGTCTCAGCTTCGGATCATCTCCATCGTCGGGCTTCTTCCTCTCTGCGTGCCAGCGCATGAGCTTTCATTCCTTAGGATTTACGAAATACCGCTGCAGACGGGGAGTGATCGGAAAGTACCATACAACTTTTTGAGGAGTTTTCTTTCCCGCCTTCTTGTATTGAGAAGCATTGCACATTGGACAACTGGTTATTTCCGCGTGCTCCCCCGATAAATGATGCAATCGTTGATGCATGTATGGTATCTAATGTGTGGCAGATCAAGAGGGCAAACGATTTTATTGGCCTCCTCGACACTAGTAGGACACAGGTTCCCCACGGGAAGACCTTTACTATGTAGATACTTCAAATTCTCATCAAGTCTTTTGTCTGTCCATTTGTTTTTGGCCTTCGTCTTTAGAAGTTCGAGCATGAAACTCAAGCCGGTCACCTCGGGATCGCAACCGTCATACAATGGAGTCTTCGAGTCTACTTCAAGTTGCACCAGCTTGGCCTCCTCTCTAGAAGTAGCTCTGTCAGTAATCGTACTCTTGCGAAGGAGGTCTTGAACATGAGGGTCATACACGACTGAGCTTAGCAGCGTCGAAGACTGCGGCATGCCCGTCTGTACTCCATCATGTTTGGACTCTTCTTCGTCGTGACCGGAATCTTCTTCTTCGCCATTTCCGGACTCTTCCCGGCCGCCATGTCCGGTGCCATCCGCTTTGCGTCGATCGGTCATCTCTTCGTCTAGCCCCATCATGTCATTATTCCCTACCATGTGGACGTCATCATCATCATCTTCACTTATCCACCGAGTATAGCCATCCATGAAACCATACATCATTACGTGCACCTTCAAACTGCCACGATGAAAAGGGTCCAAAATGACTCCTTCTTTGCATCTTGTACATGGACATCTAATCCCATTTCGATTATTTGCATACATGTCCATCACCGCACATTGCAATTATCGCTCCACCTTCCTTCCACTCACCCTCATGACTGCACGGTATAACAAGCAAAAGTCATATAAAAATTTGCATGACCTGGCCTAAAAATAGGAAATATCGAGTTTGCTCGAAATCCACCGAAACGGAAATAAATCGACATTCCAGCAAAACATAAGCAACTCACGGGGCATGTCACTCACACAATATCCCTTCCTATCACAAACACACATATTCCCATTCTTGAAATGCACAACTTTTTACTCACCTATACCCCGAGAGAGATTGTGCACAGTAATTAGATCATTAGGCCTTCGCGACCAATATAGGGATCGAGAGTGGATGGCTAAATAGCTAGCTAGATATAGTTTTTGGGAGGAGAGATCACTCTAGCTAACTAATTGATATGAGAGAGATATGGAGGAGAATTATGATGGAGGGGGGAATTAATGGGGAGAGAAGAGAGGTAGAAGGAAGAGAGAAGAAGGGCAATAATGGTGGAGAGGGGTGAGGGCAAAGGGGGAGGAAGAAGGGTGAGAGAGGGTGTCATTAATGGGGAGAGAAGAGGGGTAGAAGGAAGATAGAAGAAGGGTGATAATGGTGGAGAGGGGAGAGGGCAAATGGGGAGGAAGAAGGGGGAGAGAGGGGGCATTAATGGGGAGAGAAGAGAGGTAGAAGGAAGAGATTAGAAGGGCAATAATGGTATATATGGGAGAGGGGAAAGGAGGGGATAGGGAAAAGGGGGAGGAAGAAGGGGGAGAAAGGGGGTTGGTGAAAAATGTGGCTACAACGCTTATTAGTAGTGCTGGAATACACAGCACGCTACTGCTATGAGGCTTAATAGTAGCGCTTTCTGGGAACAACGCTACTACTAAGTGGGGCCCCATATTAGTAGCGCTTGTTGGGGAACGTTGCGTGGGAAACAAAAATTTTCCTACACACACGCAAGATCTATCCATGGTGATGAGAATCTACGAGAGGGAGAGTGGATCTACATACACTTGTAGATCGCTAAGCGGGAAGCGTTAAGAAACGCGGTCGGTGTAGTAAAACGTCTTCGTGATCCAAATCGCCAAGCGTCCCGCAATCTCATCACGATCCGCCCCGCGATCCAATCACGATCCGTCCCACGAACTCATCACGATCCGTCCCGCGATCTCATCATGATCCGTTTTGCGATCTTGATCACGGTCCTTCCGATCTAGCGCCGAACGGACGACACCTCCGCGTTCAGCACACGTACAGCTCGATGAAGATCTCCGCCTTCTTAATCCAGCAAGAGGGAGCAGAGAGGTAGATGAGTTCTCCGACAGCACGACGGCATTGCGGCGATGGTGGTGGAGCTATTCCAGCAGGGCTTCACCTAAGCACCGCTGAAAACCGATCTAGAGGAGAAACTTTGATCTAGAGGAGAGGTAGCACGTGGCTATTAGGGTTAGCTTTTCCCTCTAAATCCTCTAGTATATATAGGAGGGAGGGAGGGGAGGATCCAGCCTCAAACCCTCAAGGTTTGGTCGAAATTGGAGGTGGAGGAGTCCTACTCCAATCCTATTAGGAGTAGGATTCCTCCTTTCCACCTCTCCACCTTTGGATTTTTCCTTCTCAAACCACTCCAGCCGCATGGGCCCTTAGAGGAGGCTTCGGCCAGCCCACCAGGGGCTGGTTTACCTCCTCCCACAGCCCATTTAGCCTCTTGGGTCGAAATACCTCTCCCGATGGTCCCCTGGTACACTATCGACACTCTTAGTACACTACCGATGAGCCCAAAACTTTTCTGGCGACCAAAACAGGACTTCCTATATATCAATCTTTACCTCCGGACCATTCTAGAGCTCCTCGTGACATTCGGGATCTCATATGGGACTACGAACAACCTTCGGTTTCCACCATACATAACTCTATACTACAGAAACGTCACCGAACCTTAAGTGTGCAGACCCTGCGGGTTCGAGAACTATGTAGACATGACCGAGACACCTCTACAGTCAATAACCAATAGCGGGACCTGGATGCCCATATTGGTTCCTACATATTCTATGAAGATCTTTATCAGTCGAACCTCTATGTCAAGGATTCAATTAATCCCGTATGTTGTTCCCTTTGTTCTTCGGTGTGTTACTTGCCCGAGATTCGATCGTAGGCATCTCCATACCTAGTTCAACCTCGTTACCAGCAAGTCTCTTTACTCGTTCTGTAATACAAGATTCCGTGGCTAACACTTAGTCTCATTGCTTGCAAGGCTTATTGTGATGTTGTATTACCGAGTGGGCCCTGAGATACCTCTCCGTCACACGGAGTAACAAATCCCAGTCTTGATCCATGCCAACCCGACAGACACCCTCGGAGATACCTGTAGAGCACCTTTATAGTCACCTAGTTACATTACGACATTTGATACACACAAGGCACTCCTCCGGTGTCAG
Source organism: Hordeum marinum (assembly GCA_022496015.1). Taxonomy (NCBI): domain Eukaryota; kingdom Viridiplantae; phylum Streptophyta; class Magnoliopsida; order Poales; family Poaceae; genus Hordeum; species Hordeum marinum. The sequence continues at coordinate 474,550,756 of CM039676.1, forward strand.
TGAGTTGCATGATCTCATGGTCATAGGAAAGAATACTTGACATGCAGAAAACAGTAGCAATAAACTAACACGATCATATGCTACATTTGTAGTTTGGGTCTTGTGCATCACATCATTGTCCTAATGATGTGATCCCGTTATCAAATGACATCTCATGTCCATGACTAGGAAACCATAGCCATCTTTGATCAACGAGCTAGTCTATTAGAGGGATACTAGGGACATGGTGTTGTCTATGTATCCACACATGTATCTGAGTTTCCGATTAATACAATTATAGCATGGATAATAAACAATTATAATGAACAAGGAAATATAATAATAACCAATTTATTATTGCCTCTAGGGCATATTTCCAACAGCACTTTCCTCACGGCACGCGCTACTGCTAGGAGGCTTAGCAGTAGCGCTTTCTTGAGGACAACGCTGCTACTATAAAAACTATCGGTGGGATAGTCAGGGCCCCCTTAGCAGCATCGCTTTTCTAGTTTCTAGCGCTACTACTAAGCCCTTACTTGTAGTGTTGCCCAAATACAATGCTACTGGTACTTAGCACTAGCGTTTGTGTTTTTCCAGCGCTACTAGTAGGCTCCTGCCTGTAAGGTTTCTCCTAGTAGTGGAGGCTTTTGAGAATAGGTGAAACCATGATATGAGATGATTGAACGAGATACAAAAGCTCAAGCTTGGGGATGCCCAAGGCACCCCAAGTAAATATTTCAAGAAGCCTCAAGCATCTAAACTTGGGGATTCTATGCATCCCACCTCTCTTCGTCAACTATCGGTTAGCCTATGTTGAGCCTAAATTTTTATTCGTTCACATCATGTGTGCTATTCTTGGAGTGCTATTTTTGTTTTGCTTGCTGTTTAAATGAAATACTCAGATCTGAAAATCTTTCTTGAGAGAGAGAGAGAGAGAAAGTCCTCACATAGCTACTTAATTGTTTGACTACTCGTTGATCTTCACTTATATGTTTTGGAGTAGTTTTGTCATTTACTCTCGTGCTTCACTTATATCCTATGAGTAAATAGTTGAATGAATTGAATATTATAAATCTGAAATTATATATGTTTTATATGCTTATCCCATGGGGATTAATGACTTCACATATAAGAAGTATAGGTGGTAAAATTTATTGAAAGTTAGCAACCACCGCATTGGTCACTTGAACAATTCATGAAAGAATATTGAAGGTAAAGAGATTTAACATGCAAATATACTATCTTGGACATCTTCTATGATTGTGAATACCCATTAATTATTTTCGAACCTGAGAAAATTAGTTGAAGTTGGACAAGGAAGACAACGTAATGAGTTATGCTTGGGTATATTTGTATAGAAGTTATATTGTTATGGATCCTCCAACATGTGGTGCTTGCTTCCACCCCATATTAGCCAAAACTTCCTCACCAATTAGAAATACTACTTGTGCATCCAAACACCCTCAAACCCAAAGTTGTTCCATATGAGTCCACCATACCTACCTATCTGCGGTATTTACCTGTCGTTCCAAGTAAATTTGCATGTGCCAAACTCTAAGCCTTCAAATAATATTCTATTTTGTATACCCGAATCTCTCATATAGTAACTAGGGGTTGTCAATATATTCCATGCTAGGTGGGTTATTCTCATGATATGTGTTGATTCACTATCAGTCACGAGAAAGTGGCTGGTAATAGGGATTCCCATTCCCAAAATCAAAGGAAAAAAGGAAAATAATTAAACAAAACTCCCCCAGGAATGTTGTTGGTATGGACGGTATCCATAGATTCGGCTCGCCATGGAGTGTGATTGATTGGTGGAGGGGGAGTAAAAACTTTACCATTCTATTTGGGAACCGCCTATAATGTATCTAGCATGGAAGATACCGAGATTTCTCGGTTGTTATGGTGACAATGAAAGCATACCGCTCAAAATTTATATTCATCTCTGTTTTAAAAGCTCGAGCTCTGGCACCTCTACAAATCAATGCTTCCCTCTGTGAAGGGCCTATCTTTTACTTTCATGTATTTACTTTTATGCAAGAGTCGATAATATTCCTTTTTAGGTCAACCTCAGTTATTCTTTAGTTGGCAAGCATCATGTGGTGGGGAAATACCCAAACATATATGGCCATTCAAATATATTTGAGCATGAATTATTATTGTTGACAATTATCTATATGATAAATAAGTTGGGAGGCGAAACATTAAGCCCATATCTTTCTCTGTGTTCGATGAATGCTATTTGTTCTAAAAATATACTTTGAGATTATATGATAGTTGAGTATGTGGAATTTGCTAAATTAAAGCTCTTACATAGACCCTTCCCAAAAATTAGATGAATTGCAAGTGCTTGGTGACTGAAAGCATAGTTTGTTAGTCTATACTTTAACATGTGGATAGCTTGTTATTTCATCATGAGAAGTTGTATGAGATGAGCTACTGTTTATGATTTATAATGATGCTAGAAAAATGTGATTGGAATTATCATTGATAAAACTTGTGCACCTGCTAGCATTCACACTTCATAAATTGTTTCTTTTATCATTTACCTACTCGAGGACGAGCACGAATTAAGCTTGGGGATGCTGATACGTCTCCAACGTATCTATAATTTATGAAGTATTCATACCATTTTTACAATAATTCTATATGATTTTATTAGAACTCACCCGAGCCGACGCTATTTTCAGCAGAACTGCCATGGTGTCATTTTTTGTGTAGAAATAAAAGTTCTCGGAATGGGCTGAAAATTTAGTATGATTTTTTGGACCAAAAGAGACCCCCGAAGCATTGTAGTTGGGCCAGAAGAGCCACTAGGAGGTCACAAGCCTACCAGGCGCGACCACCCATGGCCACGCCTAGCAGGCTTGTCACCTCCTCGTGGCACAACTTGATGTGAGACCGATGCTAAAAATTCCTATAAATACCCAAACCTTCCAAAAGAAACCTAGATCGGGAGTTTTGCCGTTGCAAGCCTCTGTAGCCACGAAAAACCAATCGGGAGCCCGTTCCGGCACCTTGCCGGAGGGGGAAATCATCACCGGAGGCCATCTTCATCATCCCGGCAGTCTCCATGATGAGGAGGGAGTAGTTCACCCTCGAGGTTGAGGGTATTAACCAGTAGCTATGTGTTTGATCTCTCTCTCTCTCATTTTCTTGAGATGGCACAATCTTCATGTACCATGAGCTTTATTGATATAGATGAATCATATGGAGTTTCCCCCCCTCTATCTTCTTGTGAGGAATTGAGTTTTCCCTTTGAAGATTTCTTATCGGATTGAGTCTTTAAGGATTGGAGAACACTTGATGTATGTCTTGCGATGAGATTCCATGGTGACAATGGGATGTTCTATTGATCCACTTGATGTATGTTTTGGTGATCAACTTGTGGGTCCTGTGAGCTTGGGAATCTATGCATAGGGGTTGGCACATGTTTTCATCTTGAATTGCCGGTAGAAACTTTGGGGCACTCTTTGATGTTCTTTGGGTTGGATTGAACATGATTAATCTGAAATTGTGTGATGCATATCCTATAATCAAGCCCATGGGTAATTGTGGTGACATTAGAGTATCTAGGTCACATGAGGGTTTTGGTTGATGTGTATCTTAAGGTGTTATTTTAGTACGAACTCTAGGGTTGTTCGTTAGACTTAAAGGGATAGCTCATTAGATTGATCGGAAAAGATAAGTTTGAGGTGGTTTCGTACCCTACAATAATTTCTTCGTTAGTTCTCCGCTATTTGTGACTTTGGAGTGAACTCTTTGTTGCACGAGAGGTATTTACATATGATTCAACGATGTTAGTATTGTGGAGAGAACATGCACTAGTGAAAGTATGAACCCTAGGCCTTGTTTTCAAGCATTCCAATACTGTCTGTGCTCCCTTTTATCATTAGTTACCTAGATGTTTTCATATTTTCAGATTACAAAAACCTATACTACCATCCATATTGCACTTGTATCACCATCTCTTCGCCGAACAAGTGCACCTATACAATTTGCCATTGTATTGGGTGTGTTGGGGACACAAGAGATTTCTTGTATCCTACACCTCCCGCGGATTGATAAACCTTAGGTCATCCACTTTAGGGAAAATTGCCATTGTCCTACAAAACTCTGTGCTTGGAGGCCCAACACGAGTCTACAAGAAGAAGGTTGTGTAGTAGACATAACAGAACGTAGGCTATTACCTCCATTGGAGGGGCTGAACCTGGGTAAACCCACCTCCCATTCTCGTTTGTTCCCTTTGAGTCGCTACCCAGCGGTGATGGCCTCACACCTAAGTCCTTGCACGAGGACATCTGCCATGACAAAACCATGACAGTCGGCGCCCACCGTGGGGCTCTCGCCTGGTGGGGTTAGGTTCTTGAAGGGAGATCTTCCGGGATTCGGGAGCTACATGATGGGTCGTATGACCAGGAGTCACCGTAGCAAGATCTACATCGACGACTTAGGCTGGGGTCCCGAGGCCTACTCAATTGAGGTACCTGAGACGGGCGTCTGTGCTAACCTCGTCGAGCCGGCTCGCTGCACCCAACCCGTCTGACGTCAAACGCGTCCGGATCACAAGACCAAGGGTTTTGGTAAGCTTCATGAGTCGCCTCTTCAGGCTGCAGTCTCTGCAACAAGGATCGAGACGGCTTGAGACGCACCCAGGCACGATGGGTCAGATATGAGGCAAGGTGCTGTGGGGGCTAAATCTCGGCATATGTACTTCAGTCAGGTTCCTCCAAGCAAATTTGAGCAGTCGAGTCGTGGCCAATATTATGTTTTCAGCACCAACACTTGTAAGCATGATAGCAAGGTTAGGAGTAGGGCAGTCAACATGGCAGAGCCAATGGTTCCCATATATCTCAACTGGTCCGAACATCCGATCACTTGGAGTAGGGAAGATCATCCTCCCCGGGTTGACAACCCTAGTGGGTTAGTTTTGGTGGTGGCGCGTCAAGTCGGCGGTTACACTTTGTCCAAGGTCCTTATGGATGGGGGTAGTAGAATCAATATTTTGTACTACAAAACCTTTCACTGGATGAACCTGTCTGGAAGCTTGTTACTCCCTTCCATGAAAGTTTTTCACGTAATCGTTCCTGGAAAGTCGGCTTATCCTATTCGGTGGATCAAACTCGACATCGCTTTTGGTAATGAGTTTGACTATCGATGCAAGCTGTTGACGTTTAAGGTAGTTAAGATAATGAGCCTGCATCATGCCCTTTTAGATGACCGGCTTACGCTAGCTTCATTGCCTGTCCTTGATACATTATGTCAAGCTTAATATGCCTGGTCGTAAGGGCACTATCACCATGGATGGAAACCGGAAGATAGCACAAGAATGCGAGGAAGGAGATGAGGCCTACGCCGAGTCGTCTTATACGGCCGAGGACTTAAAATTCTATACTGCCAATGTTGACCTGGCTGATATGAGTCCTCTCAAGAAACCCAACACCGACTCAGAGCCTCCACTCAAATTCAAGCCGTCTGAAGATACTAAGTTGGTAGATTTCACACCAGGCGACTCGTCCAAGCAGTTCACTATAGGGACCGTCTTGGACCCTAAAAAGGAAAGCACGCTCATCGAGTTCATCCATGAGAATCGAAACATCTTTGCATGGAAGCCTTTTGACATGCCTGGAGTCCTGAGGGAACTCGCTGAGCACCACCTTAATGTGGATCCAAAGATGAAACTAACACACCAGTATCTCCGACGATTTAATGAGGAGAGACGCAAGGCTATTGGGGAAGAGGTAGCCTGACTCCTAGTTGCTGGGTTTATTTTTGAAGTTTTTCATTCTGAGTGGCTGGCTAACCCGATGTTGGTTCTGAAGAAGAACGACACCTCACGCATGTGTTTTGATTATACAGACCTCAATAAGGCTTGTCCGAAAGATCCTTTTGCTCTCCCACATATCGATTAGATCATTGATTCTACGATGGGTTGTGTATGTTTGTGCTTCCTGGACGCTTACTATCAGCATATTGGGAACGGGGGTACCCAGACCTACCTGCCTACGGCCCATGGCTTGGCCCACTTCACTGACAGAACACGACCCAGCGTGGCCCCACTCAAAACAAGGCCCTCGCGAGGGCCCTAGCCTCGCGAGGAGGAACAATGCCAGGGTTGAAAAAGGATTGACCTCCTCAGGTCCCCTTCGGACTAGCGGAGATATGTATGCAAGGCCCGACCTCGGGAGTCAAGGGTGACGCAGGGAAGGACAAGCGGGCGCCAGCGCGCCAGGCAACACAGTTTCCCCTTTGGTGCAAAGGGATCAAGGACGTACGCGGGTTTCCAAAGCACCCCCAAAGGTTTCCATTCCGGTGCAACAAGACCGTAACCACCCGCCCTGCAGGGCGGATGTCATCGCTGAGCCCATCCCCGCGCTATTGACAACTGCTTTGCAGGCGAAGACCGCCTTTGGGCAGGTCGAGCATGTACTCTTGTCTCCCTTCAAAATTGGCCGTGGTGGGATCCCTTCCTGCCATTGTGATAAGGGAAGAGGACCCGGGCCACCGCTATATATAAAGTGTAGGCCGCATCATAGAGGGGGGATCCGATCCACTCCATCATCCATCCACCACCGGGCCACAGAGAGCCTCCAACACATCAAAGGGAGCCCTCATGAGGCCCTACAACACTGTACTAGTTGATCCACACCACCTCCTCTAGAGGCTATCCACCAAAGCAAGAGTAGGGTATTACGCTTCGTAGCGGCCCGAACCTGGGTAAGCTATCGTGTGCATCCTCTTCCTGGTCATCATGAGAGTTTGCTGTTGTGTTCATCGAGTAGCGAGCTAGGAAGGGTGAGGCTGCATGGGATCTTTGCACATGCCCGTGTGTTCGAATCTTAAGGGTTTTGGGGAGCCCAAAATCCGACATTTGGTGTGCCAGGTAGGGGGCGTGTCGAAGCTTGCCTTGCGTCTTGCCTCGCCTCCTCTCACCGCACTCATGGCGAAAGGACATTGGGCCCGGGCCGAGCGCCGGGCAGCCCGTGTGGCGCGGGTGGTGCCGACGGGCGCTGGGGCATCCCGCAGACCCGTTTCTCTCTTGGCGGGACCCGTTGCCAACCAGGCTCTTGACAGGCGCTGGGGGTTGCCGCCTTCACCAGCTACACGGCAAGCCACCGCCGCCCCGGCTCTCCCTCCCGCCGGGGGCACGTCCCAGCCCTTTCGGGCCTATCACGACCCGACGCACAGGTGCATCGCACTTCTCGTGGTGCAAGAGCTACAATGCCATCACCCGACGCGTGTTCGCCATGACGCGTGGGCTAGGTACGCCTTCAGGCGCGCCACTATCGCCCGCGAAGCCCTGGTGTACCTCGACAGGGCACGAGCCTAGGAATTCGCTCACACGACGGGACCAATGCTCGGGCCACGCGGGCAGCTGCGGGGCATCCACGACGGCCTGCTCCCACCAGAAGCTAGGCCCAGGGCGCTGGGAGCCCGGGAGCTGGCCAAAGACACTCTCAAGCAACGGTGGGAGGCGCCGGTCACGTGGGAAGCGCCTCCCCCCGCATCGCTCATCAGTTCCCTTGGAACCAGGGAGGGAGAACAGAGGTTCGGCTATGGCGGCACCTGGGGGCTCGAGCAACTCTACAATGACCGTGTTGACGTGCACCCAGGCAGAAGGGGGAGGAGACATCGTCCACCGCGACCACGAAAGGTATGTACGTGGTTTCGCGGGCGGTCCTCGCGAGGGATGGCATGCATAGTCAAGCGAGGGCAGCCCGAACAACTAGTTCCGTGAGGGTGACCGGCACGAGCACCCTCCCGGGGCACGCCCGCTAGTGGGGAGCTACTTCGAGCAGGCATCCGGGTCTAGGGACCGAGGGTCACTGGACCGGGAATGCAGGGAGGACACCCACCAGCGTTCCCGGGCCCAGTGCCCCCAGCTTGGAGACTGAGGGTGGAGCACACGCCCATGTCTCCGGGCCGGATGATCCCAACCTAGGGATGGAGGGAAGCACATGCTGCCCCATCCCTAGGGCGAGCTACACGCGTTTGGGTACGGTGGGTGGAACATGCGCCCATGTCCCCGAGCCGGGTGTCGCCCGATCATCGACAGGATGTCCTGAGCTCAACCATGTCCCCAGGTCTGGTTTACCTACCTTGGGGGCCGGGCCATGAGCACCTGCAGGGGAAGCCGGGGCACCCCAGCGAGGCGCGCCGAGGCACCGCCCAAGGCTCCAGCCTTGCGCGCAACAGACGGGCCTCGCTTGGCCCGGCCTGCGGCACGGGGGGTTACGTCTCTGCTACGACATCGGCGCCCGGGTACAAGCCCTGGGGTGTAAGGGGTTACCCCTGCACCCGGGTTCCCGTCTTGGGTCGGCCCTACTAAACCAACCCAGACACTCTCACATAATAATGAGCGGGCTGTATATGCCCGGAGCCCCCCGAGCACGTGGAGGGGTTCCCCCCACGCAATGTGGCAGCCACAACCCGGAGCTAGCAGAGAAGACAACACTGCCCATCAATGGCTATGCCCATGCAACGTGGATGCCCTATGCTCATCGCTAGGGGAAGACGAAGGCGAATACTACCATAAAAAGCCGGACGCGGCCGTTTTCTCGCTCTTTTGTGCATTCCAAGTTGCAACCTTCAATGGTTCTTTTGTGCTTGAACCTGTTAGAAATTTGAGGATTTCGTGACTCTATGTTTTAGAAAGAAAAGAAGGGTGGGGTCTTTTTCCTCTTTGTTCTTTCGCTTTACCGATCTTCAGTTCTTTCTTTCCGAGTTGGTGTTTTGCAAGGAGCCGAGCACTGCGGGGCTGGATGGCAAGACCTTGCTGCCTCAAGGGCACTCAGTTTTCAGCTATCGGCCCCCGCTTGGGGGCTCCAACCGCATCCCAGCATCCCGGCATGGAGTCTCGGGAGGCCCCAGGGCCTCCTGAGGCGACACCCGAAGGAACGGAATGGGGGATCGCTCGAGCATCAAAGGGGGTTCCTGAGTAGCATGCCTCAGGAGCCTTACCCGTCATAAGGCCACTCGACCTCCTGATGTCGTCCTTGGTTTCTGGTTGGCATCAGGAGTGTCGGGGCCTCACCGCATGAAGTGTGTCCTTGGTTTCCGTTCATACCTAATGGTGGTGGCAAAATGCGCGGGATTGTGACATGCCGACTTAGAGCGGTTTGAGCATCGAGGGGGGCTCCTGAGCAGCACTACTGAGGAGCCTTACCGGTCATAAGGCCAATCGACCTAATGATGTCGTCCTTGGTTTCCGGTGATACCTAATGGTGGTGGGGAAATGTGCGGGACAGGGACCTATAGATGCAGAGTGCCAAAAGGGCCCCCAAACCATCCTACAAGCAAGGAGGAAGCATCCCCGATGGAGCCACAGGTTATCTGGACACCCCGGTTCCATCAAAGTGGCGCGAACAAGATCATCGCCCCGCAAACACGACAACTGGATCGGTATCAACCCCGGATCGAAGGGAGCACGACACTACCCATCTCGTCATCAAGGAATACATTTAAATGTATTTCCAAATACATCAAAGTTGCCACCAGGCCACATGCATGACCCTGTCAGGAACAAGAAAGCTCCAAAAGGGAGGCACACCATCGCCAAAACTCTCGTCGCCGCACACGGCGACAACCCCACGCGTCCCTGCTCAAGCACGGCCCTATGCTTCATCAGAAAAAATCTCCGTCACCAGGTCTTCCACATGGTACTTGAACCGATCGACGAGGGTAGCGCGGGCCACCTTAGGCATGGGACCAAGTACCGCCTTAAAATCGAAGTGCGGGTCGAGGAAGTCGCGGTGCTTGTCCTCCACGAGTGCGTGGATTTTCTCCGCACCCCCCTCAAGGCACTCTACGACCCTGGAAAAGAAGCCCAGATACCCGGCGTCATCTGGAACCAAGGGGCTCGAGACGCTCGCACCGCAGATGTCTTCCAAGGCCCGCTTGATCCGCCACTCGAGGGTTTGCAACATCTAGGAGCGCATATGCTAGAGGCCGCGAGCCCGGGCCGCCTCATCCAGAGTCTTCTTCTCCAAGGAAGCCACGCCACTTACTTTCTTATGAAGGAAAGCCAGCTCCGCTTTGGCAGTGGCTTGAGCGTCCATCATGGCGCGACGGCGCCCTTCCTCTTGATCTAACCATTTCTTGAGGTCCTTAACCTCACCTTTCGGGAAATCACGCCGCTCGTGGAACCGGGACTCCTGGAGCTGCAACTTCGCTCGATAGTCCCGGACAAGGGAGCGCCATGCCTCGGCCACTCTTTTGTCGACCTCCTCCTGGAGCCTCGCCTCACGTGAGGCAATAGACTCTTCGGCAAGCGATGCCTGGCGTTCCCTCATCTCCAACCTCTCCTGCTCCAGGCCCTGTTCTAGCGCCTCAAACACCAACGAGTCGGCAGGTGCACGGGGGCACACGCTGGCGGAGAGGGGCTCGAAGGACGAGCCCTCAAGTGTGGCCCTCCACACCAGGATCTTCTTTTCAAGGTCGGCGTTTAAGGCCTTGATCTCCCTTAGGCGTTCCTTGGAAGCCTCGCCGGAAATGGGCCTCCTGAGCCTTAGCAAGGGCGCGCTCGCGGACCTTCACCGCTGCGGCAATGGACTCCTCAGCCCTTGAGTGGACGCGTTCGTGCTGCAGGCGGCCGAAGTTCAAGCTAGTGCCATCCCTGTGCGAGGCAATGGCGCTCCGCCTCCAATCAAGCGTCATTGTTGGCAATCCCCACCTGCAAGCGCCTTAACACATACGCCGCGATATTAAGCAGACCCCACGACACGGCGCCCTGGTCATCGACGGGCTAAAGAGACCAACCAGAGCTCCTAGCTTCCCCAGGGCGAGTGGGGGAGGTGAGCAAGGAGCCTCCCAATTGAAACGTATGCTCAGGGGCCGAGGGCTCCCGTGGAGGCACTCCGGAAGAAGCACGTGCTCCCTGGGGCCCTACATCACCGAGCAAAGAGGGCCCGGGGATGCCTCGTGACGCGACCCCAGGAAAGACCACTAGCGGAAGAAGCGACACCAATATGGGGAGATGGATATCATGGGCGAGGAGGACTGCAGGGGGCACGCGTGGGGGGCCACAAGACGGCCAAATAGGCCTGGAGAGGTGCGCCCCGGAGGGCCAGGCCCCGCATACTACAGAAGCGGAGACCACGAGGAGCTCAGGGGTTGCGGTCCTGGGTGGCGCCAACCTGTTCCTGCCATCACCCAGAGGGAGCCTACAAAACGGAAGCTCAGGAGAAAGGCATTGAAGAAGAAGGCCGAGGAGGTTGAAGGCACTTACTCGTCCACGGCGACCCACTTCCTCTTCACTAGCGCCCATGGCACCGAGGAGCGGCCGCCCCTGGGAGCCTTTCTCTTTCGGCCGACACGAGGGCCCAGGGGTTATGAACCGACGATTGGAGAGAGATGCTCGGCAACGGAGGCGGCCACCTTCACCGACGACGTAGCATCACCCCTGGCCTCAGCCCGATCCAAAGCAAAAGTCGGAGAAACCCACGACGAGGGGTGCCCTTCCCCAGTCGTGGGGAGGACGGCATCCCCCGAGTTCTCGAAGGCCGGAGCCCCTAGGGAAGACTCATCCTGAGGCCATGCTTCCTCCGGAGGGAGGAATACCTACTTGTCGAAACGCGGCATCTCCGCGGCGAGAGCTTCCCGATTCATGTAGTTGTACAAGGGGAGACCGTCCCGGCGAAGCTCGTTAGGTTCATCGCCAGTCAGGCAGCAATGGAGCTCGTGCAAGACATCAGGGGAAAGAGACGGGACCTGAATCCTCGTGGGGTCAAAAGGACCTATGAAGGGCCACATTGGACGGGAGTGGCGCTAAAGGGGAGCAATTCGCCGGCGAATAAACTCCCGCACCACCATCGCCATGGTCACGCCCGCCTGCCTCAACCTCGCCAGCCTGGCTAGGATCCGCGTGAGCCCCGGATTGGTGAGGTCCTCGTGTCGCCATCCATGATTCGACACTGCAGGGGCCAGTGGGAGCTGGTACCAAGTTCCAGCCCCGGTGGCATTGACATACACCCATTGCCACTCAAACCCGTCAGCTTCCAAAGAGAGTCCAGGGTCGAGGGCCCCTGGGCATATACGTCTGCTGGCCTCAAGGACACACACTTGAAACACTGTACCCCCGAAGCCAACACGAGGGAGAAGAAGTGGCACAACAAGGCCACGGAGGGGAAGACACCAACAAAGGCCTTGCACAGGAACGTGAAGGACGAAAGGAGGACAAGGGATCCCGTGTCGAGATGAAGTACGTGGATGTGGTAATGCGAGAGCACAACAGAAAGGAAGCTTCAGAATGGTGGCAATACGCCTGATAGAAGGGCAGAGATATGAAGGGGGACCGCAGTGGCTACCACCCCACTCTGAGGCTGCGAACCTAGCCAGATCTTGGTGGTCCCCCACTTATTGGAATCGGCTGTGACCACTAGCTGAACCTTCTCCAGCCCCTCCAAGTTCACCACCAATGATCGATCCAACATGGGCTTGAGCATAGGTACGGTCGTCAGTCCCCTAAAACCCTCACCTCCCCCTTTCTTCGGAGACATGGAAAAAGAGGGGGAGAGGGGGGAGGCGACGTGGCGTGCGCACGGGGACTCGATGAAAGGGGCGAGAGCCTCACAAGGAAGAGGAACAGACGGCAGAGTCGAAGGGACTAGGCAAACCTGGCAATGGCAGGGCCGGTGTGGAGGAGAAAGGGGCAACAGTTCCTCGGGTTACCGTGTATGAAGCCTGGCACGCAGGTGTCTGGGGCCCGCGACGCTTCGGGCCGACACTAGGCTCCACCCGCAAGCCGGCTCGAGCGCGCCTTGGGCCCGATGGCTACTGTCGGCGTTTTGGGAATGGGGGTACCCAGACCTGCCTGCCTGCGGCCCATGGCTTGCCCCACTTCATCGACCGAATATGACCGGGAGTGGCCTCATTGAAGACAAGGCCGTCGCGAGGGCCCTAGCCTCGCGAGGAGGAACATCGTTAGGCTCGACAGAGGAGGGGCCTCCTCAGGTGCCCTCCAGAGCGGCAGAGATCTCTATGCAAGGCCAGGCCTCGAGAATCAAGGGTGACGTAGGGATGAGCAGGCGGGCGCCAGCATGCCAGGCGGCATAGTTTCCCCTTTGGTGCAAAGGGAGCAAGGACGTACGCGGGTTCCCAAAGCACACCCAAAGGTTTCCATTCTGGTGCAACAAGACCGCAACCACCCGCCCCGTAGGGCACATGTCATCGCCGAGCCCATCCCTGCACCATCGACAACTACTTTGCAGGCAAAGACTGCCTTTCGATAGGACAAGCACGTACTCTTGTCCCCCTTCAAAATTGGCCATTGTGGGATCCCCTCGTGCCATTGTGATAAGGGAAGAGGACCCGGGCACTGCTATATATAGAGGGCAGGCTGCACCATAGAGGGGGGATCCGATCCATTCCATCATCCATCCACCACCGGGCCACGGAGAGCCTCCAACACATGAAAGGGAGCCCTCATGAGGCCCTATAACACTATACTAGTTCATCCACACCACCTTCTCGAGAGGCAATCCACCAAAGCAGGAGTAGGGTATTACGCTTCGCAGCGGGCCGAACCAGGGTAAACTGTCGTGTCCATCTTCTTCCTCGTCATCGTGCGAGTTTCCTGTTGTGTTCATCGAGTAGAGAGCTAGGAAGGGCGAGGTTGCAGGGGATCTTTGCCCATGCCCCTGGGTTCGAATCTTAAGGGTTTTGCGAAGCCCGAAATATGACAGTTACTACGGTTATCACCGGATCAATATGGATGTTGAAGATCAGGAAAAAACGGCTTTTATGTAACATCCCAAAATTCCATTTTGGAATGTTATGAAATATAGCTATGCATCACCATCATCATTGCTTGAATGTATGAAATAGTTGAAATGCTTCTTCTGACTTTCTGAAAGCCCCTTTCTATTTTCCAATGATGTGCTTTCACCTATTTGAAAACCTTGGTAAAATGTTCAAATAAGAGGGGAGAAACATGACACTCCACACCAGGGACTTCTTGGTGATTTATTTGAACAATAAAAACCAGGAGTTATTTTGAAAAATATTTGCAAAAGGATTTAAAAGCAAATAGGCAATTTCTGATATTTTTAAGTATTCAAATGACAGAGGAAAAATGTTCATTGAATAGCATTAATTCTCCTGATCATTTTGATATATATATTGCCTATATTTGGAAATGATTTGAATGCATTAAAAGGTTATTACTGCGCTGATATTTGAAAATAGGAAAATCTTTAAAGATTTAAAGGCCGGTCGGCCCATTCGCAGTTAAAGCCCGATCCGACTTGCCTAATTACTGGCCGACCGTCGCCCCGCAAACCTCTCCCCTCTCACTGACAGCGGGTCCCACCCGACCGACCGCTGGAATCGTGCGGCCACCACCTACCTCGCGTGCGCGCCGCCGCCGGCGGCAATCCCTCCCTCGCCGGATCTCCCTCTCTTTCCTTCCCCGACCCTCACTCGCGGCCTATATAAGAGCGGAACCTTCTCTGCGCTCCATCCCCCTCCGAACCCCTCTCTCCCCTGCGCCAGTACGCCCCGATGACCTCACCGGAGTTCGTGCCGCCCTGAACCTCCTGGCGCTCGTGACCGTCGACTTCGTCCTCCCCTCGTCCGTCCGACACCACCACTCGATGCCGGACATCAGCCGCCGTCGCCTGGACCCATCCTACGCATCCCTCGACCATCGGAGCGCCGCCCCAACGACCTCACCGCTTCGGACTCGCCGGAGAACTCCATCGCCGGCGACCTCTTTACACTGTGAGCCCCTCACCCGTTCGATCTGGATCCTACGATCCAGATTAGAACGTTTAATGCGCGAACCGTTTTCTTCTTTAGCTTCGGTTGACCGCCACAAACTCCCGTGCGCCTGTGCTAGCACCCAATAGGAAGCTGCCACGTAGCCTTGGCCGATCGTTAGGATTTCGTTTTATTTTTCTGTTTTGTTTTTAGTTAACAGAAGGTTTTCTGATTTTGTTTTGCTTATATCTTTTAAACTATTTAGTGTTTTGAATTGATTCTTTTGCATTAGCTCACATATTTCATGTAGTTTCAGCCTGTAGTCTTAGATTTTAAATTTGAACTCTAAAATTTGAATTTATCAAATTTGCTGAAACTACTCAAATCTAAATAACTAGAATTTAAAAATAGATTTTTATATGAATCTTTTTGATACTGCTTGGTATTAGTTAGGACTATCATCATGCTTAGTTTGAGGATTTTAGGATGTATTTGTTTAGTGTTCTAGCTATAAACAGATTCTGCCTAGTAGTTAGTATAGTTTAGTTAATTTAGTTTTTAGTTAGTTTAAATCAGATTTGTTATAATTTGTTTTAGTAGGTTCTGTTGCTTAAACATTAGGTGTTTTACTTTCTGTAAAGAAAAATATAAAATTGCTTAGTTTATTTCCTTATTGTTATAGGAATCTCAACTCATTTTCAACTAGGTATAATTTGTTATAAAACAAACTAGTTAGTAATAGTTTTCTTCTAACAAAGATTTATATAATTAAATTCTGTTTTCTAAGAAGAGTTTTTAGTAAATTCTTTTTCTGTTAATATAATGTTTATTAATTAATAATAAGTTTTGTTTTACTCTTTGTTAGTAAAACTATAGTTACCTCATATAGTAGTGTTTATCAAAACTTTTAAAACCCTACTAAGATTTTTTTAACAAAACTTTAAATGGATTTAATTATGTTTATTAATAAAATATTTTTATTGCTCTTTTCTGTCAATTATTGTTTTGTTAATACTAATAGTTCTATGTTGTTAATAGTAGTTTACCCATCACCTTTTTGAAAACAAAACTTTGTGTGTTCTCTTGCTTGTGATTTGTGCATTGTTTTGTCTTGATTATTTACTAGTTCATTACTGATTTTTGTGAGTTACAATATTTTTGTTGTATGCTTATTGAGTGCTTTTGTTTGCTTCGTTAGATTATCCGGAGTGCGAGGCTTGTTACCTAGAGTCACTCACGTACGAAGATCATCAGTCAGGCAAGTCACTTTGACCATGTATACCTATGTTTTATTGCATTAGTTCTTCCATCACCCCAATTGCATGCAAAGTAGGTAAATTGGAAACTTGGTTACTTGCTGTAGTATCATGTGGTAGGTACCCCCCCTCTGAACCCTTGACACATTTGGCCCCGGGAAACGTTGTTTTACATTTTGCTATGCTATTAGTAGACGGGGTTGGTTGTGTGATTCATGAGAGTTGAGAGAGTTAATAATTTCAAGACCTACATGATGATCAAGTATTCAAGACTTCAAGTTTTCAACTTACCTCTGGGTGGACAATGGTTGAACGGCGCCCTGGAGAAACCAGTGGTTAGCCTAGATGATGCTGGAGATGTGCCAGTATTCATGCGGAAAGGTCCACCCAGGCACAAAGAGATGGATGGATGCTTCAAGACCCAAGGCTTACCTGCACAGCCACAAGTCATTATGGGCTCTGGCTTGGTTGGATATCGTGGTGACCCTGGACAGGCGGTGCTACGAGATGTAGAAGAACGGTAGGAAAGGATGGGCACCGACAGAGTCACAGGGAAACCCTTTGGAAGACCATGTTTTCGTCATCCGTTTCTCAAACACCCTGAAGTGCGAGAAATCAAACGGAGGCGACCAAATCTTGTGGGGAACGTGTGCAAAACTCTGCAGAGTACTCAAACCTAATCGATTAGCCGTGTCCACGATCATGGACGACTTGAGCCAAAGGAACTGAAACTTCCGGAACCCTCAACACCATTAATATGATGATGTGGGTATTAATAACTTGGGTATGAGAATTTGGTTGGTGGAACCATCTCATTAATCAACCAACTTAGTAATATTTTTTTCTTAGCCCTCTCTTGATGTAGGAAAAATTTGGCTTTACGCAAAAACTTACCACCCCACCTGCCCTATATGCATGTAGATTAGATGATTATCTTTTCACCCCTCTCTTGTGACTTTGCCGGCATATTCCATATGCTGACCTAGACGGCTGCAACATATCATGTTGCAGAGTACTTTTCCGACCAGGAGTGAGGATACGCTCTATGCTCGATGAGATGCCCTTGGAGTCAGATGGACTCATCTACCTTGAAGCTTCCACAAGATTTGGATATTCTCATGAGTTGGCCTTCAGCCACTTTATTGTAATCTTTATTGTAATAAAGGACTTGATATGAGATTTACGATTAATAAATGCTGTGTGATTTCCCTTTGATATATACATTGATGTACCGTGTGTGTACCAGCATGATCTTGGGATGGTATGGAAACACCGGAGATTCGACCTTTCAGGTCGGGTCGCTAGATTTTATCACCCCCTTCGGTGCCTTATGCTGTGTTTCTATTCCCTTCGAACTTAAGAGCGTAGGGGCGACTTACCAATGGTGTGTACAGAATTGTTATAGTCACAAATAGGACGCAATGTTCATGCATATGTTGATGACAGCATGGTGAAGTCTCGGAGGAAGGAAACTCTCTTGGACGACATCAAGGAAACAATCAATAATCTTCGAGTATACCAGATGAAGCTTAACCTGGCAAAGTGCATTTTTGGTGTTCTTGCAGGCAAACTTTTGGGTTTTCTAGTATCTGAGCAAGGCATCAAAGCTAACCCGGACAAAATCAAAGCATTGACTTTGCTAGCCCTGCTAGCAAATATCAACCAGGTCCAATGCCTGGCGGGTCATATCGTGGCTTTAAGACGCTTTATAAGCCTCCTGGGGATAAAGCTATCCCTTGTTATCGAGTTTTGAAGAAAACATGCGACTTTAAGTGGACAGACGCCGGCAATGAAGGCTTTGAAGCACTCAAGCAACAACTGGTTAATCCGCCCATCTTAGCGGCTCCCATTGATAAAGAGCCAATGCTCCTGTACGTCGTTGCTAATTCCAAGTTGGTGAGTGTAGCAATGGTGGTTGAGCGGAAGGAGGAAGGAAGGAGTATCTAGTTCATCATCCGGTTTATTTTGTCAGCGAAGTTTTAACTCTGTCTAAACAACATTACCCGCATTGGCAGAAACTCATGTACGGGATTTTTCTAGCGAGCCAGAAGTTGAAACATTACTACCAAGAACACCCAATCACGATGGTGAGTTCAGTGCCCCTTGGAGATATCATAAAAAATCGGGAAGCCACCAGATGGTTTGCTAAGTGGACAATTAAGCTTGGGGATCATCATCTAAAATATCTGCCTCGAACTACTATCAAGTCTCAGGCACTGGTGGATTTCATCAATGACTGGACAGAATTACAAATTCCAGAGGATAGGCCTGATAACACCTACTGGACTACATTTTGATCGAGACAGCTGGAGGGCTCGGGGTTTGGAGTTATATTGTCTTCCCCTCGAGGTGATGGTTTTTTATGTGCTACGACTTATGTTCCCCTCTATTAACAATGCAGCCGAATATGAGGCTCTCCTTCACGGGCTTAGGATAGCCAAGGAGATGAATATCTATTGGGTCAGGTCCCTTGGCGGCTCAGATTTGGTGGCACAACAAGTTTCGGGGACCTAGGATTCTGAAGATCCACTAATGTTGGCTTATCAGCGAGCAATTTCAGATGTGGCGTGTCATTTTCAAGGCTATCAAGTCAAGCATATAGACCGCTGGCTCAACGAGGCGGCTGACGCCTTATCATGACTCGGCTCACAGAGGAAGTCGGGTCCCGCTAATGTATTTTTAGATGTTCTTCATAACCATTCTGTTAAGTTGCCATCAGAGGAGGATATCGCTATTCCAGACTCGGAGGCACAATTAGTGGCGGCTCCATGGTACTCCAGACTGTGTTGGGGAATGTTGCATGGGAAACAAACTTTTTCCTACACACACGCAAGATCTATCCATGGTGATGAGCATCTACGAGAGGGAGAGTGGCTCTACATACACTTGTAGATCGCTAAGCAGGAAGCGTTAAGAAACGTGGTTGATGTAGTCAAATGTCTTCGCGATCCAAATCGCTAGCCGTCCCGCGATCCAATCATGATCCATCCGGATCTAGCACCGAACGGACGACACCTCCGCATTCTGCACATGTACAGCTCGATGATCTCTGCCTTCTTGATCCAGCAAGAGGGAGCGAGGAGGTAGATGAGTTCTCCAGCAGCACAACGGCATGGCGGCGATGGTGGTGGAACTATTCCGATAGGGCTTCTCCTAAGCACTGCTGAAACTAGAGGGAGACGATCTATTGGGGAGAGAGGGCTCCACCGTGGTTTGTCTGGGATGCGGCTGCCCTCTCTCCCCTCTAGTATATATAGGAGGGATGGGAGGGGATGGCCTACCTAGGGCTCCTCCTAGGAGTCGACCGAGAAGAGGTGGAGGTGGAGGAGTCCACCTCCAATGCTACTCCAAGTAGGATTCCTTCCCTTCCCCTCTTGGGTTTTCCATTTTCCTCAAGTCCAGCCACATAGGCCCACTTGGGATGTCCGCCCAACCCACCAGGGGCTGGTGCGCCACCCTAAGGCCCATGTGTCCCCATTGGGGTGTGGTGGCCCCACTAGGTGGACCCCCGGAGCCCATTCGTCACTCCCGGTACAATGCCAGGAATGCCCAAAACTTATCCGGAGTTCAAACACCACTTTCCTATATATCAATCTTTACCTCCGGACCATTCCCGATCTTCTCGTGACATCTGGGTTTTCATTCGGGACTCCGGACAACCTTTGATCACCAACATACATAACTCAATACTACCGAAACGTCACCCAACATTTAGGTGTGTAGACCCTGCGGGTTCAAGAACTATTTAGACATGACCGAGACACCTCTACGGTCAATAACAAATAGTGGGACCTGGATGCTCATATTGGTTCCTACATATTCTATGCAGATCTTTATCAGTTGAACCTCTATGTCAATGATTCAGTTAATCCCGTATGTTGTACCCTCTGTTCTTCGGTATGTTACTTGCCCAAGATTCGATCGTCGGTATCTCTATACCTAGTTCAATCTCGTTACCGGCAAGTCTCTTTACTCATTCCATAATACAAGATCCCATGCCTAACACTTTATTCACATTTCTTGGAAGGCTCATAGTGATGTTGTATTACCAAGTGGGACTTGAGATACCTGTCCATAACATGGAGTAACAAATCCCAGTCTTGATCCATGCGCACTCAACAGACACCCTCGGAGATACCTATAGAGCATCTTTATAGTCACGCAGTTACGTTGCAACATTTGATACACACAAGGTATTCCTCCGGTGTCAGTGAGTTGCATGATCTCATGGTCATAGGAACATATACTTGACATGCATAATACTATAGCAATAAACAGAGACGATCATATGCTACATTCATAGTTTGAGCCTTGTCCGTCACATCATTCTCCTAATGATGTGATACCGTCATCGAACGACATCTCATGTCTATGTCTAGGAAACCTTGACCATCTTTGATCAATGAGCGAGTCTACTAGAGGCACACTTGGGACACAATGTTGTCTATGTATCCACACATGCAATTGAGTTTCCAATCAATACAATTATAGCATAGATTATAACAGATTATCATGAACAAGGAAATATAATAATAACCGCTTTATTATTGCCTCTACGGCATATTTCCAACAGTCTCCCACTTGCACTAGAGTCAATAATATAGTTCACATCGCTATGTGATTTACATTGTAACGATGTAACACCCATACAGTTCTTGTGTTGATCATGTTTAGCCCTTGGAAGATGTTTAGTCAACGAGTCCACGACATCCAGATCTGTGCGCACTTTGTAAATATTTATGTCCTCCTCCTTGATGTAATCACGATGGAATTGAAGCATCTCTTAATTTGTCTGGTCCTCTTGTGAAACCTTGGTTCCTTGGCCAGAGCAATAGGACCAGTGTTGTCACAGAAAAAGTCATTGGATTCAGTGCACTGGACATTACTCCAAGATCTGACATGAACTCCTTGATCCATACACCTTCCTTCGCCGCCTCCGAGGCAGCGATATACTCCACTTCGCATGTAGAATCAGCTACCATGCTCTGCTTGGAACTGCACCAGCTTACCGCTCCCCCATTAAGAATAGATATGTATCCGGTTTGAAACTTAGAGTCATTCGGATAAGTGTCAAAGCTTGCATCGACATAACCCTTTACGACGAGCTCTTGATCACCTCCATAAACGAGAAACATTTCCTTAGTCCTTTTCAAGTACTCTAGGATATTCTTGACCGTCGTCTAGTACTCCACTCCTTGATCATACTTTGAAACCTTCCGGCCATACTTATGGCAAGGCTGACATCGGGTCTTGTGCACAACATTGCATACATGATAGAGCCTATGGCTAAAGCATAGGGCATGACATTCATCTTGTCTCTATCTTTTGCATTCACTGGGCATTGAGTCTTACTCAACTTCACACCTTGCAATATAGGCTAGAACCCCTTCTTAGACTGATCCATTTTGGACTTCTTGAATACTTTGTCAAGGTATGTGCTCTATGAAAGTCCTATTAAGTTTCTTGATCTATCTGTATAGACCTTGATGCCTAATATGAAAGCAGCTTCTCCTAGGTCCTTCATTGAAAGAATCTTGTTCAAATATTCCTTCACGCTTTCCAACATTTCTATATTGTTGCCAATCGGCAATATGTCATCCACATATAATATTAGAAACGCTATAGAGATCCCACTCACTTTCTTGTAAATACAAGCTTCTCCATAAATTGTATAAACCCGAACGCTTTGATCACCTCATCAAAGCGACGATTCCAACTCCAAGATGCTTGCACCAGTCCATGAATGGATCGCTAGAGTTTGCAAACTTGGTTAGCATTCGTTGGATCGACAAAACCTTCCGGTTGCATCATATACAACTCTTCCTTAAGGAAACCGATAAGGAACGCTGTTTTGACATTCATCTGCCAAATTTTCATAATCGAAAAATGCAGCCATTCCTAACATGATTCTGACTGACTTAAGCATCGCTACGGGTGAAAAGGTCTCATCATAGTCAACTCCTTCAACTTGTGAAAAACCCTTTGCCGCAATTCAAGCTTTAGAGACGGTGACATTACCATCCGTCTTCTTCTTAAAGATCCATTTGTTCTGAATGGCCTTACGCCCTTCAGGCAATACCGCCAAAGTCCATACTTTGTTTTCATACATGGATCCCATATCAGATTTCCTGGCCTCTAACCATTTCTTGAAATCCGGTCCCATCATCGCTTCTCCATAGCTCGTAGGTTCATCGTTGTCCAACAACATGACCTCTAACACAGGGTTGCCAGACCACTCAGGAGCAGTACGTGCCCTTCTGTACCTATGAGGTTCGATATTAACTTGATCCGAAGCTTCATGATCATCATCATTAAATTCCTCTTCCTCTGACGTAGGCTCCATAGAAACATCTTTCTGTGCTGCGCAACTCTCTAGTTCAAACAAAGGTTCAACAACCTCATCAAGTTCTATCTTCCTCCCACTCAATTCTTTCAAGATAAACTCTTCTCAACAAATGTTACGTTTTAGCGTCAAACACTTTACCTTCGGATCTGAGATAGAAGGTGTACCCAACTGTCTCTTTGGGGTATCCTATGAAGACACTTTTCTCCGCTTTGGGTTCCAGCTTTTCAGTCTGAAGCCTTTTGACATAAGCATCACATCCCTAAACTTTAAGAAACGAAAATTTTGGCTTCCTACCAAACCACAGTTCATATAGGTTCAAGGGTGCCCTATTTGAAGTGATTGCAGCTGTCTCTAATGCATAGCCCCAAAACGATAGTGGCAAATTGGCAAGAGACATCATAGAACGTACCATATCCAATAAGGTTCGATTATGATGTTCGGACACACCATTACGCTATGGTGTTCCAGGTGGTGTTAATTGTGAAACAATTCCACACTGTCTTAAGTGACTTCCAAACTCATAATTTAGATATTCTCCTCCTCGATCAGATTGTAGGAATTTAATCTTCTTGTTACGATGATTTCTCAACTTCACTCTGAAATTGCTTGAACTTTTCAAATGTTTCAGACTTGTGCTTCATTAAGTAAATATACCCATATGTACTTAAGTGTAACATCCCAAATTTTGGAATGTTATAACTAATATTAGAATGATTGTTTGTTTGCTTGAGTGATTGAAATTGAGTGAAAATTTGAAACTTTTGAAAACTTTTGAATGAGAGGGAATAAAATGACTTTCCATGAGATTTGAATTCCATTTTGAAAATATTTCAAATTCAGAAACTTTATGCAACTCAATGATTTTCATGAGAGAGGATAAAAGGACTTCTTCAAATTATATGAAATATGAGTTGGAAGTTCAAAGTAAGGATTTGAAAGTGCTTTTGAAAACCTCTGAATTATTCTTTTTGGAATCCATGTCATATTTGGTTCCTATTCAAATTTTCAAAGCATTCAAAACCCTGGACAAATTTTTGAGAGGAGTAATGTGACACTCCAAATCAGGGGGTATTTTGTGAAGTTTTTGAATCATAAAACCCAAGGGGTTATATGAAAAATAATTTGCAAAAATAAATAAAGCCATTTAGGCATTTTCTGAAAATGTTTTTTTAAGTATTTAATTTGGCGAGGGAAAAATGTCCATTAAATGACACTAATCCCCTGTTAATTTAGGTATAAAACTTCTTATTTTTTTGGCAAGTATTTATGGCCATTTATTGGTTTTTATTTTGCTGGTATTTATAAAAGGACATTTTTTAAAGGCTTTTAAAGCCGGCCGGCCCACTCACCTTATGAGGAGCCCGAAACTGCTCCACCCCGGCCGCCCGATGCCGTGCCCCTCCTCTCTCTCCCTCTGACCACGAGCCCCACCACCCGACCAAAATCCCCGCCGGTCACCTTCCTCCTCCCCCGCACCCGATAACATCGCCGGCGATCCCTCGCCGTGATCTCCTCCCCTCCTTCCTTTCGGACGCCCTGAGCCCGCCTATAAAAGCCCCTGTCTCCCCTCCTCCCATTCCCCCACTTCCCCCCAACTCCCGACGCCTCCCCTCGCCGTAATAGCTCGCCGGAGCTCTCGGTTGCCGCCGCGCCCCTCCTCTCCTGGCGCTCTACTCCGACCACCCCGCCACCTCCCGAGCCCACCAACCTCTCCCTCTCGCTCACGCGCACTTCCCAGTGCTCTCACCCGAGCCCCGCACCCACCTGAGCGACCTCCTCGTCAACTCCCGAACACCGCTGCCGCCTCGGAGCTCGTCGC
Source organism: Hordeum marinum (assembly GCA_022496015.1). Taxonomy (NCBI): domain Eukaryota; kingdom Viridiplantae; phylum Streptophyta; class Magnoliopsida; order Poales; family Poaceae; genus Hordeum; species Hordeum marinum. The sequence continues at coordinate 474,574,856 of CM039676.1, forward strand.
CGACATCTCCGACCGCCTCCGTCGACACCAAGACCACCTTCGTGATCGCCTTGCTCGCGCGCATTGATCGGACCCCTTCCCCGACGCCGAGGACCATCGGAGACGCCTCCCCAACAACCTCGCTGTCCTTGCCTTGCCGGAATCCTTGCTGGAGTGTACCTCCACCGCGGTGAGCTCTCCCCTCCGTCCGATCTCGTCTCAACGGTTAGGATTAGATCCCCGTACCCCTTCGGTTTTATTTTAATAAACTGACCTATTTTTCTGTTTAGTCTTTTAGACCGATTCGTTTTTTTAAGTTGTGGCCGTCCGCTCGTTAACATTCACACGCACACCTTAGGACCAATCAGAAGCCGCCACGTAGGCCCCCCTGTCCGTTAGTTGGAATTTTCTTTTTTCTGTTTTCTGTGTAAAAACAGATTTAGTTCTGATTTTGTTTTAATCATATCTTTTATGTTTTAGTTGTTTTAAGTTTATTCTTTTTGCATTGTGTCACAAATTTCCTCTAGTTTCTATAGATACCAAGTTTGACTATATTTGATTTTAAACAGATTTGATTTAAATCTTGTTTTCTGAATAACTTGAGTTTAATAATATATTTTTGATTGATTCTTTTTGCTACTTGTCACTAGTGATATTAGTTATCAGTAGGTAAAGTTTGAGAAATTTTAGAGTAAATTTGATTTGGGTTTTAACTAAAAACAGAATCTGTTTAGTTTCCTATTAGTTTAATTAGTTTGATTTCCTTTGTTTTATTTTTTGAAATCTGAATTTGATTTAACTTATGTTTTAGATTTCATTAGTTGTTGTTGTTCTAAACTTTAGGATTATACTTGCTGTTAACAAAAATAATTTGTTTAGTTTATTAAATTATTATTGTAGGAACCTATTTTTTTCAAATTAGGTGTAGTTTATTAAAAGCAAACTAGTTAGTCATATTTCATTTAACAATTTTTTTAAGTAATTAGATTCTGTTTTCAAATAAAGTTTTTAGTAATTCCTTTCTGTTAAGAAATATTTTGTTAATAAAAATAGTTTAGTTACTCTATTGTTGTAGGAAAACTATATTATTCTTCATTAGGTAATGTGTTATAAAACAATTTAGTTTTTAATAGAAACTCTTTTCACAAAAGTTTTAGATGATTTAAATCTGATTTATAATAAAGATTTTATTATTTACCTCTTGTTAACTTAGTTGTTTAATAAGTTGCCTTCTCTTATTTTATGGTTTTACTTGTTGTTAAGTTTATTAGACAAAAACGTATGTTGTGTAGAGTTTTGTTGCCATAAGTCTTACTTGTTCTTCAAAAGTAATTCTTTTACTAAAATACTTTTGTTATATTTTACTTTGTTTTTGTTTGTTACTATTGAAAATAGTTGTTTGTAGGGGGAAAACCCACCTTAGTTGTGTTCGTGAAAACTTTGTTGATTTTTGAGATTTGTCTTAAGTATTTCCTTCATCAACCTTGTTGCTTTTGGTTCTTGTGTTACCTTGTGATTGTTAGTATTGATTGCTAGAAGTGTTTGCTTATGAATGCAATGTTTGATATTATAGATTTTCATCGGAGAGTGGCGAATAGTTCTATCATGTATTTTCTGAGAGCGATACTTATCTTCATCAACAGTACAGGCAAGTTCACTTTGACCATTTTGTTCATACCTATGTTTTATTGCATGTAGTGACATCATTCAACAAATCCCTCCTGTAGTGTTATTGAAATTCTTGTAGTTGAGTAGAATGCATGAGGTAGGAACCCACCACTTGTTACTAAAGCCCCGGGAACGCTAGTTAGTGCAATGCTATGCTAAAGTAGACAGGGTCTGGTATGAGTGTTCGTGAGTGGTGTGAGAAGGAGGACTCCACGTCAAAACGATGACTTCATGAAGGCTTCTTCAAGACCTGCATATTCAAGACCTCAAGACTTTGAGACTCGAGAAACAAGTTTTTCAATACACACTACTGGGTGAGGGATGGTTGGAACGGCACCCTGGAGAAGCCAGTGGATTTGCCTAGGTGTTGCTGGAGATGTGCCAGTATTCACACGGAAAGCCTCACCCAGACTCAAAGGGAAGGATGAATACTTCATGCCCGGAAGCTTACCTGTGTAGCCACAAGTCATTATGGGCTCTGGCTTGGTTGATCTTTGTTGTGACTCTGTCTAGGCAGGGCTACGAGATGTAGTCGACGTTAGGATTGGATGGGCACTGTCGTATAGTCAGGGAAGCACTCTGAAAGACCATGTTTCGTTCATCCTGTTCTCAAACACCAGGCAGTGCAAGGACTTACCAGGAGGGAATGAATCTTGTGGGTAAAGTACACAACACTCTGCAGAGTTAAAACCTAATCGATTAGCCATGTCCCCGGTTACGGACAATTTGAGCCTGTGGACTTGGATCTATCTCTGAACTCTCAACACTGGACTGATAACTAATTGTGGGCAACTTATGATACTTATGGGCATTGAGACATTGGTTGGCGGAACCATGTCATGATAGGTAACTCCATAGTGAAATTCCTGATATTCCTTTGTTGTAGGAAAATAAAATCAGCTTTTATGCAGAAACTTAGCCACAGAGCCATAAAGCATTATTGCATATAGTATAGTTTCTATCTTCTGTTCTGCTATGGTGATCTTTCCGCCATATTCAAAATGCTGACCTACACGGCTGCAACGTCTTATGTTGCAGATACTCTTCTACGACGGGTAAGAGTACGATTCAGGGTTACGGTCCGCACTCAACTTGCCGTTGGTGTTATTGGGACTCCACTCCTGTTGATTGTATCCGCTGCTATTTTAAGGTATATATCAGTTTTATGTTAATTACATGTGATTGCACTTTGATTTATACATTGATGTACTGTGTGTGCCAGCATACTGATCTAGGGATGGCACAGAAAACATAGAGGCTTGACTCGTTTTGAGTCGGGTCGCTACATTAAGTCATCAGTGAAGGTGAGAAAATAACGATATCCACCACGCTCCTCAATGCTCATTGGACCACACACATCAGTATGTATGATTTCCATCAAGTCACTTGCCCGCTCCATTGTACCAGAGAATGGGGTTTTAGTCATCTTGCCCATGAGGCATGGTTCACATGGGTCAAGCGATTCAAAGTCGAGTGACTCCAAAAGTCCATCATCATGGAGCTTCTTCATGCGTTTTACGCCAATATGACCCAAGCTGCAGTGCCACAAGAAAGTGGTACTATCATTATCAACTCTACATTTTTTGGCATCAATGTTACGAACATGTGTATCATTAGTTCCGAGATTCAATAAGAATAAACCCCTCACATTGGGTGCATGACCATAAAAGATATTACCCATATCAATAGAACAACCATTATTCTCTAATTTAAATGAGTAACCATATCGCAATAAACAAGATCCAGATATAATGTTCATGCTTAACGTAGGCACCAAAATAACAATTGTTCAGGTTCATCACTAATCCCGATGGTAATCAAAGAACGAGCGTGCCGACGGCGATCACATCAACCTTGGAACCATTTACCACGCGCATCGTCACTTCATCCTTAGCCAGCCTTTGTCTATTCCTTAGGTCCTGCTTTGAGTTGGAAATGGGAGCAACCGAACCGGTATCAAATATCGAGGTACTACAACGAGAGCTGGTAAGGTACACATGAATAACATGTATATAATATATACCTTGTTTCGTGTTGGGCGCCTTCTTGTCGGCCAGATACTTGGGGCAGTTCCGCTTTCGGTGACGAGTTCCCTTGCAATGAAAGCACTTAGTTTTTGGCTTGGGTCCAGCCTTGGTTTTTTTCACAGGAGAGGCAACTTCTTTGCCACTCTGCTTGGAGTTACCCTTCTTTCCCTTGCCATTCTTCTTGAAACTAGTGGTTTTATTGACCATCAACACTTGATGCTCCTTCAGTATTTCGGACTCAGCAACATTCAGTAACACAAACACCTCGGCAACTGACTTGTTCATACCTTGCACGTTATAGTTCATCATGAAGCTTTTGTAGCTAGGAGGCAATGACTGAAGAACTCTGTCAGTGATCGCCTCTGGCGGGAGAACAATTCCTAACTTGGCGAGACGGTTTGAATACCCAGACATTCTGAGTACATGTTCACTGACAGACCTGTTCTCCTCCATCTTGCAAGCATAGAACTTATCTGAGGCCTCTTCTTATTCCTCCCGATGCCATCGCCCCCAAGATCCCTCGCTCCTGTGAAGATTCCTCACCGTCGTCGCCCTAGGCCGATGCATCAACCCGAACGAACCAGAACCTTGCCCACGGCTGTCGCATCACTTCCAGTACGTCTTTCTCCATCCCCTAGATATGTAGCCTAGTGCGACAAATCCATGGAGTTCTTCGACCCCATTAGAGCGCAAGTTATTCGTAATGCCAAATGACACATAGGCTAGTAAATCTTGTAATGTCCACCTTCCCACTGCGGTAGATCATGTGAAATCATCACTAACCTAGTGTAGATCTGTAGTTGTTGCCTTTTACTGCCTTCATACTTGTCATGTTTCCCTCAGTTCGTCACTAGGTCTAAAATAAATCTGCTTTTCCTCTGTCCGTAGATTTGTCAGTGTAAAGACAATATGTGAAACCCGTTTTCCACACTTAGTTGTATTTTGCTTCATTGTCCTGCAAACTTAACTCGCCATTAAACTTCCGGCTCTCGCCGTGAACTGCACCGGTGGCTTAGCTTCGTAGTGCTTTGATTCATCAACCGCCCTTAGTCGTCTGTCACTTTCTAACTCGCCACGCACTGTCACTTTTCATAGTTCTAAGACGCCATTATGCAAGACTTCGTAGATGCACGGACCTTGCCAGCCAAAAATGTCATCCATTGGCGGGTTCTGGGCAAGGAGAAGAAACCCATCCCCCAAGATGGCGAAGTAGTCATATTTGTGGATCACCTTGCGCGTGGTTTTAGCCCGCCCGGTTCTAAATCTTTCCGAGACGTCCTCCATTTCTTAAAGTTGCATCCTCAGGATATTGCGCCCAACTCTGTATCAAATATGTGCAACTTCCAAATCCTCTGTGAAGTTTACTATAACACCCCATTACGCCTGGCGGGATCTAGACTGGCCCCACAGACCAACACTAGTCTTTCCTGCGCACTTTGTCCTCACTCGTGCGCACCCGGGACCAACTTCCCGGTTGGTCACCTATCCTAGAATCACTCCAAGCCAAGCACACTTAACTTTGGAGTTCTTTTCGAATGGGCTCCCAGAAAAGAAGGAATTCCTTGTTGATATGAGTAGTCTGTTGCACATGAGACCCAGGACCCATCGGGTGGGTTCTTTCTAGATGTCGACGATGCTGAATAGCTGGTGTCCCAGCTACGACCTATGCCCTGTGGCAGGCTGTACATAGTCAGGCCATGTGCCTTTTTACCCTTTCATCTGTCTGTACCCAGACAGCTTATGCTTCTGCTTGGTTTGTATGACTTGTGTGTCGGGTCATGTGACCCCTATCTGTAAGAACATATTATGCAAGGCTCGTCTGAGCCTCTCAAATAAAAGTTGTGTTGTTTATGGTTATGTTGTGATGCCATAGTTGTATCTATCCATATCGGGCATGTCGTGCATATGTGTGACATGCAACGGTATGTATGGGATCCGACACCTAGTCGTGTGCGTTTAGTAGTACTCTTTACGGGAAACTGCCTCTTTGTGCTTCCACCGAGCCATGGTAGCTTGCTACTGCTCCGGACACATTGATTGACCGACATGTATCCTTCTTTGCTGCTGTGTCTGTCCCTTCGGGGAAATGTCTCACAGTGTAATGGAGTCCCTGTAGCCTGCTACGACTCGTCTACGTGCAATGATGGCATTTATGTCTCACGGCGTAATGGAGTCCTTGTAGCTTGCTATGACTCGTCTACACACGCTTGAGGCCGACACCTGCATTGCTGGGTTATGTATGCCTATTTCCGTATGGATGTGCCACTTGGGTTCTATGACTAGTCATGTCGGCCCGGGTTCTCTGTCGTTTGATTGCCAGCGACATGTTCACATACGTGAGCCAAAAGACGCAAACGGTCCCGGTTAAGGTGAGGCTGCAGCCATGGAGCTTACCGTGCGTGAGGCCGCAAAGTGATGTGATATGTTACAATCTGGATTCATATGACTTAGGATCGGGGTCCCGACAGCATTGGTATCAGAGCCTGACTGACTGTAGGACTACCAAGCCAAACCGGTCAAAGTTGAGTCTAGAAACACTATAGAAAAGTAGGGGAATTGATTGTGGAAGGGAACGTAAGGCTCTTTTTACTCCTCTTCCCAAGTTATTCTATTCTGAGTCATTCTCATCTTTTCTACGGGGATAAGAACTAGGCTTCTCATCTATTGCTTAGGATGACAAGTTACTAACCATGGACCACTAGCTAGCTTGTTTGCAAGTGAGTGTCGGTACTTGAGTATTGTTGGTGTGACAAACAGATGGAGAAGAGATTTGAGTCTAGAAAGTCGAGTGGTTATGCTTTTCCAATGTTTTGCAGTTGTCTCAAAATCCTTTTGAGCAATTACAGCCGTTATGTTGTCCAATTTCTGCTAGAATCTCTAATGTCTTTGCATCATTCTTTGTTTCAGATGCCCCCTCGTCCTTCCCGTCAGGTGGTCCGTCTGACCAGGTGCATCGATGAACCGGGTCACACGGCCATGTTGGTTAGAGTTATGATGGAGGCTGGCTACCGTTGGTACCCGGAGTACACAATGGAGGAACAGTATCGAGATTTCAACCAGAGTCAGTATGTGTGTACTGTTAAGATATATCCTTCATATCCTGGAGCTACAGAGCCGCTTCACTAGACTTATGGTCTAGGTGTCACCATAGACATGGCAGTTCAGGAGGCCACCTACACCATGCTGACTATCATGAGGTTTCACCATGGTCTGCTTTAGAACACAGAGTTCTGTTATGTTCCTGCTTCTATGGGAGGAGAGGATGGTTACCTTAGTGCAGCCTACTATGATCATTCTCATGAGGACCCTAGGCTACAGGTGACCGCTCAGATGTTGGAGCACAGGGATCGTGATGCTCGTGCCCTTTGCATGGAGCTTTATGCCACCAGTGCACGTGTTTGGACAACACTAACGCAGTTGGCACCTGTCATGCAGACAGGCTATGGACATTTGGAGATGCTGACCCCATCGCGGACTCATCTGCCAGCACACATAGAATGGCCCGATGTTGGAGGCATCACCCCTCTTCGAGGACCACTGTTGCCGCCAACAAGGGGACCAAGGCCACATCTGTGTCCTTACGGGTTCCAGGGATCACAGGCTAGAGTGTTTCCGGATCCTTGGGTTCAGCTCCCGGGTCATGGGGGTAACCTGTATGAGGCATTCTACGGCGATGCTTGAGTACGTGGATGTTAGTACTAGTATGGTAGTAGTCGTATCGCCACAGTCCTGCGTGTCTTGTGGGATATGATTGTGGTTGAGAGTTGAGTTCCGGAGGTGTAGATAGATAATGTATAGGAAGCTTGCAATGCCTCGGATGAGTTGTGTCATCTCCCTGTAGTTGCTTTCAGCTTGGGCTTATACTGAACTATGTCATGGTGTGTATGAATCATGGTGTTCATATGGCAGTTGTTATTTCCATGTTGTTTGGGTGTTTACCCTGCATGCCATGTTGTCTAGTACATTCCTTATCTCATGTCTTAGAGTTGATGTCCTCTATGTTTAATCTGTGGGTTTGTTTTCCCAGGATGGTGGCAACTAGGAATAACCCCGTGCCTGCCCCCGAGCAAGGCGAGGGAAGCCAGCCAAGGCAAGAGAACCTACCACATGCGCCTTCTTTGGCAGAAGTGATGCTAGAAGCTGAACGGAATAAAAGGGAGACCAACATGCTGTTGGAACGAATTGAGCAGAACACAACACATGCTCCCCGCAATGATCACAATGATGGAGTGTCACTCGGTGATTTCGTCAAGCTGTGACCACCTAAGTATCATCATTCGGTCGATCCACTCAACATGGATGACTGGCTGACCAGTATGTTCCGCAAGATCCGGGCTGCCAATGTGTCCGAGGCCAACAAGGTGAGCTTTGCTACCTAATTCTGGAAGGACCCGCCAATTTGTGGTGGGAAAGCTATGAAGCCATGCGTCTTGAAGGCCCTGCACCAACTTGGGCAGAATTCAGTGCAACATTTCGTACCCATCACATCCGGAAGGGCTGATGGATCGCAAGAGAGAGGAATTTTGTGCCTTCACCCAGGGCAGAATGTCCGTGGATGCCTATAGCCTTGAGTTCGGCAATCTTGCTTGCTATGCTCCGGAGGAAGTTTCAACTGATGCTAAGAAGCAGGCTAGGTTCTCCAAGGGACTTAACCCTGAGCTCCGTCGAGATTTGCGCCTGCATGAGTGCACAACCTTCCAGGGTCTCGTCAACAAGGCTATCAATGCTGAGACTGGACAGACCGACTATGAGGCGACGAGGAAGCACAACCGTGACTTCAGCCCCGCATCTGGCTCAGGCTCCAACAAATGCCGGGTGTGGGTGCCCAACGCAGCTTTGCCGCCAAGATACACCGCGAGGCCATCCTTCCAGGCGCCTCACCCAGCTCAGCCCAAACCTCTAGCCAAGCCATTTGGAGGTCTGCCTGTCAATGTTGCTCCCCGTGCCACCGTGGTCTGCTACAAATGTGGGGAACCAGGACACTACTCCCGTGAGTGTCCTCAGAACAATGCTAAGCCCGCTGGACGTGGGAAGCCGGGAAAAGCCTTCTATGTGAAGCCAACTCCTGCTCGTGGACAAGTGAATTATGTGTCTGCCGAGGAAGCCCTTGAGGATCCTGATGTTATCCTAGGTACGCTCCTTGTCAATAGTCATCCAACATCTGTTCTATTTGATACTGGGGCATCTCATTCCTTCATCTCAGAAAGTTATGCACAGTTGCATAACATGTCTTTTTGTGATATGCCTACTCCTTTAGTAGTTCAGACTCCTGGTTCAAAATGGCAAACTTCTAGAGTAAGCCATGACAATGAGATTCTGGTGGATAGGTTAGTCTTCCTAGCATCCTTGATAGCCCTCAAGTCTTCGGACATCAATATCATTCTAGGCATGGATTTGGATGAAAGCCCACTATGCTAAGATTGATACTCATACTAGGAGTGTTCAACTTAAACATCCATCGGGTGAGATAGTTAATGTCTCCACTCGAACAGCCAAGCGCCAACTCTATTCCCTTAATGCTAGCCCTCTTCCAGAACTAGAAGATATCCCGATAGTCCGTGACTTTCCGGATGTCTTTCCAGAAGAACTGCCAGGAATTCCACCTATGAGATATGTTGAGTTTGTGATAGAACTCATTCCAGGGACTGTCCCAATAGCAGAAGACCCTATAAGATGGCACCCTTAGAACTAGCCGAACTTAAGATCCAACTCGATGAGGCTTTGAAGAAAGGTTTCATCCTACCTAGTTCTTCTCCTTGGGCTTGTCCCATCCTCTTTGTCAAGAAGAAGGATGGATTGGATCAGATGGTTGTGGATTATTGGCCAGTGAATCTGGTCACCATTAAGAACAAGTATCCACTTCCCAGGATCAACGACTTGTATGATCAACTCGTTGGATCCTCTGTCTTTTCCAAAATGGATTTGAGGTTGGGATACCATCAAATCAGAATTAGAAACGAGGATATTCCAAAATGGCTTTTGTTACTCATTATGGGTAATATGAGTACACCGTCATGTCCTTTGGTTTAAACAATGCTCCAGCCACCCTCTCTCGCTTGATGAATTTGATCTTCATGGAGTATTTGGATAAATTCGTCGTGGTTTACCTTGACGATATACTCATCTACTCGAAGAACGAATAGGAACATGCAGAGCATCTAAGGCTGGTATTGAAGAAACTTGGGAGTACCGTCTGTATGCCAAATTCTCCAAGTGTGAATTTTGGTTGCCAGAAGTGACCTATCTAGGCCACATGATCTCTGGTAAGGGTATTGCTATCAATCCCGAGAGAGTTCAAGCCGTCCTAGATTGGACTCAACCTGAATTGGTTAAGCAAGTCCGGAGTTTCCTTGGCATAGCAAGCTATTACCGCCGCTTTCTCGAGAATTTCTCCAAGGTTGCGAAACCTCTAACTGAACTCCTCAAGAAAGATAGAAAGTTTGAGTGGACTCCACAATGCGAGCATAGTTTTCAGGAGTTGAAAAGATGACTGACCTCTGCTCCCGTTCTGGTGCCACCAGACTTCTCTAAGGACTTTGTTATCTATTGCGACGCCTCACGACAAGGATTAGGTTGCATTCTCATGCAAGATCGTCATGTGATTTCATACGCATCTCGACAGTTGCGTCCACATGAGGATAATTATCCAGCACATGATCTTGAGCTTACAGCTGTGGTCCATGCACTGAAAACCTGGCGACATAACCTTCTGGGTAATCATTGCGAAATTTACACTGATCACCAAAGTCTAAAATATATTTTCACCCAGACGGATTTGAATCTCAGGAAAAGACGGCGGGTAGAGTTGATTACAGATTACGACTTAGGGATAACTTACACCCCGGGGAAAGCCAATGTCATGGCTGATGCACTAAGTCATAAGTCTTATTGTAACAATCTCATGTTACAACAAGGTCAACCACTTCTCTATGAGGAATTTCGGAAGTTGAATCTTCACATTGCTCCTCAAGGATTCCTTTCCAACTTGGTGGCAGAACCTACTCTTAAGGATCAAATAGTAGCTGTCCATAGGTATGACAAAGGTATATCTCGCATCAAGGAGAATATTGCTAGCAGAAACGCTAAAGATTTCTCCAAGGACGATGAGGATGTGGTGTTCTTTCAGAACCGGTTGGTGGTTCCCAAGAGCACACGCTTAAGGCAGCTGATCCTTAAGGACGCTCATGATTCTCCTCTCACAATTCATCTGGGTAGTACCAAAATGTATCAGAACCTACGCCAGAGGTTCTGGTGGACTAGGATGAAGAGAGAAATTGCTCAGTATGTTGCTAACTGCGACGTCTGTCGTCGTGTGAAAGCCGAACATCAAAGGCCTGCTGGCACCCTTCAACCTTTAGCTATTCCTGAATGGAAATGGGATAAGGTCAGTATGGATTTCATTACTGGATTTCCCAGGACTAAGAGAGAGAATAATGCTATATTTGTGGTCATTGACCGCCTTTCCAAAGTGGCTCATTTTCTTCCTGTTCGGGAGAGTATAATTGCTAGCCAGCTAGCGGAGTTGTATATTTCTCGAATAGTTTCTCTTCATGGTGTTCCTTTGGAGATTAACTCAGACCGCGGAAGTATCTTTACTTCCCGATTTTGGGAAAGTTTTCAAACCGCTATGAGGACTCATCTATCCTTTAGCACTACTTTCCACCCGCAATCAAGTGGTCAAGTTTTGCGAGTCAATCAAATTCTCGAAGACATGCTCCGGGCTTGTGTTATATCCTTCGCTATGAACTGGGAGAAATGTCTTACATTTGCCGAATTTGCATATAACAATAGTTATCAATCAAGCTTGGGCAAAGCCCCTTTTGAAGTTCTCTATGGACGAAGGTGTCGAACACCTCTTAACTGGTCAGAAACTGGAGAGAGGCAACTCTTTGGCCCGGATATGATCCAGGATGCAGAGAACAAAGTTCGCATTATTCGTGAAAAGTTGAAAATAGCCCAATCTCGTCAAAAGAGCCAATATGATCGCCATCATAAGGCTGTGACCTATGAAGTTGATGAGAAGGCTTACCTTCGGGTTACGCCTCTGAAGGGTACCCATCGATTCGGTATCAAGGGCAAGTTAGCTCCTCGTTACACTGGACCTTTTCGCATTCTTGCTAAACGAGGAGAAGTTGCCTACCAATTGGAACTTCCGCTGCATCTTTCCAAGGTCCATGATGTCTTCCACATCTCGCAACTCAGGCGTTGCTTCTCGGACCCTGTCCATGAAGTAGACCACGAAGCGCTTGATCTCCAAGATAACCTTACATATTGAGAATACCCTGTTTGTATTCTTGATCAAGCTGAGCGTACCACTCGGTGACAAAACATCAAGTTTCTCATGGTTCAGTGGTCACACCATTATGAAAAGGAGGCCACATGGGAAAGAGAAGATCGTCTTCGACTAGAGTACCCCGCGCTCTTCCCGACGACTTCAAAATCTTGGGACGAGATTCTTTTGAGTGGGGGTGAGTTGTCACATCCCTAGCTAGATGTCATAGGACAGCATGTTTGTGCATCATGTTTCAATTTTGCATCAACATGAAATGGGGGCTAAAAGAAACCCCAAGCTCATATTTGAATCAAACCAATTCAAAGTTTGTGTAAATTCAACAAGTCCAAAATGCCCATCTAAAATGTCCCCTATGTCTGATAATTACGGACATGATTATACAAGGGGTCATTTAAAATATTTTAACAAGTTTAGCAATTTAAAAATAAATGACAAAGCTTCTGAAAATATCAAATAAAGCATTTATCATTATTTTAGTTTTCAAATATCCTGAAACTTTTCAGACAAGTTTGAAATATTCAAACTTCAATATATATAATATTTGGGATATTCTAAAATAGCATATGTGCCTGAAAATAAAATGAAACAAATGTCAGAAATGGAATAACAAAAAGAAATCAGAAAAGTAAATAGTTAAAGCTTACCTGGGCCAGGGAAGAAGCCGGCCCAGCCCACCAGGGGCGAACCGGTCTTCTTCCACCTCCGGCCGGAAGGATGCCCGGCGCGTTGTCGCCACATGCCGGCCACCTCCTCCGTGCCTGGCTGCTGGCCTGGAGAGCTCGGAGAGCGCCAGTGCGAGGCCTCCTCAGCATGGCCTCTTTCTCATTCTCTCTCTCCCTTGCGCGCTCTCTCCCTCGCTCTCTTCCCCCCTCTGCTCCGCCATGGACGAGCTCGTCGCCGTCGCGTAGCCGCCGTTCTAGCCACCCTCGCACCCTTTTGAGCCCTGCAGCAGCCCCACAGTGACCCCCTCGTCCCCATCGTGACGTTAGAAGACGCCAGGAGCCCTCCATGATGCGCCACCGCCGTTTCTTCCCCGCCGGCCACCGGAGCTCTACCTCGACGATTCGCCCCATCCGGACCTCCCCCGACCTCGCCGTCGCCTCTGCTAGAAATGGTGCTCCTCCACCCTCTCCCCCTGCTTCCCCATGCCTCTAGCGCAGTAGCCGGTCCTGCCCGATGTAGCGACCTGACCTGAAAGGTCAAGTCTCCGGTGTTTCCGTACCATCCCAAGATCATGCTGGTACACACACGGTACATCAATGTATATATCAAAGGGAAATCACACAGCATTATATTAATCGAAATCTCATATCGAGTCCTTTATTACAATAATATTACAATAAAGTGGCCAAAAGCCAACTCATGAGAATATCTAAATCTTGCGGAAGCGTCGACGGTAGATGAGTCCATCCGACTCCAAGGGCATCTCACTGAGCATAGAACGCGTCCTCACTCCTGGTCGGAAAAATACTCTGCAACATGATACGTTGCAGCCGTGTAGGTCAGCATATGGAATATGCCGGCAAAGTCACAAGAGAGGGGTGAAAATAATCAGCTAGTCTATATGCTTATATGGCAGGTGGTGGTGTAAGTTTTGCGTAAAGCCAATTTTTCCTACATTAAGAAAAGGGGCTAAGCAAAATATTACTAAGTTGGTTGATTAATGAGATGGTTCCACCAACCAATTCTCATACCCAAATTGTTAATACCCACAACATCATATTAATTTGTGTTGAGGTTTCCGGAAATTCCAATTCCTTTGGCTCAAGTTGTCCATGACCGTGGACACGGCTAATCGATTAGGTTTGGAATACTCTGCAGAGTTTTGCACACGTTCCCCACAAGATTTGGTCGCCTCCGTTTGGTTTCTCGCACTTCAGGGTGTTTGAGAAACGGATGACCAAAACATGGTCTTCCAAAGGGTTTCCCTGCGACTCTGTCGGTGCCCATCCTTTCCTACCATTCTTCTACCTCTCGTAGCACCGCCTGTCCAGGGTCACCACGATATCCGACCAAGCCAGAGCCCATAATGACTTGTGGCTGTGCAGGTAAGCCTTGGGTCTTGAAGCACCCATCCATCTCTTTGTGCCTGGGTGGACCTTTCCGCGTGAATACTGGCCATCTCCAGCATCACCTAGGCTAACCACTGGTTTCTCCAGGGTGCCGTTCAACCATCATCCACCCGGAGGTATGTTGAAAACTTGGAGTCTTGAAATCTTGATCATTATGTAGGTCTTGAAATTATTAACTCTCTCAACTCCCATGAATCACACAACCAACCCCGTCTACTAATAGCATAGAAAAAGTAAAACAACGTTTCCTGGGGCCAAAGTTGTCAAAGAGGGTTGAGAGGGGTACCTACCACATGATACTACTACAAGGTATCCAAGTTTCCAACTAACCTATCTTGCATGCAATTGGGGAAGATGGTAGAACTAATGCATATAAAACATGGGTAAAAGTATGATCAAGGTGACTTGCCTGATTGATGATCTTCGTACGTGAGTGACTCTAAGTAACAAGCTTCGCACTCCGGATAATCTAACGAAACAAACAATGCACTCACATAAGCATACAATCAAAATATTGTAGCCAACACACCCACATCAACAAAGAACTAGTAAACAGTTGAGACAAACAATGCACAAGTCATAAGTAAGAAAACACATAAAGTTTTGTTTTCCAAAGGAAATGATGAAAACACTACTACATAATAATAAAACTATTTTGAAATAACAAGACAATTGTTGACAGCAAGAAAAACAATAGAATATTTTATTATTAAACAAAGAAAATCAATTTAAGTTTGTTGGGAAAACTTTAGTAAAGTTTATAAAAGTTTTGATAAACACTGTATGAATCAACTATAGTTATACTAACAAAAAGAATGAAAAACTAAACTTGTTATTTATTAGCAAAACATGTTCTTAACAGAAAATAATTTACAAATAAACTTGTTTTAGGAAAACAGAATTAAATATTATAAAACTTTGTTTGAAGCAAAACCATTAGTTAGTTGTTTTAATCAAATGATGCCTATTTGAAAAGAAGTTGTGATTCCTATGTTAAATGAAATTAAATTAGGCAAATTTATATTTTTATTAACAGTGAGTAAAAACACTAAATGTTTACTAACAGAATCTAATAAACAAATGAAACCAACATCTAAATCAAACTAATTAAAATTAAGTTTATAAAACTATATTATAATAATAAGCAGATTCTGTTTTTGGTTAAAACATTAATCAAATATATCATGAAAATCCTCAAACTATACATGAAGATAGTCCTAACTAATACCAAACAGTAGCAAAAAGAATCATGTCAAAATCTATTTTCAAACTCTAGTTATTCAGATTTGAAGATTTTGAGCAAATTTGATTACATTGAACTTTTATAGTTCAAATTTGAAATTTAAAAGTACAGGGTGAAACTACATGAAAAATGTGAGCTATTGCAAAAAGAATCAACTCAAAACACTAAATAGATTAAAAGATATAAGCAAAACAAAATTGGAAAACATTCTGTTATTTAAAACAAAACAGAAAATGAAAAAAAGATTTGCGTCAGTCAGGGGGCTACGTGGCGTGATCCGATTGGCTAGCGAGTGTGTGCGGTAGGTGAATTAGAGCGGGCGACCGATTCGGAAGAAGATACCGGTTCGGACTTAAGTCCGTTCTAATCTGGACCGTGGGTTCGGGATCCGATGGTCGAGGGGGCTTACGGGGTAGAAGTCGTCGGCGTCGGGGTACTCCGGCGAGTCCGGTAGCGGTGATTGCGACGGCGAGGTGCTCCGGTGGTAGGGGAAGACGGGGAAGTGGTCCGGGCGACGGCGATGGTTCTCCGGAGTTGATTGGTGGCGACGGCGAGGCGAACGGTGGTCGGAGGTGGTGGCTACGCTCGACGGGAGGTCCGGTGGTGGTGGCTACTCCGGCGAGAAATCAACGGCGTCTCGGCGAGAGAGAGAAGGGGGACTCGGGGTGAAATGGATGCGGGGGTTGCCGGCTACTTATAGGGCGCTCGAGGGGTGCGGGGGAGTAATGGGGAGAGAGATCCGGCGAGGGGAAACGGTCGACGACGAGATCCGGTCCGGCGCTCGCGGGGGAGACGATGACCGTTTCGGGCAACGGTCGGTTGGCGTGGGACCCAGATGTCAGCGAGTGGGCGTGTGACCGTTACGCGCGGTCGGCCGACCGGTAATGAATTCGCGATTAATTGCCCGTGGGCCGGCCCGTTTAAATGCAACCGTTACCGATTTTCTTTAATATTTTTACAGAGACATTCAAAAGCTTTTAAAGCATTCAAATCGTCTCCAAAAATAGGGGTATTATATATCAGAATTAACAGAATAATAAATTCTATTTAATGAACATTTTTATTCTGTCATTTGAGGACTTTGAAAAAAATATTATTTTCAGAAATTGCCTAATTGTTTTTGAATCCTTTTTGCAAATATTTTCAAAATAACTCCTGGTCATTTTTGTTCAAATAATTCACCAATTTGACCCTGGTGTGGAGTGTCATGTTACTCCTCTCTTATTTTGAACATTTATCCAAAATTTCAAATAGGGGAAGGCAACATAGGGAAAAGTAGAAAGGGCTTTCAGAAAATCAGAAAAGGCATTTCAACTAACAAATAAAATCAAGCAATGATGATTATAGATGCATAGCTATTTCATAACATTCCAAAATGAAATTTTGGGATGTTACACCCGAGCCGCCGCTGCCGCTCGGCTCGACGTGGTCGTCATCTCCGGCGTCCCCGAGCCCCCTCTGCTGCCCTGCTAGACGCGAGCGTGCCCGGGCTACCTCATGGTGCCGTCCGCGCACCAAATGGTCGTCGGAGATGCAACTCCGGCGAGTCGCCGCCATGTTTTGGGTCGCCGCCGGCCCCGCTCTGGTGGGCGCTAACGTGGCTGACCATTAGGGGCTAATCCCCCTGATTAATTAGGCCTCCTATCACTAACTAGTGGGATCCAGGGTGGGTCAAACCCCTGGTCAGCGCGGAGTTAAGGTCCCTGTCATTGACGTGCGGGCCCCGCCTGTCAGGTTTGACCTGGCCTGGTCAGCCGACCAGCTTACGTCGTAGTGACGTCAAGCTGACGTCATATTTCATTTTCCAGAATAATTCCAAAAAATGTTTAAAACTTTAAAAATTCATATAAATTAATCTGTAAATCAGATGAAAATAATTTATATGTGAAAATTTATCAGAAAAATCCAATGAATCCAATGGTGCTAATATCATGCATGTTAGAGCAACATAAGTAGATAAACATTGACATTTACTAATAGGTTAGTATATTGAATTTGAAATGAAGAACGATTTTGAACCTATATTCAAACTCACTTCAAATTAACTTGGACACTAGTTGCATTAGCTCATCCATACATGCTACCATGTCATGATCATGCATCATATTGTTGCACTTGCGTGTATTGATTGTTTCTTATCTGCATTGCGGTAGGCCCTACTTCTGAGGATACCCCCGAGTATTCCAACGAAGGAGAGAACCTTCCCGCTTCCCAACAAGGCAAGCAACCCCCTTGATCAGTCCGATAACATCCCACTCTCTCGCTTCTGCTCTTGTTTATTGCATTAGGACACACATTCACTCATTTGTAAACACGGTAGATGAACCTATTCTTTTGCATGACCTGTCATTGTCACAGTAAATAGCTAAACCTTGCAACATAGCATACATGGTAGATGCTTGTACCATGATGTGCTTAGCCTACTTTACCTGCTATGCTTGATATCCTTAGAATTGTGTCAGGTCCGATTCATCTAGGTGATGAATTGGAGTGAAACCATGTTGTTCTGATGTGATAAGCTTATGATGAACCCGATTTGGTAAAGGTAGCGATGAGAGGCTATGTAGGAGTACATAGCGGGTTGTCTCATTGGGACCGTTCTTAGGAACTGAGTTCCGTGTTTGTGATCCAAGATTAGATACTACCACACGTCGGGATACTTAATTGACCCTCTCGACTCATCAGTCGCTTAGTCCTTAGTCTAGGAGTTGCAAGTAGTTTCTGGTGTTTATAGCATGCTGGAGGCCGTGCGTAGCGCTGACCCTAGGGATGGGTTACGACGCGGTAGGCAGTGGCACGGTGTACCAAGGGTCACCCGAATGGTGGGCTTAGGAACCCTGCGCACATCGTTTGGGGCCGTAGCGGAAACTTCGGCCGGACTTCCGTGCGGGTTCAGTCTCAAATAGGTGATAGCCTAGACTAGAGGTCTTATGTGACTGACGGTCATGGCCGACTCCCCCGCTGGGCTTCTGCTTGAACGTTGCTGAGGTGCATGCTTTTATGAGCACATAGCGATAAGTGGCGAGAGCGTGTGTGAAGAAGTACACCCCTGCAGGGTATGAAACTATTTGAATAGCTGCGTCCTCGGATATGGACTACTTGGAAAACTTATGCTGTTCATAGATAATCAAATGGATACTCATAAAAATATCAAGACAAGTGTGAGTACCGTGGATGGTACTCTCCCAGGAGAGGGAAGTGAATCCATGGTGGTGTATTGTCGTGGAGTTAATGGACTCGTGTGCGATATCTAAATTTAAACAAAGAGTTAAAATGGTGTAGTGTAGGTTAGCCATGAGTCAAATCTCGCATTGCTGCATAAACTCCATCACCTCCTTTGTTGATACATGAGCATCAATAGACTAGGTCTGCTTTAAAGACTTGTTGAGTACGTTTGTACTCATGTTTGCTTAATAAATGTTGCAGATGAGACCCAGGACCCATCGGGTGGGTTCTTTCTAGATGTCGATGATGCCGAATAGCTGGTGTCCCAGCTACGACCTATGCCCTGTGGCGGGCTGTAGATAGTCAGGCCATGTGCTTGTTTACCCTTTCATCTATCTGTACCCAGACAGCTTATGCTTCCGCTTGGTTTGTATGAACTTGTTTGTATGACTTGACTATCGGGTCATGTGACCCCTATCTGTAAGAACATATGATGCAAGGCTCGTCTGAGCCTCTCAAATAAAAGTTGTGTTGTTTATGGTTATGTTGGGATGTCATAGTTGTATCTATGCATATCGCGCATGTCGTGCGTACGTTTGACGTGCAACGGTATGTACGAGATCCGACACTTACTCATGTGCCTTTAGTAGTACTCTTTACGGGAAACTGCCTCTTTGTGCTTCCACCGAGCCATGGTAGCTTGCTACTGCTCCGGACACATTGATTGGCCGACATGTATCCTTCTTTACTGCTGTCTCTGTCCCTTCGGGGAAATGTCTCGCAGTGTAATGGAGTCCCTATAGCCTGCTACGACTCGTCTAGATGCAGTGATGGCATTTATGTCTCACGGCGTAATGGAGTCCTTGTAGCTTGCTATGACTCATCTACACACGCTTGAGGCCGACACCTGCATTGCTAGGTTACGTATGCCTGTTTCCATATGGATGTGCCACTTGGGTTCTATGTCATTTGATTGCCAGCGACATGTTCACATATGTGAGCCAAAAGACGCAAACGTTCCCGGCTAAGGTAAGGCTGCAGCCGTGGAGCTTACCGTGCGTGAGGCCGCAAAGTGATGTGAGATGTTATAGTCTGGATTCATATGACTTAGGATCGGGGTCCCGACATTTACTTACAATAAGAGTCGTCGGTTGACCTCTTTCGTGAGTTTTTCTATGTAAACCGCCAGACAGAAGTGGCGGCTGGCCCAAGCTTAGAGCTCGACGGAGTCTCCATCCAAAGAAGACGGGATATGACCTTTGCGGCTGTTCAAATGCCAAGTCACCCCAAGGATTGGAACAGAACCTGGTTCTATTGCAAAGATACTTCTCCTGAAGGGGAACGTCCATTCCCGGGTTATCGTTCGACCCGGCTCCGCACCACAACTGAACTCCCTGACTAGATGTCAGCTTCCTAATGGGCAAAGTACGCTCTAGATTTCGCCAAAATTAGAGCCCTCATGGCCAATGGTCTGACATGGATTGATCTGACCCGCTGCTGGTTCTCTTGGAGAGTCATGCCTCTGAGCTGGAGAAACCGTCTCATGTGTGAATATACGGGGGATGCCAATGACCCCCTCTGCTTTAATCCTACTGATTTGTCAGAAGAAAACATCGTTGCCGCCATCAAAGGCCTTATCCATGAGTCTCAAGAATCTTGCCGCACCATTGGATTACCACCATTCTGTGCCGCAAACCCGGTCCCAGATGTAAGGGCGACTCTCAATCTCCTTACTTCCACATTAGCTATCCATAAATGTTTGCAATCTTTAACCTCTGTCGGCGGTTTTTACTTTCAGGCTAACTCCAGCTTCTGGCAAAAGAAATATGTCCCTCCTTCGAAGAAGTCGAAGGAGAAGGCCGGTGGCTGAAAGAAGAAAATTGTACCTCAAGAGCAGCCTGAGGCTGACGACTCAGAGGTAGAACTTGAACTCTCTCGACCGTCTTACTATGCACCTTACTGACAGAAATAACTTCACAGGACAAAATGGAGGCAAGCCACGCCAACGTTCCTGAGGTAAACTATGTTTCATCTGACTCAGAACATCTTCCACCAAAGAAGATACGGCGGGTCGTACGAAAAGTTCCATTTTCTCATCCTCTTGCTTATCTAGACCCCAACTTTCTTTTGAAAAAGAAACATCACCTCTCCCAACGCCACATCCGGAGCGTCGGCTCTGAAGATCTTATGGCCAGGTTGTCCCACTCTATGGTTCAGTGGAAATGGCCGACTAAGGTATTTTTTAACTTGGTTTAATTTTGTCAGCCTTGCCTTACAACTTTACTCCGTCTTTATATTGCTTTAACTGCTTTCAGGTCAGCCCCTCCATCTGGCGACTCAACCGCAACTAAGCTGCCGCCTCTAAAGATCAACCCAGAGTATGTGGTTTCATGCTTGCATCATATCCGTTGTCATCCTTGAAATTTATACATTAACCTTTTATGCTTTCCAGGGCTCAAGCAAAACGAAGGAAGACTGACGGGTCTACCTCTACCCCCATTGCCCACGAGCCGGAGCCTGCCAAGCCGAAATCTCCTGCAGCACATGTTGATCCCTCTACAACCTCAAAGGATGCGCCTGAAGACGCTCGTCGTTCTGTCGAGCCGACGGCCCATGAGACGACAACTGAGAGTCCTCCAAGGACCGACTCTAAACCGCCAAACCCTTCAACGGCCATCGACGATCCAGTTCTTCCGGACGTCATCGTTACTGGTACCGGCTTTCGAACTCCTCAACCTCATGTGCTGACAAAGCACACTAAGAAAACTGAATCTTCTGACAAGATGGACATTGAGCTCCCCGTGCTAGAGAAGTTAACTGCTGATGAGTTACAGGCTGGTTATCTGAACCGCCTCTCCACAAGCCGGAACATGGATCTCAAACTTGTTAATCTGATGAAGAAAAAATATGAGGTAATCCTTCCTTTCCTTATACCCTTATGGAGCCCCCAAGAGCCGGTTTAATATTTTCTAATGGTAAACCGGGTCTTCCAATCCATGTCATAAGTAGAACCACTTAGCCTATAGCCCCCAAGTATCGGCTTAATATGTAAATATTGAGCCGGTACTCAGTGTTAAGTAGTTGATCAATGGTAGCCCCAAGTTCAGGTCAGTATAGAAATAATGGGCCGGAACTTCCCTGTAGATTGAACAAAGAGCCATATGTAGCCCCCAAGTGCTGGCTTATCTTTGACGAATATGAGCCAGAACTTACTTGTAGTCTTGGAGAACAACCAGACATAGACCCCAAGTGTCGAGTATATTGCTTGCAATCTGCTTGAGACTTGCATTATATTTTCTTAACTTAACCAAATGGCAATTTGTTATCCTGGTGACTTACCCCTCATTTGCTTTTTGTATGTCACAGGAAGCTTTAAGGAATGTCGAGTCTGAACTGACCGGCTTAAAGAGCAATCTGGCCTCCCAGGAAGCCGCCCAAAACGAAGCAGAACAGAAGTGTCGGCTTGCCGCCGAAGAGCTTACCAAAGCTAAATCTGAATTTGCTGCTTTCAAAAAAGCTACTGAGGCGGAGGAAACTGCTTTGGCCAAACGTGCGGATGATGTTGATGAGCGACTCATGGTTGTATCAGACGAGTTGCACTCCCTGAAGCGCCATATCTCAAAGATGACAGCTGGTATCTTTGGTAAGTATTAAAACTCAGCCAACATTCTTACTTAAAAACTGTGCCGGCGGCTTATCACTCAAAACTCATCCTTTGTAGGTCAAAGGAGCCGCCAGCCAGGGATGGAAATGGGTCGGGTTTGGTGCGGGTGGAGCTGGTCCAAATCCAACCCATGACCCATGTTCCTACCATCTACCCATGCACCAAAATATCCATGGGCACAATTTATGCCCATGCCCAAAATCATTGGATACCCATATACCCATGGAGCTCCATGGGCAAAGAAAAATCAGCATGACACCTTCCCAAAGATGAAATTAACTCATCATCATTCATTCACAAATGACAACATAAGATACAAGCCTATGTAGGCAGCAAGTACACTGTTCAAATATTGTCCACACATACAGTGAAAACAAAAATACTCTAATAGTAAAGAACTTGTCTTAAATATTATGAAATAGAAATATGAAGTAAACCACACAATGGACGCCAGATTAGATTAGGTTGTGGGTTGTCACAAGGCCGCCATATTAGATTAGGTTGGGGGTGTGGGTTGACGCAAGGTAGTCGGATTAGATTAGGTTTAATAATTACGTTGCGGGGATTGGAGAGCATGGGTCAGGTTTTGACCTTTTCTAACCACGAGCGACTTGGGTTGCATAGTTTCTTAGCCTAGGTTCACTATCATATGGCCCTACCTATTATACGGGTATCCATTGGATATCCATGGAGCAGAACTCATAACTGTGCCCAACCCACCTATTCGCGGGTATACAAATCCATGAATCCATGGTTAGAAATGTGCTCCATACCCTTTCCCAACCGGGTCGGGTATCCACGGATATCCGGATCCATGGATAAAATTGCCATCCCTACCGCTAGCTTGGTGTTGACAGCTTGCTGCAGCTGAAAGCCGTTTACACTTTGTCAGAACAACTGTACTGCGAGACCCTTTGTACCATCAGGACTATGATGAACAAAGAAAGCATCCCCATGTTCATGAAAGGAGTCATACAAGTGTTGTCCACCTTGCCAAAGAAAATCCAAGAACTCAAAAAATCAGCCGCCCGAAAGGGGGCCATTGCAGCAATAAGTCGGGCTTTGGCCTTTCCCCCGGAGCTAACTCCTAAAGAGATGATGGATGGCTTTCCGTCAAAGAAGGACGACGGCTCAGAATTCACAGAAGCCAACTATGCTTGTTGTATGAAGGCCTCCAGGGTCCTTGCATCAGCGTTGGCGGTAGAAGTGAATTTGTCAACATATCAGGCAACTTACAACACTGAGAACAAGCGAGTGCGTGGCCCAACCTTCGAGGCCAAGGATTTACTCCTCCATGCCGTAAGCATCTCTTTGCCCCTGACATTGAACTGTCTCCCCTCTTTCAAGAGGCCAACTTTGAAGCTTTAACCAACTGCAATTGGGACGTGGACAATCTTCAGATCGAGGAGGTCAAAGACCCGCCGTAGGATGACCCGCCGTCCAGCTGATCAAATTTATCTTGCCATGGTATAACCCGGCTTCTTTGACCCGCCAAAACTTTGACTGGTGTAAAAAACTGTAAGTCTTGATTTTTGAGCTCTGTGGAGTGCATTGTAATAGGCCTTAGGAAAACCTTGTCTTGCCTGAACTGTGTCATCATGCACAGAGGAAATCGCACGGCTTAATATATTATGTCCGCCTTGTGCTTCAATTCATACTAGATGTCGTGGCGGCTCTTCTTAATAAAACAGCCTGTAAGAGCAGAACACTTTCCACACTGTTGTGGGGGCAGCTTAGAATAGCACAACCCGGAGATGTTATATCTTTCCTGACTTGCTTTCTTCAATAACTCATGTGCCGGTTCTTCTGGGTGGACTCGCTACTAGAACTCCTTATCAATACAGGGTCTCTATCGAGATTGACCGTCAATTCTGTTGAACAGATCAGGGTCTCTAAGCGACATTAACTGATACGAGCGTAACATCCCAGAAAGAGATGCGGCAGGGCATGAGTACCCTGGTAGCCCATAGACTGCTTCTCATGTGACATAAATCTGTCGGTTTAACCTTAAATAGTACAGGGTCTTTAAAAGATTAACTGTGTAAGAGTACAAAACGGGCCACATAGCGGAGAGTTGGCAGTAGACGAGAGAGTTTATCCTCGCTTTCCATTAGATGGCCCTCACGTGACAAGAGCTACCTGTTTAACCTTAACCAGTACAGGGTCTCTATCGAGATTGGCCATCAACTTCCTTGAACCAGCTCAGGGTCTCTAAGCAAGATTAACTGGTAAGAGTTCGACGGGTCACATAGCGGAGCAGCATCAGCTTACAGGAAGGTTTAACCCGAGCTTGCGATGGCTTAAGAGCCGATCAAGAGGGTATGGAAGCTAAACCCGGTGGGTTGGAAGCCCCCAAATGACCTTGTTGACGGAGTCAACTTTTTGGGAGTATAACCCGCCTCACGTTGGCATAAGAGCCGATCAATAGGGTGTGATAAGCTAAACTCGGTGGGTTGGAAGCCCCCTAGATGACCTGTTGACAAAGTCAACTTTTTGGCATAAGAGCCGATCAATAGGGTCTTATAAGCTAAACCCGGTGGGTTGGAAGCCCCCTAGATGACTTGTTGACGGAGTCAACTTTTTGGCTTAAGAGTCAATCAATAGGGTCTGATAAGCTAAATCCGGTGGGTTGGAAGCCCCCTAGATGACCTATTGACGGAGTCAACTTTTTGGCTTAAGAGCCGATCCGTAGGGTCGGATAAGCTAAAGCCGGTGGGTTGGAAGCCCCCTAGATGACCTTGTTGCGCAAACTGAGATACGCGAAACGGCGGAGGCCCCGGCTTGCAGGGATGCCGACTTTATTCATATATATATATATATATATATATATGATATGTACAATGATGGCATACAATGTCAAGTCTTGTTGACTCAAGTATAGTAAGGCCATAGATGAGCTATGTTCCATGGCCGACGGATCTCCTGCCTAGAAGTGCTTGATTCGTCTCGTATGTCAATGAGGTAATACGACCCATTGTTGAGATTTCTGCTGACCACAAAAGGTCCTTCCCCTGGAGGGGATAACTTGTGTGCATCTGTCTGATCTTGAATCAACCGCAACACTAAGTCCCTTTCTTCAAACGTCTGGGTCTTAACTCTGCGGCTATGATAGCGATGCAGGTCTTGCTGATAAATCGCCGATCGAGCCGCCGCCGGATCACGCTCTTCCTCCAAGGCATCCAACGCGTCTTGACGTGTTGTTTCATTATCCGCCTCAACGTAAGCCGCCACCTGTAGAGAGTCATGGCGTATATCACTTGGTAACATGGCTTTTGCGCCATAAACCATGAAGAAAGGCATATAGCCTGTTGATCTGTTGGGAGTAGTTCTGATGCTCCATAAGACGGATGGAAACTCCTCTACCCAACAACCCGGTGTTCGCTGCAAAGGAACCATAAGCCGGCTTTGATACCTCTCAAGATTTCCTGGTTAGCACGCTCTGCCTGACCATTTGATTGTGGATGAGCAACCGCAGAAATGTCAAGTCGAATGTGCTCACTTTCACAGAATGCTTGCATAGCCCCCTTGGATAAGTTCGTACCATTATCTGTGATGATACTATGAGGGTAACCAAAGCGGTAGATCGGATTTTTAACAAAATGAACCGCCGTAGCCGCGTCACACTTGCTGACCGGCTCAGCTTCTACCCACTTGGTAAATTTGTCCACGGCCACCAAGAGGTGGGTCTTCTTGTCCTTGGATCTCTTGAAAGGCCCGACCATATCAAGTCCCCAGACTGCAAACGGCCAGGTAATTGGAATAATGCACAACCCCTGAACCGGGACGTGAGCACACCAGCCAAACTTCTAACGTCCATCGCACTTGTGAACCAAGTCTTCCGCATCTTTATGAGCCGTCAGCCAGAAGAAGCCATGTCGAAAAGCCTTGGCCACCAGAGATTTTGAACCTGCGTGATGACCATAATAGCCAGCATGAATTTCATTCAAGATTTCCTTGCCTTCTTCAGGTGAGACACAACGTTGAAAGACGCTAGTGACGCTGCACTTATGTAACTCACCATTGATGATTGTCATAGACTTAGACTGCCTGATGATTTGCCTTGCCAGGTTTTCATCCTCAGGTAACTTGCCGCGGGTCAAGTACGCCAGGTAAGGAACGGTCCAGTCAGGAATAGCATGCAGAGCCACCACCAGCTGCCACTCCAGGTCAGGTATAGCCAAGTCTTCCTTTGAAGGTAATTTAACTGATGGGTGATATAGTACGTCTAAGAAAACGTTAGGCAGTACCGGCTTACGCTGAGAACCCAGCCTTGATAGGGCGTCAGCCGCCTCGTTTCTGCCACGCTCAACATGATCCACCTGATAACCCTTGAAATGACCAGCAATGACATCCACCACCTGATGATAAGCCGCCATCCGTGGGTCCTTGGAATCCCAAGTGCCTGAAACTTGCTGGTTTACGAGGTCTGAGTCGCCAAGACATCTAACCCGGCTCAGGTTCATCTCCTTAGCCACACGGAGGCCATGAAGCAGAACTTCATACTCAACTGCATTGTTAGTACAAGGAAACACTAACCTTAGCACATAACAGAACTTGTCACCTTTAGGGGAAGTTAAGACAACCCCTGGCCCTAATCCTTCTAGTTTCCTGGATCCATCAAAGTGGATTGTCCAATATGTGTTATCCGGCTTTTCCTCGGGCAACTGACATTCCGTCCAGTCGTTTATGAAATCCACCAAGGCTTGAGACTTGACTTCCGTGCAAGGCACGTATTTCAGATTAAGAGGTCCAAGCTCCAATGCCCACTTAGCTATCCTGCCGCTGGCTTCTCTATTTTGAATTATGTCTCCCAACGTGGGAGAGCTAAGTACTGTAATCTGGTGCCCAGGAAATAATGCTTCAGCTTACGATTAGCCATGAATACCCCATATACTAGCTTCTGCCAATGTGGATACCTCTGCTTGGACTATGTCACGACTTCACTCATATAGTAAACTGGCCTGTGAACCGAATATTCCTTCCCTGCCTCCTTACGCTCAACGACGATTGCGGCGCTGAGTGTCCTGTTATCAGACGGCACATATAAGAGCAAATGTTCCTTCTCGGCCGGAGCCGCTAAGACCAGCGGTTCAGTGAGCTGTCTCTTGAGTGCCTCAAACGCCTCACCCGTCGCCGTACTCCAGAAAACATTGTCTGCCTTCTTGATCATCTGGTACAAAGGGATGGCCTTCTCCCCAAGGCGTCTTATGAACCGGCTTAACGCAGCGATCCGTCCCGCCAGGTGCTGAACATCATTGATGCATGCCGGCTTAGACAAGGAAGTGATAGCTTTGATTTTATCTGGATTAGCCTGAATGCCACGCTCAGAGACTAGAAATCCCAAGAGCTTGCCTACAGGAACGCAAAAAACACACTTAGCCGGGTTAAGCATCATCTTGTAGACCCATAAGTTGTCAAAGGTCTCCTTCAGGTCATCAAGCAGAGTTTCCTTCTTCCTTGACTTGATCACAATATCATCCACATATGCATGAACGTTGCGCACAATTTGACTGTGCAGACAGTTCTGTACACAACGCTGGTAAGTTGCCTAGGCACTCTTGAGCCCAAAAGGCATAGACACATAGCAGAAAGCACCAAAAGCCATGATGAAAGCCGTCTTATCTTGGTCCTTGACTGCCCTCTTGATCTGATGATAACCAGAATAAGCATCCAGGAAACATAAACTCTCACAACCCGCCATTGCATTGATGATCTGGTCGATACGGGGGAGAGCAAACGGGTCAACCAGACAATCCTTGTTGATCTGTGTAATCCACACACATAGGCCACGTGTCGTTTTTCTTAAGCACTAGCACCGGGTTGGCAAGCCACTCTGGGTGAAACACTTCGACGATGAAACCCGCCGCTAGAAGCCGGGCCACCTCTTCCCCAACGGCCTTGAACCTCTCTTCATTGAACCGCCGAAGGAACTATTTGATTGGCTTAAATTTAGGATCTACATTATGGTGGTGCTCAGCGAACTCTCTTAGTACACCCGGCATGTCAGAAGGCTTCCATGCAAAGATGTCCCAATTCTCACCGATGAATTCGACGAGCACGCTTTCCTATTTGGGATCCATATTGGCCCCAATAGTAAACTGTTGAGATGAGTCGCCCGTAGTAAAATCGACCAGCTTGGTATCATCCTCCGAAAACTTGAGGGGCGGCTCAGATTCTGTGGTGGGCTTTTTGTGCGGAGTCATGTCCTCCGGGTCAACATTTTCTTTATAGAACTTGAGATCTGCTTCAGCGCAACTGGACTCTATATAAGCTGCGTCTCCTTCCTCACACTCAATAGCTATCTCCCGATCGCCATGCATTGTAATCGTCCCATTCAAACCCGACATCTTGAGCTGTAAGTATATATAGCAAGGCCTAGCCATGAACTCGGCGTAAACCGGACGTCCAAATAGGGCATGATATGGACTTTTGATCTTGACCACCTCAAAACACAAGGTCTCCACCCTGTAGTTGTATTCATCACCAAAGGCGACTTCCAAAGAGATCTTACCCACCGGATAAGCTGACTTTTCAGGCACCATGCCCTGAAAGACTGTCGAGGAAGGCCTAAGGTCCTGATCAAGCAACTTCATCCAGCAGAAAGTGTCATAGTACAAAATATTAATGCCGCTGCCACCATCCATAAGCACCTTAGTAAACACATATCCTCCCACTTGGGGGGCAACCACCAAAGCCAGCCGTCCCGGGTCGTCAACATGTGGCAGGTGATCCGTTCTGCTCCAAGTTATGTCATACTCATACCATTTCAAGTATTGAGGGAGAGCCGGTGTGATCGCATTAACCGCCCGCTTGCACAACTTCTGATCTCGCCTGTCAAGGCTGGTTGTAAAAACATAATACTGACCCGAGCTGAGTTGCTTCGGATTACTCTGATACCCAAACAGGTTACTTTGTTGTTGATTATTGCCACCAAATTGCTAATGATGCCCTCCTTCATTGCCCTTCCCCTGATAGTCGGATCCTGAGCCGCCAGAACCAAGGCCAGCTCCTGACCCGCCTAGCCCCGAGCCGCCTGGCGGGCCACCACCATTAATGTTATGCTGCCGCAAGCTGTAGTCCCGAAATTGTCGCATAATGTGGCAATTCTTCCATGTGTGACCCGCCACCCTGTCAGGCTGGCTGTGCTCTAGACAAGGCTTATTGAGCATCTCCTCCAAGTTAAAAGGTGTTTTACCCTTATTAAAGGGTTGTCTGAAATTCCCGTTGCCCTTAGCACGATTGTTCCCGACGCTGGTGTTGGCCACCAATTCTGAACCGCCATCTGAATTCTTTCTCTTGCCCTGGTTGGCATTGCCTACCGCACCCTTGCCATTGTTGCTCTTCTTACCCTGGCTAGGCTTCTCCTCATCAGAGCCTGGATCCTTCGTATTGCCAGAATTGGCGTACTTCGTGAGAGGTGCCATGAGCTCCCCCATGTCCTGACATGAGCGCTTGAGCCGGCCAAGCTTGTGCTTCAGATGCGTAAAGTGGAAATTTTTCTCTTGAATCAAAATTGCTTGAGCCGCCGTAATCTGTTCAGACGAGTGGATGATAGTTGAGACCCGTCAGACCCAATGATGAGCCGACTCATCCTCCCGTTGCACACGATGATCCAAATCCATAATCGTCATGGGCTGCTTGCACGTCCCTTGGAAGTTTTTGATGAACTTCGCCTTTAGCTCGACCCAGGAATTAATGGTGTTGGGTGGCAAGCCCTTCAACCATGTGCGAGCCAGCCCTTCCAGCATCATGATAAAATACTTAGCACATACTGCATTGTTGACGTCTAACATCTCCATGGCCAGTTCATAGCTTTCAATCCAAGCCTCCGGAGGCAGGTCAGCAGTGTAATTTGGGACCTTGCGAGGGCCCTTGAAATCTTTAGGCAGATGCTCGTTCTACAAAGCTGACACTAAGCACGGCACTCCCACGACCCTGGTGGTTACTGCTGCTCCCACTGAGATGGAAGGTGCAGGTTCTTGATGAGCCGCCGCCGCTAGAGGCGCCGCCTCTCGCTGTGCTCTCGCCCGGTCCACCAGCACCTGAGCATCTAGAACTGCCTGATCATCTCGCGGGGGCCTCGGTGCGAATCACTTCTAGAAACCGCCGGCGACTCATAACAACGGCTGAAGCTACGGCTGGGGATGGGGGTGGCATGCACACGACTCTGGCTATAGGTGTACTCCTCCTGCTGGGCCATCGCCGTGTGCAGGTATTCAATAGCGTTCCGTACCTCTTCTGCAAAACGCGCCTCATCCGGGATAGGGATCGTTCCAAGCTGGGTTGCTGCCACCACCATGTTCTCCGCTGGGTTTGAATAATGACCTGCCAGCGTTGGGAAAGCCATTGGTGCGGCCTGGTTCCATCGGGGCGGGTTAAGCTATTGCTGCCGAGCCGCCGGCCGACTTCCAGGTGCTTCCGCTGTTCGACCCGTTCCCGAGGTGTTAAAAGGTTTCAGGCCTCGTACTGTTCTGGCAAGCAGGATTGGTGCCTCATCCACTGAACCGCCGTTGCAGATTGCTGCTCCAGCTTGAGGCGGAAAGCATCCTCCCTAAGGCGCTCCGCCTCCCCATCCATCTGAGCCTTCAGCACACCGATCCCTTGCTAGACTTCAGTCATCTGGTCCTTCAGTCTCGCAATTTCTGCATTCCGGGCGGTTTGATTCTCAGCCATGACCTTAGTCACCATCAGGTCTGTAAGCTCGTTCATCAGATCTAGAAGAACCTGAGCCGACGGCGGGTCAGCCACCTACTCTGCTGCCCCGGTGGCTGTACTGCTCAGGCCTGGCACTGAGCCCGCCATGAAGATGGCCGCATGAATCGGCAGCCCATGATCATCCGACTCATGACGCTCCGACTCGGCGTAAAGCTCGTCGTAGCCCCCGAGCCTGCCATCGTGAAGCTGGTAGATTGTTTCCATCTCTCCGCTCGAAGATCCATCCTTCGAACAGATGAGAGTCTTCTGTGACATAGAAGCCTCAAGATCCATGCCTTGAGTGAAGCTAACGAAGACATGCTTCCTGCCCGGGTTAGCACG
Source organism: Hordeum marinum (assembly GCA_022496015.1). Lineage (NCBI taxonomy): Eukaryota > Viridiplantae > Streptophyta > Magnoliopsida > Poales > Poaceae > Hordeum > Hordeum marinum. The sequence continues at coordinate 474,606,003 of CM039676.1, forward strand.
GGCAGGTTGCACGTGTCGGGCGGGTTGCGTGCACCGAGCCGGCTTGACGATGTTGGTGCAAATGTCGGGCCCGAGTGTAGATCCGCCGATCTTGCTGATGGAGACATGGATTCCACCGAAGGGAACCAAGAAACCGTACGCGACAGAATCGGCCTCAGGGCCCCAGCCGACATCGTTGATGTAGAGCCGGCCGCAACGACTTTTGTTCATCCTAACAACAACGTACCCCTTGATCCCTGGGAGAGAGCCCTTTGAGAACTCAACACCACCGAGCTCTAGCCCCACGATGGGTGCCAACTGTTGTGGTTTTGTCACGGCAGATGTCCGAGGACTTATGTTCGAGGCCATCGCTAAGGTGATGGACTCAAAGGGGTTGGTTGGCACAAAGGACATGAGTTTACGCAGGTTCAGCCCCTCAAGAAGAGGTAAAAGCCTACGTCCTGCTTGTATCATATTGATTGGAGTATCGATACAAGGGACTGGATTCTCTTGACCTAGTTATCGATTGGTTGGTTTCTGTCTAATTCGCCCCGAGCCTTGCCTTTTTATAGGAGATCAAGGCAACGGGTTACACAAGTCTCATACCAACTCTTACAATGTATCTGACTCTATCTCTATGCTACCTTACCATCTTGGGTAAGCCGCCTTCGGGCGGCTTAACCGCCCGGGTCCTCATGCCACCTTCCATCCGGGCCTTGTCTTGGCCCATCTTCGTAAGCTGCCATATGGCCAGGCCTACGTCTCTTGGCCCATCTGCCTTGGTCTGGATTATGAGCTGCCAAGTATGACCAGGCCCCACCTGGGCGGATCTTACCACGGGGTTATATCCCCAACACCGGTGCTCTCCGCCCACTGCGCTTGACCGGCTCCCATGCTCCGGCTGCCCAGCCGCCTCCGCCCGCTTCCGCGCTGTCGGGGAAACGACACCTATGGGATAGGGAGGACCCCTTTACGATTCAGTGGGGAAGAAGGCTCACACAGAGAGCAAATCTGATGACTAACGCGCAGGATTTTACACAGGTTCGGGCCGCAAGGATGCGTAAAACCCTACTCCTGCTTGGTTGTATTGGATGAGTTCTAGCTCAGGTTCTGGGAGTGCTACAATACATATCTTCTACTCATGCAGAATCCGCGAGAGAAGATCCCCTGTAGCTGTGCCTTGGGCCTCATTTTATACTCTCGAAGGGGTCACCAACAGTGGCGTGCAGCGCATACATGAGGTATAAAGTGCTATAGTGTCATAGTACCTAACACTGACTGTGTAAGAGAAATGCATTTAATGCCTCGCATGCGTCCCTGACCTTCTATGGGACGGGACAGGAGCCGATCCCATCGGCACCGCTTAGCCTCCTCCATCCCTGGCATCTCGACATGTACCCAGGTGGGATGACACCTAGTCTTTGCGCTGGCAGGATGGCGAGGCCTTGCTGGGTGCACTTCTTGCCGCGGCTCAGCAGCTAGCCCGGCAAGATCTTGCCGGGCGCCTAGTGTTTGGTCTTCCGACTGTTGACTTAAATGCCTTCTCGATGTTGTTGTATTTGCTCTCAGTTGCTCCACGGCAGGCCTTGCCGCTGGTATGGCTACAACTATCCGTGCACAAGTACGGGGTACTAAAAAGCCCATAGTTTAGTACACCAACAGGAGCCCCCGAGCCTAGGCCAAACACGGTGCGAGGCGTTGTTGGGCTAGGCCCAAACAGTGCACGGGCATGCGTGGTAGGGATTAATTGCTGTAATCATTCCATTTTCTATGCCTCCGCCCCACAACACCCGTTGAATGCGGGATGCAAGGGACGTGCACGGCGCGGCCGTCATAGCAGCCCTCCCGCGAAACGTTTCTATATTAATCTAGTAAAGAGGTTGTCCTGCGCCTTCCCCATAAAAAGGAAAGCATAGAGGCGCTGCTCATTTACCTCTTGTGTTTTCCAACCTGAGAACCATCGTCATCTTCCTCCTCAAGCCCGAAACAGAGTTCCTCCCATTCGTCCACGCCTCCACGCCCTCTCCATCCTCCACCTCCACCTCCATAGCCACCTTGCCGCCCAAGGCCAGCAAGGGCAAGGATGTGGAAACCGCTGTCTCGGAGAACAAGCTGGCGAGGATGCAGAAGGAGCATGCCGTCTTTCCGCCAATGCTTGACGTGGGTGCTCTGAGGGAGCGATACTAGAACACGTGGGCGACGGAGACGAAAGCACATCCCACCACCCGTGTGACTCCACGTTCTTCGAGGAGGGGCCTAGATAAATATCACTTCTTTGCCAAATATTTTTACTGCGGGCTCTGCCCCCCTTTCTCAGATTTCTTCAACGACATCATGCTCACCTATGGCTTCCAACTCTTGGATTTTATGCCGAATGCCGTGACATGCATGTCAATTTTTGCTCACCTTTGCGAAAACATTGCGGGAGTTGTTCCTAACACCGCCCTTTTCAGCCATTACTTCATTCCCTGCATGTCAATTTTTGCTCACCTTTCTGGTTCCATCGCTTGGATTCCATGGCCAGGAACCAAGGAGGTTTACCTAGACGGGGACTACCGCGAGAAGTGGGAGGAGTAACGAGGCAAATGGTGCTGGATTTGGGAGGAGAACTTGTAGCCTTTTTGCTTGCCACGGCAAACCAAGATGGTGCGCGGTAATGACTGGAGTGCCCTCGACCTTGAAGATGGGAAGCTCACATTCGTGACTACCAGGATTCACTGCCTCAGAACTGCCGGTCTCACAGTAGAGATTATAGGCGCCTATTTCCTTCACCGGTGCATCGCCCCTCTGTAGAACAAGGGGAGGCCATCTTGGGAATTTTGGAACATGGTAGACATCATGAGGCTGCACCCCATACTGAACAACAATCTAACATTTTTGCAGCATGCATCTCTCTCCCAGAGACTGTTCAGGGGTGACGTGGTATGTAGGATGCGGGCAAGCATAATACCTCTATGCAACAACTCTGCTCTAGGTCCAATCATCGCCATGATGCCGACGTTTGATGCTCACAGCCTTGACACGACCTGGATCGAACCACCTGAAGAGCAGGCGCAGCAATTCTTTGATAACTTGAGAGAGAGGGCCATCCATGAAGAAGAGGGCCTCGTCCATGACACCACTGAGGAAGAAGTGGCATACATTGCCAGCAAGGCGAAGGAAGGAAATCTTGCCACGGAGGCTGGCAACGTCGGCTTCTTGGAAGAGGAAACTAGTGGAGGGGAAACGCTGCCGGAAGAGAATCTTGCCGGGCAGGGAGGGACCACTTAGGAGCAGGGGGCACGTCTACCGGAGGTCATCCAGCCAAAGACACAGCCGAGGAGGAACTGCTCGAGGAGGCCTCGGCTCTTGAGCCAAGGAAGATAGTGGTTGATGCATTTTGTTCGAATGAAACTGACATGCTTCACACTTGGTTACTAGTGTAGTTGCATCCTGGAGCGTAGTGGGCCAAGAGAAACCTTACCGGAATGCCTTACCAACAAGCACTCTGGATCCTATGTGGGAGCCACATATGCCTCCATGTATCTCCGCCAACAGCTCAGTCCATCTTCCTGAGAAATGCACTTGAGTTTCACACCATTCAGCCTCTTTCTATACAGGATGTTGTCCACGAACTGGTACATATTAGACCGGCGGGCCACTTTCTCTGCTTCTTCTTGTTCCTCCGAGAGTTCTCCTATTTGAAGGTAATGGAGGACGTGTTGTGCCCATGCTGGAGCCTGGGGCTTAACAACAAGGACTAAACACATTTCCTCTATTAGGAAGCATTTGTCTCAACGGCAAGGTCTCGAGGCCTTGCCGGAGCCCATTGCCCCCCGGCAAGTTTGGTGGGAGCGTGTGCTTCCACGGCAAGAGCCCGAGGCCTGGCCGGAGCATGATGCTCACCGGCAAGCCTGGCGTCGTTCCCGGCAACTTCCTTGTGCGCATTTTCTGGGAGCTATGCCGGGAAATACTTGCCGGAACTCAACTTTCTTATTTTCTCTTCTCCAATTGATGGTGTCATGGATGGTTGAGTCAGTCGGAACACAAAAGTTCCTAGTTCCACAAGCATCTTAAGGGCAACACATTTTGATAGGCCAACAACAACACTATTCTCTAGACGTGGAACGTGTAACATTTGCAGACCGTCAAAATGTTCTTCCCACTTTCTCACTTTTTCTACAAAAGCTTCCATCAATGGACTCTGATAATCCTTATTCACCTGCTTGACGACAAGCTGAGAATCACCCCTGACAATAAGTTTCTTAATCCCAAGGTCTGCCGCGATCCTGAGACCGGCAAGCAGCCCTTCGTACTCTACAATATTGTTCATTGAACTCTCCCGAGGAAAGTGCATCTGAATCACATATTTGAGGTGCTCTCCAGTGGGTGCGACAAGCAACACTCCAGCACCGACACCTTGCAGCAAGAAAGACCCATCAAAATACATGATCCATTCTTGATTTGTTTCCTTGCCAGGGTGAGTTGACTCCGGAAGTTCTTCATTTGGCATTGGGGTCCATTCTGCAATGAACTCCGCCAATGCTATGCTCTGGATAGTCGAAGTACTTTCAAACTTGAGACCAAAGCTTGACAGTTCCAAAGCCCACTCCATAATCCTGCTGGTAGCATCTAGGTTCCGCAAAATCCGCTGCCACGGGAAACGAGTAATAACAGTGATCTCATGTGCCTGGAAGTAATGGCGTAGCTTCCTCGAGGCCATAAGGAGGCCGAAGAGCAAGTTTTGCATGCCAGAATATCTTGACCTAGCCCCCTACAAAAGGGGGCTGACAAAATAGATTGGGCGCTGCACCATCTTCTTCTTCTAAATTGTTTCATTCGACTCCACATATCCTGCTTTATCGGCACCAGACCCTGCTGAGGGATATCCTTGCTTGTCGCTTGGCGGTCATGCCGGTGTCGCTGCTTCTTCATCAACTTCTCTTTCAGCCACTAATGTAGCACTCACCACTTGATTTGTTGCCGCTAGATATAGCAACAACGACTCTTGTGGTTTTGGCGCGACTAGGACTGGCGGAGAGCAGAGGTACTTCTTCAAATCCTGCAGTGCTGCCTTCGCTTCCGGAGTCCTTTTCATCGGACCTGCATTCTTCAATAATTTGAAAAAGGGCAGGGCGCGCTCAGCAAATTTTGAAATGAACCTACTCAGAGCGGCAACACAACCGGCAAGACGACGCATATCCTTGACGCGTCTTGGTGCTTCAATTTTCTCAATTACTTTGATCTTGTTGGGATTTGCTTCAATTCCACGTTGAGATACAAAGAACCCGAGAAGCTTGCCGGATGGGACACCAAACATAAACTTCTCAGGGTTGAGCTTCAAGTTGATCTTGTGCAGATTTGCAAATGTTTCTTCTAAATCTGATATGAGTATCGCCTTGTCCTTGGTTTTGACCACTATGTCATCGATGTAAGCCTCCATATTTCTATGTAGCTGGGGTTCAAAACCAATCTGAACCGTTCTCATAAATGTAGAACCAACACTTTTCAACCCGAAAGGCATACGCAAAAAGCAATACGTACCACATGGGGTGATAAATGTGATCTTCTCTGCATCGTCCTTGGCCATGAAAATCTGATGATAACCTGAATAGGCATCAAGGAAAGACAACAAGTCCCAGCCAGCGGTGGAGTCCACAATCTGGTTGATGCACGGCAAGGGAAAATGATCTTTGAGGCAGGCTTTATTGATATCTGTGTAGTCAATACATAGCCTCCTTTTTCCATTCGCCTTGCGCATTACACTGGATTGGCCAACCATCTTGGATGAAGTACTCCTCTAACCAAGCTAGCCGCTTCTAAATTCTTGATTTCTTCGGCAATAAACTGTTGCCGCTCCAAAGCCTGCTTCCTGACCTTCTGCTTGACGGGTCGCGCATGCAGATAGGCGGCAAGGTGGTTCTCAATCACCTTCCTAGGAACACTGGGGATATCAGATGGTTCCCACGCAAATACATCGACATTCGCCCGCAGGAAGGCAACGGTCGAGCTTCCCTGTTTGTCATGAAGGGTGGAACTTATGGTGAAAGTTCCTCCCGTACCATCCTCCTTGGCGAGCACCTTCTTTGTCTCTGGTGGATCTGCCTTGGATTTCTTTCTCTAGTCGGTGGAACTCTCTGGGACGTCCTCAACAGGAGCGCAACACTTCGAGGAAGTGCGCTTGCTGGAATCTGTGCGAGAGGTCTTACCGGGCTTCTTCCTCCCAGGAGTTTCAGCGACAAGAGCAAGTGCCTTGGTGGCAGATGCTGCAACTGCCTCCCGATAGAGTTGATCGTCACAGATAAGCGCGTCCTTCTTGTTGGACTTGACAGTGATGACGCTCATCGGCCCGGGCATCTTCAATACATTGTAGGTATAGTGCGATGCCGCCATGAACTTGGATAATGTTGGCCGGCCAACGATCCCATTGTATGGCAACGGAATTTGGCGATGTCGAAACCAACCTTCTCCGTCCTGAAGTTCAAATTGCTACCAAATGTTACCGGAAACGTGATCTTTCCCTTGGGCTGGCTCCTTCCTAGATTGAACCCCTGAAACGAGCCCATTTCCTCAAGATCTCCATAAGGAATTTCCAATCTCTTGATCACCTCGGGTGAGATCAAGCTCAAGTCGGCCCCACTGTCAACTAACATTTTCGTCACTTTGAGGTTGCGAATCGTTGGTGAGACCAACAATGGCAAACACCCAACCGGAGTTACGCGATCAGGGTGATCCTCAACGTCAAAAATGATAAGCGTGTTGGACCATTTCAAAGGCTTCCCGAGCGTCGGTAGATGGCTCAGTCACATTAACCTCACGCGCCCATTGTTTTATTCGGCGGTGGGAAGAATGCAACGAGGCACCTCCGTCGACACACATGCCATCTGTAGCTCTCTCGAATTCTTGCTCACTGGACTCGTCGTCCTCTTCAACGTCATCATCACCCCCTCTTGCTTGTCGCAGCCACGAGCTGACCGGTCCTTCGTCTGTTGCTTGGCCTTGCCGTGGAAACCTCCTCGGCCACGACGCTTCTTGCCGGACCCCTCTACACAATAATGTCCCTTCTCCTTGTCTTGCCTCTCTTACTCGACTTTTTGCTTCTCGATAAGCTGCTCAACTTGCAGGCAATCCTGGAGATCGTGGTGCTTGGTGCGATGGATCTTGTAGTACTGCTTGACGGAGCCTTCCGGCATGTCGGCAGCCGCCAAAGCCTGACAGGAGGCGCACCCGGCAACATCCTTGCCCGGGTCATCAACCTTGGCCTTCTTGGCGGTGCCGGGGTTGCCGGATCCCTCAACGGCAAGCATCCAAGCACGGCCTTGCCCTTGTGCTTTGTGTTACGCCGCCAGCCCTTCTTTGCCGGGGCGGCGGTGTCCTTATCCTTAGAGTCGACCGTTGGACCGGCGTCCTAGCCGAGGAGCCTCCTTCCTTCCTTAGCCCGAGCACATTTATCTCCCAAAGCATAGATCTCAGCAACATCCCTGGCCTTGTTCATCACCAGCTGTTCCCGCATCCTGCGGTTGCACACGTTCTGATGGAACGCACTGATAACAATGGCAGGATGAACGTCTGGTATCTTGTGGTGTATGCGGCTGAACCTCTGGATGTACTTGCGCAAAGTCTCGCCCTCCTTCTTAGGGATGAGCTATAAATCACTTTCCTGGCTAGGAGCTTGATGACCTCGGGTAAAGGCGCCAACAAACTCATGGCACATATCTGCCCAGGAAGAAATGGATCCTTCCGGTAAGTGCATCAACCACGACCTGATGTTGGGCTTAAGCACCAATGGGAAGTAGTTGGCGAGTATCATGTCATCGCGAGCCCCGGCAGCCTGCACCGCAATGGTGTAGATGCTCAAGAACTCTGACGGGTGAGTCTTGCCGTCATATTTCTGCGGGACCTCCCGCTTGAACGTGCAGGAATTGGGCCATTGGACTCGCAGCAGCCTATGGTTAAATGTTGGACAACCCACCTCATAAGGTAGATCGATAGGATACCCTTGCGCTGGCTTGTCTACAGTAGGTCATGCATGCTTGTCGGATTGATAGTGCGCTTCCCGCCGTCGCTCGATGGTAGTTCGAGTGTCTTCCTTACCTCACTTCCGAAGAAATTGACGCCGATCGTGGCGAGTCCGTGGATCAGACGACGCCGTCGAGTAACCTTCGCAAGCGTCAGTCTGTCGAGTCAATGACCGGCGTTGTTGCTGTGGAGGAGAGTGCACCATGGTCGCACAGCCTCTGGCCTTCTCGCCACTGGTGCGGGCCGGCTCAATGAACCAAAACTTGTGAGCAAGGCTGAGGAGTTTGTGAATGGTGGCTCTCCACTCGTCAAGCTTCTCCGCAGCAGGAGGGAAGTTCAGGAGTAGTTGTGCCCGCGCCATTGCTTCTTCCGACGTGGTCGGCAGTGAACGGCGCGAAGAACGCGAGGTGCTCGGACTCCTAACCATGTTAGAAGGAGCTCCATCGTGGTCTCGTGATTGCACACCACTCCCACTAGCATGCTGGTGTGCATGCTGGTCCCACGCAGCTTGGGAGCGATGCTCAGGAGCTTTTCCGTGAGGACGCCCGGACCAAGCAACATCATGGCGATACTCATCACGCGCGACTTGAGAAGGTTGCAGCACGTGCGCCTATGTGGGTGTCTTGGAAGGCACCCTTCCGTCTCTAGAGTTTGCTGCACCGCCTACTAGCAGTATAGCGTCATCCTTAGATCTAGCGGCACGGACGACGCAGCTCGCCTGGCTATGCTCACCAGAACGTCACCGAAGCTCTGAACCGTCGCCTGGCTATGATCGCATGTCTGTGTAGCTACAGGCACAGTGGACGTGGATGGGCCAACCGCCGTAAGACCATTCCTCTTGGGGGCCATGGCGATGATGATTACGAAGGAACTGGCATGCTAGTCACCAGATCAGGTCTGCGCAACCTCCTCTCCTACCTGACACCCTAAAGATGTCGGGGAAAAGACACCTATGGGATCGGGAGGACCCCTTTATGATTCAGCAGGGAAGATGGCTCACACAGAGAGCAGATCTGATGAGTACCGCGCAGGATTTTACCCAGGTTCGGGCCACAAGGATGTGTAAAACCCTACTCCTACTTGGTTGTATTGGATGAATTCTAGCTCAGGTTCTGGGAGCGCTAAAGTACAAAGTTGCTACTCATACAGAATCAGCCAGAGAAGATCCCTTGTAGCTTCGCCTTGGGCCTCCTTTTATACTCTCGAAGGGGTCACCAACAATGGCGTACAACGCATACATGAGGTGTTAAGTCGTACAATGGTATCGAACCTAACACTGATAGTGTAAGACAAACACATTTAATGCTCCGTCAGGCGTCCCTGACCTTCTCCGGGACAGGACAGGAGCCCGTCCCATCGACACCTCTTAGCCTCCTCCATCCCTGTCGTCTCGACACGTACCCAGGTGTGATGATAACTAGTCTTTGCGCTGGCGGGATGGCGATGCCTTGCTGGGTGCACTTCTTGCCGAGGCTCAGCAGCCATCCCGGCAAGATATTGCTGGGCGCCTAGCCTTCGGTCTTCTGACTGTTGACTTAAATGCCTTCTTGATGTTGCTGTATTTGCTCTCAATTGCTCCCCGACAGGTCTTGCCGTTGGTATAGCTACAACTGTCCGTGCACGAGTACGGGGTACTAAAATGCCCATACTTTAGTACACCGACATGTAAAGATGTCAGGGAAACGACAACTAGGGGATCGGGAGGACCCCTTTACGATTCGCAGGGGAAGAACGCTCGCACAGAGACCAGATCTGATGACTAACACGCGGGCTTTTACCCAGGTTCGGGCCGCAATGATGTGTAAAACCCTACTCCTGCTTGGTTGTATTGGATGAGTTCTAGCTCAGGTTCTGGGAGCGCTAAAGTACACAACTGCTACTCATGCAGAATCGGCCAGAGAAGATCCCTTGTAGCTGTGCCTTGGGTCTCCTTTTATACTCTTGAAGGGGTCACCAACAGTGGCGTACAATGCATACATTAGGTGTAAAGTGCCACAGTGTTATCGAACCTAACACTGATGGTGTAAGTCAAACACATTTAATGCTCCGTCATGCGTCCCTGACCTTCTATAGGACGGGACAAGAGCCCGTCCCATCGGCACCGCTTAGCCTCCTCCATCCCTGGCATCTAAATACGTACCCAGGTGGGATGACACTTGGTCTCTACGCTGCCAGGATGGCAAGGCCTTGCTGGGTGCACTTCCTGCTGGGGCTCAGTAGCCAGCCCGGCAAGATCTTGCCAGGCCCCTAGCCTTCGGTCTTCCGACTGTTGACTTAAATGCCTTATCGATGTTGCTATAGTTGCTCTCAGTTGCTCCCCGGTAGGCCTTGCCACTGTTATGGCTACAACTGTACGTGCACAAGTATGTTGTACTAAGAAGCCCATACTTTAGTGCACCGAGAGGATCCCCCGAGCCTAGGCCAAACACGATGCGAGGCGTTGTTGGGCTAGGCCCAAACAGTGCACAGGCATGCGTGGATGGGATTAACTGCCGTAATCATTCTATTTTCTATAACCCCCCCCATGGCGCCCATTGAATGCGGGACGTGAGGGACGTGCGTGGCGCGACCTTCATAGCAGCGCACCCGCAAAGCGTTTCTATATTAATCTAGTAAAGAGGTTGTTCCGCGCCTTCCCCATAAAAAGGAAAGCGCAGAGGTGCTGCTCATTTACCTCTTGTCTTTTCTAATCAGAGAACCGCCATCGTCTTCCTCCTCAAGCCCGAAACAAAGATCCTCCCATTCATCCATGCCTCCACGCCCTTTCCGTCCTCAGCCTCCGCCTCCATAGCCACCATGCCGCCCAAGGCCAGCAAAGGCAAGGATGTGGAAACCACCGTCTCGGAGAACAACTGGCGAGGATGAGGAAGGAGCATGCCGTCTTTCTGCCGGTGCTTGACGCGGGTGCTCTGAGGGAGCGATACCAGAACATGTGGGCGACAGAGATGAAAGCGCACCCCGCCACCCGCGTCAGCCCAGGTTCTTCTAGGAGCGTCCCAGATAAATATCACTTCTTTGCCGACTATTTTTACTGTAGGCTCTGCCCCCTTTCTCAGATTTCTTCAACGACATCATGCTCGCCTACGGCTTCCAAATCTTGGATTTTATGTGGAATGCCATGACATGCTTGTCAATTTTTGCTCACCTTTGCGAAAACGTTGCCAGAGTAGTTCCTAACACCGGCCTTTTCCGCCATTACTTCATTCCCCACATCGAAAAAGGCGAAGCCCTTTCTGGTTCCATCACTTGGATTCCACGGCTAGGAACCAAGGAGGTTTACCTAGACCGGGCCTACCGCGAGAAGTGCGAGGAGTGGCGAGGCAAATGGTGTTGTATTCGGGAGGAGAACTTTCAGCGTTTCTACTTGCCGAGGCAAACGAAGATGGTGCACGGCACACTACTAGGAAAAGGCATGCTAGTGGCGCACCAATTTTGCCTACTAATGGCGCACTGGTGGTGCGCCACTAGCACCACGCCATTAGAATTAAATACTAATGGCGCATCTCTGGTGCGCCATTAGAATCTGGGGTACTAATGGCGCACCAGGCCGTGCGCCATTAGTATAACCAACAATGCGCCATTAGTATGCCTCCCAGGGGGGCATATGTACCCGTGTGCTTTGGCATACTAATGGCGCACTAGTGGCTGATGCGCCATTAGAGTCTTTTTTACAGTGCGCCATTAGAGTCTTGTGTGGTGCGCCACTAGTATGAATATTAGGAATTTTTTTCTTTTTCTTTTCTGATATTTTCACAGGTTACAAAATATATTATTGGACAGAATTTAGACAACACCACACAACAACAGTAGATTCATCGAATACAATAGAAGATTAGTCTCCGAATACAAATCATCATATTAGTCGCCGAATTCAAAAGACCGAACAAAGATAGAACATTACAAGTCTCGAGACCGCGAGTAGCGAGTTTGTTTTCACATTACAAGTCGATATCGATCATCTAAACTACCATCACATAGAAGAGAGCTGCGGTCATCAAGATGAGCATAATCCCGATGAAACTGGTCTTCATCCGGTTCCTCCAACGCTCCCTCCTCTCTCCCGCTAGATAGCGCGCGTATCTAGATTCCGCCTCCGCCCTAGTGGTGTACCCTTTGTAACTGTTACCGTTGAAACGGTGAACCTGTCTCCGACACTCCTCCCAGTCATCGTAGACTCCGGGAACCTTACCCTTGTACACAACATAAGACGGCATCTCTATGCAGTAGCCAAACAAAACGTTAGTAGCAATTCACGGACAATACATAAGCAATATATAAGTATGCAACAAAAGGATCGGAAGAGAAAAGCAAGACATCAATAGCATCGATTACATCTAAGTTGAATGACTGTCCAAACCAAAGAGACATACAAGTTCATTAAATTTAATTACAACATGAGCCAATCGATGTTTCAGAACTACACATAGCATCACTACTTTGGACTCGACTCAAGGGACCGGAGCGTGGATGAAGCCGCCGTCTCTCGTGATGGTCATGAAATCGCGGGCGTTGTCAGCCTGCATTTGTAGCGTTGTGTCTATCTCACTGTTGGACAGTTGATTTCTGAGGTTGAACTGTCCCGAGGTACGAAGGACATCTTGATGGATGATTCTGGCAAACTCTGACTGGATGCGAAAGAATTCTTGTCTGATGTCCGCGTCCTGGATTGCCGACAAGTTCTCGGCCCAATCTTTGAGATTATTTGGTAGCAGAAGGTGATTATGGTCCCGTACGATCGCCCACATGTGATGGAGGGCGTAGTAGGCATCCTTCTGACTGCCAGGCGGCTGCTTGACGCAGCAGAACGTCGTACGGGCGAACACGTGCTTGCCGTACTTACGAACTGCCCTGGTGAAGGTGCCTCCAGATTTGGCATAGCCGGGGAGAACATCATATAGAACTTTCTTGGCATTTGTGTAGTCTTTCTTCGACTGACGGTCCGAGTCGAAATACGTGGCCATGGAATATTTCGGGCTTAAGAGGATGAGTGTGCAATGTGTGTCACTGCACAAAACACGGAATGTTAAAAAAAACGATCGAAATCTAAGAAATCATATGTTACGGGGCGGTTGAGGGGACGACTTACTCGGGAAAGTAAGGCACGAGGAAGTTATCCTTATCTGGGTTTGCCAGAATGACGGCTTCGAGGTAAGAACTCGCGACTTGCCGGTCCCCAGTGCTGCCCAAGATCTTGGCACGCATGTAGAAGGGGTCAACTATCACGATGTACGGGGTCTTGTCTCTAATGATCTGCATCTCCATACTCAGAGAAAATAGCCGAACGAAGGTGTAGTGGAGCGGATGAAGGTTAAACATAGCAAAGATGTCATCAAACTGCAGGACGATCGTACCCCCGACGGAGTTATCCACAAAGCCCTTGCTATCTGGCACCTTGGCCACGAAAACCGGGTATGCCACGTCATTCTCTCTGAGACGCCGCTTCTCCAAAGAAAGAACACTGTCATGGAGACTCCACATAGCACCGGTTGCAGCATTGAGCATATTCGGTGGTAGCATCGTCCTAGCCGCCACATGCACCCTCCTCGAGATATCCTTAGGTGAAGGTGGCCCGTCCTGAGCACGGATCGTACTTGGTGCCGGCTGGCTCGCACCCTTGTTGCTCTTTATTTTCCGTCCCTTCTTCTTTATCTGCTGTAATGGGACCGAGTTCTGCTCACAGACCGCCTTCTTGAGTGTGTTGGGGCTGATAATATTTTGCACCTCGGCTATTTGAGGCTCGGTGAAGTCGGCAGCTAGAGGCGTCTCTTGAGAACTGAACGCCAGGCGACGCCTGTTGCAATTGGGTTTCTCCGTCGTACCAGCTAGATCGCGATCGTCTTTTGTAGGGTTGGGTTCTTGAGAAGGAGGCCCCAAGAATTCTTCATCGTACCCATGTTCGGCAAAATACTTATCGACGTTGGTAAATGTACCATCGTCATTGTCGTCGTCGTTCGGATCCTGTGCCATATGCATGTTCGGATCTTGTGCCATAGGGATGTCCGGCATGTCCGGTAGCATTGCGGCAGTCTTGCCATGGCTTGGCGCCAGCACGACTGGCGGTGTTGTCTTTGGGGTGGTGTCCCCTGCCCCCAAACGAATCTGGCTCTTCGGCCAAAGCAGGGGCCAGATTAGGGAGGCGCTGAGAGTCATCAGATCATCTTCGTCGGCCCTGGCGGGTCGAATCGGAGGTAACAACTCATCGCAGGCTGGCAGCACCCGAACCAGTTGAACCCTATACACGGTGGGTGGCATCGGATTACCATGGAACACGGGGTTGCCCGGTTGAACGATTTTGCCCTTGGCGACATCAACCAACTCGACATTACCTTCCTCATTTCTTGCCCGGCCCCCATGGACGACTTCATAGTCATCTTCATCACCTTGCCACCGATAGCCATCCATGAAACCACGCAAGAGCAGGTGGTCCCGCACCTCCCCGGAATCCGGGTCCGCAATAAGGCTCTTCAGCTTGCATCTTCGACACGGACATCTTATCTCCGTCTCGTTCTTTTGAAGCATCTCGGCCCTCGCGGAGCTCAAAAACCTATTCACGATGCCTTCGGTCATCGTGCGGACCATGGTCGCCTGCGGGATAGAGCAAAACGATATTTTAGAACCAATAAAAAATTTGGCATGACTTTCCCTAAAAATAGGACCAAAAAAATGCATAGTGCCAAAATTCTCGCCGAAACGGAAATGAATCAACATTCCGGCAAAATATTGGCAAACTATCGCATTTCAAATACCGGTACCTACAAACACAAACATATATGCAACAGCACAAACATATGCAACACCACAAACATACATAGATCTAGCAAGGCCATAAAAAGTGCATGTGCACGTTGTTGGAGCGAGCTAGGGAGAAAAAAGTAGATCTACAACATAAAGATAGCTTCCCCTTACTTACCTATGAAAAAAGGTAATTTAACCACTTAATTTTGATGAAGCTATGTTGCAAATGAGGTGAGGAGGAGGAGGCAGCCGACACAAGCTTGGAGGAGGAGGTGGAGAGAATGAAGTGGGGAAAGTGAGTGTGTAGGTGTGGCTGTCCAAAATATCTAGCTGGCCCCAGGTTACTATTGGCGCACCACCTACAAATGCGCCATTAGTAACCCTGGTTACTAATGGCGCACCAGCTGGAGGTGCGCCATTAGAATTTTTGCAAAAGAAAAAATTGTTACTAATGGCGCACCAGCAACGAATGCGCCATTAGAATTTTTGCCAAAAAAATTTGTTACTAATGGCGCACCGTGGGTCTGGTGCGCCATTAGTATCTACCACACTAATGGCGCACCGACTCATGGTGCGCCATTACTATATAGTAGTGGCGCACCACTTGTTTGGTGCGCCATTAGTGGCCATATCATCTATAGCCCTTTTCCTAGTAGTGGCAATGACTGGAGTTCCCTCGACCCTGAGGATGGGAAGCTCACATGGGTGACTACCAGGACTCACCGCCTCAGAACTGTCGGTCTCAGAATAGAGATGATAGGCGCCGATTTCCTTTGCCGGTGCAGCGCCCCTCTACAGAACAAGGGGAGCCCAGCTTGGGAATTCCAAAACGCGGTAGACATCATGAGGCCTCACCCCGGACTAAACAATAATTTGACATTTATGCAGCATGCAGCCCTCTGCCAGAGACTGTCCAGGGGTGACGTGGTATGTAGGCTGCCGGCAAGCATAATCCCTCTATGCAACAACTCTGCTCTAGGTCCAATCATCGCCATGATGCCGGCATTTGATGCTCACAGCCTTGATGCGACCTGGATCGAACCACCTGAAGAGAAGGCGCAACAATTCTTTGATAACCTCACGGAGAGAGCCATCCACGAAGAAGAGGTTCTCGTCCACGATACAACTGAGGAAAAAGTGGCATACATTGCCAGCAGGGCGGAGGAAGCTAATCTTGTCATAGAGGCCGGCATTGTCGGCTACTTGGAA
Source organism: Hordeum marinum (assembly GCA_022496015.1). NCBI lineage: Eukaryota > Viridiplantae > Streptophyta > Magnoliopsida > Poales > Poaceae > Hordeum > Hordeum marinum. The sequence continues at coordinate 474,621,924 of CM039676.1, forward strand.
GAGGCAACCAATGGAGGGGAAATGTTTGCCTGACAAGAATCTTGTTGGGCAGGGCGAGACCGCTGAGGAGCACGGCGGCACATATACCGGAGGACTTCCAACCGAAGACACAACCGAGGAGGAACTGCTCGAGGACGCCCCGACTCTAGAGCCAAGGAAGAGGCGCGTCCATCGGAGCGCTGCTTCTGGGATTCTGGTCCACCAAGCTTATTCGAGTAGTGCAGCCCCCGGCAAGGGGGAGGCTGCCAAGGCTACGCAAAGGCAAGAAGGCCATCACCAACCTGCGCCTACCGCGGCCAAATGATCAGGACCCCTTCACCTCCCTTCACAGGCACCATGGCGGAAGTCGCCTTTGACCTGTCTGCCCTTAGCTCAGGAGAAGAAGATGAGGAGTAAGGATCTTGTCGCATCTGTTGCCTTTCGAATTTTTTGTTTTACTTGACTCATTCACTTTGCTTTGGCTAGTCTTCACACGGATGCGGAACATTGGCACAAATGGTAGCGAAGAGGGTGAAGTCCTCGACGGGTGAGGAGCCGCCGGCAAGCACCTCAGGTGCGCTAGAGATGACCACAACCAACCCGGAGGCTAGCCTGCGACGCAGCCCTCGACTCAGCCCCCAGCGCAGCCCCCAGCGTGAGTCCATTACTCACTTCCTACTAGCAAGTGCCGGGGTCTGCATCTTTGCTACTGACATCACCAGACGTGCATGAGGAGAGCAGGAACACGGAGAACCATCAAAGGCCGTCCTTGATATACCACCTCCATCATCTATGCAGCCTAGATATGGATCTCCGGCAAGGACTTCCTCTAGTGCGCTTTATCACGACGAGGAAGAGACGCCAAGGACGGGCACCGGCTGGTCTATGCCGGCAATCGATGTTGGCAAAGGTACTCCTTATTATGTTCTTCATTTTTCGTCTTCTTGAACTTCCACCTCAATCATGTTTGGTTTGTTTTCTTAGCCTTCAGACATTCTCTCGACGGAGCGCATGGATGTTGACACCATTATCAAGGAGACCACTAGGGATGCTGCTGCCGAGACCGACAAGATAGCTGCTGAGGAGGTTGCCAGGAATGTTGCCGCCGAGCCCGCCAATGCTGAGGCCGCCAAGGTTGCACAGGAGGAGGCCGCCAAGAAGTCTACCGAGAAGGCCGGCGAGGAGGCCAGTGACCGTACTGACGGCATTCCTGCCACAAGCGCGCTAGGCGCTATGCCGGCCATGGAGCCCCCAGCTGTCGGGGAGGCGGCCGTCGAGTACCAGCCATCTACATTCGAAGCCCCTTCATCAAGCAGGTACCTTAGGGTCAGCGATAACTTGTTTGTCAGCATCCTTGGCACGGCAAGCACTGGGTTGCCATCTGAAGGGGAAGTTTTTGACGAGGAGATCATTGTCGCTGCCGGGCTCGAGATTGTTGATGAACCAAGTGCCAGCAGCAGCAAATCCCAAGAAGAGCAACTCCTCCAAACCATGGGCCACAACTACCAAAAGCTTCAAGCACTTTACCACGCCCGAAAGGAGAAACTTGACTCCAGGCAGCAGTTATGGGAGCGATTGAGGCAGACTTTCAGAAGCGTGTCAAGGAAATGCAGGTCAGGTTCGCCCAAGCTTTCTAGGAGTTGAAGTCTAGTCAAGAGCAACTAAGCCAAGGCTGGAGCAAACTCTTCTTGATGCAGTCCGATGTCGAGCAGGCGCATGAGGAGGCTAAGAAACAGGCTACTGCATAAGAAGCTCGCTTGACAGAGCGCCATATCGGGCCTGATGCCCATGAGGATGACCTTGACGCTCACGAGAAGGATTTTGCCGACAAGCTTCACGACAAGGAAGTGGAGATCGAAGGGCTTGTCTCACGGCGAACCTAGGACCTGGAGCAAAAACACATGAAGACGGTCAAAGCTCTAACTGCAGATCACGTCGGTGAGTTGAAGGAGGTCATCGATGCTGCCAAAGCTGCAGAGCCCGCCAAGAACTTGCTTGAGGAGAGGGTGAAGAAGCTGGAGGCATATCCTAAGGATCACATCAAGAAGATCTCGTCACTCTAGACTGAAAGAGACAAAGCCCTCCACAGCCTGATGGAGATGCAAGTCACCATATCTGACAAGACCAAACAGCTCTCTTCAGCTAGTGAATCCATTGATGGTCTGAAAATGAAGCTGGCTATGCTGACCGATACTCTTGAGACCGCCAGAACCCGCAAGAAAGCTCTGTTCAAGGATCTCCCAGATGAGGAGGAGCTGGTCAAGAGTGTCGCTACTGCCCACAATGACTATGTGCAGGGAATACAAGTCTGTACCGAGAAGCTCGTCGACGTCGCAGAGAAGCTTGCCACAGAACTGTCCACCATGGGCCTGGAAGGCTTTAGGTACTCTTCTAACGACAGAGTCTCCACGAGCGCCAAGTTGACCATGTTCTTCGACCACACACTTGAAGCCCTGGAGCAGCTTCACTCTGACTGAACATCCTATCTGGCCAGCGAATTGCGCAAACTCTGCCAGGACGTTCTCCGCAAGGTGCTCGTCAAGGTGGCACACAAGAACCCCGGGATCAACCTCTCCAACGTATTCTACCGCTTGCCGAGGGATGTAGACGTCAAGGCACTTGAGGAACTTGTTGCGCCCATCGTCGATAGGGTAAGCCAAGTCAAGCGGGTTGAAGGCGATCGCCAGGATTAGCTACCTTACTTCTCGCCGCCATCAATGGCAAGAATAGTTTATCTTATGTTAATATCGCGACAAGATTGATGTAACATAACTTGCTATGCTTTGATCAAATGCTATGCTATCCCCCTTGCTTAATTTCTTTTTGTATGCATTCAACCTACACTTGATTGGAGACTTGCTGACGCACACACCCTCGGCGCGAGTGCTAGGTAGAGGACTTTAGCAGCCTACTGGAGGGGCCGCTACTGGCAAGAGACTGTGGTGTTTTCAGTGCAGCCACCTAGACTGTTGAGCGGACTCGAAACAAAGTAAGGGCGCAACCAATCGCAACAAGGTTCCTTCGCGTGCGGGTTTTCCATTCAAAAGTTGAAACCATTCAAGGAGAATACCAAAACAAAAATATGTTTTAAATTTTTTGCAACTTAGCTTTTCATTGAACGTCATGGCAAGATGTTTTCCTTGAATGTCACCTGCCAGTATCCATACCACCATCCCCCCCGACAAAGCTGCACATGAGGTTACATTCTATCCTTTGAGAAAAAGAAAGAAGAGAAAAAAGGGAAATGGAACCTTGGCGGTCCATTAGATCTTGCCGGGAGTAAGCGCAATACAATATCTTGGACAAACATGTACATAAGTAAACATGAAAATCAACAAGATTTGCAAGACACTTAGCTTTATTCAACTATGCAGAGGGTTTGTGCTTGGCTTTGTAAACAGGATTACATGCCTCGACGGCAAGACTGGTACAAAAGGTGGTTGTAGGGATACCCGACAACCGCGCCTCATGGGTAGAACTGACGGAGATCTTCGATATTCCAGGAGTTGCTCACTAGGATGCCATTCTCGGTCTCCAGGCGGACTGCGCCAGGCCTGGTGACTTGTACTACCTGATAAGGGCCTTCCCACTTTGGCGTCAACTTGTTGGAATTCTTGGCGGACTGAACGTGCCAAAGAACAAGGTCGCCTTCCTCAAGACTCCGGGCATGAACCTTGAGGCTATGATTGCGGCACAAAGCTTGCTGGTAGCACGCAGCTCGCACAGCAGCCTGAAGACGATCTTCCTCAAGGAGCGTAGCGTTATCTTGCTGCAACTGCTCTTGCTCAAGCTCATCATAAGAGAGCACTCGAGGTGAACCGTAGGTGAGTTCCGTGGGGGGAACTGATTCCGCCACATATACTAGGGAGAAGGGTGTCTAGCTGTAGCTCGATTTGGAGTCATCCTGATTGACCAAAGAACCGCCGACAACTCATCAATCCAGCGCTTTCCACACTTGCGCAGCTTGTCGAAAGTACTTGTCTTGAGGCCTCACAACACTTCAGCATTAGCCATTTCCGCCTGGCCATTGCTCCTTGGGTGGGCAATAGAAGCAAAACAGATCTTGTCGCCAAGGTCTTGGACATACTGCATGAAGGTGCGGCTCGTGAACTGTGTGCCATTGTCGGTGATGATCCTGTTTTGTACAGCAAAGCGGCAAACTATTCCTTTAAAGAACTTGACGGCTCATTGTGCTATCACCTTTCTCATTGCTTCCACGTCTGGCCACTTTGTGAACTTGTCGAATGCGACGTACAAGTACTCAAAGCCCCCGGTAGCACGGGGAAAATGACCCAAGATGTCGAGCCCCAAGACCGAAAATGGCAAGGAGGGAGGGATTGTCTCAAGATCTTGAGCTGGTTGATGCATTTTCTTCAAATGAAACTGGCATGCTTAATGCATGGTTACAAGCACAGTTGCATCCTGGAGGGCAGTGGGCCAAAAGAAACCTTGCCGGAATGCCTTACCGGCAAGCGCTCTTGATCCTATGTGGGAGCCACACATGCCTCAATGTATCTCTACCAACACCTCTAGTCCATCTTCCCGAGAAATGCACTTGAGTTTCACACCATTCGGCCTCTTTCTGTACAGGAAGTTGTCGATGAACTGGTACATATTAGACCGGCGGGCTACTTTCTCTGCTTCTTCTTGTTCCTCAGGGAGTTCTCCTGTTTGAAGGAAATTGACGATGTGTTGTGCCCATGCTGGAGCCTGGGGCTCGACAATAAGGACTAAAGGCATGTCCCAGAGGAAGCATTTGTCTCAACGGCAAGGGCTCGAGGCCCTGCCGGAGCCTGTTGCCCGCTGACAAGTTTAGTGGGAGCGTGTGCTTCCATGGCAAGAGCCTGACGCCCTACCGGAGCGTGACGCTCACTAACAAGCCCGACGTCGTTCCCGGCAACTTCCTCGTCGACGGCTTCTAGGAGCTCTGCCGGGATATACTTGACGGAACTCAACTTTCTTCTTTTCTCTTCTCCAATTGATGGTGTCACGGATGGTTGAGTCAGTCGGAGCACAAAAGTTCTTGGTTCCACAGACAACTTAAGGGCAACACATTTTGACAGGCCATCAGCAACACTATTCTCTGCATGCGGAACGTGTTCCATTTGCACACAGTCAAAATGTTCTTCCAACTTTCTCACTTCATGTACAGAAGCTTCCATCAATGGACTCTGACAATCCTTATTCACCTGCTTGAGGACAAGCTGGGAATCACCCATGAAAATAAGTTTCTTAATCCCAAGGTTTGTCGCGATCCTAAGACTAGCAAACAACCCTTCGTATTCTGCAGTATTGTTCGTTGACCTCTTTTGGGGAAAGTGCATCTGAATCACATATTTGAGGTGCTCTCTGGTGGGTGCGACAAGCATCCCACCAGCACCGGCACCTTGCAGCGAGAAACACTACTAGGAAAAGGCCTGCTAGTGGCGCACCTGTTTTGGCTACTAATGGGCGCACTACAGGTGCGCCACTAGCATCATGCCATTAGAATTTTTTACTAATGGCACACCACAGGTGTGCCATTAGTAGCTGGTATACTAATGGCGCACCATGCAGTGCGCCATTAGTATAGGTCACGGTGCGCCATTAGTATGCCTCCCAGGGGCCATATTTATCCATGTGCTCTGGCTTACTAATGGCGCACTAATGGAGGATGCGCCACTAGTGTACTTTTTGCAGTGCACCACTAATGTACTGAGTGGTGCGCCACTAGTATGAATATTAGGTATTATTTTTCTTTCTTTTCTGATATTTGCACAGGTTACAAAAATATTACTGCACAGAATATAGAGAGCACAACATATAAACAACAGATTTATCGAATACAATAGAAGATTAGTCTCCGAATACAATTCATCATATGATTCTCCGAATTTAAAATACCAAACAACATTAGAACATTACAAGTCTCGACACCGCGAGTAGCGAGTTTGTCTTCACATTAGAAGTCGATATCGATCATCTAAACTACCATCACATAGAAGAGAGTTGCGGTCATCACGATGAACATCATCGCGATGAAACTGGTCTTCATCTGGTTCCTCCAACTCTCCCTCCTCTCTCCGGCTAGATAGCACGCGTATCTAGCTTCCGCCTCCGCCCTAGTGGTGTACCCTTTGTAACTGTTACCGCTGAAACGGTGAACCTGTCTTCGACACTCCTCCCAGTCGTCGTAAATTCTTTGGGTGCCGTTGGATGCCCCTCGGAGGACACTTCAGTAAATTCCTCCTTGACGGTGCCGAGCACGTTCGGGCGCCGGTCCTTCCGTTGCCTCTTTGGTTGGCTGCCATCTGTGTGTGCGCTGCCATCATCAGTGGTGGCATCCTCGGCGGCACCCTCAGTGGTGTCATCCCCGACGCCAGTAGGGGTTGTGTAGTCGGGATCGGTGTCTTCCGTGGCGTCCTCATAGCGGTGTGGTTCTTCCTCCATCTCCTGGGATAGCTCCCAGAATGCCTTGCCCGAACCGTCGGTCTCATCGTTGTGGGCCATGTTTCGCTCTAAATAGGAAAAAAGTTTGGTCAAAATGTTGGTTATTGTCAAGGACCAAGATCATGGTCTCATCATTTAGGGTTTGTCGACACCGAGGCATCCTACAAGCTAAGCTTTTATCATTTAAGATTTGTCGACGCCGAGGCACCCTAAAAGCCTAAGCTTTCATCATTTAGGTTTTTATCGACACCGAGGCACCCTAAAAGCCAAGGTTTTATAATTTAGGGTTTGTCGACACTGAGGCACCCTAAATGCTAAGTTAAGTTTTCATCATTTAGGGTTTATCGATGCCGAGGCACCCTAGGTTGACTGATATATATGGGTATCTTCTAATAATATACCCTATCAAGAAAAGGGAAGGAGAATTCTAAGTTGATCCTACTTAATTAAGTACTAAGATACCCCAGCCCATGCATTAGTCGCAAGTACCTCATATGACCTATTTTTAGCAAAGTCATGCTAAAATTCACGGAAAATTTCAGCATGACCTTTGCTGAAAATAGGACATATGGAGTACCCGAATTTGCCGGAACGGAAGTTAATCGACATTCCAGCAAACTCAAGGGCCTCTCGGGGTACCTGCAAAATCATCACGACACGATGGTCGGAGACAAAACCCAGCAAACATAAAATTCTATCCAACATAGTTTTAAGTCCTCACACCATCAACTATGATAAAATCTGAGAGTATAAGTTTGGCTACATTCACCCAAGTCCAAACATAAAATTCTGTCCAACATAGTACAATCCACTTTGATAATTTCATAGGATTTAATATACCGAACGAAACCTGACAAGTGATATGTGTTTTAAGTATCTACAGAACAGGCTCTAAAATTTTCATGTTGTAACTTTATTTTAATACCACCTCTAACAGGGCCTAATCTCCCATATCAAAATATTGTACCCAGGAACATATATTTCGGGACAGCAGACTAAACTGATAGCAAATGCACTGAAAATACCATCATGCCTCGGTTACTTACGACTAATCATGAAGCGATGCAGCCGGAGCAGGGGAGGCCAGCAGCGGGCTTGGCCGGCGCCGCCGCCGCGCTCCCCATAGCCTTGCCGGCATCGAGCTCGGGCGGCGGCCAGAGCATAGCCATGGTGGAGACAGCGATGGGGAGCGCGGGGAGGAGCACGGAGAGGCGGGGAAAAAGAGGGGGGAATGGGGGGAGGGGCTCACAGCGAGGCAGAGGGCGGCGACGGCGAGGTCGGGGCAGAGGGCGGCGACGGCGAGGTCAGGGCAGAGGGCGGCGACGGCGAGGTCGGGGCAGAGGGCGGCGACGGCGTGGTGGTTGGGCAGCCTGATGGCGTCGGTGTCGTCTCCGGCGTCGTCGGGGGCTAATGGCGAGATGATGACTGAAAATTCCTAAGTGCCACTTATATACCCAGAGCATTGGTCCCGGTTCGTAGCACCAACGGGACCAATTCCCCCCTTTTGTTCCGGTTGGTGCCACCAACCGGGACCAAAGGTCTCTTTTCAGCAGCCCAAACTGCAGGAAACAGAGACCTTTGGTTCCGGTTGGTGCCACCAACCGGAACTAAAGGGGGCATTTGTCCCGGTTGGTGCTATGAACCTATACCAATGCCACCCTTTCGTTCCGGTTGGTGCTACCAACCGGAACGAAAGGCCTTGCGCCGCGGTGCGGTGGGATGTTTAGTCCCACCTCGCTAGTCGAGGGAGCGCGAGAGCGGTTTATAAGCGCTGCTGCGCCAACCCTCTTGAGCTCCTCTCAACTGCAGGCTTCCGTGCCTATTTTGTCACTCTTTGCCCGTGGGCCTACTGGGCCTTCTGCGGGCCTGAATCCTGGCCCATTGTTGAGTTTCTAGTCGTATTCAGGCCGTGATGGCCCTGTAGGTGGCATTTTTTTTGCTTTATTTTCTTTTGTTTCCAATTTTTTGCTTTTAATGTTTTGAACAGAAAATACTTTTTTTCTTCTATTTTTTGTTTATTTTTTTGTTTATTTTGCATGTGCACGTTGTTGGAGGGAGAAAAAAGGAGATCTACAACATAAAAGTATTCCCCTTACTTACCTATCAAAAAAGGTAATTTAACCACTTAATTTGGGTGAATCTATGATGCAAATGAGGTTAGGAGGAGGAGGCACCCGAGACAAGCTTGGAGGAGGAGGTGGAGAGAATGAAAGTGGGGAAAGTGAGTGTGGTAGGTGGTTGTCCAAAATATCTAGCTGGTCCCAGGTTACTAATGGCGCACCACCTGCAAATGCGCCATTAGTAACCCTGGTTACTAATGGCGCACCAGCTGGCGGTGCGCCATTAGTAGTTTTGCAACAAAAATAAATATAGTAGTGGCGCACTGGGTTAGTGGTGCGCCATTACTACTTAAACTACTAATGGCACACTCTGCCCTAGTGCGCTATTAGTACTTTTGGAAAAATAACAAAAAAAAGTTTGTTAGTAGTGGCGCACCGAGTGTGTGGTGTGCCATTAGTGCCCATCACACTAATGGCGCACCAGAACATGGTGCACCACTGCTATATAGTAGTGGCGCACCACATGACTGGTGCGCCATTAGTGTCTATATTATCTATAGCCCTTTTCCTAGTAGTGAAAGCCCCATCAAAATACAGGATCCAGTCTTGATTTGTTTCCTTGCCGGGGAGAGTTGACTCTGGAACTTTTTCATGTGGTGTATCCGGGGATTCATTGTGAAGAGTCTCAAGTGCTTCAAGTTCATGATTTCTTTGTCTCTGTTTTGTTCTACGGTGGATCCAAGTCAAGCTATCAGTGTTCATATTATCCTTTTCATTACCAAAGAGTTTCCCTTGTTGGTAATTCTTATCCAAGTATCTCCTGGTTGTCGTGTCTCTCTATTCTATCCGGACTACTAAAGATATCTCAGAAACTTCATGTTTCCATTCAAAAATATTTTCAATTATCTTGACGTCTCACCTCATCAAGTTTCAGCATGTACCGGCTGTCGGTGTCAAAACCGGTGGATCTCGGGTAGGGGGCCCCAAACAGTGAGACTAGGATCGACGGTAACAGGTGACGAAGAGGACGCGAGTTTACCCAGGTTCGGGCTCTCCTATGGAGGTGATAACCTACGTCCTTCTTGATTGTATTGATGGTGTATGGGAATACAGAGTTGATCTACCTCGAGATCCTATCTCTAAAGCCTTGATGAGTTGTTCTGTCCCTATGCCCTAAAACCCTCCGGCTTATATAGATGTCGGGGGTGCGCTTGGCCTACACATGCTCGGTTACATGCCAAAGAGATAACTTGCCTAACTACAGCCAATAACTTGGAGAATACGTCTTGACTCCTCGAAGCTTCCGTATGGCATAGGTGGTCCTCGATCATCCAATAACTGTCTTGCGACCAACACAGTCCGGCCCGTGAGGAACGGGTCGGCTATCCGAGGACCTCTTAAACTAGGACTCCCTCGGTAGCCCCCGGACTGGCCTTCAATGCTGATATATATTTGGTCAATCCCTTCACGTCATCGTCTTCGGCTTGCAAGGCGAGTCCCTCATCCTTCTTCATTCGGCAACTGACCAGTCCTCAGTAAGATCCCAAGTGTCGCGGGCGCGGGCTTATTACAATAACTGCACGAGTTCCTCGACTTTCGCGCATCATGGGAAGGTGAATCGGCAACGATTTTTACAATCTTACCCCTCCGCAATGAACACACTAACCCATTTAATTAAAAAAATCGTGGTTCAGACCACATCTTCCTCTTTCCCTCTTGTCAAAAACTCCTAGCGGAAGCTTGACGCAAAACATGGCTAATGCTCCCAGCTCCTCCGCAAGTCCTTACGGCCTACGTCCAGGGGACTGGGCAAGCTGTTCTGTCACCCTCCTGTAGCTCCGGAACTTGGAGACCGAGGGTAACTCCCATCGTTAGATATGGCGGCGACCCGTGCAGGTCTGATCGCTTTCGGCGAGGAGGTCTTCGATGAGCGCTTCCCTAATCCCAACAAAGGGGAGCGCGTCTGCTTCGTCCCCTTCCTAATCCGGGGGCTTGGGTTTCCTATCCACACATTCCTGAGGGGGTTACTGGAGTTCTATGGGATCCAAGTCCACCATCTCACTCCAGGATCAATTCTGCACATCTCAGGCGAGATGTTCTTAGGGATCGAACCCACTTTGACATGTGGAGGAAATACTTTTGCCTTGTCCACCGAACTCGGGACAAGTCAATCTTAGAGGTCGGCGGGGACGAAGTATGCCGTATGGGCGAATGGGGTATCCGGCTAGAACACCGAGGGAATCTGAAGAATGGACCTCTTAGTGGTTCTACATGGAGGATGTCCCGCTGTTCGAGCCAACTCAGACTGGTTTGCCCGAATATTCTGACCTCCTCCCGAAGAAGAGGTACAACTGGCGCCCCCAAAGCTCATCTCAGGAGGAAAAAGCCGAGGTGCATCTCCTGGCCGGACAAGTGCGGATGCTTGCCCACCATGGACTGACCATGATTGATGTCATGGCTGCGTGCAGCCCCTCCAACAGAGGGTACACCACTTACGGGAGTCCAATGGGACAAGCGACACCACGCGCTCCTGAATATCGGGCCCCGCAAATCCAACAGCACTAGCCGCCGTACTTGCCAACATGTACAAAGGAGAGCAACATGACTTCATTCGGCGGTCACCCAAGGAAGGGTATTCGGCCATAATCCCATCGAATGGGTAAGCCTTTCTTTTTAATCATAGAATAGTTCGAGGCTTCATTCCTCACTCTATTTGACCAAGGTCTTTGCGTGAATAGGAATGCAGGAGTTTCGTAGAGGCAGTCAGCTGCCCGGCTCCTCGGCCCGAGAATCACTCACGTGACAATGATTCAGGCCTCAACCAGGACCCAGATCTTCTCCTTGACTACGAAAACAGAGTCTATTACCAGCACAGCATCGTCCCAGACTCCGATCTTTTCCTTGACTTCGAAAACAGAGTCCAGACCCCGGTGGCCATCATAATTGATTACCCCAAATCATTTTCCATTCCATCCGCGGGCAAGAAGAAAATTTCCACCCGCAAGAGGTCTGCTACCCAGAGCGCCCAGAAGCGCCCGTCTCAACACCCAAGGGCCACCGATCAACGCGCCATGCACCAACAGCTGAAGCCGCAGGCAAGTCAGAGGCCCCTCGAGACCCTGTAGAGGGGCCGGACATGGGGACAAATCCACCCATCCACTCACCCCGAAGGTATATTGTTCGGATATCCATTTTATCATTATAGCCAGTAGAATCTTATAGCCGTCCGCTTTATACTTAGGTGAAATACCCAACCCTGTCCTATCGAGGGAACTGCCCGGGTGTCGGGAGCCACTCGAAGCTCCCGGGCCACGACCCAAGCGGCTTCCGCTAGGGAACCCCATGGCCAATCTGGCGCCCGCCGAATCTGGCGATGGCGTATCCGTCACCAAATCTGAGGCGGAGAGCGCCATGCATCATCGGCACCGATGGGAGGTCATGCGGTACCCAATTTTCTCTTACTAGGAGTTTGACGCACTACGCTTGGCGGATGCACACCTCGAGGCCGCCCGAACTGGATTCGGCGAAGCTCTGAAGCTCATAACAACCAACATCTAGGTAAGAGATTGGAGTTTATAGAATCCACATATTTATGTAAGCCTAGTAGCCCCCAAGCCTTAATTTGATTTAGAATAAACGAATTAAGGATCTCCATACTGCTTGACTGCTGATGCATGCCTCAAAGCAACAGTCCGAGCAATTGACCAAGGCCCTCGAGGAGAGCCGTACGGAATTGACTCCGTGAAGGTCGAACTAGCGCAAGTGAAAAGCGTCACGCGCGAGGCCCATGGTGAGTATGCTGCTTCTACTAGACTTTTTATATTATTGTGCCTGACATATGGATTCCGTGTAGTAGCCGAATCAATAGGACATATGGAAAGGCAGCTGGAAGAAGCCCGGGAGTCTCAAATATACGCGGAATCCCAACATCAGGCCGACTGCCTTACAATACAAAGCAGGCCAAGGAAATAAAGAGTTTAATGACTCAGTTGGCCCAAGCTCAAGAAGAAAATCAAAATATTCGGAGGGGCGTATTCGGTAAGTATAGTTCGGATATGCGAAAAAGTTCTTTCCGACGCAGGGAATGATAGTAATCACGCTTGTTATCTCATGTGCAAGTCTCTTGTACGGACAGCCGGTAGGGGAGATCGAATCATACCAAGGGGACCTACTGAAGGAGCTGACCTCTCAACATAAGCGCTTGCAAAAAGCGACAAAAGGGATGGTGAAGGCTCTATGACCCACCGAACAGCCACCTGAAGGGCTAGCCGCACTTGTGGACCGATTTAGGGGTTCTCGGAATAGGTTCGAGCTATGGAAGACTTCGGCCTGCCATGAGGGAGCACGAGAGGCGTGGGCAATGGTGAAGAACCGTTTCACCGGACTCAACCCCGAGCATATGGCGTGGGTTGGTCCTGTGAGATCGGATGGAAAAGAAGTGCCACTGTACCTGGTATATGACTAGGTGATGCCAGCCGCCCGTCTTTCGCAAGAAGACTGCCCCCTCAACGCAATAATTGACGGTCTCGATCAGCAGCCACACATGTAGTTCATATGTACATGTGTATAAAGAATCCATGTTGTAAACTTTATCTTAACCGGCCATTGGCTTCTTACTCCTGCGCGAATAGGTCGGGAGTGTTCTTCCTTATTATTCATTCACCAAAGAACGGACTATATTCAGAGAACCAAGCAATCCGGCCATCTGGTGCGAACAAACAAAAAGTACACAGAAAGATACGTTATATTACGTCAAAGCATAAGAAACATCTTCCAAGGAAAACAGTACCTCAATCAATACCTTTCGTTGGGGCTCTACCAAAAACATAGATAGGAGTGCGCATACTTGTAGTATGCGGCGAAATGTCCTTTGGGAAGAAAAAGACCCAAACAACTGTGATAGCTACCAGAGACATATTAGGTGTTTCCGTCATAGTCGACCAATTGTCTACGTAAGATAGCTAGCTTTTGGCTTCACCCTCTGTGGTACGTGTCTGGATGACCCGGACGTTACAATCACAGAGGTATTCCCTTTACTCTCTAGCCAAACAAGCAGGAACATAGAGAGTAACCACAGGAGCAAGGCAACCCAGCTTGGCAAAATCTTAGTTCGAATTGATGCATATAATGAATAAACATGACAAAAGAAACATGCACGCCCGGTAAATATGAGAAAAATAAAATCTTGGCTATTGAAAGAAGGCCCCACGAGTAGTGTTCACATTCAACACTTTATGGTGTATGTTGAGTATTTGCAGTACAAGATAGGTTCAGCCGAACATAGGGTTAAGAAAAGAAATTGTCCCAATCGAGCAGCAAAGTGGGGAGGGAAAAGGAAAAAAGGAAAAGAATAAGAAAAAGGAAATAATGTAGGGGAGTTTGGACGACACCGGATTATCCGTAGAAGCGTCAAAGACTAGCTGCATTCCATGGGTTTGGGTCAAACGATAAGCCCCTCCCGTGAGCACTTCGTCAATGATGAAAGGACCCTCCCATTGGGGTTGAGTTTGTGCCTCTGTTTCTCCGGGAGCCATAGGATCAGTTCTCCTACGTAATATGCTTTTGCCCTGACCTCCCTACTTTGGTACCGTCGAGCTTGCTGTTGATAAAGAGTGGATCGGGCCGGAGCTATGTCCCACTCCCCCTCCAAGGCGTCTAAGTCGTCCTGCCAATCTAACTCGACCACCTTTTCCTCGTACATGCGCACTCTACGAGCATTGTGGATAATATCGCAGGGGAGAACTGCCTCTGCCCCATAGACCATAAAAAACGGTGTGTAACCCGTTGATCTGTTCGGGGTGGTATGTAGGCCCCATAGAACGGACTCGAGTTCCTCCACCCAATGACAGTATGACTCGTGAAAAGAGCGGACCAAACATGGCTTGATGCCACTCATAATGAGACTGTTTGCTCGCTCGACCTGTCCATTGGTCTGTGGATGATAGACCAATGCATAATCAAGCTTTATGCCTATTTTTGCGCACCATTCCTTGACCTCTTGGGCCGTGAAGTTGGAACCATTATCCGTTATTATACTATGTGGGGTATCGTATCGGTGTACTATACTGGATATAAATTCGATCATTGGTCCGGATTTAGCCAATTTAATAGGCCTTGTTTCTATTCATTTGGTGAACTTGTCAACCATGACCAGTAGATATTTATTTTTCTTGGTTCCCCCTTTGAGGGGTCCAACCATGTCCAGCCGCCAGACCGCAAAAGGCTAGGTGATCAAGATAGTCCGAAGAGCTATTGGGGGCATGTGTCTTTGATTTGCGAAGACTTGATACCCTACGCAATGTTGAACAAGCGGCTGGGCATTCATATGATCCATGGGCCAAAAGGACACATCTTTAATACTCCACTGCCGCGGCTATGGGCCAAAGGACACATCTATGGGCCAAGAGGAAACCGTCTCGGAAGGCCTTGCCGACAAGGGATCTTGCCACGGCTTGATGCCCGCCCATGCCTGCATGGATTTCAGCGAGGAGTTCCCGTCCCTCCTCCTCGGATGTACACCTCTGTAATACTCCAATGGTTCTTTTCTTGTATAACTCCCCCTCGTGTACTTTGTAGGCCTTGGATTGCCAAACTATGCGCCATGCCTCAGTTTGATCGTCTGGGAGTTCCTTGTGTAGGAGGTAAGCGAGGAAGGGCCCTATCCATGGCGTGATTACTGCCATGACCTCATGAGCCAAGGGCGTCTCATTCATAATTGAGCCACTGATAATGTCGTCATCTGGTTCGTTCATAGGGGGAACAACCTCGTCTGCTGTATTCAGGTCGGCGCTATTTGCATCGTCCTGCCACACCACGGAGGGTTTGAAGAGCTACTCCAGGAAGGTGTTCCTCGGGACGGGATCGCACTTGGCTCCTATACGAGTCAGTATATTGGCGGCTTGGTTGTTGTCTCAAGCGACGTGGTGGAATTCTAACCCCTCAAATGGAGCAGATATCCTCAGGACAACTTCTCTATATGCCGCCATCTTCGGATTTTTGGAGTCAAACTCGTTGTTAATTTGGGATATGGCCAGGTTTGAGTCTCCCCGTACCTCTAGCCGTCATATTCCCATTGACACCGCCATCCGAAGACCATGAAGAAGGGCTTCGTATTCGACGACATTGTTGGAGTCGGCATACATGATTTGCAACACGTATCTTATGTTGTCACCTGTGGGGGATGTGAGGATAACTCCAGCCCCCAGACCGGCCAAGGTCTTGGATCCATCAAAGTACATTATCCAATGGGAGTATGAACTATATTCGTTGGGGAGCTCGGCCTCTGCCACTCAGCCAAGAAGTTCGCCATCACCTGAGATTTAGTGGCACGACGTGGCTTGTATGTTATATCAAAGGGAAGGAGCTCGATTGCCCATTTGGCTATGTGCTCGGTGGCGTCCCTGTTGTTGATTATATCATTAAAGGGGACTTCCGATGCCACCATTACCGCGCACTCATGAAAATAGTGTCTAAGTTTCCTCGATGCCATGAATACTGTATAGGCTATTTTTTGATAATGTGGGTATCTGGACTTGCACTATGTTACCATCTTTGACACATAATCCACCAATTTTTGAGTCCAGAATTTATGTCCCGCCTCATCTGGTTCGATGACGAGCATCGCACTGACTACTTTGTTGGTGGCCGATATGTATAACAACATGGGCTCACCGGCGCCTGATGCTGTGAGAATGGGGATAGTTGGCAGTATGGTTTTGATTTCTTCCAACGCAGCCACTGCTTCATCGATCCATTCGAAATTGTTGGTAAAGGGAAAGGGTCCTTGGGCTATGCTTTGTTCAGGTCTTTTAAATCTACACATAGCCGCCAGGACTTGTCTTTCTTAGGTACCATCACTAGGTTTGCTAGCCACTCCGGGTGTTTAATATCCTGAGTAAATCCGGCCTCGAGAAAATTGGCCAATTCTTCTCCCATGTCTTGCCGTTTGGGCTCGGAGAAGCGGCATAGGGTCTGTTTCATGGGCTTAAAGCCTGTAATAATGTTAAAGCTATGTTCGGCGAGCCGACGTGGGATTCCGGGCATATCAGTAGGATGCCAAGTAATAATGTCCCAGTTTTCGCGGAGGAAATGCCGCAACACCTCGTCCATAAGGAAATAGAGCTGGGGTCTGATGGACGCCAGTATATTGGGGTCCATTGGATGCACCTGAAATTTGACAATTTCCTCTGCGGGTTTAAATGATGTGGACTTTGGCCTTTTGCTAAGTACCACATCGTCCCGATTTACTGTCGACCATAGAGCGGTCAACTCCTTAGCGGCAAAAGTATCCGCTAATGCCTCTAGGGCGAGCGCTGCCATTTTGTTTTCGGCCCGAAGGGCTATATTCTGATCGCTGGCGATCGTGATCACTCCATTTGTTTCTGGCATCTTGAGTGTCATGTGCCCATAATGGGGCATAGCCTAGCACTTTGTGAAGGCGTCGCATCCTAATAGGGCGTGATAGCCACTAGGGAAGGGGACAATGTGGAAGAGCAGTTCTTCGGATCGGTAATTTTCGGGCATGCCGAACACAACATCCAGGATGATACATCCGAAACAACATGCCTCTTTCCCTGGGATAATTCCCTGGAATGTTGTGTTGCTATGTTCGGTGCAAGCTCCATCGAACTGCATTTTCTCCAGAGTGGCCTCGTATATGAGGTTTAGAATACTGCCGTCGTCCATGAGTACCTCATGTAGTCTGTATCTGTCAATGATGGGATTCAAGACTATAGCGGCCGGTGTATGACCGGAAAGTATGGGCGACCGGTCAGTGTCATCGAATGTAATTAGTATGTTTGCCCATGGGCTGGTAGCTGCCACGTGGTAGACTTACTCGTTCTCCTTAACAGCTCTTTTATGCCTCCTCCTTGAGGGGAAGATCTCATACACCATCATGACTTCGTCATCGAATCCATTTGGCGAAAGGGGACGCCAGTTTGGCGGACGTGTGACGAGGATGGCCTTAAGAATCCCTTCATCATGGCAATTGCGAATGAATATTGCCATTACATCTTGGTCACTAAGAGCTTTTACTCTGCTCCTGGAGGCCAGGAGTCTTTCCCAGAAGTGGTGAACTGATTCTCCTTGACTTTGCTTGATATCCCAAAAATCCAAAGATATGGGCTTTGGCGTGGTTCTTGGATAATCGTCTTGGGCGGTGTATGGGAAAAAATTGGCTCCCTCCTGTGTCCAGTGTTTGGAATTGTTGTTTCCCGATCACGTGATGGATCTTGGACCAGTAACGGTCTGGCTTTAAAATGATTCTCCGCTTCTGATTCCCCAACGGGATCTTGGAGATCGCGGACGGGGGTATAGACGGTTTTCAATTCCAGTAGCCGAGTAGAATCCGCGGCTTGACACTTGATGGTGGCAACAAGGTGGGTAACCGGGGGGATATGAATCTCCCTGTCGTCAGGTCTGACACCGAGCCGATCATAGATCGGAACCTGGTCATCCGCTATACGCATAGCTTCAAGCCGATCGAACAAGTCGTTTAATAACGTGGCGATGGCAGGGTGCGTGTTGCTGATCCGAGTGGATTCGTCAAGCGGTGTGGCAGTTCCAAAGTTATGCCGAAGCGGATCTGTGTTTCATTCCATCGCGGGACCGGATATATCGGACGTTAATGCATCCAGGCTTATAGGTTTTGCTGTGAATATTGAGGGTTCCATTGGAATTAGTGTTCCCCATGAATCAGCCGCGAACTCTAGGGTTCCAAACTTGATGCTCTAGTTGGGAGCAAACTTCCCAATCTGGCCCTGGCGGCCAACCAGGCCGGCTTGCGACAAGACGTCGTTGCCAGTGAAATTCTAATCGAGGTCAAGATCCTCCTTGATACAGATCTCACTAATTGTGACGGGGTGAAAAAGAGGAACTCTCAATGAAAGCACCAATGTCGGTGTCAAAACCGGCAGATCTCGGCTAGGGGGTCCCGAACTGTGAGACTAGGATCGACGGTAACAGGAGACGAAAGGGATGCGAGTTTACCCAGGTTCGGGCCCTCCTATGGATGTAATACTGTTGGAAATATGCCTTGGTGGCAATAATAAATTGGTTATTATAATATTTCCTTATTCATGATAATCGTTTATTATTCATGCTATAATTGTATTGATCGGAAACTCAGATACATGTGTGGATACATAGACAACACCATGTCCCTAGTATGCCTCTAATAGACTATCTCATTGATCAAAGATGGCTATGGTTTCCTAGTCGTGGACATGAGATGTCATTTGATAACGGGATCACATCATTAGGAGAATGATGTGATGGACAAGACCCAAACAAAAAACATAGCACATGATCGTGTCAGTTTATTGCCACTGTTTCCTGCATGTCAAGTATCTGTTCCTATGACCATCAGATCATGCAACTAGCTAACACCGGAGGAGTACCTTGTGTGTATAAAACGTCGCAACGTAACTGGGTGACTATGAAGGTGCTCTATACGTATCTCCAAGGGTGTCTGTTGGGTTGGCATGGATCAAGACTAGGATTTGTTACTCCGTGTGACGAAGAGGTATTTGAGGGCCACTCGGTAATACAACATCACAATAAGCCTTGCAAGCAATGTGACTAAGTGTTAGTCATGAAATCTTGTATTACGGAATGAGTAAAGAGACTTGCCGGTAACGAGGTTGAACTAGGTATGGTGATGCCGACGATCGAATCTCGGGCAAGTAACATACTGAAGAACAAAGGGATCATCATACGGGATTAAATGAATCCTTTACATAGAGGTTCGACCGATAAAGATCTTCATAGAATATGTAGGAATAAATATGGGCATCCAGGTAACGCTATTGATTATTTACCGTAGAGGTGTCTCTGTCATGTGTACATAGTTCTCGAACCCGCAGGGTCTGCACACTTAAGGTTCGGTGACGTTTCAGTAGTATTGAGTTATGTATGTTGGTGACCGAAGGTTGTTCGGAGTCCCGTATGAGATCTCGGATGTCACGAGGAGCTCTAGAATGGTCTGGAGGTAAAGATTTATATATAGGAAAGTGTTGTTTGAACTCCGAAATAGTTTCGGGCATTTCCGGCAGTGTACCGGGAGTGACGAATGGGTTCTGGGGAACCACCAAGTGGGCCCACACACCCCAAGGTGCCACATGGGCCTTAGTGGTGGCGCACCAGCCCTTGCTGGGCTGGGATTCCAGCCCAAGAAGGCGTATGCGAAGGAGGAAGGAGTAGGGGCCAAGTAGGAGAGAGTCCTACTAGGAGTCCACCTCCCTCGTGGGAGGTGGACTCCTCCCCTCTGGTTCGGCCGAAGCCCTCCTTGTAGGAGGGGCTAGGCTGCCTCCTCTCCTATCCCTCCTATATATATTGATGGTTTTTGAGGGCAGCCCCAACCCTAATTGCACGTGCTGCACTCTTCTTCCTCTAGATCTGTTTCTCCCCTAGATTAGTTCCGCTGTGCTTAGGCGAAGGCCTGCAGGATTAGTTCACCACCACTGCCACCATGCCGTTGTGCTGACGGAGAAATCATCTACCTCTCCACCCTCACTTGTTGGATCAAGGAGGTGGAGATCGAACTCAACCCTCACTTGCTGAATGCGGAGGTGTCATCCGTTCGGCACAAGATCGGAAGGACCACAATGGGATCGCGGGACGAATCATGATGAGATCGCGGGACGGATCGTGATTGGATTGTGAAGACGTTCGACTACATCAACCACGTTTCTTAATTCTTATGCTTAGCGATCTACAAGGGTATGTAGATTCGCTCTCCCTCTCGTAGATGCTCATCACTACGGATAGATCTTTGCGTGCACGTAGGAAATTTTTTGTTTCGCATGCAACGTTCCCCAACAAATACCCTAGGTCCCGCTTGATTGTATTGACGGTGTATGGGAATACAGAGTTGATCTACCTCAAGATCGTATGTCTAAACCCTAGATGAGTTGTTCTGTCCCTATGCCCTAAAATCCTCCACCTTATATAGATGATGGGGGTGCCCTTGGCCTACACATGGTTGGTTACATGCCAAAGAGATAACTTGCCTAACTACAGCCAATAACTTGGAGAACACGTCTTGACTCCTAGAAGCTTCCGTCTCACACTGGTGGGCCTCGATCATCCAATGACTGTCTTGCGACCCACACAGTCCGGCCCGTGAGGAACGGATCAGCTATCCGAGGACCCCTTAAACCAGGACTCCCTCACCGGTGCAATCTCTCTTTCTAAGCAATCATTTCAATGGTGTTTTCTTTTCAGTGGGCCATAACCCACAGGTGTTTTCCCCAGGATCTTACCTGGCTCTTCTAATCTTTCCGGAGATGTTCTCAAGTTCTTCTCAATATGATGTAAGAATGATTTTTATCAGTCATATTCCTTCTCGAAGACCGCTTCTAAATTATTTTCATCATTAGCTCAACCTTTATATATTCATTATTCCGGAGTATCTTAGTAATTTTTGGTGGTGTTTCTCGCCATCTTCCGCATCATCGAAGTTTGAGGGGGAGTTTTTCTTAAATCTTTATCTGTTCCTTGAAGATTCTCATCTCAGCTTCGTCATATCTTCTTGATTGTTGTCAATCATGAGTAATTCCTCCCATATCTATCCGGTGCATTTCATAATTGTTTTCATTTCTCGATCCTCCGAAGGCCATCATTTCAGAAGATTTCTTCATTCTCAACTTTCACCTTTCGTTCTCAAATTCTCCTCAATTTTTGTCTTTTCGTTCGTATCTCAAATATTCCGATCTCGTGTGAACTTTTCTATTAGGCAGATCATGATCTCTTTGTTCCCATGTATCTTCATTCAATCGTAGTATCCTCACTCGTTTATGAATTCTTACCAGTGTTCTCGTTCAAGACTTCTTCAAGTTTGTGATCTCTCTCTCTCTCTCTCTTCAATTCTTTGCAAGAAGAACAAGTGGTGCGTGAAATCCATTGCTAGTCATCAATTTAAGTTGATGAAGGATAAGCATAAAATAATTATTATTCTTGTTGGTCAAGGTAATCTCAATCCTTCTTCTGGAGTTGTTCATAATATCAAATTCTTGAATTTAAGTTGTTTAGCTTTTCTTTTTCGGAGTTCAAAGTTTTCTCAAATATCTCTTCGTGAAGCTTCATCTAAAGCATAGCAAGGCCTCAATCTTGTCGTTTTGCAACCTTCAGTGTCAAGCTTCATCCCTTCATTTCGGAGCTCATCCCAATGCTTCTTCATGGTAGTTTCTTAAGGATGTAATTATTCTCGAAGTGTTCTTCAAGATTCTTGTTGGAGGTGCTCCAGTGTTCTTTATCTTAAATTTCTAACTTCAATTCCTTCTCCATTGTCTTTTTAGATGGTGTTATTAAATTCCTGATTCATGAGGAGTCTTGAAGGGAATTGTCAGGAATGAAATATTTAAACCCATCTTCTCTTTCTCGAAGTTCTCTTGGATTGGATTTAACCTAAAGCATTTCCTAAGAAATTTTGATATTAGGGTGCTATCAATGATTCAAGTTCTCAATATATCCTCTTGGGAAAAAATTGCACATCTTGTTGCTCCTAATCAAACAATTGTTTGCGTTACTGGCTGGTTGTCACCTCATTATTTCGAGATGTTGTCTATAAGCCCACATCAAGCTTATTATTTAGTTGTTGTTTTTTCAACAACTCCATACATCCTATGTTTCTCAAATTCACTGGAGGTAGAAGTTGTCATTTTCTTCTTCGTTCTTTTCATTCAAATGATCTAGCTTCTACTTTTGTTCGGAGGCATCGTACTATTGCTCTCTTCGACTCATCATCTCGTTTGTCAAGATCTTGCTCTTTCTTGCTTATCCATTTGACTAGAGTCTCTTTTCCAGTTCTCCCATCTTATGAAATTTTGCCCCTCCATCCTACCAAAGTGCTGCCGAAATTTCTTTTGAAATCTTGATTGCTTTTCATATCATTCTTCATCTCTTGCAATCCTTCAAGTTCCTGTGGTTTCACTCGTGTGTCAAAGAAGCAACTAAGTTTTACCTCTTCCTTTTGCTCTTTCTCTTCCCCTTTTCATTCTAAGATCTCGGGACGAGATCCTTGTGTAGTGTGGGAGAGTTGTAACAGCCCGGGATCGACACTCCAGAAGATTCCCCTTTTATTCCATTCTCATCACGTGATTCATCAGGTTGCCGCATTCATCATTGCATCATTCGCATCATCTACATAGCATCGTCACTCGTTTTCGAAAAAATAGGTGTCGGGTCGCAACCTTCCTTGTAATCTCAGCCCACACCCCCTCTCCACAGCCCACTAGCCCACCTAACTTCCATCCTCCGACCGGAACCGGCAGATTGCGATCGCAGGGTCCGAATACCCTAAACCTAGCCCACTTGCTATATTTATTCGAACCCTAGTCCATTTTGGGACAAACCTAAAATATAGGAGCTTTGCCCCACCACCACCGCCGCAGCTCAAATCCACCTCGGGATCCCTCCCGATCTATCCCAACCTCCACCTTCGAATCATCCTTCCACCTTCGATTCTGGCCATCGGATATGAGATCGGACGACCCGTAGCCTCCCTTGAGCCCCAAATCTTGAGCAGCCCGAGCTCCTCCTCGCTCCTGCCAGCACCGAGCCACGCCCGACCTCGCCATCATGCCCCTCCGGTTAGACGCCGCCAATGAACTCCATGACCAGGCTGACCTTGTCGTCCCTCTCCCCCCCCCCGTGCTCTATCTTCTCTCCCCCTCACCTCTCTATTCGACTCACCACAGGAAGCCATGGCCTTTGTCGCCGTCGACCACAGCCGTAGGGAACGGACCTCCCGTGCCCGGATCTGTCCGGATATGGCCGGGCCCCATCGGACCACGCCGCCACGATGACCCCTCAAAACCAGTCTTCTCCAACGTTCCCACCTCCTCTGCTCGCGGAGGAGGATGACGACTGTAGCCTCCCACGTCTTGGGCTAGCGCCAGCACCCTGAGGCCCAACCTAGCTGCTGCATCAACTGGGCCCGAGGCCCATGGGTGAGCTCCCTCGCCGCCCCTGCTATCTCCTTCCTGTGGGCATTGTTTTGTATATTGCGCCATGTGCCACTGTTGGACCTTCACAAATTTGGCCCGTTAGTATTTTTTCGTCCAACGAATTTGTTAATTAACCAGTGAATTACTGTTTTATAGAAAAGGCCCTCAACTTCATGCATTAATAACTTTTCAACCGTGCATCGGATGAAAATAAAATATATATGATAAGTGCTTAGAATTTCGTGTAGGTTCACAATATCCAACTCTCACATACGTTTAAAATGTTTAACTTGCTGTTTTCATGTAATTTGCGTAAATGCCATGCTAAAATGATTTATTTAATAACATTTGAACCATAGCTCCGATTCAAATGTTTTACATATGTAATTGGCCTAGAAAAATGTGTAGAATAACATGGTGCACTTTATTTTTCTGTCTAACAACTATAAAATATTTACATTTCAGATCTATACCAAACTTAAAATATGCATATGCGGTCATTTTAGAAATGCTATATGTTGCTTCCGCCTCATTTAAAATTCCTAGATGTTGTAGTTGTGTATGTTCCACCGTTTGCCATGTTAAACAACATTTAATATTGATGAGTACCTAAACGGGTGTGAACTAATTAATTCGAACGTGGAGTTTCATCAATATGCAACTCATCGCATATTGAACTTCACTTAATATGTAGTAGTTGTTTGTTGTTCTTGCCATGCCATGCCATGCATTGCATATTAAACCAGACATGCACCATATTTGTTTACGCATCGTGCCATGCAATGATGTGGTGTTTTTCATTTTTTGATTGTTTGTTTCCGGATTGCTTCTTCTTGATAGAGTTTCGAAAGTGTTCGGAGTGTGAGGATTCGTTCGACTACGTTCTCTCGTCTTCTTCATGGATTCGTTCTTGTTCCAAGCGGGATCTCAGGCAAGATGACACATTTCCATGGATACCACTACTATCATTGCTATGCTAGTTGTCCCGCTTTTATCGTTATGTCTCTCTACCTACCACTTGTTTGTCAAGCCTCCCAACATTGTCAGGAAATGCCTCTAACCCTCCACCTTCCCAGCAAACCTTTGTTTGGCTATGTTGCCGCTTGCTCAGCCCTTCTTATAGCGTTTCTAGCTGTAGGTGCATTTGCTTCCTTGTGACAACATGGACCTTTTGACATCACAATATTATTGCGATTTAATTTAATGCACATATATATCTGGTAAAAGGTGGAAGGCTTGGCCTTTTGCTTGGTGTTTTGTTCCACTTTTGCCGCCCCTAGTTACTTGTGTACCGGTGTTATCTTCCATACTGAGCGCTCCTAACATGCTCAGGGTTGTTGTGGGGACCCCCTTGATTTTTGATTTGGGTTAAAACTTATCTGGCATGGCCCAACATTAGTACTACATTTTCCTAATAACTAATAAAATTGCATAGGGACTTTCCGTACCCCGAGGATCTTTATTTAACAACCCGGGCCAGTGCTCCTCATGAGTGTTGGTCCAAACCGGGCTGCATGCAGAGCCACCTTGAGGAAACTCGGGGATTGGTTTTCCCTGTAGCTAGTCTCATCCGGTTATGTCCTAAGAACGAGATACGCGGCTCTTACCGGGTTCGCCAACACGTCGGGCGGCCTTGCTAGATTTTTTTTACCTTTCTCGAACGTCTTGCACGTGGGATTTCGACGACACTTCAGGCTATATCAAAGTTGAGATTTTCCAGCGGGATTCCGCAAATACTATGAGTGATTCCACGGTTGAGGAATTCCAACGTGTCGTGTGGTTACTTTGTGATGGATGAGTTGGAGCACCTCTGCAGGGTTAAATCTTTCGGAAAGCCGTGCCCGCGGTTATGTGGCAACTTGGAAACTTTGTTTAACACCCGGTCATAGCAAACTTGAAGTAAACTCAAATAAAATACACCAACTATGTGTGTAACCGTGACTGTCTCTTCTTGTGACTCCTTATTCGAGAGAGAACACGGTGGGGTTATGTTTGACGTAAGTAGGTGTTCAGGATCACTTAGTGATCATTACTATATCACGAATGTTATGCGTAGACCACCCACTTTACTTTCTGTATTCATAAGTTACCCACTCAAACAAATGCTTAGTCGCTTGGTGCAGCCTCACCAATTAACCATACCTCACCCATTAAGCTTTAATAGTCTTGATACCCTTGGAAACGAGATTCCGAGTCCCTATGGCTCACAGATTACTACAACAGTTGCAAGTACAGGTAATGCGATGTTTTGACGTGAGAGCGATGCTTGTTTGATTTGGAGTTCTTCGTCTTCATCGATCTAGGATGGTTTCTGATACGTATCCAACGTATCTATATTTTATGAAGTATTCATGCCATGTTTACAATATTTCTATATGATTTTGGTATGATTTTATTAGAACTAACCCGGACTGGCGCTATTTGCAGAACTACCATGGTGTTGTTTTTGTGCAGAAATAAAAGTTCTCGGAATGAGATGAAAATTTACGGGGAATATTTTTGGAAACTATAAAAAATACTGGATCGAAGAGTCACCGGAGAGGAAGGCCGAGGAGTTCACAAGCCTCAGGGGCGCGGCCACCCCCCTAGGGCGCGCCCCTAGGCTTGTCGACCCCTCAGGAGTCCACCGACCTCCCACTCAGCTCTATAAATCATCAAATATTCCAAAACCTCCAAGGCATAATCTATATCGGGAGTTCCGCCGCCGCACACCTATAGATCCACGAAAAACCAATCTTGGCCCTCTCCGATACCCTGTCGGAGGGGGTCACCATCACTGGAGGCCATCATCATCGTCCCAGAAGGGCCATCAACACCATGGGGGCCAAGGACCAGAAGGAGAACCTCTCCCCACAAAGGGGGAGGCCATGGAGGAGGAAGCACGAGGGGGTGAACCTCTCCCCCTCTCTCCCGGTGGTGCCGGAGTGCCATCAGGGGAACCATCGCCGCGGTGATCGTATTCATCAACATCACCTTCTTCATCACGATCCTCATGTACCTTCAGCGGTCCACTATCCCACACCCCGCTATAATCACCTACGTGAACATGGTTTTTTATGCTACATATTATGATCCAATGATGTGTCGCCATCCTATGATGTTTTGAGTAGATTACTTTTGTCCTTTGGGTTGATTGATGATCTAGATTGGTTTGAGTTGTATGTTTATTTTGGTGCTGTCCTATGGTGCCTTCCATGCCGCGCACACGTGAAGGATTCCTGCTATAGGGTGTTGCAATACGTTTATGAGTTTCTTATAATGGGTTGCTTGAGCAATAGAAGCATAAACCCGAGTAAGGGGGTTGTTGTGTATGGGATAGAGGGGACTTGATGCTTTAATGCTATGGTTGGGTTTTACCTTAATGATCTTTAGTAGTTGTGGATGCTTGCTAGAGTTCTAATCATAAGTGCATATGATCCAAGTATAGAAAGTATGTTAGCTTATGCCTCTCCCTCATATAAAATTGCAATAATGATTTCCGATCTTGTTAACAATTGCCTAGGATAATTCCGCACATCGGCCCATCATTATTCCACACTTGCTATTTGTAATATATTGTAATATTATGATAACAACAACTATTTTTATATTTTAGTTCTCCGATATCATGCAAATCTATCATCTTCATACCCACAACGCAGTTTTATTTCTCCTTTCTAGACGCAAGCAAACGTTCGGTGTACGTTCGGTGGCAGATAGGACTTAAGAGAATATTGATCTTACCTTTAGGTCCTTGTGGGTTCGACACTCCATACTTATCATTTCCACCTTTGTAAATTGCTATGATGATTCCATGCACATGGGGATTATCAAGCTCTTTTTCCGCGCCGTTGCCGGGGAGCAATAGCGTGGGGTTGATATTCTCGTGTATGCTTGTTTGCTTTCTTCACTAAATATATTTTGTTTTCCCTTTTTACTTTCTGTAGTTGTGGGTGAAACAAAAAAAAATGTAAAAAATTAAAAATATAAAAAGAGTTACTTGCCTCTTATGCCTAAGAAGTTTTTGAAAAAGAGAAGTGATTGGGAGGTTGTGCATTAGAGAAGTGAGGGTCGACCTTGAACACTTGTGTTCATGCTCATGGAAAAAATGTAGAATTTTTGATGGAATCTTCTCTAAATAATTATCCCCTTGTATATATCCATTGTATTAAAAAATAATGAGCCAAAATTTACTTTTAGGATGATTAGATTGCTTGTTTGGTGTGTGCAGTGCAAAAATAGTAACTTTGGTTGTACTGTGTGAAGTTAATTTTTTACTGGAACGCCAAAAGTTTATGAAATTTTACACAGTACTGCTATACATTATTTTTAATTGTTCCTAAAGTTTCAGAATTTTTTAAGTTACATAAGTATACGAAGTTTCCAGATTACTAAAGATTGTCCTGTTTTTAACAGATTCTGTTTTCTATGCATTGTTCTCTTATTTTGATGAATCTATGGCTGGTATCGGGGGGTATGAACCATGGTGAAGTTATAGTGCAATAGATAAAATGCTAATATGAATTTGGAATGAGTTCAAAACAGTACTTAAAGTAGTAATTTTCTTTATTATATTGACGGATCTCATGAGGGTTTTGTTAAGTTCTGTGTGAATGAAGTGTTCGAAGATCGAGGAGGTATCGATATAAGAAGAATACGAATAGTCAAGAGTTCAAGCTTGAGGATGCCAAAGGCACCCCAAGTAAATATTTCAACGAGACTCAAGCACCTAAGCTTGGGGATGCCCGGGAAAGCATCCCATCTATTTTCTTCAACAATTATTGGTATACCTCGGTTTTTTTTGTTCACATGATATGTGTCTTTAATGTTTGTCTTTTCCTTTATGCTCCCTTATAGTATGATATAGTCCTTTATGGATTTGTAGAATGCTCTTTGTTCTTCACTTAAATATTTTGAGTATGGATTTTTAGAATGCTCTTTGTGCTTCACTTAAACCTTTTGAGTACGGCTTTATAGAATGCTTCATATGCTTCACTTATATATTTTGAGTTTGGATATTGGTTAATATATATTAATTAAGAATGCTCTATGAACTTCACTTATATATTTTAGAGTATGAATGTAATGCACATAGGAATTTGGCTTGGAAGAGTATCATTGTAATATCATGCCTAGCTAAAAAGGCATTAAAGAAAAGCGCTTGTTGGGAGGCAACCCAATGCTTTTAATTTATGTTTTGATGTGTTAACATGATTAATCTAGTGTAGTAATCATGTTTTGTGCATTTTATTTCAATAAAGTGCCAAGTAAAGCCTTTGGGATAGTGTGGATACTTGCTTGTTTGATTCTGTGCAAAAACACAAAGTTTTGCGTCCGGTACTTGAGAGTCAAAAAATTCTGAAATTTATACAAAACATTACTATGAAAATTCTGTGATATTTACTAATATTTCAGAATTTTTAGAGTCAAGGAAGTATGGTGATCATTCAGATCTTTATAGACTGTTCTGTTTTTTACAGATTCTGATTTGCATGCATAGTTTGCTTGTTTCAAGTGTTCCTATAGCTTATATTGAGTAATATAAATTATGGGAATAATATAGTATAGTAGGTATCATGGGGGAACAATTATGAATCTTGTCTTGACAGTACCTAAGTGAATTATTTATCTTTATTACACTAACCCTTCTCACGAAGTTCCGTTAAGTTTTGTGTGATTGAAGTTTTCCAGTTTTGGGTGAGATACCGATATCAGGGGAATAAAGAGTGACAAGAACCCAATATTAGGGATTCCCAAGGCACCCCCAAGGTAATATTGAAGGAGCACTCAACCGTCTAAGCTTGGGGATGCCCCGAAAGGCATCCCCTCTTTCGTCTTCAACACTATCGGTATATCTTACCTAGAGCTATAGTTTTATTTGTCACATAATATGAGTTTTGCTTGGAGCGTCATTTTATTTTTGTTGTTATATGTTAGGTGTGATTTATAATCTTGTTTTTAATAAAAATTTCCAAGAATTGCCTTAGGATGCTTGCATTGCATGTTTTATGTGTGCTGTGTAAAAAAACAGAAACTTTTGCTGTAGTGTTTGAATTTTCATATTTTCTGAAACATAGAAAGTTTCTGTATTACATAGCATGTCCTAATGTTTCGTAATTGTTAGAGTTACAGAGGTACATTGGTTTAATAAATTGCTACAGACTGTTCTGTTTGGACAGATTGCTGTCATAGTTTTGTTATCTACTTATCCTATAGTTTCCATAGCCTATATTGGTAGATATAAATTGTGGAAATGATAGTATACAATACCTAATGTTTGAAAATTATTGTGCAACTTGTCTTGGCAGTACATGAAGTGTTGATTTGTTCTTATGTGTACTAACCTATCTCACGAGTTCTTTTTGAGTTTTGTGTGGATGAAGTTTTTGAGAAACCGGGATATGAGAGGATTGAAGAAGATATAAAAGCTCAAGCTTGGGGATGCCCAAGTCTACCCAAGAAAATATTTCAAGAACTCTCAAGTATCCAAGCTTGGGGATGCTACGCATCCTACCTCTCTTCACCAACAATTATCAGTTAGCCTATGTTGAGCCTAAATTTTTATTCGTTCACATGATGCATGATATTCTTGGAGTGCCATTTTTATTTTGTTTTATGTTTCAATAAAATCATTGGATCTGAAATTTTGAATAAGAGAGAGTCCTCACATGGCTATTTATCTAATTAACTATGCATTGATCTTCACTTAGATCTTTTTGAGTAGTTTGTCATTCACTCTCATGCTTCACTTATATCCTATGAGTAAATGGTTGAAAGAATTGAATGTCATAAATATGAAATTAAAAATGCTTCATATACTTATCCCATGGGGAGTAATGACTTCACACATAATAAATATATTGAAGTTGAATATGGTGAAATTTATTGAAAGTTAGCAAACACCGCATTGGTCACTTGAACAATTCATGAAAGAATATTGAAGGAAGAGAGATTTCACATATAAATATACTATCTTGGACATATTCTATGATTGTGAATACCTGTTAATTATTTTCAAACTTGAGCAAATTAATTGAAGTTGGACAAGGAAGACAACGTAATGAGTTATGCTTGGGTATATTTGTATAGAAGTTATATTGTTTTGTATCCTCCAATATATGGTGCTTGCTTCCACCTCATACTAGCCAAAACTTCCACACCAAGTAGAAATAGTACTTGTGCATCCAAACGCCCTTAAACTAGTTTTGCCATGAGAGTCCACTATACCAACCTATGGATTGAATAAGTTCCTTCAAGGAAGTTGTCATCGGTGCAAAAAAATCAATAAAAATTGCTCCTAAATATTTAAGATCTTTTATTGTAAGGGAAAATAAGCGTTGTACGAATTTGTGATTACAAAGAAATAAAAGTGACGGACTGCATAATAAAGATTGCTATCACAAAGGGCAATACAACATTAAGTTCCTTTGCATTAAGAGTTTGCACATCTTGAAACAAAAAGTGCACGACAACCTTTGCTTCCCTCTGTGAAGGGGTTGTCTTTTATTTTCTAGTACTTACCTTTATACAAGAGTCATGGTGACCTTCACCACTTCCTATATTTCGCCTTTTTCTCTTGGCAAGCATCATGTGGCGGGGAAACATCCAAGCATACATGGCTATCCAAATATATTTGATCATGAGTTATTATTGTTGAAAATTATCTATATGATAAATAAGTTGGGAGGCGAAACTCTAAGCCCCTATCTTCCTTTGTGTTTGATGGACGCGATTTGCTCTAAAAATATGCTTTGAGAGTTAGCAAGCATGGAAGACTATAAGATAGTTGAGTATGTGGAATTTGCTAAATCAAAGCTCTTACATAGACCCTTCCTGAAAATAAGATGAATTGCAATTGTTTGGTGACTGAAAGCATAGTTTGTTAGTTTTCAAGAAACTTTATGGTATATACTTTAGCATGTGAATAGCTTGTTACTTCAGCATGAGAAGTTTTATGACATGAGCTATTGTCTATGATATATAATGATGCTAGAAAAAGTGTTTGGAATTATCATTGATCAAACTTGTGCAGTTGCTAGCATTCACACTTCATAAATTATTTCTTTCATCATTTACCTACTCGAGGACGAGCAGGAATTTAGCTTGGGGATGCTAATATGTCTCCAACGTATCTATAATTTATGAAGTATTCATGCCATGTTTACAATAATTCTATATGATTTTGGTATGATTTTATTAGAACTAACCCGGACTGACATTGTTTTTAGAAGAACTACCATGGTGTTATTTT
Organism: Hordeum marinum; assembly: GCA_022496015.1. Lineage (NCBI taxonomy): Eukaryota > Viridiplantae > Streptophyta > Magnoliopsida > Poales > Poaceae > Hordeum > Hordeum marinum. The sequence continues at coordinate 474,653,570 of CM039676.1, forward strand.
TGTGCAAAAATAAAAGTTCTCGGAATGAGCTGAAAATTTATGGAGAATATTTTTGGATAATATAAAAAATACTGGACCGAAGAGTCACAGGAGAGGAAGGCCGAGGAGGCCACAAGCCTCAGGGGCGCGGCCACCCCCCTAGGGCACGCCCCCCAGGCTTGTGGGCCCCTCGGGAGTACACTGACCTCCCTCTCAGCTCTATAAATCCTCAAATATTCCAAAACCTCCAAGGCATAACCTAGATCGGGAGTTCCGCCGCCACACACCTCCAGAGCCACGAAAACCAATCTTGGCCCTCTCCGGCACCCTGCCGAAGGGGGTGACCGTCACCGGAGGCCATCTTCATCATCCCGGAGGGGCCATCAACACCATGGAGGCCAAGGACCAGAGTGAGAACCTCTAGCCACAAAGGGGGGAAGCCATGGAGGAGGAAGCACGAATGGGAGAACCTCTCCCCCTCTCTCCCGGTGGTGCCGGAGTGCCATCGGTGGAACCATCGCTGGGGTGATTGTCTTCATCAACATCACCTTCTTCCTCACCATCCTCATCTCCTTTTAGCGTTCCACTCTCTTGCACCCCGCTGTAATCACCTACTTGCACATGGTGATTTATACTACATATTATGATCCAATGATGTGTTGCCATCCTGTGATGTTTTGAGTTGTATGTTTATTTTGGTGCTGTCCTATGGTGCCTTCCGTGCCACGCACACGTGAAGGATTCCCGTTGTAGGGTGTTTCAATACGTTTATGATTCGCTTAGAGTGGGTTGCTTGAGTGATAGAAGCATAAACCCTAGTAAGGGGGTTGTTGCGTATGGGATAAGGGGACTTGATGCTTTAATGCTATGGTTGGGTTTTACCTTAATGATCTTTAGTAGTTGCGGATGCTTGCTAGAGTTCCAATCATCAGTGCATATGATCCAAGTAGAGAAAGTATATTAGCTTATGCCTCTCCCTCATATAAAATTGCAATAATGATTTCCGATCTTGTTAACAGTTGCCTAGGATAATTGCGCACAATGGCCCATCATTATTTAACACTCGCTATTTATAATATTACGATAACAACAACTATTTTTATATTTTATTTCTCTGATATCATGCAAAGCTATCCTCTTCATAACTACAATGTAGCTTTATTTCTCCTTTCTAGATGGAAGCGAACGTTCAGTGTATGTAGAGTCGTATCGGTGGCAGATAGGACTTGCGAGAATATGGATCTTACCTTTAGCTCCTTGTGGGTTCGACACTCCATACTTATCACTTCCACCTTTGGAAATTGCTATGATGATTCCTTGCACTTGGGGATTATCAGGTTCTAGGTGGCAGCCTGGGATAGCAAGGATGGATGTCATTTTATCGTTTGATTTCCTCCGTAGCTGGACCTTGCTCTTTTGTATGATGTTTGAATGTGTTGTTGTATTGAAGTGATCTTGATGTAGCTTGTGGCGAGTGTAAGCCAATTCCATATACTTGTAGGAGATATGCCTTAGAGGCAATAATAAATGTTATTGATTATCTCCCTGTTCATAATTAGGTTTATGTTCCATGCTATAGCTGTTGTGGTTCTCGAGTCTACAATAACCACGAGGCTCGAAGGAAGATTCATATGCATGTGTGGGATAATAAACGGAAAAATGTATTCCTAGTATGGCCTCTAAGACTAGCTCAAGTGTTGCATGATGGTTCTGTTTTCCTGATCATGGGCATGTCTATGCCAGCAACTTTGAGGGCACAATGTTAGAAGAACATTTGTTTTGAATCGACCTGATAGATGTTATGCTATGAGATACATTCGTCATAAGTTAATGGTTAATAACACAGAGAAGTTAATGTTTGCATAATTCCTTAGACCATGAGAGTGTTGAGTTTCTTCATGCTTGCTTCATGAACTTTGGGGTTTGCTAAATGTCATCCATAAATGGTTGGCTATTACGGCGGCTTATGGGTTCATGGAAAAGTATGTCAAGTAACTTGCTAGCTCAAGATTGGGATTTGCTCCTCCAATGATGGACAGATATCTCTGGGCCCTCTTGGTGTTACAGTGTCCATCATGGGCTGGCCAGATACTTTGTGATTTGATCACGGGGATGCCGGAACACGGGAATGAGAAAAGAGAACAATACCGGCAACGAGGTAACTGGCATAGTGGACAAGTTGTTGATCCATGAGGATGCCTACATGTCTCACCTCGGGTAATTGTAACATACCGTGAAGGAACAGGAATAGCACACGACAATTGGAGGTTCACTCAAATATTCATTCATGTGGCTATAGGGGTCAATATGGATGTCCTCGGCTCCAATGTTGATCACTGATCGGAAGGGGTTTGGGGTCATCTCTATGCTTCACCAAACCTATCGGGTCACATGCTTAAGGGTCATCTATCTCTTGAATGCTAGACAGGGAGTCTGAGAGAAAATCACCGAAAAGTTTCAAACACCGGAAAAGTTTCGGACAACAGAAAAGTTTTGCAGGGAGAACACCGGAACAGTTTTGGTAAAACTGAAAAGTTGTTTCAGGCGATACCATTAAGTCAAACTGGTTTCGGCACATGCCTGATAATTCTTGGAGGGTGGCAGAATCATTCTGGAAACTTTCTGGATTTTTCCGAAAGAAAAACCGGAAATGTTCTAGAGCTGCTGGAACCACTTTAGATGCTTTTCGCAGATGAAAATCATTAATCCAGAATTCTTTCGGCTCGCATTGAAAATTATTTTAGTGGGTACTAGAAATGTTCTAAGCCCACATAAATATTTTCAGCTTGACTGCACGCTGAAAAATGTAATCGTGAATAGTGAAAATGCTTTTTGGATATTTATGGAAAAGCACCTTTTTGGATATTTCCAAAAAGGCTTATAGAAGGTATTGGGGAGCAAGGCACCTCATGGGGGGGGGGCTTTGGTTGGCCGGCCAAGCAAGGTGGAGCTCCTTGGAGCTCCACATGGCACCCTATTTTGCTTTATTCTTTATGTAAATGACATAAAGTGGGGGTATTTTTGGTATTTGTGAATGCCAACTTTACCCCTTGGCTTTCCGTTAAATAGAGGTGAGTGGGCTTCCCACAAACCTCATCCTTACTCATATACACATGCCATTGCAATGACTGGCTTCTTCTCTCCCACCCAGCGAAATAGTTTCGTAGAGCCGAAAGGTTGTCTAGGTTCTGGCAGGAACTAGTTCTGGACGGCGAAGCCCTACCGGATAGGTGACACCGTATGTGTGCAACTCTGTAGAGAGATCATAGTTTCGGTCTTAGTTCGGGAGTGTCTCCCGAATGGCTGTCCGTGTGACCGTTCGACTTTCGAAGGTCCTCCCGAAGGGCTGTCCGAGTGACTGTTTGAGTTTTGATGGTCCTCCCGAAGGGCTGTCCGCGACAGCGTCTGGGGGACTGTCCGACTGCTACCCGAGGACTGTTCGTCGGGCGGATGAGGGTATATATCCTTGCGGTTGGAAGGTTGTAAAATCCTAGCTGCGGGGATCTGCACCACTGATCATCATCGACTCTACTTTCGCTGCGCTACAAGTCGGTAACGAAAATGATCAAACCTTGTATGCAATCTCCATAGTGGTCCTGGGCTGGTGTGTAGGTCGGAAACTTTTTGTTTTCTGCTGCGTTACCCTACAGTAGTATCAGAGCTGTTTTATGCATAGATGCAGGTTGCGATCTAGAATACATAGAGATGTATGGGTATTGCATAATATAATTTTGGAGTAGATGAGATCTATTGCTGAAAATTATTTATGCTGGTAGTAGATGAAATCTGTTACCCGATGTTCCTGTTGCTTCCCCTGAATTTGCGAAGTCCTGATCTTGACGGCATGGTGGAATCTCACAAAGTTCTGGCAATCCATGATCCTTTCATGCTTCTCCTGAGTATGCTGATTGACAGATCAACGAAGTGCTAACAATTCTTTGGGTTCCTCCATAGTTGAGAAAGATGAATGTTTCGCAGACGAAAGGGCAATGCAGATGTGATCTACACGGGGGTCACGTGTACGATGAAGTTTAGTATGGGGCTCGAGATTTTATTATCTCGTGTTTCATACACCCTGGAAAGTTAATCTAGCAACTTGGATTATCATGCTTGATGATGAACGTTGGTAGCTTTGGTTTGTTTCGAAACCTTAGAAGCCACGTAAAACAAATTTTTTGCATGAACCGATTAGAGGCGTCTAACTTTGTTTTGCAGGATGGTTTGCATGTGCATGTGATGTGGTATAGCAGTGCTCATAATAATTTGATTATGTATGAGACGACTATATAATATAAATAAATTAACATGACCTGCGTGTCATGATTCGGCATGATGGCTAGAGCCATATGATTTCACTTTGACATGCCTGTCAACCTTATGTAATGCACTTATTTTATTAGCTATAGAGATAGAAATATTATTGGTGCATCGACAAGGTGGTGGCAATCTTCACAAAGGTGAACACCTACGCGAATCCCGAAGACGAAGAAATGAAAGACTTCTCCCTCAGAAAGGGCTATACCATATCATGCTATTATGAATGGCCCGAGATGTTTATCCCTTATGATGCAACCTTCTTGATTGTACGGTAGTCGCTTTTATTAGGGTGATCTCTCACAAAAATATCAAGTAGATAGTGTTCTCCCAAGTGTAGCACCGTCATGGCACCTAACTTTTCGAGGTGCGCCACAGATGCATGGGTACGAACGATTAGGGATGTGTGAGGCGGGTGAGTAAAGACCTCGCAGCGAGATCACTTGGTTGTCTTGACGTTCAGGCATGAAAGTCATGAGCTCGGAACACACGCATCGAAAGATGAACAAGAGTCACATGGAGATCTGATCAGCAAGTTGGCCTACTGATTAAAATTCCCGTCATGAGATGATGATTCTATGGAGATGAATTGAAGTCTGGATCTTGTATCACTCAAAATCAATTATGAGAGATATTGATTTGAGTGGGAGCACACTGTAGAATTAACTTGTTTAATTCTTAGTGCAATTAATTTTGAACACTGTCTAAGTGTGGTTTGCATAATAGTTGTAGAATAATGGCTCGCATTTCCACCTTCCCTATTAAAATTGAATAGCTGTTAAATATCAGGTTAAAACTTTATGGTTGGTAACGTAATGTGAGGATTGTCCTCAAGAGTGCTGAGAAAGACTTTGTCCTATCACATGCTTTCGGTATTCTCCCGCTAATGCTATGGATCATGTGACTCTCGTCCTTCGATCCAAAAGCTAGAATTCCGTTTTAGTCAAGTGCAATATGTTTGCTTCCATGAGACCCGAACTTCGAATGTTTTGGGATAGTTATGTGATATTCATGGAACTGAAAATTAATTTTCAGATACAAACAAAGGCTGAAGGATATGAAATATCCAAAACAATGTTTGTTTCCAAACTATTAGTAAAGGTGTTTACTATGCAAGTGACTGATAAGAGAGGGATCCAGGAGAACGCCAGTCATATGATGATGGTGAATAAAACAACAACTTAAAGAGAAAGGAAGTGTCCGAAGGGTGTTAGTGAAATTTTCATGCCTAGGAAGTCTGGGGCTAATGCCACTCTTAAGTTGGATGCTTCTTCTGAGAGTAGGAGAAATACTAAAAGTTAAACTGTTAGAAGTATGAAGGAAAATAGAAAGAAGACTGAAATATCCAGCTCATGTATGAATGTCCTATGTTGGGGAACGTTGCATGGGAAACAAAAAAATTCCTACGCACACGCAGATCTATCCATGGTGATGAGCATCTATGAGAGGGAGAGTGGATCTATGTACCCTTGTAGATCGCTAAGCGGGAAGTGTTAAGAAACGCGGTTGGTGTAGTCGAACGTCTTCGCGATCCAAATCGCCGAGCGTCCTGCAATCCAATCGCAATCCATCCCGTGAACTTGATCACGATCCGTCCCATGAACTTGATCACGATCCGTCCCACGAACTTGATCAGGATCCGTCTCATGAACTTGATCACGATCCTTTCGATCTAGCGCCGAACAGACGACACCTCCTCGTTCAGCACACATACAGCTTGATGACGATCTCCGCTGACTTGATCTAGCAAGATAGAGCGAAGAGGTAGAAGAGTTCGCCGGCAGTGTGACGACGCTCCAGCGATGGTGGTGGAGCAATTCCGGTAGGGCTTCGCCTAAGCACTACAGAAATCCGATCTAGAGGAGAAACTATGCACTAGAGGAACGGGAAGCACGTGGTTGGAAAATCTAGTGCAAAGCCCTAAAATCCACCAGTATATATAAGGGGATAGGAGGAGAGGAGGAAGCCTTGGCTTCCCAAGCCAAGGGCTTCGGCCGAACCTACTAGGAGAGGAGGACTCCTCCAATCCTAGTAGGACTAGGATTGCTCCTTTTTTGCCTTTTTCCACCTTTTCCTATTGGGTTTTTTCCTCCAGCCACATGGGCCTTGTGTGGGAGTTTCCACCAGCCCACTGAGGGCTGATATTCACTCTCCCACAGCCCATGAAGCCTCTTGGGTCGAAATACCCCTCTCGGAGGCCTCCCGGTACACTACTGGCACTCCCGGTACACTACGGATGAGCCCGAAACTTTTCCGGCGACCAAAACAGGACTTCCTATATATGAATATTCACCTCTAGACCATTCTGGAGCTCCCCGTGACGTCCAGGATCTCATCCGGGTCTCCGAACAACCTTCGGTCACCACCATACATAACTCTATACTACCTAAATATCACCAAACCTTATGTGTGCAAACCCTGCGGGTTCGAGAACTATGTAGACATGACCGAGACACCTCTACGGTCAATAACCAATAGCGGGACCTGGATGACCATATTGGTTCCTACATATTCTACGAAGATCTTTATCAGTCGAACCTTTGTGTCAAGGATTCAGTTAATCCCTTACGATGTTCCCTTTGTTTTTTGGTATGTTACTTGCCCGAGATTCGATCGTCGGTATCTCCATACCTAGTTCAACCTCGTTACCAGCAAGTCTCCTTACTCGTTCCGTAATACAAGATCCCGCAACTAACACTTAGTCACATTGCTTGCAAGGCTTATTTTGATATTGTATTACCGAGTGGGCCCTGAGATACCTCTCCGTCACATGGAGTAACAAATCCCAGTCTTGATCCATGCCAACTCAATAGACACCCTCGGAGATACCTGTAGAGCACCTTTATAGTCACCCAGTTACGTTGCAACGTTTGATACACACAAGGCACTCCTTCGATGTCTGTGAGTTGCATGATCTCATGGTCATAGGAACATATACTTGACATGCAGAAAACAGTAGCAATAAACTGACTCGATCATATGCTACGTTTGTAGTTTGGGTCTTGTCCATCACATCATTCTCCTAATGATGTGATCTCTTTATCAAATGACATCACATGTCAATGGCTAGGAAACCTTGACCATCTTTGATCAACGAGCTAGTTCACTAGAGGCATACTAGGGATAGAGTGTTGTTTATTTACCCACACATGTAATGTGTTTCCAATCAATACAATTATAGCATGGATAATAAACGATTATCATGAACAAGGAAATGTAATAATAAACATTTTATTTTGTTGCCTCTAGGGCATATTTCCAACAGTCTCCCACTTGCACTAGAGTCAATAATCTAGTTCACATCACTATGTGATTTACATTGTAATGAATCGAACACCCATGCAGTTCTGGTGTTGATCATGTTTAGCCCTTGGAAGAGGTTTAGTGAATGGGTCTGCAACATTCAGATCCGTGTGCACTTTGCAAATATTTATGTCATTCTCCTCGATGTAATCATGGATGGAGTTGAAGCGTCGCTTTATCTGTGTGGTCCTCTTGTAAAACCTTGGTTCCTTGGCCAGAGCAATGGCACCAGTGTTGTGACAGAACAGGTTCATTGGATTCAGTGCACGGGGCACTACTCCAAGATCTGTGATGAACTGCTTCATCCAGACACCTTCCTTTGCCGCCTCCGAGGCTGCGATGTACTCGTCTTCGCACGTAGAATCGGCTACCACACTTTGCTTGGAACTGCACCAGCTTACCGCTCCCCCGTTGAGAATAAATACGTATCCGGTTTGCGACTTAGCATCATCCGGATCAGTGTGAAAGCTTGCATCAACGTAACCCTTTACGACGAGCTCTTCATCACCTCCATAAACGAGAAACATTTCCTAAGTCCTTTTCAGGTACTTTAGGATATTCTTGACCGCTGCCCAGTGCTCCATTCCAGGATCACTTTGAAACCTTCCAGCCATACTTATGGCAAGGCTGACATCGGGTCTTGTGCACAGCATTGCATACATGATAGAGCCTATGGCTGAAACATAGGGGATGACACTCATCTTTTCTCTATCTTCAGCATTCACTTGGCATTGAGTCTTACTCAACTTCACACCTTGTAACACAGGCAAGAACCCCTTCTTGGACTGATCCATTTTGAACTTCTTCAAAACTTTATCAATGTATGTGCTCTGTGAAAGTGCTATTAAGCGTCTCGATCTATCTCTGTAGATCTTAATGCCTAATATGAAAGCAGCTTCTCCTAGGTCCTTCACTGAAAAACTCTTGTTCAAATATTCCTTCACGCTTTCCAGCATTTCTATATTGTTTCCAATCAGCAATATGTCATCCACATGTAACATCCCAAACTTTGGAATGTTATAATAAATATTAGAATGAATGTTTGTTGGTTTGAGTGATTGAATTTGAGTGAAAATTTGAAACTTTTGAAAGTTTATTGAGAGAGAATGAAATGACTTTCCCAAACTTTTTGAAACTTTTAATGTATTCAAATGCCAGAATAAAAATGTCCATTAAATGGCATTTATTATTCTGTTAATTTTGATATAAAATTTGACTATATTTGGAATTTATTTGAATGCTTTAAATAGGTTTTATGGCTCTGGAAAAATCATAAATAGAAAAACAGTAACGGTTTTATAATAAACGGCCGGCCCAACGGCTTTAAAGCCGAGACCGTTACCGGTGGGTCAACCGACGCGTTAACAGCTCGCCCGCTCTCGCTGACGTGTGGGACCCGCTGCCCGCTCCCTCTAATCACGTCGGTCACCTTCCTCCTCTCGCACCCGACGACATCGCCGGCAACCCCTCGCTGTGATCTCCTCCCCTCCTTCCTTTAGGACGCCCCCGACCCCTCCTATAAATAGCCCTCGCTCCCCTCTTCCCATTCCCCCTCGTTGCCCCCAACCCCGACGTCTCTCCTCGCCGGAATCGCTCGCCGGAGCAACCGGTAGCCGCCGCGCTCTTGCTCCCCTGCCACCCCACCTCACCATCCCCGAGCCCTATGAGGCCGCAGACGACCTCGCCGCACTCGCCCGCACCTCCACAACCACCTGCCCGAGCCCCGGACCCCCTGGAACACCATAGCCATTGACCTCTCCGGAGTCCGAACCGCCCCAAGCTCGTGTCGCTCGTCACCGTCGTCCCGAGGCCCCTCCGACGCCACCATCGCCTTCGCCGTGCTCCCCTGCATCGAACAGAGCCAACGCCATCGCCGGAGACCCCCTGGAGTCGATGCCCGCTTCGATCCCGAGCCATCACCGTCGCCGGAGCCCTCACCGGCGACCTCCATCCACCGTGAGCACCCTCCCCCGCCCGATCCCGAATCAACGGCACAGATTAGAATAGCCGTACCCCTTCGGTTTTAGTTAAGTGAACCGGCCAGTTTTTTTTCAGTTTAAATTTAGCTGAAGCGTTTTCTTTAAGTCGCAGCCGTTCGCTCGAAACACTAGATCACCCGCAACCGCAACCAATCAGGAAACGACACGTGTACCCCCCTGTCCGTTAGAAACCTTTTTTCTTTTTCTGTTTTAATTTCAAAAACAGAATAGTTTCAGATTTGTTTTGCTTATATCTTTTATGTTTTTAACTATTTTAAATTGATTCTTTTTGCATTAGGTCACAATTTTATTCTACTTTTCGTATATGCCAAGTTTGACCATGTTTGAACAATTAAATTTGAATTTAAACAGATTGGATTTAAATTTTGTTTTCTGAATATCTTGAGTTTTAAAATGTATTTTTGATTGATTCTTTTTTCTACTTGTCACTAGTGATATTAGTTATCATTAGGAAGAGTTTGCGATTTTTTTCAGAATATTTTAAATAGTGTTTTCAACTAAAACAGATTCTGTTTAGTTCCTATGTTGTTTAGTTAGTTTAATTTTTCTTTGTTTTATTTTAAAATCTGAATATGATGTACATTATGTTTTAGATTTCATTTAGTTCTGTTGTTCTAAATTTAGGATTTATATTTGCTGTTAAAAAATAAATAATAATTTGCTTAGTTTATTACTATGTTGTTATAGGAACATTATATTTTTAACTAAGCATAGTTTGATAAAAAAAACTAGTTAGTAATAGTTTATTCCAACAAAGTTTTATATAATTAAAATATGTTTTCTAAGAAAAAGTTTTTAGTAATTTTTTCTGTTAAGAAATGTTGTTAATAAAAATGGTTTAGTTTTACTCTATTATAGGAAACTATATTCTCTATCATTAGGTAATGTTTTATAAAACAACTTAGTTTTAGTAGAGATTATTTTCACAAAGTTTTAGATGATCTAATTCTGTTTTGTAACAAATATATTTTATTAATTATTTTATGTTAACTTAGTTGTTTCATAATTTGTTTCCTCTTAGTTTACGGTTGTGCTTGTAGTTAAGTTCATTAGACAAACACTCTTGTTGTTTAGGATAATGTTTTCATAGTTTTACTTGTTCTTCAAAAGTAATTCTTTTTGCTAGTAAAATATTTACTAAAATCCTTTTGTTATATTTTACTTTGTTTTTGTTTTGTTACTAGTTGTTGTAGAGGAAAACTACTTTAGTTGCTTTTATGAAAACTTTCTTGATTTTAACTTTTGTCTTAAGTATTTCCTTCATCAACCTTGTTGCTTTTGTTCTTGTGTTACATTGTGATTGTAAGTTTTGATTGCTAGAAGTGTTTGCTTATGAATGCAATGTTTGTTATATAGATTTTCATTGGAGAGTGACGTATAGTCTATCAAGTTAGTTCTGAGAGCGATCTTTCTCTTCATCAACAGTACAGGCAAGTTCACCTTGACCATCTATTTCATACCTATGTTTTATTGCATGTAGTGACATCATTCAGCACATCCCTCCCGTAGTGTTATTGAAATTCTTGTAGTTGAGTAGAATGCATGAGGTAGGAACCCACCACTGGTTACTAAAGCCCCGGGAACGTTAGTTACTTTTATGCTATGCTAAAGTAGACGGGGTTTGGTATGAGTGATCGTGAGTGGTGTGAAGAAGGACTCCATGTCAAAACTATGACTTCATGAAGACATCTTCAAGTCCTGCATCTTCAAGTCCTCAAGACTTCAAGACTCGAGAAGACAAGTTTTCAATACACACTACTGGGTGAAGGATGGTTGATTGGGCATCCCTGGAGAAACCAGTGGATGGCCGGGATGCATGGAGAAGCGCCATGACATCTTGCGGAAAGCTTCACCCAGACTCAAAGAGAAGGATGAATACTTCATGCCCGGAAGCTTACCTGTGTAGCCACAAGTCATTATGGGCTCTGGCTTGGTTGATCTTTGTTGTGACTCTGCTGGGCAGTGCTACGAGATGTAGTCGATGTTAGGATTGGATGGGCACTGTCGGACAGTCAGGGAAACACTCTGAAAGACCATGTTTCTTTCATCCTGTTCTCAAACACCAGGTAGTGGGAGGACTTACCAGGAGGGAAAGAATCTTGTGGGTAAAGTACACAACACTCTGCAGAGTTAAACCTAATCGAGTAGCCGTGTCCCCGGTTACGGACAATTTGAGCTTCTAGACATGGATCTATCTCTGAACTCTCAACACTGGACTGATAACTAATTGTGGGCAACTTAATGATACTTGTGGGCAATTGAGACATTGGTTGGCGGAACCATGTCATGATAGGTAACTCCATAGTGAAATTTCCTGATATTCCTTTGTTGTAGGAAAATAAAATCAGCTTTTATGCAAAAACTTAGCCACAGAGCCACAAAGCGTTGTTGCATATAGTATAGTTTCTATCTTCTGTTCTGCTATGGTGATCTTGCCGGCATATTCAAAATGCTGACCTACATGGCTGCAACGTCTTATGTTGCAGATACTCTTCTACGACGGGTAAGAGTACGATTCAGGGTTACGGTCCGCACTCAACTTGCCGTTGGTGTTATTGGGACTCCACTCCCGTTGACTGTATCCACTGCTATTTTAAGGTATATATCAGTTTTACGTAATTTACATGTGATTGCACTTTGATATATACATTGATGTACTGTGTATGCCACCATACTGATCCAAGGATGGCACAGAAAACACGAAGGCTTGACTCGTTTTGAGTCAGGTCGCTATAGAAAATGGTATCAGAGCACATGTTGACTGTAGGACGTGACCCTAGAAACTGGAAAGCCCTTAGGAAATGATTTCTCGAAAAACTTTGTTTTCAAAAGACCTTCTACTTCTCATCCCTTCTGAGTTTTATCAAGAGTTAGAAAATACCCTTTTCCCCTTGACCACATGAAGGATCAACTGAAGCCCTCCAAGAAGGACAAGATATCAGACAATTGGTGACCAACTCAGACAAAGATGTATTCCCTTATGGAAGAGCTACAAAAAGGATTGAAGACCATATAGATTTGAAGAAATTGAAGACCATGAAGAATTTTCCAAGATATTATGCCCCTAGAAGACCAAACCCCTGTTGTATACTTACGTTAGATATGATGATTTGTGAGCTGTCATTTGAGTGTAAGTTTTATTTTCGACAGCCACAACAAAAAAATCTATTTTCAAAACCATTGTTTGTATTGTGTGTATCCGCTCCATTTCTCTCTCTTGCATCTCATCCCCAAAACCTTGAACCCAATAGAGGATCAGTGAAGCTGGACTCGTGTATTCTGGATCGATGACTTGGTTAGAGACAGAAGAATGGATTCAGAACATGGAGGATCATCTAAGGAGTAACCTTGTTGCAAGGAACGAAATGGTCTAGTATGCTCTTCGGTACTTTGCCGAAGGTGCTACACGCCGGTGGAAGATGCATGAAGATATCTATGATAGACAGGAATCGATCACTTGGGAAGAATTCAAGATGACCTTGCAAGGATCCCATGTTGTTATCAACACCCAGAAGCCCCATCGCAAAGGTGTGAATAAGATTAGTGCCTGCAAGATATGTGGAGAGATAGGACACACCCAAGAAGAACACAAGGATGGATGCCCTTACTGTGAAGAGAAACACCCTACAGAGGACTGCCCAACTGGGCAGGTGACATGTTTCTTGTCTGAAGGAACTACACATTACCCTGCTCAATGGCAAGTGTACCCCAAGGTACAAGAAGTCATCACACAGGAGAAGAAAGCCATGAAGAAAGCCTTCAGAGAAAAATTAGGAGAACTTGTGAAGAAGGAAGATTATGAAGACCCTAATGGAGAAGGATTAACCAGATTTTTCTCCAATGCCTGCTATACATGTGGAGAAAAAGGACACTTCTCACAGGACTGTACGAAGGAAAGAAAAGAGTATCTGGGAAACTTCCCGGTAGAAGAAGTGGAGTTTGATCCACAGGAAATTGAAAGTTTGATCAGAACAAAGAACCTCAGGAAGAGACAAGCCCCTGAACAGAAGGACCTGAGTCATATTCGATGTTTGAAGTGTAAGGATATGGGCCACTATACCAATAAGTGCCCAAGAAATGGACCAGAACTTCCAGGAGCAAACAACAACATCAAGAAGAACCAAGATATGTCAGAAATCATTTGTTTTCAGTGCAAGAAGACAGGACACTACTCCTATACCTGTCCAGAGAAGAATGGCTCAGCATGAGTAGTCTGAGTTTTGGATTCTAGGTGTACCAAATGTAATAGGTAGCACTCTTACAATTTTGGAGTTATGTAATGGAAGTCTCGGAGTCTGTAAATAAATTCATGAGTCAATGGAAATTATGGTGTCATGATTTATCTTATGTTGAAATATGTGAGTTGTTACTCTATGAACAAAGATCTCTTACCATTTTCGAGGATATGAGAAAATATGGTCTGCAGGCATGTGTGCATTTCATTTTAAGTGTGGTAGTAACCACAGGTACCTTTTCCGGATTAAGGAGTTTGGATAAGTGAATACAGGTTAAGAGAATGTGGAACCACCTCAAACTATGTGGATGATAAGCCTTGAGACAAAGAGTTTTTGAAGCTGGAATGCTGAGAAAAGGAATGATTTTGATAAAACCATACCCAAGGTTAAACATACCAATGGAAAGGAAAATGAATTCCACAGAGTGGAATCTAGACAATAATAAGTCTGTGAATTGTTACCTCAAGGGTATGGTGTAGTGAACTGAAGGTAATGTTGGTATATGGAATGATAGTAACCCCAAGAGTGAGATAAAGTTGTTCAAGTATTCAAGTGAACCCACAACTCACCGACCTCAGGATTGATAAGGATCAAGCCCCACCTTTGTGAAGGAAGAAACTTGGAAGAAGCTACGACTGACTAGCAAACGTTTTTCTTAGGAGTATACGAAAACCTGAGAGTTGTGAAGAAACGATAGATGTTTTTGTTCAGCTTGCAGAATCAATGGATTTATCCGAACTTCGTTTGTGGACAAGAGAAATTTTTTGCAACGCTTGTGAGGAAGCCCAAGAGTTAGAATACGAGATTCACTAAACCTTATACAAGGTAATGATTTCAGTGCGACATGGCTTGGCCACCATGACGACTTACTCTTATCATTCTCTTGCCATTCGGATTGGTAAATCTGAGTGACTTACCCATAGTAAAGAGATGACGTTCTTTGAAGCTTTTGTTGAAGCCTTAGAATGGTATGATGAAAAACCCCTTGTACATGACAGTTGCTGTCACACGTAGGAAATTTTACGGTGAGGAATAAAGCCAAGACCCATTTCACTGCAGGATAACCACTAATGGTAGACCACCATGAGATCTTCGATAAGTTACTTAGAATGATCACGAGACCTGTCAGTTAAGAAGACCCAGTATCAGAGAAAATACATTTTGATGTAAGGACTCAAGATTTTGATAAAATGGAAGAGCATCACCGAAGGAGCTATCATGAAGAAGGTGAACACACAAGTGCACCCACAGGACTGTCATGATTTTTGAAGGACCAATAACTCTCATTTTAAGTGTGGTAGACCCACATTTCCAGGTCAATGGAGTTTGTTGGAAGACCCCTCACCTTCTTGGTAAATGGAGTTTTGTTAGAAGACCCCCAAACCCTAACCTATTCTTTCTAGCCTTTCCGAATCTCGAGGACGAGATTCATTTTAAGTGTGGTAGGTTTTTAACATCCCAAACTTTGGAATGTTATAATAAATATTAGAATGAATGTTTGTTGGTTTGAGTGATTGAATTTGAGTGAAAGTTTGAAACGTTCTGAAACTTTTGAAAGTTTATTGAGAGAGAATGAAATGACTTTCCCAAACTTTCACTTTGCATTTTTCTCATCAAGAATTCAAATTCATTTCATCACAAAACCCTAGAAGTAAGATGACATGACTTCTTCCATTTAAAGAAATGAAAAGGGATTTGAAAGTGATTTGAATTCAATTTGAAAATATTTCAATTTCAGAAACTTTAAGCAACTCAATGATTTTTATGAGAGAAGATAAAATGACTTCTTCAAATTACATGAAATATGAGTTGGAAGTTTAAAATAAATCTTTGAATAGTGAATGTGAAAATCTCTGGAAAAATGACTTCTTTTGGAATCATTTCATATTTGGTCCCTATTCAAAATTTTCAAAGTATTCAAACCCCTGACAAAAATTCGAAAGGAGTAACATGACACTCCAAGCCAGGGGGTAATTTGTGAAGTTTTTTGAATCATCAAACCCAAAAAGTTATTTGAAAAAATATTTGCAAAATTAAATAAAGCCAATTAAGGCATTTTCTGAAAAATGATTTTTTTTAATATATTCAAATGCCAGAATAAAAATGTCCATTAAATGGAATTTATTATTCTGTTAATTTTGATATAAAACTGGACTATATTTGGAATTTATTCGAATGCTTTAAATAGGTTTTATGGCTCCGGAAAAATCATAAATAGAAAAACGGTAACGGTTTTATAATAAAACGGCTGGCCCAACGGCTTTAAAGCCGAGACCGTTACCGGTCGGTCAACCGACGCGTTAACAGCTCGCCCGCTCTCGCTGACATGTGGGACCCGCTGCCCGCTCCCTCTAATCACGCCGGTCACCTTCCTCCTCTCGCACCCGACGACATCGCCGGCAACCCCTCGCTGTGATCTCCTCCCCTCCTTCCTTTAGGACGCCCCCGACCCCTCCTATAAATAGCCCTCGCTCCCCTCTTCCCATTCCCCCTCGTTGCCCCCAACCCCGACGTCTCTCCTCGCCGGAATCGCTCGCGGGAGCAACCGGTAGCCGCCGCGCTCTTGCTCCCCTGCCACCCCACTTCACCATCCCCGAGCCCTATGAGGCCGCAGACGACCTCGCCGCACTTGCCTGCACCTCCACAACCACCTGCCCGAGCCCCGGACCCCCTGGAACGCCGTAGCCATTGACCTCGCCAGAGTCCGAACCGCCCCAAGCTCGTGTCGCTCGTCACCGTCGTCCCGAGGCCCCTCCGACGCCACCATCGCCTTCGTCGTGCTCCCCTACGTCGAACGGAGCCAACGCCATCGCCGGGACCCCCTGGAGTCGACGCCCACTTTGATCCCGAGCCGTCGCCGTCGCCGGAGCCCTCACCGGCGACCTCCATCCACGGTGAGCACCCTCCCCCGTCCGATTCCGAATCAACGGCACAGATTAGAATAGCCGTACCCCTTCGGTTTTAGTTAAGTGAACCGGCCAGTTTTTTTTTCAGTTTAAATTTAGCCGAAGCGTTTTCTTTAAGTCGCGGACGTTCTCTCGAAACACTAGATCACCCGCAACCGCAACCAATCAGGAAACGACACGTGTACCCCCTGTCCGTTAGAAACCTTTTTTCTTTTTCTGTTTTAATTTCAAAAACAGAATAGTTTCAGATTTGTTTTGCTTATATATTTTATGTTTTTAACTATATTAAATTGATTCTTTTTGCATTAGGTCACAATTTTATTCTAGTTTCTGTATATGCCAAGTTTGACCATGTTTGAACATTTAAATTTGAATTTAAACAGATTGGATTTAAATTTTGTTTTCTGAATATCTTGAGTTTTAAAATGTATTTTTGATTGATTCTTTTTGATACTTGTCACTAGTGATATTAGTTATCATTAGGAAGAGTTTGAGAATTTTTCTAGAATATTTTAAATAGTGTTTTCAACTAAAACAGATTCTGTTTAGTTCCTATGTTGTTTTGTTAGTTTAATTTTTCTTTGTTTGATTTTGAAAATATGAATATGATTTACATTATGTTTTAGATTTAATTTAGTTCTGTTGTTATAAATTTAGGATTTATATTTGCTGTTAAAAAATAATAATAATTTGCTTAGTTTATTACTATGTTGTTATAGGAACATTATATTTTTAACTAAGCATAGTTTGATAAAAACAAACTAGTTAGTATTAGTTTATTCCAACAAAGTTTTATATAATTAAAATATGTTTTCTAAGAAAAAGTTTTTAGTAATCTTTTCTGTTAAGAAATGTTGTTAATAAAAAGGGTTTAGTTTTACTCTATTATAGGAAACTATACTCTCTATCATTAGGTAATGTTTTATAAAACAACTTAGTTTTAGTAGAGATTATTTTCACAAAATTTTAGATGATCTAATTCTGTTTTGTAACAAATATATTTTATTAATTATTTCCTGTTAACTTAGTTGTTTCATAATTTGTTTTCTCTTAGTTGATGGTTGTGCTTGTAGTTAAGTTCATTAGACAAACACTCTTGTTGTTTAGGATAATGTTTTCATAGTTTTACTTGTTCTTCAAAAGTAATTCTTATTGCTAGTAAAATATTTACTAAAATCCTTTTGTTATATTTTACTTTGTTTTTGTTTTGTTACTAGTTGTTGTAGAGGAAAACTACTTTAGTTGCTTTTATGAAAACTTTCTTGATTTTAACTTTTGTCTTAAGTATTTCCTTCATCAACCTTGTTGCTTTTGTTCTTGTGTTACATTGTGATTGTCAGTTTTGATTGCTAGAAGTGTTTGCTTCTGAATGCAATGTTTGTTATATAGATTTTCATCGGAGAGTGACGTATAGTCTATCAAGTTATTTCTGAGAGCGATCTTTCTCTTCATCAACAGTACAGGCAAGTTCACCTTGACCATCTATTTCATACCTATGTTTTATTGCATGTAGTGACATCATTCAGCACATCCCTCCCGTAGTGTTATTGAAATTCTTGTAGTTGAGTAGAATGCATGAGGTAGGAACCCACCACTGGTTACTAAAGCCCCGGGAACGTTAGTTACTTTTATGCTATGCTAAAGTAGACGGGGTTTGGTATGAGTGATCGTGAGTGGTGTGAAGAAGGACTCCATGTCAAAACTATGACTTCATGAAGACATCTTCAAGTCCTGCATCTTCAAGTCCTCAAGACTTCAAGACTCGAGAAGACAAGTTTTCAATACACACTACTGGGTGAAGGATGGTTGATTGGGCATCCCTGGAGAAACCAGTGGATGGCCGGGATGCATGGAGAAGCGCCATGACATCTTGCGGAAAGCTTCACCCAGACTCAAAGAGAAGGATGAATACTTCATGCCCGGAAGCTTACCTGTGTAGCCACAAGTCATTATGGGCTCTGGCTTGGTTGATCTTTGTTGTGACTCTGCTGGGCAGTGCTACGAGATGTAGTCGACGTTAGGATTGGATGGGCACTGTCGGACAGTCAGGGAAACACTTTGAAAGACCATGTTTCTTTCATCCTGTTCTCAAACACCAGGTAGTGCGAGGACTTAACAGGAGGGAAAGAATCTTGTGGGTAAAGTACACAACACTCTGCAGAGTTAAACCTAATCGATTAGCCTTGTCCCCAGTTACGGACAATTTGAGCTTCTAGACTTGGATCTATCTCTGAACTCTCAACACTGGACTGATAACTAATTGTGGGCAACTTAATGATACTTGTGGGCAATTGAGACATTGGTTGGCGGAACCATGTCATGATAGGAAACCCCATAGTGAAATTTCCTGATATTCCTTTGTTGTAGGAAAATAAGATCAGCTTTTATGCAGAAACTTAGCCACAGAGCCATAAAGCCTTATTGCATATAGTATAGTTTCTATCTTCTGTTCTTCTATGGTGATCTTGCCGGCATATTCAAAATACTGACCTACACGGCTGCAACGTCTTATGTTGCAGATACTCTTCTACGACGGGTAAGAGTACGATTCAGGGTTACGGTCCGCACTCAACTTGCCATTGGTGTTATTGGGACTCCACTCCCGTTGACTGTATCCGCTGCTATTTTAAGGTATATATCAGTTTTACGTTATTTACATGTGATTGCACTTTGATATATACATTGTTGTACTGTGTGTGCCAGCATACTGATCCAGGGATGGCACAGAAAACAGAGAGGCTTGACTCGTTTTGAGTCGGGTCGCTACACCACATATAATACTAGAAACGCTATAGAGCTCCCACTCACTTTCTTTTAAATACAAGCTTCTCCATAAACTTGTATAAACTCAAACGCCTTGATCACCTCATCAAAGCGCTTATTCCAACTCCCAGATTGTAGCGACCCGACCTGAAAGGTCGAATCTCCGGTGTTTCCGTACCATCCCAAGATCATGCTAGTACACACACGGTACATCAATTTATATATCAAAGGGAAATCACACAACATTTATTAATCGTAAATCTCATATCAAGTCCGTTATTACAATAAAGATTACAATAAAGTGGCTGAAGGCCAACTCATGAGAATAACTAAATCTTGCGGAAGCATTGAAGGTAGATGAGTCCAACTGACTCCAAGGGCATCTCACCGAGCGTAGAGCGTATCCTCACACCTGGTCAGAAAAGTACTCTGCAACATGATACGTTGCAGCCGTGTAGGTCAGCATATGGAATATGCCGGCAAAGTCACAAGAGAGGGGTGAAAAGATAATCATCTAATCTACATGCATATATGGCAGGTGGGGTAGTAAGTTTTTGCGTAAAGCCAATTTTCCTACATCAAGAGAGGGCTAAGCAAAAATTATTACTAAGTTGGTTGATTTATGAGATGGTTCCACCAACCAATTCTCATACCCAAGTTATTAATACCCACATCATCATATTAATTGTGTTGAGGGTTCCGGAAGTTTCAGTTCCTTCGGCTCAAGTCGTCCATGACCGTGGACACGGCTAATCGATTAGGTTTGAGTACTCTGCAGAGTTTTGCACACGTTCCCCACAAGATTTGGTCACCTCCGTTTGATTTCTCGCACTTCAGGGTGTTTGAGAAACGGATGACCAAAACATGGTCTTCCAAAGGGTTTCCCTGCGACTCTCGGTGCCCATCCTTTCCTACCATTCTTCTACATCTCGTAACACCGCCTGTCCAGGGTCACCACGATATCCAACCAAGCCAGAGCCCATAATGACTTGTGGCTGTGCAGGTAAGCCTTGGGTCTTGAAGCATCCATCTATCTCTTTGTGCCTGGGTGGACCTTTTCGCATGAATACTGGCACATCTCCAACATCATCTAGGCTAACCACTGGTTTCTCCAGGGCGCCGTTCAACCATCATCCACCCAGAGGTAAGTTGAAAACTTGAAGTCTTGAAGACTTGATCATCTTGTAGGTCTTGAAATTATTAACTCTCAACTCTCATGAATCACACAACCAACCCCGTCTACTAATAGCATAGCAAAAAGTAAAACAACGTTTCCCGGGGCCAATGTGTCAAAGGGGTTGAGGGGGGGTACCTACCACATGATACTACAACAAGTAATCAAGTTTCCAATTACCTACTTTGCATGCAATTGGGGGGATGGTAGAACTAATGCAATAAAAACATCGGTAAAGATGATCAAAGTGACTTGCCTGACTGATGATCTTCGTACGTGAGTGACTCTAGGTAACAAGCCTCGCACTCCGGGTAATCTAACGAAGCAAAGAAGAGCACTCAATAAGCATACAACAAAAATATTGTAACTCACAAAAATCAGTAATGAACTAGTAATTAATCAAGACAAAACAATGCACAAATCATAAGCAAGAGAACACACAAAGTTTTGTTTTAAAAAAAAGTGATGGGTAAACCACTACTAACATAGTAAAACTACTTGTATTAAAAAACAATAGTTGACAGCAAGGAAATAATAAAATATTTTATTAATAACAGAATTAAATCCATTTAAAGTTTTGTTAAGAAAAATCTTAGTAGGGTTTTAAAAGTTTTCGTAAACAATACTACATGACTATAGTTTTACTAACAAAGAGTAAAACAAAACTTATTATTAATTAATAAACATTATATTAACAGAAAAAGAATTTACTAAAAACTCTTCTTAGAAAACAGAATTTAATTATATAAAACTTTGTTAAAAGAAAACAATTACTAACTAGCTTGTTTTATAACAAATTATACCTAGTTGAACATGAGTTGAGATTCCTATAACAATAACGAATCTGATTTAAACTAACTAAAAACTAAACTAACTAAACTATACTAACTACTAGGCAGAATCTGTTTATAGCTAGAACACTAAACAAGTTCATCCTAAAATCCTCAAACTAAGCATGATGATAGTCCAGACTAATGCCAAGCAGTAGCAAAAAGATTCATATCGAAATATATTTTTAATCTCTAGTTATTCAGATTTGAGTGATTTGAGAAAATTTGATTAAATTCAAATTTTAGAGGTCAAATTTAAAATCTAAGACATCAGGGTGAAACTACATGAAATATGTGAACTAATGCGAAAAGAATCAATTCAAAACTCTAAATATTTTAAAAGATATAAACAAAACAAAATCAGAAAACCTTCTGTTAACTAAACAAAACAGAAAATAGAAAAATAAACTAACGGACGGTCGAGGCTACGTGGCAACTCCCTACTGGCTGCTAGTGTGAACGCGGGGAAAAAGCCGGCGGTCGACCGGTCCATAGGGAAAAATGATTCGGGTTATTAAACGATCTAATCAGGGGGCTCACAGTGAAGGAAGAGGTCGCCGGCTAGGAGGTTCTCTGGCGAGTCCGAAGTGGTGAGGTCGTCGGGGGCGTCGCTTCGGTGGTCGGTGTGGTCGTCGAAGAGGTCCAGGCGACGACGGCTGGCGTCCGGCGTCAATTGGTGGTGACGGTGGGGCGAGGGGACGAGGGAGTCGACGACCAGGAGCTCGGGGAGGGTTCGGTCAGGGCAGAGCTCCGGCGAGCTTGAGCGGGAGTTCTGGCGAGGGAGAGAGGGGTTCGGAGGGGTGGAATGGAGTGCGGAGGGGGGCCGCTCTTATATAGGGGCGAGGCGGAGCGAGAGAAGGAAGGAGGAAGGAGATCCGGTGCAGTGGTTTCCGGCGACCGCGGCGCGCGCGCGAGGGTGACGACTACCGTGCTGGTCCAGCGGTCGGTCAGGGCGAGGCCCGCTGTCAGTGAGAGGGAGGTGGTGTCTACGCGTCGGTCGGCCAGCTCGTAATAACTTCGCGAGTAAATGTCCGTGGGCCGGCCCGTCTAAATGTAAATCTATTTCCTTTCTAAATCCAGGGCAGTAAAACCTCTTTAAAAGCATTCAATACATTTCCAAATATAGACAATATATATATCAAAATGATCAGGAGAATTAATGCTATTCAATGAACATTTTTCCTCTGTCATTTGAATAATTTGAAAAAAATATTATTTTCAGAAATTGCCTATTTGGTTTTAAAACCTTTTGCAAATATTTTTCAAAAGACCCCCTGGTTCTTATTTGTCAAATTTATCACCAAGATGACCCTGGTGTGGAGTGTCATGTTACTCCCCTCTTATTTTGAACTTTTTCCAAGGTTTTCAAATAGGTGAAAGCAACATATTGCAAATAGAAAGAGACTTTCAGAAAATCAGAAGAAGCAATTCAACTATTTCATACATTCAAGCAATGATGATGGTGATGCATAGCTATATTTCATAACATTCCAAAATGAAATTTTGGGATGTTACAAACCTACCCACCTTAAGATGAATCTCGCCCTCGAGATTCGGGTTGGCTAGAAAATAGGTGCGGGTGGTCTCTACGAAGATCTTCTTCGCGTTCCTTGGTGGCTTCTTCCTCGGTGTGGTGACTCCACAAAACCTTACAGAACTTGATGATCGTACTGCGGGTAACTCTGTTGGCAGTCTCGAGGATTCTGACAGGCTTCTCCTCGTAGGTCAGATCACTGTCAAGTTGTATGACCTCTAGGGGCACTGTGTCTCTCAAGGGAATATCAGCCATCTCAACATGGCATTTCTTCAGCTGGGAAACATGGAAAACATCATGAACTCCGGACAATCCTTCCGGCAATTCCAGCTTGTATGCTACTTTGCCTCTACGTTCAAGAATTTTGTAGGGGCCTATGAATCTGGGTGCTAACTTTCCTTTAACACCAAACCTCTTGATTCCTCGAAGTGGGGACACACGAAGATATGCTCCGTCTCCAACTTCATAAGTCGCTTCCTTACGTTTGCTGTCAGCATAACTCTTCTGTCGAGATTGAGCTATCTTGAGTCTGTCACGAATCAGCTTGACTTTCTCTTTAGAATCTCGGATAAGGTCAGGACCAAAAAGTTGTCGGTCTCCAACACCATCCCACGTCAATGGTGTTCCGCACCTCCTTCCGTATAAAGCTTCGAAAGGGGCCATCTTCAGACTGGTCTGATAGCTATTGTTGTATGAGAATTATGCGTAAGGTAAGTTGTCATCCCAACTGGATCCATAATCTAGCGCACAAGCTCTCAACATGTCCTCCAAAATCTGGTTGACTCTCTTAGTCTGTCCATCGGTCTACGGATGAAAAGTTGTACTGAACTCCAGTCTTGTACCCAAAGTTTCATGTAACTGATGCCAAAACTTTGAGGTAAATTGTGTTCCTCTATCTGACACGATACTCCTCGGAACTCCATGCAGACATACGATCCTGGTCATGTATATCTTGGCTAGCTTAGCACTGGTATAGGTGGTCTTCACCGGAATGAAATGAGCCACCTTGGTCAAGCGATCTACCACTACCCAGCTGGAATCATAACCTGAACGGGTCCTAGGTAATCCTGTGATGAAGTCCATACCAAGCTTTTCCCATTTCCACTCGGGTATCGGCAAAGGTTGGAGTAACCCTGCTGGCTTCTGATGTTCCGCCTTTACTCGCTGACAAACATCACATATTGCAACATGTTTCGCAATATCCTTCTGCATACCTGTCCACCAATAGCTTTCCTTTAAATCCAGATACCTCTTGGTGTTGCCTGGGTGTATCGAGTAAGGGGAATCGTGGGCTTCTTGAAGTATCAACTTCCTGAGCTCTGGGTCATTGGGCACATAGATTCGGTTCTCAAACCACAGAGTTCTGTGTTCATCCTCACGAAAACCTTTAGGTTTTTCATCTTTCATTTTCTGCTTAATCTCAGCTATCTCCTTGTCCGTCTTCAGAGCTTAGCGAATTCTTTCGGTCAAGGTGGACTGGATCTCCAGTGTGGCAACATATCCTCTTGGAATTATCTCTAGCCTGAGCTCTCTAAGATCATCGGTTAACTCCTGGGGTAATCCTCCCGCTATGAGTGTGTTTACATAAGTTTTCCGACTCAAGGCATCTTCTACCACATTTGCCTTACCTGGATCGTAGTGTAATCTCATGTCATAGTCCTTGATTAACTCTAACCATCTCCTCTGTCTGAGGTTCAACTCCTTCTGCGTGAAGATATATTTCAGGCTCTTATGGTCGGTGTAAACATCACAACTATTTCCGACAAGGAAATGTCTCCAGGTCTTGAGTGCGTGCACTACGGCTACTAGTTCCAAATCGTGGGTGGCATAACTCAACTCATGAGGTCGTAGTTGTCTGGATGCATAGGCTACAACCTTTCCATCTTGCATGAGTACTCCTCCAAGTCCTTGACGTGAAGCATCACAGTAAACCTGGAAGTCCTTCCGGATATTGGGCAAAATCAACACTGGGGCTGTGACGGTGCTGGTTGTTGTTCCCATTCCCATTGGTAGTCTTGAAGTTGCCATGGTTGGGACGGGCATTCCCATTTCCTCCATGGTTGTGCACGGCATGAGTGTGCCTTCCAAACTTACCGGTCCCTGATCCGGTATTCCCGGAGTACGGGGAGTAGCGGGGCTTCTAATGAGCTCCAGAGTTAAACTTCCTATGAGTATACTTCCTCTTGCGGTTCTCAATTTGCTGTTGCTTTCCCTCCAAAACGAGGGCCTTGTCCACTAGTTCTTGGTAATTGTTGAAAGTAGCCACTACCAGCTGCATGCTCAACTCATCGTTGAGTCCTTCCAGAAACTTCTCCTGCTTGGCCGCATCATCGGCCATGTCTCCTGGTGCATAACAAGCCAATGTGCTGAAGTCGTCCACGTACTGGGCCACGGAGCGATTACCCTGGTGCAAGTTGCGAAACTCGCGCTTCTTCAGACTCATAGCTCCAGCTGAGACATGTGCGGTGCGGAAAGCTTGCTTGAACTACTCCCAAGTTACATCAGTAATAGGATATGTGGTGGTGTAGTTCTCCCACCATGAAGCTGCTGGTCCATCCAGTTGATGTGCGGCAAACCGCACCTTCTCAGCGTCTGTACATCCAGCGGTGACGAGTTCCCTCTCCATCTTACGGAGCCAGTCATCTGCCACAATGGGCTCTGTGCTGCTGGAGAAAGTTGGAGGTTTCAACCTCAGAAAACGGGTGAGATAGTTAGCCTGAGGTGGATGGTGGTGGTTGTTGTTCTGGTTATTGGTCTGATTCTGGATCAGTAGATGCATCAGTGCATTCTGCTGCTCGAGGAGTTGCGCAAGTTCCGGCGGGAAGGTGAAGTCGGACTCACGTCGTGGAGGCATCTTGCTGTTTTCAGAGGGGTGAGAATTAGAATAGAACAAGGGCCTAAAAAGAAGATCACTACCCATATGCAATGCAACAAACATGTCACACCTAACACTCATTCATTTATTCAATCAATGTCAAACATCGGGAATACAAGTCTCAATCAAACTAAACATCGACCTACGCTTTTAACGATGAAAATGAAGATACATGGGGCATAACTAAAGTTTTCCTCAGAAGTACATGGTGACTGAGCCTCCTCTAGTGGTGCTCTCGTCATAGTCATCATCGTCGCTGATGAAAGGAGCCAAGTCTCCCTCGGGATGAAGATTTTCACCCATATCCATCTATTCCTCCAGAGTGGCGATGCGAGTGTTCAGCTTGTCGATCCTCTCTAAGAAACTTCACCTCATACCCATGCTCATATTCGGCTTCCCGTAAGTCAGCTTCGAGGTCAATCTCGCGGTTCATCAGATTCTTGATCGTCTTCGTATCAGCACGCACTCGAAGCTCCAGAGTTCTGATGTGAGTCTCCAGGGTCTGGATATAGGAAATGGTGGTGTCTGCAGTGGGAGTGGTTATGATGTTTCCATTGGCATCCCTGCGACAAACCATGTTGAGTCCTGGTGAAATGGTTCCACCTCTGTATTCCTCCTGAATACGTCCAAGGGCACGATGAATGGCCATGTCTCTCCCAAGTATCCAGCTGGGTGCCACAAACTTGAAGTCGATGGGTTCCTTCCGATTCCCAAAGGACTTCCCTTGAATGTGCACCTCGATCCTGTAGCGTCCATCTTGTGGAAAGGACATGATAGGAGTCCCGGCGATGCTCGGCAAAGCAATCCTCACGTCCTTGACAATCCTCATCAGCTCTTTGCCAAAGGGCATCATTGCGTCAGGCTGGCAAAACTCCGTGATCAACACTGGGATGAAGGTGGCCATCTATAAATTTTGAAATAATCGGAGGGAAGTCAGAAGCGAGTAGATGAGAGTATAAGAACTTTAAAGACAAAGAGAAACAAATCCTAAGGCTTTTCTAATCCTAGAGGTTATGTCCTATGGTCAGCATGTGCTCTGATACCATTTCTGTAGCGACCCGACCTGAAAGGTCGAATCTCCAGTGTTTCCGTACCATCCTAAGATCATGCTGGTACACACACGGTACATCAATGTATATATCAAAGGGAAGTCACACAGCATTTATTAATCGTAAATCTCATATCGAGTCCTTTATTACAATAAAGATTACAATAAAGTGGCTCAAGGCCAACTCATGAGAATAACTAAATCTTACGGAAGCATCGAAGGTAGATGAGTCCATCTGACTCCAAGAGCATCTCACCGAGCGTAGAGCGTATCCTCACTCCTCGTCAGAAAAGTACTCTACAACATGATACGTTTCAGCCGTGTAGGTCAGCATATGGAATATGCCGGCAAAGTCACAAGAGAGGGGTGAAAAGATAATCATCTAATCTACATGCATATATGGCAGGTGGGGTAGTAAGTTTTTGCGTAAAGCCAATTTTCCTACATCAAGAGAGGGCTAAGCAAAAATTATTACTAAGTTGGTTGATTTATGAGATGGTTCCACCAACCAATTCTCATACCCAAGTTATTAATACCCACATCATCATATTAATTGTGTTGAGGGTTCCGGAAGTTTCAGTTCCTTCGGCTCAAGTCGTCCATGACCGTGGACACGGCTAATCGATTAGGTTTGAGTACTCTGCAGAGTTTTGCACACGTTCCCCACAAGATTTGGTCGCCTCCGTTTGATTTCTCGCACTTCAGGGTGTTTGAGAAACGAATGACCAAAACATGGTCTTCCAAAGGGTTTCCCTGCGACTCTGTCGGTGCCCATCCTTTCCTACCGTTCTTCTACATCTCGTAGCACCGCCTGCCCAGGGTCACCACAATATCCAACCAAGCTAGAGCCCATAATAACTTGTGGCTGTGCAGGTAAGCCTTGGGTCTTGAAGCATCCATCCATTTCTTTGTGCCTGGGTGGACCTTTCCGCATGAATACTGGCACATCTCCAGCATCATCTAGGCTAACCACTGTTTTCTCCAGGGCGCCGTTCAACCATCATCCACCTAGAGGTAAGTTGAAAACTTGAAGTCTTGAAGACTTGATCATCTTGTAGGTCTTGAAATTATTAACTCTCAACTCTCATGAATCACACAACCAACCCCGTCTACTAATAGCAAAAAGTAAAACAACGTTTCCCGGGGCCAATGTGTCAAAGGGGTTGAGGGGGCGTACCTACCACATGATACTACAACAAGTAACCAAGTTTCCAATTACCTACCTTGCATGCAATTGGGGGGATGGTAGAACTAATGCAATAAAAACATGGGTAAAGATGATCAAAGTGACTTGCCTGACTGATGATCTTCGTACGTGAGTGACTCTAGGTAACAAGCCTCGCACTTCGGGTAATCTAACGAAGCAAACAAAAGCACTCAATAAGCATACAACAAAAATATTGTAACTCACAAAAATCAGTAATGAACTAGTAATTAATCAAGACAAAACAATGCACAAATCATAAGCAAGAGAACACACAAAGTTTTGTTTTCAAAAAAAAGTGATGGGTAAACCACTACTAACATAGTAAAACTACTTGTATTAACAAAACAATAGTTGACAGCAAGGAAATAATAAAATATTTTATTAATGACAGAATTAAATCAATTTAATGTTTTGTTAAGAAGAATCTTAGTAGGGTTTTAAAAGTTTTCGTAAACAGTACTACATAACTATAGTTTTACTAACAAAGAGTAAAACAAAACTTATTATTAATTAATAAACATAATATTAACTGAAAAATAATTTACTAAAAACTCTTCTTAGAAAACAGAATTTAATTATATGAAACTTTGTTAGAAGAAAACTATTACTAACTAGCTTGTTTTATAACAAATTATACCTAGTTGAAAATGAGTTGAGATTCCTATAACAATACAGAAATAAACTAAGCAATATTTTATTTTTATTTACAGAAAGTAAAACACCTAATGTTTAAGCAACTGAACCTACTAAAACAAATTATAACAAATCTAATTTAAACTAACTAAAAACTAAATTAACTAAACTATACTAACTACTAGGCAGAATCTGTTTATAGCTAGAACACTAAACAAGTTCATCCTAAAATCCTCAAACTAATCATGATGATAGTCCTAACTAATACCAAGCAGTAGAAAAAAGATTCATATAAAAATCTATTTTTAAACTCTACTTATTCAGATTTGAGTGATTTGAGGAAATTTGATTAAATTCAAATTTTGGAGTTCAAATTTAAAATCTACGACCACAGGGTGAAACTACATGAAATATGTGAACTAATGCAAAAAGAATCAATTCCAAACTCTAAATAGTTTAAAAGATATAAACAAAAAAAAATCAGAAAACCTTCTGTTAACTAAAACAAAACAGAAAATAGAAAAATAAACTAATGGACGGTCGAGGCTACGTGGCAACTCCCTATTGGCTGCTAGCGTGAACGCGGGGAAAAAGCGAGCGGTCGACCGGTCCATAGGGAAAAATGATTCGGGTTATTAAACGATCTAATCAGGATCGTTGATCCATGATCGAACGGAAGAGAACGGGGGGCTCACAGTGAAGGAAGAGGTCGTCGGCGAGGAGGTTCTCCGGCGAGTCCGAAGCCGTGAGGTCATCGGGGGCGTCGCTACGATGGTCGGGGTGGTCGTCAAAGAGGTCCAGGCGATGGCGGCTGGCGTCCGGCGTCGATTGGTGGTGACGGTGGGGCGAGGGGACGAGGGAGTCGACGGCCAGGAGCTCGGGGATGGTTCGGTCGGGGCAGAGCTCCGGCGAGCTCGAGCGGGAGTTCTGGCGAGGGAGAGAGAGGGGTTCGGAGGGGGGGAATGGAGTGTAGAGGGGGGTTGCTCTTATATAGGGGCGAGGCAGAGCGAGAGAAGGAAGGAGGAGGGAGATCCGGTGGAGTGGTTTCCGGCGACGGCGGCGCGCGCGCGAGGGAGACGACGACCGTGCTGATCCAGCCGTTGGTCGGGGCGGGGCCCGCTGTCAGTGAGAGGGAGGTGGTGTCTGCGCGTCGGTTGGCCGGCTCGTAATAACTTCGCGAGTAAATGTCCGTGGGCCGGCCCGTTTAAATGTAAATCAGTTTCCTTTTTAAAATCCAGGGCATTAAAACCTCTTTAAAAGCATTCAAAAGAATTCCAAATAGAGACAATATATATATCAAAATGATCAGGAGAATTAATGCTATTCAATGAACATTTTTCCTCTGTCATTTGAATACTTAAAAAAATTAATTTCAGAAATTGCCTATTTGGTTTTAAAACCTTTTGCAAATATTTTTCAAAAGACCCCCTGGTTCTTATTTTTCAAATTTATCACCAAGATGACCCTGGTGTGGAGTGTCATGTTACTCCCCTCTTATTTTGAAATTTTTCCAAGGTTTTCAAATAGGTGAAAGCAACATATTGCAAATAGAAAGGGACTTTCAGAAAATCAGAAGAAGCATTTCAACTATTTCATACATTCAAGCAATGATGATGGTGACGCATAGCTATATTTCATAACATTCCAAAATGAAATTTTGGGATGTTACATAGATGCTTGCACCAGTCCATAAATGGATCGCTGGAGTTTGCAAACTTTGTCAGCATTCTCTGGATCGACAAAACCTTCGCGTTGCATCATATACAACTCTTCCTCAAGGAAACCGTTGAGGAACGCCATTTTGACATCCATCTGCCAAATTTCATAATCGAAATAAGCAGCTATTGCAAACATGATTCTGACAGACTTAGGCATCGCTATGGGTGATAAAGTCTCATCGTAGTCAACTCCTTGAACTTGTGAAAAACCCTTTGCCACAAGTCAAGCTTTATAGATGGTGACATTACCGTCCACGTCTGTCTTCTTCTTAAAGATCCATTTGTTCTGAATGGCCTTTCACCCTTCAGGTAATATTTACAAAGTCCATACTTTGTTATCATACATTGATCCCATCTCGGATTTCATGGCCTCTAACCATTTCTCGGAATCCAGGCCCATCACTGCTCCTCCATAGCTCGTAAGTTCATTGTTGTCCAACAACATGACCTCTAAGATAGGGTTGCCGTACCACTTAGGAGTAGTACACGCCCTTGTCGACCTACAAGGTTCAATAGTAGCTTGATCCGAAGCTTCATGATTATCATCATTAACTTCCTCTTCTACTGTCGTCGATTCAACAGAAACATCTTTCTGCGCTGTGCTACTTTCAGGTTGAAGTAAAGGTTCAATAACCTCATCAAGCTCTATCTTCCTCCCACTAAATTCTTTCAAGAGAAACTCTTTCTCAATAAATGTTCCGTTCTTAGCGACAAACACTTTGCCTTTGATTCTGAGATAGAAGGTATACCCGACTGTCTCTTTCGGGTATCCTATGAAGACGCATTTCTCCGCTTTGGGTTCCAGCTTTTCAGGCTGAAGCTTTTTGACATAAGCATCACATCCCCAAACTTTAAGAAATGACAACTTTGGCTTCTTGCCAAACCATAGTTCATATGGCGTCGTCTCAATGGATTTTGATGGTGCCCTATTTAAAGTGAATGCAGTTGTTTCTAATGCATAACCCCAAAACGATAGTGGCAAATCAGCAAGAGACATCATAGAACGCACCATATCTAATAAGGTTTGATTACGACGTTTGGACACACCATTATGCTATGGTGTTCCGGGTGGTGTCAACTGCGAAACAATGACACACTGTCTTAAGTGAATGGCAAACTCATAACTCAGATATTTACATCATCGATCAGATAGGAGGAACTTAATCCTCTTGTTACGATGATTCTCAACTTCACTCTGAAATTGCTTGAACTTTCCAAACATTTTAGACTTCTGTTTCATTAAGTAAATATACCCATATCTACTTAAGTCATCAGTGAAGGTGAGAAAATAACGATATCCACCACGCGTTGTAACATTCATTGGACCGCACACATCAGTATATATGATTACCAATAAGTCACTCGCCCGTTCCATTGTTCTAGAGAACGGCGTTTTAGTCATCTTGCCCATGAGGCATGGTTCACATGTGTTAAGTGATTCAAAATCAAGTGACTCCAAAAGTCGATCAGCATGGATCTTCCTCATGCATTTTACACCAATATGACCTAAACGGCAGTGCCACAAGAAAGTGGTGCTATCATCATCAACTGTACATCTTTTGGCATCAATGTTATGCACATGTGTGTCATCACTATCAAGATTCAATATGAATAAACTCCTAACATTGGGTGCAGGACCATAAAAGATATTACTCATATAAATCGAACAACCTTTATTCTCTGATTTAAATGAGTAACCGTCTCGCAATAAACAAGATCCAAATATAATGTTCATGCTTAACGTAGGCACTAAATAACAATTATTCAGGTTCATCACTAATCCCGATGGTAATCAAAGAGAGAGCGTGCCGATGGCGATCACATCAACCTTGGAACCATTTCCCACGTGCATCGTCACTTTGTCGTTTGCCAGCCTTCATTTATTCCGTAGTTCCTGCTTTGAGTTGCAAATGTGATCAACCGAACCGGTATCAAATACCTAGGCACTACTACGAGAGCTAGTAAGGTACACATCAATAACATGTATATCATATATACCTTGTTTGTCGTTGGCCGCCTTCTTGTCAGCCAGGTATTTGGGGTTGTTCCGCTTCTAGTGACCAGTTCCCTTGCGATGAAAGCACTCAGTTTCTGGCTTGGGTCCATTCTTGGGCTTCTTTATAGGAGTAGCAATTACTTTTCCATCCTTCTTGGTTTTACCCTTCTTGCCCTTGCCCTTGACCTTGCCATTTTTGTTGAAACTAGTGGTTTTATTGACCATCAACACTTTGTGTTCTTTCTGGATTTCAGACTCAGCGACTTTTAGTATCGCAAACGGCTTGGCGACTGACTTGTTCATCCCGTGCATGTGATAGTTCATCACAAAGCTCTTGTAACTAGGTGGCAGGGATTGAAGAACTCTGTCATGATCGCTTCTGGAAGAAGGGGAATTCCCAACTCTGCTAGACGAGTTGAATACCCAGACATTCTGAGTATATGTTCACTGATAGACCCGTTCTCCTCCATCTTGCAAGCATGGAAATTATCGGAGGTTTCATACCTCTCGATCCGGGCAATCTTCTGAAAGATGAACTTCAACTCCTGGAACATCTCATATGCTCCATGACATTCAAAACGTCTTTGAAGTCCCGGTTCTAAGCCATACAATATCACACACTGCACTATTGAGTAATCTCCAGTACGCGCCTCCCAAGCGTTCTTAACGTCTTCGGAGGTCATGTCTTCTGGTTGGTCACCAAGCGGTGCATCAAGGACATATGATTTCTAGGAAGCCGTGAGGATAATCCTTAGATTACGGGCCCAGTCAACAAAGTTACTTCCATCATCTTTCAACTTAGCTTTCTCTAGGAATGCATTAAAATTTAGGGGTGCTACTGCGCGAGCCATTGATCTACAACATAAATCTGCATAGGTTGCTTAGACTATTGTTCAAGATAATGAGTTTAGTTAATCAAATTTCTAAAGATCCCACTCAAATTGACATCCCTCGGGTCATCTGAGTGTCACATGATCCAAATTCACCAAGTCAAGTCCGATCATCACGTGAGTTGAGGTGGCTTCAATGGTGAACATCATCATGTTGATCATATCTACTATATGACTCATGTTCGACCTTTCGGTTTCTTGTCTTCCGAGGCCATGTTTGTACATGCTAGGCTCGTCAAGTTTAACAAGTGTGTTCTGCACGTGCAACACTGTCTTGCACCCGTTGTATGTGAACGTAGAGTATATCACACCCGATCATCACGTGGTGTCTCAACACAACGAACTTCCGCAATGGTGCACACTCGGGGAGAACACAATTCATCTTGAAATTTAAGTGAGGGATCACATTATAATGCTACCCTCGTCCTAAGCAAACCAAGGTGCGTAAAAGGATTAACATAACATGCAAATCATAAGTGACATGATATGGCCATGAACTTGTGCTTTTGATCTCCATCTTGAAAGCACTGGCATGATCTCCATCGACACCGGTAAGACACCAGGATCTCCATCATCTTGATCTCCATCAACGTGTCGCCATCGTGGTTTTCACGCCCAACATGCTTCAACTACTATTCTACCGTTTAGCGATAAAATAAAGCATTACATAGCACTTAATGATTGACACGCAGGTCATACAATAATTAAAGACAACCCTATGGCTCCTGGCGGTTGCCGTACTCATCGACATGCAAGTCGTGATAATCTATACATCACATGATCATCTCATACATCACATATATCACATCATGTAATTGGCCATATCACATCACAACAAACCCTGCAAAAACAAGTTAGACGTCCTCTAATTGTTGGTGCATGTTTTACGTGGCTGCTATGGGTATCTAGCAAGAACAATTCTCATCTATGTAAAAACCACAATGGTGATACACTAGTTGCTTTTCAACCTTCTCAAGGACCGCCTTTGCCAAATCCGATCCAACTAAACTGAGAGAAACTAGCACCCGCAAGCCATCTATGCAACAAGTTGCAGGTCGAGGGAACCGGTCTTCGTAAGCGTACGAGTAGTGTTGGTCCGGGCTGCTTCATCTTACAATACCGTTGAACCAAAATCCGACCAAGGGAGGAAGCAATCTAAGCATCAATGCCCACAAACCTTTTGTGTTCTACTCGAGATCTCATCTACACATAGACCTAGCTCATGATGCCACTGTTGGAGAACGTTGCATGGGAAACAAAAAATTTCCTACGCACACACAGATCTATCCATGGTGATGAGCATCTACGAGAGGGAGAGTGGATCTACGTACCCTTGTAGATCACTAAGCGGGAAGCGTTAAGAAACGTGGTTGGTGTAGTCGAACGTCTTCGCGATCCAAATCAACGAGCGTCCCGCGATCCAATCACGATCTGTCCCGCGAACTTGATCACGATCCCTCCCATGAACTTGATCACGATCTGTCCCATGAACTTGATCACGATCCGTCTCATTAACTTGATCACAATCCTTCCGATCTAGCGCCGAACGGACGACACCTCCGCGTTCAGCACACGTACAGCTTGTTGACGATCTCCGCCGTCTTGATCCAACAAGAGAGAGCGGAGAGGTAGAAGAGTTCGCCGGCAGCGTGACAGCGCTCCGGCGATGGTGGTGGACCAATTCTGACAGGGCTTCGCCTAAGCACTACAGAAATCTGATCTAGAGGAGAAACTATGCACTGGAGGAACGGGTAGCACGTGGCTGGAAAAACTAGTGCAAAACCCTAAAATCCACCAGTATAAATAGGAGTAGAGGAGGAATCCTTGGCTTCACAAGCCAAGGGCTTCGGCCGAACCTACTAGGAGAGGAGGACTCCTCCTCCAATCCTAGTAGGACTAGGATTGCTCCTTTTTTTTGCCTTTTTCCACCTTTTCCTATTGGGTTTTTCCCTCCAGCCACATGGGCCTTGTGTGGGAGTTTCCACCAGCCCACTAAGGGCTGATATTCACTCTCCCACAGCCCATGAAGCCTCTTGGGTCGAAATACCCCTCCCAGAGGCCTCCCTGTACACTACCGGCACTCCCGGTACACTACCGATGAGCCCGAAACTTTTCTGGCGACCAAAACAGGACTTCCTATATATGAATCTTTACCTCTGGACCATTCAGGAGCTCCTCGTGACGTCTGTGATCTCATCCAGGACTCCGAACAACCTGCGGTCACCACCATACATAACTCTATACTACCGAAACGTCACCAAACCTTAAGTGTGCACACCCTGCGGGTTCGAGAACTATGTAGACATGACCGAGACACCTCTATGCTCAATAACCAATAGAAGGACCTGGATGCCCATATTGGTGCCGACATATTCTACCAAGATCTTTATCTGTCGAACCTCTATGTCAAGGATTCAGTTAATCCCGTATGATGTTCCCTTTGTTCTTCGGTATGTTACTTGCCTGAGATTCGATCGTCGGTATCTTCATACCTAGTTCAACCTCGTTACCGGCAAGTATCTTTACTTGTTCCGTAACACAAGATCTCGCAACTAACACTTAGTCACATTGCTTGGAAGGATTATTGTGATGTTGTATTACCGAGTGGGCCCTGAGATATCTCTCCGTCACACGGAGTAACAAATCCCAGTCTTGATCCATGCCAACTCAACAGACACCCTCGGAGATACCTGTAGAGCACCTTTATAGTCACCCAGTTACGTTGCGACGTTTGATACACACAAGGCACTCCTCCGATGTCCGTGGGTTGCATGATCTCATGGTCATAGGAACATATACTTGACAAGCAGAAAACAGTAGCAATAAACTGACACGATCATATGCTACGTTTGTAGTTTGGTTCTTGTCCATCACATCATTCTCCTAATGATGTGATCTCGTTATCAAATGACATCACATGTCAATGGCTAGGAAACCTTGACCATCTTTGATCAACGAGCTAGTTCACTAGAGGCATACTAGGGACAAAGTGTTGTTTATTTACCCACACATGTAATGTGTTTCCAATTAATACAATTATATCATGGATAATAAACGATTATCATGAACAAGGAAATATAATAATAAACACTTTATTTATTGCCTCTAGGGCATATTTCCAACAAGAAGGCTGGTCAAAGATATTGTTCTTGGGAATTATGGTTAAACATGTTAATCACTAATTCTTGGGGATTGTGAGTTAATCACAAACATACCCACTCGATTGTTGGGGAACGTTGCATGGGAAACAAAAAATTTCCTACATTCACGCAAGACCTATCCATGGTGATGATCATCTAGGAGAGGGAGAGTGGATCTACATACCCTTGTAGATGGCTAAGCGGGAAGCGTTAAGAAACGCGGTTGGTATAGTCGAACGTTTTCGCGATCCAAATCACCGAGTGTCATGGATTTGTCATGGCAGATGTCTGGGTCAACGGTCTTAGGTTCGGGGCGAGACGCAACTACGTGGCGTCTTGAAGGGATTGATCGGAATCGAGAAGACACGGAGTTTTACCTAGGTTCGGCCCCTACGATGGAGGTAAAAGCCTACGTCCTGCTTGTCTGGTATTGATGATGATGAAGATTTCTCGGTTACAAGAATGCTAATCGCTACCTCTAATATCGAGAGCCTCTAATCTGTCTATCTTTAATCTCTTGTGTTGCCTAAACTTGTGGACTTGTGTCTCTTCTGCACCCCTCCCTCTAGGGGTGCTCTACCCCTCCTTATATAAGTGGAGAGGGTAGGTTTACAAATAGAGTCCTACTATGAGTAGGATTAGGACTAATCTCTCATGAATCCTACTCCGGGTCTTATTTCCTTTAAGGGAATCCTTCTCTCTTCGGGTCTTCTCTCGTGGGCCTTCTTGTGAGTCGCCTGGCGCCGGCTCACCCGCCGGGTCTTGGGCTTGGTCATCCTGTGACTCACCTGCCGGGTTTTTAATAAGAATGTCATGTCTTTGGCCGGGTCTCCTGTGAGTCGCCAGTCCGGGTCATACCATGGGGTATATCCCTGTCATTAGCCCCCAGGTTAGCTTGAATTTATTCATGGTAAGCTCCTGAAATAAGAGTAACAAATATGTTAAGTGGACGGCTTGCTCCTTTGGCCGGCTTATTAAATAGCTCCTCAGAAATCCATGTCTTTTCTGCATATGAATGAGTCGCCTTGATAATCATCTTGCTTGTCAATGTCCTTTGAAAAATATTGAGAATAAAACACCCATATGTCATTGAGTCGGCTTCCAATACTCTTGGCGGGTCATTTCCGTCGGGTTATAATTATTGATGATGCCGGGTCATTATCATTGGTGACTCCGGGTCAAATAATTAGAATCCCACTGATTTGATAAAAATATTGAGATGAAAATCCATTTGATGTAAAGCGGGACTTCCATTGTTGTGAAGCAGGGCGGCTTATATAAAATCTGGCGGGTTATGATCTTTTGATAACACCGGGTCATAAGTGTTGGTAACACCGGGTCTAACAACCGAACTCCATATTTAATATCTTGAAAATTCTCCTCAAAGTTTTTATATGTCCATATTACCTGTAGCCCCCAAGCTCCGAGATTATCCATGATAACTTGGTGCTTTGCAATAATTTTTGGACTGTGTAGCCCCCAAGTGTCGGGTTGTCCTGCCTGCAACAACCTGGAACTTATAATTGCTTTATACCTTATAATGCTTCGGCGGGTGTAGCCCACAAGGGCCAGCTCATCAGAATGTGATGTGCCGGGTCTTCAATTCGACACTCTTAATCTGTTGGAACAGCTGAATACTGTAGCGCCCAAGTGCCGGGTCGCACGCCTGCTTTGACTTGGGACTTTTTAGAAAGTTTGATCTGAGTGGTGTAGTCCCCAAGTGCGGGGTCAGTAAGAATTTACTAGGATGGGACTTATAAAAATATAGAAAGGCCGGCTCATCTTCTTGAGAAAATATAGAAGGGTCGGGTCATCTCTTTGAGATAATAGGGTCTTGCTGACAATGTAATAATTTGAGTGTCGGCTTGCATTAGCCCCCAAGTGTCGTGGTGCATGCTTGCAGTGACATGGGACTTGCATAATTCATATAAACTTGGACTTGAATAATGTAGCCCCCAAGTGCCGGGTCGTCTTCCTACGGCAACTCGGGACTATGTGAGAATAATATGACTCACCACAATTTGTTCGAATGAATCTTTGACCGTGGTTGTAATTTAACCCGAAATGAATATCCTGAAATAATTCCTTTGTCTTTGACATGAAATTCCTGCTCGTGGTTGCGGTGCAACCCGGAAAATATAAGTTTGAGAAATCCATGAGTGTTGTAGATTACTATAGAGCATAATTAAAGAAATCCGAGAACCGGCCACTTAGATGATACGTCATTATATCTGACAGGGCTGCTCTTTGCAAAATAATAATTTCTCCGAGCTGGTTTGAAAAACCCCCAATCATTTATTACTGGTTATGATAAACCATGAAGATCCAACCATGTTGCCTATTAAAAGATCCACTTGCTTTTGCAGAATATTTAACGGCGGCTCATCTTAAGAGATAATACTTGCAAAAAATAAACAAGACATGATATATTCTGCATTGTTGTAAGGGTGGCTTGTAGAAGCTCAACCCGGAGATGATTATACCTTTCATAACATTGCTCCTTTTCTCATAATCTTGCTCTGACCTAGCTTGATAAACCGGCATGTTATCTGGAGGTGGGAAGCCCCCTTGATAATCCACGGCTCCACTTTTTAGCTCCCATTTGAGAGCACCAAACGTGTCTTGCCATGTCTGTAGCCCCCGAGCATCAAGTTGACTCGAAGAGGCGGCTTGAGAATCTTCATCTGAAAGTTGAGGTTGACCGTGGCGGGTTATAGATGATCCCGTATGATTTGTTTCAATGATACAGTCGATGGTTCGTTCCGGCTGTTTCTTGAAGTGAACCAAATTGTAGTGGTGGTGACTTGTGCGCTTGTCCGTCGGGCGGCTCATATCTATGGGCACTGCACCGATATATTGATGTAGATCAAACTATGGGTGGCGTCTTGCGCACATCCATTGGGCGTCTCATATAGGCAAGCACTGCACTGATATGTTGTTGTAAATTGAAAAGCAGGGCGGCGACTCATAAATGTCCATTGGACGGCTCGTACTAGTGTATGCAGCCCCTGGCTTGTTGATATAGACGTAGAAAACGGCCGCGACATTGTAAACCGGTGATGTTGTGAAAGACACCATGACATTGTAAGCCGGCGCAGGTGACAAGAAACGGCCACGGACATTGTGAGCCGGTGCGGCCGCGAGAGACGCTTGTGGTGCTGTAGGCCGGTACGGATGTCGGTACCAAATGATGCTGATGCGCCTCCATCTCCGAGATATGATCGCACTTTGGCAATGAATAATTTGTCCTATGTAAAAAGATTACAAAGACGAAGTAATTGTTCTGATAGAAAAATTAACATATACCGACAACAGAAAAAAATTAACATATACCGACAACAGAAAGGGCAAATAGCACCTGGCATTTTCTGTCGGATGAGTGCAAATGCCGGTGCGGCCTCAGGTGTCGTTCTTGACTGGATCTTGCGTGTGTGTCCACTGGACAACACGACACGGACGCC
This sequence comes from Hordeum marinum, assembly GCA_022496015.1. Classification (NCBI taxonomy): domain Eukaryota; kingdom Viridiplantae; phylum Streptophyta; class Magnoliopsida; order Poales; family Poaceae; genus Hordeum; species Hordeum marinum. The sequence goes on from CM039676.1 coordinate 474,693,576, forward strand.
GTTGTAGGCACATCCGCTCTTTCTTCTGGCTTCACTGATAATTTTGAATCCCGCAAACGGATTTTGCTGGTATTTGACTGTAATAGGCGGTGAGTGGTACTCGTGTTCCTATCCCTCTTGGATATTGACCATGTGCATTAAAGTTCCATGGACAAAAGTAATGCCGCTCTAGTCATTATTAGAGAAACGCAAGGTTCAGCATCTCAAGTGATATTTCACCAGCAAAAAATTCTTTTTTGGGGATTTTAAGCGGTCCTTGGGCTGTAGTATATGCCTGCTGACTCTGATATCCATTCTGGTATTGTCTTGGCATGTAGAACTCAATTGGATAGCCCTGCGGTTGCCTATGATAGTTGAATGGTCCTGTAAATCCTTTGACTCCTCTGTTGACTACATGCTAGTGAATCCTTGGCCAGTACAACAGATAACAAAGAGAGCTTCAGACATCGGCTTGGGATGGAATAAAGGTGGAAGCAAGCTGGCGCGACGGCTCCTTGTAGAGGCGAGACGCCCGCCACCGCCCATGGCAACCCGCAACAGAAATGCTAGTGGGTGAACCACGATTGTCACGGCGGCTGGTTCATGGTTCTGAACCCCGTCATCAGGTCTCGCCCAAAACATGGCACATACACGAGCAGCGGCAGCAGAGCCGGTATGTGTAGGGAGGATGAGCAGAGCAACGCCTCGGCGAGGAGGCGAGGCAGGAGCGGAGCAGAGCACCGGCTCGGCGAGCACGCGAGGCGGCAGGCGGGTCACAGCGTCGCAACGCGTGGGGCTCGCGAGCGAGAAGTGGTCGGGACGGGCCGGCTTGGTTCAGTACCAATGACGGCTCGAAAGAGCGCCGCGGAAGCGACTTGCGCGGGGTGCACGCGAGGCGGAGGTGGGTGGAGCGGGTGAAGCGGCCGGGCACGAGAGGAGCGAAGCTGGTGGCGCAGGGGAAATGTTCGGGCGCGCAAGGAGCGAACGCCGCGGCGGCGGAGCGTAGCGGAGCAGGCAGCAGTGGGGAGAGGTTGTGGCGGAGGAAGTACGGTGAGGCCGGAGCAGAAACCAGCGGGTGCACTGAGCCAACGGAGGCGAGGTGGGCGAGGTGAACCGAGGCGGCTTTGGCCGCGACCGAGGCACGCGGCGGTGGGTGAGGTGAGCCGGGCGGCTCGGCCGTGGCGGAGGCGCAGAGGTGTGCGGCTCTAGCGACGGTAGGACGGCGAGGAGGAAGCTGTGTCGCGACGCACATAGAGGTGGACGGCTGTGGCGACGGCTGCGGGACGAGGTGGAGATGGCCATGACCGGCTCGGACTTGGATCCTTGTCTTTTTCGATAGCAGCACATCAACTTGGCTGGTTCCCATCATCAATCGGTTTTTGAGCTTTGATTTGGACACGGACAATGGAGTCGTCAAATCCTGTCGGTCTCGGCGACTTATACTTTGCATCAATTGATTTTGGATGCGGAAGTTTGACTTTGCAGCAGCAACAGAATTTTAATCTGGCCTCGACGGATCGCCTCGGCGCGTGCGCTTGGCGTAAGCCTAATTTTTCTTTATGATCTCAATCTCATATCAGTTGTGTCACACCGACTCTTCTTCATCCGATGAATCGTCAGCTCCTCGATCCCCGAAGAATTCTCTTCAAGAACATACCACCACCATGCACTACCCCACGGTGGGTGCCAACTGTCGTAGATTTGTCACGGCAGATGTCCGGGTCAACGGACTTAGGTTCGGGGCGAGATGCAACTATGTGGAGGCTTGAAGGGGTTGATCGCAATCGAGAAGACACGGAGTTTTACCCAGGTTCGGCCCCTCCAATGGAGGTAAAAGCCTACGTCCTACTTGTCTGGTATTGATGATGATGAAGATCTCTCGGATACAAGAATGCTAATCGCTACCTCTAATCTTGAGAGCCTCTAATATGTCTATCTTCAATCTCTTGTGTTGTCTAAACTTGTGGATTTGTGTCTCTTGTCCACCCCTCCCTCTAGGGGTGCTCTACCCCTCCTTATATAAGTGGAGAGTGTAGGTTTACAAATATAGTCCTACTAGGAGTAGGATTAGGACTAATCTCTCATGAATCCTACTCCGGGTCTTATTTTCTTTAAGGGAATCCTTCTCTCTTCGGGTCTTCTCTTGTGGGCCTTCTTGTGAGTCCCCTAGCGCCGGCTCACCCACCAGGTCCTGGGCTTGGTCATCCTGTTACTCACCTGTCGGTTTTAATAAGAATGTCATGTCTTCGGCCGGGTCTCCTGTGAGTTGCCACGCCGGGTCATACCATGGGGTATATCCCCATCATCGAGCGTCCCGCAATCCAATCACAATCCGTTCCTCGGTCCAATCATGATCCGTCCCGCGGACTTGATCACGATCCGTCCCGCAAACTCGATCACGGTCCTTCCTATCTAGCGCCGAACGGACGACACCTCCGTGTTTAGCACACGTACAGCTTGATGACGATCTCCGCCGTCTTGATTCAGCAAGAGGGAGCGGAGAGGAAGAAGTGTTCTCCAGCAGCGTGACGGTGCTCCGGCGATGGAGGTGGAGCTATTCCGGAAGGGCTTCGCCTAAGCAGTGCAGAAAGCCGATCTAGAGGAGAAACTCTGCACTGGAGGAACGGGCAACATGTGGCTGAAAATTCTGTCCAAAACCCCTAAAACCTCCAGTATATATAAGAGGGAGAGAGGAGACGCCTTGGCGCAAGGTCCAAGACCTCCTTGGTTCGGCCGAAGTGGGAGGATTGGAGGATTCCTCCTCCTATCCTAGTACGACTAGGATTCCTCCTTTTTTGGCCCTTTTCCACCTTTTTCCCTGTGGGTTTTTCTTCCCTGGCCGCATGAGCCTTGTGTGGGACTTCCACCAGCCCACAAAGGGCTGGTATTTACTTTCCCACAGCCCACGTAGCCTCTTGGGTTGAAATACCCCTCTCGATGGTCTCCCAGTACACTACCGGCACTCCCGGTACACTACCGATTAGCCCGAAACTTTTCTGGCGACCAAAACAGGACTTCCTATATATGAATCTTTACCTCCGGACCATTCCGGATCTCCTCGTGACATCCGGGATCTCATCCGGGACTCTGAATAACCTTCGGTCACCACCATTCATAACTCTATACTACCAAAACGTCACCAAACCTTAAGTGTGCAGACCCTGCAGGTTCGAGAACTATGTAGACATGACCGAGACACCTCTATGGTCAATAACCAATAGCGGGACCTGGATGCCCATATTGGTTGCTACATATTCTACGAAGAGCTTTATCGGTCGAACCATTATGTCAGGGATTCAGTTAATCCCGTATGATGTTCCCTTTGTTCTTCTGTACGTTACTTGCCTGAGATTCGATCGTCGGTATCTCCATACCTAGTTCAACCTCGTTAGTGGCAAGTCTCTTTACTCATTTCGTAATACAAGATCCCGTGACTAACACTTAGTCACATTCCTTGCAAGGCTTATTGTGATGTTGTATTACCGAGTGGGCCCTAAGATACCTCTCCGTCACACGGAGTAACAAATCCCAGTCTTGATCCATGCCAACTCAGCAGGCACCGTCAGAGATACCTGTAGAGCACCTTTATAGTCAGCAAGTTACGTTGCGACGTTTGATACACACAAGGCACTCCTCCGGTGTCCTTGAGTTACATGATCTCATGGTCATAGGAACATATACTTGACATGAAGAAAACAGTAGCAATAAATTGACACGATCATATGCTACGTTTGTAGTTTGGGTCTTGTCCATCACATCATTCTCCTAACGATGTGATACCGTTATCAAATGACATCACATGTCAATGGCTAGGAAACCTTGACCATCTTTGATTAACGAGCTAGTTCACTAGAGGCATACTAGGGACCAAGTGTTGTCTATTTACCCACACATGTAATGTGTTTCCAATCAATACAATTATAGCATGGATAATAAACGATTATCATGAACAAGGAAATATAATAATAAACACTTGCACTAGAGTCAATAATCTAGTTCACATCACTATGTGATTTACATTGTAATGAATCGAACACCCATGCAGTTCTGGTGTTGATCATGTTTAGCCCTTGGAAGAGGTTTAGTTAACGGGTCTGCAACATTCAGATCCGTGTGCACTTTGCAAATATTTATGTCCTTCTCCTCGATGTAATCACGGATGGAGTTGCAGCGTCGCTTTATGAGTGTGGTCCTCTTGTGAAACCTTGGTTCCTTGGCCAGAGCAATGGCAGCAGTGTTGTCACAGAACAGGTTCATCGGATTCAATGCACTGGGCACTACTCCAAGATCTGTCATGAACTGCTTCATCCGGACACCTTCCTTCGCCGCCTCCGAGGCTGCGATGTACTCCACTTCACATATAGAATCAGCTACCACTCTTTGCTTGGAACTGCACCAGCTTACCGCTCCCCCGTTGAGAATAAATATGTATCCGGTTTGTGACTTAGAGTCATCCAGATCAGTGTCAAAGCTTGCATCGACGTAACCCTTTACGACAAGCTCTTCATCACCTCCATAAATGAAAAAAAATTCCTTAGTCCTATTCAGGTACTTAAGGATATTCTTGACCGCTGCCCAATGCTCCATTTGAGGATCACTTTGAAACCTACCGGCCATACTTATGGCAAGGCTGACATCGGGTCTTGTGCACAACATTGCATACATGATAGAGCCTACGCCTGAAGCATAGGGGATGACACTCATCTTTCTCTATCTTCTGCAGTTACTGGGCATTGAGTCTTACTCAACTTCACACCTTGTAACACAGGCAAGAACCCCTTCTTGGACCGATCCATTTTGAACTTCTTCAAAACTTTATCAAGGTATGTGCTCTGTGAAAGTGCTATTAAGCGTCTCAATCTAACTCTATAGATCTTAATGCCTAATATGAAAGCAGCTTCTCCTAGGTCCTTTGTTGAAAAACTCTTGTTCAAATATTCCTTCACGCTTTCCAGCATTTCTATATTGTTTCCGATTAGCAATATGTCATCCACATATAATACTAGAAACGCTATAGAGCTCCCACTCACTTTCTTGTAAATACAAGGTTCTCCATAAACTTGTATATACTCAAACGCTTTGATCACCTCATCGAAGAGCTTATTCCAACTCCGAGATGCTTGCACCAGCCCATAAATGGATCGCTGGAGCTTGCAAACTTTGTCAGCATTCGCTGGATCGACAAAACCTTCTGGTTGCATCATATACAACTCTTCCTCAAGGAAACTCTTGAGGAACCCTGTTTTGACATCCATTTGCCAAATTTCATAACCGAAATAAGCAGCTATTGCCAACATGATTCTGACAGACTTAAGCATCGCTACGGGTGAGAAGGTCTCATCATAGTCAACTCCTTGAACTGGTGAAAAATCCTTTGCCACTAGTCGAGCTTTATAGACGGTAACATTACCGTCCGCGTCTGTCTTCTTATTAAAGATCCATTTGTTCTGAATGGCCTTTTGCCCGTCAGGTAATACTTGCAAAGTCCATACTTTTTTTTCATACATGGATCCCATCTCGGAATTCATGGCCTCTAACCATTTCTCGTAATCCGGGCCCATCACTGCTCCTCCATAGCTCGTAGGTTCATTGTTGTCCAACAACATGACCTGCAAGACAGGGTTGTCGTACCACTCAAGAGTAGTATGCGCCCTTGTCGACCTACGAGGTTCAATAGTAGCTTGATCCGAAGCTTCATGATCATCATCATTAACTTCCTCTTCTACCATCGTAGGTTTCACACAAACATCTTTCCGTGCTGCGCTACTTTCTTGTTGAAGTAAAGGTTCAATAACCTCATCAAGCCCTATTTTCCTCCCACTCAATTCTTTCGAGAGAAACTCTTTCTCAAGAAATGTTCCGTTCTTAGCGACAAACACTTTGCCTTCGGATCTGAGATAGAAGGTATACCCGACCGTCTCTTTCGGGTATCCTATGAAGACGCATTTCTCCGCTTTCGGTTCCAGCTATTCAGGTTGAAGCTTTTTGATATAAGCATCACATCCCCAAACTTTAAGAAACGACAACTTTGGCCTCTTGCCAAACCATAGTTCATATGGCGTCGTCTCAACAGATTTTGATGGTGCCTTATTTAAAGTGAATGCAGTTGTCTCTAATGCATAACCCCAAAACGATAGTGGCAAATCATGAAGAGACATCATAGATCACACCATATGTAATAAGGTTAGATTACGACATTCGGACACACCATTATGCTGTGGTGTTCTGGGCGGTGTCAACTGTGAAACAATTCCACATTGTCTTAAGTGACTGCCAAACTCATAACTTAGATATTCACCTCCTCGATCAGATCGCAGGAATTTAATCTTCTTGTTACGATGATTCTCAACTTCACTCTGAAATTGCTTGAACTTTTCAAATGTTTCAGACTTGTGTTTCATTAAGTAAATATACCCATATCTACTTAAGTCATCAGTGAAGGTGAGAAAATAACGATATCCACCATGCGTTGTTACATTCATTGGACCGCACACATTAGTATGTATGATTTCCAATAAGTCACTCGCCCGTTCCATTTTCCAGAGAACGGCGTTTTAGTTATCTTGCCCATGAGGCATGGTTCACATGTGTCAAGTGATTCAAAATCAAGTGACTCCAAAAGTCCATCAACATGGAGCTTCCTCATGCGTTTTACACCAATATGACCTAAAGGCAGTGCCACAAGAAAGTGGTACTATCATTATTAACTCTACATCTTTTGGCATCAATGTTATGAACATGTGTGTCATCACTATCAAGATTCAATATGAATAAACCCCTCACATTGAGTGCATGACCATAAAAGATATTACTCATATAAATATAACAACCTTTATTATCTGATTTAATGAGTAGCCATCTCGCAATAAACAAGATCCAGATATAATGTTCATGCTTAACGCATGCACTAAATAGCAATTATTCAGGTTCATCACTAATCCCGATGGTAATCGAGGAGAGAGCGTGCCGATGGCGATCACATCAACCTTGGAACCATTTCCCACATGCATCGTCACTTCATCCTTTGCCAGCCTTCGTCTATTTCGTAGTTCATGTTTTGAGTTGCAAATGTGAGCAACCGAACCGGTATCAAATACCCAGGCACTACAACAAGAGCTAGTAAGGTACACATCAATAACATGTATATCATATATACCTTTTTTGTCGTTGGCCGCCTTCTTGTCAGCCAGGTACTTGGGGCAGTTCCGCTTCTAGTGACCAGTTCCCTTGCAATGAAAGCACTCAGTTTCTGGCTTGGGTCCATGCTTGGGCTTCTTTACAGGAGTAGCAACTGCTTTTCCATCCTTCTTGGTTTTACCCTTCTTTCCCTTGCCCTTGCCCTTGCCATTCTTCTTGAAACTAGCGGTTTTATTGACCATCAACACTTGATGTTGTTTCTGAATTTCAGACTCAACGACTTTTAGCATTGCAAACAGCTCGGTGACTGACTTGTTCATCCCGTGCATGTTATATAGTTCATCACAAAGCTCTTGTAACTAGGTGGCAGTGATTGAAGAACTCTGTCAGTGATCGCCTCTGGCGGAAGGGCAATTCCCAACTCTGCTAGACGAGTCGAATACCCAGACATTCTGAGTATATGTTCACTCATAGACCCGTTCTTCTCCATCTTGCAAGCATAGAACTTATCGGAGGTCTCATACCTCTCGATCCAGGCAACCTTCTGAAAGATAAACTTCAACTCCTGGAACATCTCATATGCTCCATGACGTTCAAAACGTCTTTGAAGTCCCGGTTCTAAGCCATACAATATTGCACACTGAGCTATTGAGTACTCTCAAGTACGTGCCTCCCAAGCATTCTTAACGTCTTCGGAAGACATGTCTTCTGGTTGGTCACCAAGCGGTGCATCAAGGACATATGATTTCTGGTAAGCAGTGAGTATAATCCTTAGATTACGGTCCCAGTCAAACAAAGTTACTTCCATCATCTTTCAACTTAGCTTTCTCTAGGATTGCATTAAAATTTAGGGGTGCTACTGCGCGAGCCATTGATCTACAACATAAATATGCAAAGGTTGCTTAGACTATTGTTCAAGATAATGAGTTTAGTTAATCAAATTACTAAAGCTCCGACTGAAATTGACACCCCTCAGGTCATTTGAGTGTCACATGATACAAATTCACCAAGTCAAGTCCGATCATCACGTGAGTTGAGATGGCTTCAATGGTGAACATCATCATGTTGATCATATCTACTATGTGAGTCATGTTCGACCTTTCGGTCTCTTGTGTTCTGAGGCCATGTTTGTACATGCTAGGCTCATCAAGTTTAACCCAAGTGTTCTTCACGTGCAACACTGGCTTGCACCCGTTGTATGTGAACATAGAGTATATCACACCCGATCATCACGTGGTGTCTCAACATGATGAACTTTTGCAACGATGCACACTCAGGGAGAACACAATTCATCTTGAAATTTAAGTGAGGGATCACCTTATAATGCTACCGTCGTCATAAGCAAAACAAGGTGCATAAAAGGATTAACATCACATGCAAATCATAAGTGACATGATATGGCCATGAACTTGTGCTTTTGATCTCCATCTTGAAAGCACCGGCATGATCTCCATCGTCACCGGCACGACACCATGATCTCCATCATCTTGATCTCCATGAACGTGTGGCCATCGGGGTTGTCACGCCCAACATGCTTCTACTACTATTGCTACCATTTAGCGAAAAGTAAAGCATTACATAGCGCTTAATGATTGACACGCAGGTCAGACAATAATTAAAGACAATCCTATGGGTCCTGTCGGTTTCCGTACTCATCGACATGCAAGTCGTGATATTCTATACAACACATGATCATCTCATACATCACATATATCACATCATGTAATTGGCCATATCACATCACAACATACCCTGCAAAAACAAGTTAGCCGTCCTCTAATTGTTGTTGCATGTTTTACGTGGCTACTACGGGTATCTAGCAAGAAGAATTCTCATCTCGTAAAAACCACAATGGTGATACACTAGTTGCTTTTCAACCTTCTCAAGGACCGCCTTTGTCGAATCCGATCCAACTAAACTGCGAGAATCTGGCACCCGCAAGCCATCTATGCAACAAGTTGCATTTGAGGGAACCGGTCTCTCGTAAGCGTATGAGTAATGTTCGTCCGGGCTGCTTCATCTGACAATACCGCTGAACCAAAATCCGACCAAGGGAGGAAGCAATCTAAGCATCAACGCCCAAAACTCTTTGTGTTCTACTCGATATCTCATCTACACATAGACCTAGCTCATGATGCCACTGTTGGGGAACGTTGCATGGGAAACAAAAAATTTCCTACGTTCATGCAAGACCTATCCATGGTAATGATCATCTATGAGAGGGAGAGTGGATCTACATACCCTTATAGATCGCTAAGCGGGAAGCGTTAAGAAACGCGATTGGTGTAGTTGAACGTCTTCGCGATCCAAATCGCCGAGCGTCACACGATCCAATCACAATCCGTCCCGCGATCCGTCCCGCGAACTTGATCACGATCCGTCCCGCGAACTCTATCACGGTCCTTCCGATGTAGTGCCAAACGAACGACACCTCCGCGTTCAGCACACGTACATCTTGATGATGATCTCAGCCGTCTTTATCTAGCAAGACAGAGCAGAGAGGAAGAAGAGTTCTCCGGCAGCGTGACGGCGCTCCGGCGATGGTGGTGGAGCTATTCCGACAGGGCTTTGCCTAAGCACTGCAGAAATCCGATCAAGAGGAGAAACTATGCACTGGAGGAACGGGCGGCACGTGGCTGAAAATTCTATGCAAAAACCCTAAAACCTCCAGTATATATAAGACGGAGGGAGGAGAGGCCTTGGCGCAAGGGCCAAGACCTCCTTGGTTTGGCCGAAGTGGTAGGATTGGAGGATTCCTCCAATCCTAGTAGGACTAGGATTCCTCCTTTTTTGGCCTTTTTCCACCTTTTTCCCTTTGGGCTTTTCTTCGCTAGCCGCATGGGCCTTCTGTGGGACTTCCACCAGCTCACAAAGGGCTGGTATTTACTCTCCCACAGCCCATGTAGCCTCTTTGGTCGAAATACCCCTCCCGATGGTCTCCCGGTACACTACCGGCACTCCCGGTTCACTACCGATTAGCCCGAAACTTTTCCGGCGACCAAAACAGGACTTCCTATATATGAATCTTTACCTCCGGAACATTCCGGAGCTCCTCGTGATGCCCGGGATCTCATCCAGGACCCCTAACAACCTTCGGTCACCACCATACATAAATCTATATTACCGAAACGTCACCAAACCTTAAGTGTGTAGACCCTGTGGGTTCGAGAACTATGTAGACATGACCGAGACACCTCTACGGTCAATAACCAATAGTGGGACCCGGATGCCCATATTTGTTCCTACATATTCTACATAAATCTTTATCGGTCGAACATCTATCTCACGGATTCAGTTAATCCCGTATGATGTTCCCTTTGTTCTTCGGTACGTTACTTGCCCGATATTCGATCGTTGGTATCTCCATACCTAGTTCAACCTCGTTACTGGCAAGTCTCTTTACTCATTCCTTAATACAAGATCCCGTGACTAACACTTAGTCACATTGCTTGCAAGGCTTATTGTGATGTTGTATTACCGAGTGGGCCCTGAGATACCTCTCCGTCACACAGAGTAACAAATGCCAGTCTTGATCCATGCCAACTCAGCAGACACCCTCGAAGATACCTGTAGAGCACCTTTATAGTTACCCAGTTACGATGCGACATTTGATACACAAAGGAACTTCTCCGGTGTCCGTGAGTTACATGATCTCATGGTCATAGAAACATATACTTGACATGCAAAAAACGGTAGCAATAAACTGACAGGATCATATGCTACGTTTGTAGTTTGCGTCTTGTCCATCACATCATTCTCCCAATCATGTGATCTCGTTATCAAATGACATCACATGTCAATGGCTAGGAAACCTTGAGCATCTTGGATTAACGAGCTAGTTCACTAGAGGCATACTAGGGACCAAGTGTTGTCTATTTACCCACACATGTAATGTGTTTCCAATCAATACAATTATAGCATGGATAATAAACGATTATCATGAACAAGAAAATATAATAATAAACACTTTATTTATTGTCTCTAGGAAATATTTCCAACATTGATTGCATTCTGTTGCAACTCGATGTAAGAACTACTATGGCCTGAAACACTAGCCAGGAATGAGTTTTAGATACACGCAGGAAACATAGTAAATGTTACTATGCCTTCCATCGGTGTAGTTCCTATGTATTTATTTTCATAATTCATTTAGAGTTTCACACTCTATCCCTTTGCATAAGGTATCTTGCAAGAAGGTTGTTCATAACAGAACTTTTGATGTTCGGTGTTATGAATAACATAAGGGCCATACTTTCCTTATGAATGAGACGTATGTTATGAATATTGATAATAATACATTACCTCTGGGTTTACTTTCATAATTCATTTTAGAGTTTCATACACTCTAGCCCATTACACAATGTTTGTTACAAAAGAGTTGTTCATAAAAACAACAATTGTTGTTCAGTATTATGAATAACATGAAGGGCCATGCTTACATCCTAGATGGGATGTATGTTACGAATATTGATGGAAATATGATACATACATAACACTAACGCTAAATGTCACAAGACTAAAAGAATACCACACAAGTGTGGCACTGCATTTTGTCACAATTGAGAAACCCGCATGGAAAATTACATTATGATGGATTTTGAAGTCGTTTGATTTTGAATCATCTGACACTTGCAACTTTTCTATCAAAAGTGAAGTCACTGAAATACCATTCACAGGCCATAAGGAATGAGCAAAGAACATATTGGTGATCATACATTATGATGTGTGTAGTCCAATAAATGTTGTTGCAAGTAGTGGATTCATCTCTCTTCAGAAATGACTCAAGTAGATATATGGATATTTACTTGTTGAGACGTAAGTCTGGATCTTTTGAATTCATTAATAAGGTTTTCAAAAATGAAGTAGAAGTTATTGTAACAAGAAAATTATGTTTCTGCAAATTTATTGCGGAAAGGAATATTTGAGTTACAAGTTTAGCGAATGTCTGATGAGTTGTGAAAGGGGTTTCATAACTTGCACCTCCCGAAACACCACTGCAAGTGGAAAGTCCATGAAGATGTAATCAAACCATTTATGACATGGTAAGATCAAAGATGACATAAATAGATTTCCCATTATCCCTTTGAAAGAGTGATGCTTTAGAGACTACGGCTTTTACACTGAAAAGAGCTCCATCGGGTCTGTTGAAATGACGTCATGGTATGGTACGCCCAATAATGTTATATCTTTTCTTAACATTTGGAATATGGGGCTTGTGTAAAAGGTTACAAACCTATTCCAAATCAGACAAGTGCTACTTTGTAGGTTATCCCAAGTCATTGGGTATTCCCCCACCATTATACCGTGGCAAAGTGTTTTGCCACAAAACGGTATGGTTTTTTAAGAAACTGTTCTTTCAGAAAGGTGAGTGGGAGGACAGTGCAACTCGACGAGATAACCAGTATCTTTGTCATTAGGTCGAAGGAAAGGAACCTTGGAAGTAATTCTGGAGTTTCCTATTGCGACTGATACAGAAGCTTCTACATGAGATGTATGGACTTCGGTCGAACTTGCAGTTGAACCACGTAGGCAAAGCTCGCGCAAACCTATCAGGTGTGCAACAAGATATTGTTGTTAGACAACGGTATACCTACAATACACAAGGAAGCGTTGATGGGCCCTGACTCCGGAATTGGCTAAATGCGAATACAATCCGGGATAGTTTCCATAAGTGATTCAAGATTAAAATCTTGATACACCTTTCGGAAGACTTAGATTCTAATGAATATTTATGGAACTAAAAACTTATACGAAAAAAATGTTTTATCCATAAAGCTCGACTTGTTGCAATAACAAGTTCAAGGAGTTGACTATGATGAGATTGTCTCACTATAGCGATGCTTGAAGTTGGTCCGGGTTGAACTAGCAATTAATACATATTTCAATCATGAGATATGAAACATGGATGACAAAAGGATTTCCATCTGATGGAAATGAAACCAAAGACTTGCATATGTTACAGTCCAAGGTATTTTGTCAATCTAGAGTATGCTAGTAAGTATGCAAATTTCAAAGTTCCAGCAATGGACAGAAGATAGCAAAATGGAGTTGGAATCTTCGTGTTTTGATGAAATGGTCAAAGGGGTTTGACTTCATCAATGGGTAGTGAAGATGCCTGTAATTCAAGAAATTAAGTGGGAGCATAATAATATTTCTAAAAACCTTGTATGCTTGACACATTGTTAATTGGAAATAAATTTCTTGACACAAATTAGGACTTCATGAAAAGGGGGTTTTCGATGAAGTGCTTGGGCTAAATAGCCTTAATATTAGGCATGATGATCTATGGAGATAGATTTACCTAATAGGGATAAGCAATGAATACATATTGACAAGATGCTAAAACCTTTTAGCATTTAAAATGCCAAGGAGTGATTCTTGCCAAAGTCACGTGGAAAGAGTTTTTGCAAGACTCGGTGTCTCAAAACACCGATGAGCAAAATGCATGATGGAGATTCCACACACTCTTGTGTTTGGATTAATCATGTATTCCATGGTATGTAAAACAACCAGATATGTCCAATACTCCAAAAGTTGTTGCGAGTATAGATACCAAGGTGATCAAAGTACTGATCATAGGACAACAGTGAAAGATGTCATTGAGTACTAGAGTAGTAGTGATGACATGGTTTCTCGCAAGCAGAGATTATGAAGTACTCGTTGTAAGTAATTACATCGATACAGTCTTCATCAATGCTCCATGCGATTTTCAATTTAAATTAAGGGTTTTGTGTGATACACAATATGATGGCACGGTAGTTGGAAATTGTTCCAAACAAGATACTGTGGCAAATTCTATAACAAAGGCTAAGTATGTTGACGATTTAGAAGCGAAAAAGAAGATGTTGAATCATATAGTTCATTCATGGACTTAGTATGGTTCCAAGATGGCTTTGGTCAATGGAACACTATTGTAGATAGTTGCTCCATAGCTCAGTCTGTGGAATCAAGGTTTGACCTATGATTCACATATATAAAAGCCAAGTCCACACAAAATATGAATTTTGTGAAAGCGTGAAAACGCGGGGATATGAAAAGTTACACATGGAGCTGAAGTTGTCAGATCCGTTGGACCTCAGGCTATACCACAAGCAAAGCATATTTTACACCAGTATGCCATAGGTGTAAAGTGCATTAGCATTGACTAGATTATTGACTCTAGTGGGAGTGGGAGTCTGTAGGAGATATGCCCTACAGGCAATAATGAATGTTATTGGTTATCTCCCTGTTCATAATTAGGTTTATGCTCCATGCTATAACTGTTGTGGTTCTTGAGTCTGCAATAACCACGAGGCTCGAAGGAAGACTCATGTGCACGTGTGGGATAATAAACGGAAAAATGTATTCCTAGTCTGGCCTCTAAGACAAGCTCAAGTGTTGCATGATGGTTCTGTTTTCCTGATCATGCGCATGTCTATGCCAGCAACTTTGAGGTCACAATGTTAGAAGAACATTTGTGTTGAATGACCCGATAGATGTTATGCTATGAGATACATTCGTCATAAGTTAATGGTTAATAACACAGAGAAGTTAATGTATGCATAATTCCTTAGACCATGAGAGTGTCGAGTTTCTTCATGCTTGCTTCATGAACTTTGGGGTCTGTTAAACATCATCCGTAAATGGGTGGCTATTACGCGGCTTACGGGTTCATGGAAAAGTATGTCAAGTAACTTGATAGCTCAAGATTGGGATTTGCTCCTCCGACGATGGAGAGATATCTCTGGGACCTCTCGGTGTTACGGTGTCCATCATCGTCTGGCCAGACACTTTGTGATTTGATCACGGGGATGCTGGAACACGGGAACGAGAAAAGAGAACAATACCGGCAATGAGGTAACTGGCATAGTGGACAAGTTGTTGATCCACGAGGATGCCTACCTGTCTCACCTCGGGTAATTGTAACATATCGCGAAGCAACAGGAAGAGCACATGGCAACTGAACGTTCACTCAAATATTCATTCGTGTGGGTATAGGGGTCAATATGGGTGTCCACGGCTCCGATGTTGATCATTGATCGAAAGGGGTTCCGGGTCATGTCTATGCTTTACCGAACCTATAGAGTCACACGCTTAAGGTTCATCTATTTGTTGAATGCTAGACAGGGAGTCTGAGAGAAAATCACCGAAAAGTTTCAGACACCGGACAAGTTTCGGACAGCGGAAAAGTTCTGCAGAGAGAACACCGGAACAGTTTTGGAAAAACCGAAAAGTTGTTTCAAGGGATACCATTAAGTCAAATTGGTTTAGGTACATGCCTGATAATTCTTCGAGGGTGCCAGACTCGTTCTGGAAACTTTTTGGATTTTCCAGAAGAAAAACCGGAAATGTTCCGGAGCTGCTGGAACCACTTCAGATGCTTTTCGCAGATGAAAATCACTAATCCGGAATTGTTCTGGATCGCATTGAAAATTATTTTAGTGGGTACTGGAAATGTTCTAAGCCCACATAAATATTTTCAGTTCGATTGGGCACTGAAAAAAGTCGTCGTGAATAGTGAAAGTGATTTTCGGATATTTATGGAAAAGCACCTTTTTGGATATTTCCAAAAAGGCTTCTAGAAGGGATTGGGGAGCAAGGCACCTCATGGGGGGGCCTTGGGTTGCCCGGCCAAGCAAGGTGGAGCTCCTTGGAGCTCCACATGACACCCTATTTTGCTTTATTCTTTATGTAAATGACATAAAATGGGGGTACTTTTGGTATTTGTGAATGCCAACTTTACCCCTTGGCTTTCCTATAAATAGAGGTGAGTGGGCTGCCCACAAACCTCATCCTTACTCACATACACATGCCATTGCAATGATCTGGCTTCTTCTCTCCCTCCCAGCGAAATAGTTTCGTAGAGCCGAAAGGCTGTCTGGGTTCCGGCAAGAACTAGTTCTGGACGGCGAAGCCCAGCCGGATAGGTGACATCGTATGTGTACAACTCTATAGAGAGATCGTAGTTTCAGTCTTAGTTCGGGAGTGCCTCCCGAAGGGCTGTCCATGTGACTATCAGAGTTTCAAAGGTCCTCTTGAAGGGCTGTCCGAGAGACTGTTCGAGTTTTGATGGTCCTCTCGAAGGGTTGTCCGCGCCACCGTCCGAAGGACTCTCCGACTGCCTCCTGGAGGGCTGTCCGTGGGGCGGATGAGGGTATACATCGTCGCGGTTGGGGGTTGTAAAATCATAGTTGCGGGGATCTGCACCGCCGATCGTCATCGACTATACTTCCGCTACGCTACAAGTTAGTAACGAAAATGATCAAACCTTGTATGCAGTCTCCATAGTGGTCCTGGGCTGGTGCGTAGGTCGGAATTTTTTTGTTTTCTTCTGCGTTACCCTACAATACTCACCTATTTTTTACATGTAGTTTTAATGATATCCATTATTGTAAAACGACGAGATGCACTTCTATCCCTGTCGAGCCCTCTAGTCAAAATAAGAATAGGATCGCATCTTGAGCGTGACAAGAAGCTGGAGAAAGGCCAAACAACATAGTCCCAGGTGACCCATGCACGCGGGCAGATACTTATTGAGCTTGCGTTGGTTTCCCTTGAAGAGGAAAGGGTGATGCAGCAATGTAGATAAGTATTTCCCTCTGTTGTTGATAACCAAGGTATCAATCCAGTAGGAGGAACAAGCAAGTCACCAATAGATGCACCAACACAAATAATCAAACACTTGCATCCAACGCTATAAACGGGTTGTCAATCCCTTCACGGTTACTTGCAAGGATTAGATCTAATAGAGATAGATGAAAAATATTGCAGAAAGTAAAAAGTAAATAAATTGCAGCAAGATATTTTTGGTATATAGATCTGAAAATATAATATGGAAAATAGATCCGAGGGCCATAAGTTTCACTAGAGGCTTCTCTCTTGAAGGAAAATAATACGGTGGGTGAACAAATTACTATCGAGCAATTGATAGAAAAGCGCATAGTTATGATGATATCCAAGGCAATGATTATGCATATAGGCATCACGTCCGTTTCAAGCAGACTGAAATGATTGTGCATCTACTAGTATTACTCCACACATCGCTCGGCTTCTGCCGCATCTAGAGTATTAAGTTCATGAAGAACAGAGTAACACATTAAGTAAGATGACATGATATAGAGGGAAAAACTCAAGCAATATGATGAAAACCCCATCTTTTTACCCTTGATGGCAACAATACAATACGTGCCTCTCTACCCCTACTTTTTCACTGGGTGAGGACACCGCAAGATGGAACCCAAAACTAAGCACTTCTCCCATTGCAAAAATTACCAATCTAGTTGGCCAAACCAAACCAATAACTCAAAGAAACATGCAAAGATATGAAATCATGCATATAAGAATGCAGAGAAGAACTAAATAATATTCATAGATAAACTGATCAGAAACCCACAATTCATCGGATCTCGACAAACACACCACAAAAGAGTATTACATCGGATAGGTCCCCACGAAGATCACGGAGAACATGGTACTGAAGCACAAAGAGAGAGAAGAAGCCATCTAGATACTAGCTATGGACCCGTATGTTGGAAATATGCCCTAGAGGCAATAATAAATTAGTTATTATCATATTTCCTTGTTCGTGCTAACCGTTTATTATCCATGCTAGAATTGTATTGATCGGAAACTCATATACATGTGTGGATACATAGACAACACCATGTCCCTAGTATGCCTCTAAAAGACTAGCTCGTTGATCAAAGATGGTTACGGTTTCCTAGCCATGGACATGAGATTTCATTTGATAACGGGATCACATCATTAGGAGAATGATGTGATGGACAAGACCCAAACTATAAACTTAGCATATGATCGTGTTAGTTTATTGCTACAGTTTTCTACATGTCAAGTATTTGTTCCTATGACCATGGGATCATGCAACTCCCAGACACCGGAGGAGTACCTTGTGTCTATCAAATGACGCAACGTAACTAGGTGACTATAAAGGTGCTCTACAGGTATCTCCGGGGGTTTGTTGGGATGGCATGGATCAAGACTGGGATCTGTTACTCCGTGTGACAGAGAGGTATCTCAGGGCCCACTCGGTAATACAACATCACAATAAGCCTTGCAAGCAATGGGACTAAGTGTTAGCCGCTAGATCTTGTATTACGGAATGATTAAAGAGACTTGCCGGTAACGAGGTTCAACTAGGTAAATAGATACCGACGATCGAATCTCGGTCAAGTAACATACTGAAGAACAAAGGGAACATCATACGGGATTAACTGCATCCTTGACATAGAGGTTCGACCGATAAAGATCTTTGTAGAATATGTGGGAACCAATATGGGCATCTAGGTCCCGCTATTTTGTATTGACCGTAGAGGTGTCTTGGTCATGTCTACATAGTATTCGAACCCGCAGGGTCTGCACACTTAAGGTTCAGTGACGTTTCGGTAGTATAGAGTAATGTATGGTGGTGACCGAAGATTGTTCAGAGTCCCAGATGAGATCCCATACGTCACGAGGAGCTCCGTAATGGTCCGGAGGTAAAGATTGATATATAGGAAGTCATGTTTTGGTCACCGGAAAAGTTTCGGGCTCATCGGTAGTGTACTGGGAGTGCCGGGAGGGTACCGGGGACCATCGGGAGGAGTGTCACACCCCGAGTGGCCTCATAGGCTTTGGGAGGAGACAAACCAGCCCCTAGTGGGCTGGCCGAAGCCTCCACTAAAGCCCATGAGGTTTTAGGAGGAAAAAATCCAAAGGTGGAGAGGTGGAAAGAGTTTCCAAGTGGAAAGGAGGAATCCTACTCCTAATAGGATTTAGAGGGAATAGCTAACCCTAATTGCCACCTGCTGCCCTCTTCTTCTCTAGATATGTTTCTCCTCTAGATTAGTTCTGCGATACTTAGGCGAAGCCCTGCAGGATTAGTTCACAACCACCGCCACCACGTCGTCCTGCTGCCGGAGAACTCGTCTACCTCTACGATCCCTCTTGCTGGATCAATAAGGCAGAGATCGTCATCGAGCTATACGTGTGCTGAACGTGGAGGTGTCGTCCGTTCGGCGCTAGATCGGAAGGACCGTGATCAAGATCGCGAGACGATTCGTGATTGGATCGCGGGATGGATCATGATGAGATCGCGGGACAGATAGTGATTGGATCGCAGGACAGATCGTGATGGGATCGCGGGACGCTCGGCGATTTGGATCTCGAAGACGTTCGACTACATTAACCGCGTTTCTTAACGCTTCCCGCTTAGCAATCTACAAGGCTATGTAGATCCACTCTCCCTCTTGTAGATGCTCATCACCATGGATAGATCTTGCGTGTGCGTAGGAAATTTTTTGTTTCCCATGCAGCGTTCCCCAACAGTGGCATCATGAGCTAGGTCTATGTGTAGATGAGATCTCAAGTAGAACACAAAGGAGTTTGTGGGCGTTGATGCTTAGATTGCTTCCTCCCTTGGTCATGTTTTGGTTCAATGGTATTGTGGGATGAAGCGGCCCGGACCAACCTTACTCGTACGCTTACGAGAGACGGGTTCCATCGACTGACATGTAACTTCGTTGCACAAAGATGGCTGGCGAGTGTCTCTTTCTCCTACTTTAGTTGGATCGGATTCGACAAGGGCGGTCCTTGAGAAGGTTGAAAAGGAATTTATGTATCACCGTTGTAGTTTTGCGTAGGTGAGAATTGTTCTTGCTAGATAACCGTAGCAGCCACGTAAAACTTGCAACAACAATTAGAGGACGTCTAACTTGTTTTTGCAGGGTATGTTGTGATGTGATATGGCCAATTATATGATGAGATATATGTGATGTATGAGATGATCATGTATTGCATAGAATATAACGACTTGCATGTCGATGAGAATGGCAACCGGCAGGAGCCATAGGGTTTTCTTTAATTATTGTATGACCTGCGTGTCAATCATTGAGCGCTATGTAATGCTTTAATTTATCACTAAACGGTAGCAATAGTAGTAGAAGTGTGGTGGGCGCGACAACCCCGATGGCGACATGTTGATGGAGATCATGGTGTGATGCCGGTGACGATGGAGATCATGTCGGTGCTTTAAGGATGGAGATCAAAAGCACAAGTTTATGGCCATATCATGTCACTTATGAGTTGCATGTGATGTTAATCGTTTTTATGCACCTTGTTTTGCTTAGGACGGCGGTAGCAGTATAAGGTGATCCCTCACTGAAAATTCAAGATAAATTGTGTTCTCCCCAAGTGTGCACCATTGCGAAAGTTCGTCGTGTTGAGACACCACGTGATGATCGGGTGTGATAGACTCTACGTTCACATACAACGGGTGCAAGCCAGTGTTGCACAAGCGGAGCACTCGGGTTAAACTTGACGAGCCTAGCATGTACATACATGGCCTCGGAACACAAGAGACCGAAAGGTCGAACATGACTCATATAGTAGATATGATCAACATGATGATGTTCACCATTAAAACCACCTCAACTCACGTGATGATCGAACTTGAGTTGGTGGATTTGGATCATGTATCACTCGAATGACCGGAGGGATGTCAATTTGAGTGGGAGTTCTTAGGTAATATGATTAATTGAACTCATTATCATGAACATAGTCAGTAGTGTGTTTGCAAATTATGTTGTAGATTAATAGCTCACGTTGTAGCTCCCTTGTATTTTTATATGTTCCTAGAGAAATAGAGTTGAAAGATGATGGTAGCAATATTGCGGACTGGATCCGTGATCTGAGGGTTGTCCTCATAGCTGCACAAAAGGCTTATGTCCTTAGTGCACCGCTCGGTGCACCATCCCCTCTAGTGTCGTCTGTAGATGTTGTGAACATCTGACATGAACGTTCTTATGACTACTTTATAGTTCAGTGGGTCATGCATTACTACTTAGAACTGAGGCTCCAAAACATTTTAAATGTGAAGAAACATATGAGATGTTCTAAGAGCTAAAATTGGGATCTCAGGCTCGGGCCCGTGTTGTGAGATATGAGATCTACAACAAGATTCTTTCCCTGCAAGATGAAGGAGAATAGCTCAATCATTGAGCATGTGATTAGATTGTCTGGGTGCTACAATCGCTTGAATCGAGTGGGAGTTGATCTTCCAGATCTGAAAGTGATTGATAAGTTTTCCAAGTCACTATCACTAAGGTACTAGAGTTTCGTGATGAACTATAAAATGCCAGGGATGGAAATAATGATCCCTGAGCTGTTCGCGATATTTGACGCCGCGAATGTAGAAATCAAGAAGGAGCATCAAGTGTTCATGGTTAGTAAAACCACTAGTTTTGAGAAGGGCAAGGGCAAGGAGGGAAACTTCATGGATGGCAAGTAAGCTGTTGCTCCAGTGAAGCAACCCAAAGTTGAACCCAAACCCGAGACTAAGTGCTTCTATTATAAGGAGGGTGATCGCTAAAGAGTAACATCCCTAGACACTTGGTAGATAAGAAGGCTGGCAACGTCGACAGAAGTATATTTTGATATACGTGTTCTAAATGTGTACCTTGAAAGTACTCCTAGTAGCACCTGTCTATAGGATACCGGTTCGGTTGATAAATGTTAGTAACTCGAAATAAAAGCTACGGAATAAACAGAGACTAGCTAAGTGTGAGGTGACGATGTATGTTGGAAATATTTCCAAGGTTGATGTGATCAACATCGCACGCTCTCTCTACCTTCGAGATTAGTGACAAACCTAAATAAATGTTATTTGGTGTTTTCGTTAAGCATGAACATGATTGGATCGTGTTTATTGCAACACGGTTATTCATTTAAGTTAGAGAATAATGGTTATTCTGTTTACATGAATAATATCTTCAATGGTCATGCACCCAGTGAGAATGGTTTGTTGAATCTTGATCGTAGTAATACACATGTTCATAACATTGACGCCAAAAGATACAATGTTAATAATGATAGTACCACATACTTGTGGCACTACCGCTAAATGTCATATTGGTATAAATCGCATGAAGAAACTCCATGTTGATGGATCTTTGGACTCATTCGGTTTCGAATCGGTTGAGACATGCGGATCATGCCTTTTGGGAAAAATGGCTACAGACCCCGTTTTTAGTATGATGGAGCGGGCTAGTAACTTATTGGAAATGATACCTATTGATGTATACGGTCCAATGAGTGTTGTAGCGTGCGGTGGATATCGTTATTTTCTTACCTTCATTGATGATTTGAGTAGATAGTCTATATTTACTTAATGAAACACATGTCTGAAGCATTTGAAAAGTTCAAGCAGAATTAGAGTGAAGTTTGAGATCATCGTGACGAGAAGATAAAATGTCTACGGTATGATCGTGGAGGTGAATATCTGAGTTACGAGTTTGGTATACAACTTAAGACAGTGTGAAAGTTGTTTCACAACTCACGCCACCTGGAACACCATAGTGTGATGGTGTGTCCATATGTCGCATTCATGCTCTATTGGATATGGTGTGAATTATGATATCTCTTATCATTTTTCCACTATCATTTTGGGGTTATGCATTAGAGACAACCACATTCACTTTAAATAGGGCACCATCTAAATTTGTTGAGATGAAACCATATAGTTTGGCAAAAACCTAAGCTGTCATTTCTTAGAGTTTGGGAATGCGACACTTATGTCTCATAAGCTCGAACCCAAAGCGGAA
Source organism: Hordeum marinum (assembly GCA_022496015.1). Taxonomy (NCBI): domain Eukaryota; kingdom Viridiplantae; phylum Streptophyta; class Magnoliopsida; order Poales; family Poaceae; genus Hordeum; species Hordeum marinum. Next base: position 474,716,267 of record CM039676.1, read on the forward strand.
AAATGCATCTTCATAAGCTACCCTAAGAACAGTTGGGTATACCTTCTATCTCATATCCGAGTACAAAGTGTTTTTTGCTAAAACTGGGTCCTTTATCGAGAAAAAGTTTCTCTCAAAAGAATTAAGTGGGAGGAAGATAGAACTTGATGAGGTTGTCAAACCTTTGTTTCAACAAGAGAGTAGCGCAGGGCAGAAAGATATTTCTATGGAATCTACGTCATTTGAAGAGGAAGTAAATGATGATGATCATGAAGCTTCGGATCAAGTTAATATCAAGCTTAGGTCGACAAGGATGCGTACTGCTCCTGAGTGGTACGACAACCCTGTCTTGGAGGTCGTGTTGTTGGACAACGATGAACCTACGAGCTATTGAGAAGCGATGATGGGCCTGGATTCCGACAAATGGTTAGAGACAATGAAATCCAAGAAAGGATCCCTGTATGAAAACCAAGTATAGACTTTGGTACACTTGCTTGTTGGACGGCAGGTCATCGAGTACAAATGGACCTTTGAGATGAAGACACGCACTAATGGTAAATCTCACCATTTATAAAGCTCGACTTGTCGCAAAGAAGTTTCCGACAAGTTCAAGGAGTTGACGGCGATGAGACTTTCTCACTCGTAGCGATGCTAAAGTCTGTTGGAATTATGTTAGCAGTTGCTGCATTTTTCAAATATGAAATCTGGTAGATGGATGTCAAAACATCATTTCCTTAACAGTTTACTTGAGGAAAGGTTGTATGTGATACAACCAGAAGGTTTTGTCACTCCTAAGGATGGTAAAAGGTGTGCGAGCTCCAACAATCCTTCTATGGGTTGGAGCAAGCATCTCGGAGTTGGAATATACGCTTTGATGAGGTGATCAAAGTTTTTCACTCTATACAATGTTTATGAGAAACTTGTATTTACAATAAAGTGAGTGAGAGCACTATAGAATTTTTTATAAGCATATGTGGTTGCATATTATTGATCGAAAATGATGTAGAATTTCTGGAAAGCATAAACGGTTGTTTGAAAAGAGTTTTTTGAAGGAAGAACTGGGTAAAGCTACCTAATTGTTGAGCATGAACATCTATAGAGATAGATCAAGATGCTTGATGAGACTTTCAATGAGTACATACCTTGACAAGATTTTGAAAGAGTTCAAAATGGATCAGTCAGAAAAGAGTTCTTGCCCGATTTGTAAGGTGTGAGTTTGAGTAAGACTCAAAGCTCGACCACGACAAAAGAAAGAGAAAGGACGAAGGTCGTCCCCTATGCTTTAGCCATAGGCTCTGTATAGTATACCATGTTGTGTACCGCACCTGTGTGTGCCTTACCATGAGTCCGTCAAGGGGTACAAGAGTGATCCAGGAGTGGATCACTGGATAGTGGTCAAGATTATCCTTAGTAACTAAAAGACTAAGGAAATGTTTCTCGATTATGGAGGTGATAAATAGTTCGTCGTAAAGAGTTACGTCGATCCAAGCTTTAACACCAATCCGAATGACTCTTAGTAGCAATCCAGATAGGTATAGTGGTGTAGCCATTTGGAATAGCTCCAAGTTGAGTGTGATAGTAGTGTTTACAGTATTACATAGAGATTTGCAAAGTACACACGGATCTGAATGTCTCAAACCCGTTGACTAAAACCTCTTTCACATGCAAAGCATGATCGAACCCCAGAACTCTTTGGGTGTGAGATTCATAACAAATCACATGGCGATGTGAGATAGATTATTGACTCTAGTGCAAGTGGGAGACTGTTGCAAATATGCCCTAGAGGCAATAATAAATTAGTTATTATAATATTTCCTTGTTCATGATAATCGTTTATTATCCATGCTAGAATTGATCGGAAACTCATATACATGTGTGGATACATAGACAACACCATGTCCCTAGTATGCCTCTAATAGACTAGCTCGTTGATCAAAGATGGTTAAGGTTTCCTAGCCATGGACATGAGATGTCGTTTGCTAATGGGATCACATCATTAGGAGAATGATGTGATGGAAAAGACACAAACTATAAACGTAGCATATGATCGTGTTAGTTTATTGCTACAGTTTTCTACATGTCAAGTATCTGTTCCTATGACCATGAGATAATGCAACTCCCTGACACTGGAGGAGTACCTTGTGTGTATCAAACGTCGCAACGTAACTGGGTGACTATAAAGGTGCTCTACAGCTATCTCCGAGGGTGTCTGTTGGGTTGGCATGGATCAAGACTGGGATTTGTTACTCCGTGTGACGGAGAGGTATCTCAGGGCCCACTCGGTAATACAACATCACAATAAGCCTTGCAAGCAATGTGACTAAGTGTTGGCCACGGGATCTTGTATTACGGAATGAGTAAAGAGACTTGCCGATAACGAGGTTGAACTAGGTATATAGATACCGACGATCGAATCTCGGGCAAGTAACATACTAAAGAACAAAGGGAACACCATACGGGATTAACTGAATCCTTGACATAGAGGTTCGACCGATAAAGATCTTCATAGAATATGTCCGAACCAATATGGGAATCCTGGTCCCGCTATTGGTTATTGACCATAGAGGTGTCTCGGTCATGTCTACATAATTCTCGAACCCGCAGGGTCTCCACACTTAAGGTTTAGTGACGTTTCGGTAGTATAGAGTTATGTATGGTGGTCACCGAAGGTTGTTCCGAGTCCCGCAGGATATCCCAGACGTCAAGAGAAGCTCTGAAATGGTCCGGAGGTAAAGATTGATATATAGGAAGTCCTGTTTTGGTCACCGGAAAAGTTTCGGGCTCATCGATAGTGTACCAGGAGTGTCGGGAGGGTACCGGGGGACCAGCGGGAGGAGTGTCATGCCCCGAGGGGCCTCATGGGCTGTGGGAGGAGACAAAAAAGCCCCTAGTGGACTGGCCGAAGACTCCACTAAATCTCATGAGGTTTGAGAAGGAAAAAAATCCAAAGGTGGAGAGGTGGAAAGAGTTTCCAAGTGGAAAGGAGGAATCCTACTCCTAGGAGGATTGGAGTAGGACTCCTCCACCTCCAATTTCGGCCAAACCTTGAGGGTTTGAGTCTGCCTCCTCCTCTCCCTCCCTCCTACATATAATAGAGGATTTAGAGGGAATAGCTAACCCTAATTGACACGTGCTGCCCTCCTCTTCTCTAGATATGTTTCTCCTCTAGATTAGTTGTGCGGTACTTAGGCGAAGCCCTGCAGGATTAGTTCACCACCACCGCCACCACACCGTCGTGCTACCGGATAACTCGTCTACCACTCTGCTCCCTCTTGCTAGATCAAGAAAGCGGAGATCTTCATCGAGCTATACATGTGCTGAACGAGGAGGTGTCGTCCGTTCGGTGCTAGATCAGAAGGACCGTGTTCAAGATCGCAAGACGATTCGTGATTGGATCGCGGGACGGATCGTGATGAGATCGCGGGACAGATCATGATTGGATCACGGGATGGATCGTGATAGGATTGTGGGATGCTCGGCAATTTGGATCGTGAAGACGTTCGACTACATCAACCGCGTTTCTTAACGCTTCCCGCGTAGCGATCTACAGGGGTACGTAGATCCACTTTCCCTCTCGTAGATGCTCATCACCATGGATAGATCTTGCATGTGCGTAGGACATTTTTTGTTTCCCATGCAGCGTTCCCCAACACTTTAGGTATGTGGTGGACTACTCACGCATCATCGGAGGGGCAATGGAGTTGATGTAGATGCCCTACGTGATCGGATCCCCCTCCGACAGATTACCGGAAAAGGCTCCAAGATTGGATCTCTCGGGAACGGAGGCTTCCGGCGGAGGAAAAGTATTATCGTGGCTCTTTATGGTATTGGGGGAATATTTGAGAATTCATAGGCCCAATATTAGGGTTAGAGGACCTGCTGGGGGCCACAAGCCAGGGGGCGCGCCCCTTGCCGCGCCAGGGTGGCTTGTGACCTCCTGGCAGGTCTCCTGCCTTCCTCTCCAAATTTGGTAGATGTCTTCTGGTCCAAGAAAAACAATCATGAAGATTTTATTCCGTTTGGACTCCGTTTAATATTCCTTATCTACAATACTCAAAAATAAGGAAAAAACACAAACTGGCACTAGGCTCTAGGTTAATAGGTTTGTCCCAAAATAATATAAAATAGCATATTAATGCATATAAAACATCCAAAACATATAATATAATTGTATGGAACAATGAAAAATTATAGAGATGTTGGAGATGTATCACGATCCCAAAAGACCCCGTGCGCAAGAGGGTACCTGAAACTATGGACACCCCATGGCACGGGCCTAGAAGACGGGACCTCCGTGTCCATGGGACATGCCCGTGCGCATGGGCTATGTGGCTGGTGACTTGGAGACCCCGTGCGCACGGGCTCCACTCACCCATGCGTATGCCCCCCTGTGTGTTTCAGCTGGGCTTGTCCCATGTACCCCTCTCTCACCCCTTGGTTGCCTTGAACCTATATATACTCTCCTCCCTCCTCCATCTAGGGTTAGCTATTGTTTTGCACTTGTGAACATAGCTCCATTACTTGTCTCTCCTGAGGAGCTTGTCGTCCTTTGTGAGTAGATCCAAGGGATGCCAAGGCCCCTTGCAAGGAAAGATCCCTAGTGCATTCAAGGCCCCATCTCCCCATGGAATTTGGGAAGAACTCTACCATGTATCTTACTTTCCCTTTGTGTTTCTTCTACCTTGTGGATCTTGTGTGTGGTGAGTCTAGTGGATGTGTGATTGGACTTGTTCTTGAGTGTTTCCTCTTGTGATTTGTCCTCCTTCTTTCTCGTGTTCTTTGTGCAATCTGCCTCCAATTCGTGAAAGATCGACACCTACGGGTTTGCCCCGGTGTCAAATGGTATCATGAGCCACGTTGATCACGAATTTGGAGTCCCCCCTTCGTTTTCTAGCTTGATTTTTTTGATTTCGTCCCAATTCCAATATCCCCACCACAAAGAGACCCAAAAACTTTTCTTGTGATTTGTTGTTCTTGTGAGTTTTTGTTGATTTTGATCCGTGCATCTAGTGTTTGGAAAGTGGATCCATCACCCTTTGCGTCCCCTTAGCCAAATTTGGCTTTATCCCCTTCAAATCTGAGATGAAATCGTGACATTTCCGCCCACCCCGTGCCCATGGGCTCAAAAGACCCTGTGCACACGCCCCCCCTACGTAGTCCCAGACTACCTCGTGTCCATGGCCTTGTCCCGTGCGCACGGGATCCCATGTCCACGGGCCTCCCAGATCCAGCATCAGCCACTTTACCGATTCGGTCGTAACTTTCGCTCTTGAACTCCGATTTGAGTGCTCTTTGGCTCATTTTGAAGCTGTCGACGTGCCCAAGCTACTCATCCTAGGTTTACCATCATTTGAACACTTAAATGTTTTCAAATTTTAGCATCTTTGCATAGGCCTTCCACCATAACTTCCGCACCACCATCCAACACTTCCGCAACCTAACCCATTTCGGTTCCCTTTGCATTTGTGGTTGTTTGAGTTGTGATTTGTGTCTCCTGGGGTGTTTAGGCTACTTAGGGACGGTTACTTCTTCGTGAACCACATGTGACTTGTATCGGACCATCATTTACATCGACCACCGACGTTCGACGTCGACGACGACCATCCATCCTTTGAAACCATATTCAATCGGAAGCAAGGCTGGTTCACCCCGACTTCGTGAAAAGTTAAGTGTGATGAAGGTATACATTCAGTCATACACTTTTCATTCCTTGCCATTACATCTTGTTATCCCCACCATGTTTGCGATTACCTTCATACCTATTGAGACTAGGTATCCGAGTATTGCCGGGTTTCGTGAAAACTTGTGCACCTTTGTGATACGATATCATATGGTTGCATCATTGGAAATATCATATAGTGCAATTTCTTGTTCCCGTGCATATCTTGCGATATTTATCTCATATAGTTGGTTGAGGATCAATAAGAATAGTGGAAAGGAAGAGGGGGAAACGCTTTTAAGCAAGAAAATAAAGGTCATAAGCTTATAAGCAAAGAGCTGAGCATGAACAGAGATACTTGTGCATGAGGGTACATGGAATAGGAAACGTTTTGCTTGCATGAATAGGATTGGTGCCAAGTGGTGAATCGTACCTAAACGTGCAATCAAGCTAGCGTCTCTCCTTGTGTTTGTGCAACGTGAGCTTAGTCTTCGTTAGGCAATTTTGTACTGCTCATTCCCTATAGTTGCACAAGCCCCATTGTCCCACCGCGTGTGTTTTGTCTATTGCCCTCCTTTATGTTTGTGATATCTTTCTTTGCATTTTGAGTCCTTTGGATTTGTTTCAACATTTACAATATCCTGAACTTCAAGTTACATGAATTTGTGCCACTTGTCCTAAGCGAGCCACTCGATAAGCTTTATGTTGTAGGTGTGAGTGAACAAGTCTGGTACCAATTCCACTATTCTCTCAATTTACATTGAGTGAAATGGTATAAATCTTCAACTTTGCGAACGGTATCTTGGTATTGTTTAACTCGTTTCCCACTCACCCTTGCTCGAGTCTTGTGATGGCTAGGCAAAGCACATAATCTTCGGTCTTCAATGACTACATCGACATGAGCAACCACATCAACCAGCAACTCGAGCAACTCGCCATCGACATATGACACTACGAAGCTCTGAAAAGAAACATGGTGGCCGCACACATGGAGCAACATCGACACATGGTGGCCAACTACAAGTCTTCTTCCCCTTCGTCATCGTCACAACATAGATGCTCAAGTCGCACATCTTCGAAGAAACAAGTGCGCGAAGACCAACATCACCACCAACGATAAGCTTTGATGCCAAGATCGAGGCGATCAACTACATGCATGGATGACCCTTCCATCTTTGGAAGCATCCCAAGGAAGATGTCCAAGGAGGATTTTCCCTTCGGTCATGAAGGCGAGTGATGATATGCCATCTTCGGCCTTCATCCACGACGACGACGAGACAGTTGAGCATGGGACTATCCCTTCAACCATGGCGGCGAAAGGAGTTGAGCATGGAGACGTTTGCACCTACATCTCTCCGACACCCACATATGACGATATGCCCCAATTTCCATGTGAGGAGAGCCACCACCACATGAGTGAGATGAGTGACTCCACCATATGTGACGTTGAGTGCATTTCCTATGAGAGGATGAGTGTGACCACCACTAGCCCCATATATGATGAGTTGCCACACTTTCCATGTGAGGAGAGCCACAACCACCACCACTTTAGAGAGATGAGTGACTCCACCATATGTGAGTATGAGTGCAACTACCTAGAGGGAGTGAGTGAGCCACAACACTTAGTGAGTGAGGTAGTTGAGATGGCACATGAAGCCACCATGATTTCTAACAACTTAACCTCTACTCCTATTGTGTCTTCTTATTTGGTACAAGGTCTCATGCATGACGATGTGCCGACCCTCGATGATTCCATCCCTCCAATGGGAATGACGATGGCCATGGTGGATGATGATGCACCACCCACATGGTTCCATCATGATGACGAGGACCACGAGTTGGTTTCTCCCACCTCACCTACACCACATGAGTGGAATGAGAAAGGTAACACAGGTGAAGGTGATGCTCTTGTCCCACTAGTGGACTATCTTGCCATTGCTTGCTTGCATGATGTTGATCACCTTATGGATACTTCACTTGCTATGTCTTCTTCATGCCTAGATGTGCCACCTATTTATGATGAATATGATTATGAGCATGTCGAATTACCTAGTTGTGATGCTATACTCCATAGGGTATCATGTGAAAACTCTATTGGTCACATCATGTTTGACAATCCGCTTGACTTGTCATATGTTGTGCGTGAAATTTCCCATATTGCATCTTTGCAATCTCACCATAGTGACTATGCATACACCATCAAAGTAAATCCCATTTTCTCATATGGCATGGATGACAAGCCCATGGTTACTGGCATTTTCTTTTCTTGTGATGATATTGCCATGCTTCCTTTGCATCATTTGCGCAATAATTCTCATATGACATGCCATGACCAACTAGCTACGGATATGCATTGTTTTGGATGTTTTCCATATTCGCCATATTATGCTCCCGCTATTGCACATGAGGAGACCCTCATAGTTTCCTCATACATACTCCCTCCTTTCCAGTTTGTAGGGCTTATCTCAAAATTTTCTTATTTCCATTATATTACGCTCAATTTGAGTCTAAGTGAGTTAAAGTGCTTTGAGTCTCGCGCCACATTTAATTCATAGAGATAAGAAAAAGCAAATTAGTGGTCATGCATGCATCTTTTTCTACATGCAACATGCAAGTCCAATGAGAGGGAAGGTGCTACATTTATTGTTTTGGGAATCAAAAAGTTGGGAAATATTTCATTGGCTAGTTAAAATTTGAGTCATCCACTCACAATCCACCTTGGTTAAGGAGATTTCAGATTTGAGCCCTATAAACCGGAAAGAAGGGAGTATTAGGAGATTGTGTTGCATCCTACACTTTGCATGATAACCATATTTGTGTGCACAATATGCTTTCCATTGATATGAATAAAATGCTTGTGCCACATATTTTCTATAAATTGTGTCCCAATCATGTTGAGCATAGTAACTATAATTACATGATGGATGACGTATTCCTACCATGCCTGAGAGCATTGGATATTTTGTGCTAATGAACACAAGCACATGCACATCCTAACAGATGATGTGTACATATACCACGCACACACAATTTTTCCTTGTCATTGATGTGTGTAGGTACTCATGAATATTCGTCATTGTTGTAATGTGTCTCCAACCATCCCCCTCGCGCAAGGACTATGTGCATCTATTCTACATGGCCCTCACTTGGTTATGGCTTATTTTGCATTATATATCCATGTCCCATATTTCCATGTTCACTTTGCATGATATGCTCATTTCTATGCCTTTTCCATTCATTTGTGACTCATGCTTTGCATTACACATGACCCATGCTTCTCGTATTTGTATGTGTATTTGCGAGCTTGGTGGAGATACCACTTGCTATTGCCATGTTTGCTTTGTGCCCCATGCCTATGATGCTATATTGATCATGTTTTCTTCCCATTCTTGCGTTATGTCATGCACATTGTCTATGCCTATTATTTTTTCAAATAACATGATCGCCATGATTTCCTCTACTATGTTACATCTTCGCACTACTAGTTTGCACTACATGATCACTATGCTTGCTTATGTTGCATCAATGATGTGCTCCTTTTACGTGGTTGATGACAACCATTGCCATGCTTTGCACAGGATTAATATTGCATATTGTCATATGTCTCCATGTGTTTCCTCTTTCTTGCTATATGATTTTCCATGTATTGAGTGCAACAATGCTTATAATCTTGCTAATGAGATTGCCCCCATAGCTTTCTCACATATTATTGGAGCTTTCGACATATATTGTGTGAAGCATGCTTGTCTTCCTTCTTCACACCATATGACTAGTGCCATGAATATAGCCATTGTTTCATCATATTGTTCATGCACTTTTGTTCCTAAAGGTTATGTGCAAAAGAGGAGAACCATCATGATGGATGATGTGTTTATCTACCATGCACATGCATTCTTTTGCTTTGTTGTGTGTTAGTGTAGGATACTTTGACTACATGTCAACTTCCACTTCACGTGAGTTGACGATTCGAGCTCTTGAGAGCGAGCCATGCTACACTAATGTGAGTCCCCATCGCACTTGCTTGCGCATCGGAATTGTGAAGAATGCACAGGGTCAAGCTTTTGAGGTGACATCCTTCTTGAGCATGGATATTGTGGCTCATCCTACTTGTGTTGCTTGTACCATGACATATCTTGGTCATCTTGGACCACTTACTTGGACAAATATTAGATATATTGCTACCATTCTAGATTGCCATCTTTCTGTAGTGACCCGACCTGAAAGGTCGAATCTCCGGTGTTTCCGTACCATCCCAAGATCATGCTGGTACACACACGGTACATCAATGTATATATCAAAGGGAAATCACACAGCATTATATTAATCGAAATCTCATATCGAGTCCTTTATTACAATAAAAATTACAATAAAGTGGCTGAAAGCCAACTCATGAGAATGTCTAAATCTTGCGGAAGTGTCGAAGGTAGATGAGTCCATCTGACTCCAAGGGCATCTCACCGAGCGTAGAACGTGTCCTCACTCCTGGTCGGAAAAGTACTCTGCAACATGATACGTTGCAGCCGTGTAGGTCAGCATATGGAATATGCTGGCAAAGTCACAAGAGAGGGGTGAAAAGATAATCATCTAATCTACATGCTTATATGGCAGGTGGGGTGGTAAGTTTTTGCGTAAAGCCAATTTTTCCTACATCAAGAGAGGGATAAGCAAAAATTATTACTAAGTTGGTTGATTAATGAGATGGTTCCACCAACCAATTCTCATACCCAATTGTTAAATACCCACATCATCATATTAATTGTGTTGAGAATTCCGAATGTTTCAGTTCCTTTGGCTCAAGTCGTCCATGACCGTGGACACGGCTAATCGATTAGGTTTGAGTACTCTGCAGAGTTTTGCACATGTTCCCCACAAGATTTGGTCGCCTCCGTTTGATTTCTCGCACTTCAGGGTGTTTGAGAAACGGATGACCAAAACATGGTCTTCCAAAGGGTTTCCCTGCGACTCTGACGGTGCCCATCCTTTCCTACCGTTCTTCTACATCTTGTAGCACCGCCTGTCCAGGGTCACCACGATATCCAACCAAGCCAGAGCCCATAATGACTTGTGGCTGTGCAGGTAAGCCTTGGGTCTTGAAGCACCCATCCATCTCTTTGTGCCTAGGTGGATCTTTCCGCGTGAATACTGGCCATCTCCAGCATCACCTAGGCAATTCCACTGGTTTCTCCAGGGTGCCGTTCAACCATCATCCACCCAGAGGTATGTTGAAAACTCGGAGTCTTAAATCTTGATCATTATGTAGGTGTTGAAATTATTAACTCTCTCAACTCTCATGAATCACACAACCAACCCCGTCTACTAATAGCATAGCAAAAGTAAAACAACGTTTCCCGGGGCCAATGTTGACAAAGGGGTTGAGGAGGTACCTACCACATGATACTACAACAATGTACCCAAGTTTCCAACTAACCTGTCTTGCATGCAATTGGGGAAGATGGTAGAACTAATGCATATAAAACATGGGTAAAAATATGATCAAAGTGACTTGCCTGGTTGATGATCTTCGTACGTGAGTGACTCTAAGTAACAAGCTTCGCACTCCGGATAACTAACGAAGCAAACAAAGCACTCAATAAGCATACAACAAAATAACAACTCATAACATTCAGCAAAGAAGTATTAAACAATCAAGGCAACAATGCACAAAAATCACTAGCAAGAAAACACACAAAGTTTTGTTTTCAAAAGGTGATGGATGAAACACTACTGACATAATGAAACCATTTTGAAATAACAAAACAATTGTTGACAGCAAGGAAACCATAAAAATATTTTATTATTATACAAAAGAAAATCAAATTAAGTTTGTTGGGTAAACTTTAGTAAAGTTTATAAAAGTTTTGATAAACACTATATGAATCAACTATAGTTATACTAACAAAAAGAATCAAAACTAAACTTATTATTTGTTAACAAAACATGTTATTAACAGAAAAGAATTTACAAATAAACTTGTCTTAGATAACAGAATTAGATTATATAAAACTCTATTAAAAGAATCTATTACTAAACTAGTTGTTTTGATCAAATTAAACCTATTTGAAAAGAAGTTGTGATTCCTATATTAACAAAGAAATAAACTAAACAATTTTATATTTTTATTAACAATAGGTAAAACACTAAATGTTTAAATCAACAGAACCTACTAAACAAATTAAAACTAAATCTAAGTTAAACTAACTAAAACTAAGTAAATAAAACTATACTATAATACTAAGCAGATTCTGTTTATAGCTAGAACACTAATAAAAATCATCCTAAAAATTCTCAAACTAAACATGGAGGTAGTCCTAACTAATACCAAACAGTAGCAAAAAGATTCATATCAAAATCTATTTTCAAACTCTAGTTATTCATATTTGAATGATTTGAGCAAATTTGATTCAATTCAAATTTTATAGTTCAAATTTGAAATTTAAAAGTACAGTGTGAAACTACATGAAAAATTTGAGCTATTGAAAAAGAATCAACTCAAAACATTTAATAGATTCAAAGTTATAAGCAAAACAAAATTTGGATTCACTCTGTTAACTAAAACAAAAACAGAATTCGGAAAAATCTACCGGACGGCCAGGGGGCTACGTGGCGCTTTCCTATTGGTTGCGGGCGTGTGCGCGCGAAGGTTTGCGGGCGGACGACCGGTCCGAAGAGGAAAACGATTCGGAATTTAAATCCGATCTAATCTAACGCGTTGATTATGGATCCGACGGTCCAGGAAGCTTACGGAGGAAAGGTCGTCGGCGTTGGAGGTCTCCGGTGGATCCGAAGGCGGCGAAGACGACGTCGATGAGCTCCGGTGGTCGAGGAAGGCGGCGCAGTGGTCCGGGAGATGGCGACGGGTCTCCGGAGTCGACTGGTGACAAGTGTGGGTGGAACGGTGGACGGAGTCGACGGCTACGGTCGACGGAAGCTCTGGTGGTCGAGGTTACTCCGGCGAGGAATTGCGGCTGCCTTTCGGCGAGATAGGAGAGGAGTTTGGGGGGAATGGTTCCGGGGAGTGGCCGGCTTTTATAGGAGTGCGGGGAGTGAGGGGGGTTAAGAGGGGCGAGAGATCCGGGGGGGGGAAGAAACGGCCAGCGAGGTCCGTCGCGTGCGGGGGAGGAAGGTGATGACCGAGCGAGCTAACGGTCGGTCGGGGGTGGGGCCCGATGGCAGCGAGAGGAAGGGCGAGGTTTCCGCGTCGGTCGGCCGGCGCGTATTGAATTCGCGAAATAAAGCCTGTGGGCCGGCCCGTTTAATACTAACCGTTACCGTTTTCTGTTTAATGTTTTTCCAGCGACATTGAAAAGCTTTTACAACATTCAAACCTTTTATAAATATAGGGGTATTATATATCAAAATTAACATAATAATAAATGATATTTAAGGAACATTTTTATTCTGTCATTTGAACAATTTGAAAAAAATAATATTTTCAGAAATTGCCTAATTGTTTTTAAATCCTTTTTGCAAATATTTTCAAAATAACTCCTGGTTATTTTTGTTCAAATAGATCACCAAGATGACCTTGGTGTGGAGTGTCATGTTACTCCCCTCTTATTTGAACTTTTAACCAAGATTTCAAATAGGTAAAAGCAAGTTAGGGAAAAAATAGAAAGGGCTTTCAGAAAGTCAGAAGAAGCATTTCAATTATTCCATACATTCAAGAAATGAATGATGATAGATGCATAGCTATATTCATAACATTCCAAAATGAAATTTTGGATGTTACAAACCTACCCACCTTAAGATGAATCTCGCCCTCGAGATTCGGGTTGGCTAGAAAATAGGTGCGGATGGTCTCTACGAAGATCTTCTTCGCGTTCCCAGGTGGCTTCTTCCTGAGTGTGGTGACTCCACAGAACCTTACAGTACTTGATGATCTTGCTGCGGGTAACTCTGTTGTTAGTCTCAAGGATTCTGACAGGCTTCTCCTCGTAGGTCAGATCATTGTCAAGTTGTACGGCCTCTAGGGGCACGGTGTCTCGCAAAGGGATATCAGTCATCTCAGCATGGCATTTCTTCAGCTGGGACACATGGAACACATTATGAACTCCGGATAATCCTTCCGGCAATATCAGTTTGTATGCAACTTCGCCTCTACGGTCAAGAATTTTGTAGGGGCCTATGAATCTGGGTGCTAATTTTCCTTTAACACCAAACCTCTTGATTCCTCGAAGCGGGGACACACGAAGATAAGCCCGGTCTCCCACTTTATACATCACTTCTTTGCGTTTGCTGTCAGCATAACTCTTCTGTCGAGATTGAGCTATCTTGAGTCTGTCACGAATCAACCTGACTTTCTCTTCAGAATCTCGGATAAGGTCGGGACCAAAAAGTTGTCGGTCTCCAACACCATCCCACATTAGTGGCGTTCTGCACCTCCTTCCATATAAAGCTTCGAAAGGGGCCATCTTCAGACTGGTCTGATAACTGTTGTTGTACGAGAATTCTGCGTAAGGTAAGTTGTCATCCCAACTAGATGCATAATCTAGCGCACAAGCTCTCAACATGTCTTCCAAAATCTGGTTGACTCTCTCAGTCTGGCCATTTGTCTGTGGATGAAAAGCTGTACTAAACTCCAGCCTTGTACCCAAAGTTTCATGTAACTGATGCCAAAACTTTGAGGTAAATTGTGTTCCTCTATCTGACACGATACTCCTCGGAACTCCATGCAGACATACGATTCTGGTCATATATATCTTGGCTAGCTTAGCACTGGTATAGGTGGTTTTCACTTGAATGAAATGAGCAACCTTGGTCAAGCGATCTACCACTACCCAGATGGAATCATAACCTGAACGGGTCCTAGGTAGTCCTGTGATGAAGTCCATACCAAGCTTTTCCCATTTCCACTCGGGTATCGGCAAAGGTTGGAGTAACCCTGCTGGTTTCTGATGTTCAGACTTTACTCGCTGACAAACATCACATATTGCAACATGTTCTGCAATATCTTTCTTCATACCTGTCCACCAATAACTTTCCTTTAAATCCAGATACCTCTTGGTATTGCCTGGGTGTATCGAGTAAGGTGAATCGTGGGCTTCCTGAAGTATCAACTTCCTGAGCTCTGGATCATTGGGCACATAGATTCGGTTCTCGAACCACAAAATTCCGTGTTCGTCCTCACGAAAACCTTTAGCTTTACCATCTTCCATTCTCTGCTTTATCTCAGCTATCTCCTTGTCCGATTTCTGGGCTTCACGAATTCTTTCGGTCAAGGTGGACTGGATCTCTAGTGTACCAACATATCCTCTTGGAACTATCTCTAGCTTGAGCTCTCTGAGATCATCGGCTAACTCTTGGGGTAATCCTCCCGCTGTGAGTGTGTTCACATAAGTTTTCCGACTCAAGGCATCGGCTACAACATTAGCCTTACTGGGATGGTAGTGTAATCTCATGTCATAGTCCTTGATTAACTCTAACCATCTCCTCTGTCTAAGGTTCAACTCCTTCTGCGTGAAGTTATATTTCAGGCTCTTATGGTCAGTGTAAACATCACAACTATTTCCGATAAGGAAATGTCTCCAGGTCTTGAGTGCATGCACTACGGCTGCTAGTTCCAAATCATGGGTGGCATAATTCAACTCATGAGGTCGTAGTTGTCTGGATGCATAAGCTACAACCTTTCCATCTTGCATGAGTACTCCTCCAAGTCCTTGACGTGAAGCATCACAATAAACCTGGAAGTCCTTCCGAATATTGGGCAAAATCAACACTGGGGCTGTGACCAAACGTTTCTTCAACTCCTGGAAACTGGCTTCACATTCCTCAGTCCAAACATACTTGGATTCTTTCTTCAACAACTCTGTCATGGGCTTGGCTATTTTTGAGAAATTCTCAATGAATCTCCAGTAATATCCGACAAGTCTGAGGAAACTACGGATCTCCTTAACTGAGGTGGGTGACTTCCACTCGGTGACGGCTTCAACCTTAGCGGGGTCTACGGCTATTCCTTCTCCGGAAATAACATGTCCAAGGAATCCAACTTCCGTCAGCCAAAATTCACATTTGCTGAACTTGGCATATAACTGATGCTCACTTAGCTTTTCCAGAACTAAGCGTAGATGTTCCTTGTGTTCTTCCTCATTCTTGGAGAATATCAAAATATCATCGATGAACACCACGACAAACTTGTCCAAATATTCCATAAACACCTTGTTCATCAAATTCATGAAGTAGGCAGGAGCATTAGTCAAACCAAAGGACATGACAGTATACTCATACAAGCCATACCTTGTGGTGAAAGCTGTTTTGGGTATATCCTATTCACGAATCTTCAGTTGATGATACACTAATCTAAGATCGATCTTAGAGAATACTTTGGCACCTACTATCTGATCAAACAAGTCATTAATCATCGGCAGAGAGTACTTGTTCTTGATAGTCAGCTCGTTCAAGGCACGATAATCGACTACCATTCTCAAGGTTTTATCCTTCTTCTCCACCAAAAGAACTGGGGCTCCCCAAGGTGAAGAACTTGGACGTATATAACCTTTGTCCAATAACTCCTGAATTTGCTTCTTGATTTCCAACAGATCATTTGCGGGCATCCGATAGGGTCTCTTGGAAATTGGTGCTGTCCCTGGCTGTAGCTCTATTAGGAACTCAATCTCCCTATCTGGTGGCATGCCTGGTAATTCTTCCGGAAATACATCCAGAAAGTCTTTTACCACAGGTACTTCCTCCTGAACAACTCATGTGAGGGAATTTAACCGTGCACTCATCTGGGTGCGTCGGGATACATACTTAATCCTCTTGTTCTCCGGGGTGGTGAGTGAAACAGACTTGCTGGGACAATCAAGATTTCCTTCATACTTGGTCATCCAATCCATGCCTAGGATTACATCCAATCCCTGGGATTCTAAGACGATGAGGTCGGTGGGAAAAACATGGTTTCCTATGTGAAGTTTCAGGGCATGGCATCCTATTCCTGCCATCATCATACCTCCTGGGGAATTGACCTTAATGGGCTGACTAAAGGTTTTGGTGGGCAAACCATACTTATCCACAACTACCCTTGATATGAACGAATGAGTTGCACCGGAATCAAAAAGTACTATAACTGGACGTGAATGCAATAAAAACTTACCAACCACAGTCTCGGGTTGATCATAGACTTCTTCCATGTCGAGGTGGTTCACCTGGGCACGAGGAAAAGGGTTTGGCTTCTTGGCTGCGGAGTTGCCGTTTCCATTTCCCTGCTTGCTCTGGGGACACTCAGTAGCATAATGCCCTGTCTTCTGGCACTTGAAACAGGTGATGTTGTTCAGATCCTTCTGAGTAGGAACGTGACGGTGCTGGTTGTTGTTCCCATTCCCATTGTCAGTCTTGAAATTGCCATGGTTGGGACGGGCATTCCCATTTCCTCCATGGTTGTGCACAACATGAGTGTGCCTTCCAAACTTACCGGTCCCTGATCCGGTATTCCCTGAGTACGGGGAGTAGCGGGGCTTCGGATGAGCTCCAGAGTTAAACTTCCCCTGAGTGTACTTCCTCTTGCGATTCTCAATCTGCTGTTGTTTACCTTCCAAAATGAGTGCCTTATCCACCAGCTCTTGGTAGTTGTTGAAAGTAGCCACTACCAGCTGCATGCTCAACTCATCGTTGAGTCCTTCCAGAAACTTCTCTTGCTTGGCCGCATCATCGGCCACGTCTCCTGGTGCATAACGTGCCAATGTGCTGAAGTCATCCACGTACTGGGCCACAGAGCGATTTCCCTGGCGCAAGTTGCGAAACTCGCGCTTCTTCAAACTCATGGCTCCAGCTGAAACATGTGCGGTGCGGAAAGCTTGCTGGAACTGCTCCCAAGTTCAATCAGCAATAGGATATGTGGTGGTGTAGTTCTCCCACCATGAAGCTGCTGGTCCTTCCAGTTGATGTGCGGCAAATTGCACCTTCTCAGCATCAGTACATCCAGCGGTGACAAGTTCTCTCTCCATCTTACGGAGCCAGTCATCTGCCACAATGGGCTCAGTGCTATTGGAGAAATTTGGAGGATTCAACCTCAAAAAGTGGGTGAGATTGTCAGTCTGGGGTGGATGTTGGTGGTTGTTGTTGTTCTGGTTGTTGGTCTGATTCTGGATCAATAGCTGCATCAGTGCATTCTGCTGCTGAAGGAGTTGCGTGAGTTCCGGCGGGAAGGTGAAGTCGGACTCACGTCGTGGAGGCATCTTGCTGTTTTCAGAGGGGTGAGAATTAGAATAGAACAAGGGCCTAAAAGGAGAAATTCACTACCCATATGCAATGCAACAAACATATCACACCAACCACTCATTCGTTTATACGATCAATGTCAAACATCGGGAATACAAAACTCAATCAAACTACACATCGACCTACGCTCTTAACGTTGAAAATAAAAGATACATGGAGGGCATAACTAAAGTTTTCCTCAGAAGTACATGGTGACTGAGTCCCCTCCAGTGGTGCTCTCCTCATAGTCATCATCGTCGCTGATGAAAGGAGCCAAGTCTCCCTCAGGATGAAGATTTTCACCCATGTCCATCTGTTCCTCCAAAGTGGCGATACGAATGTTCAGCCTGTCGATCCTCTCTAAGAAATCCTTCACCTCATATTCATGTTCATAGTTGGCTTCCCGCAAATCACCTTTGAGGTCAATCTCACGGTTCATCAGATTCTTGATTTTCTTCATATCAGCACGAACTCGAAGCTCCAGAGTCCTGATGTGAGTCTCCAGGGTCTGGATATAAGAAATAGTGGTGTCTGAAGTGCGAGGAGTTATGATGTTTCCATTGGCATCTCTGCGACAAACCACGCTGAGTCCTGGTGAAATGGTTCCACCTCTGTATTCCTCCTGAATACGTCCAAGGGCACGATGAATGGCCATGTCTCTTCCAAGTATCCCGCTGGGTGCCACGAACTTGAAGTCGAAGGGTTTCTTCTGATTCCCACAGGTCTTCCCTGGGATGTGCACCTCGATCCTGTAGCGTCCATTTTGTGGAAATGACATGATAGGAGTCCCGGTGATGCTCGGCAAAGCAATCCTCACGTCCTTGACGATCCTCATCAGCTCCTTACCAAAAGGCATCGTTGCGTCAGGCTGACAAAACTCCGTGATCAACACTGGGATGAAGGTGGCCATCTATAAATTTTGAAATAATCGGAGAGGAGTCAAAAACGAGTAGATGAGAGTATAAGAATTTTAAAGACAAAGAGAAACAATCCTAAGGCTTTCCAATCCTAGAGGTTACGTCCTACGGTCAGCATGTGCTCTGATACCATTTCTGTAGTGAACCGACCTGAAAGGTCGAATCTCCGGTGTTTCCGTACCATCCCAAGATCATGCTGGTACACACACGGTACATCAATGTATATATCAAAGGGAAATCACACAGCATTATATTAATCGAAATCTCATATCGAGTCCTTTATTACAATAAAAATTACAATAAAGTGGCTGAAAGCCAACTCATGAGAATGTCTAAATCTTGCGGAAGTGTCGAAGGTAGATGAGTCCATCTGACTCCAAGGGCATCTCACCGAGCGTAGAACGTGTCCTCACTCCTGGTCGGAAAAGTACTCTGCAACATGATACGTTGCAGCCGTGTAGGTCAGCATATGGAATATGCTGCCAAAGTCACAAGAGAGGGGTGAAAAGATAATCATCTAATCTACATGCTTATATGGCAGGTGGCGTGGTAAGTTTTTAGGTAAAGCCAATTTTTCCTACATCAAGAGAGGGATAAGCAAAAATTATTACTAAGTTGGTTGATTAATGAGATGGTTCCACCAACCAATTCTCGTACCCAATTGTTAAATACCCACATCATCATATTAATTGTGTTGAGAATTCTGAATGTTTCAGTTCCTTTGGCTCAAGTCATCCATGACCGTGGACACGGCTAATCGATTAGGTTTGAGTACTCTGCAGAGTTTTGCACACGTTCCCCACAAGATTTGGTCGCCTCCGTTTGATTTCTCGCACTTCAGGGTGTTTGAGAAATGGATGACCAAAACATGGTCTTCCAAAGGGTTTCCCTGCGACTCTGACGGTGCCCATCCTTTCCTACCGTTCTTCTACATCTCGTAGCATCGCCTGTCCAGGGTCACCACGATATCCAACCAAGCCAGAGCCCATAATGACTTGTGGCTGTGCAGGTAAGCCTTGGGTCTTGAAGCACCCATCCATCTCTTTGTGCCTGGGTGGATCTTTCCGCGTGAATACTGGCCATCTCCAGCATCACCTAGGCAATTCCACTGGTTTCTCCAGGGTGCCGTTCAACCATCATCCACCCAGAGGTATGTTGAAAACTCGGAGTCTTAAATATTGATCATTATGTAGGTCTTGAAATTATTAACTCTCTCAACTCTCATGAATCACACAACCAACCCCGTCTACTAATAGCATAGCGAAAGTAAAACAACGTTTCCCGGGGCCAATGTTGACTAAGGGGTTGAGGAGGTACCTACCACATGATACTACAACAATGTACCCAAGTTTCCAACTAACCTGTCTTGCATGCAATTGGGGAAGATGGTAGAACTAATGCATATAAAACATGGGTAAAAATATGATCAAAGTGACTTGCCTGGTTGATGATCTTCGTACGTGAGTGACTCTAAGTAACAAGCTTCGCACTCCGGATAATCTAACGAAGCAAACAAAGCACTCAATAAGCATACAACAAAATAACAACTCATAACATTCAGCAAAGAAGTATTAAACAATCAAGGCAACAATGCACAAAAATCACTAGCAAGAAAACACACAAAGTTTTGTTTTCAAAAGGTGATGGATGAAACACTACTGACATAATGAAACCATTTTGACATAACAAAACAATTGTTGACAGAAAGGAAACCATAAAAATATTTTATTATTAGACAAAAGAAAATCAAATTAAGTTTGTTGGGTAAACTTTAGTAAAGTAGTTTTGATAAACACTATATGAATCAACTATAGTTATACTAACAAAAAGAATGAAAACTAAATTATTATTTGTTAACAAAACATGTTCTTAACAGAAAAGAATTTACAAATAAACTTGTCTTAGATAACAGAATTAGATTATATAAAACTCTATTAAAATAATCTATTACTAAACTAGTTGTTTTGATCAAATTAAACCTATTTGAAAAGAAGTTGTGATTCCTATATTAACAAAGAAATAAACTAAACAATTTTATATTTTTATTAACAATAGGTAAAACACTAAATTTTTAAATCAACAGAACCTACTAAACAAATTAAAACTAAATCTAAGTTAAACTAACTAAAACTAAGTAAATAAAACTATACTATAATACTAAGCAGATTCTGTTTATAGCTAGAACACTGATCAAAGTCATCCTAAAAATTCTCAAACTAAACACGGAGGTAGTCCTAACTAATACCAAACAGTAGCAAAAAGATTCATACCAAAATCTATTTTCAAACTCTAGTTATTCAGATTTGAATGATTTGAGCAAATTTGATTCAATTCAAATTTTATAGTTCAAATTTGAAATTTAAAAGTACAGTGTGAAACTACATGAAAAATTTGAGCTATTGCAAAAAGAATCAACTCAAAACATTTAATAGATTAAAAGTTAAAAGCAAAACAAAATTTGGATTCACTCTGTTAACTAAAACAAAAATAGAATTCTGAAAAATCTACCGGACGGCCAGGGGGCTACGTGGCGCTTTCCTATTGGTTGCGGGTGTGTGCGCGTGAAGGTTTGCGGGCAGTCGACCGGTCCGAAGGGGAAAACGATTCGGAATTTAAATCCGATCTAATCTAACGCGTTGATTATGGATCCGACGGTCCAGGGAGCTTACGAAGGAAAGGTCGCCGGCGTTGGAGGTCTTCGGTGGATCCGAAGGCGGCGAAGACGACGGCGATGAGATCCGGTGGTCGAGGAAGGCGGCGAATTGGTCCGGGCGACGGCGACGGGTCTCCGGAGTCAACTGGTGACAAGTGTGGGTGGAACGGTGGACGGAGTCGACGGCTCCGGTGGTCGAGGTTACTCCAGCGAGGAATTGCGGCAGCCTTCGGGCGAGATAGGAGAGGAGTTTGGGGGGAATGGTTCCGGGGAGTGGCCGGCTTTTATAGGAGTGCGGGGAGTGAGGGGGGTTAAGAGGGGCGAGAGATCCGGGGGGGGGGGGGAAGAAACGGCCGGCGAGGTCCGGCGCGTGCGGGGGAGGAAGGTGATGACCGAGCGAGCTAACGGTCGGTCGGGGGTGGGGCCCGGTGGCAGCGAGAGGGAGGGCGAGGTTTCCGCGTCGGTCGGCCGGCGCGTATTGAATTCGCGAAATAAAGCCTGTGGGCCGGCCCGTTTAATACTAACCGTTACCGTTTTCTGTTTAATGTTTTTCCAGCGACATTCAAAAGCTTTTACAACATTCAAACCTTTTATAAATATAGGGGTATTATATATCAAAATTAACAGAATAATAAATGCTATTTAATGAAAAATTTTATTCTGTCATTTGAACACTTTGAAAAAAATAATATTTTCAGAAATTGCCTAATTGTTTTTAAATCCTTTTTGCAAATATTTTCAAAATAACTCCTGGTTATTTTTTTTCAAATAGATCACCAAGATGACCCTGGTGTGGAGTGTCATGTTACTCCCCTCTTATTTGAACTTTTAACCAAGATTTCAAATAGGTAAAAGCAAGTTAGGGAAAAAATAGAAAGGGCTTTCAGAAAGTCAGAAGAAGCATTTCAATTATTCCATACATTCAAGAAATGAATGATGACAGATGCATAGCTATATTCATAACATTCCAAAATGAAATTTTGGGATGTTACAAACTTTCCATGTCTCATGACATATATACCTTGTGTGTTGCACCTAACTTGTGGATTCTTTGCTCTTATCATATGCTTGGTTGCAACAATGCCCATCCTTCATATTTACCATGCCAGATTGATTGCTACTTGCTTGACTTGATTGCCTCACACATGTTGAACACTTGCTCTTTCTATTGTGTTGAGTGCCTCACTATCTTCACTACACCATGTGCACATTATGCTTGGATTATCTTGGACTTTGGGTTGCACCATGTGTTTAAACCCTTCATTCTACTTGGTATTGTGAATGATTCCTATGCCTATCATAGACCTTTCATTCATTGCTTTGTGCATACTTTCTATGACCATGAGGTAGATGCTTGTTATATTTTCACACATATTTGCATCCCTACCTCACCTTTCCATACTTGTATCCATGATGACATTGCTTGCGCCCAATTTGTATGCTTACATGCCATGACACTATCCCTTGTCACACCATATGTTATGCATGATGACAACACTTGTGCGGTGATTCACCACTTGAATGCTTGGTTTGGCACTAACGCTAACCACATTTGTTTTTCCAAGTGTTTGTTGGCCTTGCTCCTTTTGCAGGAACTACAAGATGGTGAGACATTGGAGAGTGCACCCTTAGAGCTTGATGATGATGAGTGCTTGGTGATCGTCCACTCCTACACAACGACGCCATCTCCTTCCCATGGTGATTTGGATCTTAATCCAAGGACGGATCTTACCCAAGGGGTCGGGGATGCTGCGGATCATCCTATGGACATCACCATGGCAACAGTCCCTTTGCCAAGTGACACATGCGGCATCTACTCCACATACATAAAGGTGAACCATCTCCTTTACACGTGCTCACTTGACCACCTCGAGGATGGTATACTACTTGACACTCCTCTCGTGTGCATCCATATGTATTGCCAGAGCTTCACGGATGACGAGGAGGAGTGCCGGCACCTACGTACGACTACACCATCCATGAGGGAAGCCTGGAAGCGAATATGGAAGAAGACGATGTCTAGAAGCTAGAGAGAGGCCAAACAGCCAAGTCCCACGCGACCCCGTGCACACGGGCCCAGAAGACCCCATGCGCATGAGGGTACCCGAAATTGTGGACACAACGTGCGCATGGGCCTAGAAGACCCCATGTCCACAGGACCCCCGTGTCCACGGGACACACCCGTGCGCACGGGCTAAGTGGCTGGCGACCTGGAGACCCCGTGAGCACGGGCTCCACTTACCCCGTGCACATGGTGCCCCCTGTGTGTTTCGGCTGGGCTTGGCCCATGTACCCTCTCTCACCCCTTGGTTGCCTTGGACCTATATATACTCTCCTCCCTCCTTCATCTAGGGTTAGCTATTGTTTTGCACTTGTGAGCATAGCTCCATTACTTGTCTCTCTTGAGGAGCTTGTCTTCCTTTGGGAGTAGATCCAACTGATGCCAAGGACACCTTGCGAGGGAAGATCCCTAGTGGATTGAAGGCCCCATCTCCCCATGGGATTTGGGATGAACTTTACCATGTATCTTATTTTACCTTTGTTGTTCTTGTACCTTGTGAATCTTGTGTTGGTGAGTCTAGTGGATGTGTGATTGGACTTGTTCTTGAGTGTTTCCTGTTGTGATTTCTCCTCGTTCTTTCCCGTGTTCTTGATGAAATCCCCCTCCAATTCGTGAAAGATCGACACCTACGGGTTTGCCCCGGTATCACCTTCACCCCTCACCCACGATCAACTGTCAAAACCACTGCCCGTGACATAACAAGGTGATTTACACTCCACTAAGAAGAAATAAAATACTCAATAACTCTACAACCACACTTTTTTGTGCATACTTTATGGTTCTATGCTCTTCCATTGCACACCACATTTTGAACCTTAATTGATTAGACGACTCGTTTTGAATCCCCATTCCATTACACACCCCGTTTGGTACACAACGATTTGAACTTTGAACCATAAAATGCACTGCTGCCACCTTAGTAACCTAATCTGATACTAGCCAAAATACATGAATGCGCTTGTATGACTGCAACATACATGAGCATGCATGTATGATAACACGGTTATGAGTACACGATCGGTTAGACTGTGTGTACTTTATCATGTGAGGTGCAAAACAAATGAACTTGTTAAGCAGTGGCGGATCCAAGACCTAGGCCAGAGGGCCCTAGGCCCGGGGCGTGGAGCATACTCGCTTGGAGCATGCTTACTTTGTTCACTGTAGCATCTTGATCACTGTAAAAACACTTTGTATCGACACTATAGCAGCCGTGGCTCGGGGCTTGACCCAATTCTGGTTCCACCCCTGTTGATAAGGAAGACGAAGAAACAAAGAAACTTGATATGTTTAAGGGTCTTTTTGCAGAGGGTACATTTATTTATTTATAGGATTATAACTACAAGACGGGTCAATCATGTGGCATGTGACACAAACCAAACTCAACCAACACTCTCTACAAAAACTAACACACTTATTCGTTCTCTCCATGCAAGATATCTCCACTACTTATCCTTGATCTCTTGACATATATAGCTTTTTTGTTAAAACAATAGAAAAGGAAGAAATACTATTATCTCACATAGTCTAGTGGAAATATCTTGTCACACGTTTTTAACTAATAATGTACATACTGTAACAATTTAGTGTTTGTGAGCGAAAGCATTACAGACGCAACCGCTCGTCCCGAAAAATAGGATCAGGCGGAAACGAGACGACCGGGGCGGGGCTTCCCTTTGCGTGCCGCCGGTGCTGTCGCTGGTTCCCTCTTCCTCCGCCGGTCGCTCCGACGGAGGAAGGGGGAACCTTGGATCTGTGTGTGCGATGGGTTCGCAATAGAGTTAGGATTGAAGGAGTTGTCGCTGAGGCCGTTGTGGAGGCGTCACATCTGAATAAGTTTTCCTTGGGCTCCATTCACGGTAGAGGAAGCTCTTGCCTTTATCTAGGGCCGGCAGGGTGGGGATCCTCGGATCTCATGGAGGTCGCGGGCTATGATGTCTGGATGTCAATTGACACTGGCCGGTTGGGTCCTCAGATGGGAGGGGGTTGTGTGGAGATGGATATTCTTCATCCACTTTGTCGGTATGATTTTTCGCTGTTGTTCTTCCTATTTCTTTGTGCTACTGCTGGTGGAATGTCCTGCTTTGCCCGGGTGATTGGCCTGGCCGCGGCGCTGGGACCGGATCCTAGTTCTCTTCCATCTGGAAGAGACACATATAGCAGTACTCAAAGCCACATATGGCGAAGGCTGGTGCAGGAGTGTTGGATGCATATGTGCGTCCTTGTCCTTTCGGCGTCGGTGCAAAGAAAAGAGGAGCAACGCGGTGACGATTGTGTCGTGGTTGATGATGATGACCTGTTTCGGCCTGGTTGCAAATTATTGTGTTGCAGGAGTCTTCTCGCAAGGTTCAGGAATGATGACATAGAGCTTTCAAGATCTTTATGTTTTGCTGCTTGTTTTAGGATGCTCTATGTTTTTCTGAATTTTATGCGTGTGTTAGGGTGTGTTTGTATAGATCAAGAACTCTGTATTATTTCATGATTTGAATGCAAGCATACTTTCCCAAAAAAAAAGTAACAATGTAGGGTTTATAGAAACATGCATGCACGTGCACGGGTTCGTGGTGGGGGTGAGCTAGCTAGCACATGCACGGGCCCGTCGGGAGTGGCAGTTACCGCTCCAGCCGGAATGGAAGCTGCTCGATCGACGAACGGCTCGAGAGATCCCCACGCATGCTTTGCTACCTGCCCATCGGAATTGGCGCGCCCGTCAACCGCCCAACAAACCGCCAAGATCCTTCTCGCTCCCCCGCCGCCTATTTCACCCACCCCGCAGCCCCCTCTCGCCGCCCCACCCGTCCACCCGTCCGTCGTCCACCCGCCACTCGCACGTGCACCTGTGCAGATGCGCTGCTGGCATGCACGCGCCATCGTAATGGCGCACCACCACCAGCAGCCCCCGTCGCTTGCCTGCACCAACTGCGTCACCGAGCGCGCCATCGTCTACTGCTCCGCCGACGGCGCCCGGCTCTGCCTCGAGTGCGACAGAGCCCTGCACCGCGCCAGCCCGCTGGCGGCCCTCCACCGGCGCGCCCCGCTGTGAGACGCCTGCGGCGTCGTCCGCGCCGCGGTCCGATGTCAGATCGCCGGCCCTCGGGCCACGCTCTGCGGCGGCTGCGCCGTCCGCCTGGCCCTGCCGGACGGCGCCTCCATCGTGGAGGAGTACATCGGGTGCCCCACGCCGGCCGAGATGCTCCGCCTCCTCTCCGCCGAGGCGCCGTCGTCGCATGAGGACTTCGACGCCTGGCTCGCCTACAAGCTGCCCCGAATCTTGCCGGAGGTTCAGGAACCTGGGCATGTACAACGGCATCCACTCAGCCGTCTATAACGCATGCCACCTGAAATTTTCCATTTTCTTTTTTTGACAGAACGTAAGATTAATTTCTATCATTAGGTGGAAGAGAGAGAGAATAAAGAGGGAGAAGGATGGTGTTTGTAATTTGGCAGACGGTCTAATCCTCAAAAAATAAATCGCCGTCGCTAATTTGCTGTTTCTCCGCCCAACCGCCGTATCCCGTACGTCATGCCAGATTTGGTTTGGAGATTCTAAGTTTGCGGGCGCAATAGATAGAAAATAGACGATCTATTATTTTTACTGCTGTCTACAGTTGACGTGGATGGCGATGGGTTGAACAGCTTAGACGACGAGCAGACGTGGCTCAATCCGTACCGCTTCTTCAACAGATTCTTCTGCGAGAAGGGCAACCGTACTGCTACTTCGACATATTCTTCTGCAAGAGGAGCAACTGTGGATGATCTTGTCCATTATAACCAGACACGTTAAAGTTTGATAGTCCGACTACATTGTTATACGTAGTAGCCGAACGATGTGTGTAGTGCACCGTCGTAATTTATGAGTTTGCATGAATTTAATATATGCTAATTGAGGATTTCGATTGTGACAAGGAAAATTTGTGGCTTGACAAACGACTCTGCAAACACTTAAGTGGTCGATTTGGTCGATTTTGACAAGTCCAGTTGTAAATGCTCTTAGTTAGAACATTTCAAAAATCGTTCTACTATGGTACTTCTGTTTATAGTGATATGTTGTGTCTTTTCTCAGGTCGTCATGGTAGGAAATGCCTAAGTATTGCACCAAAGATTAAGTCAGTAATATGCGGTGGTCATTACTCCATCAAGTAGCAATCTATATAAACAGAGGCTGGCGGCAGATATTTTAGTTGCCAATGCACAACAACCGATGTAAATTTGAACATGTTTCCCTCAAAAAAAAAGTTTGAACATGTTTCTTATTCATTTTGTTTAAATTTCTAGTCTTATTTTTTCTTTTGATAAAAGGACTGCAATATGTCCTAGATGGTTAGATCATATTGTCTAAAACAATATAGGTGGCGATAAAAGGACTTTATTGTCCCACTTGTCTGACAAAATAGGTGGCGATTCATCTAGTTAAAAATATAATGGGCAGAAAACTAACTTAATTAGATGGAGACAAACTAGGGAATTAAGGAATCCTCTGTCACATAGATTTGATAGGATCATCATCTTGCTCCTGCCCCTGTTCAAGAGGATGGTTGTCCTCATCTTCCTGCTGTTCAAAAGAACCATGTTTCTCTAGACCAACAGGACCATCATTGTACTCCTCGTTTTGAGTATCAGAGTTGTAAATCCCCGGATCAGACCTGGCAAAGCATGGCTCTATCTTGGCCCAATACTCTTGGTCCACCTCGACGTACCCCCGGGTGATCAAGTCACGGCTGACCATGGCCTGAAACTGTTGAAGATAGAAGCTTTGGCCCCACGCATTGTTGAGAGCTAGAGATATGATCTTTTGTATTTTGTTTAAACTCCTATCTATCACTAAGTTTTCTGTAAGGTTCCCATATTCAAAACACGTATGGCATATTAGACATCCATTATCCATTCACACTCCTTGTGTGGCACAATTAGGAGGCAGCCCACGCGTTTATGTGTGGGCGAACATTACAACTGACCACACGTGTGGACACAGTTACTTCGTTTCACACAACCAACAACTACTACTGATCCCCCATCCCGCGTGTATGGCACGAAGCATATCTGCACACACATCCTAGAAGCAGATATGTTAGTTACCTGTGGGATGATACTTTAGTTACCCTGTGGGATGGCAAATATAGTTGTAAAAGCATGTCAACGTCTCTGTTTTGGTAAACTATAGTTGTCATATCTAATTAACGTTAGGAAAATGTAATCACACCATAGTTGCCATGTGTGACTACTAGCCAAATGTGGTCAAACAATAGTTGTTATGTGTGATTAACTAGTTATCACGTATGATCCAACCATACTTGTCATGTATGGTTAATCATAGTTTCCATGTGTGTTTACCTAGTTGCTATGTACGTGCAACTGCAGTTGCCATCTAGGAACGAATCATAGTTAACATGTGTGTTTACCTAGTTAACACGTACGCGTAACTGCAGTTGCCATCTAGCAACATACGAGCATCGTGTGCGCAAACAGAAGTTCACCCACACGCGCGCGGACTAGGGGTTGACTGTGTGAGCGGAAACTGGTTCGCCCACATGGCGCAGCTAGCTACCGTGCACTATAGGTCGTGTGGGTGAACTCTCCAACGCCCACACACACATGATGCCTACGTGACACACAAAATTCGTGAAACGTTGTCAAAATTTGGGCAAAAGAAAATCAACAGAGAGATCGATGCGTGTGAGCGAAGTACAAACATGCCACACATGTGGGCGTTATCATTTGGGTTTTTGTATTCCAAGGATGTAATCTCAACTGTATGCTATGTGGGATAAGCCCAACTGAATCTATAAATACACCACGCGAGCCTCTCAGCCGGGTAGAACGCTTTTGATACAATTCTATATCGTCATCAGAGCGTCCTCTTCCCCTTCGTCCTAAATAAACTAGAAAACCTAGATCGCTTCCTTCTCCACCATGTCGTCTTCCTCCTCCAGCTCCCCCGTTCTCTCTGGTTTGGATACCAAGTCAGTGAGAAGCTCACCTGCGAGAACAATCTATTGTGGAAGGCATAGATTGTCCCGAACTTCCTCGATGCTGGGCTCTATGGCTATCTCGACGACACCATTGATGAACGAGAGAAGCTTCTCATCATCAAGTACAAGGAAGGAAAAAAATCAAGAGATCCCCATCCCGATGCACGACGAATGAATGCGGCAGGACCAACAGGTCCTCGGCCACATCATGAACAACCTCTCAAAGGAGGTTTGGTCTCCGTCGTCTCCATTGGAATGACGCGAGCTCTCTGGATATCGTTGGGTAACATGTTCGCATCACAATCTCATTCCCGCATTAATAATCTTCAGTTTTCTCTGTCTAGTGCCCAAAGGGGAAATCAATCTGTGCCGACATACTTTGCCCGGATGCGTGGATATGCTGATGAACTTGCTACTGCTGGAAAGCCGCTTGATGAGGATGAACTCATCTCTTTCCTACTGACGGGGCTGGACCTTGACTACAACCCATTGGTCTCACCCCTCGACGTCTGGACAGAGCCGATCACGGTTGATGGCTTGTACTCATAGGTCCACAACTTTGATCAGCGAGTGTCGTTGCTCACAGGAGGTATGGGCTTCAAAATCATTTGCCAACGTAGCCCATCACGGTGGCCCTACTCAGTCTCGCGGCTATGGGAAGCCAAGGGACCAGAAACAAGGAGGTGGTGCCGGCTACAAGAAGAAACCAAGTGGCAACAGCGGCGGGCTCCCCTTCTACTCCAACACAAAGGCTACTCGCACTGGTGGTCCTGGCGGACCAGGAGGACCAGGAGGTCCTAGTAGTCCTACACCCGGCAAAAAACCCAGGGGCAATGAGCCCATGCAGTGCCAAATATGCAGCAAGTTCGGCCATGGTGCTAAGGATTGTTGGTATCGCTTTGACGATGATGCACTTGAAGGAAAAGGTTGCTGTTGCTTCCCAGTATGGTGTTGACACCAACTGGTATGTTGATAACGGCACAACATATCATCTCACTGGAGAACTTGAGAAGATGACGGTCCGCGACAAGTATCATGGACAGGATTAGTGCCAACAGACCAGGTATGAGGATAGATCATGTTGGTCATTCGGTATTACAAACCCCTAGTCATCCCATCTATCTAAACAGAATTCTTCATTCTCCTCATGCACACAAAAATATTCTCTCCGTTCATCGTATTTCTTTGGATAATCATGTATTCCTTGAATTTCACCCCTTTTTCTTTTTGATCGAGGACCAGGCAACGACGAGAGTTCTTTACAGAGGTAGATGTGTTGGTGGGCTCTATCCATTAATTCGTCACTTTAGGAGTTCCAATAAACAATCTTTTGGTGGCACCAAGTTATCTGCGGCTAGGTGGCATGATCGATTAGGGCATCCTTCTTGTGCTTATAGTTCAACGAGTGCCTAGGAAAAATAAGCTTCCTTTTGTTGGTGAGCGTAGTAGTGAAACAATTTGTGATTCTTGTCAAAGAGCGAAAAGTCATCAACTTCCATACCCCGTGTCAACTAGTATTTCTTGCAAACCATTAGAGCTCATTTTTTTATGTATGGGGCAAGCACCTCTTTGTTGGGGAACGTTGCATGGGAAACAAAAATTGTCCTACACTTCACCAAGATCAATCTAGGAGATGAGCATCTATGAGAGGAGAGATTGGATCTACATACCCTTGTAGATAGCTAAGAGGAAGTATTTGTTGGAAATATGCCCTAGAGGCAATAATAAATTGGTTATTATCATATTTCCTTGTTCATGATAATCGTTTATTATCCATGCTATAATTGTGTTGATCGGAAACTCAGATACATGTGTGGATACATAGACAACACCATGTCCCTAGTATGCCTCTAATAGACTAGTTCATTGATCAAAGATGGCTATGGTTTCCTAGTCATGGACATGAGATGTCATTTGATAACGGGATCACGTCATTAGGAAAATGATGTGCTGGACAAGACCCAAACTACAAACATAGCATATGATCGTGTCAGTTTATTGCTACTGTTTTCTGCATGTCAAGCATTTGTTCCTATGACCATGAGATCATGCAACTCACTGACACCGGAGGAGTACCTTGTGTGTATCAAACATTGCAACGTAACTGGGTGACTATAAAGGTGCTCTACAGGTATCTCCGAGGGTGTCTGTTGGGTTGGCATGGATCAAGACTGGGATTTGTTACTCCGTGTGATGGAGAGGTATCTCAGGGCCCACTCGGTAATACAACATCACAATAAGCCTTTCAAGCAATGTGACTAAGTATGGGGTAAAGAGACTTGTATTACGGAACGAGTAAAGAGACTTGCCTGTAACGAGGTTGAACTAGGTATGGAGATACCGACGATCGAATCTCGGGCAAGTAACATACCGAAGAACAAAGGGAACATCATATGGGATTAACTGAATCCTTGACATAGAGGTTCGACCGATAAAGATCTTCATAGAATATGTAGGAACCAATATGGGCATCCAATTCCCGCTATTGGTTATTGACCATAGAGGTGTCTCGGTCATGTCTACATAGTTCTCGAACCCGCAGGGTCTGCACACTTAAGGTTCGGTGACGTTTCGGTAGTATAGAGTTATGTATGGTGGTGACCGAAGGTTATTCGGAGTCCTGTATGAGACCCCGGACGTCACGAGGAGCTCCGGAATGGTCCGGAGGTAAAGATTGATATACAGGAAGTCCTGTTTTGGTCGCCGGAAAAGTTTCGGGCTCATCGGTAGTGTACCGGGAGTGCCAGTAGTGTACCCAGGGACCATCGGGAGAGGTATTTCAACCCAAGAGGCTACATGGGCTGTGGGAGGAGGTAAACCAGCCCCTGGTGGGCTGGCCGAAGCCTCCTCAAAGGGCCCATGCGGCTGGAGTGGTTTTGGGAAGGAAAAAAATCCAAAGGTGGAGAGGTGGAAAGAGTTTCCAAGTGGAAAGGAGGAATCCTACTCCTAATAGGATTGGAGTAGGACTCCTCCACCTCCAATTTCGACCCAACCTTGAGGGTTTGAGGCTTCCTCCTCCCCTCCCTCCCTCCTATATATACTAGAGGATTTAGAGCAAAAAGCTTACCCTAATAGCCACGTGCTACCTCTCCTCTAGATCGTAGTTTCTCCTCTAGATCGGTTTTCAGCGGTGCTTAGGCGAAGCCCTGCTGGAATAGCTCCACCACCATCGCCGCAACGTTGTCGCACTTCCGGAGAAATCATCTACCTCTCCACTCCCTCTTGCCGGATCAAGAAGTCGGAGATCGTCATCAAGCTGTACGTGTGCTTTAACGCGGAGGTGTCGTCCGTTTGGCGCTAGATTGGAAGGACCGTGATCAAGATCGCGAGACGGATCGTGATGAGATCACGGGACGGATCATGATGAGTTCGTGGGATGGATCGTGATTGGATCCTGGGACGCTCGGCGATTTGAATCGCGAAGACGTTCAACTACACCAAACGCGTTTCTTAACGCTTCCCGCTTAGCGATCTACAAGGGTATGTAGATCCACTCTCCCTCCCGTAGATGCTCATCACCATGGATATATCTTTCATGTGCGTAGGATTTTTTTTTGTGTCCCATGAAACATTCCCCAACAGTATTAAGAAATGCGGTGGATGTAGTCAAACATCTTCGCGATCCAAACCGCACCGTCCCGTGATCCAATCACGATCTAGTGCCGAACGGATGACACCTCCGCGTTCAACACACGTACAGCTTGATGACATCCTTGCCTTTTTGATCTAGCAAGAGGGGCGAAGAGGTAGATGAGTTCCGGCAGCACAATGGCATGGTGACGGTGGTGGTGAAGAACAATCTCCGTAGGGCTTCGCCAAGCACAACGGAAACTATGACGGAGGATAAACTAGAGGGGGCGGGGTTGCCAGCATACGGTTTGGGGAAACCTTGATGTGTCCCGGGTGCTAGCTCTGCCCCTCTATTTATATGTTGAGCCATGTGGTCATTTCTTGGAGAAAGAGACTCCTCAAAGTCAGTTTGGCATGCAAGGCAAGAGTCCTACTCGAACCGTATATTTTGGATTAATATGTTGAGTTTTGCATTAATATGTCCCGAATGCACGAAGATTTTATTCCGTTTGGACTCCGTTTAATATTCCATATCTGCAAAACTCAAAAACAAGGAAAACACAGAAACTCACAATGGGCTCTAGATTAATAGGTTAGTCCCAAAAATAATATAAAATAGCATATTAATGCATATAAAACATCCAAAGCAGATAATATAATAGCATGCCATCATAAAAAATTATAGATACATTGGAGACGTATCAGGCATCCCCAAGCTTAGGCTCTTTGGCATCCTTGAATATGACTTGGGCTGCCTTGGGTATCCCCAAGCTTAGAATTTTTCCACTCCTTATTCCATGGTACATCAAATATTTACCCAAAACTTAACAACTTCACGACACAAAACGCAACAGAAAACTCGTGAGATCCGTTAGTAAAAATAAATCACCACTTCAGGTACTGTTGTGAACTCATTCTTTATTTATATTGCTGTAATACCTACTGTATTATAACTTCTCCATGGTTCATACCCCATGATACAACCCATAGATTAATCAAAATAGGTAAACAACTCAAAGAAAACATAATCTGTCAAAAACAGAACAGTCTGTAGCAATGTGAAAACTTCGTATACTTATGTAACTCAACCAATTTTGAACAATTACAAAAACCTGTGCAATTTATATATCAATATCGTGTAAAAATTTCGTACTCATTCGACGCTCTGAAAAATGTAGAAAATTCCTGGAGTGAGCGCAAAAGTTTCTGTTTTTCAGGAAGATCAAATCAATAACCACCATAGATCACCCCAGATGTTTTACTTGGCTCAAACACAAATTAAAATACTAAAATAGAATTACTACAGAAGTAATAATATGGGAAACACTTAAAAACAGAAGCAAAAAAATAGAACATAAAAATAAAATTGGGTTGCCTCCCAACAAGCGCTATTGTTTAACACCCCTAGATAGGCAAAACACAATTGATATAGGTGTTGTCATCTTTGGTATGCAATCCAAAAGTAGCACTCATAATAGATTCATAACCCAATCTTATTTTCTTTCTAGGAAAGTGTTCAATGCCTTTTCTTAATGGAAATTAGAATCTAATGTTTCCTTCTTTCATACCAATAATTGCACCAATAGTTCTAAGGAAAGGTTTACCAAGAATAATAGGACATGTAGGATTGCAATCTATATCAACAACAACGAAATCTGCGGGCACATAATTCCTATTTGCAACAATAAGAACATCATTCTCGGGAGTACTAGCTATAGTGGTGAGGCTATCTATGAGTTCAAGCAATCCAACACACGGGCAAACAAAAGGCAAACGAAAAGGCGAACCGAAGAAGGGCGAATAAAAAGGCAAATCTTTTTGGTATTTTCTAAAAATCATTTTAGAAGTGGGGGAGAACAAAACGAGAGGCAGATGGAAAATAATGTAAATGCAAGAGATGAGTTTGTGATGAGTACTTGGTAGGCTTGATGTAGATCTCCTTGGCAACCAAACCAAAAATTGGCAAGTTGATGGGAGAGTCTTGTCTTGACTTGCTATGTATCCTACCTGGCAATGGCGCCAGAAATCCTTCTTGCTACCTCTTCAGCTTGCGTTGGTTCTCACTTGAAGAGGAAAGGGTGATGCAGCAAAGTAGATAAGTATTTCCCTCGGTAGTTGAGAACCAAGGTATCAATCCAGTAGGACGAACAAACAAGTCACCAATGTATGCACCTACACAAACAATCAAACTCTTGCACCCAGCGCTATAAAGGGATTGTCAACCCCTTCACGATTATTTGCAAGGATTAGATCTGGTAGGGATAGATGTAAACGAGCAAAAGATAAATAAGTTGCAGCAAGGCATTTTTGGTATTTTTGGTTTACAGATCTGAAAAGATATTATGGAAAGTAGACCCCGGGGCTATATGTTTCACTAGAGGCTTCTCTCTTGAAGGAAAATATCACGGTGGGTAAACAAACTATTGTCAAGCAATTGATAGAAAAGCGAATAATCATGTAGATATCAAAGGCAATAATCATGCATATAGGCATCACGTCCGTGTCAAGTAGACCGAAATGATTTTGCATCTACTACTATTACTCCACACATCGACCGACTCCTGCCTGCATCTAGAGTATTAAGTTCATGAAGAACAGAGCAACACATTAAGTAAGATGACAAGATGTAGAGGGATAAATTCAAGCAATATGATGAAAACCCATATTTTTACCCTTGATAACAACAATATTATACATGCCTCTCTACCCCTACTTTGTCACTGCGTGAGGACACCGCAAGATTGAACCCAAAACTAAGAACTTCTCCCATTGCAAGAATTACCAATCTAGTTGGCCAAACCAAATCAATAACTCGAAGAGACTTGCAAAGATAGGAAATCATGCATCAAAGAATTCATAGGATATTCAAATAAGATTCATGGATAATCTGAACATAAACCCATAATTCATCGGATCTTGACAAACACACCGCAAAAGAGTATTACATTGGATACATCTCCATGAAGATCATGAAGAACATGGTATTGAAGATCAAAGAGAGAGAAGAAGCCATCTGGCTACTAGCTATGGACCCATAGGTCTATAGTGGACTACTCATGCATCATCGGAGGGGCAATGGACACCATGTAGATGCCCTTCATGATGGAAACCCCCTCTGACAGATTACTGGAAAAGGCTCCAAGATTGGATCTCCAAGATTGGAGGCTTCTGGTGGCGGAAAAGTATTTGCATGGCTCGTTCTGGTGTTGAGGGGAATATTTGGGTATTTATAGGATGAAGAATAGGGTCAGGAGACCTGTCAGGAGACAACAAGCCTCCTAGGTGCGGCCAGGGGGTGGCCGCGCCTATAGGACTTGTCACCTCCTGGCAGGTGC
Source organism: Hordeum marinum (assembly GCA_022496015.1). NCBI lineage: Eukaryota > Viridiplantae > Streptophyta > Magnoliopsida > Poales > Poaceae > Hordeum > Hordeum marinum. The sequence goes on from CM039676.1 coordinate 474,752,600, forward strand.
CCTAGCGTGCACTCCAAGCCTGGTGGATTTGTTTCCTTCCAAAAAAAATCATTGTGAAGGTTTTATTTCGTTTGGACTCGATTTGATATTCCATATCTGCAAAACTAAAAAACAAGGAAAAAACAGAAACTGGCACTGGGCTCTAGATTAATAGGTTAGTCCCAAAAACAATATAAAATAGCATATTAATGCATATAAAACATCCAAAATAGATAATATAATAGCATGCCATCATCAAAAGTTATATATACGTTGGAGACGTATCAGATGCCCATATTGGTTCCTACATATTCTACGAAGATCTTTATCGGTTGAATCTCTATGTCAAGAATTCAGATAATCTCGTATGCATATCCCTTTGTTTATCGGTATGTTACTTGCCCGAGATTTGATCGTCGGTATCTCCATAGCTAGCTAGTTCAATCTCATTACCGGCAAGTCTCTTTACTTGTTCCATACTAGCGGGTTCGAGAATTGTGTAGACATGACCGAGACACCTCTATGGTCAATAACCAATAGCGGGACCAGGATTCCCATATTGGTTCCGACATATTCTATGAAGATCTTTATCGGTCGAACCTCTATGTCAAGGATTCAGTTAATCCCGTATGTTGTTCCCTTTGTTCTTCGGTATGTTACTTGCCCGAGATTCGATCGTCGGTATCTGTATACCTAGTTCAACCTCGTTACCGGCAAGTCTCTTTACTCATTCCGTAATACAAGATCTCATGGCTAACACTTAGTCACATTGCTTGCAAGGCTTATTGTGATGTTGTATTACCGAGTGGGCCCTGAGATACCTCTCCGTCACACGGAGTAACAAATCTCAGTCTTGATCCTTGCCAACTCAACAGACACCATCGGAGATACATGTAGAGCACCTTTATAGTCACGAAGTTACGTTGCGATGTTTGATACACACAAGGTACTCCTCTGGTGCCAGTGAGTTGCATGATCTCATGGTCATAGGAACAGATACTTGACATGCAGAAAACAATAGTAATAAACTACCATGATCATATGCTATGTTTATAGTTTCGGGTCTTGTCCATCACATCATTCTCCTAATGATGTGATCCCGTCATCAAATGACAACTCATGTCTATGGCCCGGAAACCTTAACCATCTTTGATCAACGAGCTAGTCTAGTAGAGGCTTACTAGGGACACTTTGTTGTCTATGTATCCACACATGTATTTGAGTTTCCAATCAATACAATTATAGAATGGATAATAAATGGTTATCATGAACAAAGAAATATAATAATAACTAATTTATTATTGACTCTATATGCAAGTTTTATTGATGACTATAGCAAGTATACTTGGATCTATCTTATCAAACATAAACCTGATGTCTTCCAAGTTTTTCAAAATTTCCAAGCACTTGTTGAATGCCAATTTTCTAGCAAAATAATTTCTGTCCAATCGGACTGGGGTGGCAAGTATGAAAAACTAAACTCGTTTTTCTAAAAGATGGGAATTTTCCATCATTCCTCTTGCCAATGCACCCCAACAAAATGGTTCTACAGAACGCAAGCATAAACACATTATGGAGGTCGGTCTTTCTCTACTTGAAAATGCATCCATGCCACTTAAATTTTGGGATGAAGCCTTCATCATTGCCACACATCTCTTTAATATTCTACCAAGTCGTGTTATCAACTTTGAAACACCTACCGAAAGGCTCCTCCATTTCAAGCCAAATTATGCATCCCTCGGGTTTTTTGGGTGTGCATGTTGGCCCAATCGGCGTCCCTACAACTCTAGGAAACTATCTTTCCAGTCCAAACAATGTGTGTTCATTGGTTATAGCCCCCAACACAAAGGAGTGAAGTCCCCAACACAAACTATCTCCAGGGATGTCTTCTTTAATGAGACTTTTTTTTCCTTTCCAAGCTCTTCATCCCAATGCCGGAGCCCTTTTACGCAAAGAAATTCTTCTTCTTCCTAGTAATCTTTCCGGTTAGATAAAGGGTGGGGGGGAGTAATACTAATGATCACATGACTAACCCTCATAACAGTACTATTGAGATTCATAATAATGCGGATGGTTCAGGAGGACTTTTTGCTGAAGAAAATAGTGCTCAAAATGGTGTAAATCCACCTATATTACATGCTATAGAAGAAGTCGAAGAGCAAGACACGAGGTAGATCCACCTGAGGTTGCAACATCGAGATTAGCCGACACTGGATCCCATGTAGATTCAGTGTGTCTGCAGCATGGACCCCCCCTCTGGGCATGACATGGGTGATAGCCCATGAACGTAGCCGCGCCAATCAGCGACGACCACGCTGCCCGCTGCCTCTAGTGGTGAGCCTCGGCTCTAACCAGCAATGACTGCTTATCGCGCTACCCCACGGGCGCCTGATAGCGGGCCCCAGCTATCGTCACCGCGCTAATCGCCACTCGCTGCCTCTGGTAGAGGGCCTCGAATATCTCCCACTCAGCTGCATCTTTCGCCATGCGTGGAACCCGAGGGCGTGGGATACCTGGTCGACAGCAACAGCTCCGGATCAGATCAAGCGCCTGACACGGGATCTCCTTCGGGATTGAGTCCGGTCAGGCCGATACAAGAGGGAGACGGATATTCTGCGGCCACCTCGGCTGTACCTCTGTCTACTCCACGCCGTACCAGCGCAAGGTTGTAAACAGGGAAGCTTCAGCTGGTAAATTACAAAAATATTTTGAAATTTGGACTAAGCTGTACTATATGTAGGGATGGCACCCATCGGGTTTGGGTACGGGTTGAGTTACCCCCATACTCTTACACACACCCCATGAGCTTACCCATCACCCATATCCATACCTGACATCGGGTACGATTTTTCCCCATACCCATCACCCGACAGGGTAAATGGGTACCCACGGGTAAAAATACCCACGCGTGCACACATCAACTTGAGCAAGAAATAATCATAAACGACAACATATCATCATAATTTTTAAACGGTAACACATCGTAACAACCTCACATACGTATAAACAAAAACACATTCATATAAAAAGCAACAATTACTCATAAAAGCAACATATCATAAACAACAACAAATTCCCATCAACATCAGCACTCATTCATAGGCAGCAACACACTCATAAAGCAACACATAGTCATTTATTTAAAGTTCACAAACTCACGACAAAGTATGGAGGTAATTTTCCTAAAAGCAGCATGGTCCACTATAGACAGTGGATACTCATGCAGCACCAACATGTTACCAAGCTCTCTTCTAGCAACCTCTTGATCAAAAGTATAGCTCTCCAAAAAAATGTCACCATCCTCCTTAGCATTGATCCTCAGTGATGGATGATACAATGTTTTGCTACCCTTTGTCTTCAACATCTTGAGAGTACAAATCTTTAGATGGTCGGCAAGAAGCTTCGTGCCTGCTCTGGGTCCTGCAGCAAGTTCCTTGTGAAAATAGTTACACCTTGCCTTCCATTGTTCATTGGTCCTCATCTTCTTCATTTCCAACCAAACTTTGGAAGTTAGCTTCCGTTTTCCTGCTTCGTTGACCTCTTCCACCTCATGTCCATCTTCATCATCTGAAAGAATGGCATGATCTCCATGACATGATCTCCATCTTCATCCATTGGGGCTGATGCATCACAAGGAATATCTACTTGGTTGCTAGAACTTGTACCACTGCAAAACGAGCATAATTAAAAAATGGACATCAAATTCATGTAGTTTTCTTAATAAAATACTTTATTCTATGTATTCTAGAATATTCTACCCCTACCGATTCTATGTATGGTGTTACAACGCTAAAAATCACACAGTGAGTGATGTAGTAGCGCGCAGTTTGCTACGACGATCCCATCTCAGTAACAAATATTTTTGTTTCTCTTATATAAAAATTTGTATTCATCATAGAAGCTATATACATTATGTATAGTCAGAAAATCAACACTTATTAACTTATATATGCATGAAAAAAGATCATATCACCACATCATCTATACATCTACATATCATCTACGAATGCATACAATCATACAACAAATTGAAACTCACCAAGCCAACATAGCCTTGCTTTTTTTTCTTGTGCTTGATGGGAGCAGAGGATTGACTAAGCGGGCTAGGGCGAGGCGGCCGACTTGACGTGCTGCCATGGTGCTGCGTCTTGGATGCCGAGGGAGGAGGTAGAGGTCCTTTACGTCGGTCGGAGACTTGGGCGTTTCCTGGCGGACGGAGACGTATGGGGTCATCCAACGACAGCGTTAGGCTTGGGATCAGGCTAGCCGTGCCATGCACATGCTCCTGGCCGTGGTGGTCGCCGCCGTCTAACTCGGCCTGTGTGAGCATGAGCTGCATGTCCTTCACCCGGCCGCGGTCCTCATCCCCATGGTCCATGGCTGAACGGCAAGGTAGTGAGCAGCTGGATGCGTTGGCGGGGAAGCCAGATGAGATGAGGAGACGAGATGAGAGATGAGCTCACGGGGATACCTGGAGAATATCAATCCATGTCTCTGAATATGGACATGAATATGGGACGTGATCACGTATTTCCTATTCACCTAAGCCTAATCACGTTAATCACGCAGATTGCTTCTATCATTCCATGTATACGTGCGTACATGGGCTACATGTATCTCATGGGTGGACTGATGGACTGATTCTGTGGGAGTTATATTAGATAAATGAATAGTGAAGGCCCACTTAACAGATTTTATATGGGTATATGGGTACACAGGTATGGGTTATGTTATCCCAGGAGGTTTATATGAGACAACTACCTGGATTCGAAAACAAAAATGCATCATTTCATGTGTGCAAGCTTGATAAAGCTATATATGGTCTAAAGCAGGCTCCAAGGCCATGTTACTCCCGTTTGAGCATGAAACTTCAAGACATTGGTTTTGTTCCTTCCAAGTCTGACACCTCATTGTTTATCTATAATAGATCCGGTATAACAATGTACATGCTCATATATGTTGATGATATTATTCTCACTAGTTCATCTTATCAAGTAGTGACAACACTTCTGAAGGATCTATGCTCAGGATTTGCCTTGAAGGATTTGGGAAATCTAAATTTCTTCTTGGGCATTGAGATCAAGAAAAATATGCAAATGGTCTATTGAAAAGAGTTGGCATTTGGTATGCAGGATTGTAAGCATTCACCCACTCCATTGTCTAGCTCAGAAAAATTATCATTGCATGAACGTGAGCTTCTGAATCTGGAGGATAGCACTAAGTATAGAAGCATGATTGGTGCTCTTCCGTATTTAACTCTTACTTGAGCAGATATTTCCTTTGTTGAAACCAAAGTGTGTCAATTCCTTCATGCACCCACCACTGTGCATTGGACTACTGCTAAAGATTCTTAGATATGTTAGAAATGCAGTCAATATTGGACTAACATTGATGAGTGCCTTTACTGATGCAGATTGGGATGGGAGCCTTGATGATAGGAGGTCTACAAGAGGCTTTGCTATCTTTCTTGGTCCAAATTTAATATCTTGGTGTGCTAAAAAAGCAAGCTGTAGATTTCAGGTCTAGTATAGAGGCTGAGTATAAGACATTGGCTAATGCCACTGCAGAGATTGTTTGGATTCAGTCCATATTGGAGGAACTTGGCGTCCCACAAGTTCAAGCTTCCTGTCTTTAGTGTAAAAAATTTGGTGCTGCTTATCTGTCAACTAATCCAATTTTTCATGTCACAACAAAACATATCGAGATAGATTTTCATTTTGTGGGATAACGAGTTGCTAGAAGGCAGCTGGATGTTCGTTTCATTCATTCTAGAGATAAGATTGGAGATGGCTTCACTAAGGCATTGCCTACACGAACCTTTGAAGAGTTCACGCATAATCTTAACTTTACTAAGTTGTGATTAAGGGGACCTGTTGAAGATAGAAGCTTCATCCCCACGCATTGTTGAGAGCTAGAGATAGGATCTTTTGTATTCTGTTTAAACTCCTCTTTACCTCTAGGTTTCTTATATTCCAAGGATACATATCAACTGTATGCTATCGTGGGATAAGCCCCACCGAATCTATAAATACACCACGCGGCCCTCTCAAAAGGGTAGAACGCTTCCGATACAATTCTATAGGAACTCCTCCGGATGCATATTGGCATCGATTAGATCCTTTCTCTTATAGGCCAAAACCAAATTGATGCCGGCATACGTAATGCGAGTGGAATTATCGTCTGCAGGCACTGTGTTGAGGATCCTGTCGATGGCGGCCTCCAGCTCAATTGGTTCTAACGCTACGGCCTCCGGAAAAGTCGATAGCTTCACCTTGACCCACATCCTCCGTTGCACCTCTTCTTCATCATCATCATAATCTTCTCCTTCTTCTTATTCTTCTTCTTCTTGGTAGCGTTGGTAAACGACCTTGTGGTGGAGATCTTCTTCTCCTTGTCCTCCTGCTTCCTGTGCTCCTCCTTGTGTTGCTCCTTGTCCCTCTTCTTCTTGTCCTTGTCCTGCTTCTTGTGCTCCTTCTTCTCCTCCTGCTCCTATTGCTCCTCCTCCTCTTTGGTTAGGGTCATCCATGTCGAAGAAAGATCTCGTGTTCTTCCACATCTCCTTGCTTCACGCCTCGCTTTCTGCCCGGCCAGCCCAGTAGTCGTCGGGAACCTCAAGATAGCCCTTGGTGAGCAGATGGGCTTGGTTCCGGGCACGTTCTACTCTCACGTCTAGTTCCTCCTTGTTTGCACTCAGGTCGGCCGCAAAGAGCAAAGCCGAGGCCAGCTCATGGCGAGGCTTCCTGCCGTCACGGCGGCCGAGCTTGTCAGGATGGCTTTGCTCCATGATCTGGTCGATAGCCGCCTCCAGCTGCTCCTGGTCCAGCGCCGTGACACATGGATAAGATTTCAGGGCCCACCTCACAAACTCCCGCTATTCCTATACCGGCCTCTCGTCCAGCCGCGTCATGGCGATCGATCGACTTGGTTTTTTTTAGAACGATCGACTTGTTGCAATGCAATGAATCTATCGCCTTGTTGCGACGAATCCATCGTTGTGCTCGTACATATATAATAGGAGTGTTCGTTACCAACTACGAGTACATACACAGCAATCATGTACGAAGGCAACTAGGAGACCGATCGTCATCGTGTAATAATGTACGTATACGTTTCACATTTAGACGTCCGTAGCCCATACATGCAGTTTTAATTGGCTTATAGCTCATGTGCGACATCTTTCCTAGGAATTGGATGGAATGAGACATTGTTCGATAGAATGGTCTGGGGGCGACACTTTTGAGCGAGTAAATAGCTCATGTGCGACATGGCCCTTAAGCTGAACTGATACCCTCATTAGCTGTTATGGGTTGGAGCCACAACTTATCCACGTAAGCGCGGGACCCACCACTTGTCCAGTAAGCGCGGGACCCACCTCTTCGTGGCTAGAAGAGATTCCGCCCGTGCCCGTCCGCCCGCCGCCGCCCATTGCTTTTCTCATTTCCCCATTCTTCCTCTTCTCCGGCGACCTAGTGCAGATGTCCACCTCCTCCGCCACGCAATCAAACTGGCGTCAGTATAGTCCAATGCTGCTCACAAGGTGCCCTGACTGCTCACGTCGAGAGCCTCTCAAACGGTTGGTCACTAAGACGGATGACAATGGCAATCTTGGGCGGGAATTTGTGAAATGCTTGAGCAAACCAATGGCAGGAAGGGATGGCAAGGTTAGATCTCAGTTCTAAGCCCTGCTTTCGCTGTTGTTTGCCCTGGTTTCTTCATATTTTTTTTTCTCCTCGAATTTGGGATTTAGGGTTCATGTTGTGGTTTTCAGATCCTGAAGAAATGCACACATTTCTAGTGAATTGATGAATAGGTTCAAAGGATTCGGTCTAAGGGCTACATTGATTCGAGCATGGCCGCAACCCAGGAGTTCATTTTGGGCGAGGTGCCACAGATGGAGAATTGGGGCAGCTCGGACAGAGGGGCGGGCAGCGTCATGCTGATGGCGAGGTATGCGCGCAATGCTGAACCGCACTTGGAGTCTGAACTGACCAAGGAACTAAAGAAGATCAAGAAAAATCAAAGGGAAATGATCGATTTGCAGAAGCAAGCAAATATCATGGTAGGAGTTTTTTATTGCTGTGTCATTGCTCTGTTTATGTTTGACTTGCTATTCATCCGTCATTAGAGGGGGCATTTAGGTCTGTCAGGGTAGAGGATGTGATATGGGCGCCATGCCAAGTTCATGTATCTTAATTGAACCAGCAATTTGGAACACAAATAATTCAGTGTTCATGTTCTGTTTCCTCTGTTTTTGTTCTTCAGTTAACAGAGTACACACCCAAATTCAGTTTCTAGTAAAAAACAAAACTGGGTTGCCGAATAGATGTTGGGCCGTTAGAAAATAACCATACCCAAATAGAGACCAGCCCACCCGCGTAGGGGCACCAGCGCTTTTCTATAGCATAGAGGTAGCCATGTTTAGAGAAAAATGCTTCGATTAAACCTCATAATAAAATGTTGCTTCGGCAAATAAACCTCTAACTTCGGCAAATAAAATGTTACTTGTTTTTACTTTGACCTTTTTCTTGCACTAAATTTTGTGATTGATCTTTTTTTGATGCACTAAACTTCATGCACTAAATTTAATGTATGTATCCACCTTAAAAATGATTCAATTAATTTTTTGAATCAATTTTAAGGAGGATAGATAGATCCATTCGTGCATGGATGCATGAACACATGTATGTGTTATAACTTTTTTTGCTTTACATATTTGTTGCTTGTCCACTATTGTTTTATGATTGTTTTTATGCATGTCTACGGTTCCATGAACTAAATGAGTTGCATGCTTGCATGAAGTAAATTAGTTGCATGTCCATGGTGGGTTTGCATGTCCTAGTTACATGTCCATGGTGGGTTTGCACGGGGATCCTAGTTGCATGTCCATGGTTTGGGTCATGACCCATGATTTGGCCATTATTGTGAAGATGGTGTGTGTGGTGATTGGGGTGTAGCAACCCGGGCCCATAGCAACCCATAGCAATACACAAATAATAGCAAGAACAACCCATAGCAATCTTCAAATAATAGCATGAAAGAACAATATATATAGTAGCATAACGATTATATAGTAGCATAACGATTACAACCCATAGTTCCACGATAGCCTTACAACTTAAAATACTAATACAACTTAATAATAGTAGCATAACGATTACAACTTAAAATACTAATACGATTATATAGCTAGCTAGATAGATCGGGGGGCACCAAACGCGGGTTCTTCTCCTTCTCCTCCTCCGGGTGAACGCCACCACGCTCCTCCGGGCGCCCTTTAGTACTCCTTCCCGTTGTCGATGGGGTACAGGAGCATGTGCATAACGCCGTTGTTGGGGAAGATGTCGTTGTAGTCGGTGAAGATGTTATGGGTGGTGAAAGCTATAAACTCACACCCACACCAAAACACTCGCCCGAGGAGGTGGAAGGCACCGAAGGGGTTGGTGAACGTAGCGAGGAGCGCAACCACAATGCCATTGTGATTTACCTCCTCAACATGGAACATCTTTGGAGAGCCAGGGGGAGGTGGCGGAAGCCGGCCACAAGGAAGAACTCCGTTAACTCCCTTGCACCCCTCCACCTTGAGATCGCCCACACCCTAAGGGTTCTCTCTACGTAGACACCGGCCAGGTAGAGCCTTTCTCACACGGTTGGGGGGAAGTGGTAGGTGGGGCCATTGTACTGCATGGTGGCTCGATCGGGTTTGATTTGTGGAGAAGAAGGAAGAAGGAGGGCAGATGGGAGAGGAAGGGGTAGGGGGTATGGTTGAGGAGGGAGAGGAAGACGATAGGTGTGGCTTAAATGGCCCAAGTGCGATGTGGTTTTTGATTTCCTTAAGTGGTTTCACCGGGTGGAAGTAATGACCGGGCGACGTTTGGTGATGCCCCATCAAAGTGTGTACACGAGTGTGAGAAACCAAGGCTGCCATCAAACGCTGGATCAATAGCCAGGCTGCGACGCGTCTGTGCCATCGGTCGTGGGTCAAGGGGTCACGCCTGCTCGTTCTTCTATCCCGTGCATCAATTGCAATGCTGCGACATCCCGCACGCGTCTGTGCCGTCGTGGGTCAAGGGACATGCCTACCCCATTTTCTCTACGTGTGCCGCCCGTGCATGCATGCATGGCAATGTAGCCTGCTAGCTAGGGCCTGGCTAGAGGGGGCAGAGGAGGCAATGTTCAGTCCAAAGGTCTAACGGGTGGGCTTCTTTTACCAGAGCCCGACGGCTAGCCCACTCGCCACAGCGTAAAAAACAAACGGCTACTGCATGGCACTGCATCCTCTAAAAAAACACTATCCAGCGTTGTCGAATGCAGCCAATCACAGAGCATCACACGGATGAGTGACGTGGCCCTAGTGCATGATCCAAACCGTTCACTAACAGAGATCTAGCGGCTCGGAAGGATGCAGGGTTTTAGATGGGGTTATGAGGTGTTTTGAGAGGGTTTTGAGGGCTAGGGTTGAGCATAACTAATTCAACAAAAAACAAAAAAATATGAAACTTGCACCCATCATCATATTATGTGAGCGAGTTGCCGGGAAAAATAAGAAACTTGGTTTATGGGTATTTTCATGAAAAACCCTTCACAAAACATAGCTATCATGAACGAGGTTGCATGGGATTCAAGCTAGGGTTGAGCATAACTACTTCAAAAAAAATCAAAAAAAATATGAAACTTGCACGCACCATCATATTATTTGAGTGAGTTGCTGGGAAAAATAAGAAACTTGGTCTATGGGTATTTTCATGAAAAAAACCTTCACAAAACATAGGTATCATGAACCAGGTTGCATGTGATTGAAGCTAGGGTTTAGGGCTAAACTTGCCATAGTTTATCCAAATGATCTCATATTGGGTATGGACCCTATATTTGCAGATTAGATGTCAAGTTTTGATTTTTTGCCCATTTAGAAAAGGTCAAAAAAATTGCTTAGGAATGGGGTGTTTAGCCTAGCTTTGGAGCTCATTTGGAGCACATTTGTCATGACTAGTTTTTCACATAAAAAATAAGTGTCCGGATTGATCTCTTAACATGCATATGACTAATATTAAAGCATTGTAACATCAATATCACATACTAAACAAATTTGAATCTGAATTTTGGGTCAAATTTGAAATTCGGCCAGAATTTAAATAGCATTACACAAATACCAATTTACACAAATTGAGGCAAGTTTGTTATTCTACAACACACATCACCATTACACAAGTTTGACAAATGAAGTTTTCACTTCTTCTTCTTAGCACTCGATTTCTTCTTCTTCTTACCAGTTTTTGATCGTACGACACCTAGTTCACTCAAACTCTTGATTTTCATAGCTGGACTAGCTAGGACGGCTGGAGTTGGCACCACAACATCTACATGAGGCTCAGTTTGCACAACAATAAATCTAGTAGCTTCAATTGGTAATACAACTTGCAATATAGGCTCAGTTTGCATCATGTCTGCCGCAACAACTTCAGTTTGCAGAACATCTTCAGTTTTAGTTTCAGTTTGCAGAACATCTTCGATTTCAATTTGCAGAATATTTGCCGTAACAGCTTCGGTTTGCACCACATTCTGCACCACATCATCATCCAAATGTTGGTCATGATGCATCACAAGATCAAAGACTGCCTCATTTTGCACCACAACATCATCCAAATCTTGATCATTTTGCATCACAACATCATCCAACTCTTGCTCATTTTGCACCGGAGCATCATCCAACTCTGATTCATCACCAAAACTTCTCTTCTTTCTACAACCATTGATTCTTGCCTTTTTGATTGCCCAGCAATCTTCAACAACAAGGGGTTGACCTCCATGCTTGCTCCTAGAAAACAAAGCTTGTAATTTAGATAGTAATTAAATACAACACCCAAATTGAAAAAAACACAAACATAAACATACTTTGGCCTTTTAGGAGTGTAACGACATTTTGGAGATCCTTTTGGGTGCCCAAGTTCCTGGCACAACTTGCATCTATTTTTGTTACATTTTTGGGAGCATTTTGGCTTTGCATCCTTCTTCCCCTTTCACTTTTTACTACTCTCACCTTTCTCAAACCATGCCTTGAATCTACTCTCTTTAGGCCTGCCAGCTTTTCTTTTTGTTAGGGGAGGACACATAAAAAATTCAATTTCCACTTCAGGCCACTGAAATTGATATGTAAGTGCCGGAATTGGAGTTGCATATGCAGCCTTGAATCTTGCCACTGAGTAATATTCATGCAAATATGGGTGCATGTTTGTCTTGGGTTGGGAGGCCAAGAAAAGTATGGCATGGTCACATGGTTTCCCGGTGTGTTGCCACTCGAGAGAAGTGCAGTCATGCACCTTAGTGTTAACAACATGCCTCCTTCCAATCTTGGTATCTCTAACTTCAGTACCCCACAATGAAGATTTTTCAATAGACAAATGTGTAAGATTCTTGCTCCTGTTCACCACCTGTTTTACCATTGCAGGAAGCTTATCCCCTTGCAGAAAATCACCAATCCTTCTACTCAATTCCCATATGCGCATGATCCTGATCCTGATCTGGTGAACCATGTCATGCACAGGCAAGTTATTTAACTCCTTTATCTTGTTGTTAAAACTTTCTGCCAAGTTATTGTTGATATGATCACACTTGATGGCACTGTTAAATCCTGACCTATACCACAATAGAGAATGATAGGTGTTCCACCATGGACCAAACTCATTGCATGCAGCTTTTATCTTATCAAGATGATATGAATGTGTTTCTTTGGCATAAGATCTTGCTGCTGGCCACATTCTCCCAAATTCTCCCTCTGAATGTTTTGATCAAATTCACATATGGCCGAAGCACTCCCTCTGCTCACAGTGAGGAAAAACAATCTTCACTGCATTTTCTAGCCCTTTACATGCATCTGTGTGTACTACCAAAGGTGACACTGGCCCTATGCATCTTTTCAACTGCATCATGAACCTATGTCCACGAACCGGCACTAAAGGTGTGGTGGCAGGCTGGCGTCAGCCTTGGGCCCCACGGAAACCTTTAGTCCCAGTTGGTGGCTCCAACCTCGACTATAGGCTAACCTTTAGTCGCAGTTGGAGCCACCAACCGGGACTAAAGGTCCCCCTATATGAAACCCTTCGGTGCCAGCCCGAGCAGACTCCTCTCTGTTCTTCCCCATTCCTCTCCTCTCTGTTCTTCCTCTCTTCCTCGAGCTCATCCTCCTTTTTTGCCAAAATTTGTCAAGATTTGGAGGCATCCCATCCATCCAAGTGTTCGCAAAGGTTAGCAAGTTTGTCCTTTCATCTCTCATTGCTAGTTTAGCTCTTGTAGTGCTCTATAAGTATAGTAATTTGTGGGTTTTAGTTTGTATGTGGTAGTTTATTTGATTTATGCAATTTGAGCTCAAATTAACTTCTTACTTTGCATTTGTAGGTGTGGTTTACTTACTGCCTTCCCGTCCCCGTCCTAACCACCATCGATCGCCCGCACCATCCCGTCGCCGGCACCACCTTGGTGAGCCTCTTGTTCCAATCCTTTTTATAAAAAAACATGTTTCTATGATTTAGTTAGTTAGTTGTATAGTTTTATTACCTATATGGTTGTTTTTTATACATAGTGGCATGGTTTTGAAATCCGTCCCCGTCGGTTCTCGTCCGGTTTATGATGTGGATGTGGTACATACTCTCTTTTATAACTCTCTGTTGCATTTCATGTTTATGACAATTATGCCAATCAAGTTGACATAGATATTTTTATCTAGGAGGTATGTGAACTGGAGATTCCAACCGACATAGATATTCTTGTCAAGAAGTTAAATTTATTTGAAAAAGAAAATGAGTAGTTGAAAGAAAAATTGACAAGAGTTGGAGAAGAGAAGATGAAACTGGAGTTGTATGTTGCCGATGTCATCGATGATCACAAGATCAAGATGGGTGCAACGCGCTTTGTCGTGGTTTTATCACGGCAGATGTGCGAGGACTTAGATTCGAGGCCATCACTAAGGTGATGGACTCAAAGGGGTTGGTTGGGACGAAGGACATGAGTTTACCCAGGTTCAGCCCCTCAAGTAGAGGTAATAACCTACATCCTGCTTGTGTTGTATTGATTGGAGTATCGATTACAAGGTAGCGGAATCTCTTCCGGGACGTTCTTCACTTCTTCAAACTGCGCCCTCAAGACCTCGCTCCCAATTCCGTCTCCAACATGCGCAACTTCCAAATACTCAGTGATGTTTACTTGCAAGAAGAGCTGTCCGTTGGTCTATTTTGTGAGTTCTTTTATGCGAACCGCCAGACGAAGGTGAAAGCTGGTCCAAGCTTAGAGCTTGGCAAGATTTCCATTCAAAGGCGACGGGACATAACTTTTCCGACTATTCAGATGCCAAGTCATCCTAAAGATTGGAATAAGACCTGGTTTTACTGCAAAGACACCTCCCAAGAAGGAGAGCATCCCTTGCCGGGTTATCGTCCATCCCGGCTCAAGACAGCAACTGAGCTCCCTGGCCGGTTGTCAGCCTCTGAGCGGGCAAAGTACGCTCCAGCTCAGGCAACGATTAAAGCTCTTATGGCTAATGGACTAACGGGCTTGGATTTAACCCGCTGCTGGATTTCTTGGAGGGTCATGCCCCTAAGCCGGCGAGGCTGCCTCATGTGCAAATACACGGGCCAGTCTGATGACCCCCTCTGCTTTAACCCGACAACGTTATTAGACGATAACATTGTGGCTGCCATCAAGAGCCTTGTCCATGAGTCTTCAGGAGCTTGCGGTGCCATTGGGCTAGCACCTTTCTGTGTCGCAAACCCGGCCCCAGACGTAAGGGCGACTCTCGATGTCCTTATCTCTGTATTAGCTATACTTAGCAATCTTTTAGCCTTTTGCCGGCTTATATTTTCAGGCCAATTCCGGCTTCTGGAAAAAGAAGTACGTTCCTCCTCCAAAGAAGTCAAAGAAGAAGACTGACGGCCGGAAGAAGAAAATTGCACCCCAAGAACAGCTCGAAGAACAGCCGAAATCTAACGACTCAGAGGTAGACCTTGATTCTCTTGTTCGTCTCTTCATGCACCTTATAGACAATAATTATTCACAAGACGAAACGGAGACAAGCCACACCAACGTTCTTTAGGTAACTTACATTTCATCCAACTCAGAACATCTTGTACCACAGAAGATACGGCAGGTCGTCTGAAAAGTCCCACTTTCTCATCCTTTTGCTTACTTAGACCCCACTTTCTTTTGAAAAAGCAACATCAAATCTTCCGACGCCGGACCCGGAGCACCAGCTCTAACGATCTCATGGCCGGGTTATCTCCGGCTCAACGGAAGCAGCTGGTTGAGGCATCTGTTTAACCTAACTTTGTTTATCAACCTTGTCTTTGTAATTCGACACTGTCGTATATTGTCTTAAATGCTTTCAGGAATCACCCCATTCGTCCGGCAACTCTACCGGAACAGCTCTGCCGCCTCTGAAGATTAACCCACAGTATGTGTCTTTTATGCATATGTTCAAACTTGTGTTATATATAAAGCTCGAACCATGACCTTCTGTGTTTTCCAGGGGCCCAAGCAAAACGAAGGAAGACTAGCCGGTCTACCCCTGGCCACAAGGCTCGAGAGTGGGAGCCTGCCAAGCCTGATTCTCCCATGTCGCTAGTTGATCCCTCGGCGGCTTCCGAAGAGGCGCCTGAAGAAGCTCGTCATTCTGCTGAGCCGGCGGCCGACGATATGATTCCTGAGAGTCCTTCGAGGGCCAATTCCAAGCCGCCAAGCCCTTCCAAGACTGTTGACAATTCCAATACTCCAGACATCCATATTAGCGGCACTCGCTTTCACTCTTGTCAACCTTGTGTATTAACAAAGTACACTAAGGCGATTGAAACCTCCAAGAAGTTGGAATTTGAGCTCCCTGTGCTAGAGAAGCTAACAGCCGATGAGCTTCACGCTGGTTATTTGAACCGCCTGTCTACAAGCCGGGACCTGGAGCTCAAGCTTGTCACCCTAATGAACAAGAAATATGAGGTACTCTCACTCTCCTTTCCTTATACCCTTACTTAGCCCCCAAGAGCCGGGTGAATATTAGCTAATGGTAAGCCGGGTCTTCAAATCTTGCTAGAAGTAGAAATACTTAGCTTGTAGGCCTCAACTATTAGTTTAGAATTGGTTGCTCAAAGCATCATCCGTAGCCTCCAAGGGCCGGCTCAGCTTTGATAAAGTTGAGTCGGAACTTCATTGTAGATAGTTTGAAGAGCCAATTGTAGCCCCCAAGGGCCGGCTCAATTTTGATAAAGTTGAGTTGGAGCTTCAATGTCGATAGTTTGAAGACCCAATGGTAGACCCCAAGGGCCAGCTCAACTTTGATAAAGTTGAGTTGGAACTTTCATTGTAAATAATTTCTATCCCCCAAGTTTTGGATTATCTTGATGAAGATGAGCCGGAACTGCATTGTAATCTTGGAGATCAAATAGACATTAGCCCCCAAGTGTCAAACATATTTCTTGCAATCTTCTTGATACTTGCATAATATTGTCTTAATATTCATCATCTGATAAAATTACATCCGGGCGACTTATTCTACATTTTGATATGTCATAGGAAGCTTTCAACGAGGCCGGGTCATAATTGACCGGTTTAAGGAGCAATCTGGCCACCCAGCAAGCCACCCGAAGCAAGGCCGATGAAAAGTGCCGGCTCCTTGCCAAGGAACTGACAACGATTAAAGCTAACTTTGATACTTTCAAAGAGTCTGCTGAAACAGAAGAAGCCGCCCTGACTCAACGAGCAGACGATGCTGACCGGCGGCTCATGATTGTGTCAGATGAGCTGCAATCCTTGAAGCGCCATATCAGGAAGATGTCAACCACCATATTTGGTAAGTATTTAAATGCTTAGCCAAAACTTTTGTATGAGTACTTATACTGGCGACTTATGAACAAAAATTCGTCTTATGCAGGGCCAAGGAGCCTTCAACTTGCTTCTGACAGTTTGCTGCCTCTGAAAGCTATCTATACTTTGACAAAGCAGCTATACTGCGGAGCTCTCTCCACAATCAAGGCGGTACTCAATAAGGATAACACCCCTCCGAATTTGGAGGGGGTCATAGAACTGTTGTTCATCCTGCTGAAACAGATCCAAGAGCTTAAGAAATCAGCAGCCCGACAGGGGGCCATCGCAGCCATAAGCCGGACGTTGGCTTTTGCTCCAGAGTTGACTCCCGAAGACATGATGGACGAGTTTCCCTCCAAGAAGGATGATGGCTCAGAGTTTACGGAGGTTGACTATGCATGGTGTGTGAAAGCTTCCAAAGTCCTCGCTTCCCTGTTAGCAGAGGAAGTGAACATGTTAACATACCAGGCGGCTTATGATGCCAAGCAGAAGAGAATATGCGGCCCAACCTTTGAAGAGAAGGACTTGACCCCTGCATGCAGTAAGCACCTCTTTGCTTTTGATCTTGACTCGTCCCCCCACTTTGAAGAGGGAAACTTTGCGGCTTTAACCAACTGCAACTGGGACGTGGACAATCTCCATACCATGAAGGTCGAAGACCCGCCAGAGGGTAACCCGGCATCCAACTGACGACACGGATAACGCCGTGGACAATCCGGCCTTGTGACTCGCCATATGGCGATGTAAAAAAATTTAAGCCATCACTTTTGAGCTCTGTTGAAAGCATTGTAATAGGCTTGTAGTAAACTTTTGCCTTGACTGAACTGTGCCATCGTGCACATATGAACTCATCCAGCTTATAATATGACATCTGCCTTGTGCCTTCAACTTATTCAAGATGTTGTGGCGGCTCTTGGTAATTAACCAACCTGCGAGAATAATCTTCGCATTGTTAAAAGGGCGGCTTAGAATAGCACAACCCACAGATGTTGTATCTTTCTTGACTTTTTTATTTGTCATAGCTCATGTGCTGGTTCTACTAGGATGACTCGCCACTTAAAACTCCTTAGCAGTACAGGGTCTCTATCGAGATTGGCCGTCAGCTTCTTGAGCGGCTCAGGGTTTCTAAGCGAGATTAACCGAAAGGAAGTGTGACGTCCCAGAAGAGACACGGCAGGGCATGAACACCCTGATAGCCCATAAACTGCCTCTCATGTGACGTAAATCCGTCGTTTTAACCTTAAACAATACAAGGTCCTTAAGGATTAACTGTCTAGGAGTAGGAACGGGCCACATAGCGGAGAGTGGGAAGTAGATGGGAGAGTTTATCCTTGCTTTCCGTAAGCCGTCCCTCACATGAGAATAGCCGCCGTGTTAACCTTAACCAGTATAGGGTCTCTATCGAGATTGGCCGTTAAGTTTCTTAAACCGGCTCAGGGTTCCTAGGCAAGATTAACTGGTAAGAGTTCGGCGGGTCAACTGGCGGAGTAGCATCAGTCTTACAGGCAGGTTTAACCTTGTTTGGCTTGAGAGCTGATCAAGAGGGTGTGTAAGCTAAACCCGGTGGGTTGGAAGCCCCCAAATGACCTTTGTTGACGGAGTCAACTGCTTGGCTTAAGAGCCAAATGATAGGGTGTGATAAGCTACACCCGGTTGGTGAGAAGCCCCCTGGACGATCATGTCGATGGAGTCAACTGTTTTGGCTTGAGAGCCGACCGATAGGGTGTGATAAGCTACACCTAGTGGGTGGGAAGGCCCCTGGACGATCATGTTTTTTGCACAGATTGAGATACGCGAAACGGCAGAGGCCCCGACTTGTAGGGATACCTACTTTATTCATATAGATATATGATATGTAGAATGATGGTGTACAGTGTCAAGTCTTGACAACTTAAGTATAGTAAGGCCGTAGATGCGCTATGTTCCATGGCCGGCGGGTCTCCTGCCCCGAGGTATATGAGTCGTCTTGGATGTCAATGAGGTAATATGACCCGTTATTGAGATTTATGCTGACCACAAAAGGTCCTTCCCATGGAGGAGATAACTTGTGCACATCTGTCTGATCTTGAATCAACCGCAACACTAAGTCACCTTCTTGAAACGTCTGGGTCTTGACCCTGTGGCTTTGATAGTGGCGCAGGTCTTGCTGATAAATCGCCGAACGAGCTGCCGCCAGATCATGTTCCTCCTCCAGGGCATCCAAGGCGTCTTGGCGTGCCGTTTCATTGTCCGCCTCAACGTAAGCCGACACTCGTGGAGAGTCATGAAGGATGTCACTTGGTAACACGGCCTCTGCACCATAAACCATGAAGAAAGGTGTATAACCCGTTGATCTGTTGGGAGTGGTTTTGATGCTCCATAAGATGGATGACAACTCCTCCACCCAACAACCCAACGTTCGCTGCAAAGGAACCATAAGCCGGGGTTTGATACCTCTCAAGATTTCTTGGTTAGCGCGCTCCGCCTGACCGTTTGACTGTGGATGAGCAACCGTAGAAACATCAAGCCGGATGTGCTCACTGTCACAGAATGCTCACATAGCCCCCTTGGATAGATTCATACCATTATCTGTGATGATACTTTGAGGGTAACCAATAGGGTAGATCAGCTTTTTGATGAATTGTACCGCCGTAGCCGCGTCACACTTGCTCACCGGCTCAGCTTCTACCCACTTGGTAAACTTGTCAACCGCCACCAGGAGGTGGGTCTTCTTTGTCCTTGGACCTCTTGAAAGGCCCGACCATGTCAAGCTCCCACACTGCAAACGGCCAAGTAATTGGAATCATGCGCAACTCTTGAGCCGGAACATGAGCACGCCGGTCAAACTTTTGACAACCATCACACTTACGGACTAGATCTTCTGCATCCTTGTGAGCCATCAGCCGGAAGAAACCATGTCAAAAGGCCTTGGCCACTAGAGATTTTGAGCCGGCGTGATGACCACAATCACCAGCATGAATTTCATTCAAGATTTCCTTGCCCTCTTCAGGTAAGACACAACGTTGAAACACGTCGGTGACGCTGCACTTACGTAACTCGCCATTGAGTATCGTCATAGACTTAGACCACGTGGTGATCTATCTGGCCAGATTTTCATCATCAGGTAACTCACCGCGAGTCAAGTTCGCCAAATAAGGCACAGTCCAGTCAGGAATAGCATGTAGAGACGCCACCAGCTGTCCCTTCGGGTCAGGAATAGCCAAGTCCTCCTCTGAAGGTAACTTAACCGACAGGTGATGTAGCACATCCAAGAAAACATTAGGAGGCACCAGCTCTCGTTGAGAACCTAGCCTTGACAGAGCATCAGCCACCTCGTTCTTGTGACGATCGATATGATCCACCTGATCACCCTTGAAGTGACCAGCGATGACATCAACTGCCTGGTGGTAAGCCGCCATCCGTGGGTCTTTGGAGTCCCACGTTCCTGACACCTGCTGGGCTACCAGATCTGAGTCGCCAAAGCATCTAACTCGTCTCAGGTTCATCTCCTTAGCCACCCGGAGGCCATGAAGCAGGGCTTCGTACTCAGCTGCATTGTTAGTACAAGGAAACATCAACCTTAGCACATAACAGAACTTATCACCTTTGGGAGATGTTAAGACAACCCCTGCCCCTGATCCTTCCAGTTGCCTGGATCGATCAAAGTGAATTGTCCAGTATGTGTTGTTCGGCTTTTCCTCGGGCGCCTGACACTCAGTCCAGTCATTTATGAAATCCACTAAGGCTTGAGACTTGACCGCCGTGCGAGGTACGTATTTCAAATTGAGAGGTCTAAGCTCTAGTACCCACTTAGCGATCCTGCCAGTGGCTTCTCTGTTTTGAATTATGACTCCCAAGGGGGTAGAGCTAACCACTGTGATCCGGTGGCCTAGGAAATAATGCTTTATCTTGTGATTGGCCATGAACACCCCATATACCAGCTCCTGTCAATGTGGATACCTCTGCTTGGACTCTGTCAAGACCTCACTGATATAGTAAACCGGCCATTGAACCGGATATTCCTTCCGTGCCTCCTTACGCTCGATGACGATTGCAGCACTGACAGCCCTATTATTAGCCTCCATGTATAAGAGCAAGGGTTCTTTCTCAACCGGAGCGGCTAAAACCGGCGGCTCAATGAGTTGTCTCTTGAGCGCCTCAAACGCTTCACCCACCTCCTTACTCCAAACAAAATTGTCCGTCTTTTTCATCATCTGGTATAAAGGGATGGCCTTCTCACCAATGCGGCTTATAAACCAGCTTAACGCAGCAATTCGACCCGTCGGGCGTTGAACATCGTTGATGCATGCTGGATCAGACAGAGAGGTGATAGCTTTGATATTATCCGGGTTAGCTTCAATGCCACGCTCAGAGACTAGAAATCCCAAGAGTTTGCCAACCGGAACACCAAAGACACACATAGCCGGGTTAAACATCATCTTGTAAACTCGTAAGTTGTCGAAAGTCTCCTTCAGGTCATTAAGCAGAGTCTCTTTCTTTCCTGATTTGATCACAATATCATCCACATATGCATGAACGTTACGCCCAATCTGGCTGTGAAGACAGTTCTGGACACAACGCTGATAAGTCGCCTGGGCACTCTTGAGCCTAAAGGGCATAGATACGTAGCAGAAGGAACCAAAAGGTTTGATGAAAGCCATCTTCTCTTAGTCCTTGACGGCCATCTTGATCTGATGATAACTAGAATAAGCATCCAGGAAGCATAAGCTCTCACAACCCGTCGTTGCATCAATGATCTGGTCAATGCGAGGGAGCGAAAAAGGGTCAGCCGGACAAGCCTTGTTAAGATCTGTGTCATCCACACACATGCGCCATGTGTCGTTCATATTAAGTACCAGCACCTGGTTAGCAATCCACTCCGGGTGAAAGACCTCGACGATGAAACCTGCCGCCAAGAGTCAGGCTATATCTTCCCCGATGGACTTGCGTCTCTCCTCGTTGAACCGTCGTAGAAACTGCTTGACTGGTTTAAACTTAGGATCCACATTAAGGTGGTGCTCAGCAAACTCTCGCGGAACACCCGACATGTCAGAAGGTTTCCATGCAAAGATGTCCCGATTCTCACGGACGAATTTGATGAGCCCGCTTTCCTATTTGGGATCCATATTGGCCCCAATAGTGAATTGCTGAGATGAGTCACCCAGAGTGAAATCCACCAATTTTGTATCATCCGCCGAAAATTTGAGGGGCGGCTCAACCTCTGTGGTAGGCTTTTTCAGTGGAGTCATGTCCTCTGGGTCAACATTTTCCATGTAAAATTTGTCTCCGCCTTAGCACAACTGGACTCCGCGTAAGTTGTGTCCCCTTCCTCGCACTCAATAGCTGTCTTCCGATCACCATGAACAGTAATCGTCCCGTTCGATCCAGGCATCTTGAGCTGCAACTAGACATAGCAAGGCCTAGCCATGAACTTAACATAAGCCGGCCGCACGAACAGAGCATGATAGGGGCTCTTGATTTTTACCACCTCAAAGCACAAGGTCTCCACCCTGTAGTTGTATTCATTACCAAAGGAGACTTCCAAAGAGATCTTACCCACTGGGTAAGCCGACTTGCCAGGCACCACACCATGAAAAATTGTCGAGGAAGACTTAAGATCCTTATCAAGCAACTTCATCCGTCGGAAAGTGTCGTAGTATAGTATATTGATACTACTGCCACCATCCATAAGCACCTTAGTGAACACATATCCTCCCACTTGTGGCGCAACCACCAGAGCCAGCCACCCCGGCTCATCAACGCGCAGCGGGTGATCTTCCCGGCTCTAGGTTATGTCATATTCAGACCACTTCAAGTACTCTATCTATATATATAACTGACTATTTTGACCACCGCATCATGATATTTTCCTCTGTTCTTATTTCGTGTTGTTTTCATGTCAGATCTAAATCTCCATGGCTTCATCAAGTTCCCCCAAGGACAAGTTCCTCAAGAAGGTTATCAACCCGTACTTGTCGAAGGTGATGAAGCACCCTTAAACCATTGAGATGTGTGAGGAAGTGCTCTACATCCGGGGATGTTCAGCTGCCCAAGAAGACGTGAAGCGTGGAGGCCAGGCTGGAAGCGGTGGAGCAAGACATCTTCAAAGTGCAAAGGGATGGTGGAGCGTGGACTTAGTGCCACTCACTACATGATAACGGAATTCCCCCATGATCACATGGTGGATGGCCAGTCCATGAAAGACATTGTCTTCAACTTCAATGAGCAAATCAAATTTCTGCAGAGTCAAATTTATAATCTCCAAAATCAAGTTTTTTTAATATGAAGCGAGATTTAAGGGTATGAGTTTAGCTACCAATTACAGGACTTTGGGGACTCGTGCCTCAACTTTTGATGGTGAACCCTTTCTCTGGAAACCAGAAGATAAACCTACTACCATATCATCACCACCACCAAAGGAGATTTGAGTACATGGGTATGGGCACTCCCCTTGGCTTGATCCATGATTGGGGGAGGTGCCCCGGTATCGTATCACAATCACGTTTTACCTTTGCTTTTTATTTTCGATCCTTATCCTTTTCATGATTTAGTTGAATAAAAGTTTAGTATGATCTATTTTCGAGTGCTAGTTTCGTGATCCATCTATCTATGTAATCGAGTGAGAGTTATATAATAAAGTTTAGTTTGAGCTTTTGCCCCCTTTACGTTCTTGTTGCCATCTTCACAAAAGAGAATAAATGAAAAAGATCATATGCTAATCTTATGGTGAGTAATGACATCACAATAAAGAAAAGTATAAGTGGTAAAATTTATTGGAGATTGGCAAACATAGCATTAGTCAATGATGCAATTCATGAAAGAATAATTAGGGAAGAGAAGATTCACATGAAAATATACTATCATGGACATCTTTTATGATTGTGAGTCCCCATTAAATATGATATGCCATAATTGTTGACGTTGTTCAAGGAAGACAACGTAATGATTTATGCTTGTTCATATTCACATAGAAGTTATATTGTCATAGATCCTTTAACATTTGGTGATTGTCCAATATCTTTGCTAGCCAAAAATTCCACACTAAGTAGAGATACTACTTGTGCATCCAAAAACCTAAAACACAAACTCATGATCGAGACTCCACCATACCTACCTATGGATTGAATAAGATCCTTCAAGTAAGTTGTCATCGGGGCATCAAAAGTGTTGTATCAGTTAGTGTAAGAGAAAATTGAGCGTTGCGCAAACTGGTGATGGCAAAGTAATAAAAGCGACGGACTACATAATAAAGGTTGCCATCACAAGAGACAATGCAACGTGACGTTCTTTTGCTCTAAGGTATTTTGCATACAACCTCTACTTTCCTCTGCGAAGGGCCTGTCTTTTACTTTTAAGTATTTACTTTTATGCAAGAGTCAAAGTACTCTTCCATGTTCCTGTTTATTTTTCTCCTTTGGCAAGCATCATGTGGTGAGTAAATATCTAGGCACATATGTCCAGTTGGATATGAGTGAGCATGAGTTATTAATGTTGACATCACCGTTGAGGTGAATACGTTGGGAGGCAAACTATAAGCCCCTATCTTTCTGTGTGTCCGATTGAAACTTTTTGCTCATGGGTATGCTGTGAGTGTTAGCAATCATAGAAGACTAGATGATGGTTGAGTATGTGGACTTGCCAAAAGGATCCTACATGAGACCCTTCCTGAAGATATGATGAATTGTAGTTGCAAAGTTGACTAAGAACATAGTTTTTTGGTTTACAATAAGGTTTATGCTTTATACTTCCATGTTGTCATGAATTGATACTTGCACATAAGAAGTTATATGACATTGCTTTGAATAAAAAAATATGAGAAACTTTTATATGGTTTTGATGCACTTTATATGATTTATTTAGAACTAACCCGGACTGATGCTATTTTCAGTAGAATTACCGTGGTGGTGTTTTTGTGCTGAAAATGAAAGTTCTCGGAATCACCCGGAACTTTTTGGTGATTTTTTCTCGACCAAATAAGCAATATTGGAGCGAAGAACCACTGGAGAAGAGCCACGAGGTGGGCACGCCCTGGTGTCTTCTGCCCTCCTCGTGGTCCATCTTGGCGTGAAACTGATGCCCAAAAATCCTATAAATATAGAAACCATCAGAAATAATCCTAGACTCTCCTCTCCACCGCCGCAACTCTCTGTATCGACGAAAACCAATCTAGAGACGTTGCAGTACCCTGTCAGAGAGGGGAATCCATCTCCGCTGGCCATCTTCATCATCCCGACGGAGGCCATGATGAGGAGGGAGTAGTCCACCCTCGGGGCTGAGGGTATGTACCAGTAGCTATGTGTTCAATCTCTCTCTCTCTCTCGTGTTCTTGAGATGTCATGATCTTTATGTATCACGGGCTCCGTTAATATAGTTGGATCATATGGTGTGTTTCCCTTACTATCTTGTTGTGATGAATTGAATCTTTCCCTTTGAGATATCATTATGTTGGATTGAATATTGGATTTGAGATCACTTTATATATGTCTTGCATGTGGATACACGTGGTGACAATGGGGTGTTCTATTGATTCACTTGATATATGTTTTGGTACTCAACTTGCGGATTCTCGAGGTGACATTGGGGCAATCTATGCATAGGGGTTGATTCACGTTCTTGTCCTACGTTCTCCGATAGAAATCTTGGGGCACTCTTTGAGGTTCTTTGTGTTGTATTGAGTATTATGAATCTAAAATTGTTTGATGCGTATCATATAATTAACTCATGTATACTTGTGGTGACATTGGAGTATCTAGGTGACATTAGAGTTGGTTTATGCGTATGATATGGTGTTATTCTAGTATGAATTCTTAGATAGATCGAACGGAAATGATAACTTGAGGTTATCTTAGTACAAACTCTTGAATAGATTGATCAGAAAGGATAACTTTAAGGTGGTTTCGTACCCTACAAACAATTTCTTCTTATGTTCTGCGCAAAATAAGAAGTTTGGAGTGATTCTTCATTGCACGTTGAGGGACGGTTATGTGATCCAATTATATTAGCATTGTTGAGAGATTGCACTAGCGTAAGTATGAACCCTAGGCCTTGTTTTTAAGCATTGCAATACCGTTTGTGCTCACTTTTGTTACTTTCTACATTGTTGTTTTTATATTTTCAGATTACAAAAACCTATATCTACCATCCATATTGCACTTGTATCACCATCTCTTCGCCGAACTAGTGCACCTATGCAATTTGCCATTATATTGGGTGTGTTGGGGACACAAGATATTTCTTGTATTTGATTGCAGGGTTGTTTGAGAGAGACCATCTTCATCCTACACCTCCCACGGATTGATAAACCTTGGGTCATCCACTTGAGGGAAAATTGCTATTGTCTTACAAAACTCTGCACTTGGAGGCCCAACAAAGACTAAAAGAATAAAGTTGCATAGTAGACATCAAAGCGCCGCCGCCTCGAGGCAGAACTTGGGCAGGAGCACTTTTGCCCTCGGCGGAGCGGTTTCGCTGGGGGAACTTCCCTCCTGGAGGGTGAATTCGAAGGCATTGTCATCACCAAGAACTCTCTCATCTTGGGGAGGCCATTTTTCATCAACATCTTCAAGAGCACCACCTCCTCTCAAACCCTAGTTCATCTCTTGTGTTCAGTCTTTGTACCGGAATCTCAGATTGGTACCTGTGGGTGACTAGTAGTGTTGATTACCTTGTGTAGTTGATTGCTATATGGTTTATTTGGTGGAAGATTATATGTTGATATCCATTATGCTATTCAATAAACCTCTGATCTTGAGCATGCATATTATTTGTCAGTTGTTACCTTCGTTCTTGAGGTCACGGGAGAAGTCATGTTGCAAGTAATCATGTGAATTTGATATGTGTTCATAATTTGATGATATATATGATGTGATTCCCTTAGTGGTGTCATGTGAATGTCAACTACATGACACTTCACCATCCTTGGGCCTAAGGGAATGCATTGTGGAGTAGTTATTAGATGATGGGTTGCTAGAGTGGCAGAAGCTTAAACCCTAGTTTATGCGCTACTTCGTAAGGGGCTTATTTGGGTCCACATGTTTAATGCTATGGTTAAACTTTTTCTTCATACTTTTCTCTTAGTTGTGGATTCTTGCGAGGAGGTTAATCATAAGTAGGTTGTTAGTTTAAGTAAGAACAGCACCTTAGCACCGGTCCACCCACATAACAAATTATCAAAGTAGCGAACACAAATCAAACAAACATGATGAAAGTGACTAGATGAAGTTTTTGTGTACCCTCAAGAACACTTTGCCTATCATAAGAGATAGTTTTTCCTTCTCCTTTTCCACTAACGGATTGGGCTACCATGATGCACCTTACCTATTGTTACCGTTACTTGCTCGTTACAAATTACCTTGCTATTAAACTACTTGCTACTTACAATTTCAATGCCTGCAGAAATTACCTTGCTGAAAACTGCTTATCATTTCCTTTTGCTCCTTGTTGGGTTTGACACTCTTACTTATCGAAAGGACTACAATTGATCCCCTATACTTGTGGGTCATCAATGTGCTCTACTTGTGAAGGATCAACACCTCTTGCTTGTGCTTGTTTAGATACATACTCCCTCCGTCCCATAATACGTCTTACATTATGAGACATAGGGAGTACTTGAGTAGACCAATAAAACTATATACTTGTGCATGTTTCCTTGTCAGTGCTATGGCATTAGTAAATGAAACTATATATCCGTTAGTCTTTGGTTCTTTTGTGACTCTGCGGTTTTGTCTCTAGCCTTCGACTGGTTCAGTTTTAGTTCAACCAAATGTGTGAGCTTCCTTGCTACTCATTATTCAGCTCAAGCTTACATTTTACAAGTGATCATCCTTACAAATTCTTATCCTAATATGCTATGGGCAAGGCCAATACATATAATAGATCATCATTTTATGCATATGCTTGTGATTGTTTCCTTTTATATCTTGAATTATTTTAAATCACGGTCTGATTTGTTAGTGATCTTTTTTTGTTTCCTCATATGTTTGAATGGTTTAATATCAGTTAAAGCGAATGAGTGTTAAAAAATTGGACTATGCGTCAGGACACTACTTCCCATAGATCATCAACACTCGGACGCCGCAAATCGACCTCAAATGTCTAGACGGAATGTTGATAACCCACAAGTATAGGGGATTGCAACCGTTTTTGAGGGTAGAGTATTCAACCCAAATTTATTGATTTGACACAAGGGGAGCCAAAGAATATTCTCGAGTATTCGCAGCTGAGTTTTCAATTCAACCACACCTGAAAGACTTAATATCTGCAGGAAAGTATTTAGTACCAACTGGTATGGAAGTAACAGTAACGGTGGCAAAAGTGATAGTAGCAGCGGAAAAGTAACTTAGCAAGGATCAATACATGAAAAGCTCGTAGGCAATGGATCAGTGATGGATAATTATGTCGGATGGCATTCATCATGCAATAGTTATAACATAGGATGACACAGAACTAGCTCCAATTCATCAATGTAATGTAGGCATGTATTCCATATGTAGTCATATGTGCTTATGGAAAAGAACTTGCATGACATCTTTTGTCCTACCCTCCCATGGCAGCGGGGTCCTAATGGAAACTAAGGGATATTAAGGCCTCCTTTTAATAGATAACCGGACCAAAGCATTAGAACTTAGTGAATACATGAACTCCTCAAACTATGGTAATCACTGGAAAGAATCCCAGTTATTGTCACCCTGAGGGATGCCGATCATAACTCGTAATAGGTGTCTACAACTTTCAAGATAGGATCAAGAACACACATATATTCATGAAAACATAAGAATTTCAGATCTGAAATCATGGCACTCGGGCCCTAGTGACAAGCATTAAGCATAGCAAAGTCATAGCAACATCAATCTCAGAGCATAATGGATACTAGGGATCAAACCCTAACAAAACTAACTCGATTACATGATAAATCTCATCCAACCCATCACCGTCCAGCAAGCCTATGATGGGATTACTCACGAACGGCGGAGAGCATCATGGAATTGGTGATGAAGGATGGTTGTTGATGATGATGGTGTTGATTTCCCCTCTCCGGAGCCCAAAACGGACCCCAGATCTGGCCTCCCGAGGAAGAACAGGAGGTGGCGGTGGCTCCGTATCGTGAAACGCGATGAACTCTTCTCCTTAATTTTTTCATCCGCGAATATGAATATATATAGGAGTAGAATTGAGGTCGATGGAGCTCTAGGGGGCCCACAAGCTTGCCAGGCGTGGCCAGGGGGTGGTCGCGCCTGGTGGGCTTGCCACCTGTGGGTGGCCCGCTCCTGTTGATTCTTTCGCCAGTATTTTTATTAATTCCAAAAATATTCTCCATAAAATTTCCAAGTCATTCCGAGAACTTTTATTTCTACACAAAAATAACACCAAGGCAATTCTGCTGAAAACAGCATCAGTCCGGGTTAGTTCCATTCAAATCATGCAAATTAGAGTCCAAAACAAGGGCAAAAGGGTTTGGAAAAGTAGATACGATCTAGACGTATCAACTCCCCCAAGCTTAAGCCATTGCTTGTCCTGAAGCAATTCAGTTGATAAACTGAAAGTGATAAAGAAAAACTTGTACGAACTCTGTTTGATCTTGTTGTTGTAAATATGTCTAACTGATGTTCAGATTTTCAACAAGGATTATGGACTAACCATGTTCACAATAACCTTTAGGTCTCACATTACTCATATCAATGGCTTAATCAACTAGCGAGAAATAATAATAACTCTGGGATGATAACACTTTTATGAAAACAATCATGATACAATAGACAAAATGGTACTCGCTAGCCCTTTCTGAGACCGCAAAACATAAATGTAGGGCACCTCTAAAGAATAATGACTGACTAGACATTGTAATTCATGATAAAAGAGATCCAGTCATACTCACACTCAATATCAATTAATAGCAAAGCATACAAATGACGGTGGTGCTCTCTAACTGGTACCTTATTATAAGAAGAGGATGACTCAACAATAAAGTAAATAGATAGGCCCTTCGCGGAGGGAATCATTGATTTGCAGAGGTGCCAGAGCTCGAGCTTTTAAAACAGGTATGAAAAAAAATTGAGGGGTATGCTTTCATTGCCAACATAGCGACCAAGAGTTTTCACCATCTTCCATGCTAGATACATTATAGGCGGTTCCCAAACATAATGATAAAGTTTTTACTCCCCCTCCACCAATCAATCACACTCCACGGCAAGCCGAATCCACAGGTACCGTCCGTACATACACAGTTCCCACGGGAGTTTTCTATAATTATTTGCATTTTTTTCTTTGATCTCGGGACTGAGAATCCCTATTACTAGCCACTTTGTTGTGAATGATAGTGAATCAACACATATCGTGAGAATAACCAACCTAGCATGGAAGATACTGACAGCCCCCAGTCGCTACATGAGCGATTTGGGCATACAAAACAGAATGTTTATTTGAAGGTTTAGAGTTTGACACATGCAAATTTACTTAGAGCAACAGGTAAATACCGCATATAGGTAGGTATGGTGGACTCATGTGGAACAACTTTGGGTTTGAGAAATTGTATGCACAAGCAGAATTCCCTCTTAGTACAAGTGAAGGCTAACAAAAGACTGGGGAGCGACCAACTAGAGAGCGACACAGTCATCAACATGCTTTGAGATTAACCAACATTGAATGCAACCATGAGTGGGATATAAATCACCATGAACATAAATATCGTAGAGGCTATGTTGATTTCATTTCAACTACATGCATGAACATGTCCCATGTCAAGCCACTTGAATCATTCAGAGGAGGAGACCATCCTATCATACTATATCACAGCCATTTTAAAATGCATGTTGGCACTCAAGATAAACCATTATCCACTCTTAGCTAATTAAGCATGGCATGAGTAACTATAATCTCTAAATGTCATTGCAAATATGTTTCACCCATAATGGACTGAATTCGGAACGATTAGCCAATCATATTTCCAAAAGCAAAATAGGTCGAGTTCATACCATCTTTTCTCCACCTCAATGTTTTCATCATATATCGTCATTATTGCCTTCCACTTGCATGATCGAACAGTGTGGATAATAATAAGAGTGCACGTGCATTGGACTAAGCTGGAATCTGCAAATGATAACTCAAAGGAGAAGGCTATGTAATATGGGCTCTTTGATAGATAAACAATAAAGCATATGAGAGCCACTCGACATTTCATTATGGTCTTCTCCTTACGACCCAAAGAAAGAAAATCCAAAACAAGAACGAAAGAAAGAAAAAAAATTATTTAGACGGGAAAGCTCCCAACAAGCATAAGAAGAACAAGAATTTTTTTTGGGTTTTCTTTTAATGCTACAACTAAACAAACTAGAAGGCAAGGCTATAACTAATATTTTTTTTGAACTTTTTTCAAAGTTAATTAAACACATAAGAAGAAAGCGAAAAGAAGAAATAAACTTCCATGGATGGTACAATGAAAAAGTATGATCATCGACTACTAAGATGAGTGTGTGAACATGAATGTAAAGTTGGTGAGAAATATGTACTCCCCCAAGCTTAGGCTTTTGGCCTAAGTTGGTCTAGGGCTATGGCTGGGCCGGATGATATCCAAAGTCAGAGTCGGGGTTGTACTGAGCTGCGGTGGCAGTCGCCTTAATGGCTACAGCATGGAGGCGAGCGGCTTCCGCATTTCGCTTGTACTCATTTGCCTCCTCTCTGGTTATATAGTATCACTATTTTTCCTGAAAGTTAAAGAAGGCAGGAGCAGGAAGGGTAATATGGACAACACGATCTCTATAAAAAATTAGTCGGTACAGGAGGGATTGTTTGTTCCTCTGAAGAAACTTATAACGCACCAAAGCTTCATCACCAACAAAAGCAGGTGGTAAATCAATATCATTTCTTCGTATGGGTACCCCAAGATAATTAGCTACACGATTAGCATAGATCCCACCAAAGAAATCTCCATCTTTAGCATTATTATGCATCCTTCTAGCAATAATGGCCCCTAAGTTATATCGTCTATCACCCATTACCGCACTCTTAAGAATACTAAGATCAGGTGCACAAAGGTGGGATGATCAGTTTTACCGTTAATACATCTACCTATGAAGAGAGCAAAAATAATGTATAGCAGGAAAGTGAATGCTCCCCAAGGCAGCCTGTGTAATATTTCTAGTTTCTCCCACAGTGATGCTAGTAAGAAAATCATTATATTTAGTTTTGTGTGGATCACTAAAGCTGCCCCATTGTGGAATTTTGCACGCACGGTTAAAATCCTCTAGGTCCATAGTATAAGATATGTCATAAAGATTAAATATGACAGAAGGTTTGTTATGATTAAATGAAAATTCAAACCTCCACACAAAGGAATTCGTGAGTTGATAGTATTGCTTGCATTAATCTGAAATGAATTCTTCTAGGCCAGCATTTCTTGTCTATGCGTAAAATTCTTCCTTGAAACCGGCATCACCCATGACATGATCTGATGGCCATTCACAAGGCCGCACTTGTGCTTCCCTCAATGGTTCAAGGTCGGGTTCACGTATCGCGAGTCATGGGGCCTTCTTGCTCGAGGAACCCCCTTGAATACCCTCTTAAACATTCTTTCTTTATCTGAAAAACTTCTGAAATTTTTAGTGACTTCAAAATAAAGGTCAATAAAACTCAACAAAACTTATAGCAACTACTCCACAAGTGCCTAGAGCCTATATCATGAATCAAATCTACTTGGGACCATAAAATTTTGACATGCAAGCTCAAGAACAAGGTCACCTCAGCAGCAAAATTTTTAAATATATAAAGCACTAGAAAAAAAACTAATTATACCATTGGAGGAGTCGCATACCGAAGAACAATCTCCTAAAACAGTTTTGCGAATGGAGCTTTGCGCAAGGAGATCAAAAATGGCAGCAAAATGAGCTAGAACACGGGTTTGAGCAATGGTGGGATTTTTTCTGGAGGAAGACGAAGTGGATGGGTGCTGGAATAAGTGAAGGGGGCACGTGGGACCCACAAGCCACCTAGGCGCGGCCAAGGGGGGTGGTCACGCCTTGTGGGCTTGTGACCCACCGGTGCAACCCCCTGCTGTGTGCTCAGTGCCAAATATTTTTAAATATTCCAGAGAAAATCATACTAAATTTTTAGGGCATTTGAAGAATTTTTATTTTTAGGTCGTTTTTCTATTGCATGGAAAACTCGGAAAACAAAAAAAATAATAGCATTTTTACTTTATTCACTCTAACTAACAGAAATTAAAAGTTGGCTACAGAAAGTTGTGCTTTCTAAATGCATCCATCTCATTCTTATCAAAAGGAATCCATTAATAAGGTTGATCAAGTCTTATTAACAAGCTTCTTTTGAATAACATGAAACCAATTTTTTTCCGAATAACACTAAGTTACCTCAATGGAGATATGCATATCCCCAACAATAAGTATATCATATTTCTTCTTGATAGTAGGAAGAGGGAATTTAAATTCTCCAATAATAATCGTTGGAATTTTTTCAATGGAGTTGAAACTATGAACTTGAGGCTGTTTCTTCGGAAAGTGTACCATATGCTCATTACCATTAATACGAAAAGAGACATTGCCCTTGTTGAAATCAATAACAGCCCCTGCAGTATTCAAAAAGGGTCTACCAAGGATGATAGACATACTGTGGTCCTCGGGAATATCAAGAATAACAAAGTCCATTAAGATAGTAGCATTTGCATCTACGACAAGTACATCCTCACAAATACCGATATGTAGAGCAGTTGATTTATTGACCATTTGCGAAGAGATTTTAGTAGGTGTCAACTTATTTAATTGAAGTCTACGATATAAAGAGAAAGGCATAATACTAAAACCAGCTCCAAAATCACATAAAGTAGTTTTAACATAATTCCCTTTGATAGAGCATGGTATAGTTGGTATTCTCGGATCTCCTATTTTCTTTGGTACTCCACCCTTAAAAGTATAATTAGCAAGCATGGTGGGAATCTTAGCTTCCGGTATCTTTCTTTTATTAGTCACAATATCTTTCATATACTTAGCATAAGGAGACATTTTCAGAATATCAGTCAAGCGCATACGCAAAAAGACAAGTCTAAGAATTTCAACAAAGCGCTCGAAATCCTCATCATCATTTTTCTTGGATGGTTTATGAGGAAAGGGCATGGGTTTATGAACCCATGGTTCTCTTTCTTTACCATGCTTCCTGGCAATCAAATCTTTTTTGTCATATATTTTATTCTTAGGTTGTGGGTTATCAAGGTCAACAGCAGGTTCGATCTCCACATCATTTGTCATTACTAGGTTGAGCATCTACATGAGCATCATCATTAATATTATCTCATGTTCATCACCAGATTGTGTCTCAGCATCAGAAACAGAAATATCATTTGGATTTTCATGTGTATCTATAACAGGTTCACTAGCAGTATGCAAAGTTCTATTACCATCCTTATTCCTCTTATTACTGGAATGATTAGGTGCATCAATATTACTCCTTTGAGAATCTTGCTCAATTCTCTTAGGATGGCCCTCAGGATACAAAGGTTCCTGAGTCATTCTACTACCTCTAGTCACAACTCTAATGGAATGATCATTGTTCTTACTATTCATCTCATTAAGCAAATCATTATGTGCCTTAAGTACTTGTTCTACTTGAGTAGTTACCATGGAAGCATGTTTACTGATAAGCTTAAGATCATTGATAGTTCTACTCATATAATCACCTAAGCGATCAAGCATGAAAGCATTATGTTTCAATTGTCTAGTAACATAAGCATTAAAATTTTCTAGCTTAATAACGAAGTTATCAAACTCATCCAAGCATTGGCTAGCAGACTTATTATAAGGAATATCGCCTTCATCAAATCTACGGAGTGAATTTACCTCTACTACCTGTGTCGGGTTATCAAGACCATGTATTTGTTTAATAGGTGGTAGATTCTTAACATCTTCAGCTTTAATAGCTTTTTCTTTCATAGATTTCTTTGCCTCTTGCATATCTTCAGGACTGAGAAATAGAATACCTCTTTTCTTCGGAGTTGGCTTCGGAGGTGGTTCAGGAATAGTCCAATCATTACCATTTCTCAATATATTATTCAATAGTAGTTCATCTTGTTCAACAGTGTGTTCCCTGAAAAATACAACCAACACAACTATGTAGGTGGTCCCTAGAAGCATCGGTTAGTCCATTATAAAAGATAGCAAGTATTTTGTTTTTCTTGAGAGGATGATCAGGCAAAGCATTAAGTAACTGGAGAAGCCTCCCCCAAACTTGTTGGAGAATCTCTTCTTCAATTTGCACAAAATTAAATATTTCCTGCAAGCCAGCTTGCTTCTTATGGGAACGGAAATATTTTTCAGAAAGGTAATATATCATATCCTGGGGACTACGCACGCAACCAGGACCAAGAGAGTTGAACCATACCTTAGCATCACCATTTAATGAGAAAGGAAACAACTTAATAATATAATAATAACAAATTTTTCCTCAAGAGTAAATAGGGTGGCTATATCATTCAATTTGGTAAGATGTGCCACGACAGTTTCAAATTCATAGTCATGGAAAGGATCAGATTCAACCAAAGTGATTAACTCAGGATCGACAGAGAATTCATAATCCTTATTAATAACAAACATAGGTGAAATAGCAAACTTAGGACCATATTTCATTCTAGCGTTCAAAGATATTTTATTTCCACTTGAATAGCAATTTCTTATGATCATCTCTATCCTTACAAGCAAGAAAGTCCCTAGGTACCTCTCCTTCCATAACATAACCCTCGGGTATATCAGGCATTTCATATCTAAGAGAGCTAGGTCTAGCAGGTGTCTCATAGTGTTCAGTTTCAATAATTTCATTAGTTTCAGAAATATCATCATTTTCAACATTGACTCTAGCAATTTGTTCACCAAGAAATTCACCCAGTGGCACAGTATTATCAACCAAAGTATCATCATAAGCATCATGCATAGCAGAAGTGGCATCATCAATTACTTGCGACATATCAGAATTGCTACCAGGTGGTGGTGTCGCAAACTTACTCGTGACAGAAGATGAATCAAGTGCAGAGCTAGATGGTAGTTCCTTACCTCCCCTCATAGTAGAGGGATAGATCTTGGTTTTTTGATCTTTCAGATTCTTCATAGTGATCAACAGATATAAATCCCAAGTGACTCAAAGAATAGAGCTATGCTCCCCGGCAACGACGCCAGAAAAAGGTCTTGATAACCCACAAGTATAGGGGATCGCAACAGTTTTTGAGTGTAGAGTATTCAACCCAAATTTATTGATTCGACACAAGGGGAGCCAAAGAATATTCTCGAGTATTCGCAACTAAGTTGTCAATTCAACCACACCTGAAAGACTTAATATCTGCAGTAAAGTATTCGGTAGCAAAGTGGTATGGAAGTAACAGTAACGGTGGCAAAAGTGACAGTAGCAGCGAAAAAGTAACTTAGCAAGGATCAATATGTGAAAAGCTCGTAGGCAATGGATCAGTGATGTATAATTATGTCGGATGGCATTCATCATGCAACAGTTATAGACATAGGGTGACACAGAACTAGCTCCAATTTATCAATCTAATGTAGGCATGTATTCCATATATAGTCATATGGTCTTATAGAAAAGAACTTGCATGACATCTTTTGTCCTACCCTCCCGTGGCAGCGGGGTCCTAATGGAAACTAAGGGATATTAAGGCCTCCTTTTAATAGATAACCGGACCAAAGCATTAGCACTTAGTGAATACATGAACTCCTCAAACTACGGTAATCACCTCCCAGTTATTGTCACCCTCGGGGATGCCGATCATAACTCGTAGTAGGTGTCTACAACTTGCAAGATAGGATCAAGAACACACATATATTCATGAAAACATAATAAGTTCAGATCTGAAATCATGGCACTAGGGCCCTAGTGACAAGTATTAAGCATAGCAAAGTCATAGCAACATCAATCTCAGAACATAGTGGATACTAGGAATCAAACCCTAACAAAACTAACTCGATTACATGATAAATCTCATCCAACCCATCACCGTCTAGCAAGCCTACGATGGGATTACACACGAACGGTGGAGAGCATCATGGAATTGGTGATGAAGGATGCTTGGTGATGACGATGGCATCGATTTCCCCTCTCCGGAGCCCAAAACGGACTCCAGATCTGCCCTCCCAAGGAAGAACAGGAGGTGGCAACGGCTCCGTATCGTGAAACGTGATAAACTCTTCTCCTTGATTTTTTCTCCGCGAATATGAATATATAGGAGTAGAATTGAGGTCGGTGGAGCCACAGGGGGCCCACAAGCTTGACAGGCGTGGCTAGGGGGTGGTCGCGCCTGGTGGACTTTCCACCTGTGGGTGGCCCCCTCGAGTTGATTCCTTCGCCAGTATATTTTATTAATTCCAAAAATATTCTCCGTAAATTTTCAGGTCAATCTGAGAACTTTTATTTCTGCACAAAAATAACACCAAGGCAATTGTGCTGAAAACAGCGTCAATCCGGGTTAGTTCCATTCAAATCATGCACATTAGAGTCCAAAACAAGGGCAAAAGGGTTTGGAAAAGTAGATACGATGGAGACGTGTCAACTGTCCGGTCACAAAAAATCAACCTAGCCAGATGTCTCAAACCACCCTCAAACGATTGGGAAGTCCGACGCCCCTCATATACAACCCAAATCAAGGGTGGATATGTGTCGTCCCGATCCGGCCGAGCGCGTCTAGCACGTCCTAGCTGACAGGCCCGGTCCACCATCGACCCCATCGTCGTCTCACAAAAATCCCTCATCCGATGCCTTGCTCTCAACCTAGCTCACTCTTACTCGCCTCTCGACCTTCGTCCTCTCCTTTCCCTCTTCAATGAAAATCCAATGTCGAGCTCCGGTGGCCACTTCGGCTCTGACCTCGACTAACGCAAGGAGTTGGCCCTCCGCATTGACTTGAAGCGGTCCAAGGTGTACACCGACGGCATCTCCAGATCTGCAGTGTCGCCTCAGCTCGCGCGGCGGCGCAGCACAAACGACAGAGCTGGACCATCCCGGCCTGGACACAGCTCCGCCAGGACAACAGAGTGTGCACCACGCTCGCGCCGTCTCCTTCCCCCACCGATCGCTCCTCGGCGCGGGTAGCAGTGGGTGCTACTACCGGTGCCTCCGGCCCACACGCACACCCCATAATCGGACATGCATGCCGACCGTCACAAGAGGTAGCAGGAAAGGGAGAGGGACGCGACGGAGCAGTATGCGCGCCGCCGCGGGCTGCAGGTGAAGCCCGACGAGGCCTAGTTTCGCCCTACATGGGTCTACTGCCGGTCCCTCACGACGGTGAAGGGACGCTCGCCGCCTACGATGAAAGAACGCGAAGGTGCTCTGACTTCCTATTGAGTAGTTGGAGTGCGAGGCGAAGCATGCAGCGGAGGAGGCGTTTCGGGTCGAGAAATCGAAGCAGGGGCAGGACAGGGCTGTTCGTCAGATGAAGGGGCTGATCTTCCTCTCCGACTACTTCGACAGTTGCACCTCCTCCGATAACCAAGACCCTCCACCAACCACGAATGCCTACAGTTGCGCCGACGACAGAAGGAAAAAAAGGCCCAACAAGAAAGTGGTGAATCTCCGCAGTCTCCGTCGTTAATTTGTAGTTATTTACTACTCTAGTAAGAACTTGTCCATTGTACATGGATTATGTGAACTTTGAGTAGATTTTGGAGATCCGTCCGTGACCTTTTGGTGATCCGAATGTGCATATCTAGCTTTGTTTCATAGTCCATGCGATGAACTACGTAATTTATCTTCATGTTGCATGGCTGGTATGGATATAGGGTGTCCATATGAGTGTGGATGTGAATGACACAATTCGAAACGTTCCCGGTGAGTGCTCGCGGACGCATCCAAAACCATTCGTGGGCATTTGAGAGACTGAATTTACCAATCGTGGTTGTAGATGCTCTTAAGTTCCCTTCTCTCAATTCTCTGATACCAACACCTTGTGTGAACAATTCAACGATTATGATTATCAAGACGCGAACTGGTAGGCTGCCAGGGAAGAGGACGGATAAGATGTGCCCATGTTATCAAATATCAACGCCCCTTGAAGACCAAAGGCTCCTTACTAAGTTCCGAAAACAGCTAGACTTCTTTTTGAGACACGTTTGTAATCGGTCAACCGATTGAGTTTCGGTCCGTCACGTCACGTGCTACCTTTTTGATTGGTTGATGATGCTCCTTATGGGCCATACCTAGAACAACCTTATCCTGTTGCCCCTATCTTCTTCGTTTTTCATCTGAACCACACGTTGTGCCTGGGCTTCGAGCTGTGACCTGATGACATGAAGTTTCCTAAGAATCCGAGCGACACTAGCAAGCAGACATCCGCTTGCCACGGCAACGCCATGGCCATGCGCCATCCATACCCGTCATCCTCCTCGGGCATGACGACACCATTGCCAGGTGAGCCTTCCACCCCCTGTCGTCCTCCTCGCCGTGGCGACGCCATGGTCGTGCTGCAAGCTCATGGCCGCCATGATGGAACCAACAACGCGTTGTGGGGATGTGACGAGACGCTCGTTTTTGTTGCAAGTCCTGGAGGCACGTGCTGGAACCGGCAATTCACCTGATGGCACCGATGACAAAATTTGATGGAGCCGGCTACAAAAATTGTTGCGCATCCTAGCGGCACCCCATGCATCTCCATCAACGTTTGCTACAACCGGCCTTCTGAATTGTTGGACTACAACAGTGGCACCCAAGGCATCTGGTCAACGATGTTTTACTACAACCGTTATTTGAAATCTGGAACCAGGGAGTGAAAATGCTACTACATATGTGTTATATGTCATAAAAAGTATGTGTTTTACGACACCCAAGACATCCTGGTGTATAAGTCATTTGCGTAGTTCTAGGTCACTGATTTAAGAAATTAAATATGTGTTATATGTCATAAAAGTATATCACTGGATTTCTACACGAATGTAGTTTCTAAATATATATGTTTTGTCACGTATAATATATATTTAGATAGTTAAATTGTCGATCTAGAACTACGTGAATGACTTATACACCGAAACGGATGTACTACAACATCTCTATGGGGATCTGCGATGAGTGTGATCCAGCGGCCAAATGTAAGATGCTACCCTTCAACAGAATTTGAAGAAATGTCTCCAAATAAAAAAAATGTTAATAGACTTGCAAAAACTTTGCACAATTTCAAAAAATCTTCATGAATTCGAAAAGCATTCAAAAAATTTAAAAACGCTTCCACATATTTCAAAGATGTTTGAAAATTCAAAAATATTTATGAAATAAGAAATGTCCCCAAAATTTCAAAAAAAGTTCAAGAATTTCAAAAGGAATGTTTGTTGATTCATAAAAAAGTTTGCAAATTAAACAAATGTTCACATATTTCAAAAAACTTTAATAAATTTATAAATTTTCTGGAATTCAAGAAACACTCACTAATTTAAATATGTTTCCTGAAATTTATAAATGTTCGTGAACCTCAAGAAATACTCATGAATTTTTAAAATATTCGCGAACCTCAGCATTTATTCCTGAATTCATAAAATGTTCAGAACTTTAGAATAAAAAGGATAAAAATAAATAGAATAAAAAATCAAATAATTGAAAAGAAATGGGAAAATTGAAAATATAAAAAAAAGGATTCTGTATAGCTTCTAGAACCTTCCAAAATATATGGAGGAAGCCCTGAATTGGCCGGTCCATTTAGTGCAAGGGTGCTTGCGTGTTGTCTCCGAGGGTTGCGCGTTTCATCTCTGACGCGAATCGTACATCGGGAAGAGGATCCAGCCTCAACCCCTCATCAAAAAAGAAAAAACAAGCTAGTCGAAAGAAAAAACAAGCTTTTTTTTTTTGAGGGGTAAGAAAAAACAAGCTAGTAGAAAGAAACAAGAGATGGGCCTCAGCCCATTGAAATTGGGGTATGATGATGATGGAAGAGGCCGGTCTGAAGACGAAGCCCGACTCTGACACGAGGCGGGCAAGCTAGGTTTTTTTTTGCGAATCAGGATTTCATTCATTCAACAGCATTAGTACACTCATGCTGGATACAGTGAGATAAAAATGTCGGCACCTGGGAGACCCAGATACACTCCGGCCGATAGCTAGATGCATGTTTTGCAGTTTGGTGCGCTGCACCATTTGCCATACGGCTTACATAATAGATGTCAAAGGAGGTAAAGGCCTCACATAGAGACAACTTGATTCAGGATAGGCCAGATCGCTGCTCTATTCTTTTTCCTTGTCTTCCATAGTTCAACGAGCACCTGACAATCAGACTCCAGGATTACTTTCCTGTCCGACCTGTCCAAACACAGTTTCACACCCTCACGACAAGCAAGAGCCTCAGCAGTAAGAGCATCAGGAACTGATTCAAACCAAACAGATAAAGCCTGGAAAAAGGAGCCAGCAGCATCTCGCACCACACAGCCAGAGGCACCTTCAAGATTGTTTGAGTTAAAGGCGGCATCAACATTGACCTTTACAAAATCTTCCGGAGGAGGAAACCATTTAGCAGGCAAGGGGCGGACTCTGGACCCAGGAGACACCTTTGAGATCGAAATCAGATCAGCGGCAGTGTTCAAAGCCCATCTGCACGCTTTAGGCAGGTTGAAAGGAATTTTTCCATGCCTGCGGTTGTTACGAGCAGTCCAGATTGACCACATTGCACACAAGATAGCAGCCACATCAGTGGTTGGGCAAATGGCATTGTTCAGGATGTCACTTGCCCAAGTCAGCGGGTGCAAGACAGGAAGTTTAATCTGACAGAGATCTCTGAAAGCAACCCAGAATTGACGAGCAAAGGAACACTCCGTCAAGGCATGAAAAATCGTCTCGTCTTTAGCACCACACTCAACACATGTACTTTGTTCCTCCATGTGTCGTTTATGCAGGACCTCACGAACAGGCAAGAACCCCTTCAACACATGCCACTAGAAGCATTTGATTTTGGGAGGAGCAACTATCTTCCAAAGCTTCTTCCAGATTGGGTTCTCTTCACCAAAGGAAGGACAAGCAAACTCATCAGCAAAGTGAGAAAGAGTCCTTTCCGAGGAGGCCAAAATTTTGTAGGCGGACCGGACAGAGTATAAGCCATTTGCCTCCTCCCCCCAAGCCCAGAAGTCATCAGTGATTCCGCCCAAAGGAATTCGCTTTACAGCCATAGCATCTGGCAGAAGAAGGTTGGCATGGAGAGCGGCCTCATTCCAAGTGACAGTCTTTGGCTCAATTAGCTCACAAACGGATGTAGCCGTAGCACCTAGTTTTTTGCATATCGGTTTGTGGCCTGGGACACTAGGGATCCATCTGTCCCGCCAAATATCAGTGGAAGAGCCATCACCAATTCTTTTAATTAACCCCAACTCAAGAGCTGATCTGCCTCTGAGAATAGCCCGCCAGGTATGTGAGCTGTTCTTCTTCTTTCTAGCACACATAAAATTTCCCCCATGAAAATATTTGCCTCTCAGCACTCTGGCACATAAAGACTCAGGATTAGAGAGCAGCCTCCACCCCTATTTTCCAAGCATAGCAGTGTTAAAAAGATGAAGGTCCCGGAAGCCCATACCACCATGGCATTTTGGTTGAGTCATCTCAGGCCATCTCCTCCAATGAAGCCTTTTCTTGTGACTATTACCTCCCCACCAAAAACTAGCCTCGGCCGCACTG
The DNA here is from genome assembly GCA_022496015.1 of Hordeum marinum. Taxonomy (NCBI): domain Eukaryota; kingdom Viridiplantae; phylum Streptophyta; class Magnoliopsida; order Poales; family Poaceae; genus Hordeum; species Hordeum marinum. Next base: position 474,795,032 of record CM039676.1, read on the forward strand.
ATTTTCTTACAGGTAGTTTTCGACAAAGCAAAGCAGCTCATCGCAAAAGTAGGGATAGATTGGACAATGGACTTAATCAGCACCTCTCTGCCTGGAGCCCCCAGGTTCTTTTCACACCAGCCTCCCACCAAATCTCTCACACCGGTCCAAATTTTATCTAAAGGGCCCGAGATATTTCTGCCCAGAGCAGTTGGTAGGCCTAGATATTTTTCCTCCAAAGCCTCTTTGTTGATACCAAGACGAAGTTTTACTGCACTTTTTGAGCTTGGATCACAGTTTTTGCTAAAGAAGACAGCCGATTTGGACTTATTCACTAGCTGGCCCGAGCCAGCAAGGTAGGTGTCAAGGATGTCATGAATCCTGGTAGCCCCCCTATCTGAGGCTTGAGTAAAGATGATGCAATCATCAGCGAATAGCAGATGAGAGATCCAGGGGGAGTGAACAGCCACTCTAACACCTCGAGCAAGGAACTGTGGACCTGAAAACTTGAGGAGACAAGACAGTCCCTCGGCACAGAGAAGGAACAAGTAGGGAGATATTGGATCTCCTTGACGCAGTCCCCTAGACGGAGTGAAAGAATCCGAGAGGTGCCCATTGATCTTGATAGAGAAAGTCACAGAAACAACACACCTCATAATGAGTTTAACAAAAGGTGGGGCAAACCCCAGCTTCAACATGATTGCCTCCAGGTAAACCCACTCAATACGGTCATAAGCCTTGGCCATATCCAATTTGACAGCACAGTCTGCAGACTTTCCTTTCTTTCTCTTTAGATAGTGCACACATTCCTAGGCTGTTAAAATATTATCTGATATCAGCCTACCCGGCACGAAAGCACTTTGTTCCTCCGAAATGATCTCATCCAGCACAGAGCGAAGTCGATTGGCAATGGCTTTGGAGCAAAGCTTGTACAGCACGTTGCACAAGGCAATCGGCCTAAACCGTGTCAGGTTTTGAGGGTGCTTGGTCTTCGGGATGAGCACCAAGATGGTTTTGTTGAGCTCAACCGGCATCTCGCCACCATTTAAGAAATCAATCACCGCGTCACACACTGTGTTCTTGATCACGGACCAATGCCTCTAAAAGAAACCCGCAGTAAAGCCATCAGGGCCTGGTGACTTGTTGGGCTTCATCATGAACATGGCCTTTTCAATCTCACCCGGGTCGAAAGGTTTGCACATAAACTCATTCATCTCATTGGTGACCTTTGTTGGGACAAATTGAAGAATGCCATTCAGGTCACACAAATCTTGAGCAGTGAACAGATTCTGAAAAAATCTTTTCCCCTCTAGTTCAAGCTCCATTTGGTTAGAGCAGATTGACCCATCCTCAAGAGCTAAAGAATGGATCCAGTTCTGTCGGGCCCTAGCTCGACATTTGGCATGAAAGTAGCCCGTATTCCGGCCCCCTGCGGCCAGCCATTGAATACGAGAGCGCTGCCGCACCATGATCTCTTCGCGCGCCAATAATTCAGAAATGCGCCTGAGAATATCTCTCTCTTCCCGGGTCGGTCCCAAGCGCCAGTTGCACCTGCGGACCCCTTCCAGCTGGAATTGTAACTTCTTCAGTTTAGCCTTCACGGAACCAAACACTTCTTTGTCCCACTTTTGAAGGTAGCCCTGCATGTTTAGGAGACTGGACTGCAACCCCTTTAAGCCAGGGCCACACGGGCCCCAAGCATTGTCCACCACCGCCTTGTAAGAGGGGTCCCTGGGCCACATGTTTTCATAGCGGAAGGCTTTCTTCCCTCTGTCAACAGAAGGCCTGACCCGAATAGCGACTTCGATCACCAGGGCACAATGGTCAGATTCAGAAGTCTGAATGTGCTTGACAGTCGTTGCCCCAAAACGTAGCAGGAAACGATCATCACCAAGGGCACGATCCAGCCTGACTTTCACATTGTCCTCTCCCCCTTGTCGGTTATCCCAAGTATAAGGAAGACCATGATAACCAAGGTCAGAAAACTGACAAAACTCCACCGCCTCCCAGAAGCCGGCCATTTGCCGGTCTTCCCTTTCATTACGACCCAAATGTTCCTCTTGAGATAAGACCTCATTGAAGTCCCCCGCGCAGAGCCATGGCAAATCCGTCACACTGCGGAGGAAATGCATTAGGAACCACGACTCTTTTTTGTTCTCACGTCGTGGTTCCCCATAGAAACCGGTGAAGCGCCATTCGCTTCCACCCAGGCTGTCATTGCTGATGAAGACATCGATGTGTGACTTATTCATCGATTTCAGCCTCACCAAGTTACCAGTTCTCCACAACAACACAAGGCCCCCACTTAGGCCCTCGCTGTCAACACCCAAAGCATTTTCGAATCCCAAACTCCATCTCAAACATTCAGATCTTTCTGCCAACATCTTAGTTTCTGACAGAAAAATCACTTCCAGGCGATGTTGCTCCACGAGGACGCGGAGCTCATGAACTGCCTCGGGCTGCCCGCAGCCCCGGCAGTTCAAGCATAGGATTTTCATTGAGCCGAGTGGGGCTGCGCACCACGGGCAGCCTCCACCGATTTTGCATTGAATGCGAATTCCTCCATCTTTTGTTTCTTGGAGACATCAACTAGATTCGGTTCCACCTCCAGGTTGCTGGCAAAGACCAGATCCTTTTGAGAAGGTAGTGGATTGAAATGCACTAGTGGCAGGGCGCCACTTTGCTCAAACACCTCCACCTGAGCAGCCGCAGTACCTCCCTTCCGTTGGCGGTTAAGGGTGGGCTTACCAGATTTTCTTTTCCTCCCTCCAGTGGCGGAGTCAACTTTCCCAACTGGAAATAAGGCTCTGTTCACATTGCTTGCAGCAACCTGAGACGACTTGTTGCACTGAGTTTCCTTTATTGGGCTTGTAATCTCCACATCATCTTCACACCCACCGGAGTTTGGGGGCTTGTGGGAACTGTCACTAGATCTCCTTCCTTTAGAATTTGATCTTGAGTCACCACGAGTGGAGGTACCACTCCAGTCAGAAGCTGCAGCAGCTTGGGAGAAGGAAGGAGGCTTCCTCCTCTTATCTTCTGGTGCTCTGATAGAATTATCATAGTCCCTCTTCCCCTGCGTATTTCTGTCACATGGATGAAGACAATCTAGATCAGAATGTCCTATGACTCCACAAGAGAAGCAGAAGAAGGGTAACTTCTCATATTGCACAGCAAACACCATCTTTTTTATCGATCCATCTTTCAACTTCATGTCGAGACAGATACAACGCTTCAAAGGTTTTTCAATGGGGATTGCTACCCGAGCCCTCAGAAAAGTGCCAGCAGCATCCCCCATTTCATCAACGTCTAGCTTGTCAAGTTTTCCAACAAGCCCAGCCACCTTACTTCCCTTCCTTTCATTCATCCAACCAAATTCTAGGTCTAAGATGCGAACCCAAATGTGAAGGACATCGAAACGCACCTCAGATGGTTTCAGGCTCAGGTCCAAGTCCTGCAAGAGCACTGCGTGATGGTTGACCATCCAGGGAGTGCCATCAACCGCCCTCTCCTTATCAGCCAGCGATAGAAAATCCACGATGAAGAGGTTGTCGCCCCCTGATCGAGCACGGAGTCCCCTCGGATTGCCCCATGCCGGCCGCATAGCTGCCATGATGGTGTTCACATGCAACACTGTAGGGGACAGAACTTTCCCAATCACGGAAAATTTTCCCGACTGCTCCTCATCTTCATCGTCGGACATCAACACAGATTTGTCCTCCCCTGCAGCCAGGTTCAGACGATCAAGCATTGCCGACATGCCACCATCCGCTCCACCGCCGCTGCTCATGCCCTCACGAGCTTTCGCAGCCGCCTCGGAGCTCCACACCAACTTCCCCTTCCCAGACATATCGTCGAGCAGCAGACAGGCACACAACAGGGAAGAAAGACCAGCACCAAAATGTCCCTGAGTTCAGACCAGACGCGGGCAAATAATCCCACAAAAACGACTCACGGGGAGCGAAATGGGGCAAAGGATGCATAGCAAAGCTGAGCAAAGGTAAATCCACACCTTGCCGGAGTGAGGCGGGAAGGAGATAATCCAGAGAGACCGGGGTCTGACACGGGAGGGAGGGTCCAACACCCACGGGCCGCAAGACGGCGCCCTGGGAGGAAGGAAGTGGCCACTGGAGGCGAAGCCGCCGGCCGGCGGGATCTGGTGTGGGTTCTAGACCTAAATCGCCATGGAATCGCCTGCTACAGAGAGAACTCCAAAGCGAATGCGGGCAAGCTAGGGTTAGCCCTGGAGAGGATATACATATAACCAGCCGCCGGGTCCTCTTCTCGTTTTCCTTCAGATCCAGCGAGAGAGAGAAATCCCCAATCCACCAAACCCTAACCCACCAGCACCAGGAGAGATCGGCGCGAGAGATCCAGCGATGGCCGTCGAGAAGATGCAATTTGCCATGCCTATGTCCAGCGGCTGCGAGGTGTTTCCCTTCATCCCGTCGTTCCAGGCGGAGCAGGAGGCGTTCGTCAGGGACAGGGCGGCGCCGGCAAAGGAGGAGTCGTTCGTCAGAGTCAGGGCGGAGCCGGAGGCGGCGATCCTCAAGGCCAAGTCGAAGCCGGGCAAGGAGAAGGCGTCCCTCAAGCCTAAGGCCAAGGCCAAGGCCAAGGCAGAGAAGGAGGCGTCGTTCACCGGCAAGGCCAAGGCGGAGAAGGAGGAGGCATTCATCGGCAAGGCCAAGGCGGAGGAGGTGGACAAGGAGGAGCCTGCCCTCAAGGCCAAGGCGGCGAAGGAGGAGGGAATCATCGAGGCCAACTACTGCTGCGGCTCGGACGAGGACGATGTGCCGTACGACCAGCTGTACCACGACTCGGACACGGAGGAAGACCCTGATACATGGCCAAGATCGTAGAGCGGTGGGACAGCTTCATGAAGGAGGAGGAGGCTCGCTTCCCTGACCAGACGTACCGGGTCTACTACCCAGGGGAATACACCGCCGATGATAAGGAAGGTTCTGACGACGAGGAGTACTACGGCCGCAAGATCGAGGAGGGTGTTCTGGTGTGAAATCCTCGACTGGGATGAAGGAGGTTCACCAATGCTATCTTTATGTATACCGGTAGTCGATTGATCCGGATGACAACTATGTTAGCGATCCACCACCAATCTCTGTGTGTGTGTGATTTTAGTATTAAGTTAAGAGACGCCATGAACCAATGACAATGACATGTATCTATTATCAGTACCATCATTATCTTATCTGAAGTTTGCTGTTGTGGACTTGTCTGTCATGGTTTACATTGTTTTTCAGCTGCACTGTCTGCTTGGGATCAAAACATGTTGCATCTCATGACGTAGCGAGAAAGCAAAACCATAGTTAAATCTTATTTCCATTTAGCTTTTGCTCTTTCCCATAAGGCCAACTTCAACAGGTTGACGCCTGCCTTTGACATTGGCCGTCGGGCAGCTATGTATTGCAGTGAAGCTAATGCTCGCTGCGCCATTCTTCAGTCTAGAGTTTACATTTCCCTCCTTGCAGTCTGCTTTGCGTATCACTTCGCTGCGCCATTCTTCAGTCCTAGAGTTTACATTTCCCCCTTTCTTGCAGTCTGCTTTGCATATCACACATTTCCCCCTCTCCTAGCATCAGGCCTATGGTCCATCCAAGGACAGAGATCTTCAGATAGACAGAATCCGTCGTACACGCTTAGCCATCTCGCCCGAGGGACCCTTCCCCATAGTCTCGGCATTTCTAGTTCCGGCTAACCAAGCCCCTGGAGGCAGATGTTGGAAAATCACAGACCCAACTCACGATCTTGTTCTTTTCTACGAAAGCGTTAATTCAACCTAAAACAGATTTGGGATCTGAATGCAAATGGCATTAGAAGAAAAAATCCGCAACTGAAAATTCAGAAAGAAAAAAGAAAGGATGCAGGAAATCTCTAGGCCAGTCTAGCTCTACCTTTGCCTGAACCATCCTTCAAGATGAGCAGAGATAACTGCAGTTGCTAGGGAATCCTCCATATATATCTCGAATACAGACAGATGATAGTTACATTCATGCAGCAAGCAGGCTCCACATGCTACATATCCGAGCTATATGCATCCCCAGGGTGAATTACTACCCACACAATGCCAGGCTGACATCCTTGTTCAAAGAATTAAAGTTCAGTTGGTTGGTTTGAGACTGTTTTTTCTTAGTTTTTGAGAATCAATTGTGCATTATGTATGTCTATCATTCTATGACTTTGTCGCAATGGAAAAGCAGTCGATCACATCCAGCGACCAAGTGTTCCAACTCTCTGAGTTGGATGGTTGAAGGTGCTTGGCTTGGATAGTTGAACGTGGTTAACTGGTTATCACGACATAATTGACCTACTGTTTTGTTACGTAGAATGACCAATCTAGCAGTGGTGTTCCACTGCATAGAAGGTGAGCTACGTCGCTGAAATGAAAATGACAATAATTGAGAACGACAATAATCATCAAGGCAAGGGAGTTCCAGCCAACAATTTTATCAGACATCAAATACATTGAATTGTTTGTTCTTCCATTTTTCTAAGGACCGAAGAGTAGACTGATGGACTGTGAGTATGCATACCTACATTTCAAACTTGTACACCAAGACCATGCTTCCCAAATAAAAACAGTTCAGGTTAGAAATAGTTTCGTACGCTCTGAAAGCCAAAAAAAAAACTTCTGAGATTGCAACCATTCTCGATTAGCTTGGCATGACAGTTCCATCTTTGGCCAACGTATAACTGTTAGTGCATCTAGTGCCCCTTAGTGATTTTGGTGTATTAAAGACTTATAGGTTAAGGTACTAATGTGTTTGTGAGTGTACACATGATCTATAAGTCGATGAGGAGTTTGATATATTCGAAGATTATCGACCCCTAAAATTGTATGTCTTCAAGTGAAGACTTTGCTGAAGACTTTGTGAAGACTTTAGTGAAGACTTTGGGAAGACTTTGAAAAGAAAGAAGTTGGTGTGACCTTGAAGATATGAACGGGGATTATGAAGCGTGAAGACTTTTTTTTTGTAGTTTTATTTCCTTTCTTTGTGTCACAGGAAACACCGTACTGTTAAAGGGGGCCGAGGTAATACTAAGGAAAATTTTCAACTGATGCTCAACTCCAAATCCTCAACCTACACAATCCTTCGAGTGAAGCCTTTGGAAATCTCTTACGGTTCAGTCAAGTTCTTCAGTGACAGAGACGAAGTTCTTCTGGTCTCTGAGGAAATTGAATTGACTGAGGAGTTAGGATTTCGCCAGTGCGAATTGCCTACAAGTGAGGAACATGATATGTGTGAGGACTTTCATAGTTCAAAAATCCGACCGTTGCTGTGCTTAGCGCCAGCTGTCCCCAATCACAAATATCCACATAACGGTCATATCATTGGGGGCATTAATGTCATATCATGTCAGGTTGTACCCTGGCTATAAATAGCCAACCTCCACAACCACTAGCTGGTTGGCTGCTCCGAGAGAGAACTGACACTTGTCATTTGAGAGCAACCCATCCTCTGAGGACTTTGAGAGAAAATCATTAGTGAGGAAAAACCCACAACCAAACCACAAAAACCAAAGTGATTGAGCATCACTGAAGAAATTCCTGTGTGGAACCGACGCTTGTTACCTTTGAGGACTATGCATCCTCCAGACGGTTAGGCGTCATGGTCTAGTGCTCCTGCAGTCAATTGGGGATCACGAAGTGACCTTGGTCTAGAGCATCCAACAGTAAATTATGGATCATCGGGTGACCAGTTTGTGAGGGTTTTGAAAGTCTACCCTGAACACTTACCACGAGTGTTGAGCGAGGACTGTGTGACCTTAGCTCAAGGAGAATACGGTAAGGACTGTGTGTCCTCTGGTTTAAATACCAGGCCGCTCCAAACCAGACGTACGACTATCACAAAAGTTGGAACTGGGTCATCAAACCATTGTCTTCATCGAGCTACCTGGTTCAATTTTCTCAACCCCCTTTATTCCTCGTATACTTGTTGATGAAATTGATTGTTACTGTTTGAAGAATTTGACTGAAGACTCACACAAATTCCTCACCTCAAATTCTTCAAGTTACCTTGTTCATCACTGCTTATCCTGTATCACGCTACTTACTGTTTGTGCATGTTTCATTTCATCATGAACAATTTGATGTTGCAATGTTCCTCATGCACTTAAGTACTTATTCCGCTACGAGTTATTCATCACGTTTCAAATTCCTCAAGTGATGAATTTGTAAAAATCGCCTATTCACCCCCCTCTAGTCGATATAACGCACTTTCAATTGGTATCAGAGCAGGTACTCCCTCGCTCTGTGTGATTTTGGTTTAACCACCTAGAGTTCTAGTTATGTCGACTGCAGGTATGATCAAGGTGTCCGCGGGCTGTCCTACCTTCGATGGAACGGACTACCCTTACTGGAAGAACAAGATGCGTATGCACCTTGAAGCTATTGACAACGATCTCTGGTATGTTGTGGAAAAGGTGTGCCCTCTGTCACTCCCACTCTAACTGCTGCTGATGTGAAGAGATTCAAGCAACTCGACTCTCAAGCGAAGAATATCATCTGTGTCCATCTAAGCAAAGGTCAGTATGGCAGAGTGAGTGCTTTGGAGTCTGCTAAGCTTATCTGGGACAGGCTATCGAAAGTCAACGAAGGTGTCTCCACTCAACGTGACTCTCATGTTGATGTTCTTCGCAATCTCTTCAACCGCTTCAAGAGACTTGACAATGAAAATGTTCAGCAAACTTTTAATCGCCTCACTGATATCTCCAATGAACTTCAAGCACTGGGTGCCACTGATATCACTGACCATGAAGTGGTGAAGAAACTGCTAAGATCTCTCTATTCCTCATTTGATACTTTGGCTTTGATGATTCAAGAACGTGGAGATTACAAAGCACTTGATCCTGCTGATATTCTTGAGAGACTCAATACTCATGAATTCCAACAAGTTGAAAAGAGAGACCTCTACGGGCCAAGCTATGGAAGATCTCGTGCTCTGAAGGCAAACGCAATTTCCTCATCTAAAGAAGAAGATTCTGACAGTAGCCTTGGTGATCCTGAAGAACTAAGTCAGGAACTAGCAATGCTTGTGAGGAAATTCCAGAAGTTCTCAAGGAGAGGTGGATTTGGAAAGTCATCAAAAAGTGGCTTGAGGAAATAAGATTCCTCAGAAGATTACAAGAAAAGAACCTGTCATCATTGCAAGAAGCCTGCTCACTTTATCTCTAACTGTCCTCTCTGGGAAAAAGATGCAAAGAAGAAGAAGAAATACAAGGATGATAGTTCTGATGACTCGAAGAAAAAGAAGAAATCTTCAAAGTTCTCATATGCAAAGTCCTCATCTTCAAAGTCCTCAAAGCACAAGAAGAATGGTTCCAGAAAGGCTCGAGCATTCATCAGCAAGAAAATGGATTCTTAGGAAGAATCTGAAGAATATGAAGAAGAGGAACAATGTGAGGAGGATTCAGAATCAGGTGTCGCTAGCCTTGCTCTCGCTACTGCTTTCGTCAGCAAGTCCATCTTCAACGATGAAGAATATGACTACTCCAACAACTCTGACATCAGCAATGATGGCTATGCTCCCACCTATTGCTTCATGGCAAAAGGATCAAAGGTACACAAACATCATTCCTCTTCTGAATCAAGTGAAGGTGAATCTGATGAATATGTGAAACCTAGCTATGCTAAACTTGTTAAGCTTGCCACCAAGCAACAAAGTGCACTTGAAAAGCTTTAGAAAATGCAAGACAAAAGCGATGATCTATTGAACCATGAAGTGGATCAGACTCAAACTCTGTCTGATGATGTCAAAAGTCTTCAGACAAAGTATGATAACCTTGAGAGTCATCATAATGACCTCTTAGCCGATCATGAGAAGCTTTCTTATGCATTTCTTCAAAGAAAGCAAGATCTTGAGAAACTGAGGGTGTCACATGAGGATCTCCAAAGGGAAAACGATTCCTTACTGGCTCAACAGATCAGTACCGCTCAGGAAGAATTTGTCCCACCTTGTTTGAAATGCATCGAACGTGAAACTGCTAATTCTTCACCTGAATGTTCAAATGCTTCTATTGCTACAAATTCTTCAACTATTCTCGTGGTCTCAAATTCCTCATCTGTGGATACCACAAGTATCACTGATGACAATGCAGGGTTGAAGGAATTGTATGTGACAGGCATGTACAAAAGTCTCAAAGGGCATCAAACCCTTTGCGATGTCCTTAAAAAGCTGAATAGGAACCCTAGGAAAGAGAGTATTCCCTTTGTGAGGAAACTCAACACCTGAGTAGTACCCCAAAACCTCATGGGTTGCTGCGAAAGGACCTCCTGTAGATCCATCCACTTTATCTGGCTTTACTTGTGAAACTTCATATTCCTCTGATGAGTCACTTGACTCCAACTACAAATTCTTCAAAAATCAGAAAGGTGAAGTATTTGCTAGATATGTTGGAACTAACTACAGGAATGGCTCTCCTATGAAGAAAATCTGGGTTCCCAAGAACCACCTACAAAATCTTCAAGTGAATGTCCTCACGACACCGCTCATGAAGAACAGGAACCTCAGATCAAAGTCCTCACTTGGACCAAATTCCTCAAATGATCAAAATCATCATTCTCATACTAATGTCTCTGTTCCGCAGGGAAAACCTAAGAGTTATGAATATGTGCATTATTCTTCAAACCATTATGTTCATAAGTCCTCGAAGAATTTCTCTGCTTATTCATTTGAATACTTTAACCCTCGCCCCGTGAAACGAAGCGCACTTGCTTCTATGCCTCCCTTCTCATATGGTGCTCGCAGAATGATGAACTCTTTGCCACCCCTCCAGATGTGGGTGGTGAAGAAATTGAACTAACATCTTATGCAGGGTCAGGTCTCCAGAGGAATTTGAACATCTAATGAACTTGCTGGAGACCTGAGGAAATGCTTGAAAGGACGCAAGCTAACCATGCAGAAATGAATTCTTCATTTCTCACGTCCTCACTCTACTTGCTTACTATCTTGTGTGATGAAATTTTGTCTGATGAAATTGATGTCATATTCTTCACTCTGAAGCATATGAGTTTGTAAGTTGTACTAATTCATCTGCAGGATGATACTCCAAAAGCTACTGAGTGGGTCCTCGATAGTGGATGCACAAACCACATGACTGGTGACAAGAATCTACTGATGAATTTGCCACTCACTCCATCAACTCTGAAGCATATCACCTACGCAAACAAAGGAAAAAGCAAGGTATTGGGACTTGGTAAGGTTGCTATCTCAAAGGACCGAACCATGGATAAGGTGATGCTTGTTGAATCCCTTGGGTTCAACCTTATGTCGGTCTCAATGCTTTGTGATCTTGATATGATTGTCGTATTTGGAAAATATTGTTGTGTTGTCATCATGGAATCTGAAAATTCCAAAGTCTTCGAAGGCTTTAGGAGAGGAGACTTGTATATTGTTGATTTCTCTACAGGTCCTCAGCCTGCCACATGCTTACTTGCAAAGTCCTCAGAAGGCTGGTTGTGGCATCGACGACTTGGACATGCGAGCATGAGGAACTTGCACACGCTCGTGAAGAAAAAGCACGTCATTGGCATTGAGGGCGTCAAATTCCTCAAGGACCACCTTTGTGGCGCATGTGAATCTGGGAAGATGACCAGATCCAAGCATCCCTCAAAGACAATCATGACCACTACTCAACCCTTCGAATTGCTTCACATGGATCTCTTTGGCCCCACTCATTACTCCATACTAACAAATTCTTCAAGTTTGTATGGCTTTGTCATTGTTGATGATTACTCTCATTACACTTGGGTGCATATCATTCTGTACAAAAATGAAGTGCAAGATGTCTTTAGACGATTTGCTTCAAGGGATCCACCAACTTCGACGTCAAGATCAAGCATATCAGGAGTGATAATGGGACTGAATTCAAGAAAACTAATCTTGATGAATATCTTGATGAACTTGGTATTACTCATGAGTTATCTGCCCCTTATACTCCTCAGCAGAATGGCATCATGGAGCGCAAGAACAGGACTCTTGTTGAGATGGCTCGCACCATGCTTGATGAATACAAGGCTCCTCGTCGCTTCTATCCTGAAGCAATTGATACTGCATGCCACATCATCAACAGGGTATATCTTCACAAATTCTTCAAGAAGACTTCATATGAACTTATGACTGGCAAGAAACCCAATGTAAGTTATCTCAAAGTCTTCGATGCAAAATGCTGGATCAGAGATCCTCACCACAGTTCTAAGTTTGCACCGAAAGCACATGAAGGTTTTATGCTTGGTTACGGAAAGGACTCGCACACCTACAAAGTCTTCAACACCTACCATCACAAGGTTGTTGAAACTGTAGATGTGCGGTTCCATGAAACTGATGGCTCGCAAAGAGAGCACCTGCCTTCTATGTTAGATGAATAGTCCCCTGAAGAATCCATTAAGCTGAAGGCAACTAAAGATATCATACCCACTGAGGAAGTCATTCCAACAAATGAAGACTTTCATGCTAATTCACCTGAAGAAAATGATGCTGATGAAAATCCTCAGCCACCTGCACATCTAAGAGTTGCAAATGAAGTGTAGATTGACAAAATCGAAGGTCCTCTCACACGCTCAAAAGCTTCACATTTAACTAACTTGTGTGGGCACTTTGCCTTTGTCTCTATCATTGAGCCTACCAAAGTTGATGAAGCATTCAAGGATCCTGAGTGGATTCAAGCTATGCAAGAGTAATTGCATAAATTCAAGCTCAACAATGTGTGGGAACTTGTTAAGCGGCCAGATCGTCGCAAGCATAACATCATAGGTACCAAGTGGATCTACCTCAACAAGCAAGATGAAAATTGCCTTGTGGTGAGGAATAAGGCTCGTCTTGTAGCTCAAGGCTACACACAGGTTGAAGGAATTGACTTTGATGAAACGTTTACACCTCTTGCTAGACTTGAAGCTATTTGCATATTGCTTGCTTATGCTAACCATCATAATGCCATCTTATATCAAATGGATGTGAAAAGTGCATTCCTCAATGGTAAGCTTGAGGAAGAAGTATATGTTGCTCAACCCCCAGGTTTTGAAGATCCTAAGCATCGTGACAAAGTCTTCAGACTCAACAAGGCCCTCTATGGCCTCAAGCAGGCCCCTCGGGTGTGGTATGACACTCTGAAGGAATTCCTCATGAAGGAAGGCTTCAAACCCGGTTCACTCGATCCCACTCTTTTCACAAAATCCTGTGACAATGAACTTTTCATATGCCAAATGTATGTAGATGATATTATCTTTGGATGTATTGACAAATGTTATAGTGATGAACTTGCCTATATGATGAGTGAAGAATATCAAATGTCTATGATGGGAGAGTTGAAATTCTTCTTAGGTCTTCAAATTCGTCAGCAAGACAATGGCATCTTCATCTTTCAAGAGAAATACCTCAAAGATGTTCTGAGGAAATTCGACATGCAAGATTGCAAAGGCGTCAAAAGTCCAATGCCTTCAAAAGGACACCTCTGCACTGATGAAAATGGTAAAGATTTCGATCAGAAGGTATACCGCTCCATGATTGGCTCTTTATTGTATCTATGTGCATCTAGGCCTGATATTATGCTAAGTGTTTGCATGTGTTCCCGATTCCAAGCAACACCGAAGGAATCACACCATAAGGCCGTGAAACATATTCTTCGATACTTAGCTCACACACCAACACTTGGATTATGGTATCTCAAGGGCTCAAATCTTCACCTCGTCAGATACTCTGATGCTGACTATGCTGGAGATCATGTGGATCGCAAGTCAACCTCAGAAACATGTCATTTCCTCGGACGATCCTTAGTTTGTTGGTCCTCGAAGAAGCAAAACTGCGTCTCACTCTCTACTGCTGAAGCTGAGTACATTGCTGCTGGCTCATGTTGTGCTCAGTTACTGTGGATGAAGCAAACCCTCAAGGACTACGACATCAAGTTGAAGAATGTGCCTCTCTACTGTGACAACTAGAGTGCCATCAAGATTGCATACAACCCAGTTCAGCACTCCAAGACCAAGCACATCCAGATTCGTCATCACTTTCTTCGAGATCATGTACTCAAGGGTGACATCTCCATCGACCACATCCCCACTGAAGAACAACTGGCCGATATCTTCACCAAGCCCTTGGACGAAAAGAGATTTTGCAAGTTGCGGTGTGAGCTAAATATCTTAGAATCTTCGAATGTTCTTTGAAGAAGAACACACATCCTAACACTTATGCAAAATTCATGACTTAGATGTGCAACACACGAAGTAACATATTTCTTCAATCAATGAAGAATAACTCTCTAAGTGTGAAGAAATTAACGAAGAATTTGATTCTCAGAACCCTACGACAATTGTACGCGGTGTCTGAAATCATCATTCTTATACAGTGGGTCACGCCACCAACCAAAAGTTGAAATTCTTCAAAGCTGAGTTTTTCGTCATTTTTGCAAATTCTTCAAATTATCAAATTCCTCAAATTTGCAAATTCCTCAAATTTGCAAATTCCTCAACTTTTCAAATTCCTCAACTTTTCAAAATCTTCAAACTTTGAAACTCATGTTCTTCATTTACTATATATATATATATATTTTTGAGTTTTTAATGTCCTCAACAGCATTCACTTATTTCTAATTCTTCAAGTTTATTTTCATCTAAGTGAATGTGATCGGACCCTTTCCCCCTCTATGCTAAACTCAACCCAGTCTGTTCTGAAATTCTTCATATGTGTTCTACTTTGAAACTCGTTCAAAGTCTTCACTATGTCCTTGACAGCTGAAGAATTTGCGAACGGAAACATTTGAAATTTTCACTACCAAAATTTTCGGCGGTTCCCGCTCAAATAGTTTCGATTCCTGCGCCTGGATAACCCACGACCCCCACTATCGCCACCTCTAAGTACGTGGGTGACACCTGTCGCATGGAGAGCATGGGTTAGGGGCAATCTTGTCGAAAATCTTCGGGCGGATTGGTTTTCACTCCCACTATAAATACCCCCTCCCCTTCAACTGCGCTCGGTTACTCCTCATCCCTACTCTCTCCCGAGCTCCAGCCTAGCGCCGCCGCTAAAGTCATCGTTGCCGGTGCGGAAGAGCTTCATTGCCTCGACCTTGTCGTCGCCGTACTCGCATCGGCCACGAAAATCTTCATCCCGCCGCCGCTATAGCTGTCTCCCTCTGCCAAGCTAGGGCGTGGGAGATCGGAACGGAGGAACTTCCCAATCTCATCTCTGAGTTCATCGTGTTCTTCACCAGGGTAATTAAAATTTATTTTTACCGCCCTAGTTTGATCTTCAAATGCTCTTCATATTCCTCAAAAGGTGTTTATTCATCATGAATCTTACTCTAAAGCACCATACATCTTCTCATACTTGATGATTTTCCCTAAGTAATGATTTTCTTCAAGATTCCTTAATTGTGTGAATCCTCAAAATTTGCACAACTCTGGAACCTGAGACAAAGAACACTAAGTGAAATTCCTCAAGACATCCATGGTCAAATTCCTCACACCTATTTTATTCAAAATTTCTAAGAACGCATATGACCTCTTCAAATTCCTCGCACCTATACTCCGTTCACAGGTACAACATGTCCGCCGGTGAATCACTAGGTTCTCATCAACTTAACTCATTTGTAGCACTTCTTGAAGAAAAACTGTGTACCTCTTCAGAGTCCTCAAGAGTTCATATTCCTCAAGTGAAGAAAATGGCTGACGAAAAGAAACCTCAGAAAGGTGGAAAGAAGCCAGATGTGCACACTGCCTTTGAGATTCCATATGACGTGTATGAGGAATACTGCACACCTGATGAAGAAACTCATGGCAAAGAGATAATCAAGCAGAGAAAGAGTCGTCTGCAAAAGATTGAGAGGAGAGGAGCAAGGGAATGGAAGGAATATCGTTATGTAACCCCAAAGTACATGATGAAATTCGCAGTGAAACCTCCTTGCAGCAGGCCTCCCCTAGCTCAAAATCAAATTGCTGATCCCACTAGCCTCAAGACTGGTGAGGACTTTCCTCATTTATGGGAGAAGCAACAAGCCAAGCTGGCAAGGAAAGCCAAAGAGGCAGTGAAGAAAGTCAATGAAGACTCCGTTGCTGCTGGCTCTGGCAGAGCCTCTGCAAATGCTCCAAAGAAAATCATGATGAAGAAATCTGCTTTGAAGACAAGTTCTTCAACATCAAAACCTTCACAACAGATTCCTGAAGGTCAAAGGCGTCGGCCTATAAAGTCTTCAGCTCCTGGAACGGTTGTTGCTCAGTCTTCTGCGACAGCTACAAAGTCCTCAACCCCAGTGCATCTAGCAACATGCAAGAGGACTGAGGGTTTCTCCAGAGTTCCAAAGATCTCTGCAAGCCCCTCTACCACAACAAAGTCTTCAACCATCCCTTCTGCATTGAAGATGAAGAAAACTGCTCGACGAGGTCAAAGACCAAGTCCTCACACAAGCAAGGTTGTGGTGACCATACCCTCAGGTTCTAAGGATGATGATGATGAAGCTGATGATGAGGAATTGGAAGAAATCATCAGACAAAGTTAGCAAAGGGCTGCTATTGCAAAGGGCAGTTCTGTTCCTCTCCTGCTAGATCCCAAGACGATCCTCAACTTCATCGACATATGGCATGAAGATCCAAACACCCCACTTTCTTCACTAGATCTGCCTCTTGGAGTGGATCATGTCATCACCCGCTTCATCTCTGAAGAAAATTGGAAGAGAGAACAGGCTCTGAGAGCAAGGAGGAACAGGGCTCGCAAAGAAAAGTTTTTGAGAGACAATGTGATGAACTTGCCTCCAAACCAGCTCGTCACAGTTCAGTCTGAGATTCACACTCTTTCTGAGGATCAAGAGAGGTATGATGCAGAATGGAAGGGCACCAAGGTCAGATTCGTTAGGGCTGCTCAAGCAGCAGTAAAGGATCACAACACCAGGGTTGCAGCCCGATCGCAACCAGAACATCATCAGTCTGACGAAATTCCTCAAGCTGCTGATGAAATAGCTCAGCCTGATGAAACTGCTGATGGAAATGCTTCTGCACCAGAAGCAACTGCCAGTGGTGCTGAGGAAACTCAGACCACTGATGGTCATGCCAGGACAACCTCCATTGTTGTGCCTGAAGAAACTGAAAGGCCAGCTGATATTCCCGTTGCACCTGAAGAAGCTGATACGCCAGCTGAAGTTTTTGCTGCGTCTGAAGAAACTGAACCCTCCAGGGCGGCTGCATCAGTCGTTCCTGAAGAAAGTGTCACTGTTGAGGAAAAGACCCTCAAAAGAAAAGTATCAAATTCAGAAGCCCTACTTTGAAGAAGTTGAAGACTATGCCAAGTTCTTCAACTGGACCAATTGATGCAACATCAATTTCCTCAGCACCTGCCTACTAAATTGTGCCATTTGGGGTGGAATATGTCATCCCAGATGAAGATGAAAATCATTCTGCTACTTCAACAGAGCAGATTGATGAAGAAATTGTTGTTGAAGACACTGCTTCAACCCCGAAGGTATCATCGCCCCAGCTTCAGTTCACTGCTGAAGAAGCTGGTGTTGAAGAAATTGATGAGGAAGTAGACATTAGTGACACTACTCCTATCATCAATGATGAATATTGCGAATCAACATATCCAAATTCACCAATGACTACTCCTCTGACGTAGATTCCTCAGACGCCTGCTCCGACTAAAGAAATACCTGAAGAATCTGCCAACCTGAACATTCAAGTCAGTGAAGAAATTCCAGCTGCAACACCTGATGATCTTGATGCTCCTGCCACAGCTAAGGAACCTGTCCTCCAAATTCTTCAGTCTGAAGAAGTTCCTCCCATGCCAACGGAGATCAAGGTGCGCATCAAAACTAATCTTCACCCAAAGCCTAGAATGCCATTCAAAGGCACAGTACGCCCAAATTCCTCAAGAACAATTTCTTCGATGAACACATGTTCTTCACAGGTCCAAACCCTATGACTCTGCCAGGGGCGGACGCAATAGATTCTGGACGTTAACTCAACTCAACTACTACGCATCAGTTCTATATGAGAAGAAGAAAGTCTTTGAGCACCATCAAATTCCTCATGCTGACATGGAAACTCTTCCATCGTTAACACCGGTGCTCCAGGTTCTTCATGATGCAAGCATTCTTCCATTCTGTGTCGACATCTGCGACTGGAATGAAGAACTCATTCTTCAATTCTATGCCACATTGCATATCAGTGGAAATGCTTCAGACGTCAACTCCTGGATATTGGACTGGATGACAGGAACGACACACTTCACCGCTCAAGCCTGTGAACTGGTTTAGTGTGTCCCAGTCCTAATTCCCTCAGATGAAGCTCGCAAACTGTTTGATGAGCCTGCACTTCCAAATCAGCTGATGCAAGTGCTGATGAAGACATTGCCTTCTAGAAAACCTCAACGAAAAACCTTCCTGGTGAAGGATTTGCTATATGTGCCCAGGACTGTCTACCGTATACTCACAAATACATTATGTCCTCAGAAGGGTCACAATTCTGAAGAAGAAGAAGTGGAAGGAGTCATGAAGAATATGCTCTTCAACATCATACATGGGATTCCCATCGACTTGCATGACTTCTTCATGAGGACATTGGCCAGTGCTGCCTTAGCTCCATTTGAACAGAAGCCCTATGTGCCATGGATCATGAAATTCATCAGGGCAAAGTCCTCAGTTCTCTTCAAGGCTGATTTCCAGAACCACTTTGGTTTCCTGCCTCCAATCGAAGTCATCAAAAGCACAATTGACTCAGTGGAAGGAAAAGGTAAGGCTGTCATTGATGAAGGCACTCGTCCATTGGATGGACAGTTTTGCAAAGCTGCTTCCTTCTCCACTAATGATGACACTGCAACTCAGGACTCCGATGCAAAAGCCTTAGCTCACAAACCTCAAGAGTCTGCCCCTCGTGTGATGACTGATTGCGAGCTCCTAATAAGTCTTCATCAGAAGGTCGATCGCAATCACAAGTGGGTGAAGCGCCAACTTGGATACATTGTGCAGAACATGACTGTGACGTAGAACACCGTGAAGAGGAATCACTATTATGCGCATGAAAACCTCAACCGCACTTGGGCCATATTGTCTCACCTCATGTCTTCTGAAGAACTGAATGAGCTAGATCTTGAGGAACATCCAGACTGGGCTCATCGACCTCAGAAGAAATTCAAGAAAGTTCAAGTTCCTTTGATGTTCACAAGTTCATTTTTTCATCTCAAGAGCACGATGATGATGAAGACATTGATGACACTGCAGCTGGCCCTGCATCGACAAACGACCCCGACAACGCTGGCGCTCCTTCCTCACCAACACGTTGAAGTTCTTCAAAGGGGCGTTAGTCCTCATTTTTCCTTCCCTTTTGGTCTTCGATGACAAAGGGGGGATTTGAGTTAGTCTTCAAGCGGGTCTCTATATATGGGCTATTTTTGTTTAAGTTACAATTCTCGCTCTTTTGAAACTTTTGATGGTTGAGTTGTAAACTTAAGTATGATGATGGTCTAACACTTTTGAACTATTTCCTTGCATGTTCATTTCCTCAAGTACCTTAATGCATACATGCTGAATTTCGTCAGACACCATTTTCCTCAAGCATTTCAGATTCTTCATATCATATGTTCAAATGCGTGTATGAATTACAAGATATAGGGGGAGTTCTCCATGTTTTAACCTGCCATATGCATTTGCAGTCCAAAAGCAAATTCCTCAAATATGCACATCTTTAGGGGGAGTTCCTCTATATCTTGCAATCAAATTCCTCAAACTCTGTACTTTCACTTCATATGTTTATCACCGTTGAAAACTTAACCTATTTGTCATCAATCACCAAAAAGGGGGAGATTGTTAGTGCATCTAGTGCCCCTTAGTGATTTTGGTGTATTGAAGACTTATAGGTTAAGGTACTAATGTGTTTGTGAGTGTACACAGGCTCTATAAGTCGATGAGGAGTTTGATATATTCACAGATTATCAACCCCTAAAATTGTATGTCTTCAACTGAAGACTTTGCTGAAGACTTTGTGAAGACTTTGGTGAAGACTTTGGGAAGACTTTGAAAACAAAGAAGTTGGTGTGACCTTGAAGATATGAACAAGGATTATGAAGCGTGAAGACTTTTGTTTTCATAGTTTCATTTCCTTTGTTTGTGTCATAGGAAACACCGTATTGTTAAAGGAAACCGCCATTCACATTCTCAATAGAGTGCCAAGCAAGTCGGTGCCCAAAATACCGTATGAGCTATGGAAAGGAAGAGTGCCCTCCCTAGCACACTTCAGGGTGTGGTGTGGGGGTGCCCCGCTGAGGCCAAAATGTTTAATCCAAACATTGCAAAGTTAGACCACAAAACAGTAAGTTGCCACTTCATTGGCTATCCAGACAGATCAAAGGGTTTTCGTTTCTACTGTCCAGACAGATATACAAAGTTTGTACAAACAAGACATGCAGTGTTCTTAGAGGACGAAATGATGAGGGGTGGGGCTTGGTAGCTCGGAAAATTGATCTGGAGGAGACGAGGGTGCATGCACCTAATCCGATGATTCAAGAGCCATTTTTCTCACTACCAGTTGCAACTCCACCCATGACAACTATGGGGGTAGACCCGGAACCTGTCCGTTAGGAGCCGACTGAACCCATTGTTGAGCATGAAAGGGAGGTGTAACAGCCAATAGTAGAAGATGTGCCGGAAGTTGAGGCACAGAATGTGCCAGAAACAGAGGGCCTTAGAAGATCTAATAGAATAAGAAGATCAGCTATTTCTACTAATTATAAAGTTTATAACACATAAAGGTTCATATGGAAGGTGATCCCACTACATATGAAGAAGCCATTAAAAGCCCTAACTCATCAAAATGGCTACAAGCAATGGAATATGAGATGAAATTGATGAGTTCCAAAGATGTTTGGGACTTAGAGGAAATTCCTAAAGGAGCCAAAATAGTAGGCTGTAAATGGGTCTACAAAACTAAGTATGACCCTAATGGGAATGTAGAAAAGTATAAAGCCCGACTTGTGGCAAAAGCATTTACACAGAGGGAAGGGGTAGATTATAGTGAGACCTTTTCCCCAGTCTCATGTAAGGACTCCTTTGGAATCATAATGGCATTAGTTGCACATTTTGATTTAGAGTTGCATCAAATGGATGTAAAGGCGGCATTTTTGAACGGTGATTTACAAGAAAAGGTCTACATGAAACAACCCAAGGGTTTTATCATGGAAGGCAAGGAAAATATGGGACGCCGCCTGAAGAAATCTATTTATGGATTAAGGCAAGCCTCTAGACAGTGGTATCTAAAGTTTAATCAAACGATTAAAAGTTTTGGATTTAAAGAAAATATTGAGGATAACTTCATTTATGCAAGGTTTAAGAATGGGAAATATATTTTCCTAATCTTGTATGTGGATGATATCCTGCTTGCTAGCAGTGATGTTAGTCTATTACTAGAAACAAAGAAGTTCTTATTCTCAAATTTTGATATAATAGATCATGGTGAAGAATCATATGTTTTGGGCATAGAAATTCACCGAGATGGGAACAATGGAGTCTTAGGACTATCGCAGAAAGCATATTTAGAGAAGGTTCTTCAAAACTATAATATGCATGCGAGTAAAGCCACTCCTTCTCCCATAGTCAAGGGCGATAGTTTTGGGCAATTGCAATGTCCCAAGAATCAGTACGAGATCGATCAAATGAAAGCAGTACCATATGCTTTGGCTATTGGAAGCTTACAGTATGCACAAGTGTGCACTCGCCATGACATAGCTTTTATCACCGGGGTACTCGATAGATATCAAGAGAATCTAGGCATAGAGCACTAGAAGATGGTAAAGAAAGCATTGCGTTATGCGCAAGACATGAAGGACTACATGCTAACATACAGAAGATGTTATTCCCTAGAGATAAAAGGGTATTCAGACGCAGATTTTGTGGGGGACAGAGATGATAGAAAATCCATGTCAGGATACGTATTCACTCTCGCTGGGGGAGCTATTTCGTGGAAAAGCTCCAAACAATCAATAGTTGCATCATCCACGATGTATGCAGAATTCATAGCATGCTTCGAGGCCATGGGGCAGGCGATATGGCTAAAGAAATTTATACCCGACTTAAAAGTGGTAGATTGTATTCACAAACCACTAAAGATATATTGTGACAACCAGCCTACAGTATTTTATGCTCACAACAACAAGTCGAGTAATGCTGCCAAGTCAATAGAGATAAAGTATTATGTTGTGAAAGATAAAATCCATGATCACACTATAATTCTCGAGCATATAAGGACAAAGGACATGCTTGTAGATCCGCTTACGAAAGGCTTACCACCCAATGTGTTCAAGGAACACTTATCCGGCATGGGTTTAAGGAAAAGCCTTATGATTCCTAGATCATGATAGGCCCGAAAGGAACATAATTTGTTTCTAAACAAAACGTATGTTGTAGTTCTATGATTCTATCGGCAATTAAGTTCTGACAATGAAACATGCTCTATGTACCAATATGTGATGAAACAAATAAACTCTAGTATAAAGTTAAAAGTAAAGTTGAGATCAAAGGGGAGAATGTTAGGTTGATCTCCATTGAGTGGGCCCAATGGCCCACCGGGCCCTATGATCTGCGCCCTGATCGGGGGCTCCCAACCCATTATGGTTGGTGGGCCCGTGTGACCCGCACTATATTAACAGAGGTGGGGGCCAGGGCATGCACAACGAAGTTTGCCGCCGCCACAAACCCCACTAACACTCCCTTCCGATCTAGGGTTATCACGGTGCTCACGGGAAGCACCACCACCACCTCTCCATCTCTCTGTCACCGCCGCCGTCACCGTTCCACCATGACCAACGGCGGGAGTTCCTCAAGTGAAGGAGAAGGTAATGCCCTACCACATCTACCGGGAATCTCAGATCAATCCGACCCAAAGGGGTCTATCACCAATATCTAATCTAACTGTTATATAAGAAATCATATTGGAAATAGTATGAGCGAACAACAGACCTGCAAACGAAATCGCTGGAAGAAAGAGCAAGGAATCATCAGCTGCGTATCACAGATTCACCGTGTAGCATGGGGATGCAGAGGCCACCACAATCGTTGCTGAGCGCCCCTCCCTGAGGGGAAATAGAGAAGGGCTGCGTGGATACCCGTGTCATCGGCAAACATATTAAGGTACTTGCAGTTCCCAAGTCCCAACACAACGATGCGGGACGACAAGGCGCGAGCAGCCTGAGCGGGTGCGAGGCTGAGGGTCGGGCAGCAACGCACAACTGAAATCCACGGGACGGCGGGGTGCCTTTGGCCAAGGTAGATGTGAGGTCGCCGCCCAGCCATCACACCCCCATCCCGCCTCTGCTGCCGTCTACCACACATTTCACTCGCCTGCAGCGCCTCCAACGGCGGGTCAAGCCTTCCCATGATGCTCCATCCCCTCGATTTCTTTGCCCTATCTCTCTCGCTCACGCTCCCCCTTTCCCCACGGCCCATCCCAACTCAGCCACACTTAGGCCAACTCGAGCGTGCGACCCCATCCGGACGTCGGTTTGGGCCGGATTCTGTCCGTTTGGAGCGGCAATGGGGTTGCCCATGTCCGCATGGGGTCCGTGACCGGGTCAGTGCGCCCAACGCGCGACCATACCCCAAATCAGTCTGGGGCGGACATGCCATTTTAAAAAAATGGAATACAAAAAATACCAGAAAAATATAAATAAAACGCAAACAATAATAATTATACATTAATAAAACATTGTTCAACGGCCCCATGACCCACAGTCCTTAATTAACATAATTAAAGAAACAGATAAAATGCGCCGCCCCGTGCTGCTGCCGTGCCCATCGCCGTCTTCAGGCACCGTCATCGTCGTCCTCATCGCCAGTGAGGTCGATGTAAGGTGGCATCGTCCAGAGATGGGCCGGTAACCCCTGGAAGGTTGGCGGTGCTGGCGGCGCCTGCACCATGTCCTCCCACCGCGATGGCTCACGCTTCGATGACCGAGGCGGCATGGGGCACCAAGGCTCGGCATGACCACGTCCAGCGCTGGCCCACCAGGTTCGGGTGGAACGCGGCCACTGGCTGCTCCTCATGCACCTCCTCCTTCACCCCCACGGGCTTCTCCTCCACGACATCGGCCATCTCCAGCTCCGGGATGGCCACATCGCCGGTCGCGGAGAGGGCCATCATCTCCTCCAGCCCCACCCACTGGCACTCATCGTGCGTGTTCATGGAATCTTCCATGACATGCAGGACAAGGCCGGCCTCCTCCTCTTCAGTCATGCAAGGAGGTGGTGGTGGTGATGGAGAGGGCGACAGCGATGGGGTCGGCGTAAGGCCGCGCACCCGCATACGCCCGCACACCTGGGGAGGGGTCGGAGGCACGCCCGACGCTCTGCACGTGCCCGTCGCGGGTTGTTGGTGTCCCTAGCAAAATAGGAAGCGCGCCGTGCGTCGTGCTCATCACGGAACCAAGTGTCCCACAGGGGGAATCCACGTCATACCTCGGGTCGTAGTAGAGGTCGTCGGGGAGGCGGCGACGGTGGCGGTGGATCTCGTCGCGGCGGGCACGGCTGCTCAACGGCACCGGCGGGATCGGCACCCGATCGGCGGACAGGTGTGTTGGGGAACGTTGCATGGGAAACAAAAAAATTCCGATGCACACGCAGATCTATCCATGGTTATGAGCATCTATGAGAGGGAGAGTGGATCTACGTACCCTTGTAGATCGCTAAGCGAGAAGCGTTAAGAAATGCGGTTGGTGTAGTCGAACGTCTTCGCGATCCAAATCGCCGCGCGTCCCGCGATCCAATCATGATTCGTCCCGCGATGCAATCACGATCCGTCCCGCGATCCAATCACAATCCGTCCCACGAATTTGATCACGATCCGTCACACGAACTTGATCACGATCCTTCCGATCTAGCGCCGAACGGACGACACCTCCGCGTTCAGCACACGTATAAAGCATTGGGTTCCCTTGCAATTAAAGCATTCAGTTTTTGGCTTGGGTCCAGCCTTGGGTTTCTTCGCGGGAGGAGAAACTACTTTGCCACCCTTCTTAGAGTTACCCTTCTTTCCCTTGCCATTCTTCTTGAAACTAGTGGTTTTATTGACCATCAAAACTTGATGTTCTTTCTGGATTTCAGACTCAGCGACCTTTAGCATCGCAAACAGCTCGACGACTGACTTGTTCATCCTGTGCATGTTATAGTTCATCACAGAGCTCTTGTAACTAGGTGGCAGTGATTGAAGAACTCTGTCATTGATCGCCTCTAGCGGAAGGGCAATTCCCAACTCTGCTAGACAAGTTGAATACCCAGACCTTCTGAGTATATGTTTACTGATAGACCCATTCTCCTCTATCTTGCAAGCATAGAACTCATCAGAGGTTTCATACCTCTCGATCCGGGTGTTCTTCTAAAAGATAAACTTCAACTCCTGGAACATCTCATATGATCCATGATGTTCAAAACGTCTTTGAAGTCCCGGTTCTAAGCCATACAATATCGCACACTGAACTATTGACTAATCTCCAGTACGTGCCTCCCAAGCGTTCTTAACGTCTTCGGAGGTCATGTCTTCTGGTTGGTCACCAAGCGGTGCATCAAGGACATATGATTTCTGGGAAGCTATGAGGATAATCTTCAGATTACGGGCCCAGTCAACAAAGTTACTTCCATCATCTTTCAACTTAGCTTTCTCTAGGAACGCATTAAAATTAAGGGGTGCTACTGCGCGAGCCATTGAACTACAACATAAATATGCAAAGTTTACTTAGACCATTGTTCAAGATAATGAGTTTAGTTAATCAAATTACTAAAACTCCCACTCAAATTGACATCCCTCAGGTCATCTGAGTGTCACATGATCCAAATCCACCAACTCAAGTCCGATCATCACGTGAGTTGAGGTGGCTTCAATGCTGAACAACATTATGTTGATCATATCTACTATATGACTCATGTTCGACCTTTTGGTCTCTTGTGTTCCGAGGCCATGTCTGTACATGCTAGGCTCGTCAAGTTTAACCCGAGTGTTCTGCACGTGCAACACTGGCTTGCACCCGTTGTATATGAACGTAGAGTCTTTCACACCCGATCATCACGTGGTGTCTCAACACGACGAACTTCCGCAACGGTGCACACTCGGGGAGAACACAATTTGTCTTGAAATTAAGTGAGGGATCACCTTATAATGCTACCGTTGTCCTAAGCAAAACAAGGTGCATAAAAGGATTAACATCACATGCAAATCATAAGTGACTTGATATGGCCATGAACTTGTGCTTTTGATCTCCATCGTCACTAGCACGACACCATGATCTCCATCATCTTCATCCCCATCAACGTGTCACCAACGGGGTTGTTGTGCCCAACATGCTTCTACTACTATTGCTACCGTAGCGATAAAGTAAAGCATTACATAGCGCTTAATGATTGACATGCAGGTCATACAATAATTAAAGACAACCCTATGTCTCTTGCCGGTTGCCGTACTCATCGACATGCAAGTCGTGATAATCTATACATCACATGATCATCTCATACATCACGTATATCACATCATGTAATTGACCATATCATATCACAACATACCCTGCAAAAACAAGTTAGACATCCTCTAATTGTTGTTGCATGTTTTACGTGGGTTCTATGGGTATCTAGCAAGAACAATTCTCATCTATGCAAAAACCACAACGGTGATACACTAGTTGCTTTTCAACCTTCTCAAGGACCGCCTTTGTCGAATCCGATCCAACTAAAGTGAGAGAAACTGGCACCCGCAATCCATCTATGCAACAAGTTGCGGTCGAGGGAACCGGTCTCTCGTAAGCGTACGAGTAATGTTGGTCCGGTATGCTTCATCTCACAATACCACTGAACCAAAATCCGACCAAGGGAGGAAGCAATCTAAGCATCAACGCCCACAAACCTTTTGTGCTCTACTCGAGATCTCATCTACACATAGACCTAGCTCATGATGCCACTATTGGGGAACGTTGCATGGGAAACAAAAATGTTCCTATGCATACGTAGATCTATCCATGGTGATGAGCATCTACGAGAGGGAGAGTGGATCTACGTACCCTTGTAGATCGCTAAGCGGGAAGCGTTAAGAAACGCGGTTGGTGTAGTCGAACGTCTTCGCGATCCAAATCACCGCGCGTCCCGCGATCCAATCAAGATTCGTCCCGCGATGCAATCACGATCCGTCCCGCGATCCAATCAAAATCCGCCCCACAAATTTGATCACGATCCGTCGCATGAACTTGATCACGATCCTTCCGATCTAGCGCCGAACGGACGACACCTCCGCGTTCAGCACACGTATAGCTTGATGACGATCTCCGCCGTCTTGATCCAGCAAGAAGGAGCGGAGAGGTAGAAGAGTTCTCCGACAGCGTGACGGCGCTCCAGCGATGGTGGTGGAGCAATTCCGGCAGGGATTTGCCTAAGCACTGCAGAAATCCGATCTAGAGGAGAAACTATGCACTGGAGGAACGGGTAGCACGTGGCTGAAAAACTAGTGCAAAAACCCTAAAACCACCAGTATATATAGGAGCACGAGAGGAGAGGAGACAGCCTTGGCTTTCCAAGCCAAGAGCTTCGGCTGAACCAGGTGGTGGAGGTGGAGTCCACCTTCAATCCTAGTAGGACTAGGATTCACCCTATTTTGCCTTGTTCCACGTTTTCTCTTTGGATTTTCTTCTCTAGCCGCATGGGCCTTGTGTAGGAGTTTCCACCAGCCCACTAAGGGCTGATATTCACTCTCTCATAGCCCATGAAGCCTGTTGGGTCGAAACACCCCTCCCGGAGGCCTCCCGGTACACTCCCGGCACTCCCGGTACACTACCGATGAGCCCAAAACATTTCCGGCGACCAAACCAGGACTTCCTGTATATGAATCTTTACCTCTCGACCATTCCGGAGCTCCTCGTGACATCTGGGATCTCATCATGGACTCCGAACAACCTTCGGTCACCACCATACATAACTCCATACTACCGAAACGTCACCAAACCTTAAGTGTGCAGACCCTGCGGGTTCGAGAACTATGTAGACATGACCGAGACACCTCTACGGTCAATAACCAATAGCAGGACCTAGATGCCCATATTGGTTCCTACATATTCTATGAAGATCTTTATCGGTCGAACCTCTATGTCAAGGATTCACTTAATCCCGTATGATGTTCCCTTTGTTCTTCGGTATGTTACTTGCCCGAGATTCGATCGTCGGTATCTGTATACCTAGTTCAACGTCGTTACCGGCAAGTCTCTTTACTCGTTCCGTACTACAAGATCCTGTGTCTAACACTTAGTCACATTGCTTGCAAGGCTTATTGTGATGTTGTATTACCAAGTGGGCCCTGAGATACCTCTCCGTCACACGGAGTAACACATTCCAGTTTTGATCCATGCCAACCCAACAGACACCTTCGGAGATACCTATAATGCACCTTTATAGTCACCCAGTTACGTTGCGATGTTTGATACACACAAGGCACTCCTCCGGTGTCCGTGAGTTGCATGATCTCATGGTCAAAGGAACATATACTTGACATGCAGAAAACAGTAGCAATAAACTGACACGATCATACGCTACGTTGTAGTTTGGGTCTTGTCCATCACATCATTCTCCTAATGATGTGATCCCGTTATCAAAATGACATCACATGTCAACGGCTAGGAAACCTTGACCATCTTTGATTAACGAGCTAGTTCACTAGAGGCATACTAGGGACAATGTGTTGTCTATTTACCCACACATGTAATGTGTTTCCAATCAATACAATTATAGCATGGATAATAAATGATTATCATGAACAAGGAAATATAATAATAAACACTTTATTTATTGCCTCTAGGGCATATTTGCAACAAGGTGCTAGTTGTTCGACAAGTGGACGCCGCTGCTACCACTTGAGCATGCGTTGGTTTTCCCTTGAAGAGGAAAGGGTGATGCAACAAAGTAGATAAGTATTTCCCTCAGTTGTTGAGAACCAAGGTATCAATCCAGTAGGAGGAACAAGCAAGTCACCAACGGATGCACCTACATGAACAATCAAACTCTTGCACCCAATGCTATAAAGGGGTTGTGTCGTGGGAACGAGACTGACAGTAGATGGTAGGGGTACGAAAGGAGAGGGCAGAGTCCTAGCTACGACGAGGGTGTACACACGGATGTATGAGTTCAGGCCCCTCTCTTGGAGGTAACAGACATACGTCTCACTGCTCGGGAGCTTTATGTCGTGTGGAATGTAAAGATTACAGTGGTCGCGAACCCTTGTGCAGGAGGGGAGGGGCGGCTTATATAGAGTTCGCTGCCCTTCATAATTATCCTGCATCGAAGGGACCGATTGTGGGGTTAAAGTCTGCCGTTACAGGTAACGTACATAGTAAATGCTACTAATGACCATTGAACCAACGTCTGCCCGTTGGGCTCTTGATGATGGCTCCTGGTCTTCTGGCGTCAAGGGAAAGCGAGGTCTTCCGAGTGACATGCGACTGCCGGATGAGAGTGGGAGTCTCCGAGTGGATTACTGTCGAGTGGTTTTGAGCTTCTCCAGGAATCCACTCGGAAGTTCATGCTTGATCTTCAAGTCCTCCCATGTAGTGTCCTTAGGTAGGGTATGTAGGCCTTGCCTAGGACCTAACCTAGGTACATATACTCGTCATTAGCCCCCGAATGGATCGGGGATTGAGTGGTAGAAGGAGGTATCAACGTCGACCTTGAGTTGGTGCATCAAATCCTCTGAATGATATTGGGGACTTCCATGGAACTTGCGTCGATTGACCTCTTAGTATTAACGTCCATTCAGGATCGACTTGCAAAATCTTCTGAATGATATTCGGGGCGTCGATGAAACTTGCGCTGATTGAATTCTTCTCCGCTCGCCCGGATCCATTCAGCCTTAAACGTGCCCGAGTGGATTTTCAGCGTTCGGTTCACTCCGAGTGATCTAATAGTATCTTGGTAGGCGACGGGTCGGTCTGATAGACCCGGATTTCCCGGGATACAAAAATTTGGGAAGCACGCATGCGCGTGAATATGACGCCACGATTAGGGTAAGTGGAGGCACGACGCCTCGATTTTCGCACTGGTCATATCGCCACGTACTGGGCGCCGTCAGCGGTTGGCGTGTGTGGTAATATCGCGGGCCCACAGGTCAGTGAGACACTCGGCAGTGTATAAAGCTTCCTGCGCCGCAGTTCGCACAGTACCTCTGCCAGTTCTTCCTCTCTTTTCCTCCGCCTCCTCTGCCCCCAACGCCTCACTCTATTCCTCCTCGACGAGAGCCGCCGCGCTGACGATGAAGAACATGACGGAGAAGCTGGAGCGACCAAAGAAGGGGGCGAAGAAGCTCAAGGGCAAGAAGCCCTCGACCGCCTAGTTTACTGCGCCGGGGAGGTGGATGCAGGGGGATTTACTCCCCTCTGTTGTTACTCGCCAAGACATGGAGGGCCTCGTCGCCGACGGGCTCCTGGCGGAAGGTGCTTGGAGGTTGCCGGGGGAGGAGTGCGAGCCGGAGCCGTGCGACGGGGAGCGGATTCTTCTTCTCTCCCATGTCGAAAGAGGTTTCTCCATGCCTCCCCACCCTTTCTTTAGGTGATTTCTGAACTTCTTCGGTGCTCAACTGCACCACCTCTCTCCAAACACCATAGCTTATCTATCTGCATTCGTCACTTTATGCGAATGTTTCCTTGGTTGTTCTCCCCATTGGGGGTTGTTCAACCACCTCTTCATGGTCAGATCCCAGACCGTGAAGAAAGCTCTTCCCACTGATGGGAAGACACACATGCTCCAGTTGTGTGGAGGCCTAGCGGTTCAGAAAAGATCCCGTAGTTCTTTCCCTGCGATGACCTTTCCCGAGTCTGTCAGAGGCTGGCAGTCGACTTGGTTCTACTGCAAAGATGTAGCAGTGCCTAATATGTTGACTAGCCTTCCCCCCTATACACCCGACCGTCCTGCTGTTCCCAAATCTCTGAAGGTGACCGACAAGGAGCATGTCCAAGTGGGTACCCTAGTTGAGGCGGTGGTGCAACTGATCCGGGGCGGAGTGATAGGCATGGACTTGCTGGAGACGTTTCTCGGTCGATGCATTCAGCCGCTCCAAGCCAGAGACCACACCATGTGGCACTATGCAGGCCCAGAGGACACGACTAGGGCGCACCCAGAAGAGGTTCCACAGGAAACTGTCGAGAAGTGGCTACGTAGCATCACTGGAGCTTGTGACAATCCTATGGGAGCCAAGAGGATCCGATCTTAATCGGCCGAAAACACGCCGAAGTATCTGGTGAATTGAATGGTGTCGACTGACGTTGTACTGTTGAGTGATACTTTGACTTATAAACTGACTTCCTCCCTTGAATCATGCAGGAGTGGACGAACATGCACTCGCCCGTTCCCAACGGGAACCATGTGGAGGACGGCATGGTGAGCGAGGGCGGCAGCGTGGACGGCGAAGGTCTTTTCGACACCGAGGACGAATATGAAGACTCCGACGAAGAGGAAGAAGTCGAATCACCTCCTCGGCGCGAAGGCTGCACCAAGGCCTGCTAGGATCCGGCAGCTGCTAAGGACAGGGCTCCAGGCCCTAGTGAGAAGAACCCGAAACGGAGTCGTCCTTCGGTCGTTGAGTCGAGTGAAAGACTGGCCAAGCAACCCATCTCCAAGCCTCGCAAAGCTTTGCCTCGCATGAGGGTGGCCGTACGTATCGTCTCCACGTAAGTGTTCATTTCCGAATTTTTCTGTCGACTGAAGTCTTGAGTTGTATCTGAGCGAAAGCTGTTCAATCCTTCAGAGCTGCTACATCTGTGACCTTGCCTCATCGAGATGGAGGGGACGCGATGGATGTTGACACCGTTGACGCTGCCACTTCTCATAGAGGTAAGAAAGTTGTTGGTTTGTCCGAATGGGACTCTACACATGCAGATGTTGATACTGTCGGTTGTCGTAGCAGAGGTCATTCAGGTGGAGGACGACGAGGAGGAACTGGACACTTCGCGCGCTCGCACCCAAAGAGCGTCATCGGCGCAGGCACCTCAGCGCACAACTGCAGAGTCTTCCCAGGGGAGAGGTGGCTCGATGCAACCTAGGGTTGAGCCTGCAACGCCTCTGTCGCATACTCCTCCAGCCGTCGCGACCGTTGTGACGTCGACTCCAACTGGGCCCCCCTCAGGCTGCCTCAACTGCCCCAGTGACCATGCCGACCCGACCTGTGACAGCCTTCTCTCTGCATCGCACCCCGGAAGATCAGACCGGAGCTGCGAAGGAAGCCATGATTCAGGCGTAGCAGCTCATGTTGAGGACCAAGGAGGCGTACGAGGCCAGCAAACTGGCTTTTGACGTCAGCGTAGCCCTCCGTACCAATGCCCGAGTAAGTTCGATTGTAAGTCCATTGCCGATTGAATTACTGCCGATTGAATTACTGTCTTCTCTTGGCTGATGTACACCCACTGGGTGATTGCCGTAGAATGTTTGGATTTTCTCCACTCGAATAGATCGGATCATAGTCGAGTAGGATTGGGGTTGATAGTACGCGTGGTACTAGGGTGCTCGACATGTCGAGTGAATTTTCTGACAAGTTACTCGACGGATCAAGAGTTAACCGTCTCAGTGGGGGCGCTCTTAGCGCACTCACTAGGTGTAGTCCCCGAGACTGCGGTCGAGTGCTTGCATCGGCAGAGGTCTTAGAGTCTTCTATGCACAGGACACAATTCGTCGTACGCGTGGTACTAGGGCCACTCGACATGTCGAGTGTTTTTTATGTCTGACGATTTACTCGACGGATCGAGAGTTAACCATCTCAGTGGGGGCGCTCTTAGCTCACCCACTGGGTGTAGT
Organism: Hordeum marinum; assembly: GCA_022496015.1. Taxonomy (NCBI): domain Eukaryota; kingdom Viridiplantae; phylum Streptophyta; class Magnoliopsida; order Poales; family Poaceae; genus Hordeum; species Hordeum marinum. The sequence goes on from CM039676.1 coordinate 474,827,795, forward strand.
CCCCGAGACCGCTGTCGAGTGCTTGCATCATCAGGGGTCTTAATAGAGACAACTTTTGAATTTGTTTAAGGCGCGCGGAGCGCCAGATCCACTCGACATGTCGAGTGGACTTTCTATTCGAATTCTTCTAAGATAATCATGCGCCGGCATTTGACACCTAGTCGACTGTCCCAAGCATCACTCGTCGATTGAATTCTTGTCTTGTGTTGATTGCATAGGGTTTGTGAACTTGCGGCGGAGTACAAGGATGTGGAGGACGAAAGGAACTGGCTGCAAGTGGACCTGGCGGTCGCCAACAATGCTCTAGAGCGAGTGCGTGCGGAGTTGAAGACTTTGGGAGGTAACTACTGTTGGTTTTCTGCCTTCCCCTCTTCACTCTGCATGTTTTGAACTGAGTATTCTCACTCGAACAGACATACACAATGAAAACCGTCGACTCCGAGCGCGAATCAACAATGTTGTTTCTTTAGATTCCATGAAGAAGGCGCTGGAGGAGAAAGACAAGGCACTTGCTGACGCTCAACGAGTGGCCAAGGACAAGACTGAAGCTACGGATCGGAAGCTGGCGGCTGCCAAGAAGCTGGAAGACAAGAACACCAAACTGAAGCAGGAGCATGCGAACCTTGTCAAGAAGGTCGAGCAACTAACCAAGAGGAGTAATGGCCTGGAGAGGCATCTTGGCGAATTCTCAAGGAAGATGTATCTTCTGCTTGACTGTGAGTGTTTCTTGTCCACTGACATTTGTAAAATTTTTTAGGGTTGCAGTTTACCGATTGTCTTCCTATTCCCCCTTCTTCAACAGAATTCTGCCAGGACTTTGAGAAGGAAACAGAACAGATTGAGCCCAACCTTGACCCCACCAAGTCACCGGTTGCTGATGCGGTGGCGACGAACATGCTGCGGCTCAACTTCCGGCTTCAAGGTGTCCAGGCCTATATCACTCGATTGAAATTTGCCATGGAAAGAATCGACAAGGAGCTATGGCCCAAGGACACTCTTCAGCTGGACCTCAATTTCGTAATGGCTCGTCTGAATGAACTTCCTAGTCGAGTGGAAGCTTGGAAAAAATCTACTGCTTGCTGCGGGGCCGATGTGGCATTATCACTCGTCAGGGTCCACTTTAGGGACGTGAGGGAGGAGAAGCTGAAGGAACTCTAGGTGGTGAACACGAAGAAACTCCAGTTCGAGGACTTCAAGGAAACTTCATCGAGGCAGCCACCAGAATCACCAACGGCATCGACTTGGACACCTTCGTCGAGCCAGCCAGTCCGTCTCCTGTTTAAAGACTTGGTCTTTGGAAAAAAAAACAGTTAAATTTGCCTCGGTATGCCGAGTGGAATTGTATCCCTTAAAACTTCATTCAGGCCTTAGGCCTGAGCACATTTGCTTCTACACAAGATGTTTATCCGCGGTTTTACCCTTTTGGATTTTACTCGTGCTTTGGCTTTCAATCGTCTATTCAACCGAGTTTGTTTTTGACTTAGGCAAAGCGTGTTCACAGCTAAGCCCCCGAGTGTAAGAATTGCTCGTCACTCGGAGTATTTTCGAACTTAGTCGAATGTCGATTCGCAGCTAAGTCATCAAGTGAATGGATTACTGTCCACTCAACAAGGTTTTTAACTTAGGCAAAACATGTTCGCAGCTAAGCCCCCGAGTGTGAGGATTGCTCATCACTCGGAGTATTTTTGAACTTAGGCGAATGTCGATTCGCAGCTAAGTTGTCGAGTGTTGGATTACTATCCACTCGACGAGGTTTTTAACTTAGGCGAAACATGTTTCACAGCTAAGCCCCCGAGTGTGAGGATTTCTCATCACTCGGAGTATTTTTTGAACCTAAGCGAAGATAGATTCGCGAATAAGCCGTCAAGTGAATGGACTGCTATCCACCCGACAAGGTTTTTAACTTAGGAGAAACATGTTCGCAGCTAAGCCCCCGAGTGTGAGGATTGCCCATCACTCGGAGTATTTTTTGAACCTAAGCGAAGACGGATTCACGAATAGGCTGTCGAGTGAATGGCTGCTATCCACCCGACAGGGTTTTTAACTTAGGTGAAACATGTTCGCAGCTAAGCCCCCGAGTGTGAGGATTGCTCATCACTCGGAGTATCCCCAAGAATGTAGCTGTACGATCGGAGTCGACAATACAAATTGCAGAAATGTGAATTGCATTGATGAAGTATTCTTATTACATTAAAAAACTCTTGTATCAAGTGTAAAAACGCCATAGCGGATCTCCATTCCAAGCTCGTGGCTCATCTATCTGCTTCATGAGATTATACAGGTGATAGGCTCCATTGTTTAGCACCTTAGTGACGACAAAAGGGCCTTCCCATGCAGGAGCAAGCTTGTGATGTCGTTGTTGCTTCACTCGGAGCACCAAATCTCCTTCATGGAACGCCCGACTCTTGACATTCTTTGCATGGAAGCGCCGCAGGTCTTGCTGATAGGCAGTAGTCCGGATCAAAGCCATCTCTCGCTCCTCCTCCAGAAGATCTACCCCATCCTGTCTAGCCTGTTCAGCTTCAGCTTCAGAGTACATCTCCACTCAAGGAGAATTGTGGGCCAAGTCAGTCGGCAATATGGCTTCAGCACCATAGACAAGGAAGAAGGGAGTTCGCCCAGTCGACCGATTAGGTGTTGTCCTCAGTCCCCACAAGACGGACGACAACTCAGTTACCCAGGCCCCGACAGCATGATCCAAATCGCGCATGAGACGAGGCTTCAAACCATGCAGAATGAGACCATTAGCCCGCTCGACTTGCCCATTGGTTTGAGGATGTGCAACAAAAGCATAATCCACTCGGGTGCCTTGGGAGTTACAGAATCTCTTGAATTCTTCCAAGTCAAAATTAGTGTTGTTGTCTATGATGATGTTGTGCGGGACGCCATATCGGATAATGATCTCCCTCATGAACATGACCGCCATACAAGCATTTAGCTTATTGATGGGCTTGGCTTCAATCCACTTGGTGAATTTGTCGACTGCTACCAATAAGTGGGTGAATCCTCCTTTTCCGGGTCGGAAGGGACCAACCATGTCGAGTCCCCAAACCGCAAACAGCCGGGAGAGAGGAATTGTCTTCAGAGCAGATGCCGGCTTGTGCGACAGGTTTGCATAGAACTGTCAACCATCGCAGTGATCAACGATGTCCTTAGCCATCTCATTAGCTCGTGGCCAATAAAAACCAGCTCGGTATGATTTAGCGACAATCGCCCTTCAAGATGCATGGTGGCCGCAAGTTCCCGAGTGAATCTCGTCTAGAATCATCGGACCTTCCTCGGGGGAAATGCGGCGCTGGGTGACACCAGTCACACTCTCTCTAAATAGCTGATCTCCCATTACAGTGAAAGCCTTGGACCTACGCACAATCTGATGAGCCTCTGCTTCATCTTCAGGGAGCTCTTGTCTGAGGATATATGCACTGTATGGCACAGTCCAGTCGGGAATGATAACCAAAATCTCCATGACCAGGTCAATCATAGTAGGAACATCAACTTCAGTCGAGTCAGTGGAACTCAAAGCTTGTGGGGGCTCTTCGGTGAAGGAATCTTCTTGAACCGAAGGAGTGTGCAAGTGCTCCAGAAACACACTGCTGGGGACAAGCCGTCGAGTGGAACCAATCTTGGACAGCTCATCGGCCGCTTGATTTTTCAGTCGAGGAACATGATGAAGTTTCAGGCCTTCAAATTTCTTCTCCAACTTCCGGACTGCATTGCAGCATCCAGTCATAGCGGGGTTTCTAACATCCCACTCTTTCATCACTTGATTCACCACCAAATCTGAGTCGCCATAAACCATCACGCGCTTGACGCCGAGTGAAATAACCATGCGCAACCCGTACAAAAGTGCTTCATATTCTACTTCATTGTTGGAGGAATCGAAGTGAATCTGCAAGACATAACAGAGCATGTCGCCTCTGGGAGATATCAAGACAACGCCAGCACCTGACCCATTCAACATTTTGGAGCCATCAAAGAACATTGTCCAATGTGCCGAATGAACTTGGATTGGTTGTTGCTGCTCAGTCCACTCGGCCATGAAATCTGCCAATGCTTGGGACTTGATCGCTTTCTTGGCTTCAAGTCTGATGTCAAAGTGTCCAAGCTCGATTTCCCATTTAGCCACTTGACCTGATGCGTCACGATTATTTAAAATCTCAAACAAAGGAGCATCACTGATGACTGAAACCGAGTGGTCTTGGAAATAGTGCGCCACCTTCTTCGCTGATAGGTAAATACCATACACCAGCTTCTGATAGTGTGGATATCTTTGCTTTGAGGGGGACAATACTTCCGAGACATAATAAACTAGCCGCTAGACTTTATAGGCTTTACCCTCCTCTTCTCGCTCGACAGTCAGCACTGTACTGACGACCTGATTAGTGGCCGCGATGTACAGGAGCAAGGGCTCTTTGCTGGCAGGAGCGGCAAGCACTGGCTGGGTGGAGAGCAGGGCTATGAGCTCAACAAAGGTTGCTTCGGCTTCAGGAGTCCAATCAAACGTGTCGGTCTTCTTCATCAACTGATACAAGGGCAGATCCTTCTCACCAAGACAAGAAATGAATCGACTCAATGCCGCCAAGCAACCTGTGAGCTTCTAAACGTCGTGCACTTGCACGGGAGTCTTCATACGGGTGATGGCGCTGATCTTCTCAGGATTGATATCAATTCCTTGCTCAGAAACGAGAAAACCGAGCAGCCTGACGCCAGGGACGCCGAACGTACATTTAGCCGGATTCAGCTTTATGTCGAATCGCCTCAGATTGGCGAATGTCTTGGCCAAGTCAGCCAGCAGGTCGGAGCCTCGACATTCCGAGGAATCTGGTTGAGTAAACATTTCTGAATCATGCACATAAAAGTAGCGCCGGCATTCTTGAGACCAAAAGGCATGGTGGTGTAGCAAAAGCACCTGAATGGGGTGATGAAGGCTGTCTTTATTTCGTCCGGGCCATACAGACGGATCTGATGGTACCCAAAATAAGCATCCAAAAACAATAAACGCTCACACCCCGCTATTGAGTCAACAATTTGATCTATGCGGGGGAGCGGAAAATTGTCTTTTGGGCACACCTTATTGAGATGTTTGAAGTCAATGCACATGCACAACGACTTATCTTTGTTTGGCACCATCACAACATTCGAGAGCCACTCGGAGTGGTAAATCTCCCAAATGAACATGGCTTGCAAAAGACGGGCCACTTCTTCTCCGATTGCCTTGCGGTTCTCCACCGCGGATCGACGCAAATGCTCCCTGACGGGCTTGGCTTTCGGATCCACTCGCAGACGGTGCTCAGCCAGCTCCCTAGGAATCCCCGGCATGTCAGCAGGATTCTATGCAAAGATATCCCAGTTCTCACGGAGGAACTGGATGAGCTCGGCTTCCTATTTACTATCGAGTGTTGTTGAGATATTCGTCGGGGCAGCAACTGGATCCGTCGGGTGGATGTTTACCTTCTTCACTTCCCTTGCCGACTGAAAGGCCAACTCGGAAGCCGGCTTCTTTGCATTGAGAAAATCAGCAGGGTCAGCGGTTTTCTTGTACTCCTCCAGATCGACCATGGCCATCTGTTGATCGGCGATCTTGGAGCCTTGCTGGAGGCACTCTTCGGCCCGCTCTCGATTGCCAATGACCGTGATCATGCCCTTAGGGCCTGGCATTTTCAACTTGAGATACACGTAACATGGTCGGGCCATGAAACGTGCATAAGCAGGTCGACCCAAAATGGCGTGGTAAGCACTCTTGAAATCCACGACTTCAAATGTTAACTTTTCTTTTTGGAAATTTTTGTCATCTCTGAATGCCACATCCAATGCGATCTGGCCGAGTGACTTGGCCTTCTTTCCTGGGATAACCCCATGAAAGTGCATGCTGCTCTTGCTCAGACGGGACATCGGAATGCCCATCCCTTTCAGAGAATCTGCATATAGAATATTCAGGCCGCTGCCGCCGTCCATGAGGACCTTTCTGAGTCGAGTCCCCTGCACCACCGGATCAACTACCAGAGCCTGCCGACCGGGAGTGGCCACACGAGCAGGATGGTCCGTCTGGTCGAATGTGATAGCATATTGGGACCATTTGAGGTAGGTGGGGGTGTCTGGTACAGCCATGTTGATTTCTCTGTTGATGACCTTCAGACGACTCTTGCTCTCGACATCAGCAAAGATCACCAGCGTTGCAGTGACATCTAGGAATGTTTGCTTTTCCTCATATTCATCCCCCTTTTTAGGGGATTTCTCACTCGACTGGTCTCCCTTGAACTACTGGATAAGGGTTCGACACTGTCGAGTGGTGTTCTTGGGCAAAATCAGGTTGCCTTCTGCATCTTTCCTCATGTGAATTACACACGACTGATCCATGATGTCAGTTCTTGACTGACCTTTCCCTTTTTTGGGAGCATACTGGGCCTTGGCTTTGCCCTTGTTCTTCGACTGAGTTGCTAGTGCCGCTACCTCTACCGGAGCCGGGTCTTCAGCCTTCGCTTCTGTTTCCGATTGTTGCCGCTGCCAGACTCATTGGCGACAGCCTTTCCTCTGCTGCTACGGAGGCGGTCTTCTTCCTCGCCATTGGCGTACCAAGTGGCGATTTCCATCATTTTGCCGAGTGAAATATCACCCGAGCGCCCGAACTTCAAGTACAGCTCCCTGTATCTCACACCAGCCTTGAAAGCACAAACAACCTGGTGTTCCAACACATTCTCCACAATATGATGCGGAGTGGACCATCACTGAATATAATCTCTTAAGGTTTCGTTGGGCTTCTACACGCAGTGTTGTAAGTCGATCAGACCCGCCAGGCGCTTGCAAGTGCCCTCAAAGGTCCGGACAAACACTCGGGCAAGATCCTCCCAACAATGTATGCTGGATGGAGCCAAATGGTTCAACCAAGCTCGAGCTGAACCATCCAACATGAGGGGCAGGGGCTTCATTGCGAGATTGTCATTTCCACCACCAATCTGCACAGCCACTCGGTAGTCATCTAACCAAGTCTCTGGCTTTGTCTCACCAGAAAATTTTCCAATTCCTGCCGCCATTATGAAATTGGGGGGATCTCTGCAGAACGTATAGCTCTGCTGAAACACTCGAGACCCGACACCACAGCTGAGCTTCCACTCGGAACATCTCTGTCGTGTACTTCTCTGTAAGCTCTGCTCTTGTCGATCCGCTTCTGAAAAAGGTAGGCGCGGTCATCAAAGTCCACGTCCCGCTCACCACCAAAGGAGTGCCTGTCGTCGTGGCGCCGGGGCGCGTACGGACCACTCCACGAAGGAGTGGGCACTCGACGGTGGTCTTCGCGGTGATGCGGATCTCTGTCTTGCCCTTCACGGAAACCGCCGCCTCAACGACGCAAGGGCGATCCAGGGATGTGTGCCGACTGGACGGTCTCTGCCTTGGGTGAGTTGATGTGTATTCTGTGACGGAACTAAGAAACTTCTGAATTCTGACACTGTGCTGCATCCAATAGTGCCCTGATCTGAAACAGCCCTCTTCTAGCCTTTGACCGGGACGGCTGAATGGAATCCGCTATCCTCGCAGCAACAACAACATTTAGCACAGGAGTTCGGTATACCTCAACGTCGTCGCGAGACCCAGTCAAAAACAGTTGTTGATGACGTTGACTGGGGCATGGCAGGCACTGGCGAGCGCGCTCGTGAATCTTTGCCTGGAGCTCTTCCAGACGAATGTGCGCCGCCTCCAAAGCTTGGGCCTCGGCAGTCACGCCGATGATGGGAGTATGAAGGACCTCCTCGTCGCGATGCGGTTGCTCTTTCGACGGACCTCTAGCCTCTTGCTTGCCATGGACGAAGCTAGGCGGTGAACTCTGATGAGAGCCCGCCATCAAGACCTCCACTGCAGGATCGTAGCTTTCGCACTCAGAAGACACGTCAGACAAATCAGAATCCGACTCGAACACGCCGTGAAGGGACTCGGCGAGCTTGAGCGCCGCAATCTACGGAGAATCCTGGCACGCTACTACGTGTTCGCCAATGCTGAAGTCGTGAGCAGCCAGACCGCTTGCGATTGCAAACAGCGAGTGGGGCCGACACGTAAGGACTCAACGGCTGACGCAGCAACACGCCACAGGGACTCATGCGGAAGTGCGCGGCCCTGCGGACCAGGAGCGCCTCGACATCGAGAGGCGCTTCTTGGAGCCATGCCGAATCGTCGGTGATGAAGGTGAGTGCTCCAAAACGGATCTCGCGGCCCAGAGCGAAAACACCGCCGGAAGACATGTCGAAGGATGAAAATCGCAACCTCACTGAAAGTCGCTTGGACGCCTGCCCCACGGTGGGCGCCAACTGTCGTGGGAACAAGCCTAACTGTAGATGGTAGGGGTACGAAAGGAGAGGGCAGAGTCCTAGCTACGGCGAGGGTGTACACACGGATGTATGAGTTCAGGCCCCTCTCTTGGAGGTAACAACCCTACGTCTCAGTGCTCCTGAGCTTTATGTCGCGTGGAATGTAAAGATTATAGTGGTCGCAAACCCTTGTGCAGGAGGGGAGGGGCAGCTTATATAGATTTTGTTGCCCCTCATAATTATCCCGCATCTAAGGGCCTTGTCGTGGGGTTAAAGTCTGCCATTACAGGTAACGTACATAGTAAATGCTACTAATGACCATTGAACCAACGTCTGCCCGTTGGGCTCTTGATGATGGCTGTGCGTCTTCTGGCATCGAGTGAAAGCGAGGTCTTCCAAGTGACATGCGACTGCCGGATGAGAGTGGGAGTCTCCGAGTGGATTACTGTCGAGTGGTTTTGAGCTTCTCCAGGAATCCACTCGGAAGTTCATGCTTGATCTTCAAGTCCTCCCATGTAGTGTCCTTAGGTAGGGTATGTAGGCCTTGCCTAGGACCCTACCCTAGGTACATATACTTGTCAGGTTGTCAATCCCTTCACGGTTATTTGCAAGGATTAGATCTAATAGAGATAGATGGTCAAGATTGTGGAAAGAAAAAAAGGAAATAAATTGCAACAAGGTATTTTTGGTTTATAGATCTGAAAATATATTATGGAAAGTAGACCCGGGGGCCATAGGTTTCACTAGATGCTTCTCCCTTGAAGGAAAGTATCACGATGGGTGAACAAATTAATGTAGAGCGGTTGATAGAAAAGCGAATAATCATGAAGATATCCAAGGCAATGATTATGCATATAGGCATCACGTCCATGTCAAGTAGACCGAAACGATTATGTATCTACTACTGTTACTCCACACATCTAGCGACTCCTGCCTGCATCTAGAGTATTAAGTTCATGAAGAATAGAGTAACGCATTAGGTAAGATGACATGATGTAGAGGGATAAACTCAAGAAATATGATGAAAACCCCATCTTTTTATCCTTGATGGCAACAATACAATATGTGCTTCTCTACCCCTACTTTGTCACTTGGTGAGGACACCGCAAGATTGAACCCAAGACTAAGGACTTCTCCCATTGCAAGAATTACCAATCTAGTTGGGCAAACCAAACCAATAACTCGAAGAAACTTGCAAAGATATGAAATCATGCATATAAGAATTCAGAAAAGACTCAAATAATATTCATGGATAATCTGAACATAAACCCACAATTCATCGGATCTCGACAAACACACCGCAAAAGAGTATTACATCGGATAGATCTCCATGAAGATCATGAAGAACATGGTATTGAAGCACAAAGAGAGAGAAGAAGCCATCTAAATACTAGCTATGGACCCGTAGGTCTATGGTGGACTACTCACACATCATCGGAGGGCAATGGAGTTGATGTAGATGCCCTCCGTGATCACACACCCCTCCGCCAAATTATCGGAAAAGGCTCTAAGATTGGATCTCTCGGGAATAGAGGCTTCTGGCGGCGGAAAAGTATTTGTGTGGCTCTTTTTGGTATTGGGGGAATATTTGGGTATTTATAGGAGGAATATTAGGGCTAGGAGACCTGCCATGAGGTGGCAAGCCTGCCAGGCGCGGGCAGGGGGTGGCCGCGCCTCCCTGGCTTGTGACCTCCTAGGAGATGCCCTGGCGTGCACTCCAAGTCTGGTAGATCTCTTTCCTTCCAGAAAAAATCATTCCGAAGATTTTATTCCATGTGGGCTCCGTGTAATATTCCATATCTATAATACTCAAAAACAAGGAAAAAACATAAACTGGCACTAGGATCTAGATTAATAAGTTAGTCCCAAAAATAATATAAAATAGCATATGAACGCATATAAAACATCCAAAATAGATAATATAATAGCATGACATCATCAATAATTATGGATATGTTGGAGACGCATCAACATCCCCAAGCTTAATTCCTGCTAATCCTCGAGTAGGTAAATGATAAAAACAGAATTTTTGATATGGAGTGCTACCTATCATATTTATCCATGTAATATTCTCTATTGTGGCATGATATATTCAGATCCGTAAGCTTCAAAACAAAATTTTAATATTGACATAAAAACAATAATACTTCAAGCATACTAACAAGGCAATTGTGTCCTTTTGAAATAACATGGCCTAAGAAAATTATCCCTACAAAATCATATGGTCTGGCTATGCTCCATCTTCCCCACACAAAGTATTTAAATCATGCACAACCCCGATGAAAAGCCAAGCAATTGTTTCACACTTTTTATGTTCTCAAACTTTTTCAACTCTCACGCAATACATGAGCGTGAGCCATAGAATTAGCACTATAGGTGGAATAGAAACATGGTGGAGGTTGGGAAGAAAAAGGGAGAAGATAGTCTCACATCAACTAGGCGTATCAACGGGCTATGGAGATGCCCATCAATAGATATCAATGTGAGTGAGTAGGGATTTCCATGCAACGGGTGCACTAGAGCTATAAGTGTATGAGAGCTCAATAAGAAACTAAGTGGGTGTGCACTACAAAAAATTCCACTAGTTATGTGAAAGTGACAAAATAGGAGACTCTTTATCATGAAGACTAAGGTGCTACTTTGAAGCACAAGTGTGGAAAAATATAGTAGCATTGTCCCTTCTCTCTTTCTCTCATTTTTTGGTGGGCATATAAGGCCTCTTTTTTATTTGGGCTTCGCTAGCCACTTTTATTTTTGATAAAGTCCGGAGTCTCATCCCAACTTGTGAGGGAATCATAGCTTCCATCATCCTTTTTCTCATGAGAAAATGCTCTAATAATGATGATCATCACACTTTTATTTACTTACAACTCGAAACCTAGAACAAAACATGACTCTATATGAAAAAGCAATATGAAAATGATAGGGCGTGTCATAACAAATGGAATGGTGGAAGTTGCATGGCAATATATCTTGGAATGGACATGGAAATGCCATAATAGGTAGGTATGGTGGCTGTTTTGAGGAAGGGAATATGGTGGCTGTTTCGAGGAAGGTGGGTTTAATGCACCGGCGAAAGTTGCGCGGTACTAGAGAGGCTAGCAATGGTGAAAGGGTGAGAGTGTGTATAATCCATGGACTCACATTAGTCATAAAGAACTTACATACTTATTGCAAAAGTCCATTAGTTATCTAAGCAAAGTATTAGACGCATGCTCCTAGGTGAGAGGTTGGTAGGAGTTAACCATCGCGCGCTCCCGACCCTCACACAAAGGATGACAATCAATAAACAAATCATGCTCCGACTTTGTTACATAACGGTTCACTATACGTGCGTGATACGGGAATCACAAACTTCAACACAAGTATTTCTACCATTCCACATTTACTCACTAGCATGACTCTAATATCACCATCTTTATATCTCAAAACTATATGCAAGGAATCAAACTTCTCATAGTATTCAATGCACTTTATATGAAAGTTTTTATTATATCCTCTTGGATGCCTATTATATTAGGACTAAATTCATAACCTAACCAATAACCATGCTGTTTAAAGACTCTCAAAATAATATAAGTGAGGTATGAGAGTTCAATAATTTCTATAAAACCAAACACCGTCATGCTCTATAAAGCTATAAGTGAAGCACTAGAGCAAAATTGCCTATCTCAAAAGATATAAGTGAAGCACATAGAATATTCTAATAAATTCACGATTCAGCGTGTCTATCGCAAAATATGTGTGCGGCAAGGATGATTATGGGAAACTAAAAAGGAAAGACTCATATCATTCAAGACACTCCAAGCAAAACACATATCATGTGGCGAATAAAAATATAGCCTCAAGTAAATTTACCGATGTACTGAAGACGAAAGAGGGGATGCCTTCCGGGGCATCCCCAAGCTTAGGCTTTTGCCATTCTTTGTTCCATAGTCCATCAAATCTTTATCCAAAACTTGAAAAGTTCACAACACAAAACTCAACAGAAAACTCGTGACATCCGTTAGTATAAGAAAATAAATCACCACTTTGGGTACTATTGTGAACTCATTCTTTATTTATATTGGTGTTATACCTACTGTATTCTAACTTCTCCATGGTTCATACCCCCCTATACAACCCATAGATACATCAAAATAGATAAGCAACTCAAAGAAAATAGAATCTGTCAAAAATAGAACAGTTTGTAGTAATATGAAAACTTCGTATACTTCTGTAAATCAATAAATTCTGAAAAAATTAGGACAACCTGGTAAATTTGTGTATAAATCTTGTGTAAAACTGTCAGACTCATTCGATGCTCTTAAGAATTTATAAAATTTCTGGACAGAGCGCAAAAGTTTCTGTTTTTCAGCAAGATCAAATTAACAACCACCATAGACCATCCCAAAGGTCTTACTTGGTCAAACACTAATTAAAACACCAAAACACAATTACTACAGAAGTAATAATGTGGGAAACACTCAAAAACAGAACATAAAAATAAAATTGGGTTGCCTCCCAACAAGCGCTATTGTTTAACGCCCCTAGCTAGGCAAAACACAATAGATCTAGGTAGTGTCATCTTTGGTATGCAATCCAAAAGTAGCCCTCATAATAGATTCATAAGGCAATCTTATTTTGTTTCTAGGAAAGAGTTCCATGTATTTCCTTAATGGAAATTGGAATCTAATGTTTCCTTCTTTCATGTCAATAATTGTACCAATCATTCTAAGGAAAGGTCTCCCAAGAATAATAGGACATGTAGGATTGCAATCCATATCAAGAACAATGAAATCTACGGGCACATAACTCCTATTTGCAACAATAAGAACATCATTAATTCTTCCCATAGGTTCCTTAATAGTGGAATCCGCAAGGTGCATATTCAGAGAGCAATCATCAAGATCATGGTAACTTAGCACATCACATAAAGTTTTCTGAATCGTGGAAACACTAGCACCCAAATAACACAAAGCATGGCACTCATAATCTTTAATATTAATCTTAATAGTAGGTTACCACTCATTATGAAGCTTTCTAGGGATAGAAACTTCCAACTCAAGTTTTTCTTCAAAAGATTTCATCATAGCATCAACGATATGTTTAGTAAAAGCCTTATTTTGATTATAAGCAGCGGAGAATTCATCATGGATTGCAACAAGGAAATACAATAAATTAAAGATCATATATCATAATCAAAGTCCTTGAAATCCAAAAGAGTGGGTTCATTGCTATTTAAAGTTTTGACCTCTTATATCCGACTTTTATCAATTTTAGCATTAAGATCTATAAACTCTGAATCATTGGGGTGGCTTTTAACTAAAGTTGACTTATCTACAGCCCCATCTTTATCAAGATTTATATTGGAAAACAAAGATTCATTAGGAGTCACATCAATCACTTTGAGATCTTCATCATTAGTATCATGAGAACACACTTTTTCAAGCCATTCACGCTTAACATGTATTCTAGCGGTTCTTTCCTTACTTTCATCAATAGAAATTCTCATAGCTTATAAAGACTCATTAATATCATGCTTGGGTGGAGTAGATCTAATTTTCAAAGAAACAATCTCAAGCAAAATTCTATCAACGTTCCTACCCAAATCATCAATCTTGAGCAATTTTTCTTCAATCATAGCATTGAAAACCTTTTGTGAACCAATAAATTCTTTAACAATATTCTCAATATCAGAGGGAATCTTATTATAATTTCCATAAGAATTTTTGTAGGAATTACCATAATTATTATAGTAATTACTAGGAAACAACCTAGGGTTGAAATTACCTCTATGCGCGTTATTACCAAAATTGTTCCTACCAACAAAATTCACATCCATAGAATCATTATTATTTACAATCAAAGAAGACAAAGTCATATCATTAGGATCAATAGGAGCACTCTTACTAGCAAACAATTTCATCAATTCATCCATCTTTTCACTCAAAGTATTTATTTCTTCAATAGCATGCGCTTTTTTACTAGTAGGAGATCTTCCGGTATGCCATTGAGAGTATTTTGCCATAATATGATCTAGGAGTTTAGTAGCTTCTCCTAATGTGATTTCCATAAAAGTACCACCCGTGGCGGAATCTAAAAGATTCCTAGATGCAAAATTCAATCCCGCATAAAAAATTGTATGATCATCCATAAACTCAAACCATGCGCGGGACAATTTCTAATCATTAATTTCATCCTCTCCCAAGATTCTGCAACATACTCATGATCAAGTTGCTTAAAATTCATTATATCGTTCCTAAGGGATATGATCTTAGCGGGCGGAAAGTACTTGGAAATAAAAGCATATTTACACTTATTCCATGAATCAATATTATTTTTAGGCAAATATGAAAACTAAGTTTTAGCACAATCTCGTAGTGAGAACCGAAATAGCTTCAATTTAACAATATCATTATCCACATCTTTGTTCTTTTGCATATCACACAACTCAATGAAAGTATTTAGATGGGATGCGGCATCTTCACTAGGAAGGCAGGAAAATTGTTCTTTCATAACAAGATTAAGCAAGGCAGCATTGATTTCATAAGATTCCGCACTAGTGGCGGGAGCAATCGGGATACTAATAAAATCATTATTATTAGTATTGGAAAAGTCACACAACTTGGTATTCTCAGACATCATGACAAGGCAAGCAATCATGCACACAAGTAATCAAAAGGCAAACGAAAAGGCGAACGGAAGAAGGTCGAATAAAAAGGCAAATCTTTTTGGTATTTTCTGAAAATCGTTTGAGAAGTGGGGGAGAGGAAAACAAGAGACAAATGGCAAATAATGTAAATGCAAGAGATGAGTTTGTGATGGGTACTTGGTAGGCTTGATATGTATCCTCCCCGGCAACGGCGCCATAAATCGTTCTTACTACCTCTTGAGCATGTGTTGGTTTTCCCTTGAAGAGGAAAGGGTGATGCAGCGAAGTAGATAAGTATTTCCCTCAGTTATTGAGAACCAAGGTATCAATCCAGTAGGAGGAACAAGCAAGTCACCAACGGATGCACATACACGAACAATCAAACTCTTCCACCCAACGCTATAAAGGGGTCGTCAATCCCTTCACGGTTATTTGCCAGAATTAGATCTGATAGAGATAGATGCGAAATATTACGGAAAGTAAAAAGGAAATAAATTGCAGCAAGGTAGTTTTGGTTTATAGATCTGAAAATATATTATGGAAAGTAGACCCGGGGGCCGTAGGTTTCACTAGAGGCTTCTCTCTTGAAGGAAAGTATCACGGTGGGTGAACAAATTACTGTCGAGAAATTGATAGAAAAGCGAATAATCATGAAGATATCCAAGGAAATGATTATGCATATAGGCATCACATTCGTGTCACGTAGACCGAAATGATTCCGCATCTACTACTATTACTCCACACATCGACCGACTCCTGCCTGCATCTAGAGTATTAAGTTCATGAAGAACAGAGTAACGCATTAGGTAAGATGACATGATGTAGAGGGATAAACTCAAGCAATATGATGAAAACCCCATCTTTTTACCCTTGATGGCAACAATACAATACGTGCCTCGCTACCCCTACTTTGTCACTGGGTGAGGACACCGCAAGATTGAACCCAAAACTAAGCACTTCTCCCATTGGAAGAATTACCAATCTAGTTGGCCAAACCAAACCAATAACTTGAAGAGACTTGCAAAGATATCGAATCATGCATATAAGAATTCAGAAAAGACTCAAATAATATTCATGGATAATCTGAACATAAACTCACAATTCATCGGATATGGCGGGAGAGAAAGGCGGGATACAATGGCGTGAGAGAATGGCGGGAAGGAAAGTGGCGGCACATTATGGAGGAAAATAAAAATGGGAATAGTACGGCTTGCTGAAATTAAGATATATCTTTCTGAAATTAAGATACAACTTGCTGAAATTAAGATATAACTTGCTGAATTTGAGTTACAAGAATATAAATCTACTGAGTCCAACGTGGATATTTTCCTTTTCCATCTCCAGCTTCTTCTATTGCCTGGGCTGCACAAGCCCTTTCTTTTTTTGTCACTATGGGAGATAGCTGAAAACAACAACTAGCTCCTGTTCATGATGTTTGAATGTTACGAGCACCAAATTGTTGACTTCAATAGATGATGCCAGCAGAAAATTACCGAAACCTTCCTTCTTCAACACCATGCGATCACCCAAGCCAATGAAGTAGGAACAAGGAATGCTCACAAATATATCATCATCTTTTGAATCCAAAGTAATTTCAAGAGTTAAAGAACCAGTCCTAGGAATATCCACAAATTCCATCACACTCCTGACAACCATGGTAGGAATAACCTGACAAAAAACAAGCAAGTTATATGAGCCATCCTATGAACCAGCAAAGAACAAACAAATAATAAAAACCAAAAACCAAAGCTTACCATATGTTGATAAATAACATTCATGCGATCCATCCTATGGACAAAAGGAGTACACGATATGTAGTTGTCATCAAAGAGCTGCCGCGACATGACATACATTGGATGATAATTCAGAGTGACACCACGACTATAAAAACAACTGTCAACAAGTTCCCTCTGAGTTTCACTCAGATCCTCAAGAGCTACAAAAAAATGATTTCACTAAATGAGATGAACAGCAAAACGTATAAGCTGAAACAAATCTGAAAATCGGTCAAACAAATATCTTACCAACATGGGGTAAAGGAAACAACATAACACCATCCCGATGAAATTCGACACTAATATAAGTTCCATAGTGCTCAAGCATAACATTCATCATGTCACTATGGCGGATACCATAATCATTCACAAGTTCCTCCCACGAAGGATCATGGAATTTACTGCTCATCCTACCATGTGTAAATATAACATGGTATAAGTTACTCTCACTGTTGTGCAGAGCAAGATCAATATCTATGTCACCTCCGAATAGCTAAAGCTCTGCACTCCTCAATGTACCGAGAAAGATGTGATCTAACACTGCACGGAACATACTACAACAAGAATGGAAGCAAACATCATAATCATATAAACAAAGGCAATCGAGTATGCCACAGTCAGATAATCAAGACATAGAATCTTACAACACGTCTTGAACATCGACGATCCAGCACCACAGTAAACACAGACGCACTGGAATCAACGGCAGCACAACGGCAAAATGGGCAAGTCATTTAGCTGCAGAGGGACGGTGACAAATAAGAACTAAATCCATTAATGACTTAAGAGTTCTCATTCGATTGAGTTGGAAGCCAAAAAAAATACCGTAGGCCGGTGGAGAGCGCCCTGATCTATTGTTTACGCGGGTAGGATAACAAAATGGGTGGTCGAGCGAAGAGATCGGCAAGGCGGTGGAAGCACCGAAAGTAATGGGAGTGACAGTTGGAGAGGGGTAGGCTACTAGACGGGGGATGGTGAAACGAGTGGTCAGAGGAGGAAGAAAGAAGCCCTGGGCCATATCCAGGGGCCCATCGGCCTCCCACTGGCCGACAGGTGGCTCTTCGGCCCCCCTCTGGCCGACAGGCCTGTCCCTGACCTCTGATTGGCCGACAGGGGGCTCTTCGGCCGGGTGCTGGCCGACGGGCCCCTCTTCGGCCTGGTGCTGACCGACGGGCCCCTGTTCGGCCTGGTGCTGGCCGACGGGGTACTAAATTCGAAATATTTTCAACTGCTATAGCTCTTTTCAAATTTGGTACAAATTCCGTACTAGTTTTGAAAAAACTTCGCACATCAAGGCATGTTTCCTACCTAGTAGAATAAGCAAGCCTCGCGCTCTTTGATTCCCATCAGCCAAATACCCCTCCATCCGAGAAAGAATGTCGTCGGCGTAGTTCATTGGCATTTTATTTAAAAAACTTTGCCTTTTAAACCTCACGCTAATTACCCCCTTTCCTTCTTCCTTGGTGCCCCGTCGCCCACCGCTGCCCCCAGCCCTAGCCACCATCACGCGAGCAAGTCCCACCTACGCCATCGCCTCACCGGGGGCGCCCTGCCCGCTTGTGCCTCCGCTGCTAAGAGCAACTCTAGTAGACGCCGTAAAAGCCGCGAACTCGTAAAACTCTGGGCTCGGTCCAATTTTTCATTCAGAATAAAGCCCGCATACTCGTCCGGCCGGTAAAAATTTTTGCCGCGACCCGCAAACCGCACGCCCCGACCACTATAAATGCGGGTTCGCGGTGCGTTTGCGGATCGAAACCCTATCCCCGCCGCCATCGAGCTATGCAATTTCCCACCCCCCTCTCCACATTTCTTGCCGCTGGCGACCCCCTTCCGCCTCGAGGAGCCCAAGGAGCCCGAGGGGCTCGGCCACCAAGGAGTCATCGGGCCGGAGGACTTCGTCGCCGATGTCGACGCTGTTGCGACCACCATTGCCGAGCACAGCGTGCGCGAGGAGGCGGAGAACCGGCGCCACGATGAGGAGCTCGAAGACCTCGAGTTCTGATAGGCGGTCGCGGCCAACCTCGCCGCCAAGGAGAAGGACAACGAGTGGCGGCGCATCCGCAAGGAGCAGAGGGCGAAGTACATCGACCTCGGCAGCTCCGGCGAGGAGGATTGAGCTCCTCCACGGCGTCGTCCATGGCCGCGAGCTCGTCGCCGTGAGATCCCCACCCCTCTAGTACTAGTACTGATGTAGTATGTAGTATGACCTAGTGTTTGTAGTGTTTGATCATGTAAAATATATGTAGTACGTGATGAACTACGAGGTGCAATTTCTCCCGCGAAACTGTCTTTTAAAATTATGCAGTTTCATCTACGGTTTCTGTTCGGCCGCGCTCGTTCTTAACCCGCAAACAAGAACTTCATCAAACTGTAAACGTGTTTTACGGGTCGAGATTTTACGGGGTCTGCTAAAGTTGCTCTAACCATCTATGTCGCCCGCCCAAGAGCAGGATATTCGCCGCCTAGGAGCAGAACCTACACTGCCCACGAGTCGGAACTCCATCACCCACCCATGAGCAGGACCAACGCCATCAAAGACATGGCTCACCACACCCAATTCCGCTACCTAACGATGCTACACTCATTCGCTTCGGCCACCACCCTGGTCCGCTTGGCCGCCGACTGGTGGTCAGGGTGAAGCTACAATGTTGGGTCGGAGTCAATTCACCTTGATGACCTCGGTCCAAATCCTAATACGTACATACAACCCACAAAGAAAATAACATAGTTAATTGTTTTTTACCCCAATGCAAAAAGGTGGCTGCTACAAATCAGCCGATTGATTTGTTATAAATTCAAGTCGCCCCCAGAGTCGTCTAGCACTCCCAGCCGACGGATTAGACAACACCATGACCCAGTCATGGCTGCACCAATGGTGCCCGATGGCGCTCCATTGCACCATGGAAGCACTGACGATGCCCCTATGGCACTCCATTACACCTACGGCAACCCGTCATGGAGCTTCATTGCAACTCCGATGATCCCCGTGGTGCTCCATTGCAGCACCAATGAAGTTTCAATGGCCCCCACAGCGCTTCATTGAAACTATGGCGAGCTTCGTTGCAACTCCGGCGCGCGCTTCAATCAACTCCGGTGGTGCTTCATTACAGCTCTGGCGAGTCCGCTCTGTTTCATTGGCTGTTGCATCCCACCGGCTAGCCTACAGCACCACACCCTCGGCATCGACATGCTTCACTGCAGCTCCTGCGGCCCTCGCGCTGCTTCATCGCAACGTCGGCGAGTTCCTTCTACTTCACATGTTGCATGCATCTCCCACCGGACATGACAGCAGCTTCCGCCCAGCCTAGCCTACGGCAGCACGAGATGAGCGATAGCGATTTGTAGCACCGATGCAGCGACACTAGGCGATGATAGTTTGTAGCAGTGGTGCAGCAACGCGCGGTGGTGGCAGCACTAGTCTACGGCGATGGGCGATGGTGTTGGTGCTGGTATGTGGGGCGGAGTGGTGAAGGAAGAAGAAAAGGAAGAAAAAATGAGTGGCTCGGCCCATCGGGAGGAAAAGATAAAGGGAAAAATGAAAGGATAAGGAAGAAGAGAGATAAATGGCGTGTGGACCCGGGGGACGCGTGGCGCGCATTGGAGACGGCTTATGAAGCGCGTCTATCATCCGACTGATTTCAATGCTTTTCCATGCAAAAAAGACCCAAGGGGTAGCAACCCAAATAACAGAACACTAGAGCGCAGGCTCATTACTACTTCGCTTCGATCTCCACGATGGGGCATGCAGGCCCTGGCACTTCCGATCGATCTCAACGACTTAGCCGCTCAAGAAAAAAAGATCGATCTCAGATCGGGATCACTTGTCATATACTCCCTCTGTGTTTGATCTCATTGCGCCTGACGGTGAGTAAATTGCATAAAACCACCACTTTGAGGGTTAGGTTTGCGAAAACACCAAGAAACACCACATCTTGCGTAATTCTTTTCAAAAAATCACTGATCGGCGGACCTGGCCATGCTAAGTGAGTATGACAGGTGGGTTCCTTTTTTGCCTATGTGGCACTCCAGGCCGTCCCGACAGCCGTCATACGGCTTTAGATGACGTTGTGCGGTTCTCCCGGTCAAAAGACCCCAAGTGTTACTCCTTTTCTCCAGTCTGCTCACTCGTTCCTCCCTCGCTTTGTTGCTCTCTTTCTCTCACTCTGTTCTTGCTCGTCGCATTATCCAAGTTATGGTTTATGTATGAAGAGAGTAAGAGAAACAAGACTGAGGACAATCTGATGAATTCATTTGTTGTTCCTAACCTGACACAAGATAAGAAGAAGCTACATGCCAGCTATGAGAAGTTGGTTGAAGATGTGAATGGACTTTTGGATGCCTAGGAAAGGAGGGCAGAGATAGAAAGGAAAGATCATGAAAGCAGCATGCTTTAGGAGAAGTATGCCATGCTTAAGAACCTAGTAGCTAGTCAGGCAAGTGTCATTAGGAACATGAAGCCCAAGCTAGCTGAAGAGAGGAAGAATTTGCAGATCCACGTTGATGAGCTCCAGAAGACAGCTGAACAGAGCAATGTGAAGCTCGAGGGGATCAAGGCTATCATAAATGGATAAGCAGGTGGCTGTGGAAGAGAAGAATGTGCAGTATCATTTGGCATTTGCTGACCTTTTGCAATGTGTGATTTGGCTGTGTTGTAATGATAGTAGTTTAAATTCTATTGAATATGAGTACTCCTGAACTATGGATGTGTAATGTACTAATCTAGTACTATGATTATGTATGGATTTGAAGTTATGCTGAATGTGGTGGTATTTAGAGTTGGTGAATGTGATCTTAAGTAAGTTGTTTACAATTGATGATTGTGATGTTAAGTATGTTTCTATGCAACTGATGATTTTTAGCTTAAGTAAGCTGTTTGCAATTGTCGAGGCATCAAGTTGGGTCAGTTAGGGGTTTTAGGGTTTTTGTCGATGTCGAGGCATCAAGTAGGGTCAGTTAGGGATTTTAGGGTTTTTGTCGACATTGAGCCATCAGGTAGGGTCAGTTAGGAGTTTTAGGGTTTTTGTCGACGCTCAGGCATCAAGTAGGGTCGGTTATGGGTTTTTGGGTTTTTGTCGACGCCGAGGCGTCAAGTAGGGTTGGTTAGGGGTTTTAGGGTTTTTTCGATGTCGAGGCATCAAGTAGGGTCGGTTGGGGGGTTTTAGGGGTTTTGTCGATGTCGAGACATCAAGTAGGGTCAGTTAGGGTTTTAGGGTTTTTGTGGACGTCGAGGCATCTAATAGGTCCAGTTAGGGGTTTTATGGTTTTTTGTCGATGTCGAGGCATCTAATAGGTCCAGTTAGGGGTTTTAGGATTTTTTATCGACGTCGAGGCATCAAGTAGGGTCAGTTAGGGGATTTGGTTTTTTCGACGCTGAGGCATCAAGTAGGGTTAGTTAGGGGTTTTAGGGTTTTTGTCAACACTGAGGCATCAAGTAGGGTCAGTTAGGGGTTTTAGGGTTTTGTTGACGTCGAGGCATCAAGTAGGGTGAGGTGGGGGTTTTAGGGTTTCTTTTGACACTGCGGCATCAAGTAGGGTCATTTAGGGGTTTTAGGGGTTTTGTTGACGTCGAGGCATCAAGTAGTGTCAGTTAGGGGTTTGGGGGGGGGGGTTGTCGAGGCCGAGGTATCAAGTATAGTCTGTTTTTGTTCACATAGTTGATCATCAGAGCAGTACTAGAACTTAACAGGATCATAACTGGAGTAGCACTACATTAATTGATCATCACAATACCAGCACAACATAGTTTGACACGGCACAACCAAAATGTCATAGTTTGAAACAACATCAAGACAACATTGTCACCATTCTACACCAGAAGAACTCAAGTATCCCTTCATTCCGTTGTTGGGCTTCCTGATTTCTTGGGAACCATCAGTTGATCTTGGAGGCAAGAAACCTAACCTTGGTCCCTTTGCAACATCTAATGAAGATCTAGTTTCTAGTGCCTTACTCGTGGTAGCAGCTGATGAAGATCTAGTTGCTGGTGCCTTACGCTTAGGAGCAGCTGATGAAGATTTAGTAGCTGGTGCCTTACCCTTGGGAGCAGCTGATGAATTAGCAGTAGCAGATCTAGTTGGCCTCTTTTCTGGTGTACTAGTAGTGGTAGGAGTTGATGGCCTCCTTGCTAGTGTACTAGTAGTGGCAGTAGCTGATGTTGCCCTTGCAAGAGATGTTGCCCTCTTTGATGATCAACTAGTAGTGGTAGCAATAGAGTCTGCAGTCCTTGCTGGTGCTGGTGTAGATCTACGATCATGTGGGTAAGAGCTGATGCTTGGCTGCAATGAAAAGACAAATGATTTAAGATTAGTAAGTAACAAAGTACCAAGAAATTTAGTCCTACTATTAGCATATTGGTTACCTCATGCTTGTTCTTTCTCATAGCCAGTACAAGCTTCAAAGCATCATGGCAATTGGTGTACCTATGGCCCCCTTCTGGCAGTTGGAGCAGGTAATTGAGGCCATCCTTGAAGTGTCTTTGGGAGTTGGCTTCTCAAATTGGCCCTTTCTCCTCTTAGTCTGTGATCTTCCCTTGTGTTGTTTGAAAATGGGAGGCTCAGTGTCCAAACTATTTTTCCTTGGCCACATGAGAAGAATTCATGAACAAAGTCCTCTGGCTGAAGCTTAGCCTTGTGTATGTCAGAAATAACATGATTGCAAGGAACTGTTGTCATATCCCACTTCTTACATCCACAAGTCCAATGTTCTAGGTTCACAACATAATTTCTCTCCCCACTAGTAACTTGGTAAAGGTTGGGGCCATCCCACTTGTTGAAAACCCCACTTAAATTGTTAACTACTAAATCTATTTTGCAATTTGTGTCCATGGCATGTCTGGCCCAAGTGTGATTTGGGATTTTACTAAGCCAGGACCAAGTTGCCTCACACTCTCTCTGCAACTCATCCATTGCAACATGAAAACCATGTTCAGTGTATGAGTAACTTGCTTCATCCATATATTTCTTTAATTCCGGCCCTCTAAACCTAGCATTTTGAAAGTTCTGGTATATATGTCTCAGGGAAAACCTTTATGGACAATTGGGAAAGACTATGTTTATGGCTTTAAGTAAGCCATGTGTGAAATTAATTTAGAACTTAGTGACTACACCTAAATGCATGTAACTACCAGAAAGAACTAAATGAAATTAACTACCACAAGTGGGTTTCATTACCTTCTGTCTATCAGAAATAATTGTGTAGTTACCAATCTTCCCATATTGGCCACCTAGTGCTACCCTCAGCTGATATAGAAACCAACTCCGAGAATCCGTGTCCCCCTTATCAACAAGTCCAAAAGCAATGGGAAATATTTGATTGTTCCCATCTCTTCCAGTAGCAACAAGAATCTGTTGACCAGTAGTGAGCTTTATGAAGCATCCATCCAGACCTATAACAAATTAATGAAAGCACAAATGACAAGTCAGCAGCAAGTAGTTGAAAACACACATTAGTTACACCAATATCAATACGAGGGAATTACCTATGAATGGTCTGCAGCCACTGAGAAACATTTCTTTGCATCCACTTAGGCAGAAGAACAATCCATGAAACCTAGGGTTTTTACTTGGATGCTCCCTCGGATATCTTTTTATCTAGCATGGCCTGCACATAATCCCTAATCCGGTGTACTGGGTCTTCTAATCTCCTAACACATCATTATTTGTTGCCTTCTTAGCCATGTATGCCATGTTGGTTGATATTTCCACTCCATACTTGCTCTTTGCAGTGTTAATAATGGTTGTGATTGTTGTGCATGGGTCATTTCCGATTGCTTCCTCACAAAATTTTGCAACCCACTTAACAGTGACTTTGGTGTTCTCTGACACAAAAGGGCAAATGTGCACCAAATACTACTTCCTTATGGTAAATGTCTTTTCATTTGCAATCTGAGAAGCTGCTACATAAAAAGGCATGCATCATCTATGCACTATGATATAACCCTGTCACTTCAATTTCTATGGTACTCATAGTTCCCGTTTTGTGAAATATGCATTGTTTGAAGTGCAATTTTGAACTGGTACACATCAATGAAGCAAAGATGCATCACAAATTGCTCATCTGGGTGAGCTCTGTCCTCATCATACCATATTCTTTTCTTCATCTTCTTAGCTATGCTTTTCTTGCCATTGGGGAAAACATATGGCAATGCCTCTGAACCATCATCATCTTCCACACCCTAGTCCATTGGTTTTCTCTCCTCATTACATGACGGTACCCAATTCTCCTCAAAAAGGTGATCTACACTTGCATGTGATCTGCTGGTTGGGCCTTTTCTATGCTTATCCCTTTTCTTCTTTTGTCCATCTTGGCTTAGCTCCTCCTCTTGTTCCTCTTCCTTCAATTCATCCTCCTCTTCCTCCTTAGCATCCTCTTCTTCACCTTCAGGCACGTATAGTACATCCTCCTCCTCCTCAGTCTCATACATTTCCTCAACATCTATGTCCCCTTCAAAATGAAGTAGTGGATCATCCCTCTGTCTTCTCATCTCCTCAAGCCTAGCAAGGATATCACCATATTCTACCAAATGATCATCATCACTGTCCTCTTCATTGTCCATCAATGTAGATTTTCTTTTCAAAGAAGTGTCCATCACCGCAGATTCTTTTTCTTATTCTTCCTAAACATTTCAATTTCCTTCCTCCTTGTATCCTCCATAACTTTTCCTATTTCCACTTGCTCCTACACTTTCAAATTGTTTGTGACGTGTTGTGTTTGAAACTATATGGGCATTGGCTCCTCTTATGCTACTTCTGAATTTACTGCTGCTACATGTACATTTGGTGCATTGGACAACACTCCATCATCTATTTGATATAGTTTGGGCTCTCCAATTTCTTCTATAGGGATCTGCTGCTCAATAACATTGGAACTGGTGTTTATATTTGTAGCATTGGGAGAACTAGCCCTAACAACTATTACATTCAATATCTTCTTATTCTGCAATGCTATGTTGTCTAGAATTTCCTCAAGCTTGTCATCATCATCTATTTCTTCCATTCCTTCTATCCCTAGCCCAGGGCTCTGACACAGTACATGTAATCTCTAAAACCATATCCTTCTATCTCTATTAGTTCTACTAGGTTGTAAAAGGTTGTGTCTGACATCATCATAGATCTCTCAGTATTATCTCTGTCATGGAAATGCATCCTTAATTCCCAAACCTCATCATCCAGACTGCAAATAATAAAAAATACATAGTAGTGCACTGTAAGTGCTTAATTAAAACTGAATAAAACAAATGAAACAACTCATGTCAGTGCAAATGAGCACATTACACTAATACAATGCTTTGTTAATTATAAAACAGATTAATTAATAGTGTACCTAAAATAAACTAAATATAATTAACATATAATTCACAAAGTGATTAATTTAAACAAATGAAACATCTAATTAACAGTGTACATACTCATATGTCTAACTGCATCCAATTAACAATGTACCTAAAATATACTAAATCACACACAAACAACACCTAAAATTAACTAAATCGGTTAATTTCATAACTAATCTAAGTAATATCAACCCTAGGGCACATGCCAGACAAATCACAGCATCTGACGGCAATATGAACCCTAACCCTACCAACGCAATCAAATGAAGAATGGGAAGGGGAAGAGCAAAGGGAAGGGGATCTCACTATACGCCGCCGTAGGATGAGCCGATGTGGTGGCTTCCCGTCGGATTTGCCTTCACCGCCACGGCAAATGCTCTCGTCGCCCGGTATTCCACCGAATATTGCGAGTCCTCCTCCTCTTCCTCCATCGCCTTTTAGGGTTTGAGCTCCCGCAAAGCCCCTTGGCTCGGTATCCACGACGCGTGCGCCACTGCAGGGCGGGGCGTCTCCGCCAGCAACGCCAGCTTTCGTCGGACTAGGCATCTGTAAGTGCGAGGGGTCGACGGGGGCGGGACCGAGCAGGAATGGGGAAGAAGGGGGAAGAAGGCGGGACTGGGCGAGGAAGGGGGAAGAGGGATGAAAACAGACGAGACCGAACGGCGCCGTCTAACGCCGTTTGACGACTGTCGGAGCGGCCTGGAGTGCCACATAGGCGAAAAACGGACCCCAACTGTCATAAACTCACTTAACATGGCCGGGTCCGCCGATCAGTGCTTTTTTGCAAAAGAATTACGCAAGATGTGGTGTTTTTTGCAGAGAAACTGTGTCCTAGTGTTTTTCGCAAACGTAACCCTTAAAGTGGTAGTTTTATGCAATTTACTCCCCGACAGCCCGTGTGTTCGGCAGAACTGCTGCCGCCGCCATGGCTGCTCCGGCGCTCCTGATCTCCACTCCTCTCCTCCATAAAAACGGATGATTCGTTTCGCAGATTTGATCTGTAGGTTACTCTAAAGCCGATTTTTTCATCTAATTTCTATTCCTCTTATTATCTAAAATTCCAATTCTCCTACTATCTTAGGGTTTGTTTGACGTGTCGATTTTCTTTTATAATTGTTTGAAGGTCTGTGTGGATACTCTAATAATATGGATTACACAATCTACTTTAGGCC
Source organism: Hordeum marinum (assembly GCA_022496015.1). Taxonomy (NCBI): domain Eukaryota; kingdom Viridiplantae; phylum Streptophyta; class Magnoliopsida; order Poales; family Poaceae; genus Hordeum; species Hordeum marinum. Next base: position 474,855,004 of record CM039676.1, read on the forward strand.
TTAAGCCATATCCCATCATCGTGTCAGGTAAGGTAAGCTAAGAAGAAGGATTTGTAGTCCCTTTGTACTGTAACTTATCAACGTTAGTACCATCTTTTGTTATATGCTAATTTTACATTAGTAAACATTTACACCCGGCGCGTCGGTCGAACTTTGGGCCGGACGCGTGCGGGACGTGCGATTCCAAGGTAGCCAGCCTACCTACGTGTGCACTTGTTCCTCCCTAGATTCCATCTCTCTCTCAATTTCCCTCTCAACTGCATCCACTGTTGGTCCATGAATGACCGGAGCTGCAAAGGGCATGGCTGGCGAAGACGTATATCAAATATACTTCTGTCGACGTTGCCAGCCTTCTTATCTACCAAGTATATAGGGTTGTTCCGCTTCAGTGACCTCTCTCCTCATAATCGAAGCACTTAGTCTCGGGTTTGGGTTAGACTTTGGGTTGCTTTACTAGAGATGCAACTGACTTGCTATCCATGAAGTTTCCCCCCTTGCTCTTGCCCTTCTCGAAACTAGTGGTTTTGACTAACCATCAACACTTGACGCTCCTTCTCGATTTCTACCTTCGCGGTGTCAAACATCGCGAACAGCTCAGGGATCATTATTTCTATCCCTAGCATTCTATAGTTCATCACCAAGTTCTAGTAGCTTAGTGACAGTGACTTGGAGAACTATATCAATCACTATCTTATCTGGAAGATCAACTCCCACTCGATTCAAGTGATTGTAGCACCCAGACAATCTGAGCACATGCTCAACGATTGAGCTATTCTCGTTCATCTTGCAAGCAAAGAATCTTGTCGGAGATCTCATATCTCGCAACACGGGCACGAGCCTGAGATCCTAATTTCAGCTCTTAGAACATCTCATATGTTCCGTGACGTTCAAAAACGTTTCGAAGCCTCAATTCTAAGCCGTAATGCATGACGCACTAAACTATCAAGTATTCATCGGCACGTACCTGTCAGCTGTTCACAATATCTACAGATGACGCTAGAGGGGTTGGCGCACCGAGCGGTGCATTAAGGACATAAGCCTTCTGTGCAGCAATGAGGACAATCCTCAGATCACGGATCCAATCCGCAATCATGCTACCATTATCTTTCAACTCTATTTCTCTAGGAACATATAAAAATTCAAGGGAGCTACAGCACGAGCAAGTAATCTACAACATAATTTGCAAAGACACTACTAACTATGTTCATGATAATGAGTTCAATTAATCATATTACTTAAGAACTCCCACTCAAATTGACATCCCTCCGGTCATCCGAGTGATACATGATCCAAATTCACCAACTCAAGTCCGATCATCACGTGAGTTGAGGTGGTTACAATGGTGAACATCATCATGTTAATCATATCTACTATATGGCTCATGTCTGACTTTTCGGTCTCTTGTGTTCCGAGGCCATGTCTGTACATGCTAGGCTCGTCAAGTTTAACCCGAGTGTTCTGTGCGTGCAACACTGGCTTGCACCCGTTGTATGTGAACGTAGAGTCTATCACACCCGATCATCATGTGGTGTCTCAACACGACGAACTTTCGCAACGGTGCACACTTGGGGAGAACACAATTTTATCTTGAAATTTAAATGAGGGATCACCTTATAATGCTACCACCGTACTAAGCATAACAAGGTGCATAAAATGATTAACATCACATGCAATTCATAAGTGACATGATATGGCCATGAACTTGTGCTTTAGATCTCCATCTTGAAAGCACCGACATGATCTTCATCGTCACCGGCACGACACCATGATCTCCATCATCTTTGATCTCCATCAGTGTGTTGCCATCGAGGTTGTCACGCCCTGCATGCTTCTACTACTATTGCTACCGTTTAGCGATAAAGTAAAGCATTACATAGCGCTTAATGATTGACACGCAGGTCATACAATAATTAAAGACAACCCTATGGCTCCTGCCGGTTGCCGTACTCATCGACATGCAAGTCGTGAAATTCTATACATCACATGATCATGTCATACATCACATATATCACATCATGTAATTGGCCATATCACATCACAACATACCCTGCAAAAACCAGTTAGACGTCCTCTAATTGTTGTTGCATATTTTATGTGGCTACTACGGGTATCTAGCAAGAACAATTCTCATCTACGCAAAAACCACAACGGTGATACACTAGTTGCTTTTCAACCTTCTCAAGGACCGCCTTTGTCGAATCCGATCCAACTAAAGTGAGAGAAACTGGCACCCACAGCCATCTATGCAACAAGTTGCGGTCGAGGGAACCGGTCTCTTGCAAGCGTACGAGTAATGTTGGTCCGGGCCGCTTCATCTCACAATACCGCTGAACCAAAATCTAACCAAGGGAGGACGCAATCTAAGCATCAACGCCCACAAACTCTTTGTGTTCTACTTGAGATCTCATCTACACATAGACCTAGCTCATGATGCCACTGTTGGGGAACGTTGCATGGGAAACAAAAAATTTCCTACGCACACGAAGATCTATCCTTGGTGATGAGCATCTATGAGAGGGAGAGTGGATCTACGTACCCTTGTAGATCACTAAGCGGGAAGCGTTAAGAAACGCGGTTGGTGTAGTCGAACATCTTCGCGATCCAAATCGCCGAGCGTCCCGCGATCACATCACGATCCGTCCCGCGATCCAATCACGATCCGTCCTGCGAACTCATCATGATCCGTCCCGCGATCTCATCACGATCCGTCCCACGATCTCATCACGATCCGTCCTGTGAACTCATCACGAACCGTCTCGCGATCTTGTTCACGGTCCTTCCGATCTAGCGTCGAACAGACGGCACCGCCGTGTTCAGCACACGTGCAGCTTGATGACGATCTCCACCGTCTTGATCCAGAAAGAGGAAGTGGAGAGGGAGAAGAGTTCACCGGCAGCGTGACGGCACCCCGGTGATGGTGGTGGAGCAATTCCGGCAGGGCTTCGCCTAAGCACTACACAAAACCGATCTAGAGGAGAAACTATGGACTAGAGGAACGGGTAGCACGTGGCTGAAAATTCTCTACCAAAACCCTAAAATACTCTAGTATATATAGGAGGAGAGGAGGAGGAGTCTTGGCTGCCAAAAATCCAGCCCTTGGGAGGAGAGGAGGACTCCTCCTCCAATCCTAGTAGGACTAGGATTGCTCCCTTTTTTGGCCTTTTTCCACCTTTTTCCCTTTGGGCTTTTTCTCCCTGCCGCATGGGACTTGTGTGGGACTTACGCCAGCCCAAAAAAGGATGGTATTTACTCTCCCACAACCCATGAAGCCTCTTGGGTCGAAATACCCCTCCCGGTGGTCTCCCGGTACACTACCGGCACTCCCGGTACATTACCGATTAGCCCGAAACTTTTCCGGTGACCAAAATGGGACTTCCTATATATCAATCTTTACCTCTGGACCATTCCAGAGCTCCTCATGACGTCCTAGATCTCATCCGGGACTCCGAACAACCTTCGGTCACCACCATACATAACTCTATACTACTGAAACGTCACCAAACCTTAAGTGTGCAGACCCTGCGGGTTCGAGAACTATGTAGACATGACCAAGACACCTCTACGGTCAATAACCAATGGCGGGCCCTCGATGACCATATTGGTTCCTACATATTCTATGAAGATCTTTATCGTTCGAACCTCTATGTCAAGGATTCAGTCAATCCCGTATAACGTTCCCTTTGTTCTTCAGTATGTTACTTGCCTGAGATTCGATCGTCGGTATCTCCATACCTAGCTCAACCTCGTTATCGGAAAGTCTCTTTACTCGTTCCATAATACAAGATCCCGTGACTAACACTTAGTCACATTGCTTGCAAGGCTTGTTGTGATGTTGTATTACCGAGTGGGCCCTGGGATACCTCGCCGTCACACGGAGTAAGAAATCCCAGTCTTGATCCATGCCAACCCAACAGACACCCTCGGAGATACCTGTAGAGTACCTTTATAGTCACCCAGTTATGTTGCCTTTGTTCTAGTCCGAAAGGAACCAAGCGGAAGTACCGTGCATGACAGTGGTAGTACAGCCTACATCAGTAAGCGGCACTACAACTCTGGGCAGCGATAGTATCGCCTATGGACAGCACTGCCATTGCCTAGTACTGCGTGTAGTACCGCTGACTTCGGAGTCTTGACTTTTTGTGTCGGACTGAGCAGTTTTTGGTCCATTGTTTGATACGGTAGTGCCACTCCCGAGAGGTAGTACCGCCTGTTACTACCGTGCCACTACCGCCCTTCTTTATGGGCCTAGAACCCTTAGCAAACCCCGAGTGACAATAGGGTGAGGTACTACCACCTTTAAGCAGTAGTATTGCTCTCACAAGCAGTAGTATCACTTAGGCGGAACTACCTCTGCTCCTACCACCTCTTTGTGTTTGTAGAGCTGCTGCATTGCAACCCAAGCGGTAGTACCGCTTGGGCGAGCGATAGTACTGCTCCGGCAGAACTACTGTGTCGTGGCCTCGTGCCATTGCCCTGTGCAGCTGGCTCAGCCACCCAAGCGGTAGTACCGCTCCATGAGCGGCAGTACCCGCTTGTGTGCGGGCTAAAAGGGGATAATGGTTAGATTCTTTTCCCCACCATATAAAGGTTTTTTAATTTCTATGCCTTTGGTTCCTTAGATCTACTCATTCATCCCCATGCTCTTAACTTTTGCTCACTTTTCCCCACTCCCTTGCCCTAAACCATCAGAACAGGTTACAATGGATACTGCCATCGGGTCAATGCCTTTGACCGTTAACTCTGACGAGTGTGGCCGCTCCCGCGCATGCAGCTGACCACAGTTGTGGGGTAGCATGTGTCCATGGGACTTGCCCGAAACTTCACATCGTATAAAGAGGGGCAACCACCTCCATCTCCCCTACCATTCCCCCCCAAATCTCCTCCCTGCCGCATCGTCTTCCTCTCCCCCACAGGCGTCGTCTTACTCTCCTCCACTGCCCCCATCGCACCGTCTTGCTCTCCTGCACCGCATCCTCTTCCTCACCTTCATTGCCGCCATCTGTCCGATGGCGGATGCTCGTGGCGACGCCGGCGCAGCGGCCGAAGATGTAGTGGAGCTGCAGGGCGCGGTGACCACAGATGAAGTGAAGGACGTTGGCGGCATCCACGGCGGTGTGGGGAAACTCGCAACCGCTGCGGATGTGGAGAAGGAGGTGGCGGGCTCTGCCTCAGCGCTGTAGAAGGTGACGGCATCGAGCGGTGCAGTCCATCCCTATACCCCCGATGCGCAGCCTGGCGAGGAGTAGGAGGTATTTGCACTTGCTTTAGGATATTAGCTTGTAGAGTTAGTTGCATTCGTTAGATTTTGATTCATACGGTAGTTCAGATGGTTAGACTAGTTGGTTTGACAGATGGGCCGGGGTTTGTGTATGGGTCCTTTCTGTATTGGGGGGGTGGGCTTTTGTACTAGGGTTGTTTGGATTACATTCTTTGCAAAAATGCTAGATAGATCTGTATGAGAGATAGGGATCTCTATCCTTCAATGCTACATAGATGTATGCTTATTAGATTTTGTTTTTAATGCTCACAGATTGGGTTTTTTAATGCTATAGACATGTATGCTTATTAGATTGGGTCTCTATTAGATTTGTTTTTGAATGCTACTCAGATTGAGGTTTTGAATGTCATATGCCCAAATGGAAGCCATTGATTAAGAAGTTATTTGATTCATTAGTATATAAATTTGTCCACAATATGTACTTATATTAGCTCTGTTGTTCAATGTCTGTGCATGACAATGGAAGATGCAAATAGGATCATAGTATATTAGCCCTATGATCAATGCAAAATGCATATCTAAATTTTCAATGGGATGTAATTATATATTCAGGAGGATGATGGTTGGGGAAAAAAGAGGAAGCTGGACCTTACTGACTTCAAGGACCCATACGATCCAGGGTATTGGATCGACGAAGAGTGTGAGGTAAGCCTGCTTGAAACTTAGATTGTTCATTTACCCTAGTTCCTTTGACATGGTTTATATGAAACTATAATGTATATATCTAAATTCATTCGTGTGTGCAGTACATCTCTGGAGAAGATGTGGATGTGGAAAACTTCGCGTCCTTCAAAGTGAAGGAAGATGAGAAGATCAGGGCCAAGGGAGATGATTACTACTACAAGAGTAGAACCAAAATTTGGCGCTACCCCTACTGCACCACCAAGGCAAAGCCAAAGTCCGACTGCTTCATTCACCTTCTAGCTCATGCAGAAGATGTAGCCATCCACGACGAGGACTACAAGATCAGGGGCCGGCATGTTGCCCTCGCGAAAGTCCTGACTCCCATTCTTAACTAATTGATGATGTGATGATGTGTTTTAATGTGAACTTTGTGTGTTTGGTTGTTTGAGAACTTTGTTTGTGAACTGGATGTGTTCCATGGACGGTATAGTACTATGTGGTCTTCTATATATGCATGTGGCTATCTATATTGCTTATTTGTGTGTTTTTAAATTTGTCTGCTATGATTTGTTTGAGTGTTTATTTTTAAAGTTTAGGTGCTGCAATGATCACACATGTTGTTTCAGTGTTGCTTCACTGATCAGACATGTTGCAAAGAATAAGAAAAAAGAGCAAATAGTCCATCATTTATCAAATATTCCAATAACAGAGCAAAAAACAACATTTGAATGAAGATGTAATGATTTTTGTAATAAAGGAGTACAAAAATTATTTGTCTCATGTTTTATAATCAAATGCATGCTTTTTCCCACCAGCATGTCTCATTATCTGATGTTTTGAACTGACATTCGACAAGACAGTATAAATTCAAGAAAATGCAAAAAAACCTTAGCAAACTATCTATGTTTGTATAGGAGATCATGTGTGCAAAATTTGAGGTGGTTTAGAGGAGATAAAAAAATTGAATTTCAGAAATGTACTCCAAATGAGCTCCCACGCTAGGGTAAACAGCCCATTTGTAATCAAGTTTTTTTGGACCTACTCTAAATGAGCCAAATGTTTTTTATTGACACCTATTCAATCTATATAGCGTAGATTTGAAGTCTCACTATTTTTTGAATTAAACTTCATATTTTTACTTTTTCTTTTGAAAAAATATGCTTTAATATAAAAAATAATAAAAACACGTTTAAAATATGAAAATGGAAAACTAAGTTCAGATCCTTCTTATTCACTTTGAAATAAAGCTTTGGTGATTTTTTTGATTTTTTTTTAAATTTTCAGACCCTACCTCCTCTCCTTGAACTCTATGAAATATTGTACGTGATAGCTCATATGTGTGAAGGTTTTCTCATGAAAATGACCATAGACCAAGTTTAAGATTTTTTCTTGGTAACATGTCACATAAGACAACATTGTGCGTAATTTTTTTTGATTTTTGTAAATTAATGGTGCTCATTTGACCTCGATTGTGTCAGCTAGGTTTTTTCACGAAAATGACCATAGACCAAGTTTAGTATTTTTCCTCGTTAGTGTGTCTTATAAAAAGACGAACGGCGAAGGTTTCATATTTTTTCGATTTTTTTAATTAGTTATGCTCAGTCAAAGCCTTCGAAACCCCGTTGACCAGCTCAATACCCCTCTAAATCCCGCCGGGTTTCGCCTAACCCTAGCTCGGAATGTCAGTCGTCCGATCATACTCTAGTGCCAAGCGACAACTCTCAGGTGTCGTCTTCTAGAAGGAATTCGGTGGGCAGGCTGCGTGCAGGCTCCGCGCCGTTGGATCACAAGGATGGCTCCGCATCGTTGGATCGTGGGGCAATCTGCGAGAGGCGATACTATTGGTTGTGCTCGGCTGCTCGCCCACCACTGACTCCGCGAAAAAATGGATCATGTCTGTCGAATTGTTATTGGGCCCAAAAGGAAACCAAGCTCTAGTTGGGCCGTCGAATTGCGTCATTTTTTGCATCGTTTGCTCTGTTTTTTGTGAACGTGCTGGCTCTATTTCTTGGTTGCATCGTTTGACATTACACAACAATTGACAGTGCGTAGAAAATTTAGTTCTTTCAGTTCTATACAAATGCAAAATGACCAAATTTATAAGGGGAAAATTTATTTTTATCATGCAAAATGGCCACAAACTATTCAAAAATTGTCTCATTTTGTTCATATAGTATATATTTTTGGGATTTTTTTGACGTATTTGTTCACATAATATATATGACCAAGAATTCCCACGCGTGCAATTAGCTTCTTTTTCTTCTTCTTTCAAACCACCATTTCCCACGTGTGTACACTCCCGATGCTGCGGTGGGTTTGAAAATGGGTTACTTCACATTTGACCCCTTTATTGCCACGGCCAAATAACATATAACACTATGGCTATTTAATCCACCCTCTACCTCTGCCATCCCCAATCCATCTCTCATCCTCTGCCATTTGTCCTTCTTGCTCTTTGCCCCCTTCTCCTTCTTCTGCACATCCCTCAGCCATGCAGCACACCGGACCAACCTACCGCTTCCCACCCACCGTGCCGGAGAGGCTCTACCCTACCGGTGTGCACGTTGAGAGCACACTAATATTGGGGAATGTTGCATGGGATTTTTTTTCCTACGCACACACAGATCTATCCATGGTGATGTGCATCTATGAGAGGGAGAGTGGATCTACGTACCCTTGTAGATCGCTAAGCAGGAAGCGTTAAGAAACGTGGTTGGTGTAGTCGAACGTCTTCGCGATCCAAATCGCCGTGCGTCCCGCGATCCAATCATGATCCATCCCACGATCCAATCATGATCCGTCCCGCTAACTTGATCACGATCCGTCCCACGAACTTGATCACGATCCTTCTGATCTAGCGCCGAACGGACGGCACCTCCGCGTTCAGCACACGTAAAACTTGATGACGATCTCCACCGTCTTGATCCAGCAAGAAGGAGTGGAGAGGAAGAAGAGTTCTCCGGTAGCATGACGGAGCTCCGGCGATGGTGGTGGAGCTATTCCGGCAGGGCTTCTCCTAAGCACTACAGAAATCCGGTCTAGAGGAGAAACTATGGACTAGAGGGTAGGTTTGCACGTGGCTGAAAAATCTGTCCTAAAACCCTAAAACCCTCTAGTATATATTGGAGGAGAGGAGGAGAGGAGGAAGCCTTGGATTCCAAGCCAAGGAGGCTCAGCCGAACCAGGAGGGAGGAGTCCACCTCCTCCACTCCTAGTAGGATTAGGACTCCTTCCTTATTTTGCCTTTTTTGCCTTTTTCCACCTTTTTTCCTTTTGGGTTTTTCTTCCTAGCCGCATGGGCCTTGTGTGGGACTTCCACCAGACCACTAAGGGCTGGTATTCAATCTCCCACAGCCCGTGAAGCCTCTTGGGTCGAAATACCCCTCCCGATGGTCTCCCGGTACACTACCGGCACTCCCGGTACACTACCGATGAGCCCGAAACTTTTCCAGCGACCAAAACAGGACTTCCTATATATGAATATTTACCTCCGGACCATTCCGGAGCTCCTCGTGACGTCCGGGATCTCATCCGGGATTCTGAACAACCTACGGTCACCACCATACATAACTCTATACTACCGAAACGTCACCAAACCTTAAGTGTGCAGACCCTGCGGGTTCGAGAACTATGTAGACATGACCGAGACACCTCTACGGTCAATAACCAATAGCGGGACCTAGATGCCCATATTGGTTCCTACATATTCTATGAAGATCTTTATCGGTAGAACCTCTATTTCAAGGATTTAGTTAATCCCGTATGATGTTCCCTTTGTTCTTCGGTATGTTACTCGCCCGAGATTCGATCGTCGGTATCTTTATACCTAGTTCAACCTCGTTACTGGCAAGTCTCTTTACTCGTTCCGTAATACAAGATCCCACAACTAACACTTAGTCACATTGCTTGCAAGGCTTATTGTGATGTTATATTACCGAGTGGGACCTGAGATACCTCTCCGTCACACGGAGTAACAAATCCCAGTCTTGATCCATGCCAACTCAATAGACACCCTCAGAGATACCTGTAGAGCACCTTTATAGTCACCCAGTTACGTTGTGACGTTTGATACACACAAGGCACTTCTCCGATGTTCGTGATTTGCATGATCTCATGGTCATAGGAACATATACTTGACATGTAGAAAACAGTAGCAATAAACTGACACGATCATATGCTACGTTTGTAGTTTCGGTCTTGTCCATCACATCATTCTCCTAATGATGTGATCCCGTTATCAAATGACATCACATGTCAATGGCTAGGAAACCTTGACCATCTTTGATCAACGAGCTAGTTCACTAGAGGCATACTAGGGACAAAGTGTTGTCTATTTACCCACACATGTAATGTGTTTCCAATTAATACAATTATAGCATGGATAATAAACGATTATCATGAACAAGGAAATATAATAATAAACACTTTATTTATTGCCTCTAGGGCATATTTCCAACAGTCTCCCACTTGCACTAGAGTTAATAATCTAGCTCACATCACTATGTGATTTACATTGTAATGAATCGAACACCCATGCAGTTCTGGTGTTGATCATGTTTAGCCCTTGGAAGAGGTTTAGTTAATGGGTATGAAACATTCAGATCCGTGTGCACTTTGCAAATATTTATGTCCTTCTCCTCGATGTAATCGCGGATGGAGTTGAAGCGTCGCTTTATGTGTTTGGTCCTCGTGTGAAACCTTGGTTCCTTGGCCAGAGCAATGGCACCAGTGTTGTCACAGAACAGGTTCATTGGATTCAGTGCACTGGGCACTACTCCAAGATCTTTCATGAACTGCTTCATCCAGACACCTTCCTTCGCCGCCTCCGAGGTTGCGATGTACTCCGCTTCACATGTAGAATCGGCTACCACGCTTTGCTTGGAACTGCACCAGCTTACCGCTCCCCCATTAAGAATAAATACGTATCCGGTTTGTGACTTAGAGTCATCCGGATCAGTATCAAAGCTTGCATTGACGTAACCCTTTACGACGAGCTCTTCATCACCTCCATAAACGAGAAACATTTCCTTAGTCCTTTTGAAGTACTTAAGGATATTCTTGACCGCTGCCTAGTGTTCCATTCTAGGATCACTTTGAAACATTCCGGCCATACTTATAGCAAGGCTGACATCCAGTCTTGTGCACAGCATTGCATACATGATAGAGCCTATGGCTGAAGCATAGGGGATGACACTCATGTTTTCTCTATCTTCTGCAGTCACTGGCATTGTGTCTTACTCAACTTCACACCTCGTAACACAGGCAAGAACCCCTTCTTGGACTGATCCATTTTGAACTTCTTCAAAACTTTATCAAGGTATGTGCTCTGTGAAAGTGCTATTTAGCGTCTCGATCTATCTCTATAGATCTTAATGCCTAATATGAAAGCAGCTTCTCCTAGGTCCTTCATTGAAAAACTCTTGTTCAAATATTCCTTCACGCTTTCCAGCATTTCTATATTGTTTCCAATCAGCAATATGTCATCCACATATAATATTAGAAACACTATAGAGCTCCCATCCACATACAATATGTCATCCACATATAATATTAGAAACACTATCAGCAATATGTAAATACAAGCTTCTCCATAAACTTGTATAAACTCAAACACTTTGGTCACCTCATAAAAACGCTTATTCCAACTCCGAGATGCTTGCACCAGCCCATAAATGGATCGCTGGAGTTTGCAAACTTTGTCAGCATTCTCTGGATCGACAAAACCTTTTGGTTGCATCATATACAACTCTTCCTCAAGGAAACCATTGAGGAACGCTGTTTTGACATCCATTTGCCAAATTTCATAGTTGAAATAAGCAGCTATTGACAACATGATTCTGAAAGACTTAAGCATCGCTACGGGTGAGAAGGTCTCATCGTAGTCAACTCCTTGAACTTATGAAAAACCCTTCGCCACAAGTCGAGCTTTATAGACAGTGACATTACCGTCCGCGTGTGTCTTCTTCTTAAAGATCCATTTGTTCCGAATGGCCTTTCGCCCTTCAGGTAATACTTCCAAAGTCCATACTTTGTTTTCATACATGGATCCCATCTCGGATTTCATGGCCTCTAACCATTTCTCGGAATCCGGGACCATCACTGCTCCTCCATAGCTCGTAGGTTCATTGTTGTCCAATAACATGACCGCCAAGACAGGGTTGCCGTACCACTCAGGATTAGTACGCGGCCTTGTTGACCTACGAGGTTCAATAGTAGCTTGATCCTAAGCTTCATGATCATCATCATTAACTTCCTCTTCTACTGTCGTAGGTTCCACAGAAACATCTTTCTACGATGCGCTACTTTCTGGTTGAAGTAAAGGTTCAATAACCTCATCAAGATCTATTTTCCTCCCACTCAATTCTTTCGAGAGAAACTCTTTCTCAAGAAATGTTCCGTTGTTAGCGACAAACACTTTGCCTTCAGATCTGAGATAGAAGGTATACCCGATTGTCTCTTTCGGGTATCCTATGAAGACACATTTTTCTGCTTTGGGTTCCAGCTTTTCAGGCTGAAGCTTTTTGACATAAGCATCACATCCCCAAACTTTAAGAAACGACAACTTTGTCCTCTTGCCAAACCACAATTAATATGGCGTCGTCTCAACGGATTTCGATGGTGCCCTATTTAAAGTGAATGCAGCTGTCTCTAATGCATAACCCCAAAACGATAGTGGCAAATCAGCAAGAGACATCATAGAACGCACCATATCTAATAACGTTCGATTACGACGTTCGGACACACCATTACGCTGTGGTGTTCCGGGCGGTGTCAACTGTGAAACAATTCCACACTGTCTTAAGTGACTACCAAACTCATTACTCAGATATTCACCTCCTCGATCAGATCGCAGGAATTTAATCTTTTTGTTATGATGATTCTCAACTTCACTCTGAAATTGCTTGAACTTTTCAATCGTTTCAGACTTGTGTTTCATCAAGTAAATATACCCATATCTACTTAAGTCATCAGTGAAGGTGAGAAAATAACGATATCCACCACGCGCTGTAACATTCATTGGACCACACACATCAGTATGTATGTTTTCCAATAAGCCACTCGCCCGTTCCATTGTTCCAAAGAACGGCGTTTTAGTTATCTTGCCCATGAGGCATGGTTCACATGTGTCAAGTGATTCATAATCAAGTGACTCCAAAAGTCCATCAGCATGGAGCTTCCTCATGCGTTTTACACCAATATGACCTAAACGGCAATGCCACATGAAAGTGGTACTATCATTATCAACTCTACATCTTTTGACATCAATGTTATGAACATGTGTGTCATCACTATCAAGATTCAATATGAATAAACCCCTAACATTGGGTGCATGACCATAAAAGATATTACCCATATAAATAGAACAACCTTTATTCTCAGATTTAAATGAGTAACCGTCTCTCAGTAAACAAGATCCAGATATAATGTTCATGCTTAACGCATGCACTAAATAACAATTATTCAGGTTCATCACTAACCCTGATGGTAATCGAAGAGAGAGCATGCCGACGGTGATCACATCAACCTTGGAACCATTTCCCACGTGCATCGTCACTTCGTCCTTTGCCAGCCTTCGTTTATTCCGTAGTTCCCGCTTTGAGTTGCAAATGTGAGTAACCGAACCGGTATCAAATACCCAGGCACTACTACGAGAGCTAGTAAGGTACACATCAATAACATGTATATCATATATACCTTGTTTGTCGTTGGCTGCCTTCTTGTCAGCCAGGTACTTGGGGCAGTTCCGCTTCCAGTGACCAGTTCCCTTGCAATGAAAGCACTCAGTTTCTGGCTTGGATCAATGCTTGGGCTTCTTTACAGGAGTAGCAACTGCTTTGCCATCCTTCTTGGTTTTACCCTCTTGCCCTTGCCCTTGACCTTGCCATTCTATTGAAACTAGTGGTTTTATTGACCATCAACACTTGATGTTCTTTCTGGATTTCAGACTCAGCGACTTTTAGCATCGCAAACAGCTCGGTGACTCACTTGTTCATGCCGTGCATGTTATAGTTCCTCACAAAGCTCTTGTAACTAGGTGGTAGTGATTCAAGAACTCAGTCAGTGATCGCCTCTGGCAGAAGGGCAATTCCCAACTTCGCTAGACGAGTTGAATACCCAGACATTCTGAGTATATGTTCACTGATAGACCCGTTCTCCTCCATCTTGCAAGCATAGAACTTATCGGAGGTTTCATACCTCTCGATCCGGGCATTCTTCTGAAAGATAAACTTCAACTCCTGGAATATCTCATATGCTCCATGACATTCAAAACGTGTTTGAAGTCCTGGTTCTAAGCCATACAATATTGCACACTGAACTATTGAGTAATCTCCAGTACATGCCTCTCATGCGTTCTTAACGTCTTCGGAGGTCATGTCTTCTGGTTGGTCACCAAGCGGTGCATCAATGACATATGATTTCTGGGAAGCCGTCAGGATAATCCTCAGATTATGGGCCCAGTCAATAAAGTTACTTCCATCATCAACTTAGCTTTCTCTAGGAACGTATTAAAATTCAGGGGTGCTACTGCGCGAGCCATTGATCTACAACATAAATATGCAAAGTTCACTTAGACTATTGTTCAAGATAATGAGTTTAGTTAATCAAATTACTAAAGCTCCCACTCAAATTGACATCCCTCAGGTCATCTGAGTGTCACATGATCCAAAGCCACCAACTCAAGTCCGATCATCATGTGAGTTGAGGTGGCTTCAATGGTGAACATCATTATGTTGATCATATCTACTATATGACTCATGTTTGACGTTTCGGTCTCTTGTGTTCCGAGGCCATGTCTGTACATGCTAGGCTCGTCAAGTTTAACCCGAGTGTTCTACGTGTGCAACACTGGCTTGCACCCGTTGTATGTGAACATAGAGTCTATCACACCCGATCATCACGTGATGTCTCGACACGACGAACTTTCACAACGGTGCACACTCGGGGAGAACACAATTCATCTTGAAATTTAAGTGAGGGATAACCTTATAATGCTACCGTCGTCCTAACCAAAACAAGGTGCATAAAAGGATTAACATCACATGCAATTCATAAGTGATATGATATGGCCATGAACTTGTGCTTTTGATCTCCATCTAGAAAGCACCGGCATGATCTCCATCATCACCGGCATGACACCATGATCTTCATCATCTTGATCTCCATCAACGTGTCGCCATCGGGGTCGTCGCGCCCAACATGCTTCTACTACTATTGCTACCGTTTAGCAATAAATTAAAGCATTACATAGCGCTTAATGATTGACACGCAGGTCATACAATAATTAAAGACAACCCTATGGCTCCTGCCGGTTGCCGTACTCATCGAAATGCAAGTCATGATAATCTATACATCACATGATCATCTCATACATCACATATATCACATCATGTAATTGGCCATATCACATCAAAACATACCCTGCAAAAACAAGTTAGACGTCCTCTAATTGTTGTTGCATGTTTTACGTGGCTGCTACGGGTATCTAGCAAGAACAATTCTCATATACGCAAAAACCACAACGGTGATACACTAGTTGCTTTTCAACCTTCTCAAGGACCGCCTTTGTCGAATCTGATCCAACTAAAGTGAGAGAAACTGGCACCCGCAAGCCATCTATGCAACAAGTTGCGGTCGAGGGAACCGGTCTCTCGTAAGCGTACGAGTAATGTTGGTCCGGGCCGCTTCATCTCACAATACCGTTGAACCAAAATCCAACCAAGGGTGGAAGCAATCTAAGCATCAACGCCCACAAACCTTTTGTGTTCTACTCGAGATCTCATATACACATAGACCTAGCTCATGATCCCACTGTTGGGGAATGTTGCATGGGAAACAAAAAATTTCCTACGCACACGCAGATCTATCCATGGTGATGAGCATCTACGAGAGGGATAGTGGATCTATGTACCCTTGTAGATCGCTAAGAGGGAAGCGTTAAGAAACGCGGTTGGTGTAGTCGAACGTCTTCGCGATAGAAATCTCCGTGCGTCCCACAATCCAATCACGATCCATCCCGCGGTATAATCACGATCTGTCCCGCGAACTTGATCACGATCCGTCCCACAAACTTGATCATGATCCTTTCGATCTTGCGCCGAACGGACGGCACCTCCACGTTTAGCACACGTACAACTTGATGACGATCTCCACCGTCTTGATCCAGCAAGAAGGAGTGGAGAGGAAGAAGAATTCTCCGGCTGCGTGACGGCGCTCCGGCGATGGTGGTGGAGCTATTCCGGTAGGGCTTCGCCTAAGCACTGCAGAAATCCGATCTAGAGGAGAAACTATGGACTAGAGGGTAGGGTTGCACGTGGCTGAAAAATCTATCCTAAATCCCTAAAACCCTCTAGTATATATAGGAGGAGAGGAGGAGAGGAGGCATCCTTGGCTTCCAAGCCAAGGAGGCTCGGCCGAACCAGGAGGGAGGAGTCCACCTCCTCCACTCCTAGTAGGATTAGGACTCCTTCCTTATTTTCCCTTTTCCACCTTTTTCCTTTTGGGTTTTTCTTCCCAGCCACATGGGCCTTGTGTGGGACTTCCACCAGCCCACTAAGGGCTGGTATTCACTCTCCCACAGCCCATGAAGCCTCTTGGGTTGAAATACCCCTCCCGGTGGTCTCCCGCTACACTACCGGCACTCCCGGTACACTACCCATGAAGCTTTACCTATGGACCATTCCGGAGCTCCTCGTGACATCCGGGATCTCATCCGGAACTCCGAACAACCTTCGGTCACCTTCATACATAAATCTATACTATCGAAACGTCACCAAACCTTAAGTGTGCAGACCCTGCGGGTTGGAGAACTATGTAGACATGACCGAGACACCTCTACGGTCAATAACCAATAGCGGGACCTAGATGCCCATATTGGTTCCTACATATTCTATGAAGATCTTTATCGGTCGAACCTCTATGTCAAGGATTTAGTTAATCCTGTATGATGTTCCCTTTGTTCTTCGGTATGTTACTCGCCCGAGATTCGATCGTCGGTATCTTCATACCTAGTTCAACCTCGTTACTGGCAAGTCTCTTTACTCGTTCCGTAATACAAGATCCCTCAACTAACACTTAGTCACATTGCTTGCAAGGCTTATTGTGATGTTGTATTACTGAGTGGGTCCTGAGATACCTCTCCGTCACACAGAGTAACAAATCCCAGTCTTGATCCATGCCAACTCAATAGACACCCTCGGAGATACCTGTAGGGCACCTTTATAGTCACCCAGTTATGTTGTGACGTTTGATACACACAAGACACTCCTCTGATGTTCGTGAGTTGCATGATCTCATGGTCATAGAAACATATACTTGACATGCAGAAAACAGTAGCAATAAACTGACACGATCATATGCTACGTTTGTAGTTTGGGTCTTGTCCATCACATCATTCTCCTAATGATGTGATCCCGTTATCAAATGACATCACATGTCAATGGCTAGGAAACCTTGACCATCTTTGATCAACGAGCTAGTTCACTAGAGGCATACTAGGGACAAAGTGTTGTCTATTTACCCACACATGTAATGTGTTTCCAATTAATACAATTATAGCATGGATAATAAAAGATTATCATGAACAAGGAAATGTAATAATAAACAGTTTATTTATTGCTTCTCGGGCATATTTCCAACAACTACGTGTGTAGGCGATATCAAGGTGGAGGACCGCATGGAACTTCACCAAGTTCTTCCTCGGGGCCGGCTACAGACACCTACCGCGGGGATCTCCAACGATGTTTAGCATCGAGGAGGTCATCCAAAACGGGGTGGTGGTTTCTCTCCTTGCCCACTTCACCAACACATTTGACGCCTTCTACCTCCTTGGCCAGGTGTTTTGGTGTGGCTGCGAGTTCATCGCTTTCACCACCCACAACATGTTCATGAAGTACACCAACATCTTCCCCACCGCATCGCTCATGCACACTCTTCCGTACCCCATCGACAATGCCCCGAAGGAGCAGTAAAGGGCGCATGAAGGAGGAGCAAGGTGGAGATGGCGGTGGCTAGGGCTCTAAACCCTATATCTGTTTTTTAATCCGTGTTATGTTAATTAAGTTGTAATTGAACTATGTTGAAGATATGGGCTTATTGGCCTTTTTATTAAGTTCTATCATTAAGTTTTCTATCTATTCTATTATTAAGTTCTTGCTAGTCTGAACTATGTGATCGTGCTATGGGCTTCTTGGCCCTATCTACATATTTTTGATTGTTTTCTTAGAGAGCTCGCTTTATTAGTTACCACCTAGTGCATGCAGCCACAACGAAAAGGTTGAAACTGATTGTAAAAACGATGCTCTAAATCGAGCAGACAAGCATGCGAGAAGAGAGTAACCAGCAGCAGCGTCCGTCACTACATCCGTGGCGGCTGGCATGCACGAAAGCGGCTCGGTCAGTGCATCATGGCGACATGCATCAGTGCATGCAGGCTCGGTCGGCGCATGCATGCTCGGTTGATGCATCATGGCGACACGCATCAACGCATGCAGGTAGGCTTGCTGGGTGCATGCATAGCAGGCTTCTATCGTGGCGGCGCGTGCAGGCGGTTTAATGCGAGGGATGGCCCAACAAAACCATGACCCAACGAAACCACAGTCGAACAGCGACACCGCCCATTGCAGCCCCACTTGCTAGGTCCAACGGGTGACATAGTCCACCACAACCCCACTCGTCAGAGTTAACGGTCAAGCCATTGACCCAACGACAATGTCCGTTGTGATCTGTTCTGAGGGTTTCGGGCAAGGAAGTGGGGAAAACTGAGCAAAAGTTAAGAGCACGGGGATGAATGAGTAGAGCTAAGGAACCAGGGGCACAGATGTAAAAAAACCTTATATAAAGGGGGTAGTATTGCTTAGGCGGAACTACCTCTGCTCCTACCACGTCTCTGTATTTGTAGAGCTGCTGCACTGCAACCGAAGCGGTAGTATCGCTTGGGCGAGCGATAGTACCGCTCTAGCAGCACTACTACCTCGTGGCCTCAGGCCATTGCCATGTGCGGCTGGTCAGCCACCTAAGCGGTAGTACCGCTCCATGAGCGGTAGTACCCACTTGTGTGCGGGCTAAAACGGGATAATGGTTGGATTCTTTCCCCCACTATATAAAGGGGGTCTTCTTCCCCAAGAAGACCACCTCTCCTAACCCTAAGCTCCATTGTTGCTCCAAGCTCCATTTTCGCCCGATCTCTCTCCCTAGCCTACAAAACTTGTTGATATTCTAGGCTTTGGTTGAGAGGGCCCTGATCTACACTTCCACCAAGAGATATTTGATCCCCCTGTTGTCGTTTTCTCATGACAGATGCCGTGGGTAGGCTTATCGAAGGTGGTTGGGTCCGGAGGACGCCGACGGGCTCCGGGTGCGAGATTAGGTACAAGCGGTGGTGACACACGATGTACCCAGGTTCAGGGCCCTCCGTGGGAGGTAACACCCCTAGTCCTGCTTGGTCTAGTTGATGGATGGGTATGTTTACAAGGTTGCTCCTGGAGCTGTGTCTAGAGGAGGAAGAGGGAGCAGACGGGTCGCCTTCCTTCGCTATGAAGGTGTGAGTTTGAGGGAAGTGTCCCGTTGGTCTGTGCGCGAGACTCGTCGTCCCCGTTGCATGGGGGGTCAGGGGGGTTTTATAGGCCAACCCCTCGGCTTACAATATTCCTGAGGTACATAAGTGGGGGGCCCGGATGGCAGCCTCTCCGGCTGACCAGGGGGTCCCGCCCCTCGAGCTGTCTTGTCGCCCGTGGTATCCACCAGCTGAGCGGTCCCATCGCCTGCTGGGGCCCGCCAGCCGGGTACGCGATTGGCCCCCGCCCACCTGCTACGGCACGGGTCACTTGGGTGGCATCGTCTAGTGCCAGCCGGCCGAAGTCTCCGGTACGACCAGCTGCACTGTAGCTACGCCGGAACAGGTAATCGAGTCGGCGGGGGCGTGCCGGCACTGCGTCCCGGACGGCCAAAAAGGAGCCACGCGCGCCCATGCGTCAGTGGCCACTGTGGCTACATTGGCATCCATCATGGTTGTCGTGTCGTGTCGCCATACCCGCGCGCAGAGGGACGGGATAGGTGCCTGTCCACCCAAAGGTCAATAGGGGAACCGGCTCGAAGGCAGCCGACCGCGCTCAACCGGCCGGGGGTTGGGCCGGCTCCTCGACCAACCGGCCTCGTCCCAGCTGTCAACGCGTCTATCGGCTGAGCACCAGCTGGTTGTAAGTAGTCGGCCACGCATTTATTTCTTCGAAGTGGGGAGGAGAACCCCATTGCTTTGTCCCACCCAGGGGTAATAACCCCATCACCCCCACTAATCCCTTGCATATCTTGTTACTATTAGGTGTTTGAGAACCCTAGATGGTTGAGGTCACCTCGGAGCCACAATCCATTGTGGTGAAGCTTCATGGTGGTGTTGGAAGCTTCCAATTAAGTTGTGGAGATTTCCCCAACCTTGTTTGTAAAGGTTCGGTCGCCGCCTTCAAGGGCACTAGTAGTGGAATCATGATATCTCGCATTGTGTGAGCGCGTGAGGAGAATATGGTGGTCTTAGTGGCTTCTTGGGGAGCATTGTGCCTCCACTCTACTCCAACGGATGTTTACTTCCCCTCAAAGGGAAGGAACTTCGATAACACATCCTCGTCTCCAGTGACTCCACTTGTGGTTATCTCTTACCTTTACTTTGTGCAAGCTTTACTTGTGTGTTATCTTTTGCTTCCTTAGCATCATATTGGTTGTTCACCTAGTTACATATATAGATAACCTATTTGTTGATAAACCTAATTTTTTAAGAAAGGCTAAAGGTTGGTAGTTTCCTATTCACCCCCTCTAGTCAACCAAATCGATCCTTTCAATTGGTATCAGAGCCACGTCTCTTTATTAGGGGCTTTACCGCCCGAAGAGTACGGTTAACAATGAGGATAGGGTTGTTGAGTTACCCGAGGCTGAGGGAGTGAGCACAGTCTCTCGTGAGGATTTAAATGAGGCAATTTCCTTACTTAAGTCCTCTGTGCGATCGAGGTCAAATCCTTGTTTATAGAATTCCTTGATGGTCTCAAGATTTCTACCGATCCGTTGCTAGTGGTCAATCCCACTAACTCGGAGTTAGATGCCAACTCTGATAAGGAGGGGGCTAGTAGTGGTAAGTATAAGTTGCCTCAAGGAAAGGATGTGATGGGAAACTATGCCTCGGTTCCCCCTCCCATGGTCTATGGAGGACCGGTCTACGCACATTAGATTAACAACCTAGGTCCTCCTCCTAAACTTGTGAAAATGATTCCGCTAACTGGGTGTTTCGTATCAAGTCTCATTTGAATCACGGCTCAATTCATCTCTGGAGAACCATTGAACAAGGATACTACATGCATGATCCAAAAAACCTCACCCCAAGAGAAGAGGCTGGCAATCAACTCAATCACTCCGCCTTGTTCATTCTTCAGTCCGTAGTGCCTACTGAAGATCTAGCTCACATGCGCCCTTTCACTCGTGTAAAGGATTGTTGGGAACACATTGTCTCTTTATATAAGGGAAGCTCAAGTATTCAAGTGCCCAACTTTGAGGTAATACATGATGAGGCCGATGAGTTTGTGATGAATGAATATGAGGATCCTCATGAGCTTTACTGGAGATTGACAACTCTCGTGGTCTCACTTCAAGATCATGTGAGTAAGGATATAGATGACAATTGGATCAAGCGTAAATTTCTGAAGTCCATCATGCCATTCAACAAGGCCATGCTCTCCATTAACCCTCAAAGACCGGACTTTCACTCCCACTACAGGAATCAGGCACTTTGCCGTCAGCCATCCCGGACGGCAAAGGCATGCACCCCGGACGGCAAAGGCTTTGCCGTCCGCCAGCAGACGGTCAACCATCCGGCTCAATAAGCCACGGTAAAGGGCGCTTTGCCGTCTGCTGGCGGACGGCAAAGACCTTTGAATCTTTGCCGTCTGCTAGCGGACGGCAAAGGGCCTGGACGGCACACATGGCAACTTAGCTCCGTTAAGGGCTTAACGGCGTGCTTTGCCATCCGCTGGCAGACGCCAAAGAACTTAGGTCTTTGCCGTCTGCCAGTGGACGGCAAAGCACCTGTTTTTTTGTCGGCATGGGGTTAGCCTAGGTGGGTTCTTTGCCGTCAGCTGGCAGACGGCAAAGAACTAAGGTCTTTGCCGTCAGCCAGCGGAAGGCAAAGAACCCACCTAGGCCAGCCCCAGGTTGCACAGGTAGTTGTCATGTGGCAGCTTTGCCGTCTGCTGGCTGACGGCAAAGCTCTCTGCCGTCTGCAAACGGACGGCAAAGTGGCTATATAGTCCCTGTTTTTTTGTTTTTTCATAAAATCATTCAATTTGATAGAATATCACATATATATCCAACATATGAACAATACAAGTTTCAACAATACAAGCATACCAACAATAAGTTTCAACAAGCATATACCAACAATAAGTTCCAACAACATATCCAACATATAAGTCCAACATACAAGTTTCCAACAACACACAATGGTTTCCAACAACATATCCATACATACATATCCAATACAAGTTTCCATAAACACAAAGGAAGTAGAAGTAGAAGAGTACACTCCATCAATGCAAGCTTCCTCATCTATAGCAAATCTGCAAAGTAGGAAAGATGATAGTTAGAAGAAGAAGAAGACTACCTAGAAGAAAAAGAAGAAAAAGAAGAAGAAGAATTTATCTTCTCTTTCTTTTTCTCCTCTCCTCTCCTCTTCTCCAAGGTAGTAATGCCATTTTCTAGCTAACTAAGCATATCAAGTCATTTTGGAGGAAAAAATGCTAAATATAGGTCATTTTATAGCTATCCTAGGTAGAATATATCATTTTGGAGGTAAGTAAGGTTATTATGTATTTTTGAGGAAAATAAGCTAAGTATAGGTCATTTTGGAGATAAACCAAGGTTACTATGCCATTTTTACCTAAGTGAGCTAATTATGTCATAAATGAACTAGCTAAGCTAATTATAGATCATTAATGAGCTATCCTAGGTAGTTATGCCATTTTGTACCTAAGTGAGATAATTATGTCATAAATGAACTAGCTAAGCTAGATATAGATCATTATTGAGCTATACTAGGTAGTAATGCCATTTTCTAGCTAACTAAGCATATCAAGTCATTTTGGAGGAAAAAATGCTAAGTATAGGTCATTTTATAGCTATCCTAGGTAGAATATACCATTTTCTAGGTAACTAAGCATATCAAGTCATTTTTGAGGAAAATAACCCAAGTATAGGTCATTTTGGAGCTAAGTAGGTCATTTGTTAATCTAAGTATGAATTTGTTAATGAAAACACTTGGGAAAACTTACCATCAACACGGAGGTGAAGAACCGGTAGGGTTTGCGCCAGGGTGAGATGTAGAAGGACCGGTCGGGGTTGTGGCAGACGCAGAAGGATCGGTCGATGCTTGTTCGGAGGTACGCTGCACCAAAGATCATTTGCAATGTCTCCTTAGAATGATGCAACTCAAATGTGAATAATAGTAACTAATGACCATTTAAACGAAACTCACCATGGGTGCTATACCAATCTGGGGCATCGACGGAGGGGTCTGACCATTGTTCTGGCACACGGTCTGCACATTTTCTTTTCACGAGTCATTCATATTAGTTAGTGATGAAACAAACATTACGTGCATGATTTGGCTAATATGCAGGAGAAACTTACCACGAGGAGCTCGTATAGGGCCCGGTGAGACACGTCGTTCCGGTTCCTCTCCTACTCCAACAGCCTAGCCGTCCTCTCCTCCATGTCCCTCTCCCTCTGCGCCGCCTGCATGTTTGCCTCCGCCAGAAGCTTCTTGGCCCTAGCCTCAATGGCGAGCTCCATTGGCCGTGGACGAGGCCATATCTCAGGATCAGAGCTCGTCTGGCGCTTCTTGATCTCTAGGAGAGTTCTAGGACAACGTATCAGTCCATCCCCAATGGCTATCGAGCCATGGGGCCTCCCGCCACCAGATATCATCACGAGCTCTGGATCAAAAGGACTCTGGCTCGGGTTGAAGTCCTCCCCTTTCCTCGCCTTCCCCTCATCTTTGTACCTCACGAGCTTGTTGTGGGAGGAGATGTTGCTGAAGCTCTGTGGATAATCGAGGTCATCCTTAGAGAATGCCTTGGCCTTCTTGTACGAGGCAGTATGAGCCATTGCATAGAGGTCGAACATAGGTGGCACCTCCTTCTTGTTGTGTCGCGCCTAAAAGAGAGGAACAAAATATTAGTTAAGGGCTCAAGCTAGCATGAAGAATGAAATTGCATGAATCATGAAGCAAACCACATACCCAGTTATCCCCGAACTCAAACAGGTTGGAGCTCCCTTGATGGTGTGGCACACCTCTCATTTGGACACGCTTATCCTTAGCCTTTTTGTGTTTGGCTAGCCATTCGGGAGAGCACCACTCATCCACCAATGCCTCCCAACAGTCCATCCTATCCACACACCATCTCGGGGGCACCTAAGTTAGACAAGAGAAATGTCAGCACTACGCCTACGAGTCAAATCAAAGAAACTAAGTACAAGGCCTTAAGAATAGATAATTACCTTCATTAATTAACTTCTCCTTACTCAGATAATTTTTGCGGCACTTCTTCTTGTCCCCCTTAATGCTACTCGAGGCGTAGTAGTCTCGAATAGCCTGCACCCGAGCCTCGTGCCGTAAGTTCTGAAGTAGGCGCTTGCACTCGGCTTCGAGAACAAGAGCCGCTTTCGCCTCGTCTTCCTCAAGACACCTGTAGAAGGTCTGCAATCGAACAAGACAACACTGATTAGTACAATCACTAGGTGTTGTTGATTTTTAATTCTGTAAAGGAGAAATTACCCAAAAGCGACGGATCACAATGTCAGCCACCGTCTCGCACAAGACACCTCGACCATCTCCTCCGGCGGGGCCGGGCAGCCTTGTACAGCTCCCAGGTCAGTGCTACCTGTGGAGACTCACCCTCACCGGGCAACTGGACCTTCCCCGGGAAGTGGTGCCAGAGAAGCACTCCAAGGACCTAGTTGGTCCTGCAGACACCACGCTCGTATTTCCAACCCCTACAGTGGGACAAGGCCAAAACATTAGATATTAATTTGAAGAAACATGAAGGCAAAAGGTTAAAAAAGAGTAAATGCACTTACTTCTCCGCATTAGGCGCAATCAACCACCTCTGCTCGCGGGTCGTCGGCACGGGCGACAGCTTTGTACAACCACGCTGGTAGACCTTCTTGCCCTCCTCAACCAGCTCGCCCTCGCTATAGGTGTCCTCAAACAAGTTGTCCTCGCCACCATCATCATGGCCACTAGCCTCCGGAGTCACGTGGGACGAAGACTCTTGGACCCGAGTCTCCTGGGACGAAGACTCTGGGGCTGGAGTCTCCTGGGTTGAAGGCTCGGTGACCCGAGGCTCGTCGACCCGAGGCACGTGGACCGGAGTCCGAGACGGGTCCAAGTAAGATGGGTCCACCTTAGACGGAGCACTCCTGTGGTCACGAGAATCAGCTAGGGGTGGTGGCGACAAAGGCGCAACAGCCTTCCTACCTCTAGCACCTCTCTTCGCCTTCCCCCGACCTCTCCCGGTCGAAGAAGAAGCGCCCGCCGGTGTCTGCATGCTGTGTACCAGCGCTCTCCGGAGTTGCTGGGGTGGAATAATAGCACCTCTCCCAGCACGCATCGAGGAAGGAGGCTCAGAGCGCTCTCGACCCCCGCCCACCATCTTTCAACACCTGCAATGACAAAGAGTGAACGAAATTAGTTCAACATAAAAAAATTGAATACCTAATAACATGAACTAATTAATAATATATATGTACAAAATAATAATTGAATACCTCACATTACTAATATTAATCTTCATCGTCTAAATATGCTCTGGGATCAATAAATGCATAATCATCATCACTATCAGTAATGACGTGCTCATCAGCATCATCAATAAATGCATCAACATGTGGAAGGCCTCTATGTAATCGGTCAAGCATTGTCAGGTCATCCACAGCAATAACCTCTTCTTCTTCCGTCTCTTCTTGTTCTCGCTCAGGGGTGAAGTCAGGTTCACTGTCGCTGTCGACCTCAATGTTCTGGGGTGAAGTAGAGCGGTTCTTGAAACGTTTTTTGGAAACACGTGTTTCTTGGAAGAATTCTCCTTCATATGTGTCTGGGTTAATGTGAGGTTCATAATCATCTTCATTGCAGGGAGGTGGTCTAAAATGTGGTGGCACATCATAAACGACATCCCAACCTTTCAAATTTGGATCCGTCTGGCAGGCCCACGGTAGATAGAAAACTTGGGCGCCTGTTGAGCCGTAATATAGACATCGGGAACATCTAAATGGGTGCTTTGTTTGATTTCGACTAGCCCTATATGTTCATGAGTCCTTCTAGTATCCTTCGGCTAGAACCAATAACATTTGAAGACTACGACGTTTGGTCGGTTTTCACCAAAGAAGGTAAGTTCATAAATTGCTTCAACTCTTCCATAATACTCGACCCCTCCTTCGCCGATAGCAGAGACACAACAATTTGTAGACTTTCGGTCGGCCATAGATAGCTCTTTGCCAAAAGTACGAAAGAGATACCCGTTGATGTCGTATTTGTCAAATGAACGGACCTTAAAGTCAAAACCATTAACGACTTGTCTCAATTAGGAGTCCATAGACTCTACATTAGCCTACAAGTTTAATACCAAAGGATTGTTGCATTAGCCGCAAACTAGCCGAAGAAATGAAATCGTCTAATTAATGGAAATTACCGTTTGCTTGAACCAAGAGATGAAACAGGGATAGTCGCCTCCATGCTTTGCCAGAAACTCATACTCTTCGATGGAATCCTTTTGGATCACCGCTCTAGCCAAGAATTTGGCGACGTATCGACTGTATCACATATATATTCGGGAATAAGAGCATTTCGAAGGAATTAGAAGTTGCGAAACAATGTACCGAGAACTTACTCGATGTACGGCCGCACTTCTGTTAGGTTGTTGAGGATATACAACGAAATGGTCCGTCATTCTTCGACATCCAACCCTATTGATTTTGAAGCACCGGCAGGTGCGAGCTTCCCTTTGAATAGGCTGAGGTTGGATCGACCTTTTTCATGGTTGCCATCATTGTACCGAGGCTTCGGATTATGCAAATGACGATTTGGGGCTGTGTAGTGTGCTGTCATGAAGTTTGCCGCCTCCTCAGTAATGATTGCCTCGGCCATCGATGCTTCAACTCTATGTTTATTTTTACATTTTGCTCGAAGCGTCTTCTGCATCCTCTCAGTTGAGAAGCACCAACGATTTTGCATGGGCCCCCCAATCTTGCCTCGGTCGGGAGATGCAAAATCAAATGCTGCATTGGATTAAAGAAGCCCGGCGAAAACATCTTTTCTAACTTGCAGATCAACTCCGGTGCCAACTCTTCCAGTTTGTCTAGCACGCCAGGCGATAGTTCTTTCGCACAAAGGGCACAGAAGAAATAGCTCTGCTCTGCCAGTAGTAGCCATTCATCCTCAGGGATAAAGCCACGCAACATCACCAGCATTACCTGCTCAAGCAATATGTGCCAATCATGACTCTTGAGACCAAATATTTTCAATTTGTCAAGACTCGCTCCCCTCTTTAGATTCGCTGCATACCCATCGGGGAACATCAACTGCATTTTCACCCACAAGATCATTTCCCTCATAGCTGGCCTTCCAAGATTGAAACATGCCTTTGGCTTCCTCCAGTTCTTCTTTCCTTTCGGTTGTCAAATGTTTTGTAACGGTCTATCACATAGAGCCTCCTGGTCGACTCTAGCCTTAGGATTATCCTTCGAATTCCCCTCTATGCCGAACAATGTACCAAAAAGGGCCTCCACGATATTCTTTTCAGTGTGCATCACGTCGATGTTGTGTAGGCAAAGGAGGTCTTTAAAGTAAGGCAGATCCCACAAACATATCTTGTGAGTACAGGCGTGTTCCGTATTATACCCTTTGAAATATCCTAGACGATCTGGATCCGGCTCGAGAGTGTTTATCTGATCCAGGATCTATTGGCCTATCAACGCAGGTGGTGCAGTGTTTTTGACAACTCTACCTTTGATGAAATTCTTCTTGTCTTTTCTGAACTTATGGTCAGGATCCAGGAACTGTCTATGCATGTCGAAGCAAGAAAACTGGTGACCTGCCTCCAGCCAACGGAACTGAAGAGCTGCCTTGCATGTGGTGCACGAAAACCTTCCATGCACACACCAGCCAACGAATAGCGCATATGCTGGCAAGTCATGCATCGAGTACATGTACCACACATGCATTTTGAAGTTCTTTTTTTAGCGCCGTCATATGTCTTGATCCCATTATCCCAGGCTTCTTGCAATTCATCCTTAAGTGGTTGCATGTACACATTCATATTCTTCCCCGGATATTTGGGCCCTAGAATTATCAACGTTAGGAAAATGTTCTTTCTTTTCATAATCTCTCCAGGGGGGAGATTGAGTTGCATGACAAATACAGGCCAACAACTGTATTGTGCTGCCGTCATACCATACACATTGAACCCATCCGTGCTGATTGCAACTCGAGGATGCCTTGGATCTGCTGTTTTATCCTTATGTAATGCATCGAAGTGCTTCCACGCAAAGCGTCTGAAGTGTGTCCCAACATCGGATTCCCATCTGCATCCAGTTCTGTTCTTTTGCCCAATTTATGCCACGTCATCTGTCTAGTCATCTCTTCAACCATGAAAAGACGTTGAAGTCTTGTTATGATTGGCAGATACCAAAGAACATTAATGGGGATTTTGGTCTGACTCTTCTCACCCATACCGTTGTGTACTAGAACATACCTAGAAGCATTGCAAATGGGGTAATAGTTCAAGCCCGCATACTCAAGCCTAAATAGGGCACATCCATTCTCACGGGCATCTATCTTCTCATAGGGCATCTTAAGCGCACATAGGATTTTGTCCGACTGGTATAGGTTTGGTGGCAATACATGGCCTTTGGGTAGAAAGCGTCCAAATATCGTCATGATCGCGTCATAGCATTATCTGCCCAGGTTGAACTGAGCCATTAGAGCCATTACTTGCGTGATGGCATCCAGCTGACAAAGCTCAGTGTGCTCGTGGAGAGGACGTTTTGAAGACTCCAACATTTCATAAAAGGTCTTTGCAGATTCCTCCATCTCATCGTCCAAATCCCGAGCATCATAAAAGTCTTGCACCATGTCTTCGCTCCCGGTACCATGCTCGTCGGTGTGATGACGAACCACCTCAGCTCTGGCATGTTGGGAAGACTCACCATGAAATGTCTAGACCATATAATTAGGTGTAAAACCCCACTTCTACAGGTGTTTGATCATTTCAAACTCTGACTTCTTCTTATAGTTGTCGCAATCGACACAAGGGCACCAGGTTGTTTTCTATCCATTTGCAAATGTGACTCTCACAAACTCCTTGGTTTTTGTTAACCATTCACGGGTCATGTCTTTCTGACTAGTGTGACCGGTGTACATCCACCCACGATCACTCATCCTGCCTAGCTACTGGACACACACAAAATATATACATAATTCAGCAAACCATATTCATCAGTTAATAGAGTTTGTCAGTCTCATTACGTCAATGCAACCTAGACGCTAGTAGGTAAAGACAGGTCCTAATCCCACCCGAGTATGTGTAGATTGGTTTTTTTCCATGCTCTGCTCTGGATCCGATGCACAATTTCGGTAGCACCTCCCCGCTGTTCTCCTGATACACGTCTCGGCAATAAGCAGAGAGGATGTGTACCCGGAGAACAACAGGGAGGCACTGACGAAATTTTGCATCGGATCCGGAGCAGAGCATATGGGAAAACGAACCCAATCTACACATACTCCGGCTGTCCATGGATAACGTTGGACAATTCGAAAGAATCACGGTTATAAATATGCTAATGAATGCATATTTATAGATGTAACCCTTTCGTACGGGAGACGCATAGTGGTCACGCATACTGATGATTGAAGACACCTATAGCTAGCAAGTTTCATTGGCACGAAGACCAGAACAGAGGAAATGAAGGGGGCATGAGGAGATGTCATTTGTGCTCACCCACGAATGCAGGGGCGGAGCTTGTCGAACGCATGGGGAGGTCGTCGAACACCAGACCCTCAGAGCGACGAAACAACTGCACATTTAAATCCACCTGATCAACATAAATATGATGTTATGTATAAAAAAATTGAAAAATATATGAACTAACTCATAATTCACAAATATATGACCTGTCGGCCTCTGGAAGGCCGAAGGGCACCTTTTTCGAGATCGGGGTGTCGGGGGTATCGTGTCAGGGTAGGGGTGCTGTGTCGGGGTCGGGGGTGCCGTGTCGGGGTGTCGGGGTGTTGTGTCGGGGGTCGGGGTGTCTATGGTGTCATGTCGGGGTTGGGGTGTCGGGGGTGCCATGTCGGGGTAGGGGTGCTGTGTCGGGATCAGGGTGCCGTGTCGGGGTGTTGTGTCGGGGGTTGGGGTGTCTGTGATGTCGTGTCGGGGTCGGGGTGCTGTGTCAGGGTCGGGGGTGCCGTGTCGGGGTCGGGGTGCTGTGTCGGGGTCGCGGTGTTCGGGTGTCATGTCGGGGTTGGGGTGTCGGGGTGTCGTGTCGGGGTCGGGGTGTCGGGGTCAGGGGGTCGGGGTCGGGATGGCAAATCCTCGACCCCTCGACCCCTCGGCGACCCTTGACCCTTCGACCCCTTTTTCCCTCGACCCTCGACCCCTCGACACCTCGATCCTCGACCCCTAGACCCTCGACTCGTTTTCCCCTCGATGCTCAACCCCTCGACCACTCGACGACCCTCTTTTCCCTCGGCGACCCTTCTTTTCTACTTTTCCTACTTCTTTTTTCATCTTCTACTTGTACTTCTTTTTTTCATCTTGTTCGTCCTTCTTCTTCTTCTTCTTCTTCTTCTTCTTCTATTCTTTTCCTCCTCCCCCTCTTCTTCTTCTTCTTCTTCTTTATTTTCCTTTTTCCTCTCCATCTTTTTATTCTTCTTCCTTTATTTCCTTCTTCCTCTTGTCTTCTTTTTCTTCTTCATTTTCCTTATTTTCCTTTTTCCTCTCCAGTTCTACTTTTTCTTCTTTTCTTATTTTTCAACACCATGAATTGTGTATACCGTCTCCTCAACATGGCCCATTTGTTTTTTAATTTAGTCTTGGAAATTTGTTTCCCTATCCTAGCCAAGAACTTCTCTCCAAGATTTTTTATCATAATCTCTACGGTTCAAACATCTCGATTTGCCTCTTCCTTTTCGATACATTTCACATCATAAATTTCAATCAAGCATATATAGAAGGTAAACTGACACATGCTTTGCTGCTGCCATAACCAGGAAGTAATAGTACATGTTTCACACACAAGCTGCTGTGTATCAACATAACCACGAAATAATGCATGTTGACGACACACACACAAGCTATGCATCTTAATATGTATCATATCTGCGCATAGGTTTCTCATGCTGGGATTTATATTCATACGAATTAGAAACATAAACAAACGCAGCATATGCAAGTAGGTTTGCTTGTTTACCTCTGGTTGGTCACAGGGGAGATGGGAAGAGCAACCTCAAGGTGTGCTCCTCCTGCTCGAGGCGGATGCGGATGGCGGATCTAGGCGGGCAGAGGTAGAGCTCCTGCTGCTCGAGGCGTATGTGGGTGGCGAATCTGGCGGCGGTGAAGGTCCTGCTCGACGAGGGGCCACGCCGGTGGAGAGCAGCTAGCTGGCGGTGGAGCTCCTGCGGCCGCAAGAGGAGACATAAGAGGAGGCGGGAAAGGGTGGGTGGAGCTCCTGCAGTGGCCTGCGGTGGTGGCTGACGCACGGGGACGGCACGGCTCGGGCACGAGGTCGGCCGCAAGGCCTGGGCGGGGCGCCTAGGCAGCGAGGGCATTGGTGGTCGGCGGCAGGGGCGGCTCGGGCACGGGGACGGCGCGACTCGGGCACGGGGTCGGCGGCAGAGAGACAGAGGGGATAGAGAGAGAGGGGTGGGGCACGGGCGCTGACGGTTTTTTGTTAGGTCAAAGCTCTTTGCCGTCTGCTAGCAGACGGCAAAGAGCCTAGCTAACGGTCGTTAGGTTGGCCACTTTCTTTGCCATCTGCTAGCAGACGGCAAAGAAGCTTTGCCATTTGCTAGCAGAAAGCAAAGAAAGTGGACTTTAGGTTGTCCTCGTTAGTGGGCCACCCTTCCTCTTTGCCGTCTGCTAGCAGACGGCAAAGCTAGTTTGCCGTTCGCTGGCAGACGGCAAAGAACTGGCTGATGGCAAAGAGCTTCTTTGCCGTCAGCTAGTTCTTTGCCATTTGTTTTCTGGAAACTAATGGCAAACAGCTGCTTTGCCGTCTGCTAGCTAACGGCAAAGAACTAGCAGACGTCAAATTTGTTGTTTCCAGTAGTGTCCTTGTCCTCAAGCGATGTGTTGGATGAGTTCCTTGCCATGAGCATCTTGAACTAGACCATTGACAATGCTCTAGCTCGTGCACAATAGTCAAAGAAATCTTGACCTAAGCTTGCTTTGAAGGACATGGCTATTTCAGAAGAAGAAGAAGAGTAAGAAGAGGAGTGTTGTCCCAAAGACACCAAATATGCTTACCACAAGCACATGGCTCTTGCATGAAGGCAATTTTGGGTCAACAAGTGAACCTCAAGGCCCAACTTCTCCAAGAACAATTCAAATGGGTCAAAAGGCAAGCAATATGCGAGGACATGCTATAATTGTGGCAATGTGAGTCACTTTATGGTGGATTGTCCGTATGAGAAGAGGGAAGACAATGGTGTCAAGCTCATTCGCAAAGACAAAGCCATGTCCTTCCCCAACAAGAGCAACTTCCTGAGGAAAGTGCCTCAAAAGGTGTTGATCGATCACGAAGAATACATCTCCAATGATGATGATGATGATGCAAGTGGTGAAGGAATGGTGATGGACATGTTGGCCATTGCAACCTCTTCCCCAACCAAGGTGTCTCTCTTCGACTCCCACAATGAGAATCACATTGCCAAATGCCTTATGGATAAGGCCTCCAACGTTAAAATTACCATTTCCACTACTACTTGTTCTACGGATAGTGGAGATGAAAAAGAGGAGGTAAAGGATGATTAGAATTCCTTTGATAAATTCATGAGAAAATCAATCTTGAGACCTAGAATCATTTTGTTGCTCTCTTGGAACAACTAGGTGAGGCTAGTGATCTCACTGAGTCTCATGAAGAGACCATCTCTAAATTAGAAGCGTGACTACATCGATGAGGTAGACGATGTTTCCATTGCTCTTGAGGAAGAGTGAGATCTTCGTTTTGACTCTTGAGGAGTCATAGAACGATGAACTTGCTAAATTACGAAAAGATCACGATCATGATCTTTTTCTTACTTGTGTGCTCAAGTCCAAAAAGGTTGCACTTGGGGGTGATCATGATAGACTCAAGGAAGAGTTTGATTTTACACACTTTACAAGGCTCACAAGTCTTTGAAGAGTGCTCATGCTTCTCCTCCAAGTAAGGCTTACTAAGGAAATAGCCACATGTCCTCCTTTTGTGTTAATTAACAATGCCAATGCTACTAACCCTTGTTGTGAGCATGTGCACCTTATGGAAGAAAATGCCAAGTTAAAACAGAAAATTGAGAAAGGCCTTGTGACATGTATCCAAGGTGAGAAGAATCTCAATGACCTTTTGAGCAGTCAAAAGCAAGTTATTGCAAAGGAAGGGATTTGGTTTGCACCCAAGTCTAAGAAGAAGAAGAAGTTCAAAACGAAGCAACCTCTCCCACTCAAGGAAACCTTTGTCAAAGCGAGGGAGGATATTCATGAGAATAAGGACACGGTTGTTGGTGGTATTGCCAAGAAGGGAAAGACCACGCCTTCCAACAAACACGACCACTTTAACCCCTCTTATGTTTTATGTCATGCTAGTGATGGGCATGCTTATGCCAAATTTGTTGGTTCTTCTTATGAGTACATTGAATGGTCTATATGGGTTCCTAAGACCCGTATTACTAACATAAAAGGACCCATTAAAGAATTGGTACCTAAATCAAGCATTGATCTCTTGTAGGAGTTTGCGTCTGGAGGAGGTTCATGGTTGCCTGACAGTGGAGCAACAAATCATATGACCGGAAGCAAGGACTTGGTGGTGGACGTTCAACCTAACTCATCCTTGTCCACTCAAGTCCAATTTGGTGATGATACAATTTCAAAGGTATTGGGTCTTTACAAGATGGTCATCTCTCTGGATTTACTCATTGGGAAAATAATGCTTGTTGAGACCCTTGCATACAATTTACATTTCGTTCGTCAAGTTGCACTCATGGGATTTTCTACCTTCTTTGAAGTTGACTCCATGTACCTTTTGTGGAGCAAGACTCTTAAACTAGCCTTTGTTGGGCATGTTGAAAATGGTCTCTATGTGGTTAACTTTTCGGAGCGACCCACTAAGACCGCGACTTGCCTAATGGCTACAGTTGATTTGGGATGGCTTTCGCATCGCCGGCTAGCCCAAGTCAAAATGAGATATTTGCAAATTCTCCTCAAAGTTGATCACGTTCGTGGACTAACAAACGTGAGTTTTGCCAAAGGTCGTGCTTGCAATGCTTGTATCAAAGGACAACTACATGAGACGGCTCACCGACCCACAACTACCATCTACCTGAAGAGGCCCTTGGAGCTACTTCACATGGATATCTTTGGTCCACCATCCTTTGATAGTCTTGGAGGAATAAAATATTGCTTGGTGATAGTGGATAATTACTCAAGATATAATTGGGTATACTTCTTCAAGAAGAAGAGTGAGACCCAACAAACCGTCTGGCTTTGGAACTGAAGCTCAATGCCAACATGAGGCAAAGATATTGATAGTTAGAAGTGACAACGTCATAGAGTTCAAGTACTACACCTTGGATGAGTTTATTAGTGATGAGGGTATCAAGCATCAATACTCCGCACAATATAGCCCTAAAAAATGGTGTTGCGGAGAGGAAGAACTAGACGTTGATGGATGCGACAAGGACCATGATGGCGGAATTACAATCTTCGTATAACTTTTGGGCCGAAGCCATCAACACTACATGAGTTGTTTGATCGCAAAATACCTATGCATAGTAAGTGGGTTAGACTTAAATGTGCTTTCCATGTGATTCATGATTCTCTCTTGCATATTTCAATTACTATTCTTATGTGAGCACCATTGAAATCATCATGCCTAGCTAAAAGGCATTAAAGAAAAGCGCTTGTTGGGAGACAACCCAACACTTTTAATTTCTGTATATTGATGTGTTCACATGATTAATATACTCTAGTAATCATGTTTTGTGTCTTTTATTTCAATAAAGTTGCAAGTAAAGCCTTTGGGATAGTGTGGAAACTTGTTTGTCTAATTCTGTGTAATAATAGAAACTTTTACGTCCAGAGCATTAAAAAATTCTGATGTTTTACACATTTGTTCTATGCAAATTCTATGGGTTGTCCTAATTTTAGAGTTTTTGGAGTCACGGAATATGGTGTCATTAAGATCTTCGTAGACTGTTCTGTTTTTGACAGATTCTGTTTTGCATGCATAGTTTGCTTGTTTTAAGTGTTTCTATAGTTTATATTTAGTGATATAAATTATGGTAATGTTATAATACAGTAGGTATTATGTGAGAACAATTATGAATCTTGTCTTGACAGTACCTAAGTGAATGATCTAGCATTATTATACTAACCCATCTCATGAAATTCCGTTAAATTTTGTGTGACTGAAGTATTCAAGCTTTTGGTGAGATACTGATATGACGAGGATAAGGAGTGGCAAGACCCTAATCTTGGGGATTTCCATGGCACCCCCAAGGTAATATCCAAGGAAGACTCAAGAATCTAAGCTTGGGGATGCCCTAGAAGGCATCCTCTCTTTCATCTTCAACACTATCTGTATATCTAACTTGGAGCTATATTTTTATTCGTCACATAATATGAGTTTTTCTCGGATCATCATTATATTTTTTTATTCTCTATTATATTCTATTTAAAATCTTTTTTTCAATAAAAGGTTCCAAGAATTGCCTTAAGATGCCTTCATTGCATGTTTTGCTGTGTGCTGTCTAAAACAGAAAAAAATTCTGTAGTATTTGAATTTTTGAATTTCACCGAAACGTGGAAATTTTCTGAAATTTTTACAAAGTTCTTTCATAAAAATTCTTTATCATTTCCTAAATGTTTCGAATTTTTAGAGTTACATAGGTGCACTTTGTAAATTATTTGCTACACACTGTCCTGTTTGGACAGATTGCTCTCATAGTTTTGTTTTCTACTTATCCGGATATTTTCATGGCCTATGTTGGTAGAATAAATTGTGGAAATGATATTATATGGTAGATAAAGAAAATTATTATGCAACTTGTCATGATAGGACATAAAGAGTTGATCTATTCTTATGCACACTAACCTATCTCACGAGGTCTTTTCAATTTATTCTACTTAGATTAGGTACATTAGATTTACTTTTCTTTGGGTTACCGAGGTAACTATGTAAATATTTTTTACTCCTGCTGCAATAAATAAAAGGCTTTGGTTTTTCCCATTACAGTGTTCAATAAAAAAATAATAGGTGAAACTATGATATGAGAGGAATGGACAAGATACAAAAGCTCTAGATTGGGGATTCGCGAGGCACCCCAAGTAAATATATCAAGAAGTTTCAAGCATCTAAGCTTGGGGATGCTATGCATCCCACCTCTCTTCATGTAAAAGTATTGGTTAGCCTATATTGAGCCTAAATTTTATTTTTCCACATGATATGTGCTATTCTTGGAGTGCATTTTTATTTGATTTTCTATTTGATTAGAATTCTCAGACCTGAAAATCTTTATTGAAAGAGATTCCTCACATAGCTACTTAATTATTTGACTACTCATTGATATGCACTTATATTTTTTGAGAGTAATTTGATGTTTACTCTTGTGCTTCACTTATATCCTAAGAGTAAATTATGAATGAATAAGTATCATAAATATGAAATTATCAATGTGATATATCCTTGTAGTAGTTTCACATGTGGTTTATAAAGAAAATCTATTTAAGTTTGACAATCACAATATTAGTCATACAAGCAATTCATGAATGATTAGTATAAAAAAGAGAACTTTCACATAGAAATATATTATCTTGGACATCTTTAATTATTGTGAATACCCATCAATTATTTTCTAACTTGATCAAATAGTTGAAATTGTACAAGGAAGGCAACGTAATGGTTATGTTTGGGTATACTTGCATAGAAGTTCTTTTGTTATGGATCCTCTAATGTGTGGTGCCTATTTAGAACCTTTTGCTAGACAAAACTTCGTACTAAGTAGAGATACTACTTGTGAATCCAAATCCTTGAGACAAGTTTCTTCCATAAGAGTCCACCATATCTACCTATATATGGTATTTCACCGCCGTTCCAAGTAAATTTGCATGTGCCACCTCTAAACATTCAAATAAGCATTTGTTTTGTGTGCTCGTACCGCTCCTAGAGTGTAACATCCCAAATTTCCGAATGTTATATTAATTAATACAATGATTGATTGTTTTATTGAGTGACTGAAGTTGAGTGAAAATTTGAAATTTTAAAAAGTTTAGAATGAGAGGGAATAAAATGACTTTCCCTTTTGTTTTGAATTCAACTTCATCCAATCCAAACCATTGAGAGAAGATGACATGACTTCTTCAAAATAAAGGATTTGAAAACTATTCAAAGTTTTCTATTTGGGATCTATTCAATATTTGGTTCTATTTTAAAGTTTAAATGAATTCAAACTCCCCTGCCCAAAGTCAAAATCTTGAGAGGGGCAATCTGACACTCCAAACGAGGGGCCATTTGAATTATATTTGAAATTATAAAACTCATAAGACTATTTTGAAAATATTTCATATTAGGTTTCAAAAGCAATTCTTGAAGTGGTTTTCAAAATTTATTTTTCTCTAAAAATTAAAATATATGGAAAACAGGGTAAAATGATTCCCTTAAATATAAAAATGGAGAGAAATGAATTTGAAGCCATTTTGGTATTTTAAAGTATTTTTATTGCACTTTAAATTCAATAGTAGCACTCTTTTAACTATTTGAATTTGTGGGAATTTGATTTAAGCGTGAAAATATGTTCATGTTGTGTATTTTATTTTTCTGAAAATTTTGATATATAATACTCCTATATTTGGAGCTATATATATTTTCATTTTCACTTTTTACTTTCCTGTTTTTAAATAAAAGGAAAACTTTGTTTTGTTTGGAATTGAATCAAGCGGTCCAGTTGGAAAGTCCGGCCCAAATCCTCTCCGGATCATATCCGAATCCCTTCGGATCGGCCACCGATCCCAGATTCCCCTCCCTTTCTCTTTGTGCCACCCTGGCCCACCCGACCACCCGATCGCCCCTGCCGGTCACCTTCCTGCCCGTGCCTCCCCCTTCCTTTTCTTCACCGGTGACTCGATCCCATGACGGATTCTTGCCGTTTGGCGCCCGACCTCCTCTCCAAGCCACCCTGGCTATAAAACCCTATCCCCTCGACCTGTTCCACCCCTAATCCCACCTCGCCATGCCCTCTTGTCGCCATGATTCCACGCCGGAGTCCGAAGCCGCCGCCTCGCCATTGCCGACCCCCTGCTCACCCTGATCACCCCGACACCGTCCGAGCCCACGATCCGCTTGCCTCACTCACCCACATCTTCTCGTGCACCTACCCGAGCTCCAGAGCCACCCGAGCGCCATTGTCGACCACCACTCGAGCGCCATCACTGCCTCAATGCTCACCGTCATCGATGTCGACGTCCCCGACCCTCGCCAAGGTCAGCAACGTCGTCGATGCTCTCGTGTGCATCGTTTGGTGCCATAGACGTCTCCTCATCGACCTCGCCGCCTCTGCCCCACCGGACCCTTGCTGGAGTTTCACCTCCACCCTATGTAAGTCACCGGAGACCCCACCAACGTTCAATCCAGGACCAACGAAGTAGATTGGAAGTTTTAATATGCCGAACCGGTACGCACTAACTTCCGGTCGCCCGCCCGTTTAGCTTAGTCGCGCACACCCCTCCTCCACTCAGGTAGAGCCACGTAGCGCCCCCTGTTCGTTAGTTTTGGGTTCATTTTCTGCTTTTTTGTTTTATTTAACAAAACAGAATATGTTTTTGTTTTAGCTATATCTTTTATGTTTTTAAATTTTTTAAAGTGATTCTTTTTGCATTGTGTCACAAATTTTATGTAGTTTCTGTAGATGTAAAGTTTGACCATATTTGAACCTTTTAATTTTGACGTCCTGATTTTTTATCAAATCACTAGAATTTGAATAACTTGAGTTTTAAAAAATATTTTTGTGTGATTCTTTGTGCTACTGGTTTGTATTAGTTATTTTAATCACCTTGTTCAATTTGAGAATTTTTTTGAATATTTTAAATTAGGATTTCAAGCAAAACGTATTTTGTTTTAGTTCTTTTTTAGGAGTTTTGTTATTTATTTTGTTTTAATTGTTATTATTTTGTTTTCTTTTGTATTAGTTGATAAGTTTACTTTATTTTCTGTTAATTAAGAGTAGTATTTCAACAAGAATTATATTTATTTTATTTATTTAATTGCTTGCATGAAATCAATTCTAGTTAAATCATAACTTCCAAATTGGTTTCAATGCTAGTTTAATTTCCGTTTGAAAATATTTTCTATAAGTTGTTTTGTTGTTTTATTATACTGTTAACCATAGTTTAGACGAGAAGCAATTCGTATTACATTTGAAATTGTTTGCGGTTTAACTCTAGGTTAATTTTGGTTAGGTTCTAAGAAGTGCTTAATGAAAACTTGTGAATTAGTTCTTTTGTTAAATAAAGGTTTATGAGAAAATACTTTCGGGTATTTATTTGTTTTATATTTTTTCTGTTATTTTAGTATTTTGTTGTTTTCCTTGTTGTTAAGTTTTTTAGGCAAACACTTAAGCTATTAGTGTGTTGTTTCACAGTTCATAGTTGTTCTTCAAAAGTAATTATTTTTGCTAGTAAAATATTTGATAAAATAATTTTGTTAGATTTTACATTGTTGTTGTCTTGTGGATATTGAAAGTAGTATTATTTGTAGGGAAAACTACTTTGGTTGTTTTGAAGAAGTTTTGTTGTTTTAATTTTTGTCTTAAGTATTTCCTTCATCACAAACCTATTGTGTTTAATTTTGTGTTGCTTCTTGTTTGATAGTATTGATTGCTAGAAGTGTTCGCTTATGACTGCAATGTTTTTCTTGGGGGACGTTGCATGGGAAACAAAAAATTTCCTACGCACACGCAAGATCTATGACTGCAATGTTTTTCCATGGTGATGAGTATCTACGAGAGGGAGAGTGGATCTACATACCCTTGTAGATCGCTAAGCGGGAAGCATTACGAAATGCGGTTGATGTAGTTGAACGTCTTTGCGATCCAAATCGCAAGCCGTCCCGCGATCCCATCGCAATCCATCCTGCAATCCAATCACGATCCGTCCCGCGATCCAGTCGCGGTCCTTCCGATCTAGCGTCGAACGAACAGCACCTCCGCGTTCAGCACACGTATGGCGCGATGACGATCTCCACCTCCTTGATCTAGCAAGTGAGGGTGAAGAGGTAGATGAGTTCTCCGGTAGCACTATGGTGTGGTGGCGGTGGTGGTGAACTAATCCGGCAGGGCTTCATTGAGTTCTTTCGAACTAATCTAGAGGAGAAACTTATCTAGGGAAGAAGAGGGCAACACGTGGCTATTAGGGTTGGGGCTGCCCTCAAAAACCTCTAGTATATATAGGAGGGAGGGAGGAGGAGGCATCCCTAGGGTTTCCCATTGGCTTTGTCGAAAGTGGAGAGGAGGTGGAGGAGTCCACCTCCAATCCTACTCCAACTAGCATTCCGTTCCTACTTGGAATCCTTCCCCACCTTGGGGGTTTTTCCTTTCCTCCCACTCTAGCCACATGGGCCGCTTGGGGCTGGTTTGACCAGCCCACTGAGGGCTGGTGCACCACCCCTCAGGCCCATGTGGCCCCTCCCGATGGCCCTCCGGCACTCCGGGTACACTACCGGAAATACCCGAAACTTTTTTGATGACCAAAACGGGACTTCCTATATATCAATCATTACCTCCGGACCATTTTGGATCTCCTCGTGTCGTCCAGGATCTCATCCAGGACTCCGAACAACCTTCGGTCACCACCATACATAACTCAATACTACTAAAACATCACCAAACATTAAGTGTGCAGACCCTGTGGGTTGGAGAACTATGTAGACATGACCGAGACACCTCTACGATCAATAACTAATAGCAGGACCTAGATGCCCATATTGGTTCCTACATATTCTACGAAGATCTGTATCGGTTGAACCTCAATGTAAAGGATTCAGTTAATCCTGTATGATGTTCCCTTTTTCCTTCGGTATGTTACTTGCCCGAGATTCGATTGTCGGTATCTCTATACCTACTTCAATCTCATTACTGGCAAGTCTCTTTACTCATTCTGTAATACAAGATCACGTGGCTAACAATTTAGTCACATTGATTGCAAGGCTTGCTGTGATGTTGTATTACCAAGTGGGCCCTGAGATACCTCTCCGTCACACGGAGTAAGAAATCCAGTCTTCATCCATGCCAACTCAACAGACACCCTCAGAGATACCTATAGAGCACCTTTATAGTCACCCAGTTACGTTGCGATGTTTGATACACACAAGGTACTCCTCCGGTGTCAGTGAGTTGCATGATCTCATGTTCATAGGAACAGATACTTGACATGCAGAAAACTATAGCAATAAACTGACACGATCATATGCTTTGTTTATAGTTTGGGTATTTTCCAGCACATCATTCTCCTAATGATGTGATCCCGTTATAAAATGACATTTCATGTCCATGGCTAGGAAACCTTGACCATCTTTGATAAACGAGCTAGTCTATTAGAGGCATACTAGGGACATGGTGTGGTCTATGTATCCACACATGTATCTGAGTTTTCAATCAATACAATTCTAGCATGGATAATAAACGATTATCATGAACAAGGAAATATGATAATAACTAATTTATTATTGCCTCTACGCCATATTTCTAATAGTCTCCTACTTGCACTAGAGTCAATAATCTATCTCACATCGCTATGTGATTTACATTGTTAAGATCTCGCACCCAATGAGTTCTGGGGTTTGATCATGTTTTGCATGTGAGAGAGGTTTTAGTCAACAGTCTGCGACATTCAGATGCGTGTGTACTTTGCAAATATCTATGTCATATTGTAGATACTGCTACCATGCTCCACTTGGAGCTATTCCAAATGGCTACTCCACTATACGTATCCGGATTTCTACTAAGAGTCATCCGGATTGATTTTAAAGCTTGCATCGACAGAACCCTTTACGACGAACTCCTTATCACCTCCATAATCGAGAAATATTTCCTTAGTCCTCTAGTTACTAAGGATAATTTCGACCGCTGTCCAGTGATCCCCTCCTGGATCACTCTTGTACCCCTTGACAGACTCATGGCAAGGCACACACAGGTGCATTACACAGCATGGCATACTATATTTCATGTGTGGTACACAACATGGCATATTTCCAACAGTTTGACTATACATATTTCATCGGAGAGTGACAAATAGTTCTATCAAGTTATTTTCTGAGAGAGATTATATCTTCTTCAACCATACCAGGCAAGTTCACATTGATCGTGATACCTATGATTTTATTGCATTAGCTCAACCTTCTCCACCATTGCATGCAAAATAGGTAATTGAAATTTTAGTTCTTGAGTAGTATCATGTGGTAGACACCCATAAACCCTTGTTACTTTGGCCCGGGGAACATTATTTTCATTTTTCTATCCTTCTAGTAGACGGGGTTCAGTTGAGTATTTACAAATGAGAGTTGTGTTAATTAATTGATGATCAAGACCTCAAGACTTCAAGAATTATTTTCAAGACCTCTTGATGCAATATACCTTTGGGTGGATGATGGTTGAATGACGCCCTGGAGAAACCAATGGTTAGCCTAGGTGTTGCTGGAGAAGTGCCAGTATTAACGCGGAAAGGTCCATCCAGGCACAAAGAGATGGATAGATACTTCAAGACCTGAGGCTTACGTGCAAGACCACAAGCCATTATGAGATTTGGCCTGGTTGGACATCATGATGACTCTAGATGGGCGGTGCTACGAGATGTAGAAGAAAGGTAGGAATGGATGGGCACCGATAGTGGCTCATGGGAACCCTTTGTAAGACCATGTTTTGATCATCCGGTTCTCAAACACCCCAAAGTGCGAGGATTTCAATAGAGGTGATCAAATCTTGTGGGGAACATGTGCAAAACTTGTAGAATCCTGATACGTCTGCATCGTATATATAATTTTTGATTGTTTGATGCCAATATTCTACAACTTTCATATACTTTTGGCAACTTTTTATACTATTTTTGGGACTAACATATTGAACTAGTGCCCAGTGCCAGTTCCTGTTTGTTCCATGTTTTTTGTTTCATAGAAAATCCATATCAAACAAAGTCCAAAGCGATAAAAACTTACGAATATTTTTTTGGGATACATGTGATTTTTGGGAAAAAGAATCAACGCGAGACGATGCCCGAGGGGCCCACAAGCTCACAGGGCGTGGCCTACCCCCTGTCCGTGCCATGCTGGATTGTGGCCACCCCATAAGGCGGCTGGTGCCCTAGTTTTGCCGCAATAAAGCCAGTATCCAGATAAAAATCGTGTTCAAATTTCATCCCAATCTGAGCTACGTATCTCCGGGAATGTAAGAAACGGTGAAAGGCCAGAATTTGGGACCGCAGAAACAGAGGGAAACAGAGAGAGAGATCCAATATCGGAGGGGCTCTCGCCCCTCCGCCGCCATGGAGGCCATGGACCAGAGAGGAACCCTTCTCCCATCTAGGGGGAAGATCAAGGAAGAAGAAGGAGGGGGGATCTCTCTCCCTCTCTCTCGGTGTCACCGGAATGCCGCTCGGACCATCATCGTGATGGCGCTCTACACCAAGAACTTCGCTGTCGTCATCACCAACTCTCCCCCCTCTATGCAACAGTTCAACACCTCTTCCCCCCGCTGTAATCTCTACTTAAACACGGTGCTCAACGCTATATATTATTTCCCAATGATGTATGGCTATCCTATGATGTTTGAGTAGATCTGTTTTGTCCTATGGGTTGATTGATGATCATGATTGGTTTGAGTTGCATGTTTTATTATTGGTGTTGTCCTATAGTGATCTCCAGGTCATGCAAGCGTGAGGGATCCTCGCTGTAGGGTGT
The DNA here is from genome assembly GCA_022496015.1 of Hordeum marinum. NCBI lineage: Eukaryota > Viridiplantae > Streptophyta > Magnoliopsida > Poales > Poaceae > Hordeum > Hordeum marinum. The sequence goes on from CM039676.1 coordinate 474,899,126, forward strand.
ACCAATGTGTTCATGATTTGCCTATGGTGGGTTGCTTGAGTGACAAAAGCATAAACCCGAGTAGGTGGGTTGTTGCATATGGGAGTAAAGAGGACTTGATACCTTATAATGCTATGGTTGGGTTTTACCTTAATAATCTTTAGTAGTTGAGGATGCTTGCTAGAGTTACAATCATAAGTGCATATGATCCAAGTAGAGAAAGTATGTTATCTTATGCCTCTCCCTCATATAAAATTGCAATAATGATGACCGATCTAGTTATCGATTGCCTAGGGACAGATAACTTTCTTGTGACAAAAAGCTCTCTACTAAGAATAACTTAGTTTTTTCTTTATCTTAGCAGCCCCTAGTTTTTATTTATACACTCTTTATTATCTTCAAACCTATCCTATCTTACCTACAAATACTTCTAGTTTCATACTTGTTCTAGGTAAAGCGAACGTTAAGCGTGCGTAGAGTTGTATTGGTGGTCGATAGAACTTGAGGGAATATTTGTTCTACCTTTAGCTCCTCGTTGGGTTCGACACTCTTACATATCGAGAAAGGATACAATTGATCCCCTATACTTGTGGGTTATCAAGTACTCAAACCTAATCGATTCGTGTTCGCGGTCATGGACAACTTGAGCCAAAGGAACTAAAACTATCGGGAAGTCTCGACACAAATAATTTATATTGATGAGGGTGTGATTGTTAACTAGGGTATGAGAATTGGTTGGTGGAACCGTATCGTTAAACAACCAACATTTTAGTAATATTTTTTTATTTGCCCCCTCTCTTGGTGTAGGAAAAATTTGCTTTACGCAAAACTTAAACTTACAGCCCCACCTATCATATATGCAGATAGTATAGATGATTATTTTCTCATCCCTCTCTTTTGTGACTTGCCGGCATATTTAATATGCTGACCTACACGGATGCAATGCCTTATGTTCCAGATACTTTTTCTACGACGAGTAAGAGTATGATTCAAGGTTATGGTCTAAACTCAACCTGCCTTTGGTGTTTATTGGGACTCCACTCCCGTTTACTGTTTCCGCTGAGATATTGAGGTATATATCACTTTTACGTTAATTACATGTGATTGTCCTTTGATATATACATTGATGTACTGTGTGTGCCAGCGTACTGATCCAGGGATGGTACAGAACACAAAGAGGCTTGACTCGTTTTGACTCAGGACGCTACACGGAGGAACGAGCGGTCATTATCTTCCATGCTAACTGAGTTATTTTCAAGATGAGTGTTTATTCACTTGTCATTGAACGAGAGAGATTGGTAAAAGGATGCCTAGTGCTGCATAATACAAAAATAAATAAACAACAACTCCCCCTAGAAAGTTGATTGTTTGGAGGGCAACCGTGGATTCGGCCAGCCATGGAATGTACCACGGGCTTTCTTAATATAGTCGGGTCATATGGTGTTCTTCCCTTGCTATCTTGTTCTGATGAATTGAACCTTTCCCTTTAAGATCTCGTTAAGTTGGATTGAATATTTTGGTTTGAGAGCACTTGATGTATGTCTTGCATGCGGATACCCTTAGTGATAGTGCGGTATTCAAATGATTCAGTTGATATATGTTATGGCATCAACTTGCGGATTCAGGTGACCTTGGGGATCTATGTGTAGGGGTTGATTGCACGTTTTCATACTGCGTTCTTTGATAGAAATCTTGGGGTGCTCCTTAAAGTTCTTTGTGTTGGATTGAATACAACAGATTTGAGATTGTTTGATGCCTGTCGCATAATTTACCCACAGATACTTGAGGTGAAATTGGAGTATCTATGTGACATTAGGGTGGATTGATATGTATCATTGGTGTTATTTAGTACGAATTCTAGATCTATACGTGACACTTATATGAATAGCTCAAAAGATTGATCAAAAAGAATAACTTTGAGGTGGTTATACCTACACCAATTTCATCTTATTGTTCCCCGCTCGATAGGAACTTTGGAGTGATTCTTTGTTGCACGTTGAGGGATAATCATATGATTCAACTACGTTAGCATTGTTGAGAGATTGCACTAGTGAAAGTATGAACCCTAGGCCCTATTTCCGAGAATTTATACAATGTTTTGCTTACTATTTTCTAATTGCTACCTTTCTGTTTTTATATTTTCATATTATAAAAACCTATATCTACTATTCATACTACACTTGTATCACAATCTCTTCACCGAACTAGTACACCTATACAATTTTCCATTGTATTGGGTGAGTTGGCGACACAAGATATTTCTTGTACTTGATTGTAGGGTTGTTCGAGAGAGACCATCTTCATCTTACACCTCCCACAAAACTCTGCGCTTGGAGGCTGACGTGGCTTGAGACAACGTTAGTAGTTTCCCAAAGAGGAAGGGATGATGCAGCATAGCGATTGTAAGTATTTCCCTTAGTTATGAAACCAAGATATCAATCCATAGAGGAAGATCATGCACCCGTGTAAACAACACCTGCACACAAACAACAAATACTTGCAACCTGACGCGAAAGAGAGGTTGTCATGCTCTCTACGGTAATAAGATAGATTAGGTAATGATAGTTATGGCAAATAGATCTTGCAAGAGCACAAAATAAAATAAGTAAACAAAAAGTGCACCAAGATTTTTTTGTTTTTTTGGATTAATAGATCTGGAAACAATAGATGCAAATAGTAGATCGAAAAGCAATATGTTGGAAAAGTAGACCTGGGGGCGTAGGTTTCACTAGTGGCTTCTCTCATGAGTATAGTGCTCGATGGGTGAACATATTACTATTGGGAAATTGATAGAAGATCAAATAATCATCACGATCCAGGCAATGATCATTATATAGGCATCACGTCAAAGACAAGTAGACCGAAACGATTTTGCATCTACTTCTATTACTCCACACATCGACCGCTATCCAGCATGCATCTAGTGTATTAATTTCGTGGGAAAACGTAGTAATGCAATAAGAATGGTGAAATGATGTAAAACAAAATCTATTCATGTGGGAATAGATCCCATCTTGTTATCCTTAATGGCAATGATACATGCGTGTCTTTCTGCCCTTTCAGTCACTGGGAAAGAACACCGCAAGATCGAACCCATCACAAAGCAGCTCTTCTCATGGCAAGAAAAATCGATCTGGTTGGCCTAACTAAACCAAACATTCAAAGAAGAAATACGAGGCTATAAGTAATCATACAAATAAGAGATCAAAGAAGACACAAATCATATTCATGGATAGAAATTGATCATGAACTCAAAATTCATCGGATCCCAACAAACACACTGCAAAAGTCATTACATCAAATAGATCTCCAAGAGACAATTGTATTGAGAAACATAGAGAGAGGAAGCCATCTAGCTACTGCATACAGACCCCTAGGTCTATGGTGGACTAATCATGCATCATCAGAGAGGCGCTTATGAGGAAGATGAACCCCTCTTTGATGGTGTTAGATTGGATCTCGAGGTTCTAGAACTTGCGGCGGCTGGAATTATGTTTCGTCAACTCCCCTAGGGTTTTCTGAATATTTGGGAATTTATAGGCTCGATATTCGGTTGAGGGGATCCCCGAGGTGCTCACCCTCTACCAGGTTGCGCCAGGGGCCTCTGGCGCGCCCTGGGTGGAGGGTGGCCACCATGGGCCCCCTGTTCTGGTGATCTTTGACCCATCTGCTTCTTTCTGGTCAAAATACCAAAAAAATCCCCGTGGTGTTTGGGCTCCGTTTGGTATTAATTTTCTGTGAAGTAAAAACAAGCAAAAACAGAAATTGGAACTTTGGAACTATGTCAATAGGTTAGTCCCAAAAAATGATATAAAGTTGCTATATAATAATTGTAAAACATCCAAGATTGATAATATAACAACATGGAACAAGCAAATATTATCGATACGTTGGAGACGTATCAGCATCCCCAAGTTTAATTCCCACTCGTCCTCGAGTAGGTAAATGATAAAAACAGAATTTTTGATGTGGAATGCTGCCTAAGATGTTCATAACATGTTCCTTTCTTTGTAGCATATACATTTGGACTTTTCATATGGTTCAAAGCAATAGTCTAGTATTGACATGAAAACTTTAGTACTCAAGCATATCAACAAGCAACCATGTCTTTCAAAATATCAATACTAAACCAAGTTATCCCTAGCCCATCATGCTCAATCATTGATCCATTCACAATACACACTCAAATATTAGCTACACCTGATGCTCAAGTACGATCATAGTGCCCCCTAGTTGGTGCTTTATAAGGGAAGATGGAGACTCAAATTGAAAAATAAAAATTGCATAAACTAAATGGATAGGCCGTTCGTAGAGGGAAGTAGGGATTTGTATAGGTGCCAGAGCTCAAGTGTTTAAATTGATAGAGAAAATATATTTTGAACGGCATGCCTTTCCCGTCAACGAAAACGACTGAGAAATTTCAATACCTTTCCACACTAGATGCATCATAGGCGGTTCCCAAATAAGAAATAAAGTTTATTCCTTTTTCCACCATACTTTCACTTTCCACGGCTAGCTGAATCCACGGTTGCCTTCCATACCAATACTTTCCAAGCAATTTAATATTTCTTTTCTTTTTCATTTTGGGACTAGCACTAGTGCAGAATAGGCCTATAGTCGCAGGTCGTAAGGGCCTTTAGTGCCAGTTCTCGAACCGGAACTAAAGGGTGAGGACTAAAGCCTACCCCCTTTAGTGTCGGTTCAACACGACCCGACACCAAAGGCCATCCACGTGGCATCCCGTGGCACCGTGGGCTAAAAGTATTTAGTTTTTTAGTTTTGTTTTATTTTTCCTTTAAATTCTTTAGGGGTTTATGAATTAATTATGGTTTAATTTTCCTTTTAATTTTGTGTTTTCCATTTAATTAATTTTCATTTCAAATATATATTACACTACTACGTACATACTGTACACACGTTGTGCATACCCATCTATATAAATATCAGAATTTCTCGTAGAACCGCGATCATATATATATATATATATATATCATCGAATTGCTAGTACGACGACCATTCACACACACACACACAGAGATATATATATATGTATACAATTTCTCCTACAATTTGAGGATCATTACATATATATATGCAGGCCCCGCAGCAATCCAACTAATTCCTGGAGATCTTGTAATGGTATTCTCCTTTGGGATCTATAACCTGGTCGAGCAGAAATCCGGCTAATTCCTCTTGAGTTGCTCATACCCGAGCCTCTGGTATGAGCTGGCCCCGCATCTCCGTCAGCTACAAGATAGAGATCAAGATGAATATATTAGTTGTGTGTATATATATTAGCTAGATCGTGATAAAAAAATTATGGATAGTGTTTTGGCAAATGTACCCAAAGATTTTTTTCATTTCTGCTCCTTTCAGACGTGATCACGCGAATATTCTCGCAAACGTAGTATGAGCATAAACTAGTCCCCTGCTCCCGCCTCATGCACTTTATGAGAATAAAATTCAATTAGATAATAATTAATCAAGCATGATAATGGTATTGAAACGAGAATTAAAGAGATGCATAGATGCAGCTAGCTAGCTAGTAGTACTTAATTACCTTGGGTCGCACCCATTTTAGTTGTTGTGCCCAGTCGCGTGGGACTTGTTTGATGAACTTGGCCCAAGCCCTGCCCGCTGGCAAAGAAAATGAATAAATGAATTATTAACTAGTGGATATCAGGAAATGAAGTAATTAAAGAGGCCGACATAGTGCAATAATGATTGAAATTACTTGTCAAGCAACCCCCTCATGATTGCGTATTCGGATGGATCCTTTCATAGCGAGTCGAGTACTTCAACTTTTCCCTTGTCAACTTCAATGATTAACCAGATCCAGTGGTAACTGCATAACTCATCAACAACACTTATTAACATCTAGTAAGAAAAAAAGAATTTGTAGTACAAGATATATATATAGTAGCATTCACCCAAAGTTGTAAGGAAGTAGTATTTCTGGTTGGGTGTTTAGATGGATGAAAAATTCTAGCATTTTTTCTCTGTTTCTTTTCTCAAATATGAAGTTTCCCATAGCTTTTGATTAATTGTATTTGGGTCAATGAACCCAGTGCCATAGCGTCTAGGTTGTTTCATTTCATACATCTTCATTCTGCACAATACCATAGAAACGAATATATTGAGGATAATTCCAGGTAATGAATGAGAGCACAGCTAGCTAGAGACTTAAATTATAGAAATAAATCACTTACAGACAATAGCAACTGACTAAAGATTTGTTGAGTGCGTCTTGATTGAATAACTGAAACAACTCTGCATAATGAATCCACACATCATTTTTATGGAAGTAATGCCTCTCTTAGACTCTCACCATGAGGGACTCTTCGTTGGTATTTGTTATTATTTGCATTTACCACATATGCAAACCATACATTCTCGTTGGTAGAAGCTTGACATCTTCAGGCTTGACCAGAGGTTTGCCACGGGCATATTGATATTTTACTTCTGACTCTTTAATCACGGGGATTTCCTCAAGGCCTAGGAGTTGTTCAATAGTGACACCGGCCTCTTTAGCCATCCTAATATGTTCTTCGATTACTTCTAGCCAACTGGCAGTACTCACAGGTGTTCGTACAATGAGCGGGGGGATCGATTGCACTTCCTGTTCTCCCAGCTGGGGGATAGTTTTCTCGCTTTTTTGCCAACTCCTTGGATCGAGCTCGAGCTCGACTCCTTTTGTCCTGCAAGATATCACTTCTTGATAGACCGCACATAGTCGTTGTCCTTCTGAGTCGGTCGAGCCATATAAATGAAGTGTTGTGAGACATGCTTAGGTAATTTCTCCTTTGGCGGTTGGGGCGGTTTTGGTCCAAAATGGGCCTTCAAATTGGCATCCACTGTGTTGTCGAGTTCCTCGTCGGTCAGGTGGTAAGGAAACTTCGGAAGAGGCTTGAGGCTTGGAGATATTTGTATTTCTTGCCTATTTTACCGCTAGTCGTCGTAACTGCGGCCTCTCTCTTCTATTGTTTCTTAGGCGACGGAGCACGCTGGCGCCGTGCCAAACCTGGAGGAGGATACGGCTGACGTGGTGCCGGACTTGGAGGAGGAGGAGTTGGCTTACGTCATGTCGAACTTGGAGGAGGAGTTGGATGACACGATGCTGGACTTGGAGGAGGAGTCGGAGTCGACTGACGCGATGGTGGACATGGAGGAGGAGGAGTCGATGGGCTTGGAAAGACGATGCAATCCTTTTTCCATAGAATGATACGATGTATGGCCTCTCCCAGTGTTCTCTCCTCATCACCTCCAGGAATGTCAAGTTGTAGCTTGTGATATGCTGACATCACTTCATCAACCCCGACATGAGCATAGCCAGCTAGAATGGGATTGCAATGGAAGATTGCTTCTGGGGGATTTGCTAAAGCATAGTCATTCGCCACCTTCATGGATAAGTTCTTCACTTTCATGTGTAGCTCATAGTTAGTCCTGTCTTTGATATCATCCATAGGGTACCTAGCTAGCAGTGCATCGTCATCGATATCGGCCGGGGCGAAACCAACGCTGCTTCTCGGCATAGATGGGATAGTGGTATCCAATGCTGCATCGATCTACTCATGTTGCCGCTGAGACGCCCTTTCCTAGCTAATTGAGTCGATCTGCTCCTACTGCCGCCTGACTCTGGATTCCAACTCCAGGTGATTTTATTTGAGGCCTTCAAGGAAGAGTGCTTCCTCCTCCTCCTTCTTCTTCTCCTCCTACATATTCTTTCTCGCACGACTTATGTAGTCGTCGTTCCAACCCACAAACCCCTCAAACCATGGAACAATGCCTTTGCCTCATGTTCTTCCCGGGTGTTCAGGATTCTTCAGGGCGCGTGTAAGCTTGTCGTCCTCTCTGTTGGGCGTGAACACCCCCATTCGAGCTTCTTCGATTTTCATCATAATTTTTTCATTCACTTTTTTAAGACTTGCCTTCACCATAATAGCCCCTGCCTTTGGGTCCAACTCACCCCGATGCGCATAAAACCATGTCCTGCACCTCGAGGGCCAGGTCACTGTAACTGGAGTGACCCTTGCACTAATCATATCTTTTTCGGATTGATCCCACTTAGGCAGGGCCGTCTGGTAGCCACCTAGCCCCAGAGTATGGTGCCACTGCTTTTTCTGCAGCATTAATCTTGCCCTTTCTCAACTGTTCCTTAGCTAGTTCTGATTCCTTGAACTTCACGAAATCGTCCCAATGATCTAATGCCTTCAATAGTGCTTCCTCGAATTTTGGAATCGTCTTGTTTGCTTTGACGTACGCAGCCCATGCATTTTTCTTGAAGGTGTTGAATGCGATTGCCATCTTTTTAAGAGCATAGTTTCTGACTTTATTCAGATCTGCATCTGTCAAATTATTTGGTAGTGTGAAATGTGACATCAGCTCGGTCCAAAGCACATATTTTGCTCTTTCATCGACAAAAGTAACTCCTTCTCGATCTCCCTTTGCTGGCTTTTTCCATTCTTATGTGTGTTGGGGAACGTTGCATGGGAAACAAAAAATTTCCTACTCACATGCAAGATCTATCCATGGTGATGAGCATCTATGAGAGGGAGAGTGGATCTACATACCCTTGTTGATCGTTAAGCGGGAAGCGTTCAGAAACGCGGTTGGTGTAGTCAAACGTCTTCGTGATCCAAATCGCCGAGCATCTCACGATCTCATCATGATCCGTCCCGCGATCCAATCACGATCCATCCTGCGAACTCATCACGATCCATCCCGCGATCTCATCATGATCCGTCTCGCAATCTTGATCGTGGTCCTTCCGATCTAGCGCCGAACGGACGACACCTCCACCTTCGGCACACGTACAGCTCGATGACGATCTCCGCCCTCTTGATCCAGCAAGAGGGAGCGGAGAGGTAGAAGAGTTCTCCGGCAGCATGACGGTGCTCCGGCGATGGTGGTGGAGCTATTCCGGTAGGGCTTCGCCTAAGCACTGCAGAAAACCGATCTAGAGGAGAAACTATGCACTAGAGGAACGGGTAGCACGTGGCTGAAAAATCTAGTGCAAAAACCCTAAAACCTCTAGTATATATAAGAGGAAGAGAAGAGGAGGCTTGGCCCTCAAGGGGCCAGCCCTTGGGTCGGCCAAATCAAGGAGGAAAGGAGGACTCCTCCTCCAATCCTAAGAGGACTAGGATTCCTCCCTATTTTGCCTTTTTTCCACCTTTTCTCTTTGGGTTTTCTCTCCCAGTCGCATGGACCTTGTGTGGGACTTCCACCAGCCCACTAAGGGCTGGTATTTAATCTCCTACTGCCCATTTAGCCTCTTGGGTCGAAATACCCCTCCGATGGTCTCCTGGTACACTACCGTCACTCCCGGTACACTACCGATGAGCCCGAAACTTTTACGGCGACCAAACTAGGACTTCCTATATATCAATCTTTACCTACAAACCATGCCGAAGCTCCTCGTGACATCCGAGATCTCATCCGGGACTCTGAACAACCTTCGGTCACCACCATACATAACTCTATACTACCTAAACGTCACCGAACCTTAAGTGTGTAGACCTTGCGGGTTCGAGAACTATGTAGACATGACCGAGACACCTCTACGGTCAATAACCAATAGCAGGACCTGGATGCCCATATTGGTTCCTACATATTCTACGAAGTTCTTTATCGGTCGAACCTCTATGTCAAGGATTTAGTTAATCTCGTATGATGTTCCCTTTGTTCTTCGGTATGTTACTTGCCCAAGATTTGATCGTCGGTATCTCCATACCTAGTTCAACCTCGTTACCGGCAAGTCTCTTTACTTGTTCCATAATACAAGATCCCGTGACTAAAACTTTTTCACATTGCTTGCAAGGTTTATTGTGATGTTGTATTACCGAGTGGGCCCTAAGATACCTCTCCGTCACACGGAGTAAAAAATCCTAGTCTTGATCCATGCCAACCCAAAAGACACCCTCGGAGATACCTGTAGAGAACCTTTATAGTCACCCAATTACGTTGCGACGTTTGATACACACAAGTCACTCCTCCGATGTTAGTGAGTTGCATGACCTCATGGTTATAGGAACATATACTTGACATGCAGAAAACAGTAGCAATAAACTGACATGATCATATGCTACGTTTGTAGTTTGGGTCTTGTCCATCACATCATTCTCCTAATGATCTGATCCCTTTATCAAATGACATCTCATGTCCATGGCTAGGAAACCTTAACCATCTTTTGATCAACGAGCTAGTCTATTAGAGGCATACTAGGGACATGGTTTTGTCTATGTATCCACACATGCATTTAAGTCTCCGATCAATACAGTTATAGCATGGATAATAAACGATTATCATGAACAAGGAAATATGATAATAACTAATTTAATATTGCCTCTAGGGCATATTTCCAACAGTGTCGAGATCGGGATTTGGTCCCTGACAATAACTTCGCATTGATTCTTGAACTTTGTCGCATTTTTCTTAGGTTCAAGTGGTTCTCTAGTTGATGTATTGATGGAATCGATGCTGAACTTTACGCCAGGGTCCAACTTTTTGGCCAGGCCTCGAACTACCCTGTCGCTTGCAGAAGATTTGCTCGATCCAGAGGCCTAAAAGAAGAAAGATTGATTCGTTAATACATATACAACTCAATTAAGACATGTAATGATCGACGGCTGGCTTATATAATAAATATACCTCGCAGGTCTTTGTTATTTGAAGAACATTTTCTTCGTCAACATCATTGTCGAATTCATCTATTCTCTCGTCTTCATCAAACATACAACCCTCACCGGAATTGGTTAGATATTGCGAGCCGTCATCCTCTTCATGTTCATGCTCTAGGCTCGTGGAGCGTATGATGTTGAACAGAGCCTCTTCTCCTTCTCTATCGGTATTGTCCATAGCTTTTTTTAACTAACCCAGAAGAAAGATACAACAATTTAGTATTCAAATTAGAATGCATGCAATCAATAAGGAAAAGTGAATCATAGTACATAATATGCATCATCGAATATAATCTCAAATAAATAATCTTGAATATTATCGAATATAATCTCGAATACATCTCGAATATTATTACTAATACATCTCGAATTTTATTGATTATATAATATCACTACTACATATCCAGTTGACGACTCGCGCGGCAGGCGGTGGACACCCAAAGAGACGGAACTATGACAGGATCATAGCTCGGGTGAGATCCCTAAAGAACCTGCCAGGTATTGGAGAACCTGACGACCAACGCATCCATGTACCGACGGACGTGCTCGTCATCCTCCCTGACACGGCGACGTACCACCTCCAGTGGTGCCGGCTGCCTCCACAGCGAAAGTGGCCCACGCGAACGCCACCAAAGAAGCTCCGGGTCAACGACGGGACCCGGTTTCCTCACCAAGCTATGTGCCCCTGAAGGTAGCACCTCCCAGTGCCAGCCTGGTGGAGCCCAGTCCCGAGCGTTGCCCCTATGAAGCATGACGTCGTCGCGAGCGAGTCTCGATGAGGATGCGGACCGGGCATCATTGACTCCGGGAAAATATTCTTATGAAAAAAAATTCCTAGGTTATAACTACCCTAATAATATTCCATTCTCAATAAAAAATCTAATTAAGCAACATTATATACTTCTAAGCAACATTTTAATAGGTTAGGGACATTATATACTTCCAATTAAGCAAAAAAATTCTAATTAAGCATATATACTAATTAAACATATATATTAATTATACACTAATTATTGAAAAACAACATTATATAAAAAATCAAAATTCATCTAATTAACATTTATATATCTAAAATTCATCTAACATTTCTATAACTAAAAGTATTAAAAACTAAAAAACATTCATCTAAAATTTATATATCTAATTCATCTAACATTTCTACAGATAAAAGTATAAAAAACAAAAAAAACAAAAAAACAGAAAATAAGAAAATGTGTGTGTGTGTGCGTGTGTGCGTGTGTGTTTTCATGAATGTGTGTGTGTGTGCGCGCTCGATCGATGGGAGGGCGGCAATGGAGGCAGGGGCTCACAGCGGGGCGATGAGTGGCAAGGCGAGGAGAGTCATCGGCGACGATAACGGAGCGCGAGCTCGAGGAGGGGGCGGCATGCAACGAGGGCGGCGAGGGGGGCAGCATGTTGGGCGCGGAGACGGCGTGGGCGGCGCCTCGGGGGCGGCGACGGAGTGAGCGGCGCGTTGGGGGCAGTGACGGCGTGGGCGGTGACGGCGTTCGGGCAGGTGCTGCGTCGGGGGCGGCGGCGGTGGCGATCTCCTTTGTTCGTAGTGGTCGAAGAGAGACGAAGAAGCAGAGGGAAAGTGAAAAAATTTCAACTCCTGCTTATATAGGAGGACCTTTAGTCGCGGTTGGTGGCTCCAACAACAACTAAAGACCCCCCCCTTTAGTCGCGCCAGGAGCCACCAACCTCAACTAAAGGTGAATTTCACCAGCCGAAGCGGCGGGAAGCGAAACCCTTTAGTCGCGGTTGGTGGCTCCAACCGCGACTAAAGGGGGGTCTTTAGTCGCGGTTGGAGCCACCAATCGTGACTAAAGACCTGTTCCGGGCACGACGCACTACGGTGGAAGTTTAGTCCCACCTCGCCAAGCGAGGGGCAGCCGCACTGGTTTATAAGCCCCGCTACGGCTGCTCCCTTGAGCTCCTCTCTAAGCAGGCATATGTGGGCCTCTTGAACTTATGCGGCCTTGTTGGGCCTACTTGGCTTTGCGGTCCTGCATCCTGGCCCAGGTTGGGTTTCTAGTCGTATGCAGGCCGTGGCGGCCCAGTAGGCGGCCTATTATTTATTTATTTTTTGTTTTTCTTTTGTTTTTTGCTTTATTTATTTTCTTTTATTTCTAATTTTTTTGTGCTTTATTGATAGTTAATGAGTGAATCTTTTTGCGTTAGGTCAAAAAAATTATAAACTTTCTGTTAGTGGTAGTAGTTTTCAAATTCGAATAGTTTAAATTTGAATTATTTGAAATTTGTATGAATCACTAGTTTGTGAATAACTTTACTTTAAAAATAGATTTTCTAGTGATTCTTTTTTCTATTGTTTAATATTATTGTGTTTTATCATTACATCCTATTTGGTAATTCTTAGGTTATTTAAAAAATGAAATGCCTTTGTAAGAGGCGAGTTTTCGTCTGAAACCTTGATACTTCGAAAGAGATTGTCCATTTTGTAAACGAAGTGCATCCAGTTTTTCCCGTAACCCTCTCAACCTTTTAGCACGTGCTATGTGGGTGCAATGATGATACCATGCCAACTTTCAACCTTTTAAGAGTTCATTTATAGTGCTTATCAATTTCACGGTCATTTAGCTTAAAAATGAGTAAATGCATGAAAAATAGCAAATGAAGTCGGAAAGGGTTGAAAATTGATGGCCTCCCTTCGAATGGCGCATACTGAATGCACAAAAAGCTTGGAGTTGAAATAAGTTAAAAAAATGAAATGCCCTTGTAACAGGCGAGTTTTCGTCTGAAACCCTGATACTTCGAAAGAGATTGTCCATTTTGTACACGAAGTGCATCCAGTTTTTGTCGTAACCCTCTCAACTTTTTAGCAAGTGCTATGTGGGGGAAATGATGATACCATGCCAACTTTCAACCTTTTCAGAGTTCATTTGTAGTTCTTATCAATTTCAGGGTGATTTAGCTCAATAAAAATCAGTAAATGTATGAAAAATAGCAAATGAAGTCGAAAAGGGTTGAAATTGATGGCCTCCCTCGAATGGTGCATACTGAATGCACAAAACACATAAGCACACTACCATTACAAAGAAGTGGGACTTTCTAGATATATAAGTGCGGAAACTAACTAGAGAAGCCGGTCACATCCCAGAGTGGGATCTTTGGGTGTAAAACTTTTTCTTCGCATGTGTCCCTTTGCATCGTGACCATGGGCAATCTTCATTGTTTAACTTGAGGCTCCAATCAACATTCACTGTGAAGGGAGCAATTTCATGAAACTTTTCATAATCTTCTGACATGTCTATCTTGTCGTCCACTCCCATGATGTTTCTTTTCCCTGAAAGAGCTTTGGCTCATCGCATGATGTATTTGCTTCCTTATCTTTTCTTTTTCTCGGCTTGGTAGACATGTCCTTCACAAAAAAAACGGCGCCACATCACTGGCTAGGATGAATGGTTCGTTTGCGTACCCAAGATTGTTGAGATCCACTATTGTCATTCCGTACCGCGGGTCTTCCTTTACCCCGCCTCCTGTCAGATTGACACATTTGCACCTAAACCAAGGGATCTTCAAATCAAGTCCATAGTCAAGTTCACATATCTCCTCTATGTAACCATAGTATGTGTCCTTTGGCCCATTGTTGTTTGCTGCATCAAAGCAGACACCACTGTTTTGGTTGGTGCTCTTTTTATCTTGGGTGAATGTCTAAAATGTATTCCCATTTATCTCATACCCTTTGAAAGTCAATATAGTCGAAGCTGGTAACTTAGACAGCAAGTACATGTCATCTTCCACAGTGTCGTCATGCATGAGACGTGTCTGCAACCAACCGGCGAAAGTCGCCGTTTGTTCATGTGTAATCAAGTTGTCAGACTTCTTCGGGTGTTTGGAGCGTAGAATATTCTTGTGTTTCTCGATATATGGAGCCACCAAGGCGGAACTTTGTAGAACCGTGTAGTGTGCTTGCAGCAAAGAATGTCAATCCCGGAATATTAGTGAATTCTTTCCTAGCGTGCCTTTTCCACCCAGTCTGCCCTCATGCCACAATTTAGGAACACCTATCAGCTTAATGTCAGGAATAAAGTCAACACAAAACTCAATGACCTCCTCTGTTTCATGGCCCTTGGAGATGCTTCCTTCTGGCCTAGCATGATTCTGAACATATTTCTTTAAGACTCCCATGAACCTCTAAAAGGGGAACATATTGTGTAGAAATACAGGACCCAGAATGGCAATCTCCTCGACTAGGTGAACTAGGACATGCGTCATGATATTGAAGAAGGATGGTGGGAACACCAACTCGAAACTGACAAGACATTGCACCAAATCATTCTCTAACCTTGGTAGGATTTCTGGATAGATTACCTTCTGAGAGATTGCATTCAGGAATGCACATAGCTTCACAATGGCTAATCAAACGTTTTCCGGTAGAAGCCCCCTCAATGCAACTGGAAGCAGTTGCATCATAATCACGTGGCAATCATGAGACTTTAGGTTCTGGAACTTTTTCTCTGCCATATTTATTATTCCCTTTATATTCGACAAGAAGCTATACGGGACCTTCATACTGAGCAGGCATCCGAAGAAGATTTCCTTCTCTTCTTTGAAAAGAGCGTAGCTGGCATGACCCTAAAACTGCTTTGGATCCATGTCATCTTTTTCGTGAATACATTGCTGGTCCTCCCATGCCTCTGGCGTATCTTTTGTCTTCCCATACACGCCCAAGAAGCCTAGCAGGTTCATGCAAAGATTCTTTGTCACATGCATCACATTGATTGTAGAGTGGACCTCGAGGTCTTTCCAATACGATAGGTCCCAAAATATAGATTTCTTCTTCCACGTGGGTGCGCGTTTGTCAGCTTCATTCGGAACAGATTGTGCACCAGGACCCTTGCCAAAGATTACTTTTAAATACTTGACCATATCAAGTATTTCATCACCCGTATGGTGGCGAGGCTTCTTCCGGTGATCTGCCTCACCTTTGAAATGCTTGTCTTTCTTTCTTACGGGATGCCTACTCTAAAGAAATCAACGATGCCCCAGATACACATTCTTCTTACATTTATTCAAATATATACTATCGGTGTCATCTAAACAGTGCGTGCATGTGCGGTATCCCTTGTTTGTCTGTCCTGAAAGGTTACTGAGAACAGGCCAATCATTGATGGTTACAAACAGCAACGCATGTAGGTCAAATTCCTCCCGATCTTTCGCATCCCACGCATGTACACCTTTTCCATTCCACAGTTGTAAAAGTTCTTCAACCAATGGCCTTAGCTACACATCAATGTCGTTGCCGGGTTGCTTGGGGCCTTGTATGAGCACTGGCATCATAATGAACTTCCACTTCATGCACAACCAAGGAGGAAGGTTATAGATACATAGAGTCACAGGGCATGTGCTATGATTGCTGTTCTGCTCCCCAAAAGGATTAATGCCATCTGCACTTAAACCAAACCATGTGTTCCTTGCATCCTTTGCAAAGTTGTTCCACTTTCTCTCAATTTTTCTCCACTATGACCCGTCAGTAGGCACTCCCAACTTCCCGTCTTTCTTACGGTCTTCGTTGTGCCATCGCATCAACTTGGCATGCTCTTTGTTTTGGAATAACCATTTCAACTGTGGTATTATAGGAGCATACCACATCACCTTGATAGGAATCTTCTTCCTAGGGCGCTCGCCCTCAACATCACCAGGGTCATCGTGGCCGATCTTATAGTGCAATGCACAACATACAGGGCATGCATTCAAATCCTCATACTCACTGTGGTAGAGGATGCAGTCATTAGGGCATGCATGTATCTTCTCAACCTCTAATCCTAGAGGGCAGACAACCTTCTTTGCTTCGTACGTACTCTCTGGCAATTCGTTGTCCTTTGGTAGCTTCTTCTTTAACATTATGAGGAACTTTTGAAATGCCTCTTCAGATACACCATTCTCTGCCTTCCATTGCAGCAATTCCAGTGTGGTACCCATCTTTTTATTGTCATCTTCGCAATTTGGGTACAACACTTTTTGTGATCCTCTAGCATGCGCTGCAACTCCAGCTTCTCCTTTCCACTTGCACAGTTTGTCTTTGCATTGGCAATGGCCCGACCAAGATCATTAGCGACCTCATCTGATGCCTCTTCTTCAGCTCCTTCCCGCATTGTCGGCTCAGATTCTTCCCCCATTGTTGTACCATCGTATTCATGAAACACATGGACAGGATAGCTGTCGTCATCCTGTTTTTCTTCATTCTCTTCCATTAGGACCCCTCTTTCTCCGTGCTTGGTCCAACGGTTATAGTCGGACATGAAACCGGACTCAAACAGGTGGATGTGAATGGTTCTTGAGTTAGAGTAATTTTGATCATTCTTAAAGCCAGCACATGGACAATACATAAAACCATTCGGCCGCTTGTTTTCCTCAGCCTCAACCAAAAAAGTATGCACGCCATTAATGAACTGGGGAGAGCATCGGTCGTCGTACATCCATTGCCGGCTCATCTTCATTACACAACACCGAAAAGACCAAATTAATACACGTTCATACATAAAGTTCATACACACTTGTTCTCATAAAACAATATACAAACTCTCTAGCTAAAGAATTTAAATGCAACAACAAATGCGATCAACATTGCAACTAAGGTAACAATTGATCCAGCAGCATAGTGATACCAAGCCACACTATCAATGGCATATCTTTTGAATTTTCTAATCTTCAAGCGCATTCGACCCATCTCGATATTGTGATCATCGACAACATCTGCAACATACAACTCTAGTTTCATCTTGTCTTGTTCAACTCTTTTCAATTTTTCTTTTGAATACTCATTTATTTTTCAACTAAATTTAACTTCTTGACAAGAATATCTATGTCGGTTGGAATCTCCGGTTCACATACCTCCTAGAGAAAAAATATCTACGTCAACTTGATTGGCATAATTTTCATAAACACGAAATGTAATAAAGAGTTATAAAAGAGAGTATATATATATACCACATCCGCATCATAAACCGGACGAGGACCGACGGGGATGGATTTCAAAACCATGCCACTATGTATAACAAACAACCATATAGGTAATAAAACTATACAAGTAACTAACTAAATCATCGAAACATGGTTTTTTTAATAAAAAGGATAGGAACAAGAGGCTCACCAAGGTGGTGCCGGCAACGGGATGGTGCGGGCGATCGATGATGGTTAAGACGGGGATGGGAAGGCACTAAGTAAACCACACCTACAAATGCAAAGTAAGAATTTAATTTGAGCTCAAATTGCATAAATCAAATAAACTACCACATACAAACTAAAACCCACAAATTACTATACTTATAGAGCATTGCAAGAGCTAATCTAGCAATGAGAGATGAAAGGACAAAGTTGCTAACCTTTTTGAACACTTGGATGGATGGGATGCCTCCAAACCTTGACAAATTTTGGCAAAAATGGAGGATGAGATCGAGGAATAGAGGAAGAACGGATAGGAGAGGAAAGGGGGAGAACAAAGGACTCTGCTCGGGCTGGCGCCACAGGGTTTCAATATACGGGGACCTTTAGTCCCGGTTGGTGGCTCCAACCACGACTAAAGGTTAGCCTTTAGTTGCGGTTGGAGCCACCAATCGGGACTATAGGTTCCCATGGGGTCCCAGGGTGACACCAGCCTGCCACCACACCTTTAGTGTCGGTTCGTGGCACGAACCGGGACTAAAGGTCCTTAATGAACCGACACTAATGATCCCCTTCACGAACCGACACTAATGATCACATTAGTGCTGGTTCAAAAGCCAACCGCAACTAATGAGGCGAACAAAAGGTCTGTTTTCTACTAGTGTGGGCATCCCTATTACCGCCATACTCTCATGCAATGACAAGTGAATAAACACTTGTCTTGAGAATAACACATCTAGCATGAAAAAATATTTATTTTGAAAGTTTATTTCGAAAGTTTAGAGATAGCACATACAAATTTGCTTGGAACGACATGGAAATACCATATATAGGTATGTATAGTGGACTCATGTGGCAAAACTTGGTTTAAGGATTTTGGATGCACAAGTAGTATTTCTACTTAGTACAAATGAAGGCTAGCAATAGATTGAGAAGCATCCAACCAAGAAACAAAAAATCACATAAGCAAGCATTAAGCATAACTAACACAAAATAATGCACCATAAGTAGGATGTAATTTCGTAGCACAATTATTGACTTCCGTGCTTGCATAGGGAATCACAAACCTTAACACCAATATCCTTACTAAGCATAATTACTCATCAAAATAACTCACATAGCACTATTGTCATGTCTCAAAACTATTACAAGGAATCAAGTTTAATTTGTCCAATTATTTGCATGAAGTATCCCTCTTGAATATCTATCACTTTGGGACTAGTTTTATATATTGCAATTGCTTTTGACAAGCTCACATAGATATAAGTGAAGAACATGAGCATAAAAGTTTCATGTCTCAAAATAATATAAGTTTAGCATGAGAGGATTTCTTCAAAGTTACTGACTCTCAAATTAATATAAGTGAATCACGAGAGCATTTCTTCAAACATGTAAAAGCACGCCATGTTCCAAAAGATATAAGTGAAGAACTAGAGCAATTCCTTTGCTCAATAGTTTTAAGTGAAGCATAAAGAGCAATTCTAACAAATCATAAAATATTTTTGGCTCTCTCAAATATGTGTGTACAAAAAGTATACTAATGAAAAATCAAAAAGCAAAACAAGCAAAGATACAAGATGCTCCAAGCAAAACTCATGATATGTGACGAATAAAAACATAGTTCGAAGTAGTATACCGATGGTTGTTACAAGAAAGAGGGGATGCCACTCGGGGCATCCCCAAGCTTAGTTGCTTGTTAATAGTTGAATATTATCTTGTGGTTCTGTAGCATACCCAAGATTTGGCTCTTCTAACTCCTTATTCCTTCATCCATCGTGACCTCACCCAAAACTTGAAAACTTCAACCACACAAAACTTAACAAAATTCTTGTGAGATGTGTTAGTATAATAAAGCAAATGACCACTTTAGGTACTATTGTAAACCCATCCATATTTTAATATTGTATTATACCTACTGTATTCTAACTTTACCATGACTTATACCCCCCGATACAAGCCATAGATTCATCAAAACAAGCACACAATGCAATGAAATTATAATCTATTTCAGACAGGACAGTCTATAGTAATCTATACTCTACCCATACATATGGAACTCCAAAAATTCAAAAACATTAGGAAAACGTAAATATTTGTATCGAAATACTGTGTCAAAATTTCAGATCAATATCATGTTCCAGCAAAAAATGAAAATTCGTGCACTAGGAAGAATGTTTCTGTTTCAGATTCAGCATTGTTTCTACTCAGCTCATGGATCATCCTAGAAGCATTACTTGGCACAAACAATAAATAAAACATAAAAACACAATAATAAGAGAATCATAATTTTGAAAAACACTCAAAAACATAAAGCAAAACATAAAAATAATTTATTTATTGGGTTGCCTCCCAACAAGCACTATGGTTTTACACCCCTAGCTAGGCATACCGCATAGATTCAAGTATTGTCATCCTTAGTTTGCATTCCAAAGAAAGCCCTCATGATTGATTCATATGGTGGATTAGTATTGTTCTAGGGAAGTGTTCCATACAATTTCTAAGGGGAAACTGAAATTAATATTTCCTTCTTTCATATCAATCACGGCACCTATAATGTGTAAAAACGGTCTACCAAGTATGATAGGACAAGACGGATTACAATCAATATCAAGAACAATAAAATCATAGGAACATAATTTCTATTTTCACGAATAAGAGCATCATTAATTCTTCCCTAATGCTTTGCAATAGTAGAATCCGCCAAGTGCAAATTAAGAGAACATTCTTCAATATTGGTAAGACCAAGCACATCACATAGAGATTTCGGAATTGTGGAAACACTAGCACCCAAATCACACAAAGAAAAGCATTCATAATTTTTCATCTTGACTTTAATGGTAGGTTCCCACTCATCATGTAAGTTTCTAGGAATTCAAATCTCTAATTCCAACTTCTCTTCTAAGGATTTCATCATGGCATCAATGATATTTGTAGTGATAGTTTTATTTTGTTCATAAGCATGGGGTGAATTTATCATAGATTGCAGCAAAGAAAAACAATCAACCAAGGATAAAATCTCATAATTAAAGTCTTTGTAATCAAAGCTAGTGGGCACATCACTATTTAAAGTTTTGACCTCTCCAAACCCACTTTTACCAAAATTTTCATCAAGATTTTCACCCTCCAAATCGTTGGGATGCCCTCTAGCTAAAGTTGACTCTTATTCAGTCCCTTCATCATCAATTTTAACATTGCTAAAAAGGAATCAATAGAGAAA
Source organism: Hordeum marinum (assembly GCA_022496015.1). Taxonomy (NCBI): domain Eukaryota; kingdom Viridiplantae; phylum Streptophyta; class Magnoliopsida; order Poales; family Poaceae; genus Hordeum; species Hordeum marinum. The sequence goes on from CM039676.1 coordinate 474,920,126, forward strand.
ACACCAATCATTTTAAGTCTTCATCATTGTTCTGAAAGTAATCGCTAGAAAACGCTTTTTTCTAAAAAAATCTCTTTTAACTTAAAGCATAGAGGTTATTTTATTACTTTCATCCATAGAAACGTACAAAGCCTTATTTTTTCATTGATATTAGGTGGAAAAGCATGCAACTTGGGATTTTCAACATCATTGGAAATTCTATCAATGTTTCTAGACATATCATCAATCTTATTCAACTTTTCTTCTATCGTAGTATTGAAAGACTTTTGAGCATTGATAAATTCTTTAAAAATATTCTCAAGATTAGAGGTGTTCCTATTATTATTATTAGATTACTATAGGAATTACCATAATTATCAAAGGAATTTCCAGGAAAAGGCTTTGGATTAAAATTACCTCTATAAGCATTCTTATTGAAATTGTTTCGCGAGATGAAATTCACATCTACAGAATCACTCTTTTGCTCAATAAAAGTAGACAAAGGCACATCATTAAGATCAATAGGAGCATTTTTACTAGCAACCAACTTCATAAGAGCATCAACTTTTTCCCTCAAAACACTAATTTCTTCTACCAATTAACCTTTTTACTTGTAGGTGCTCTTTCGGTATGCCATTGTGAATAATTTGTAATAATATTATATAGCAATTTGGTAGTTTCACCCAAAGTAATTTATATAAAAGTGCCACCCGTAGCGGAATCTAAAATATTTCTAGAGACAAAATTCAATCCTGCATCAAAAAATTGTATCATCATCCAAAGGTTTAAACCATGAGTATGATAATTTCTTAGCATCAACTTCATTCTTTCCCAAGATCGTGCAACATGTCATGCTCAAGTTGCTTAAAATTCATGATTTTAGTTCTAAGGGAAATAATTTTCGTGGGCGGAAAATACTTAGTAATAAAAGTGTCCTTGCACTTATCCCAAGAATCAATACTATTGCGAGGCAAAGAAGAAAACCAAATTTCTGAACATTCCTGCAAAGAGAAGGAAAACAATTTCAGCTGAACAATATAATTGTCCACATATTTTTTCTTTTGCATATCGCATAATTTCACGAAGGTATTTAGATGGGACGCGGCATCCTCATTAGGAGTACCGAAAAATTGATCTTTCATGACAGGATTCAACAAAGCGTCATTCATATCACAAGACTCCGTACTAGTGACAGGAGGAGCAATAGGAGTTCTAATAAAATCATTATTATTGGTATTGGAAAAATCACACAAATTGGTGTTTTCTTGAGTCATCGTGACTATGCAAACAAGATTGCAAGCAAACAACAGGTCTGACGAGAAAAAGGCCAACAAAAAAGAGAGGGCGAATAAAACGGCAAATTTGTGAAGTGCGGAGAGGAAGACGAGAGGGAAATGGCAAAAATAGTAGATTGCAAGGAGATGAGATTTGTTATTAGGAACCTGGTAGATGGCAAATAATGTAAATTACTTCCTCCCCAACAACGGCGACACTACAAGAAATATGCTAACTCGCGACCATCAATATTGGTCACCGAATGGTCATTATTTTTCATTTACGCCCTTTTTATGACCAAAAATTGTTGGTCAAAAGCTGAGCGTCATTAATGGAAATTAACGACCTTTCTTCTGGAACGCTTGTAGACTTTCACAACCAAAAAAAGGTCATTAGAAGTCTGCCCACACCACGTCGGATCCAACGTGGCAACCTAACCTGGCAAAATTACGACCAATTGGATTGGTCATTGATAAGAATCGGGCCAGTCCAATTCTGTGTTTATATGGGTCGAGCCCATTAATTTAGCCTTTTAAATATATATTTTTCCTATTAATTTTCGCTAGCTAGATGGGCCTTGCCCAACAATTCAGCCTTTTATTTATTTCTAGGCCATGGGCTTTTAACATTGTTTTCGCAATTATATTTTGGAGCCGGTCCCACCAGTTAGATAGGTCCCACATGATAGAAATTTCACACTATGTACAGATGGGCCAGGATGTTCCCATTTCACACACTATCAAATCACATTCATAATCAAATATTTCACTCATAATCAAATATTTCAAACATAACAAAGAATGCACAAAATTAGTGAAATAAAACTAAATTAGTCTATTACAAACTTTACACTTTATTACACCCAGATATGCCAGATATTAAAATATTACAATGTTTACCATCTATTACAGTCAAATAGAACAAACAACTCTTTGCTGGATAGGGCTTCACGACTTTGCACTTCTGTCCACGTTTTCACACTTTCCAACCATCTTAGGCGTGGAGCAACTGTAAAAGTGGAACCAACTAAAAAAATTATATGCAACAATATTTTCTATAGATCAGCTTTCAACTCGATATTTATGTACACCATACAGAAATTGTTTCCATTTAGTACATGTTCATTTAATACTAATTAACTTGCCTACAAAAATGCATTCAAACAACTGACCAGGAGGATATATATACATAGAAAAGATCGTATATATGCACAGATTTAACACCTAAAGTGCATCAGGGTTCAAAACTAACACGGCTGCTTGTTATTTGCCTAGGAAAAATTTAACACGGTTGCCACTCTTGCTCTTGCTCATGTAATACTAATCCATCAGCTAGTAATTACTACTTTATGCGAAGATAAACAGCTAGCAATTACTAGCATAACACAGCAACATAATAATAATCCACTCTTGCTCTGCAAAGCTTGTGCCCTAAAGTAACCAGGTAAAACTATGAGTTGCTTATGGGGAGATAAACAAGCAGAGGACCGGGAGCAGTTTCACTCGAGCAGAGTGTAGTAGCTTGCTAGTCTAGAGATGCAGGTACAGAGAGAGTAGCCTGATGCAAAAGTGATGTTCAGTGACAAGGATGACGTACTGCGGGTCCATGGAGGGAGCAGTGGCGGGGAGGGCCGTCGGGGCAGAGAGGAGTGCCTCGCGGCGTGGAGGGAGTTGAGGCGCTCGCGGCTGCCTTGGCCTTGGTGACAACCATCAGAGTTGCACACAGTTGTCCCCTCCTCCAAGGAGATGACCGACACCTTCTTGGCTAGGCCTGGGTGCAAGAAGAAGAAGGACCACGGCTTCAGGTATAGGTGTTAACCTGAAAGACAAGACAAGGGTGTGTTCAAAACTGCAGAACTAGACAAGATAACACAAGGTTATAACAAGACTGTTTAATCTACTGATAATTAGTAATACAAAAATGACTAATCATCACTAAACTGTTGAACCAATCTGTACAAGTTTAGCTAAGTATTCACTAATTGTACTAGTCATCAGAAGAAGGATTCATTGTTTTGGCAAAACAAAAACAAAGATAGGAGAACAAGTTTGAGTTATTCTAATAAGTATGAGCCAGCATATGAGTAAACAAATAAGTACACAAGAGATGCACCTCCCTTCAGTTTTTGATTACATAAAATGCTCCAATTAACCAAATTTGTCCAATTTCTCCTCCCAACTAAACGGACACCGAGCCTAACAGTAGCCAAAAACAGACAAGACACTCATCTTAAAGCAGAGTGAAGTGCATTATGTTTCGGTGAGTAATTAAATAGCCAATAAAACATCGAGAGTATAATCAATCTCGATCATACAATAATTAAGTTCAGAAAAGAAACGATAGTAGTAAAACGGAAGAGCACCCAGTTGCACTATTAAGTTTATTGGCAGATGGTGTAGCTAGTACTTTTTTGTAGTTTCCTTCTTCTTCTTCAGCCCCATCATAGAGAACAGAGCTTGCCCCTTAGAGTTCTTTTACTGTACTCTGAAATTGATATAATTTGACTATTAACTACTCTAAGAGGAAGATTTTCATAATGTAAGCAATGGCATGGGCTCCAATGCATGTTAGTCCGAGAAGGAACACACATGAGCAAGATTATACGGAAACTTGTTTGCTTGGACTCTGCACCCAATGGACATCTACCAGTTTTGGAATGTGCGCACGGTTCAGACATTTTGGTTGGATAAGCATATACGGTAGAATACAACTGAACAAAAATGCAGTTTTGTGCATGAATCCACCGAGGTAGAAAAATGATGTTTGTGGAGCAACAATCATGCCTGCTAAAAGAATCGAGGACACATACTATTGAATCAGTATGTGGCAAGCAAATCAAACACATCCACAATGCAGGAAGGAAGGCACGGGGTTACCAGCAGGGGAGGGGAAGCTCGGTTTTGAGACGCCGGATCTATGCGAGCATCCACCTCCCATCCTTTCTGCCCATCCTTTCTGCCCCTTGTGTCCGGGGTTCCTGTAGAGAGAGAGAGAGAGACTAAGAGACAAATATGGAGGGGGGTAGGGGAGAGGCGTGAAGGGGAGGGTAGTCTCACTATGGTCCATGTGGATGCCGAGGTCGGAATTTCCGGATCCATGCATCCATCCACCACCCATCATTTCGTCCCGAGCTCCAGTGGAGGACTTCATATCCAGTGAGTCCATGGCTTGCCTGCCGTGTGGTGCCCAGAGCAAGACGACCACCCCGTCCTACAACATGAAGTCGACGATGGCCTCTGAGACTCGTGTCAGCGTCGTCGCTGACCTGGTGGCCGAAGACCCATGGCTGGAATGCGACGCCACCACCGCAAACCTAGGCAGACCAAGCATGCACCACAGTCTAACAAGCTTGACGGAGCGCCGCACGTCGAAGCACGTACGCACGCACCACTGAGCAAGCCAACCGTGGTCGCTGGGCGACAACGGACACGGCTTGCGGGGGCTCGGTTGATCTGAATCGCCGGAGAGGGAGAGAGACAAAAGGGGGCGACAAGGTGATTGGTTAGGTCGTGGAGGATAGTGGCGCCACCACCGAGGACAGGGGGCTAGGAGCTAGTGGCACTGCCGCCGGGACAGGGAGCTCAAGGTGAAAGCAAGAGGAGGGGAAGAGAGAGGACAAGGGTGGCGGCGGTGGGAATCGCGGGTGGGAGATGTGGGAGACAAAGGTGTGGCAGCGTGGTGCCTCGATTGGATCTGTAGAGGGTGGGTGGATGGTTAGGGTTTGGGTTTCTCAGTGATCAGCACCATTGGATGGGTGCGGATGGATGGCTCAGATCGCATCTATCTGGGTGATCCGCGTGAGATGCCCATGGACCAATCAGAACGTAGTAAATAATTTGAAGATATTATGACCATCTAAATTGGTCATAATTGATTAAAAATAACGTGTCATACCCCTCACTCACGTTTAACACGTTATTTTGAAAGGAGTATCCGAAGGTCGTGAGATAATATTGTGCACAAGGGTGCATATTGGACTGACAAACAATGTTGCATAAGTAAATTTTCATTTTCTTTGGACGGAAAATTTGTTTTCCATTTTTCGAGTGCCCAAAACGAGTTTTTGGTGAAGGGCCTACCATATATCTGTTGCAAAATTGTACCGATTTTTTTATAAAATATTAGACATATTTAATGTACAATTGACTAAATGGTTACATGTCAAAAGGTTTGAGCCACCTCTTGTGAAAAAGACAAAATTTCCCCGATTTAGTGGAAGCGGGTCAAATTTGAACTGCAGCTCCCTTATAGTTTCCTCTTTATTTTTGAAAAAATATTTTGTAGGTACAAAATTATCTGTGTAATCGTACAAACACCAAAAGTTTTCCAAGATCTAACCACTAGCTAGGAAGGGGTATGCCCGTCGTTTTGACCGCATTTCGATATGGGCATGAAAATTTCAAAACAAATCAAAATTTTGAAAAACCTTTGCATTCTATCAAAATATGTGACCAAGTTACCATGAAAAATAATAGACTTGTAATACGGCAATTATTTTTAAAAAGTATTCTTAAAAATGAGGTATCACGTGTGAAGATCCATGGCTTTCAAGCTAAATGATCAATCTTATGGCCACATTCATGGCGTATTTTGTTCAAATGATATAATATTGTGCACAAGGGTGCATATTGGAATGACAAAGAATGTTGCATAAGGAAATTTTCATTTTCTTTGGATGGAAAATTCGTTTTCCATTTTTCGAGTGCCCAAAACGAGTATTTTTGTCAAGGACCTACCATATATTTGTTGCAAAATTGTACCTAAACATTTTTCCAAAATATTAGGTCATATTTAATGTACAATTGACTAAATGGTTGGGTGTCAAAACCTTTGAGGCACATCTCGTGAAAAAGACAAATTTCCCCCGATTCATATGAAAGTGGGTCAAATTTGAACTTCAGCTCCCACATAGTTTGCTCTTTATTTTTTGCAAAAATATTTTCTAGGTACAATTTAATCATAGAAACACCAAAAGTTTTCCAAGATCCAACAACTAGCTAGGAACGGGCATGCCCGTCGTTTTGAACGCATTTTCAATATGGGCATGAAAATTTCAAAAAAAATAAAGAACAATGTTGTATAAGGAATATTTCATTTTCTTTGGATGAAAAAATCATTTTCCATTTTTTGATTGCCCAAAATTAGTTTTTTCATGAATGACCTACAATATATTTGTTGCAAAATTGTACCAAATCAATTTTCTATAATACTAGGACATATTTAATGCACAATTGACCAAATGTTTTTGTGTGCAAAGCTTTTATTCACCTCTCGTGAAAAAGACAAATTTCCACCAATTCAGCACGTAACAGGTCAAATTGGAAATAGGTCAAATTTGAATTGTAACTGCCTTAGAGTTTGCTCTTTATTTTTTCAAAAAATCATTTCTAGTTACATAAGTATATATTTAATCGTAAATACATGTTTTGATGGTGATACTTCGAGGTTTGGATGGTGTACGAGGACTCCAACTCCAGAGCGCGTAAACTCACTTGCCCGTCGCGTGGTCACCGCGTGACCGTGGTGTTGCCATGTGTTATGGGAATCATAGGCATGTCTAGTGGGTTGGGCACTCCCCAATTATGTGCTGGGAAGAAAATGACAACGAAGTAATCTCACAAAGAGACCGAACTATTCTCAAACATGAATTAGCAGCCAAGTGTTTGATTAGCGGTACAGGAAATGCACATGGCCACTGGGCGTGATTTGGCTAAGGATGATCATCTACTAAGACGACTGTCTTCACAAATTTTCAACTCAAATGTAGGAGCCTAGGTGGTACTTGCTTTGCAAAGTAGCACACTGGACGAAAATATGAATGTTGAAGCTGGGCTCAAATAATGAATGGATTGAGCTGAAATTTTGTGGAGGATGGTTATTCGGGCATAGGAAAGCACTATAGAAAATTGATACCATTTGGACATGCCAAAGTGGTACTTCCTTCACAATGCTCTTCTCTAGATAGAAACTTGGGAAAATTAGTGAGAGAAACTAGATAACTGAAATGAGCTCAAATTTGGTGTAGGTAAGTTACATAGGTATGGTTATGCTCTGGTAATTTTCAAAAATAATGAAGCAATATATAATATAGTTGCTTCACAAAGCTTCTCTCTGGATAGAAACTTTGGAAATTTTCTGAGGAATATTTACTAGGAAAATTGAGCTGAATATTATAATGTGGAAATGATTTGGCTATGGAAGAGTGCCCAAAAAGTTTGAGGGTAATAGGACGGGTCTAGATAGCACTTGCTTCGCAATGTGCCAATCTGGCTATAAAATAGAAATTGAATATCAGCTCACATAGTTGATTTGATTGAGTTGCAGTTTGGAGGACGATGATAATTTGGGCATATGAAGTCACTGTATAAATTTCATGTCGTTTCGATATACAGAAATGGTACTTCCTTCACAATGCTCTCCACTGAACAAAAAATTGGGAAACATATTGAGGGAAAGTGGTTAATTTAAATGACCTAAAATTTGGTGGAGGGAAGTTCTATGGGTAGGGTCATGTCGTGGTAAATTTGCAGCAATTATAAAGCAATATAAAATATAGTTGCTTCACAAACTGAAAATATTACCAGAAACAAAGATTAAATGGTGAGATCTCATGGATTGTTAGATGAGGCTAAATTTTTTTGGAGAGCTATGATATGGGCACATAGAAGATGCGGAAAAAATTCAACTCATTAGGATATGCATAGCTAGTACTTCCTTCGCAAACCTTCTAGCTGAATAATTTTTTTGGAAATTTGCCAAGGAAGATATACTAGGTAAATGGACCTGAATTTTGTCATGAGGCAATGATTTGGATAGGAAAGAGTGCCCAAACTTTTTGGGGGCAATCAAGAATATATAAATATCACTCCTTCACAAAGTGTTGTTCTGAACAGAATAGGAAAATAAATATTGTTGAATTATTTTTGAACTAGGCAAGGAAGGTTTTTGACATATTTGACGAACATATAATCCAAAGAATTTATGAGAAATGTTTGGGAATTTTGGGAATAACAGAAATATAGGTTGCTTCACAACCTAGGGCAAAAATTAACACATGGACATGGCACATAGGCAAAACTGTTGAGGTGGTGCCTAGTCATCGCAACCCACTACAATTTACAAGGTTATGACCATCTATATTGGTCATGATCAGCTAGAAATAAGGCAACGGACCAGTGTTGTCTGCTTTATGACCATTTCTTGTAAGGAAATTATGACCTATCTGACCAAAATGGTCATTATAGTTGAGGGTTTGAAGACCTCCGAACAGCTTACGACCAATTGGTCTCAAATGATCGTAGATTTAAAACCATTTCTTCCAGGGTCATTGACAGAAGGTCACAAGTTGACATATTTCTTGTAGTGATATAGAAATCCCTTTGACGTGGCTTGAGACTACGTCAGTAGTTCCCCAAAGAGGAAGGCATGATGCAGCATAGCGACGGTAAGTATTTCCCTCAGTTATGAAACCAAGGTATCAATCCGTAGAGGAAGATCATGCACCCACATAAACAACACCTACACACAAACAACAAATAATTTCAACCCGACGCGAAAGAGAGGTTGTCACGTTCTCTATGGTAATAAGATAGATTAGGTATTGCTAGTTTTGGCAAATAGATCTCGCAAGAACACAAAATAAAATAAGTAAACAAAAAGTGCAGCAAGGTATTTTTGGTTTTTTTGGATTAATAGATCTGGAAACAAAAGATGCAAATAGTAGATCAGAAAGCAATATGTTGGAAAAGTAGACCCGAGGGCTATAGGTTTCACTAGTGGCTTCTCTCATGAGTATAGCGTACGGTGGGTGAACAAATTACTGTTGGGCAATTGATAGAAGACAAAATAATCATGACAATATCCAGGAAATGATCATTATATAGGCATCATGTCCAAGACAAGTAGACCGAAACGATTTTCCATCTACTTCTATTATTCCACACATCGACCTCTATCCAACATGTAGGAATATACCCCATCTTGTTATCCTTAATGGCAATGATACATACATGTCTTGCTGCCCTTTCTGTCACCGGGAAAGAACACCACAAGATCGAACTCATCACAAAGCAACTCTTCTTATGGAAAGAAAAATTGATCTAGTTGTCCTAACTAAACCAAAGATTTGAAGCATAAATACCAGGCTATAAGTAATCATGCAAATAAGAGATCAAAGAAGACTCAAATCCTATTCTTGGATAGAAACTAATCATGAACTCAAAATTCATCCAATCCAAACAAACACACCGCAAAAGTCATTACATCAAATAGATCTCCAAGAGACCATTGTATTGAGAAACATAGAGAGAGAGGAAGCAATCTAGCTACTACCTACGGATCTGTAGGTCTATGGTGGACTACCCATGCATCATCGGAGAGGCACCTATCAAGAATATGAACCCCTCAATAATGGTGTTAGATTGGATCTCGAGGTTCTGGAACTTGCGGCGGCTAGAATTGTGTTTCGTGTACTCCCCTAGGGTTTTCTGAATATTTGGGAATTTCTAGGCTCGATAGTCGGTTGAGGGGGTGCTCGAGGTGCCCACCCTCTACCAGGCCAAGCCAGGGGCCTGTGGCACGCCTTGGTGGACGGTGTCCACCCTGGGCCCCCTATTCTGGTGATCTTTGGCCCATCTGCTTCCTCTGGTCCATAAAACTTTCACAAAAATCCCCACAGCGTTTGGGCTCTATTTGGTACTGATTTTCTGCGAAGTAAAAAACAAGAAAATATAGCAACTAGCACTTTGGCACTATGTCAATAGGTTAGTACCAAAAAATGATATAAAGTTGCTATAAAATGATTGTAAGACATCCAAGATTGATAATATAACGGCATGGAACAAGCAAAAATTATAGATACGTTGGAGCCTTATAAGAGGCCCAACATAGTCTACAAGAATAAAGTTGAGTAGTAGACATCATAGTACCGAAATGGTACTACAACTTGTGCACCCACGGTGGGGGTTGTGAGGCGGGCAGGGGTAGTTACCACTCCCCCACACCCATTCACCCTCTTCCTCCCCATGGTGTTCTCTCTCCAAACGACTCGAGAGCTCCGGTGGCTGCCATAGGACCTCCATTTCCGGCCTCTCTTTCGCGATTCTGATCGGGGGAATCAATACCCACCCTCTCCTCTTTCCATGGATACCGGTATTACCCCTGTTTTCCTCTCCTACAGTTCTATTTTTGGAATATAGGCTTTAGGGCAATATGAGATGCATTCTCCGATTTGTTTTGTCAAATCGAGGCATGAGTAGGATGTGGAAGGCAAACAGTGGGTTCATTTGCACTTCTATTGGAGAATATTTGCATTTGGCAACACCGGTAGTACCGAATCTGACCCGCGGTAGTGGTTGCCCCGACGACCTCCGACCGAGAGGTACTACTGCTCCTCCTAGAGCGGTACTACCGCTTGCTAGCAGTACTACCGCTTACGGTAGGCAGCACTACCGCCTGTGGTGCAAATTGGACATATTCTTTGATTCCACTTCAAGTTTACTCTTCATTTATCCTTTTGGATTATGCATTTTGTTTACACCTGATTTTTCATTGCTCTGTGTTGTGGGCTCCTGATGGTAGCAGCTCTGCTAGACAGGAACGTCGGATGAACCCAAGTCGTGGGGGCTGCTCTAAGCTCTACCGCACTACAGAAAATGACAGTGTCAACCCCAATGCCCCCCAAGCAGAAGGCCAAGCAGGCTGCAACCAAGACCAAGAAGGCTCTGTTCATGCATCAGTTGCCCATAAAATATTTTTGGCTCCTCCACCATTGCAACCCCTATGTTGAACCACAAGAATCAGCTCTTCGCAACTGTCCCTTCTGGACCAGACAGCAAGGTTCTCTCTATCATGATGTGGTCAAGCAAAAGAACTTGTATGTACCTCATGCCAAGTCCATTGATATGGATCATCTGAAGAAGAATGCCACATACTTTGGTGATGCTCTTAGCCTATGTGAGAAGCTTGGTATTATCAGTCTTATGCAGTTAAACAAGAAATTTGATGCAGGAATTGTTTGTGTTCTTTTCTACGGTCCATCTTGGATCTAATGAGGACACTACTAGCCCAATTTGATTTAGTACCCACATGGAGACCATGTGTACGCACCAGAACAATCTTTGGCCCTACTGCACTGAGAAGATCTCCACCATCACTGACAAGTCAACCTATGTGCGTGAACCATTTCTTGACATCATGCACCACATCTGCAGGCACACTCTATTTCCTCGTGTTAGGAACTTAAATCAGGTACACTCCTATCCGGTGGATATGCTGCTCTATTGTCAGAATATGAGGACCTTAGATGAGGTAGAGGTTTTGGATGTTTCTCATGTCATGTGGTCGGAGCTCCTCTTAGCAGTTTCTGAGCGCAAATGCCCTATATATGCTCCTTACTCGATGCATCTGATTGAGAGGACCTGGGAAAACACCTTTCCAGGCGCTCTAATTGAATGTGGTGAGTTAGTTGCCATCTAGGTAGTACCTATGGACCCATAGGTCTGTGGTGAACTACTAACACATCATGGTGAGGGTAGCAAGGTTAATGAAGAGGCCCTATGTGATCAATCTCCCCTCTGGTAGGGTGCCGGAATGGAGGTGTAGATGGCCTACCATCGGAACTGATACTTGTGGCGGAGGAAAAAGTGTTTTGGGAGCTCCTTTGGTGTTTTTAGGGTAGATGTGAATTTATAGGCTAGAGAACGATGCCGGGAGATGCTCGAGGGGGCAACAACATATCTGGCCACGGTCCCCCTGGGGCGGTGGTTGTATGTGTGTTGGGCCCCCGGTGCATCTCCTCGCCCTCCTCCGAAGCTTCTAGGTGTTGTATTGGTCCAGAAGAAAACCACCAAAGCATTTCGTGGCAATTGGACTCCGTTTGTATGGTAACTCTGAAAAGGCCACAACACGAAAAAACCGGAACTGGCATTGGTCACTAGGTCAATAGGTTAGTGCTAAAAAATATTCTAAATTGGTAAATAAGTACCCAAAAAGTATCCTAGAATGATAATATATCAGCATGGAACAATAAAAAATTATAGATATGTTGGAGACATATCAGCATCCCCAAGCTTAATTCTTGCTCGTCCTCGAGTAGGTAAATGATAAAAACATAATTTTTGATTTGACATGCTACCCATTATGTAATCTTTGGTATGTATGCTCATTGAGAAATGGTGAACTAACAAACAAACAATAACATAGTAATATTATAAGTATAAGAAACAAAATCATTAAGTTTTCAAAGTATACGATCCTAAAAGAATGTTTTACCCCTATTCATCTTATTATATTAGCAAGGCATGACTCCATCTTCACCACATAGATACAAATTTTAAGCACCATGGTGTCCAAGTCACGCAATTGGATCGTACTTTTCCAATATGCATCAACTTTTTATTCTTCACGCAATACATGAGCGTGAACCATCAGACATAGCATATAGGTGGAATAGAATATGGTGGTAGGTATCAAAGGGGTAAAAAGTGGAGAAGATAGTCTCGCATCAACTAGGCGTACCAACGAGCTATCAATGCGAGGAGTGGGGATTGCCATGCAAATGATGCACTAGAGCTATAAGTGTATGAAAGCTCAATTGAAGGGTAAGTGGGGTGTGCATCAAACTTGCTTTCTCATGAAGACCTTGGGCATTTGAGGAAGCCCGTCGTAGGAATATACAAGCCAAGTTTATTATATGAAAAGGTAATTCCCACTAGCATATGGAAGTGTCAACATAGGATACTCTCTATATGAAGAACATGGTGCCACTTTTAGGCACAAGTGTGGTAAAGGATAGTAGTAAAGTCCCTTCTCTCTTTTCTCTCATTTATTTTTATTTTTATGGTGGGCTTTTATATTTTTTTGCCTCACCCATTTTCTCTTTTTTATATGGCTCATTTGGCCTCCCCCATTTTTTTTATTTTTCGTCTGGAGTCTCATCTCGACTTGTGGGGGAATCATAGTCTCCTTCATCCTTTCCTCACTAGGACAATGCTCTAATAATGATGATCATCACACTTTTATTTACTTACAACTCAACATGAGGAACTGATAGGAAGATATGAGTCTGTATGAATGCCTCTGGCAGTGTACCAGGATGTGCAATGCTCTAGTGTGACATGCATCAAATATATGAATAATAGTGGCTTTGCCACAAATACTATGTCAGCTCTATATGATCATGCAAATCATTATGATGATGAACGAATTAGTCATGTGATGTGACGATGGAATTTGCATGGCAATATGTCTCAGAATGGCTATGGAAATACCATAATAGGTAGGTATGGTGGCTGTTTTGAGGAATATATAATGAGTCTTATGTGCAACAGAGTGTATCATGTCACAGGGTTTGGATGAATCGACGAATATTTGCACCGATCCTCGAGGTGAGAATGGGCTATGCACGGCACCGAAGAGGCTAGGAAATATGACAAGGTGAAGATGCGTATGTCCATCATGTCACATTAGTCATAAATAACTCACATACTTAATTAATGCAAAGTCTTAGTTTTATCACAAACCAAAGTACTCCTTGCATGACCCGAGGGAGGTTTGTAGGAGTTAACCATTGCGCGCCCCCGACTCGAAACAACACTAGGATTTCAATGAGCAATATAAATGCTCACACATAATCACCATGCCTCTTTAATTTTAGAGGAATAACAAGTTAACACCTTTTAATCTCGACACTTCTACGAATCAACAACTTTGGACTCACACCTTTGTCATATTACCATATCAATGTCATTAACCCAAAACTTCTCTGTATGTGCTACACGATGGTTTTGATTATCATTCATTAAATATCTAATATTCGTGGATTAACCTTATGACTCATGAAAATGTCACTATTACTCATCTCTAAAAAATATAAGTGCAGAAAGAGAGCATATTATTTCTACAAAATCTACATGCCACCGGGCTCAAAAAGATATGTGAGGTACTAGAGCAACTGCCTAGCTCAAAAGACATAAATGAAGCACATAGAGTATTCTACAAAATTATCATGAGGGCGTGTCTCTCTCAAATAGGTGTGTCTATCAAATTATGATTGTGATAAACTTAAAGTAAAAGCAAACAAAAGCAAATGATGCTCCATGCAAAACACATATCATGTGATGAATAAAAATATGGCTCCAAGTGACATGCCGATGGATTGAGACAAAACAGGGTATGCCTTCCAGGGCATCCCCAATCTTAGATGCTTGAGTCTCCTTAGAATTATACTTCGGGTGCCTTGGGCATAACCAATCTTGGTCTATTGCTACTCCTTATTCCGTAGTCCATCGTGATCGCACCCAAAACTTGAAAACTTCAATAACACAAAACTCAACAAAACTTCATGAGATCCGTTAGTATAAGAAACATATTGCATACTTGAGGTATTGTGGTAAATTGATTCAAAATCATTTTTGCATAATAGGTATTGTATTCTAACTTCTCCGTGACTTACACCCCCCCGGATATAATCCATGGCATAATCAAAACAAGCAAACTATGCAAGCAAATTAAACAGAATTTGTTTAAAACAGAACAATCTGTAGAAATATGTAAAGATCCCATAATTCTTTAACTCTAGAAATTCTGCAAAATTATGAAAATGTAAATAATTTGTATATAAATACCGTTTTATAATTTCAGATCATTATCACGTTCCAGTAAAAATGATAATTACTGCACTTGAGTCAAATTTTCCTTTTCAGATTCAGCATCGTTTCTACTCATCTTGTGAGTCATCCCAAAGGCTTTACTTGGAACAAAAACTAATTAATACATAAAAACATAATCAATACAGAGGCAACAATCATGTTACCACTAAAAACAAAAATTAAAACAAAAATAAAGATACATATTGGGTTGCCTCCCAACAAGTGCTATTGTTTTATGCCCCTATCTAGGCATAATGCATAGTTTCAAGTGTTGTCGTCTTTAACACTCAACCCTTAGGTAGCTCTTGTGATTGATTCATAAGGGTGTTTAATTCTATTCCGAGGGAAGTGTTCCATCTCCTTATTTAATTGGAATTGTAATCTTATGTTTCCCTCTTTCATATCAATATTTGCACCTATAGTTCGTAAAAATGGCCTTCCAAGTATTATGGGACAAGAAGGATTGCAATCAATATCAAGCACAATGAATTCTAGAGGCACATAAATTTTGTTTGTAATAATAAGAACATCATTAATTATACCTGCAGGTTTCTTGATGGTAGAATCTGCAAGATGCAAGTTTAGGGAATACTCATCAATATTAGTGAGACCAAGCACGTCAAATAAAGTTTATCGTATGGTTGAAACACTAGCACCAAGGTCACGCAAAGCATTGCATTCATATTTATTTATCTTTATTCTGATAGTAGCTTCCCACTCATCATGCAATTTTCTAGGAATAGAGGTTTCAACCTCAAGTTTCTCATCATAAGCTTTTATCATAGCTTCTACTTTATGTTCAGTAAAAGCTTTGTTTTGTTCATAAGCATTCGGTGAGATAATAATGGATTGCAGCAAGGAAATACATTCTACCAAAGAGCATTTATCATAATTAAAGTCCTTGTAATCCAAGATAGTGGGCCCATCACTAGTTACAGTTTTGACCTCTTCAAACCCACTTGTTTTAGTTTTAGCATTAGAATCATCACCCTCCAAGCAAACGGGACGCTCCTTAACTAAAGTTGACTCATCTCCAGTCCCTTTATCATTCATATTCAGAGATGTAAACAAAGATTCAATAGGAGAAACACCAATCATTTTGAGATCTTCATCTTGATTCATAACCGGAAAATATTCTGGTTTAGCGTCCCTCCTGTTTACTAGAGTGATTTGCTTATCAGAGATTTTTCCTAATAATTATTCATTGTGAGCAAATTTTGATTGAAGTCTAGACACCTCTTTATTGATTTTATCAAGTTGCATACTAATAGCATCGAGCAAAATTGAATATTCCTTTATTTCATAAGGAAAGATTTATTATTCTCAAATTGTGAAGTCATGAAGGTTTTCATAGAACCCTCTATCTCCGCCATTCTTTGATAGAAAGAAGTATTGTAGAATCTATCTCGCGACATGGTGAACGAACAAGACAAACAAGCAACACAAGTGAACTAGCAAGTAAAGCAAACTAGTAACTAGCAAAGATAAATTATTTTGTATTTTTGATTTTTATGAGATAAATTAAATATAGAAGAAAATAAAAAGAAGAACACGTGAATGAAATTTTGTGCGAAGTTACTTGATAGTTGGTGATGGTATTCCCCGACAATGGCGCCAGAAATCCTTCCTGATACTCGTCATCTGCGTTGGGTTTTCCATGAAGAGGAACAGGTAATCGCAGCACAAAGTGGGTAAGTATTTCCCTCAGTTATGAAACCAAGGTTGATCGAACCAATAGGAATACCAATCCTCAACCGTCTTCAATGGCTGCACACAAAAGAACAAACAACTTGCACCCAACGCTGGCAAGAGGGTTCTCAATCCCCTTGATCTCATTATTTGCAAGAATGTGAGTTGTGTAGATAATTGTAGATAATAGTAAAGTGCAAAATAAAATAAAAGGTAATAAATAACAGCAAGGTAGTGATAGCGTTTGTGACTTTATAAGTGAATAGACCCGGGGGTTGTAGATTTCTCTAGTGGCATCTCTCATACACAAAGCACATGGTGGGTAAACAAATTATTGTTGGGAAATTGATAGAAAAGTGAATAATTATGTGATGTTCATAGGAATGATCATGTGTATATAGGCATCATGTCCATAAGCAAATAGGCTAACTCTTGCCTACACCTACTGCTATTACTACACTTTGAGAGCTCTTCTATGCTTGCCTCTCTATGTATTAAGTTCATGACAAACGGAGTAATGCTTGGAGAATGATGACATGTGATGTAGACAAAGTAAACTCAACTAATATGAATAAACCCCATCGTTTTATCCTTAGTAGCAACAACACAAAGACGCAACTTGTCCCCTTCTGTCACTATGATAAAGAAACTTGTCAGGTTGAACCTACTACAACGCACCACTCCCACTAAAGAAAGATCCATCTAGTTGGCCAAACTATCTCAATGGATCGGAGAGCATTACGAAGCTATGATGATCATGAAAATAAGAATCATAGTAATCAGGTTTGACTCAAATACTTTTCATGAATAATCTGAACATAAACTCACAATTCATCGGATCCTAACAAACACACCATACAAAGGGATTACATCGGATAGATCAAGGCAAAGATGCGATGAACGACGTATTAGATTGCTATCTAGGTACTACCTTCGGACCCGTAGGTCTGTGATGAACTACTCACACATCATGGTGAGGGTAGCAAGGTTGATGAAGAGGCCCTCAGTGATCGATATCCCCTCCGGTAGGTTGCCGGAACGAAGGTGTAGACGGCCTCCCATCGAAACAGACACTTGCGGCGGCGGAAAAAGTGTTTTGGGACGTTCTTTGGTGTTTTTAGGGTAGATGTGAATTTATAGGCCAGAGAACGACATCGGGAGACGCTCTAGGGGGCCACCACATATCTGGCCATGACCCCCTTAGGGCGGCGGCTGGATGTGTGGTGGCCCCCTGGTGCATCTGTTGGCCCTCCTCCAAAACTTCTATGTCTTGTATTGTTCCAGAAAAAATCACCAAAATTTTTCGTGGAAATTGGACTCCATTTGGTTTGGTAACTCAGAAAAGGCAAAAACACGTACAAAACAGGAACTCGCACTGGGCTTTGGGTCAATAGGTTAGTGCTCAAAAATATTAAAATTGGTAACTAAATACCCAAAAAGTATCCTAGAATGATAATACATTGGCATGGAACAATGAAAAATTATAGATACGTTGGAGACGTATCAACCCCTTGTTCCTTTCCCACATCAATGGAGTTGCTCCTACGTTCCCTTCATTCTTGTCTGGAAGGAACAAGCAAAAGTACCGAGCATGGCAGAGATAGTACCACCTACACCGGTAAGTGGTAGTACCTCTTTCGACAACGGTAGTACCTCCTATGGGCTATAGAGTCATTGCCCAGTACCGCGCGCATTACCGCTGGTTTTGGAGTCTCGACTTTTTGTTTCGGACTAAGAATTTTTTGGTCCATAGTACAATGCGATATTACCGCTCCCGAGCGGTATTACCTCTTGTTACTACCGTGCCACTGCCTCCCTTATTTCTTGGCCGGAACCCTTAACAAACTCCGAGCGGCACAAGGGCGGGGTACTACTGCCTTTAAAAGGTAGTACAGCTCTCACGAGCGGTAGTACCGCTTAGGCCGAACTACCTCCGCTCCTACCATCTGTCTGTGTTTGTAGAGTTTTTGCATTAAAACCCAAGTGGTAGTACCTCTTCGGTGGCACTACCACCTCATGGCATCGTGCCATTGCCATGTGCGGCTGGCTCAGCCACCCAAGTGATATTACCGCTCCCATGAGCGGTAGTATCACTTGTGTGCGGGTTGAGAGGGGATAACAGTTGGATTCTTTTCCCCACTATATAAAGCGGGTCTTCTTCCCCAAGAAGATCACCTCTCCTAACCCTAAGCTCCATTGTTGCTCCAAGATCCATTTTCGCTCGACCTCTCTCCCTAGCGGACAAAACTTGTTGATGTTCTAGGGTTTGGTTGAGAGGGCCCCAATCTACCCTTCCACCAAGAGAAATTTGATACCCCCACTAATCCCTTGCGGATCATGTTCCTCTTGTGTGTTTGAGCATCCTAGACGGTTGAGGTCACCTTGGAGCCACAATCCATTGGGGTGAAGCTTCATGGTGGTGTTGGGATCCTCTAATTAAGTTATGGAGATTTCCCCAACCTTATTTGTAAAGGTTAGGTCGCCAGCTTCAAGCGCACTATTAGTAGAATCACGACGTCTCACATTGTGTGAGGACCCGAGGAGAATATGGTGGCCTTAGTGGCTTTGGGGGGAGCATTGTGCCTCCACACCACTCCAACAAAGACGTACTTCCCCTCAAAGGGAAGGAACTTCAGTAACACATCCTCGCCTCCACCGGCTCCACTTGTTGTTATCTGTTACCATTACTTTGTGCAAGCTTTACTCGTGTTGTTATCTTTTGCTTGCTTGTTGTTGTCGTTGTGGTTAGCATCATATAAGTTGTTCACCTAGTTGCATATCATGATAACCTATTTGTTGCTAAACCTAATTTGTTAAGAAAATCTAAAAATTGGTAGTTTCATATTCACCCCCCCCCCTCCTCTAGTCAGCCATATTGATCCTTTCGGAGGGCTTCAAATCCAAGATGGTATGTAATAAAAACAAGTATGTAATTAAGTATGACTTGTGCTTTTTTGCTTTAACACGTTATTTTTATTTTTTACAATTCGACTAGTGCATCCCCTGCTATGCAAGACCTTATGTATTAGACAAGATTTACTCTATTTTTCATGAACTTAATATTGCCTGCTGGATAGCGGTCGATTGGTGGAACAATAGAAGTTGATGCAGGAAGGAGTCGGTCTAATTGTCACGGACGTAATGTATACATGATCATGCCATGAATAATGTCATAACTATGTGCTTTTCTTGAGAGAGATGCCTCTAGTGAAAACTATGGCCCCTGGGTCTATCCAACATTTTTACTAAAACCCTAAATACTTTGCTATAATTTATTTAATTTTATTTTACTTTGTAATTTATCTATCTACTACTATCAGATTTGATCCTTGCAATTAACAAGTACAAGGGGATTGACAATCCTCTTGCCCGTGTTGGGTCACTAGTAGAAAACGGGCCATTTGTCCCGGTTCCAGAGGCCAATTAGCCCCAGTTCTAGAATCAGGATTATAGGGTCGGGACTAAAGCCCTGAACCTTTAGTCCTGGTTCGCTTACAAACCGGCATAGAAGGGGCTCCACGTGGCCGCTGCGAGGAGCCCAAGCAGGAGGACCTTTAGTCCCGGTTGGTAACACCAACTGGGACCAAAAGGCATCCACGCGTCAGCATCTGGCAGGAGCTAGGTTTTTTTAAAAGGGGGGAGGGTGGGTTTTACGGGGGTTTTGTAGGGTTAATTTAGGGGTTTCATACTGTATTAGCTAGCTAATAGAGAGAAGTGTCCTCTCTTTCTCCGTGCTTGGTCGACGCTAGCTACTATAGAGAGAACTTGACACGCTAGCTAGTAAGCAAATGAAGGAACCATTAAGTATAGAAGATCCTCATGAACATATAGAGAGAGAAGTGATCAACCTCTCTTTCTCCGAGAGATTGGTCGTACAACAAGTTTTCGTATATCTATCTGACGCTACTAGCTACATCTATACAATATAAGATCTCTTACAATCCGTAACATCGAATGTCAAATTCTAGATGGTATTCTCTGGCTTTATTTATGACGTGGTCAAGAAAGAATCCTGCAAATTCTTCTTGAATTGCTCATATGCGATCATGTGGTAGGACTTCATCCCGCATCTGCAACATCTAATTTGAAGAAGGGGGTCAATACATATATATGAATGGAACTTAACACGATTCATTGTAATAAAATAAAATTGTGAATATTATTGCTTACGCACTTCATATTGTTTTTTAGAATAGCCCCGCTTAGGGTTCGTCGCGTTTGTAGATGAACTCGCAAACGTAGTATCCACAAAAATCATTCCCGGCTTCCTGCCACAAGCACTTTACGAGAAATAGAGTTCAATCAAACTGATAATCAAGCATGATAAATGGTATTGATGAAACTAGAATCAATGGGAGATGCGCGGAACTAGCTAGTAGTACTTACTTTCGGGTGTGTAAATCACAGCTCCCTCGGCAGTGCCGGAACAATTACGGTGTACTCTTTCCAATCCCTGCCAGACAAAGAAAATAATTACTTGATATAAGGAAATGAACAAACTTGCCGATATGATGCGATAATGATCGATTGAACTTACTTCTGGAGCATTCCAGTCATGTCCGCATAATCCTGGGGATCTTTTCGTTTCGAGTCTAAGACGGTTACTACTCCCTGCTCAACCTTAATCTCTAGCAGAATAAAGTGGAAGCTGCGCATGCATGCATAACTCATCAATTACATTACTATAACCTCGAGTAATAAGGGAAACCAAATATGCACAAGATAGTAACACTCACTTGAAGTTGTAAGGAAAGAGTATTGTCTCCTTGTTTTGATTTGCAAGCAACGATTGTAGCAAGCTGTCCTCCGTTTGTGTGGCATTCTTTTTAACCGTATACTCATGTATGATATTTGGGTTAATGAACCCAATGTCATAGATTTGTGCTTTTCTACATCCGACGATCTTCAATCTGCATAATATAGTGAAGATAATTATATATACATGCAATGAAAGAGCTGAGCTATATATAGAGACTTAATTACAGAAGTAGTACTTACAGACAGTAGGAAGTCACGATTGTTTTGTCGATGGCCTTTGGATTGTATAACTGGAATAACTCTTCAAATTCAACAGACAACTGCTCCATTCCAACGAGGGCGTGCTCCTCTTTAATTCTCATCGTCACAGTATCGTTCCCAGATTCCCTCTAGGTTTTCAGGTACCAATCGTGGAATCTTCGCATCATCGTTGTTAGAGAAGGAGGATCAGGTTTGACTAGAGGCTGCTCGTACCGGTATCTGAATTCGTCCACCTCCAATGGCTCAAACAGTACATCATCGCTCATGTAATCAGCAGGATTGGTACCGGGCACCATCCCCGTATGATTAGCGGTGATATCGCTAGACACCTTGAGCGGGGGGCACGATTGGTTCTCCTGTTCGCTGAGCTAGGGAATTTTTTTCCCACTTCTTCATTTTGCTAACCTTGCATCACTGGAAGTACTTCCCAACCGCCGCGCATCTCGATATGTCTTTTTAAGACAGCGGACATAGTTGGAATCCGGCGGAGGCGGTGGTGGTCGCTTCAGGGCATCGATAGTGCACTTCACTTTCACCGGATCTGGCTTCTCCTTCGCATGTGGAGTTTTCTTTGGAAAATGGTCCCTCACTTGGGCACAACATATGTCCTCGTTTTCCTACTCGGTCCTATCGTATCATAAATTTTCCAAAGGCTTGAGAGATGGACCATATCTGAATTGCCTCCCGCCTCTGCTTGTACTGCTAGCCGCCGGAGCAGCGGCGTCTCTCTTCTGTCCTTGCTGACAAGGAGGAGAACGAGACGGAGTGCTCCGACGCGCCGAAGGAGCCGGAGCAGCTGCGTCTGTCTTTTGCCGTTGCTGACGAGGCGGAGGAGGAGGACAGCTCGGATGCGTCAGAGTAGGCGAAGGAGGAATCGGAGTGCCCTCACGCGCTGGAGGAGCCGAAGAAGGAGGCGAAGTGCCCTGATCACTCGCCGAAGGAGGAGGAGGAGGAGGAGGAGGAGGAGTGCCCTGCCACGCCAGCGGAGGAGGAGACGGAGGCGTCCAGTTTGGAAGCTTGATGTACTCCTACGGCCATAGACATGTACTCCTTAGAGCATGAACCAGCTTCTTCTCCCCTTCACCAGTATGGTGGTCAAGCTCGAGATCATCAAATCCCTCCATTACTTCATCCACCATCACAACAGCATAGCCATGTGGAATCGGAAGGCAGTAAAAAGTTCCGTTGGGTTGAGGAGGTGCAACAGAGCCGAGAGACGCCTTGAAAGTGAGGTTCCGGAATTTCGTCCAAAGCTCGCAATGTTGAGCCTCCGTGATAGTATCCACGGGGTAGCTAGGAGCCATGAAGCCAGGCTGAACGGGCTCCATGGAAGCCATGCTGCTTCTCCGCTGAGATGGCGGGGTAGCTTCTGGGGTACCTTCATGCCGCTGAGATGGTTGGTCGGCAGCTCGCTGGCTCTCAGCTTCCTCTAGCTTTTCTAGTCTTGCATTGAGCTTCTGCATTTGCTCAGCTTCGCTTTCCTCTTTCTTTGTCAGCTTCTGTAACTGCCTACGTCAGGAAACCCAACCTTCCACGGAACGGAGCCTGGTGTGCCTCGTGTTCATCCAGGGTGCTCAGCATTCCCTAGGGACTCAGTCAGCTCGTCCTTCTCTCTCTCTCTCTCGGGAATGAACGTCCCTTCCTACGCTGCGGTGATATACTTCTGAAGCTTCATGACGGGTATTGCAAGTTGCTCATTCGTCCAACGGCACTTCCCTGTTTTCGGGTCCAAAGTTCCCCCCAACCCCGAAGAACCAAGTTCTTCAATGGTCTAGCCAGTTCAATGTCTATGGTTCGACCCCTTTAGCAAGGAGGTCATTCTTAGCTTTGTCCCACAACGGCCGGGCTTTGAGGTAGCCACCTGACCCCGTGTGATGGTGATACTGCTTCTTTGCAGCATTGTTCTTGTTTGTCTCAGACATTTTCTTACTCTTCTCCAATTTCTTTTAGGCCACAAATTCGGGCCAGTGATCTCTTATCTTCTCAAATCGGCCGATGAATTATGGAGTCTTCCCTTTGTTGACAAACTTTGATTTCAACTCATTCTTCCACCTCCTGAATAGATCTGCCATCTTCTTAAGAGCACATGCCTTGAGCAGTGGCTCTATAACTGGGTTATTAGGATCCTCCTCTGGCGGTAGGGTGAAATTTGCCTTCAGCGAGGTCCAAAGATCATCTTTCTATCTATCGGTGACATAAAAAAATTCAGGGTTGTTGTCCTTAGGCTTATTCCATTGGTTGATTTTGATCAGGATGTTGTCCCTAACAATAGGTCCGCACTAAGCAGCAAATGTGTCCTTGGTACGCTTTGGTTCAATCGGTAGGCCATCGTCCGCGAGTGTTGTGATCGTGAACCTTTCTTCCTTACCCAACCTTCTGTTCAGGCCTCGTCTCTTTACTGAAGTTTGGCTCGATCCGGAGGGCTATGTAAAAGAAGAAATAAGAGTTAATATATGTACATACCAAAACAATTAATGAATGAATTAGCTAGTCAGCACATGCTTAATTAATATATATACCTCGCCGGACTTCGCAACATCTCCCTCCTCCGTTCGGTCACCGGATCCGTCACCATGGTCTCCTTCTTCCTCTGGCATTCAGTGACCGGAGCCATCATGATCATGTCCTTCCTCTCCTTCAAGACCATCGGTGACGTTGAGAAACGACAAGACATCACCTTCGCCTCGGATTATGTCCCCCAAGAACTATT
Source organism: Hordeum marinum (assembly GCA_022496015.1). Classification (NCBI taxonomy): domain Eukaryota; kingdom Viridiplantae; phylum Streptophyta; class Magnoliopsida; order Poales; family Poaceae; genus Hordeum; species Hordeum marinum. Next base: position 474,944,447 of record CM039676.1, read on the forward strand.
CTTGTTCCAAGGCTCTTTGATCCATAGTTTCTGCAAATAGTAAAACATGGCAATTAATATACTTCTCTATGATTTGGGGTGGCCTCGACAACGCCTCCAGGGTTAGGGGTGGCACTCGACGCTTCTAGGGTTTGGTCGGCCGAGAGGGCGGGATTCTCTTAACCTTTTAGGGATTTAACAAAATGGCGCCATTCTGGATGTGTGGGAAATGGTCCATATTTTTCCTGATCTCATCTACCCTTCTATATGTCACGTTGTCTAGTGTCAAAGGATTCAAGAAAACCACGGCTTCATCATTAGCCAGAAGTAGCAGGCGCATGATGGTACGAAGCTCTCCAAAATTGTTTTGGAACGGAGTCCCAGATAGGATAATTAGCTTTTTGGTACGAAGTTCATCAAGAGACTTCCGAATATCTCTATTTGGAAGGCTGTTGCAGAAATTTGTACCAAAAAGAGAATTATTCTATCTGGAACTCCGTTCCAAAACAACTTTGAAGAGCTTCGTAGTATCATACGCCGGTTACTTCCAACTAATGATGAACCCATGGATTTCTTCAATACTTTGACACACAACATGACATATAGAAGAATATATATATATATATGTGTGTGTGTGTGTGTGTGTGTGTGTGTGTGTCTGATCAGAAAAAAATTGGATCAACTTGTGCACATCCATAATGGGGGAATTCTTGATAAATCTATATTAATGGAGTTTTCTATATGAACATGTTACCATACTAACTTAGAAAAAATGTTATCGGGGAGGGGGTATATTGAGAACACTTTTTTTTCTAGGGTTTGGGTGGCCTCGAGAGTTGGTCTCCAGGTATATCGAGAGGGGGAGGTGAACATTTTACCTTAGTAACTTAGAAAAAAAATGTTATCGGGGAGGGGGTATATCGACAACACTTTTTTTCTAGTGTTTGGGTGGCCTCGAGAGTTGGTCACCCGGTATATCGAGAGGGGGTGAACATTTTACCTTAGTAACTTAGAAAAAAATGTTATCGGGGAGGGGGTATATCAACAACATTTTTTTCTAGGGTTTGGGTGGCCTCGAGAGTTGGTCGCCCGGTATATCGAGAGGGGGGTGAACATTTTACCTTAGTAACTTAGAAAAAATTTATCAGGGAGGGGGTATATCGACCCCCCCCCCTCATGCCGAAGTTATCAGGGAGGGGGTATATCGACAACGACATACATACACGGAAAAAATGATATCCATCTATACATACATAGCCACATACATATATACATGGAAAAATGCTATGAAAAAAATACATATATGAACAAAAATATTCTATGAATAAAAAAATTAATACACATATGAACAAAAAAAATACATATATGAACAAAAATGCTCTGAACAAGAAAATTAATACATATATGAACATCCATACATACATATAGCCACATACATATATACATTATACATATATGAACAAAAAATACAAGGGGCGGCAGCGACGGCTCACAGCGGGGGAGGACGGCGAGGGCGACGGCGGGGGCGACGAGGGCGACGACGACGGTGGGGGTAGGCCGGGGAAGGGGCGTGGTCGGGGAGACGGCGGGGACGGCGTGGCTGGCGAGGGCGATAGCGGGGGCGGCACACGAGGGAGCCGGCAACAACGGCAACAGTGGGGGCGGGCCGGGGCACAAGGACATGCTCAGGGGCGGCGGATGGCGACGGCATGGGCGGCGGACGGCGGCGGCGTGGGCTCGAGGGCGGGGCAGGGGCACAGGCGACAGCGACGGCGTCAGGGCAGCCTGGCGGCGTCGAGGAGGTCGGCGTCGTCGGGGGGAACTGCGAGATGAAAATGAAAATTTTCACAAGTGTTGCTTATATACACACAACATTAGTCCCGGTTGGTGGCACCAACCGGGACCACTACCTTTGGTCCCGGTTCGTGCCACCAACCAGGACCAAAGGTCACTGAAAAGAGACGTTTGGTCCCGGTTGGTGGCACGAACCGGGACCAAAGGTAGGCATTGGTCCCGGTTGGTGGCACGAACCGGGACCAAAGGTAGGCATTGGTCCTCGTTCGTGGCACCAACCGGGACCAATGGCCTTGCACAACGGCGTGGTGGGAGTTTAGTCCCACCTCGCTAGTGGAGAGAGTGCCACACCTGTTTATAAGGCGTGGTGCGCCTGAGCCTTCAAGCTCCTCTCTAAAGCAGGCTTACGAGCCTAATCACTATGCATCTGCCTATGGGCCTATTAGGCCTTCTCCGGGCCTGAATCCTGGCCCAACTGGCTGGTTGGGTTTCTAGTCCTATTCAGGCCGTGGTGGCCCAGTAGACGGCATTTTTTTAATTTTTTCCTTTTTTGTTTTATTTTTTGCATTATTTATTTTCTTTTGTTTTTTGCTTTATTTTTTAATTCTTTTTGTTGTTAGATCACAAAAATTATAGACTTTCTGTTAGTGCCATTAGTTTTCAAATTTGAATAGTTTAAATTTGAATTCTTCGAAATTTGTGTGAATCACTAGTTTGTGAATAACTTTACTATAAAAATAGATTTTTGAGTGATTCTTTTTCATGCTATTTAATATTACTGTGTTTTATCATTATATTCAATTTGGTAATTTTTAGTTCATTTTAAATCTCTATTTTAATCAAAAACAGATTTTGTTATTTTAGTTTGCTATTAAAGTTTCTAACAAAAAAATCTTTATGAAAATTCTTTTTGCTATTAATGTTTTGAACAAAAAATACTTTGATAATTTTAGTTGCATAAATTTTATAGAATTTTAGTTTCTAAAATACTAGAGGTTTATAGAATTTTAGTTTCAAAAATATTTTAATAGTTTTGTTTTAGTTGATCATAATAGAATATTTTAATTTGATTATTTTTGGTTCATTCTTTTTGCTATTAGAGTTTTGTAAAAGCTTCTCAGTTCATTCTTTTTGCTATTAGTTCATTTTTTGAGCTAAATGACCCTGAAATTGAAAAGCACTTCAAATGAACTCTGAAAAGGTTAAAAGTTGTCATGGTATATCATCATTTCACCCACATAGCATGTGCTAAAAAGTTGAGAGGGTTACGGTAAAAACAGGATGCACTTCATGTACAAAATGGACAATCTCTTTCGAAGTATCACGATTTCGGACGAAAAACTCATCTGTTACAAAGGGATTTCCTTTTTTGAACTTATTTGAACTCCAGACTTTTTGTGTGTTCAAAATGAACCATTCAAAGCTACATCATCAATTTTCAACCCTTTCTGACTTCATTGGGTATTTTTCATGCATTTACTGATTTTTTGAGCTAAATGACCTAGAAATTGAAAAGCACTACAAATGAACTCTGAAAAGGTTGAAAGTTGGCATGGTATCATCATTTCACCCACATAGCATGTTATAAAAAGTTGAGAGGGTTACGGCAAAAAATGGATGCACTTCGTGTACAAAACGGATAATCTCTTTTGAAGTATCAGGGTTTCACACGAAAACTCATATGTTAGAAAGGGATTTCATTTTTCAAACTTATTTGAACTCCAGACTTTTTGTGTGTTCAAAATGAACCATTCAAAGCCACATCATCAATTTTCAACCCTTTCTGACTTCATTTGGTATTTTGTATGCATTTACTGATTTTTTTTGAGCTAAATGACCCGGAAATTGAAAAGCACTACAAATGAAATCTGAAAAGGTTGAAAGTTGGCATGGTATCATCATTTCACCCAGATAGCATGTTATAAAAAGTTAAGATGGTTATGGCAAAAACTGGTTGCACTTCGTGTACAAAATGGACAATCTCTTTCGAAGTATCAGGGTTTCAGACGAAAACTCATGTGTTACAAAAGGCATTTCATTTGTTCACATGTAGCTGCAATGATATAGTTGTGGAGAGAAAGTCTTCACTTTTTCTTCACTTGTGTCCTTTGCTTATTGCGCCGTAACCATGCTATAGTTGTAAAATAGAAATTCATCATCACATTAAAGCCAAAGTACAATAGTGACCAAAATAAATACATACAGTTCATACATAGTTCTTATTATTGAACAACATATAGCTCTCTAGAGCATCTAATTAAAACATACATTGAAACTATGTAAAAAAATTAAATGCAACAACAAATGGGATCATAACCGCTACTAAGGTACCAATTAATCCAATGGCAAAATGATATCAAACCTCACTATGAATGGCATATTTTTCTAATCTTTCTAATCTTCAAGCACATTGCATCCATCTTGATCTTGTGATCACCGACGACATTGGCAACATGCAACTCCAACTTCATCTTCTCCTCTTCAACTCTTTGTAATTTTTCTTTCAAGTCATTGTTTTCTTTTTCAACCAAATTTAACTTCTCGACAAGAATTTCTATGTGGGTTGGAATTTCCAATTCACAAACCTCCTTGATTAAAAAATCTATGTCACATTGGTCGGCATAATTGTCATAAACATTAAATAAAACAAATAGTTATAAAGATAATATATACCACATCTGAATGATAGACAGGACGAGGGCCGACTAAGACGGATACCAAAACCATCGCACTATCTAAATAATAACAAACAATAATAAAAGTCGTAAAATTACACAAGTATCTATCTAAATAATACAAGTAAGAACTTTTTTCTTTTAGAAAGAAGATAAGAAGAAGAGGCTAACCACAGTGGTGCCGACGCCGAGATGGGCGCGGGCGATCGACGGCGGTGAGGATGCGGACGGGACATGACGGATCGCCAAACCTTGACAAATCTTGAGGAAAATGGAGCTTGGACAAGGAGCTTCAAGAGGAGAAAGCTTACGTGTGGATTGGGCATTTAATCGAACACCTCATGTGCATAGGAGGTGAGCTAGAGCACCACAAAGCTCTCCCACGGCCGGCCAAAAAACAGAGCAGTGCACTGCTCTGCTCACGGGCAGGGGGTATATATAGGCCAAACCATTGGTCCCGGTTTGTGGTTGGAACCGGGACTGAAGGACAACATTTGGTCCTGGTTCCAGTCACAAATCGGGACAAATGGTTGTGGGCCAGGAGCAAGGCTAATTGGTCCCGGTTCGTGTCTGGAATCGGGACCAAAGGGATCAGATGAACCGGGACCAATGGCCCACGAGACACCGCCGGTGCCCTAGCCTCACGAACCGGGACCGATGCCCCCATGGGTCCCAGTTCATGAGTGAACCGGGATTAATAGGCTTTTCAGGCTAGACCAAAGCCCTGTTTTCTACTAGTGGGTGTAAGTATTTGCTCTTGTGTGTGTAGGTATTGTCGATGGTTTTTTGTGTGACTTTCCTTTTGTTTCAATAAAACTTGATTCCCAACTGAGGTAAATACTTATTGCTACTTTACTACTTCATCCCTTCATCTTCGGGGAAAAACCCAACGCATACAAAGTAGCACCAACTTCCGGCTGGGCCAAAAGGCACCCTGTTACGCCTTGGGGGAGTAGGCGTGCCCCGCTGGCTTGTGTAGTACATGGACCTTGCCTCATGTGGATTTTTTCATCAAAAGTTCAAATATATTCCATAGAAAAATTGACATAAATTTTTAGGTCATTCCGGCTCCGTGTTTTTTTTCACCTAAACGATAAAAACAGCAACTGGCCTTTGGCCTGGGTTAATAGGTTAGTCCAAATAATAATACTATAAATGTTGCCAAAAATATGTGGAATTAGTAGGATAAGGGCATGAAACAATAAAAAAGTAGATATGTTAGAAACGTGCCAGCATCCCCAAGCTTAATTTCAGCTCGTCCTCGAGTAGGTAATATACAAAGATAATTTTTTTACATTGTTCGGGAAATCGTTAACTGTTAGCTTCTTGGTTGGATGATGAGTAGGGGATTAAAAGGCTAATCGTTAAGTTAATAAGCCAATTAATCAATTAATCAAACGATTTATCAGTTTATCTACTACTCGATGACCCTACAAGTACGTGTTAATCAGTTGTTTAACTAGTTAATCAGATGAATTCTTGAACATGGATTTTTTGATGTGGAATGCTACCTAGCAGAATTTTATCCAAATAATATAATCCTGGCAGGAATATTAGGATACAAATGATTCAAGGCAATAGTCTATCAATTTGATATTGAAACATTAATACAAAGCATGCATGTAATTCGTCATTGCCTTTCTAAATAATGGAGCTAAATATAGCAACATATATACACTTAGTTATGATAAGCACGACACACTCAGTTTTTCTTGCATAGATATATCAAATCAAGTATACCCGGTCCCAAACCAAGCAATTGTATCATATTTTTTCTCGCTTCAGTTTTTTCAACTTCACTCAATAAATGAGTGTGAATCATGGACTTGGCACTTTAGATGGCAAAGAGAATGAATATGGGGGGTTTATAGGAAGACAAAAAATGAAGATAGTCTCACATCAATATGGGTGATCGTTAGGCAATGAAGAGGCCTTACAATCGATGTCAATGTCAGGATTAGGGATTGCCATTCAACGGATGCACTAGAGCTATAAATGCATGAAAGCTCTCCTAATGCAACTAAGTGGGTGCGCATGCAACTTGCTTGCTCATGAAGACCTCGAGTAGTTGAGGAATCTCGTAGTTGGAATATACAAGTCAAGTTTTATAATGTAAAGATCCCACGAGCATAATCATGAAATGTATGAAAACTCTATATATGACATACATCGTGCTACTTTGAAGCACAAGTGTGGTAAAAGGATAGTAGCATGCCCTCTCTCTTTTTCTCTCATTTTTTGTTCATTTTATTGTTTTCATTTCACTTTTTGTTGGGCTCTTTTTGGCCTCTTTTTTTATTTTTTGTCCTCACAGGTAGGGACTTTAGAATGCATCACACTTTTATTCACTCATGACTCAAAATATGAACAATATGATGACTATATATGAATGCCTCTAGTGGTGTACCAGGATGTGAAATGATCTAGCATAACATGTATTAATAATGATGAATGGTAGCTTTGCCACAAATATCATATCAACTCAATATGATCATGCGAAGCAATATGACAATGAATACTCAAGTCATGTATGATGCCGATGGAAATTGTATGGCAATATATCTCAAAATGATTATGAAAATGTCATAATAGGTATGATAGTTGTGAAAATACCATAATAGGTTTGACAATGAAGAAGAGAGACCCTTCAAAAAGACCCAAGAAACATAGCCTGCCAATCAACGGATCTGAGGACTCTATAAATTTTTAGAAGGATGGTATTTTGTTTATCATTCGACCAAGTGCAAGCCCTGCCAGTAAGTAGAATATGAATGAGCTGCACGTCATCGACCATCCACCTAAATTTACCCATCATGCAACGATTGAGATTTTTTTGTTTTTGTTCGTCGCCTCAAGAACGAGGTTGAAGTCCCCCAGTATTTCCCATGGGCCTTGAGTGGTGAGGCGAGTGGTTTGAATTCCTCCAGGAAGCGGATTTTTTGCCCCCCCCCCGGTCCTAAGGCACGTAAACCAACATGATCCAAAAAGGAAAGGAGCCACTAGTTTGAAACCGGACCTAAATAGCCCCACTCTTGGAGAGTCGCCAACGATCTTCGAGGAATCCCACTCAAGTAGAATACACCCTCGTGTCCCATCCGCACACAAATAACTATAATCATTAAATGAAGAGCCAAGATATTACCAAACCAAATACTGGAATAAATTCTCAAATTTTGTTTCTTCAAGACAAACTTTTCTCTAATACCACTTCCTCTGTACTGAAATATTTGTAATTTTAGTAGGATATATAAGTAGGGAGTAAAATGATGAGCGCCTACATGGAGTTCAAAACTTAAATGGGCTGACTTGAGTTAGGTCATTCACCATGCCTCTCTACCGCTCAAGTATTGGTGGCTTGATGCTAGGTCGTAAACTCAGGGTGCGAAGAAAAATACTCTAAACACTCTCGCGTCTCTCATCATATGAATCATTTGGAGGGAAAGAACACATATGATGATCAAATCCTTCACATGGTTGTTTAATCATAGATGATCAAATCAACTATGATGTAAGACAATGGTGGAAGGTAGTCTGGGTCGTTTCAGTTTAGAGTAATTGGGGTTTGTAGTTTGCAGGGACTCTTTTTTGCGTCATCGTTTTGTTCATTTATTTTTGGTTGTATGTACTCATTTTCTCTATTTTTAATATAATAAATACATGCAGTTCTCATTCATGGTTGGGAAAAAGATTAAATGTTTCTTCGTCGTCTTTATCACTAAAAAGGATTAAATTGAACTTCATTTTTCTTAGTAACATTAAATTGAACTTGAGTTGTTTGATCAAATAGGCTTGCATTGGTTGCGCTATCCAAAGTGAATTTGGCCCATTTTGTGAGGCGCTTCCTGTTTTCCATTTTGATCTCCCAAAACCAACGCAGCGACTATTTTTCGCCTTAAGCAACGTGAGAGGGTTCGATCGCATGAAGAGCTATTGTGTCGGACCGAGCCGTTACGCGCACGCGCAATCTTGAAAAAGAGAAGAAACCAGGAATCGATCCCTGGTCTCCTTGTTGTTACGCACCTCGTTGTTGCGCAACGCTCCTAGCCACTACGTTAATGTCGATTTCATGTTAATGTATTTGTCGCGCCATGCTTGATGCTTTTTCGTGCCATGTTTTCCTCTGTTTTTCCTTTTTTTTCTTTTTTTTTCTTCTCTATTTTTTCATTCTTTCTTGCATTTTGTTTCTTTGTCTTAGGTTTTTTCCTTTTGATTTATTTTCCCTTTTTTGTTTGGTTTTCTTTTTTCTCCAATTTTTAATGTTTATTTTTGTTTTCACTCTATATTTTTGTATGTGTCAGAAAAAGTAATTGATCAATATTTTCTGTATACATGTTCAACATTGTCTGGACACTTTTCCAACAGTTTTCAAGTATTTTATTCAACCTTTTAGTACTTATTAAACATTTTTCAAATACATGTTCAACATTTTTCAAATACTCATTCAACAATTTTAATACTTAATAAATATTTTTAAATACTTTTAAAACATTTTTAATACTTATTTAGCATTTTCAAATACTTGTTCAACACTTTTTGCATACTCGTTCAATAATATTTAATATTAAAACATTTTTTGAATACTTGTTCAACATTTTTAATATTAGTCCAGATTTTAAAATACTTGTTCATTTTTTTTATATTATTCAATATTTTAGAATACTTGTTCAATATTTTTCGTATAATTACTTAATATTTTTTAATAGTTATTTCGCATTTTTCAAATGTGTGTTTGAAGAGTTGTTTTTATATATATGTGGAATATTTTAAAGTATAAAGAAAATAAAGGAAAAAACAAGAACAAAAAAATGAAAAAAAGGCCGCGGCCTCCCGTGCGGCTGGGCCAGCCCATCTTGGCTTGTCGATGTGTTCGTTTAAAGCGAGACATAGGGTCGTGCCAAAACCAAACGACCTCTGAATCTGTTGCTGAAATCGGTTGGAGTGGGAGACCGGAGACGAAGCTCTCTCCGTCATCGTCTATATAGCCAGCCTTCCTCCTTCCCTCCCATCCTTTCTCGTAGTATCCTTCCATCCCTCCTTCTAGGCTCTCCCTCTCCTATTCATCTGTGCGGTTCTTGCGAAGTTGTTCGATCGACCGAGGGGACATGGCAGACAAGCAGAAGGGCGCCGACGATGACGAGAATACTGAACCAAGGTAGTGGCGTCCGCGTGTAGCGCGTCCGCAGGCGCTTGCAGCAGAAGATTTGCAGGCGCTTGCAGCTGCTTCCATTGGAGGCCTCCCTGTTGGAAATATGCCCTAGAGGCAATAATAAATTAGTTATTATCATATTTCCTTGTTCATGATAATCGTTTATTATCCATGCTATAGTTGTATTGATCGGAGACTTGGATGCATGTGTCGATACATAGACAAAATCATGTCCCTAGTATGCCTCTAATAGACTAGCTCGTTGATCAAAGATGGTTAAGGTTCCTAGCCATGGACATGAGATGTCATTTGATAAACGGGATCACATCATTAGGAGAATGGTGTGATCGACAAGACCCAAACTACAAACGTAGCATATGATCGTGTCAGTTTATTGCTACTGTTTTCTGCATGTCAGGTATATGTTACTATGACCATGAGATCATGCAACTCACAGATACCGGAGGAGTGCCTTGTGTGTATCAAACGTCGCAACATAACTGGGTGACTATAAAGGTGCTCTACAGGTATCTTCGAGGGTGTCTGTTAAGTTGGCATTGTCAAGACTAGAATTTGTTACTCCGTGTGACGGAGAGGTATCTCAGGGCCCACTCGGTAATACAACATCACAATAAGCCTTACAAGAAATGTGACTAAGTGTTAGTCACGGGATCTTGTATTACGGAACGAGTAAAGAGACTTGCCGGTAACGAGGTTGAACTAGGTATGGAGATACCGACGATCGAATCTCGGGCAAGTAACATACCGAAGAACAAAGGGAACATCATACGGGTTTAGGTGAATCGTTGACACAGAGGTTCGACCGATAAAGATACTCGTAGAATATGTAGGAACCAATATGGGCATCCATGTCCCGCTATTGGTTACTGACCGTAGAGGTGTGTCGGTCATGTCTACATAGTTCTCGAACCCGCAGGGTCTGCACACTTAAGGTTCGGTGACGTTTCGGTAGTATAGAGTTATGCATGGTGGTGACCGAAGGTTTTTCGGAGTCCCGACTGAGATCGGGACGTCAGGAGGAGCTCTGGAATGGTCTGGAGATAAAGATTGATATATAGTAAGTTCTATTTTGGTCGCCGGGAAAGTTTTGGGCTCATCGATAGTGTACCGGGAGTGCCGGTAGTATACCGGGAGACCATCGGGAGGGGTATTTCGACCCAAGAGGCTACATGGCCTGTGGGAGGATGAATACCAGCCCTTAGTGGGCTGGTGGAAGTCCCACACAAGGCCCATGCGGCTGGGAAGAAAATCCCAAAAGGAAAAAGGTGGAAAAAGGCAAAAAGGGCTAAATTAGGAAGGAGTCCTAATCCTACTAGGAGTGGAGGAGGAGGACTCCTCCCTCCTGATTCGGCCGACCCAAGGGCTTCCTCCTTGGGAGGCAAGCCTCCTCCTACTCTCCTCCTATATATACTAGAGGGTTTTAGGGTTTTGGCACAAGAATTTTCAGCCACGTGCTGCCCGTTCCTCCAGTGCATAGTTTCTCCTCTAGATCAGTTTTCTGCAGCACTTAGGCGAAGCCTTGCCGGAATAGCTCCACCACCATCGCCGGAGCACCGTCATGCTGCCGGAGAACTCTTCTTACACTCCGCTCCTTCTTGATGGATCAAGACGGTGGAGATCGTCTTCAAGTTGTATGTGTGCTGAACACGGAGGTGCCGTCCGTTCGGCGCTAGATCGGAAGGATCGTGATCAAGTTCGTGGAACAGATCGTGATCAAGTTCATGGGATGGATCATGATTAGATCGCGGGACGGATCGTGATTGGATCGTGGGACGGATCGTGATTGGGTCGCTGGACGCACGATAATTCGGATCGCGAAGACGTTCGACTACACCAACCGCGTTTCTTAACGCTTCCCGCTTAGCGATCTACAAGGGTACGTAGATCCACTCTCCCTCTCGTAGATGCTCATCACCATGGATGGATCTGTGTGTGTGTAGGAAATTTTTTGTTTCCCATGCAACGTTCCCCAACAGTGGCATCATGAGGTAGGTCTATGTGTATATGAGATCTCGAGTAGAACACAAAAGGTTTGTGGGCGTTGATGCTTAGATTGCTTCCTCCCTTGGTCGGATTTTGGTTCAGCGGTATTGTGAGATGAAGCGGCCTGGACCAACCTTACTCGTATGCTTATGAGAGACCGGTTCCCTCGACCGCAACTTGTTGCATAGATGGCTTGCGGGTGCCAGTTTCTCTCACTTTAGTTGGATCGGATTCGACAAAGGCGGTCCTTGAGAAGGTTGAAAAGCAACTAGTGTATCACCGTTGTGGTTTTTGCATAGATGAGAATTGTTCTTGCTAGATATCTGTAGCAGCCACATAAAACATGCAACAACAATTAGAGGACATCTAACTTGTTTTTGCAGGGTATGTTGTGATGTGATATGGCCAATTACATGATGTGATATATGTGATGTATGAGATGATCATGTGATGTATAGATTATCACGACTTGCATGTCGATGAGTACGGCAACCGGCAGGAGCCATAGGGTTGTCTTTAATTATTGTATGACCTGCGTGTCAATCATTAAGCGCTATGTAATGCTTTACTTTCTCGCTAAACGGTAGCAATAGTAGTACAAGCATGATGGGCGCGACAACCCCAATGGCGACACGTTGATGGAGATCAAGATGATGGAGATCATGGTGTCGTGCCGGTGATGATGGAGATCATGTCGGTGCTTTCAAGATGGAGATCAAAAGCACAAGTTCATGGCCATATCATGTCACTTATGATTTGCATGTGATGTTAATCCTTTTATGGACCTTGTTTTGCTTAGGACGACAGTAGCATTATAAGGTGATCGCTCACTTAAATTTCAAGATGAATTGTGTTCTCCCCAAGTGTGCACCGTTTCGAAAGTTCGTCGTGTTGAGACACCACGTGATGATCGGGTGTGATAGACTCTACGTTCACATACAACGGGTGCAAGCCAGTGTTTGCACATGCAGAACACTCGGGTTAAACTTGACGAACCTAGCATGTACAGACATGGCCTCGGAACACAAGAGAACGAGAGGTTGAACATAAGTCATATAGTAGATATGATCAACATGATGATGTTCACCATTGAAACCACCTCAACTCACGTGATGATCGGACTTGAGTTGGTGAATTTGGATCATGTATCACTGGAATGACTGGAGGGATGTCAATTTGAGTGGGAGTTCTTAAGTAATATGATTAATTGAACTCATTATCATGAACATAGTCAGTAGTGTCTTTGCAAACTGTGTTGTAGATTACTAGCTCACGATGTAGCTCCCTTGAATTTTATATGTTCCTAGAGAAATAGAGTTGAAAGATGATGGTAGCAATATTACGGACTGGCTCCGTGATCTAAGGATTGTCCTCATTGTCGCACAGAAGGCTTATGTCCTTAATGCACCGCTCGGTGCGCCAACCCCTCTAGCGTTGTTTGTAGATGTTGTGAACATCTGACAGGCACGTTCTGATAACTACTTGATAGTTTAGTGTGTCATGCATTACAACTTAGAATTGAGGCTCCAAAACGTTTTGAACGTCATGGAACATATGAGATGTTCTAAGAGCTGAAATTAGGATCTCAGGCTCATGCCCATGTTGCGAGATATGATATCTCCAACAAGATTGTTTGCCTGTAAGATGAAGGAGAATAGCTCAATCGTTGAGCATGTGCTCAGATTGTCTGGGTGCTACAATCACTTGAATCGAGTGGGAGTTGATCTTCTAGATAAGATAGTGATTGATATTGTTCTCCAAGTCACTGTCACTAAGCTACTAGAACTTGGTGATGAACTATAAACGCCAGGGATAGAAATAATGATCCCTGAGTTGTTCGCGACGTTTGACGCCGCGAAGGTAGAAATCAAGAAGGAGCATCAAGTGTTGATGGTTAGTAAAACCACTAGTTTCGAGAAGGGCAAGGGCAAGGAGGGAAACTTCATGGATAGCAAGTCAGTTGCTGCTCCGGTGAAGCAACCCAAAGTTGAACCCAAACCCGAGACTAAGTGCTTCGATTATGAGGAGAGTGGTCGCTCAAGCGGAACAACCCTGGATACTTGGTAGATAAGAAGGCTGGCAACGTCGACCGAAGTATATTTGATATACATGTTATTGATGTATACCTTGCTAGTACTCCTAGTAGCACCTGGGTATTGGATACCGGTTCGGTTGCTAAATGTTAGTAACTCGAAATAAAAGCTACGGAATAAACGGAGAACTAGCTAAGGGTGAGGTGACGATGTGTGTTGGAAATGTTTCCAAGGTTGATGTGATCAACATCGCATGCTCTCTCTACCTTCGGGATTAGTGACAAACCTAAATAAATGTTATTTGGTGTTTTGCGTTGAGCATGAACGTGATTGGATCATGTTTATTGCAACATGGTTATTCATTTAAGTTAGAGAATAATGGTTATTCTTTTTACATGAATAATACCTTCAATGGTCAAGCACCCAGTGAGAATGGTTTGTTGAATCTTGATCGTAGTAATACACGTGTTCATAACATTGATGCCAAAAGATACATAGTTAATAATAACAGTACCACATACTTGTGGCACTGCTGCTAAATGTCATATTGGTATAAAATGCATGAAGAAACTCCATGCTGATGGATCTTTGGACTCATTCGATTTCGAATCGGTTGAGACATGTGAACCATGCCTCTTGGTCAAGATGACTAAGGACCCGTTTTCTGGTTTGATGGAGCAGGCAAGTGACTTATTGGAAATGATATGTGTTGATGTATGCAATCCAATGAGTCTTATAGCATGCGGTGGATATCGTTATTTTCTTACCTTCACTGATGATTTGAGAAGATATAGTGTATATTTGCTTAATGAAACACAAGTCCGAATCGTTTGAAAGGTTCAAGCAAATTCAGAGTGAAGTTTAAGATCATCGTGACAAGAAGATAAAAATGTCTACGATATGATCGTCGAGATGAATATCTGAGTTACGAGTTTGGCATACAACTTTAGACAATGTGAAAATTGTTTCACAACTCATGCCACTTGGAACACCATAGTGTGATGGTGTGTCCGAACGTCATAGACGTGCTCTATTGGATATGGTGCATGCTATGATGTCTCTTATCGTTTTGTTACTATAATTTTGGGGTTATGCATTAGAGACAACTACATTCACTTTAAATAGGGCACCATCTAAATCCGTTGAGATGACACCGTGTGAATTATGGTTTGATAGAAACCTAAGCTGTCATTTCTTAATGTTTGGAGCTGCAACGCTTGTGTGGAAAATGTTTTCACCTAACGAGCTCAAACCCAAAGCAGACAAATGCATCTTCATAGAATACCCTAAGAACAGTTGGGTGAACCTTCTATCTCAGATCCAAGCATAAAATGTTTGTTGCTAAAACTGGGTCCTTTCTCGATAAAAAGTTTCTCTTGAAAGAATTGAGTGGGAGGAGGATACAACTTGATGAGGTTATTGAACCTCTATTTCAACCAGAGAGTAGCGCAGCACAGGAAGTTGTTTCTGTGAAGCCTACGTTAGTTGAAGAGGAAGTTAATGATGATGATCATGAAGCTTCGGATCAAGTTACTATCGAACCTCGTAGGTCGACAAGGACGTGTCCTGCTCCTGAGTGGTGCGGCAACCCTGTCTTAGAGGCCAAGTTGTTGGACAACGATGAACCTATGAACTATGGAGAAGCGATGATGGGCCCGGAAACCAACAAATGGTTAGAGGCCATGAAATCCGAGAAAGGATCCATGTATGAAAACCAAGTATAGACTTTGGTGGACTTGCTCGTTGGACGGCAGGTCATTAAGTACAAATGGATCTTTGAAATGAAGACAGACGCTGATGGTAAATATCACCATTTGTAAAGCTCGACTTGTTGCAAAGAAATTTACGACAAGTTCAAGGAGTTGACTGTGATGAGACTTTCTCACTCATAGCGATGCTAAAGTCTGTTGAAATTATGTTAGCAGTTGATGCACTTTCAATTATGAAATCTGGCAGATGGATGTCAAAACATCGTTTCCTTAACGGATTACTTGAGGAAAGGTTGTATGTGATACAACCAGAAGGTTTTGTCAGTCCTAAGGATGCTAAAAGGTGTGCAAGCTTCAGTGATCCTTTTATACACTGAAGCAAGCATCTCGGAGTTGGAATGTACACTTTGATGGGGTGATCAAAGTTTTTGAGTCTATACAAAGTTTATGAGAAACTTGTATTTGCAATAAAGTGAGTGGGAGCACCATAGAGTTTCTGATAAGTATATGTGGATGGCATATTGCTATTCAGAAATAATGTGGAATTTCTGGAAAGCATAAACAGTTGTTTGAAAAGTGATTTTCAAAGGAAGACTTGAATCAAGCTACCTAATTGTTGAGCATCAAGATCTATAAAGATAGATCAAGATGTTTGATAAGAATTTCAATGAGTACATACCTTGACAAGATTTTGAAAGAGTTCAAAATGGATTACTCAAAGAGAAGTGTTCTCACCTACTTTGTAAGGTGTGAAGTTGAGTGAGACTCAAAGCTCGACCACGGCAGAAGAAAGAGAAAGGATGTCGTCCCCTATGCCTTAGCCATAGGCTCTGTATAGTATGCCATGTTGTGTACCGCACCTATGTGTGCCTTGCCATGAGTCCGTCAAGGGGTACAAGAGTGATCCAGGAGTGGATCACTGGACAGCGGTCAAGATTATCCTTAGTAACTAAAATACTAAGGAGATGTTTCTTGATTATGGAGGTGATAAAGAGTTCGTCGTAAAGAGTTACGTCGATGCAAGCTTTAACACCAATCCGGATGACCCATAGTAGCAATCTGGATACATATAGTGGAGCAGCCATTTGGAATAGTACCAAGTGGAGTGTGGTAGCAGTGTTTACGGTTTGACATAGAGATTTGCAAAGTACACACAGATCTGAATGTTGCAGACCGTTGACTATAAGACCTCTCTCACATGCAAAGCATGATCGAGCCCCAGAACTCATTGGGTGTTAGATTCATAACAATGCGAATCACATGGTGATGTGAACTAGATTATTGACTCTAGTGCAAGTGGGAGACTGTTGGAAATATGCCCTAAAGGCAATAATACATTAGTTATTATCATATTTCCTTGTTCATGATAATCGTTTATTATCCATGCTATAATTGTATTGCTTGGAGACTTAGATGCATGTGTGGATACATAGACAAAACCATGTCCCTAGTATGCCTCTAATAGACTAGCTCGTTGATCAAAGATGGTTAAGGTTTCCTAGCCATGGACATGAGATGTCATTTGATAAACGGAATCACATCATTAGGAGAATGGTGTGATGGACAAGACCCAAACTACAAATGTAGCATATGATCGTGTCAGTTTATTGCTACTGTTTTCTGCATGTCAAGTATATGTTCCTATGACCATGAGATCATGCAACTCACAGATATCGGAGGAGTACCTTGTGTGTATCAAACGTCGCAACGTAACTGGGTGACTATAAAGGTGCTCTATAGGTATCTTCGAGGGTGTCTGTTGAGTTGGCATTGTCAAGACTGGAATTTGTTACTCCGTGTGACGGAGAGGTATCTCAGGGCCCACTCAGTAATACAACATCACAATAAGCCTTGCAAGCAATGTGACTAAGTGTTAGTCACGTGATCTTGTATTACGGAACGAGTAAAGAGACTTGCCGGTAACGAGGTTGAACTAGGTATGGAGATACCGACGACCGAATCTCGGGCAAGTAACATACCGAAGAACAAGGGGCACATCATACGGGATTAACTGAATCCTTGACATAGAGGTTCGACCGATAAAGATCTTTGTAGAATATGTAGGAACCAATATGGGCATCCAGGTCCCGCTATTGGTTATTGACCGTAGAGGTGTCTCGGTCATGTCTACATAGTTCTCGAACCCGCAGGGTCTGCACACTTAAGGTTCGGTGACGTTTCGGTAGTATAGAGTTATGCATGGTGGTGATCGAAGGTTTTTAGGAGTCCCGGATGAGATCCCGGACATCACGAGGAGCTCCAGAATGGTCTGGAGGTAAAGATTGATATATAGGAAGTCCTATTTTGGTCGCCAGAAAAGTTTTGGGCTCATCGGTAGTGTACTGGGAGTGTCGGTAGTGTACCGGGAGACCATCGGGAGGGGTATTTCTACCCAAGAGGCTACATGGCCTGTGGGAGGATGAATACCAGCCCTTAGTGGGCTGGTGGAAGTCCCACACAAGGCCCATGCGGCTGGGAAGAAAAGCCCCAAAGGAAAAAGGTGGAAAAAGGCAAAAAGGGCTAAATTGGGAAGGAGTCCTAATCCTACTAGGAGTGGAGGAGGAGGACTCCTCCCTCCTGGTTCGGACGACCCAAGGGCTGCCTCCTTGGGAGGCATGCCTCCTCCTCCTCTCCTCCTATATATATACTAGAGGGTTTTAGGGTTTTGGCACAAGAATTTTCAGCCACGTGCTGCCCGTTCCTCCAGTGCATAGTTTCTCCTCTAGATCGGTTTTCTGCAGCGCTTAGGCGAAGCCCTGCCAGAATAGCTCCACCACCATCGCCGGAGCGCCGTCACACTGCCGGAGAACTCTTCTTCCTCTCCACTCCTTCTTGCTGGATCAAGACGGCGAAGATCGTCATCAAGCTGTACGTGTGCTGAACGCGGAGGTGCCGTCCGTTCGGCGCTAGATCGATAGGATCGTGATCAAGTTTGTGGGACGGATCGTGATTGGATCGCGGGACGGATCGTGATTGGATCGCGGGACACACGGCGATTTGGATCGCGAAGACGTTCGACTACAGCAACCGCGTTTCTTAACGCTTCCCGCTTAGCGATCTACAAGGGTACGTAGATCCACTCCACCTCTCGTAGATGCTCATCACCATGGATAGATCTGCGTGTGTGTAGGCAATTTTTGTTTCCCATGCAACGTTCCCCAACACTTCCCGGCCCGTCTTCCGTGCTGCAAGGGCAGTTCGCTTTGCGGGCGCGGATGCCGACGCTCCAGCCACTGCTCAGGGGATTTGCTCCGCCGCCGCACAATCCAGGTATGTCCCCTTCCCTTCCAAGTCCCAAGTAAAGCATCGAGTTCTTTCTATCTGGTTGGTTCGTTGACGTCTGAGTTGGATTTCTTGGTTTCTCTCGATTGCGCCTTGCAGGCGGCCCGCAAAGTTCGCAGGCGCTTGCATAGGTGTCATCGGATACAGTCAACGCTCAAGGCTTCGATGGAGGTGGGTACCCAAGAAATCGAAGCATACGAGTTCTTGGTTCTTGCGTTAATGCCCGCTTCTCGAATGGAATTGTAACATCTGGTGAGATGCCCTGGTTTCTTGCAGCTCCCGGTCGCGGCGGCGGGTCGGCACCGGTGACAATCCTGCAGCAGCCGATGGGCAATGCGAATGCATATCCAGGTGTCTTTCGTCCCAACAACCCAATCCAAGAATTTGACTGAAGACTTCCACAATTTCCTCACCTCAAATTCTTCAAGTTACCTTGTTCCTCACCTTCTTATCCTGTATCACACTTCTTGTAATCCGTGCATGTTTCATTTCATCATGATGACTATGCTGTCGCTATGTTTTTCATGCACTTGAGTACTTAATCCGCTGCTAGTTATTCATCACATTTCAAATTCCTCAAGTTGAAATTCTTCAAGTGATGAATTTGTAAAAATCGCCTATTCACCCCCCCTCTAGTCGATATAACGCACTTTCAACTCCCGACCACACTGTTCTGTAGATACATAGTATTGTCAGGATTATATCCACTACAGGGTCTAACTCTTCCTTCGGTAGTGGTATGATACTAATTTTTTTTATCACTTGGCATGCATCTACATGGACCTAAGAGATTAACCATAAATTATTGGTTTATATGGGCCAAAGTCCATCTATAATTCACCATACGTTTCGGTGTGTTTGTCCACTCATTTTAGTCTGCATATGATTCATATTGAAATATCCAAAACATCTTATATTTATCAACTGTGGGAGTAATAACATGCTATGATCAATACAACTGAACTTCCATCCAGGCTACAACTTTCTCCAACAAAGAAAATGATAAAACTGGATAGCATCGGTCTGTCCCCCGAATTGATGATTTGGGCCATTGGTTGGGCCCTCAGAATTCCAATAGGCCCGTTCGTGAGGCTCTTCCTTCCTCCCCGTGTTGTTCCCTCCAAAACCAACCGACGACCTGGAAGAATCGGTTGCAGCGGGACGGGAGACGCTCTGCCGTCGTCGTCTATATAGCCTCCCTCGCCTCGCCTTCCTCCTCTCTCATCCCTTCTCGTAGCTTCCTTCCATCCGCCCTCTCCACCTCCTCTTCATCTGGGCGAACCAGCGGTTCTTGCGTAGCTGTTCGACCGAGGCGAGATGTATAACAAGCGGAAGGCCGTCGCCGACGACAACCGGCCAAGGCAGCGCCGGCGGCGTGAGCCTGAGGCGGAAACCGTGGACGGGCGTACGGAGACTGCAGGCGGCAACGGGACTTTGCAGGAGCTTCCACGGGGGACGGCGGCGACTACGCCCGCTGTAGGCCTCCGCCTCCCATATTCTGCCGGCGTCTCTTCCCAGTCCGGTGGAGGTGGGTGCCCAAGAAACCATCAAAGCATACAACCACGCGCCCTTCGTTCTTGCGGTGGTGCCCGTTTCTTGGATTGTAACATCTGTCAGATGTCTTCGTTTCTTGCAGCTCTCGATCGCGGCGGCCTGTCAGGGACGAGGCACGGGGGATTCTCTCAGGCGACGGCGAATGCAGCCGGCGACGGCATTACTGGGACTTCGCCGGCGATGGCGGTGACTTCAGGTTACGGCGACGGCTCTTCCCAGTTCGATGGAGGTGGGTGCCCAAGAAATCAAAGCATACGATCGAGTTCTTGGATTGATACCGGTTCCTGGATTGTACTAACATCCCATACCTTTCTTTCTTGCAGCTGCTAACAGTGCCGGGGGCGGGTAGGGGTACAGGGCGCCACCTCAGGGGATACTCCGGCCGCCGCTTGGCAATCTGGTTTCAGGGACGGGGCACGGGGGATTCCAGCCGCCGGTGGGCAATCCAGGTGCGTTTCGTACCAACCCCAAGAAAAGCGCAAAATTCTTTCTCTCTGCTTGTCCGTGCGGTTCTTCACTGACGCCGGAGTTCGATTTCTTGGTTTCTGTTGTGGGATTGTAACATCCGATGCTTTCGTTTCTTGCAGCTCTGGGTCGCGGGGGCGGGCTCATTCAGTCGCGACCGACGACGGTGCTCCAGCATCCGGCGGGCAATCCAGGTGCGTTCGCCCCGAAGAAGAGAAAAGCGCAGAATTATTTCTCTCTGTTCTGTACGGTTCATGGTTCTTTGCTGATGCCGGAGTTGGATTTCTTCGTTTCTGTTGTGTAATTGCGTTTGCAGCCCACGCGGCGACCGGTCCCGGCTATGATTTTGGTTTAGTCTCAGGCGGCCTGAACCAGACGGGAAGAGGGCAGCCGTACGGCAACTCCAGCGGGGTAATTTGGGATGTCATTCGCTATTTCGATTTGCGTTTGGGCTCCGCGGTGAACTCATTGATTTCTTCTTGGCTCTGACTTTGCAGCCTTCTTCTTCATCGGCACCGGTAAACCCAAGTGCTGCAGTTCCAGGGTGCACTCTTTGCAATCTGGCCGCGATGGTGATTTGCTACTCGGCGCCCTTGTGCATGGATTGCTACAACAATCCCTTCACCCGTACCGTGCTTCAGATTCCCAGACCAGCCATTGGTCAGCAGGTGCAGAGCCAGCCATCTTCGGCGGCGCAGAATACAGGTGGGTTCCCAAGAACAAAGCGCAGAATTCTTTGCTTGTATTTCTCTGAAAGGAATTTCGTTCTTTCTTTCTTTCTTTCTCCTCCCTGCGGTTCTTGGTTCGTTGACATACGATCTCTTTCAAATTCCGTTTTGGCAATTCATTTGCAGCGAGTGGCAGTGGGACTGGGAGTGCCTTGGTCTCTCGCGGGAACCGTGCAGGAACAGAGCAGCAGCCGCGGCCGCACGGCCACTCCAGCGGCAGCGGGGTAATGTCAATGAGTGCTTGATTTATTCCTTCCCTGCCATTGCCATGAACTAATTGATTGGTTTGGCTCTTTGCAGACCCAGCTCCAGCTCGGGCGAGGAACCGCATGCGCTCACTGCCGAACGCTCACGATGGCGGGTTTGCTGAACGAGTCCGGCTGGTTTATGCCCTTATGCGAGAATTGCGCCCGGAAGAGCCGATACTACAGCCCCCGTGCCACGGCTCGGCGGCCCGAGGTGGACCTCGGCCTCCTCCTCGGCCAGCCTGCTTCTTCTTCTTCTTCTTCACAGCCTGCCGCTGCCAATGCCAGGCCTTGCGCCCACTTGCACGGCGGCGACAAGGTGTGCTCGCTTTGCAACCGCGGCGGTTAGTTCATATCCCTCAGGGTTTTGGATTCGTAGTTTGTCCAATGCCCATCCAGTGTGAGCCGTTAGAATGTTTTCTGGTTGCTCTGTTTAGACAAAGATGCTACTCTGTTTCTGATGCGGCTAAATGTGGCAGTTGATACATATATACCTGAGTAGATCAATGAAACTATATACTTGTTTCCTTGTCATTTTGTGAATGATCTATACTAGTTGCCGTGGATTTCATTCCGTGAGCATTTTGATCCGTTGATCTTTGCTTCTTTTCCGACTCATTCAGCAGTTCGACACCTTCTCTGAAGAATGATTCCTGTGATATGCGCCAAATGTGGCAATGCATACATGCTTGAGTAGATCGATGAAACTATATACTTGCTGTGGATGTCATTCAGTGTGCAGTCTGATTCCTTAATCTTTGGTTCTCATATGACGCTTTAGTTTTACCAAACGAGTACTCAGAGTTTAGTATGCATATGGCCAATATCTATAACAGATTCAGTTCTGCATGTGGCTCTTTGCTTTCATATCTTTCAATCCTCTGAGTTTAGTACACTGGTTCTCTCAACTTCCTGTCTCTGAACATTACCTGAAGAAATCGACAACTTGTCTGAAGAATTAGTTTAACTTCAGTTAACTCTGTTTAACTTCAGTTAACAGTGGCAATGAAGTTTAACTGCTGTAAACTTCAGTTAACTCTGTTTCACTGTGTGCTATTCCAGTTCTTCCTATAGGTAGCTTCTGCATTCTGGTCGATCGTGGATTGGATTATCATCTTCATCTCCATGTATCATCCGTAGCTAGTGATAGAACTAGGGTACTTGGTAGTTCAGGTAGATTCAACTAGTGTGCTGTTTAATTCACTAATCATAGGTTCTCTGAAGAATGATTCCTGTTAGTCTTGTTGTCTGAATATACCTGAAACAAATCAACAACTTCTCTGATGAATGATTCCTGTGATATGGGCCAAACGCCAAATGCGGCAATGCATACATGCTTGAGTAGATCGATGAAACTACGTATAACCTGTAGGACTTGTTTCCCTCTCACTTAGTACATGAAACTATATACTTGCTGTGGGTTCGTTCAGTGTGTCATTCAATGGTTCTTATATGACGCTTTAGTTCTCTGAACTTCCAGTCTCTGAACATGCCTGAAGAAAGATCAATGCTTGTAAAATGATAAGGGCTCCCCTCTTCAGTGTCCGACAACGGCTACAGTTGACTGTTATTTTATTGTATTTTTGTGAAAACACACAGTATGTTTGACTGGTTTAATTTCAGTTAAACCGAATGAGCAGTCAAATTTTGTTCAGACTATGCATCGGCACACTAGTTCTCTGAACTTCCTGTCTCTGAACATACCTTCTCTGAAGTATTCTACATCTACCAGGGACATAGACGGCTAAGGATGTGCTCCACTTGTGAAGGATCAACACCTCTATGCTTGTGCTTGTTTAGATACATACTTGAGTAGATCAATTAAACTATATGCTTGTGCTTGTTTCTTATATGATGCTTTAGTTTTGCCACAATTATTTGACTGATTCACTTTCAGTTTTACGAAACGAGTGCTCAAGAGTTTAGTATGCATATGGCCAATATCTATAACAGATTCAGTGTTGCATATGCTAGCTTGTGGCTCTTCCCTTTTATATCTTTCAATCCTTGGTCGTCGTAAGTGATTCGGCATGGAGAGTAAGGCTGTGGATGCTTTGGTTTTGCCTCGTATGCTTGAATGGTTTAATTTCAGTTAAGTCAAATGAGCGCTCAAATTTCTTTATCTGAACTTCATATCTCTGAACATACCTGAAAAAATCGACACCTTCTCTAAAGAATTCAACAGCTACGGGTATCAAGACGCGAACCCGTACGCTACCTGGGAAACGGACGGCTAGGATGCGCTACACTTATGAAAGATCAACGCCTCTGTTTCACTGTGTGCTATTTCAGTTCCTCCTATAGGTAGCTTATATGCATTCTGGTCGATCGTGGATTGAGTTATCATCTTCTTCTCCATGTATTATCCTTGGTTCTTTTCTGACAATTTGATTTTGCCTCAAGTGTGTGACTGGTTCACTTTCAGTTAAAACAAATGAGTACTCAGAGCTTTATTGCCACTGGTTTATTCAGTACAAGTCATTTTATTATTGAAGCGATGATCGTTGCAGATTCTAATAGTATGCTATGGTCAATATGTATAACAGATGAGTGGTGCATATGCTCGTGGTTGTTTCCTTTTATATGTTCATTCAGTAGATGATTTGGCGTGGATAATAGGGCGATTCGTTTCTAATCTTTTGTTGTTTCCTGGCGCTTTATTGTTATCTCATCTGTTTGACTGATTCAGTTTTTTTTTTTTTGGAACTATGTATCTCGACATCTGAACCCTGGAGTTTGGCGATATAACTATCTAAAATTTGACAAGATCTTCTTAAGTATCATGTTTACTAATGATGTACTAACTCTCAGACGTACAGGATATTTTGGAATACATTTCAGAGTTGTAAAGTTATGCGTGCTGCATGCTGCTTTCAGTGTCACGTTGGTTGGGTAGTTTTGAGCTCTGAATTTTGATTGCAGCTTTGAAGTACTTGTATGGTTTGCTGAATGAGACCGGCGATGTTTCTGCCTCTTTGAAGCATCTATTTCCGTGGTAGTGGCCATTAAAATGGATGCTAATCTGGCACAAGTTTAGACGCATCGATTCTGAAGTTTAGTACGGTGATTCCGTGGTTGTGCCGTTCGGATGCGTCCGCCCCATCGGATACGAAAACGCCCCCACTCTCTCCCGCGTCCATCCATCCTTCCATCTTTCAGTTTAACCAAATGAGTAATCAGAGTTTAGTTGCTACTGTTCTATTTTAAGCTTACCAGTGATGATCATTGTAAATTCTAGTAATGTGCTATGGCTGATATATATAAAAGATTCTAGTAATGTGCTGTAAGTGATTCGTCATGGAGAATAAGGATGTGGATGCTTTCGGTTTTTATCGTATGTTTGACTGGTTTAGTTTCAGTTAAACTGAATGAGTGCTCAATTTTTTAAAGCTTCAGTCAGGACACTAGTTCTCTGAACTTCCAGTCTCTGAACATACCTGAAGAAAGATAAGTGCCTCTCCAAAAACAAGGGCTCCTCTGTTCAGTGTCTGACAATGGCAAAAGTTGACTGATTTTTATTAAACACACACTTAACTGAAGTTTAACTGATGTAAGCTTCAGTATACCTTTTTTTTGCGGGGGACTGTAAACAATTTTCAATGCTTGTCGTTGGTAAGTGATTCGGCGTGGAGAATAAGGCTGTGGGTGCTTTGGTTGTTCCTCGCAGTATGTTTGACTGGTTTAATTTCAGTTAAACCGAATGGGCACTCAAATTTTGTTCGGATTATGCGTCAGTACACTAGTTCTCTGAACTTTTGTGTCTCTACATACCTTAACACTTTCTCTGAAGAATTCGACATCTACCAGGGACACAGACGTCTAGGATGCGCTCCACTTGTAAAGGATCAACACCTCAAGTAGGTCAATGAAACAATATACTTGTGCTTTTTTCCCTGTCAGTGCTATGGCATTAATAAATGAAACTATATACAGTATATCCGTTAGTCTTTAGTTCTTTTCTGACTCTTCAGTTTTGCCTCAAGTGTTCGACTGGTTCAGTTTCAGTTTAACCAAATGAGTGAGCTTCCTTTCCACTGATTATTCAGCCTAAGCTTACATTTTACAGGTGATCATCATTGCAAATTATTATACTAGTTCTCTGAACTTCCCGTCTCTGAACATACCTGAAGAAATCGACACCTTGTCTGAAGAATTCGATAGCTACAATTACAGACGGCTGGGATGCGGTCCAGTTACGAAGGATCAACGCCTCTCGATGACCGATGGCTCTAGTGTTCAGTGCCCGACTACAGTTAACAACGGCTTCAGTTAACTCTTTTTCACTGCGTGTAACTTCAAGTCCACCTATAAGTTTCCATCGTCTTGAACTATATCCAGTGACTTTGATCTGGTATCTGCAATACATCTTCCCTCGACATCTCCACGTGACGTCATTAGGAACTCGAATGGCGACTCGGATGGCGTCAAGCGGGCGACAGGAGTTGTCGCCGGCTAGGAGCCGGTGCGGGCGGCGCTTGCTTGCAAACTATTCATATGTGATTAACCTGTACAACTTTTGTTTGACATAGGTAGATAACTTTTTCTTTGTTGTATGGGTCAGATATTTATTATTCTGTGTAGCATGCAAATGATCGAATTACTCGATGAAACTTTATATATGCCTGAAGAACAGTTTTCTCAAAAAAAAAAACTGCTGATATTCGCCTTTGCCCAGTCTTTTACAAGGACTGGACGATGTGAAGAAGATTTTATTGTGTTTTGCCTACTGACATAATTTCGATTCTCTTTTTTTGATCAAGAACAGACTTCATTTGGAAGCATACTTATATCGTTTATGTGTGACTTTTAAGGTGCTTTCAGCGTCATGTTCGGAGATAGATGTTGCCTGTTGGCAGTTTTCAGCTCTGAATTTTGAACGCAGTTTTGAATCACTCGTATGATCTCTTCCCGTAATCGGGCCATTGAAATGGATGCTAATCTGGCACAAGTTTTGACTCCTCGATTCTCAAGTTCAGTTGTTCGGTAGAGGCACTATGCAGACAGTATGATAAATTATAAAATGTCCAACATGCTAGTTCGAATATACTGTGAGGCAAAAAAAAAACGTCAAAGAGTACTCATTCGTTAAATAAATTGGATATTCATTCGTTAAACCTCAAAGAGGACAGCCAAAACATTACGCTTGGATATTCATTCGTTGAACTTTGGTTCAAACCAAAACTCAGTGCTTCGTCGCTAGGGTTTAACTGATTGTCGTTGGTAAGTGATTCTGCATGGAGAATAAGGCTGTGGATGCTTTGGTTTTTCCTCATATATTAGACTGATTTCATTCAGTTCAACCGAATGAGCACTCAAATTTTGTTCGGACTATGCATCAGTACACTAATTCTCTGAACTTCCTGTCGCTGGACATACACTGATTATTCCCACCGATCCACGATACATGCCGCAGTATTGAACTAAGGTTGATTATTCAGATTATGCTTAAATTGTACAAGAGGTCATCATTGCAAATTCTTATATTAGTTCTCTGAATTTCCCGTCTCTGAAATCGACATCTTGTCTGAAGAATGTCACAGCTACAATTATCAAGACGCGAACCGGTACGCTGCCAGGGAAACTGATGGCTAGGATGCGCGCCGGTTATCAAATATCGACGCCTCTCGAAGGCCAAGGGCTCCCCTGTTCAACTGTCCGACAACGGCTACACTTTTCTTCTTTTGCGGTGTAACAACGGCTACAGCGACCTGAAGTTTAACTGTTGTAAACTTTAGTTAACTCTGATTCACTTCGTGTACTTTCAAGTGGTGGTGATCTGCATCAATCGCCTGGGGTTGATTTGGAGCCGCAGATCCACGAGCTTAATGCTACTTTCCAGGAGGCTGATGAGGTTGGGATGGGACTCAGGATGGGAATGAGCCGACCTCCCCCTGGCCCTGTTGGCCTGGAGGACAATTTTGAAGGCTATTTTTTTTTGAAAAGGAGGATGACTCCCGACCTCTGCATCTGGAAGATACATGTAGCCATTTTATTAATTATTCATAGAGATCTTACAAAGCAATACATCAATATGTGTGAAGCCGCTCTCTTGGTAACATCTGTCGCTACTCCTATCCAATGATGAAGGGGTGCAGAAAATGTGAACCACATACCCAGACCTCTCACCTCGCCTAGCATCTTGTCACGCCCAAGATGCGCGCCTATCCATATTAAGGCACGAGCGCCTCGCAAGGGATATAGGCACATCTCGTCGTTCGCAAGTATAGTATCATCACCTCATACAATACTGAAAAGATGAGTATACAAGATTGGCTTACACTCACTCACACAGTTGGTGTATTTTATTAGAGTTACTTCAAATTTACTATAACCGGGTGTTAAACAAATATCCAAGTTGTCACAAAACCGCGGGCACGGCTTCTCGAAAAGATTTAACTCTGCAGGGGTGCTCCAACTAGTCCATCACAAATAACCATACTCCGCGGGAATAGCCTCGACCACAGATCTCGTGGTCATCATCGGTAATTTCAAAGGAATTCCAACACATCGAGATAACTAGAAGAAAGTCAGAGTCCACACGCAAGACACTCGATAAAGGTAAAACAAATCCAGCAAGACCACCCGACGTGTCGACGAACCCGATAAGAGCCGCGTATCTCGTTCTCAGGACACGACAGATGAAAAACCAATCCTCAAGTTGCCTCGAGGCAGCCCCGCAGGCAGCCCATTTTGGACCAACACTCATGAGGAGCACTGGCCCGGGTTGTTGATTAATTATCCACGGGGTAGCTAAGCCCTATGCAATTTTATTAAGCTGTTAAGCAAATGTAGTATCAATGTTGGGTCTTGCCAGACAAGTTTTAATCTCAACCGAATAAACAAGGAGGTCCCCATAACAAATCCGAGCATGTTAGGAGCGCAAAGTATGGAAACATAACACTGGTAACGAGAAACTATGGCGGTACCAGCGGAACAAAACACCTAGCAAAAGGCCAAGCATTTCACCAATACTAAGATATATATGTGCATTAAATTAAATAATAGATAATATTGTGATATCCAAATCCATGTTATCACATGGAACAACCTGCACCTGCAACTAAGAACGCTATAAGAGGGGTTGAGCAGCGGTGACTTAGCCAATCAAAGGTTTGCTAGGACGTGGAGGGTTAGAGTCTATCATGGTAATTAGGAGGCTGATAACAAGTGGTAGATAGCGCAATTGTAATGATAAGAGCGAGACACTAGCAAGCAAAAAAAGTGTCGGGATCCGGGTACGATCATCTTGCATGTTGGTTCTTCAGCGGAACAAGTAGCGGGATCCTCATAGTGGTACTCTCCTGGGTCCTCGTACTCAGTATCAACACTCGCGTCTACCCAAGAGAAACAGCAACAATAAACATCCAACCAAGGTGCATGCACAACCAAGATGATGCATGATTCATTTCTGAAGAATTAAGCATGACGATCCAAAACTAGTCAAGTTTCACATGCAAGGATTGGTTATTAATGAATCTGGACAGAACCTCATGTTAAGTTATTTAGACATGCATGAACATGGCAAATATGTACGAATCATGCAAAATAGATAGAAATGCATATAAAGAACGCAAGAAACGGAGTTACGGTTCTCACGATACGCTCGCGACAAGGTACGAAGGCAAATACACAAGACAATAAATCCATGGGCTAATTCTTTGTATTCCAAGGTAGCCACTGGTTAGGCAATGAAAAACCAACCACAATAGACTCAAAGATCAATCAATTCAATGGAGTATAGCTCCCACAAGTCACAAATCAATAAAACCAACAATCTGCCACAAAACAACAACATAACAACTTACACAACCCACAACTTGAGCTACAGGAATCCCACAGTCACAAACAAGATATTGACAGAAACTACATAACATAAACATCAACTTATCCAACTACACAATCTGCAAAGGAGGCACACATCAATAAGCATGAAGCTATCAAGTTGGCATGATGAAACAGTTTTCTGGGACTTGGTGAAAATACCAGTTTTCTGGAATCTGAGTTAATCTGGTAGCATATTAACAGCAGTAGTTAAATTGGTTAGCGACCACCTCTTGGCATGAAATTTAACAGGATGGTAGTAGACCACACCTACTCCAAATTACTAGCACTAATCATGAGCAAATACTCAACATATAACTAGATGTCACCCACTCTTTATGGCATAAAAATAACAACAAATTCTCAGACTTAGAAATATTTGACATGTTGAAAACAGAAACATCAAGTTAGTTACTTTGCAGCATGTTTCCCACTTATATGGGTGATTCTCATGTTAAACAAAAATACCATGGCATAATAGACATAAAACACTAGCACTTCCTAGTTGGCACATGCCCCAAAGCAAGTAAGGATTAAATCATGCAAAAATGACAAAGTAGCCTCACAGCTAAAAATGAAAGTTTTATAAACTTGCTCAAAAGTGAAATCTGAAAGCCCCAATGGATTCATTGGTTCTTTTTACCCCAAAAACATGTGTCATACTCATATGTTCATGCGAAGCATCATGGCACCATCTATGCTAGCGAAATACCACCAACTCTTATAAGTTAAAACCTACTCTAAATGGACATGAGCATAAATGGACATAACCAGATTTGGTAGCTTAGTTAGAGATGGAAAAGAGCTAACAATTCACAAACATGCATATATACAACAAAGGGGTATATCAAGTGGGGAAAACCCACTAGTCCCCTACACACACATACACTCCACACACACCACTACAAGCAAGCACACACATGCTCTATATATGCCCAAGGGCATACGAGCACAAACCCTCTCATGAACATACCACCCATGATGGGGGAATGTTCAACCACACACACACTCACATGCACCATGTATGCATAAGCATATGGCACATACACACACAACACACATGCTCATGTGTGTGTGGGTGTTCATCCACACCATATGCACACACATATGCACAAGTGCATATATGCCCATGTATATGCATAGGACTACCACACACACGCACACTCTCTGACAAGCACACATGCATATGTGCTCACACACATATGCACTACACTCACTCTCACACTACACATGCACAAATACATCTCACATACCCCATCACATACACATACACATGCACACACACCAGCCCTACACCACATATGCCCTCACACCGCATGAGTGCAAACACCTCACACACACACACTCAAATACACATGTATATGTACACCTAGGTATACACACACATGCTCTCAACACACACACACCCCTATGTGTATGCACCAAGCACACACACATATACTTCTACAGAAATTAAATCAAACACCTACACATGCTCAAATCTGCATCTACACACACATATACATATTGCAAGGAAGAAAAACAAAATAAAAATGGGGAGGGTTCGGCTTCGAACCCATGACCACCAGGTCCTTCCCCCCAAACCAGACCACTCTGCTACGCGCGCGATCGTTAACATAGGAGGGTGAATACTGCACAAGTACACACACACGCAAAACAAACTGACGAAACTGAATCACGACACTGCACACCGGCGACAGACAACGGCGGCTACGGCGATTCCGGTGACTGGGAGGGCTAGCGAAGCGGCAGCAGGGACGCGGGGCACGCGGGGAGTGCAGGGGCTCCATTCCCGCACTCGGACGCGGAGGAGGCACCCGCAACGGAGCGCCTCGATCTCGAGCAGGAGCGCGGCGGCGATGCGCACGACGGCGGCGGCTCTAGCTAGCAGGAGAGGAGGACTGCGTGTCGATTGCTCACCTAGGGGAGGATGACGGCGACCCTGACGCAACGACGGGGAAGAAGAGGAGGAGACAACGTCGGCGACGAAGGGGAAGTAGACCCGACGACGACCCGCGGCGAGGAGGAAGAAGACGACCCCCGAGCCTCCTAGCTCCGGGAAAGGACCGAGGACGATGGCGCCTTGCTCCACACCATCTTCACCGATGATGAGGTCCACCAGAGGCGCGAGGCGACGGCGGCCTGAATATCACCGACGACGCTCTGCTCTGAATTCCTCTCTGAATTCTTACCTGAAGGGGGGGAGAAGAGAGGAAGAAGGAGGAGAAGGGGAAAGAGGGGAGCGGCGGCGGCGCTAGGAAGAAGAGGAAACCTAGGAAGGGCGGCACGGACGCCGAGGGAATATATAGGAGGGGACAAACGGCGACAGCGACGGAAAAGGGGGACGACGGAGCTCCTCTGCTCTCTGAAGCCTGACGGAGGGGAACGGAGCAGTTGGCCGTTGCCTGGAGCGGGCTAGGCCCCGGGAGAGGCAAGTCCCACCTGGCTCTCTCTCTCAGAAAACAAAAACAGAGATGTTTTTTTTCTTTTTAAAACACCACATCACAAGAAAAAAAACCAGACAAAAATAGAGGGAAATTTGGCAGAACAAAAATAGTTTTGCAAAGGAAATAAAATGCACTAATTAATAAAAATATTAAGATGATTTTTAGGACAAGAAATTTTTATATTTTTTTAAAAATAACAGCCCCTGTTTATTTAAAACACACAAGCATACAAACTTCAAACATCAAAAGAACCATACTCAAGATTAATAATACATATAGGGCTACCCCTTGAACATTTTTAAGCAATTTAATTTGCAAGTTAAATCTGTTGCTAAAATAACATGCAAAATAAAGGCATTGGGTTGGGGTTTTGTTGAAAAGAAAGAGAAGGAAGAGAAGGAGGTTGCACACATGAACCAACCACAACACCTCACATAACACAAGACCACACCATACAAGGTAACTTCACAACAAGGCATGGCATGATGAATGCTATGATGCATGATGCATGAATGCAAGACAACACATGGATGACAAGGTGCAATTCATTCATTAAGCTCATAACACAAGGTTCATACAAGAGTTTACATGCCATAAAAGGTAGGGACAACACTTGGGCTGTCACACATCTAAAGCCGGAGGCCCCGATCGAGCCACATACCGGGTCAGGGATACAATCCGGTCCGACGCACCCTCATAGGTCGTCGCCACCGCCTTCCATCAATCCATCTTTAGAACAGTTACTGACGCATCGACCTTGCAAGGCCTGCCGTCGACGCCCCCACGGCACCAGACATCGCCTCCTCCCTACGCGCGCTCATCATCACGCATCCGTCGCCGAGACTTTGCTGCGCCTTGCCGCCGAGACTCCATGACGTCAATGTGTCACAGGGAACGCCGCTCCACCGTAGATGTCGACCACTGATCCCTCAAGCCCGTGTGTACCTCCATGAATGACGCCCCCAAGGAGAAAATGACACCAGAGCGTCGCCGTCATCCGATCTACTGATCTAGGGTTTCCACCGGAGGTAGAAGAGAGTGGCCTTGAACTTCTCCTCGGCGATGCCTTCAGGAAGGGAACGACGTAGACAGCGCCGCGATCGCCGGCCTTGGCAGTAGCTGAAGGCAAGCTTTCACCTAGATCTGTTCGAAGAGCTCATCTCTCCTGCAGGGGCACCTGATCCTGTAACATCCCCAGGAACAGGATCCCAAGATCCGCCGCCACCGGCGACGCCACAAGGACCCTTCACCTGGCCGTCATCCCTAACGAAGGGGATGGCGCCCCCACCTTGTTCAGATCCAGCAGTATGCCAACGCCTCCTGCTGCCCCATGAATGAGGACAGTCAACGCGCGCGCGGCCAACGCCTCCTGCTGCCCCATGAAGGAGGACAGTCAGCGCGCGCGCCGCCGCCGGACGACGCCCGAGCCCGACCACTGAACCGATCTGGGGTGGGGAACCCCAGATACGCCGCTGTCAGCCCCCGCAGTGCCGCCGGGATACCATCGGGACACCGCCCGAGAGCGCCAGCTCAGCCTCCATGCCGTACGCCCAGGGACGCCGTCGCATCTCAGCCAGAGGGTCCCCTCGTGAGGAAGGGAGGGAGGCCCGCCATCCGTCGGGTGAGCTTCGCTTGCCGGCCTCCTCCGACGACGGCGGCTTTTATATTATTATTTTCGACGATGGTTACACTTAGAACATTCTCCAAAATATATTTTAATGATACAACCGAATTATGACCTAAGCAAGGATGATAATATGAAATATATAAAGTTTACAAAGGAACAACAGATCCAATTTCAACACTTTTCACATCTAATTTATAAAGACAGATCAATCAAATTAATTCAAGTACGTGTAGTAACCTAGCTAGCGGATTCTTTCTTTTGTAATCTACAAAGACGAAGCTAGCTCAGGTAGCCGTACGTGTAATAATCTAGCTAGCTTTAGTGTTAGAGGAGGCCGTTTCTGCGAAGCCAGAGCAGCGCTCTTCTTCATGGGCACCAAGTGCTCGAGGATGCGGTTTGTGCAGAGCGCCCTGGACCACGCGGATGTTTACGGGGTCCAACTATGATCAATCCAAACTTTGATGTGGCCAAATGTGGCATTGCATACATACATACTTGAGTAGATGATGAAACTATATATACTACTGTACCTGTTTCCTTGTCAAGTGTTCTCAGATTAGTAAATGATGGAGTATATACTACTTCATACTTGCTGTGGATGTCATTCAGTGTGCAGTTTGGTTCGTTAATCTTTGGTTCTTGTCTGACGATTTAGTTTTGCCTCAAGTGTTTGATTTTCAGTTTAACCAAATGAGTACTCAGAGTTTAGTTGCTACTATTCCGGTTTAAGCTTACGAGTGCTGCATATAACAGATGGCCAATAC
The DNA here is from genome assembly GCA_022496015.1 of Hordeum marinum. Lineage (NCBI taxonomy): Eukaryota > Viridiplantae > Streptophyta > Magnoliopsida > Poales > Poaceae > Hordeum > Hordeum marinum. Next base: position 474,978,720 of record CM039676.1, read on the forward strand.
TACATACTATAACAGATTCGGTGCTGCATATGCTTGTCATCGGTAAGTGGTTCGGCATGGAGAATTAGGCTGTGGATGCTTTGGTTTTGCCTCGTATGTTTGACTGGTTTAATTTCAGTTAAACCGAATGAGCACTCAAATTTTGTTCAGACTATGCGTCAGTACATTAGTTCTCTGAACTTCCTGTCCCTGAACACACCTCAAGAAATTGACACATTATCTGAAGAATCCGACAACTACCAGAAAGACGGACGGCTAGGATGCACTCCACTTGTGAAAAATCAACGCCCCTCGAAGACCAAGGGCTCCCCTGTTCATGTCCGACAATGGCTGTAAGCTTCAGTTGACTCTCTGTTCTTGCGGGGGACAGTTAACTCTGTTCACTGCGTGTAACTTCAGTTAATCTTCCGTGATTCTTTTATCAGGTTATCATCTTCTTCTCCAATTATTATTATCTATTGCTACTGGTAAAACTAGAACTAGACTACTTGGTAGATCAGATCGAAACATACGAGGGGTGGTAAAACTAGAACTGTCTCCAATTACTTTAGGGCCAGTCCTTTGTGGTAAATGATTTGGCGTGGAGAAAAGGTCATGGTGCTCTAAAGCACAGTATGATTCATAAATAATATTTTGTTGTTTCCTGATGTTTAACTGGTTTAGTTTCAGCTAAATGGAATGAGTGATCAATTTTTTTAGTTTCGGTTGTCAGGACACTAGTTCTCTGAACTTTCTGTCTCTGAACAGATCTGATGAAATCAACACCTTCTCTGAAGAATTCTACAGCTACCAGGGAGCGGGCGGCTAGGATGCGCTTCACTTATGAAAGATCAATGCCCCTCGAAGACACAGGTCTTCCCTGTTCACTGTCCGAAAACGGCTACAGTTGACTGATTTTTTTTAAACACACAGTTAGCTGAAGTTTAACTGATGTAAGCTAGTTAAACTTCAGTTAACACTTTTTTTTTGCGGGGGACAGTTAACTCTGTTCACTACGTGCAATTTCAGTTCCTCCTGTAAATAGCTTCCGTGACTCGTCGACCGGGTTATCATCTTCTGTCTCCAAGTATTATTATCTGTAGCTACTGCTAGAACAAGAACTAGAACTAGACTACTTGGTAGATCAGATCTATCCCCATGAACTGTGTCCAGTAACTTTAGTACATCTTCCATCCTTATCGCTCGATATCAATAAACCATATATTTCCTGGCGCTTTAGTGTTACCTAATATGTTTGACTGATTCAGTTTCAGTTTTTTGCAAAATATTCTCCAGTTCTAAACCCGACCGGGAGTTTGGCGAGAGGGGGGCTGGGTTTGATGCATAGTAGCTGTGACTTTTAAGGTGCTGTTTTTTAAGGTTGGTTTGACTCCGAGGTTGCACACTGCATGTTGCCTGTTGGCAGTTTTCAGCTCTGAACTTTGAATGGAACTTTGAATCACTCCTATGATACCCGTAATCGGGCCATTGAATTGGATGTATGCTAATCTGGCACAAGTTTTGACGCCTTGATTCTCAAGTTCTGTACTTCAGTAGAGGCGCTCCACAGATAGTATAAATTATAAAATGCCCAGCATGCTAATTCAAATATACTTTGAGGCAAAAGATAAAATCGTCAAAGACAAAGGACAGACGAAACATTACACTTGGATATTCATTCATTAAACTTTGATTCAAACCAAATGAGTACTCAGTGTTTCGTCGCTACTGTTTCAGTTTAAGCTAATTACATATGAACATGATTGTAAATTCCAATGACATGCTCTGGCCAATACATGCTACTGAACTTACATCCAGATTACAACTTTCTCCAACCTCCCTGTAAAGAACACAAGAGTAGTCACTCCATACGCCACAAGCCTGACGCAAAGGCATGGAGCCACAACATTATTTCTCATAAAAAATCTATGTTTGCGGACCTCGCTTCGGTTTGGTTTCAGTTACACTCAAATGGACAGGCCGCCATCAACTGGGAGCACCTGCACTTGAGGGGTGGGGAGACACAGATCAGGCTTGTGACCAAATGTGATTTCCTTTGCTATTTCATCTAGAAGAAATGGGATTTCGGAACATTTTCTTTTCAGTTGAATGATTTCTTTTTGGAGAAACAGTTCTTCATTCTACAAGACTTGCTAATTTAATAAGCAATTTTTTCTCTCTGACCTACAGCTTGCATCATTGATGTTGTTTGTATTTTGCTAACTAAATGTTCTGAAAGAAGTGAAAATATTTCTGCATTTTTTTCAAGCCACGCGCTTTTTATCCCTGGGAAGGCAGATGCTTATAAATTGGTCTTGCATAAAACAGAAGCTCTCAGCTACCAACTCACATTATAGATTTACATCTCTTATCCCAGCCAATTTGCCAGTTCTTTCTCTTGCGTTACACTTATGACAAGTCAAGCTACCATGGATCTATGATTCACCGCGTCTTGGAAAAAACGGAGGGCCTCTGGAGCCATGGTGGACCGGTGGCGAGAAGGGACTTGCACAAATCTGAGAGGAGACGAACTAGTATAAAAGTGAAAGGGAGAGGGGAATCCTATTTCATTATCATTGCATGCTAACGCAGACCATCTGGGTATCAAATGCTCAACAAAGATTGCACACAAGAAGGAACTTCTGAAACAAAATTAAGAGCAAGTCTTACAGGTAGCAGAGAAGCACTCCTAAATAAGAAGTTCAGATTTGGACAGGTTGAACGGGATGACTTTCAGGCCATCCATATCACTTGATAATTAACCTAACAACTCTTGGATTCATCTAACATTGAGCTGATTATCCCTACCACAAATTGGTATGAGAAATCTAGCAAATCTACTAATATAGCTGCTCATGCTTCATGAAAATTTTCTTCTCTTCTCCAATGCGTCCTCTATGAAAGATGGGAGGGTTGCCTTGAGATCCTTGAAACCTGATAATTCCATAAATTGAAGGCAAGCATCCTTAAGTTGGTGGCAGTTATATTGGTCAGCTAAAGCCAATGTGGTTGCCACGGTGTCCTTGTTCAGATCCTCACAAAGGATGCTTTGGCAAACCAGTTTGAGCCTATCCATTGCATATCTGTCTGCAGCCACGAGTAAAAGTCGGACCATCTCAGTATCCTCATCGCCAGGCAAAGAGTCGGTATAGATGAAATGGAGTAGGCCCTTGAAAACATCAGGTCGCATGTCCTTGACGGTTATGCACTGCCCTGGCCTCGCCTCCCACATTGACCCATAGAGCTCTGCTTTGAAAACAGGCAATCGCATAGCGAGAACAAAACTATGCGCCTCAATGGTCTCTCCTCCAACAATGAAACTGACATCGAATCCCTTCCTTTCTTCGAGCAGCTTGGCAACATGGTCGGTCATGTCAGCCCGCGGCATGTCGATTTTAGGGTACGATTTGGTTTCGGTAACATGTGGCCTCTTGAAAACTGTGACGACGCATTCGATCGTCAAGCGATCATCCTTAAGGTACACGGATCCCTCGATCTTACTTCGCCTAGTGAAAATAGCAGTCTGTGGAGCAAACTTAGTAGTATCACTGGACCTGAAAACCCTAGGTCCTGTTTTGTGCATCGAATGCGAGATTCCAGTGCACTGGTCCACTAGCCTCATGTCGCAGGACGCCCGGAGCTCAGTGGTGCACAAAAGCTCGAGATAAACTGAGATGTAATCTTGGCCTTCTCCTTTGTACCCATCAGGGTAGAAGCGTATGGCCCAGTTGTGGTCGCCGACCGCGAAAACCCCGGACCGTATGTAGCTGTCATCGTCGTGGCCCATGCCTCTGTGCTTGCTGTAACCCAAGATGTCGAACACCCTTGAGCCTCCTCCAGTGGGGTGCACATAGACACCGTCTTACATGTCTTCATCTCGTGAAGAGAAGGAAAGATCGCCGGCCGGTGCACAGGACAGGAGAAAGAATTGCCGTGACTGCGCTGCCGGGTGCTGATGTGAAGGCAAAGCACATTAATCCTAGAGAAAACCAGAGGTAAGGTGACCAGGATACGTGGGAGTCGATCTAGATGTACCTTGAGGCCTGCTATGGTGACTGGAGAATACGGCTGTGGCGGCGGTGCCGACGATCTAGTCGCCTCGACTTCCCTTCTTTGGTGTCTAGTAGTAGTCGAAGTGGTCTCTACTGCGCGTAGACATAGCTACGGCGTACCGAACCATCAGATTTGGAGGATGCCTCGAGCTATAACGTTTCAGGCTGGATCGTTCGCTCGTGTGAGGAGCTTGGATCGTTCGCTCGTGAGGACACCTCAGCAAGAACGTCCTTTTCTCGCAGATTCGTTCGCTCACGGCCTGCCCAAAATTACACTTCCTGATTTAACAAAAAAAAAATGCCATGCTACATATGATAAATTTGACGAGCAAGTAATTTTTTTGGCTATTTTATATCTAAAAAATAATTTGCTATAGATTAACAATTTATTTATTTTGACATATATATAGAAAAGCACGCACAAAATTGCCGTGGCGTAGAAAATGAAAAAATAGCAATGACAAAAAGAATAAATTTGCCATGCTGCATGGCTTAACGATTTCAATATATATACATAAAAAGAAACAAAACTAACATACAAATTTGCCATGATATGGAGCATGAAAGTTGCCGCCTGTTTGATTGAAACTCGTATATAAAATAATATTTTTTTACAATTATCAGATGGCAATCATAGGAAATTAAAAGGGTTTTAATTAGTTATATGCCCCTAGTTATGTACCACTACTCAAATTTTTAATTAGAAATTATAACTGCTCAAAAATGCCATTGTTCCGTGAGATGCTTGCAAAAAAAATGTTATTAGATATCTCAAAAATGTCATCGTTCCATTAGATGTTTACTCAAAAATACCATTAGACATCATTATTGTTTGGTCAAACTCATTGATCATGTTATATGGCAAAAAAATCCCCTATACCCACATGTCAGCTCTTTATATCTCACAATGATAAGTATGGACCCCACTTTTCATGAGTAAACGAGCGAATAATTTTAGATGAAAATAAGAGCACTACTGGGATCAAGTGGGGCTCACATATACCTGGCCAAACCTCGGGCCGGGCCTAAAAAATCCCGACGTAGAAAACCCAGGTCCGAGCCTGGCCCGGCCCGGCCATCGGGCCTAATTTCTGGGCCCAGGCCCGGCCCGAGCCCGAAGAAAGCCCCACCCGGCCCGGCAGGCCCGACCCGACATAAGCGTAAAACCAGATTTTCGCAGGCCCGAGCCCGGCCCGACCCGACCACCGGACTTAAAATCTAGGCCCGAGCCCAGCCCATGGGCAAGGTCGGGCCGGGCCGGGTCGGGCTTTTTCGGGCCGGGCTGCCCATGGCCATGTTTGGGCTCACACTTTATTGTAGTGAGATAGAGGGAGAGTTGACATGTTGGTCTATAGGTGTATTTTGGTCATTATAACATGGCAACCGAGATTTGAGCTGGCGGTGATGGTGTGTCCAATGGCATTTTTGAGCATGCACTTAACGATGCAGTGGCTTTTTTGAGCAATTGGATTCTTAGTGGCAAAACTGAGTAATGAGACGTAAACCATGACATAAATGATAAAAACCCAAAACTAAAAGTGGGAACGAAAAAAAAGTGTGATGGTCACATGACAATTAAAGGGGAAGTTGTTTATGTGCAGCCTGGCAAATTTTGAAGAACTGTTTGTAGTCTTGACATAGCAGATTTAAGAGAATAGAAGGTTTCCATGGAAGATAAATGGCAAAATAACTAAAGAAAAATTGTGAAAAGTCACATAAAGCCAAAATTGTCATGAAGTGGTCATATAGTTTTCCATGGTATACAAAAACAATATACAATGGTTTATTTAATAAATCTGCCATGGTATGGAACTGTAAATTTGCCATGATCCAAAATAATGTGCCAAAAGAATTTACCATGGTACATAGTTAAAGACCACTACCCATCTTGTGGGGATCGATTTCTCCCTTGGAAGCATGTTCCCCAACAGAAGCAGCTAGGGTCTGGTTTCCTCTGGCGATTCCATCGCCCCCTAGTTTTTTTTTACGACTGGCCAACCCCGACTGTCCCCCTACCTCCTGGATGGTTTCCCTCCCTCATGCCCACTCTGCAACTCGATGATCTGGATGATTTCTTTGGTTGTCTTGACATAGACGGAGAAGATTTCGATCATTTGGTTGTTGATGAATCTGATCCCGTAATCAGTGATCGTATACGATGGCTAGATCTCACGAATATTCATACCGAAAAGACGTTCTGTTGGAAATATGTCCTAGAGGCAATAATAAAATGGTTATTATTATATTTCCTTGGTCATGATAATTGTTTATTATCCATGCTATAATTGTATTGACTGGAAACACATTGCATGTGTGGATACATAGACAACACTTTGTCCCTAGTGTGCCTCTAGTAGACTAGCTCATTGATCAAAGATGGTCAAGATTTCCTAGCCATTGACATGAGATGTCATTTGATAACGGGATTACATCATTAGGAGAATGATGTGATGGACAAGACCCAAACTATAAACGTAGCATTTGATCGTGTCAGTTTATTGCTATAGTTTTCTTCATGTCAAGTATCTGTTCCTATGACCATGAGATCATGCAACTCACTGACACTGGAGGAGTGCCTTATGTGTATCAAACATCGCAACGTAACTCGGTGACTATAAAGGTGATCTACACATATCTCCGAGAGTGTCTGTTGAGTGGGCATGGATCAAGACTGGAATTTGTTACTCCGTGTGTCGGAGAGGTATCTCAGGGCCCACTCGATGATACAACATCACAACAAGCCTTGCAAGCAGTATGACTAAGTGTTAGCCACGGGATCTTGTATTACAGAACGAGTAAAGAGACTTGCCAGAAATGAGATTGAACTAGGTATACAGATACCGACGATCGAATCTCGGGCAAGTAACATACCGAAGAGCAAAGGGAACGACATACGGGATTAACTGAATCCTTGACACAGAGGTTCGACCGATAAAGATCTTCATAGAATATGTAGGAACTAATATGGACATCCAGGTCCTCCTATTGGTTATCGACCGTAGAGGTGTCTCGGTCATGTCTACATAGTTCTCGAAGCCGCAGGGTCTGCACACTTAAGGTTAGGTGACGTTTTGGTAGTATAGAGTTATGTATGGTGGTGACCGAAGGTTGTTCGGAGTCCCGTATGAGATCCCGGACGTCATGAGGAGCTCCGAAATGGTCCGGAGGTAAAGATTGATATATAGGAAGTCTTGTTTGGTCGCCGAAAAAGTTTCGGGCTCATCGGTAGTGTACTGCGAGTGTCGGGAGGGTACCGGGGGACCATCGGGAGGGGTATTTCGACCCAAGAGGCTACATGGGCTGTGGGATAAGGTATACCAGCCCTTAGTGGGCTGGCCGAAGCTCCACAGGAAGCCCATTGGCTGGGGTGGAAAAACCAAAGTGTGGAAGGAGGCCCAAGTGGGAAAGGAGGAGTCCTAGTCCTACTAGGATTGGAGGAGAAGGACTCCTCCCACCCCTTCGGCCGAAAGCAAGGTTGGCTCCCTTGGGAGCCAAGCCTCCTCCCTCCCCTCCTCCTATATATACTAGAGGTTAGAGGGTTTTTTGAGACAGAAAAAACATCCACGTGCTACCTCTCCTCTAGTTCGTAGTTTCTCCTCTAGATCGGTTTTATCGATGCTTAGGTGAAGCCCTACTAGAATAGCTCCACCACCATCACCGCAACACCGTCGCGCTTCCAGAGAACTCATCTATCACTCCGCTCCCTCTTTCTTTATCAAGAAGGCAGAGATCGTCATCAAGCTGTACGTGTGCTGAACGCGGAGGTGCCGTCCGTTCGGTGCTAGATCGGGACGAATCGTGATTGGATCGCGGGACGCTCGACGATTTGGATCGCGAAGACATTCAACTACATCAACGGCGTTTCTTAATGCTTCCCGCTTAGCGATCTACAAGGGTATGTAGATCCACTCTCCCTCTCGTAGATGCTCATCACCATGGATAGATCTTGCATGTGCATAGGAAATTTTTTGTTTCCCATGCAACATTCCCCAACAGTGGCATCATGAGCTAGGTCTATGTGTAGATGAGATCTCGAGTAGAACACAAAGGAGTTTGTGGGCGTTGATGATTAGATTGGTTCCTCCCTTGGTCATGTTTTGGTTCAGCGGTATAGTGGGATGAAGCGGACCAGACCAACCTTACTCGTATGCTTACGAGAGACCGGTTCCATCGAATGACGTGTAACTTTGTTGCACAAAGATGGTTGGCGGGTGTCTGTTTCTCCTACTTTAGTTGGATCAGATTCAACAAAGGCGGTCCTTGAGAAGGTTGAAAAACAACTTAAGTATCACCGTTGTGGTTTTGCGTAGGTGAGAATTGTTCTTGCTAGATACCCGTCGCAGCCACGTAAAACTTGCAATAACAATTAGAGGGCGTCTAAATTGTTTTTGCAGGGTATGTTGTGATGTGATATGGCAAATTACATGATGAGATATATTTGATGTATGAGATGATCATGTGTTGTATAGAATATCACGACTTGCATGTCGATGAGTACGACAACCGGTAGGAGCCATAAGGTTGTCTTTAATTATTGTATGACCTGCGTGTCAATCATTAAGCGCTATGTAATGTTTTACTTTATCGCTAAGCGGTTGCAATAGTAGTATGAGCATGGAGGGCGCGACAACCCTGATGGCGACACAATGATGGAGATCATGATGATGGAGATCATGGTGTTATGCCGGTGACGATGTAGGTCATGCTGATGCTTTCAAGATGGGGATCAAAAGCACAAGTTCATGGTCATATCATGTCACTTATGATTTGCATGTGATGTTAATACTTTTATGCACCTTGTTTTTCTTAGGACAACGGTAGCATTATAAGGTGATCCCTCACTTAGATTTCGAGATAAATTGTGTTCTCCCTGAGTGTGCACCATTGCGAAAGTTCGTCGTGTCGAGACACCACATGATGATCGGGTGTGATAGACTCTACGTTCACATACAACGGGTGCAAGCCAGTGTTGCACATGCGGAACACTCGGGTTAAACTTGACGAGCCTAGCATGTACAGACATGGCTTCGAAACACAAAAGACCGAAAGGTCAAACATGAGTCATATAGTAGATATGATCAACATGATGATGTTCACCATTGAAACCACCTCAACTCACGTGATGATCGGACTTGAGTTGGTGACTTTGGATCATGTATCACTCAGATGACCTAAGGGATGTCAATAAGAGTGGGAGCTTTAGTAATTTGATTAACTAAACTCATTATCTTGAACAATAGTCTTAGTAACCTTTGCTTATTTATGTTGTAGATCAATGGCTTGCGCAGTAGCACCCCTGAATTTTAATGCGTTCCTAGAGAAAGCTAAGTTGAAAGATGATGGAAGTAACTTTGTGGACTGGGCCCGTCATCTGAGGATTATCCTCACGGCTTCCCAGAAGGCTTATGTCCTTGATGCACTGCTTGGTGACCCACCCGTTCCCATGTCATCCGAAGACGTTAAGAGCGCTTGGGAGGCACATTCTGGAGATTACTCAATAGTTCAATGTGCAATGTTGTCTGGATTAGAACCGGGACTTCAAAGACATTTTGAACGTCATGGAGCATATGAGATGTTCCAAGAGTTGGAGTTTATCTTCAAGAAGAATGCCCGGATTGAGAGGTATGAGACCTCCGATAAGTTCTATGCTTGCAAGATGGAGGAGAACGGGTCTATCAGTGAATATATGCTCAGAATGTTTGGGTATTCGACCCGTATGACGGAGTTAGGGATGCCCCTTCCACCAGAGGAGATCACTGACAGAGTTCTTTAATCATTGCCACCTAGCTACAAGAGCTTCGTGATGAACTATAACATGCACAAGATGAACAAGTCAGTTGCCGAGCTGTTTGCACTGCTGAAAGTCGCGGAGTCTGAAATCCAGAAAGAACATCAAGTGTTGATGGTCAATAAAACTACTAGTTTCAAGAAGAATGGCAAGGGCAAGAAGGGTAACTCCAAGAAGGGTGGCAAAGCAGTTGCTCCTCCCGTGAAGAAACCCAAGGCTGAACCCAAGCCAGAAACTGAGTGCTTTCATTGCAAGGGAACTGGTCACTGGAAGCGTAACTGCCCCAAGTATCTAGCAAGAAGGTGGCCAACAACAAACAAGGTATATATGATATACATGTTATTGATTTGTACCTTACCAACTCTCGTTGTAGTGCTTGGGTATTTGATACCGGTTCGGTTGCTCACATTTGCAACTCAAAATAGGAACTACGGAATAGACGAAGGCTGGCAAAAGACGAAGTGACGATGCACATGGGAAATGGTTCCAAGGTTGATGTGATCGCTGTCGGCATGCTCTCTCTTCAATTACCATTGGGATTAGTGATGAACTTTAATAATTTTTATTTAGTGTCTGTGTTAAGCATGAACATTATATCTAGATCTTGTTTATTGTGAGACGGTTACTCATTTAAATCAGAGAATAATGGTTGTTCTATTTATTTGAGTAATATATTTTATAGTCATGCACCCAATGTGAGGGGTTTATTCATGTTGAATCTTTATAGTGATGATACACATGTTCATAACATTGATGCTAAAAGATGTAGAGTTGATAATGATAGTACCACTTTCTTGTGGCGCTGTCATTTGGGTCATATTGGTGTAAAACGTATGAGGATGCTCCATGCCAATGGACTTTTGGAGTCACTAGATTATGAATCACTTGACACATGTGAACCATGCCTCATGAGCAAGATGACTAAAACGTCATTCTGTGGAACAATGGAACAGGCGAGTGACTTGTTGGAAATCATACATACTGATCTGTGTGGTCCGATGAACATTGAGGCGCGCGGTGGATATCGTTATTTTCTCACCTTCACTGATGACTTAAGTAGATATGGGTATATTTACTTAATGAAGCACAAGTCTGAAATGTTTGAAAAGTTCAAGCAATTTTAGAATGAAGTTGAGAATCATCATAACAAGAAGATTAAATTCCTGCGATCTTATCAAGGAGGTGAATATCTGAGTTATGAGTTTGGCAGTCACTTAAGACAGTGTGGAATTGTTTCACAATTGACACCGCCTGGAACACCATAGCGTAATGGTGTGCCCGAACGTGGTAATCGAACCTTATTAGATATGGTGTGTACTATGATGTCTCTTGCCGATTTGCCACTATAGTTTTGGGGTTATGCATTAGAGACAGCTGCATTCACTTTAAATATGGCACCATCGAAATCCTTTGAGACGACGCCATATGAACTGTGGTTTGGCAAGAAGCCAAAATTGTCGTTTCTTAAAGTTTGGGGGTGTGATGCTTATGTAAAAAAGCTTCAGCCTGAAAAGCTGGAACCCAAAGCGGAGAAATGCATCTTCATAGGATACCCAAAAGAGACAGTTGGGTATACTTTCTATCTCAGATCCGAAGGCAAAGTGTTTGTCGCTAAGAACAGAACATTTCTTGAGAAAGAGTTTCTCTCGAAAGAATTGAGTGGGAGGAAAATAGAACTTGATGAGGTTATTGAACCTTTACTTCAACCAGAGAGTAGCGCAGCACAGAAAGATGTTTCTGTGGAGCCAACGATGGTTGAAGAGGAAGTTAATGATGATGATCATGAAACTTCGGATCAAGTTACTATTGAACCTCGTAGGTCGACAAGGGCGCGTACTGCTCCTAAGTGGTACAGTAACCCTGTCTTCGAGGTCATGTTGTTAGACAACGATGAACCTACGAGCTATGGAGGAGAGATGATGGGCCCGGATTCCGAGAGATGGTTAGAGGCCTTGAAATCCGAGATGGGATCCATGTATGAAAACAAAGTATGGACTTTGGAAGTATTACCTGAAGGGCGAAAGGCCATTCAGAACAAATGGATCTTTAAGAAGAAGACGGACCCGGACGGTAATGTCACTGATGACCCACAAGTATAGGGGATATATCGTAGTCCTTTCGAGAAGTAAGAGTGTCGAACCCAATGAGGAGCAGAAGGAAATGACAAGCGGTTTTTGGTAAGGTATTCTCTGCAAGCACTGAAATTATCGGTAACAAATAGTTTTGTGATAAGATAATTCGTAATGGGTAGCAAGTAAAAATTGTAACAAAGGTGCAGCAAGGTGGCCCAATCCTTTTCATAGCAAAGGAAAAGCCTGGACAAACTCTTATATAAAGCAAGGCGCTCCCGAGGACACATGGGAATTTCTGTCAAGCTAGTTTTCATCATGCTCATATGATTCACGTTCGTTACTTTGATAATTTGATATGTAGGTGGACCGGTGCTTGGGTGATGTCCTTACTTGGACAAGCCTCCCACTTATGATTAACCCCTCTCGCAAGCATCCACAACTACGAAAGAAGAATTAAGATAAATCTAACCATAGCATGAAACATGTGGATCCAAATCAGCCCCTTACGAAGCAACGCATAAACTAGGGTTTAAGCTTCTGTCACTCTAGCAACCCATCATCTACTTATTACTTCCCAATGCCTTACTCTAGGCCAAAACAATGGTGAAGTTTCATGTAGTCGACGTTCACATAACACCACTAGAGGAGAAACAACATACATCTCATCAAAATATCGAACGAATACAATATTCACATGATTACTTATAACAAGACTTATCCCATGTCCTCAGGAACAAACATAACTACTCACAAAGCATATTCTGGTTCATAATAAGAGGAGTATTAATGATGATCAAGGATCTAAACATATGATCTTCCGCCAAGTAAACCAACTAGCATCAACTACAAGGAGTAATCAACACAATTAGCAACCCATAGGTTCCAATCTGAGGTTTTGAGACGAAGATCGGATACAAGAGATGAACTAGGGTTTGGAGAGGAGATGGTTCTGGTGAATATGTTGATGGAGATTGACCCCCTCTTGATGAGAGGATCGTTGGTGATGACGATGGCTTCAATTTCCCCCTCAGGGAGGGAAGTTTCCCCGGTAGAACAGCTCCGCTGGAGCCCTAGATTGGTTCTGCCCAAGTTCCGCCTCGAGACGGAGGCGCTTCGCCCCGAAAGCACTGTTATTATTTTTGCTAGGTCAAAACCCCCAATATAGCAGAAGATGGGCATGGGAGGGCTGCCAGGTGGGCCACAAGCCACAGGGGCGTGCCTAGGGGGGTAGGCCACGCCCCTCGCTTGTGACTGCTTGGTGGGCCCCCTGATGTATTTCTTTCGCCCAATAATTTTTATATATTCCAAAATAATTCTCTGTAGATTTTCAGGACTTTTGGAGTTGTGCAGAATAGGTATCTCAGATTTGCTCCTTTTCAAGTACAGAATTCCAACTGCCGGCATTCTCCCTCTTCATGTAAACCTTGTAAAATAAGAGAGAAAAGGCATAAATATTGTACCAAAATGTTTAGCAACAGCCCATAATGCAATAAATATCAATATAAAAGCATGATGCAAAATGGATGTATCAACTCCCCCAAGCTTAGACCTCGCTTGTCCTCAAGCGAAAGCCAAAATCGATAAATATGCCCACATGTTTAGAGATAGGGGTGTTGATAAAATAAAATACAGACATGAAGGCATCATGATCATCTTTAGAACAGCAACATATATTGACATATAATTTCTTATGCTAAAGTAACAATTCATTCACAATGGTAAAGTATGAATCAAGAACTCTATTGAGAACCGACAAACTACGATCTCAATCATTGAAGCAATTCCAATTTATCATAACGTAGGAAAGAGTTAATATAAGAGCTTGTAAAGGAAATCCACATACTCAATCATCTTTTAGTCTTTCACAATTTTAACACTCACGAGGTACCTATGAGGTCAAAGTTTCAATCGGACACAGAGAAAGATAGGGGCTTATAGTATTGCCTCCCAACTATTTACCTCAAGGGTAATGTCAATGGTAATAACTCGTGATCGTCCACTTCCGAGTGGATATATGTGTCTAGGTCATTGCCCAACACATGACGCTTGCCAAAAGATAAAGGCGAAATAGAGAAAGTGATGGGGATCGCCACGACTCTTGCATAAAGGTAAGTACTAGAAAATAAAAGTAACAGATAGTCCCTTCGCAGAGGGAAACAGAGGTTGTCATGCTCTTTTATATTTGGATGCACAATCCCTTGATGCAAAAGAACGTCACTTTATATTGCCCTTGTGATAGAGAATTTTATTATGCAGTCCGTCGCTTTTATTTCTTCCCTATCACAAGTTCGTATAAAGTTTATTTTCCTCATACTAATAGATCACACATATTAAGAGAGCAATTTTTATTGCTTGCACCGATGAAAAATTACTTGAAGGATCTTACTCAATCCATAGGTAGGTATGGTGGGCTCTCATGGGAAAACTGGGTTAAGGGTGTTTAGCTGCACAAGTAGTATCTCTACTTGGTGTAGAAGTTTTGGCTGATACGAGGTGGAAGCAAGCGACACATGTTGAGGGATCTATAACAATATAACTTCTATTCGAAAATAAGCAAACATAAACCATTATGTTGTCTTCCTTGTCCAATATCAACTTCTTAACATATAATATTTTAATGAGTGCTCACAATCATAAAAGATGTCCAAGATAATATATTTATATGTGAACCTCTCTTTCTTTATTACTTCCTTTTAATTGCCCCAATGACCAACGGCTATGTTTGTCAGCCCACAACAGGTTTAAATCGACATACTTCTTATATGTGAAGTCATCACTCCCCATAAGATCATCATATATACTCTTTGCTTTTATTCTATACTTCTTTCTACTTCATCTTTCTCAAGATCAAGATCATACCAAACAAGCAAAGCCCTCAACTCAAAAGTACTTTTTTATTATATAACTCTCGGACTTGCTTACATAGGAGGAATCATAAAAGCAAAACTCAAAACTAGATCACATAAAAACTTTATTCTACTAGATCAAGATATAACCAAAAGGATTGAACTAAGAAAAATGATAAAAATAAAAATAAAAATAAAAATAAAAGATGTGATGGTGATACGATACCGGGGCACCTCCCCCAAGCTTGGTGCAAGCCGAGGGGAGTGCCCATACCCATGTGTTTAGTTGTCTTGCTTCGGAGGTGGTGATGTTGGAGTTGTTGATGAGGTTGGAAGGTTGTCTAGTTTCCTCCTAAGCATAAAATTTTGTTCCCTCAGATCATCCACCTCCTGCTCAAGCTTCAACATCCTTTGACATAATTCTTCCTTGCTCTCCTGCAGGAAACGAGAAGGGATAAATAGAACCTTGGGTTTTCGCCTCGTGTCTGGGAAGCTTGATTTCTTAAACTCCACGTGCATATCTCCTCGCCGAGGCAGGGCGGCCTCTTCTTCATTCGAGCTTTCTTCCTTGTACTTGCCTTCTTGTTCATCCTCCGAGAACAATCCATAAGGATCTAAGTCCCTGTATCGCTTGGGATTGGCAAGATAATGCGATATATAGCTCTCCCCATCAGAATCTTGGGACGACATATTGCTTTAAATATGCTACAAAAACAGCTCAAAGAGAAAACATGAGGTATGGGCGTGATACGAGAGTCAAAACCTTCGGGAGATTATATAATTAATTTTTACCGACCCGAAGGAGTATACTACAAGAAAAGGGAGTCTGGGTGGTACACGAGGTGACCACAAGCCACAAGGGCGCGCCCAGGGGGGTAGGGCGCGCTCCCTGGCTTGTCACCTCCTCATGCACTATTCAGACTACTTTAAATTTTCCTATTTTTTAAATATTCCAAAACAGATAAAAATTGCCATTGAAAAAGTTTTGGAGTCTATTTACTTACCGTACCACATACTACTACTTCTCGAGCATGCGTTGGTTTCCGTGGAGAGGAACGGGTGATGCAACAAAGTAGATAAGTATTTCCCTCAGTTGTTGAGAACCAAGATATCAATCTAGTAGGAGATACAAGCAAGTCCCCAATAGGTGTACCTACACAAATTATCAAACTCTTGCACCCAATGCTATAAAAGGGGTTGTCAATCCCTTCACGGTTACTTGCAAGGATGAGATCTGATAGAGATAGATTGCTTAGAAAGTAAAACAAAAGGTAAAAATAATGCAGAAAAGTATTTTTGGTTTTAAATCTGAAAGTATAAGATGGAAAATAGACCCAGGGGCCATAGGTTTCACTAGAGGCTTCTCTCATGATGGCAAGTATTATGGTGGGTGAACAAATTACTGTCGACCAATTGGTAGAAAAGCGAATAATTATGAAGATATCCAAGGCAATGATTATGCATATAGGCATCACGTCCGTGTCAAGTAGACCGAAACGATTCTGCATCTACTACTATTACTCCACACATTGACCGACTCCTGCCTGCATCTAGAGTATTAAGTTCATGAAGAACAGAGTAACACATTAGGTAAGATGACATGATGTAGAGGGATAAACTCAAGCAATATGATGAAAACTCCATCTTTTTATCCTTGATGGCAACAATACAATACGTTCCTTGCTACCCCTACTTTGTCACTGGGTGAGGACACCGCAAGATTGAACCCAAAACTAAGCACTTCTCCCATTGCAAGAATTACCAATCTAGTTGGCCAAACCAAACCAATAAATCGAAGAGACTTGCAAAGATATGAAATCATGCATATAAGAATTCAAAAAAGACTCAGATAATATTCATGGATAATCTGAACATAAACCCACAATTCATCAGATCTCGACAAACACGCCGCAAAAGAGTATTACATCGCATAGATCTCCATGAAGATCATGAAGAACATGGTATTTAAAAGCAAAGAGAGAGAATAATCCATCTACCTACTAGCTATGGACCCAAAGGTCTGTGGTGAACTACTCACGCATCATCGGAGGGGCAATGAAGTTGATGTAGATGCCCTCCCTGATCGAATCCCCCTCCGGCAGATTACCGGAAAAGGATCCAAGATTGGATCTCTCGGAAATGAAGGCTTCTGGCGGCGGAAAAGTGTTTTCGTGGCTCGTTTTGATATATAGGGAATATTTGGAAATTTATAGGCCAAAGATTAGGGTTAGGACGGCTGTTATGGGCCCACAAGCCTGCAGGGTGCGCCCCTAGGGCTTGTGGCCCCATGGTGGCTCTCCTGCCTTGGTCTCCAAGCTTGGTGGTTTCCTTCCGGTCCAAAAAAAATCATTCCGAAGGTTTTATTCCGTTTGGACTCCGTTTAATATTTCTTATCTACAATTCTCAAAAATAGGGAAAAAACAGAAACTGGCACTAGGCTCTAGATTAATAGGTTAGTCCTAAAAATAATATAAAATAGCATATTAATGCATATAAAACATCCAAAACAGATAATATAATAGCATGGAACAATCAAAAATTATAGATACGTTGGAGACATATCAGCATCCCCAAGCTTAATTCATGCTCGTCCTCGAGTAGGTAAATGATAAAAACAGAATTTTTGATGTGGAATGTTACCTAACATATTTATCCATGTAATATTCTTTATTGTGGCATGAATGTTCATATTTGTAAGATTCAAAAAAATAGTCTAATATTGACATAAAAACAGTAATACTTTGAGCACACCAACTCGGCAGTCGTGTCCTTTCGAGATAACATGGCCTTAGAAAGTTATCCCTAAAAAATCATATGGTCTGGCTATGCTCCATCTTCCCCACACAAAGTATCTAAATCATGCACAACCCCGATGAGCAAGTCAAGCAATTGTTTCACACTTTTGGTGTTCCCAAACCTTTTCAACTCTCACGCAATACATGAGCGTGAGCCATGGATATAGCACTATAGGTGGAATAGAATATGGAGGAGGTGCAAGGAAAAGGGGAGAATATAGTCTCACATCAACTAGGCGTATCAACGGGCTATGGAGATGCCCATCAATAGATATCAATGTGAGTGAGTAGGGATTGCCATGCAACAAATGCACTTAGAGCTATAAGTGTATGAAAGCTCAAAAAGAAAACTAAGTGGTCGTGCAAGATGAATATCCACTAGTTATATGAAAGTGAAAAAAATAGGAGACTCTCTATCATGAAGATCATGGTACTACTTTGAAGCACAAGTGTGGAAAAATATAGTAGCAATTGTCCCTTCTCTCTTTCTATCATTTTTTATATATTTTTCTTTTGGTGGGCATCTTTGGCCTCTTTTTGGGGGGCTTCGCTAGCCTCTTTTATTATTTGTAAAGTCCAGATACTCATCCCAACTTGTGAGGGAGTAATGGCTTCCATCATCCTTTTCTCTCATGGTACAATGCTCTATTAATGAAAATCATCACACTTTTATTTACTTATAACTCAAAAAGAAAATTACAACTCGATACCTATGACAAAGTATGACTCTATATGCAAGATGAAAGTGATGGTGCATGTCATGAAAATCTACATGGTGAAAGTTGCATTGCAATATATCTCAGAATGGCTATGGAAATGCCATAATAGGTAGGTATGGTGGTTGTTTTGAGGAATATATGGTGGCTGTTTTGAGGAAGGAGGGTTTGATGTACTGGCGAAAGTTGCGTGGTACTAGGGAGGCTAGCAAAGGTGGAAGGGTGAGAGTGTGTATAATCCATGGACTCAACATTAGTCATAAAGAACGCACATACTTATTGCAAAAGTTTATTAGTTATGAAACAAAGCATTAGACTCATGCTCCTAGGGGAGAGGTTGGTAGGAGTTAACCATCGCATGCTCCCGACCCTCACACAAAGGTTGACAATCATTAAACAAATCATGCTCCGACTTTGTTACATAACGGTTCACCATACGTGCATGCTACGGGAATCACAAACTTTAACACAAGTATCTCTTTCAATTCACAACTACTCACTAGCATGACTCTCATATTACCATATCTATTATCTCAAAACTATATGCAAGGAATCAAACTTTTCATAGTATTCAATGCACTTAAGATGAAAGTTTTAATTATATCTCTCTTGGATGCCCATTATATTAGGACTAAATTCATAACCTAAAAAAATTACCATGCTGTTTTAAGAAACTCTCAAAATAATATAAGTGAGGAACAAGAGTTGAATAATTTCTATAAAATATAACACCACCATGCTCTAAAAAGATATAAGTGAAGCACTAGAGCAACATTGCCTAGCTGAAAAGATATAAGCGAAGCACATATAGTATTCTAATAAATTCACGATTCAGCGTGTCTCTCTCAAAATATGTGTGTAGCAAGGATGATTGTGGCAAACTAAAAAGAAAAGACTCATATCATACAAGACGCTCCAAGCAAAACACATATCGTGTGGTGAATAAAAATATAGCCTCAAGTAAATTTACCGATGGATTGAAGATGAAAGATGGGATTCCTTCCAGGGTATCCCCAATCGTAGGCTTTTTGGTATCCTTGAATATGTCTTGGGGTTCCTTGGGAATCCCCAAGCTTATGCTCTTGTCACTCTTTATTCCATAGTCCATCAAATCTTCACCCAAAACTTGAAATCTTCACAACACAAAACTCAACAGAAAACTCATGAGATCCGTTAGTATAAGAAAAATAAATCACCACCTTAGGTACTGTTTTGAACTCATTCTTTATTTGTATTTGTGTATTACCTACTGTATTCTAACTTTTTCATGGCTCATACACCCCGATACGACCCATAGATACATCAAAATAAGCAAACAACACAAAGAAAACAGAATCTGTCAAAAACAGAAAAGTCTGTAGCAATATGTAAACTTCGAATACTTCTGGAACTCTAACAATTCTGAAAGATTAGGAAAACAAGGGAAATTTGTATATAAATCTTGTGTAAAAATTTCTGATCAATTCGACACTTTGAAAAAAATAGAAAATTCCTGGACTGAGTGCAAAAGTTTCTGTTTTTCAGCAAGATCAAATCAACAACTACCATAGATCACCCCAAAGATTTTACTTGCCTCAAACACTAATTAAAACAATAAAACACAATTATTACATAAGTAGTAATGTGCAAAACACACCAAAACAGAAACAAAAAATAGAAAGCAAAATAAAATTGGGTTGCCTCCCAACAAGCATTATTGTTTAACGCCCTTAGGTAGGCAAAACACAATAGATTTAGGTATTGTCATCTTTGGTATGCAATCCGTAAGTAGCTCTCATAATAGATTCATAAGGCATTCTTATTTTCTTTCTAGAAAAGTGTTCCATGCCTTTCCTTAATGGAGATCTGCATCTAATATTTCCTTCTTTCATGTCAATAATTGCACCAATCGTTCTAAGGAAAGGTCTACCAAGAATAATAGGACATCTAGGATTGCATTCTATATCAAGAACAATGAAATCTACAGGCACATAATTCCTTTTGAAACAATAGAAACATAATGAATCACATGGAAAGTATATTTAAGTCTAACCCACTTCCTATGCATAGGGATTTTGCGAGCAAACAAATTATGGGAACAAAAATCAACTACATAGGAAGGCAAAACAAGCATAACTTCCAAACTTTGAACACATAGAGAGGAAACTTGGAATTATTGCAATATGTAAAAGCATATGTTCCTCTCTCATAGTAATTTTCAGTAGCATCATGAAGGAATCTCACAATATAACTATCACACAAAGCATTATTTTCATGATCAATTATAGCATATGTGTCATTACCAAAACTTGGGGAACAAAAAATGTCATCTTCATCAAGCATAGCATCCCCAAGCTTGTGGTTTTGCATATCATTAGCAGCATGGATATTCAAAGAATTCATACTAACAACATGGCAATCATGCTTTTCATTCAAGGAACTATCATGAATCACCTTATAAATTTCTTCTTTCAACACTTCATCAAAATTTTCCGATGCATGATTTTCAAACAAAAAATCATCAAGATAATCAAGTTCACTCAACTCAATAGCAATTGGTTCATCATAATTTGGTCTTCTGAAAAGATTAGAAGTGGATGAGGATCCATATCAATAGATTTTTAGCAAGCGAAGATGCAAGCAAATAGAAGGCACATGGAAACACGAGCAAACAAAAGATCTGACAAGAAAAAGACAAACAAGAAAGAGAGGGCGAATGAAATGAAAACTTAGTGAAGTGGGGGAGAGGAAAACGACAGGCAAACAACAAAGAAAGTAAATGCAAGAGATGAGTTTGTGATGGGTACTTGGTAGGCTTGATGTAGATCTCCCTGGCAACGGCGCCAGAAATCCTTCTTGTTACTTCTCGAGCATGCGTTGGTTTCCGTGAAGAGGAACGGATGATGCAGCAAAGTAGATAAGTATTTCCCTCAGTTGTTGAGAACCAAGGTATCAATCCAGTAGGAGATACAAGCAAGTCCCCAATAGGTGTACCTACACAAAGAATCAAACTCTTGCAACCAACGCTATAAAGGGGTTGTCAATCCCTTCACGGTTACTTGCAACGATGAGATCTAATAGAGATAGATTGCTTAGAAAGTAAAACAAAAGGTAAAAATAATGCAGCAAAGTATTTTTGGTTTTAGATCTGAAAGTATAAGATGGAAAATAGACCCAGGGCCATAGGTTTCACTAGAGGCTTCTCTCATGATGGCAGTATTATGGTGGGTGAACAAATTACTGTTGAGCAATTGGTAGAAAAGCGAATAATTATGAAGATATCCAAGGCAATGATTATGCATATAGGCATCATGTCCGTGTCAAGTAGACCGAAACAATTCTGCATCTACTACTATTACTCCACACATCGACCGACTCCTGCCTGCATCTAGAGTATTAAGTTCATGAAGAACAGAGTAACGCATTATGTAAGATGACATGATGTAGAGGGATAAACTCAAGCAATATGATGAAAACCCCATCTTTTTATCCTTGATGGCAACAATACAATACATTCCTCGCTACCCCTAATTTGTCACTAGGTGAGGACACCACAAGATTGAACCCAAAACTAAGCACTTCTCCCGTTGCAAGAATTACTAATCTAGTTGGCCAAACCAAACCAATAACTCGAAGAGACTTGCAAAGATATGAAATCATGCACATAAGAATTCAGAAAAGTCTCAAATAATATTCATCGATAATCTGAACATAAACCCACAATTCATCGGATCTCGACAAACACGCCGCAAAAGAGTATTACATCGGATAGATCTCCATGAAGATCATGAAGAACATGGTATTGAAAAGCAAAGAGAGAGAAGAATCCCTCTACCTACTAGCTATGGACTCGAAGGTCTGTGGTGAACTACTCACGCATCATCGGAGGGGCAATGGAGTTGATGTAGATGCCCTCCGTGATCGAATCCCCCTCCGACAGATTACCGGAAAGGCTCCAAGATTGGATCTCTCAGGAACGGAGGCTTTTGGCGGAGGAAAAGTGTTTTTGTGGCTCATTCTGATATATAGGGAATATTTGGGAATTTATAGGCCGCAGATTAGGGTTAGGACGGCTGCCGTGGGCCCACAAGCCTGCAGGGCACGCCCTACCCCCCTAGGCGCGTCCCTAGGGCTTGTGGCCCCATGGTGGCTCTCCTGCCTTGGTCTCCAAGCTTGGTGGTTTCCTTCCGGTCCAGAAAAAATCATTCGGAAGGTTTTATTCCATTTGGACTCCGTTTAATATTCATTATCTGCAATTCTCAAAAACAAGGAAAAAATAGAAACTCGCACTAGGCTCTAGATTAATAGGTTAGTCCCAAAAATAATATAAAATAGCATATTAATGCATACAAAACAATCAAAACAGATAATATAATAGCATGGAATAATCAAAAATTATAGATACGTTGGAGACGTATCACATACCTATTCCTTTTAGGAGTCTGAAACATTTCGGTAAGTCTCCCTAATGTAATCCTCCGGAGTTATGGTATTGATGATATTGATTTCAACATTTATGGGAGTACCTGAGATATAATGTTTGATTCTTTGACCATTCGCCACCTTCGGGTTTGTGCCTCCGGTGTTGTCAATCTTGATGGCACCGGAACGGTACACCTCCTCAATAACATAAGGACCTTCCCATTTAGAGAGAAGTTTTCCTGCAAAAAATCTTAAATGAGAATTGTATAGAAAGACATGATCACCTACATTAAATTCACACTTTTGTATCCTTCTATCATGTCATCTCTTAACCTTTTCTTTAAACAACTTGGCATTCTCATAGGCTTGGGTTCTCCATTCATCAAGTAAGCCAATGTCAAATAACCTCTTCTCACCAGCAAGTTTGAAATCATAATTGAGCTCTTTGATTGCCCAGTAAGCTTTATGTTCTAGCTCGAGAGGTAAGTGACATGCTTTACCATAAACCATCTTATACGGAGACATACCCATAGGGTTTTTGTAAGCAGTTCTATAAGCCCAGAATGCATCATCAAGTTTCTTAGACCAATTCTTCCTACATCTATTAACAGTCTTCTGCAAAATTAATTTAATTTCTCTATTGCTCAATTCTACTTGAACACTAGACTAAGGATGATAAGGAGATGCAATTCTATGATTACCATTGTTTTTAGCAAGCAATTTAGGGAAAGCACCACTAATAAAGTATGAACCACCATTAGTCATCAAATATGTAGGGACTCCAAATCTAGGGAAAAATAACTTCTTTAAGCATTTTAATAGAAGTGTTATGATCAGCGCTACTAGTTGGAATAGTTTCTACCCACTTAGTAACATAATCAACGGCAACTAGAATATGAGTATACCCGTTGGATTGTGGAAAAGGCCCCATATAATCAAAACCCAAACATCAAATGGTTCAATAACAAGAGAGTAATTCATAGGCATTTCCTGGCGTGTACTAATATTACCAATACTTTGACATTCATCACAAGACAAGACAAACTTATGAGCATCCTTGAAGAAAGTAGGCCAATAAAACCCAGATTGCAGTACCTTATGTGCAGTTCTATCTCCAGCGTGGTGTCCTCCGTGGGCTTCGGAGTGACACTTGCATAAGATCTATTCCTGTTGATGCTTAGGTACACAACGTCTAATAATACCATCTACTCCTTCTTTATAAAGGTGTGGATCATCCCAAAAGTAATACCTTAAATCATAGAAGAACCTTTTCTTTTGTTGGTATGTGAAAGTAGGCAGTATAAATTTAGCAACAATGCAATTGGCATAATCAGCATACCATGGAGCATTGTGTGAAGCATTTACGACAGCTAATTGTTCATCAAGAAAGCTATCATCAATAGGTAGTGGGTCATCAAGAACATTTTCTAACCTAGACAAGTTATCTTCCACAGGGTTATCAGCACCCTTCTATCAATAATATGCAAATCAAATTCTTGTAGCAGTAGGACCCACCTAATAAGTCTAGGCTTAGCATCTTTCTTTTCCATAAGGTACTTAATAGCAGCATGATCGGTGTGAACAGTTACTTTGGAATCAACAATATAAGGTCTAATCTTATCACAAGCAAACACGACCGCTAAAAACTCCTTTTCAGTAGTAGCATAGTTTCTTTGAGCAATGTCTAGAGTTTTACTAGCATAATGGATAACATTTAATTTCTTATCGACTCTTTTTCCTAGAACAGCACCAACAACATAATCACTAGCATCACACATAATTTCAAAGGGTAGGTTCCAGTCGATGGTTGAACAACAAGTGCGGTAATCAAGGCATTCTTAAGAATTTCAAATGCTTCTACACAGTCATCATAAAAAACAAATGGAACATCTTTTTGCAAAATATTTGTGAGAGGCCTAGAAATCTTAGAGAAATCTTTGATAAACCTCCTATAGAAACCAACATGACCACGGAAACTTCTTATACCTTTGATATTCGTAGGGAACGACATTTTTTCAATAGCATCAACTTTAGCTTTATCAACTTCAACACCTCTTTAGAAGATCTTGTGCCCCAAGACAATACCTTCATTAACCATAAAGTGGCACTTTTCCCAATTCAAGACAATATTAGTTTCTTCACATCTCTACAAAACTCGGTCAAGGTTGCTCAAACAATCATCAAATGAAGTTCCGTAAACGGAAAAATCATCCATGAAAACCTCAAGAATATTTTCACAAAATTCAGAGAATATAGCCATCATACATCCTTGAAAGGTAGCAGTTGCATTGCATAAACCAAAAGGCATAAGTCTATACGCAAAGGTACCGAAAGGGCAAGTAAAAGTGGTTTTTTCTTGATCCTCTCTTGATACAGGTATTTGAGAGAAACCAAAGCAACCATCTAGAAAGCAAAAATGAGTATGTTTGGATAGTCTTTCTAGCATTTGATCAATAAAAGGTAAAGGGTAATGATCTTTCTTAGTAGGTTTATTTAGTTTCCTAAAACCAATTACCATTCTATAACCTATAAGAATTCTTTGCGGGATCAATTCATTTTTATCATTAGGAACAACGGTAATACCTCCCTTCTTAGGGACACAATGGATGGGACTAACCCAGCTACTATCAGCAACAGGATAAATTTAGTATCTTTCCAATAAGTCCCATTTGAATTTAGTATCTTTCTTCATAAAAGAACCAGAACAAGAAGTATCGAGCATGGATCGATCATTATGAGAAAGGCGAGCATAAAAATTCGGAATAATAATTTCTCTTGAGAGCTCATGGTTGGGGCATGAATATAACAGTAGCTTAAGCCTCCCCCAATCTTGAGTGATTCTTTCTCCTGCACGAGGCCAAAGATTGTAAATATAATTCTGATCACGATGAACCATATGCATAGGGTAAAACTTCTGATGAAATTCCAATTTCAATTGGTTGTAGTTCCATGATCTAATATCATCACATAGCATGTACCATGCCAATGCCTTCTCCTTCAAAGATAAAGGAAAAACCTTCTTCTTGACAACATCCTCGAGCAAACTTGCAAGCCTAAATAATCCACAAACTTCATCCACGAAGATTAGATGCAAATCAGGATGTAGTGTTCCATCTCCTGCATAAGGATTAGCTAGCAGTTTCTCTATCATACCCGAAGGAATTTCATAATAAATATTTTCAGTAGGTGCAGAAGGTTGAGGAGCGACTCTTTGTGCTTTCATTCGAGGTGAAGATACCCCGAACAAGCCCCTCAAAGGATTATTTTCCATAGTAACAAGTGACAGTAAATTTTAGCACACTATATAAATTTTTCCTTACCAAGTTCCTCTCACCAAAGGCGCTTCACTCCCCGGCAACAACGCCATAAAAGAGTCTTGATGAACCACAAGTATCGGGGATCTATTGTAGTCCTTTCTATAAGTAAGAGTGTCGAACCCAACGAGGAGCAGAAGGAAATGACAAGCGGTTTTCAGTAAGGTATTCTCTGCGAGCACTGAAATTATCGGTAACAGATAGTTTTGTGATAAGATAATTTGTAACGGGTAGCAAGTAACAATTGTAACAAAGGCGCAGCAAGGTAGACCAATCCTTTTTATAGCAAAGTACAAGCCTAGACAAACTCTTATATAAAGAAAGGCGCTCTCGAGGACACATGGGAATTTCTGTCAAGCTAGTTTTCATCATGCTCACATGATTCGCGTTCGTTACTTTGATAATTTGATATGTGGGTGGACCGGTGCTTGGGTGATGTGCTTACTTGGACAAGCCTCCCACTTATGATTAATCCCTCTCGCGAGCATCGGCAACTACGAAACAAGAATTAATATAAATCTAACCATAGCATGAAACATGTGGATCCAAATCAGCCCCTTATGAAGCAACGCATAAACTAGGGTTTAAGACTCTATCACTCTAGCAACCCATCATCTACTTATTACTTCCCAATGCCTTAATCTAGGCCCAAACAATGGTGAAGTGTCATGTATTTGACGTTCACATAACATATGATCTTCCACCAAGTAAACCAACTAGCATCAACTACAAGGAGTAATCAACACTACTAGCAACCCACACGTACCAATCTGAGGTTTTGAGACAAAGATCGGATACAAGAGATGAACTAGGGTTTGGAGAGGAGATGGTGCTGGTGAATATGTTGATGGAGATTGACCCCCTCTCAATGAGAGGATCATTGGTGATGACGATGGCTTCGATTTCCCCCTCCGGGAGGGAAGTTTCCCCGGCAGAACAGCTCTGCTGGAGCCCTAGATTGGTTCTGCCCAAGTTCCGCCTTGAGACGGCGGCGCTTTGCCCCAAAAGCTCTGTTATTATTCTTGCCAGTTCAAAACCCTCAATATAGTAGAAGATGGGCATGGGAGGGCTGCTAGGTGGGCCACAAGCCACAGGGGCGCACCTAGGGGGTAGGGCGCGCCCCCTGGCTTGTGACTGCCTGGTGGGGCGCCTGATGTATTTCTTTCACCCAATAATTTTTATATATTACAAAATAATTCTCAGTAGATTTTTAGGACTTTTGGATTTGTGCAGAATAGGTATCTCATATTTCAGCTGTCAGCATTCTCCCTCTTCATGTAAACCTTGTAAAATAAGAGAGAAAAGGCATAAATATTGTACCAAAATGTATAGTAACAGCCCATAATGCAATAAATATCAATATAAAAGCATGATGCAAAATGGACGTATCAGTCACCGTCTATAAAGCTCGACTTGTGGCAAAGGGTTTTTCACAAGTTCAAGGAGTTGACTACGATGAGACCCTCTCACCTGTAGCGATGCTTAAGTCTGTCAGAATCATGTTAGCAATAGCTACATATTTCCACTATGAAATTTGACAGATGGATGTCAAAATAGTGTTCCTTGACGGTTTCCTTAAGGAAGAGTTGTATATGATACAACCGGAAGGTTTTGTCGATCCAGAGAATGCTGAGAAAGTTTGCAAACTCCAGCGATCCATTTATGGACTGGTGCAAGCATCTCGGAGTTGGAATAAGCCCTTTGATGAGGTGATCAAAGTGTTTGGGTTTATACAAGTTTACGGAGAAGCTTGTATTTACAAGAAAGTGAGTGGGAGCTCTATAGCGTTTCTAATATTATATGTGGATGACATATTACTAATTGGAAACAATATAGAAATGTTGGAAAGTGTGAAGGAATATTTGAACAAGAGTTTTTTAATGAAGGACCTGGGAGAAGCTGCTTTCATATTGGGCATTAAGATCTATAGAGATAGATCGAGACGCTTAATAGGACTCTCACAAAGCACATACCTTGATAAAGTTTTGAAGAAGTTCAAAATGGATCAGTCCAAGAATGGGTTCTTGCCTTTGTTACAAGGTGTGAAGTTGAGTAAGACTCAATGCCCAGTGACTGCAGAAGATAGAGAGAAGATGAGTGTCATCTCATATATGCTTCAGCCATAGGCTCTATCATGTATGCAATGATGTGCACAAGACCTGATGTCAGCCTTGCCATAAGTATGGCCGGAAGGTTTCAAAGTGATCCTGTAATGGAGCAATGGACGGCGGTCAAGAATATCCTTAAGTACCTAAAAAGGACTAAGGAAATGTTTCTCGTTTATGGAGGTGATCAAGAGCTCGTTGTAAAGGGTTACATCGATGCAAGCTTTGACACTGATCCGGATGACTCTAAGTCGCAAACCGGATATGTATTTATTCTCAATTGGGGAGCGTAAGTTGGTGCAGTTCCAAGCACAGCGTGGTAGCCGATTCTACATGCGAAGCGGAGTACATCGCAGCCTCGAAGGCAGCAAAGGAAGGTGTCTGGATGAAGGACTTCATGACAGATCTTGGAGTAGTGCCCAGTGCACTGAATCCAGTGGATCTATTCTGTGATAACACTGGTGCCATTGCCCTGGCCAAGGAACCAAGGTTTCACAAGAGAACAAGACACATAAAGCGACGCTTTAATTCCATCCGCGAGTACATCAAGGAGGAGGACATAAATATTTGCAAAGTGCACACGGATCTGAATGTTGCAGACAGTTGACTAAACCTCTTCCAAGGGCTAAACAGGATCAACACCAGAACTGTATGGGTGTTCGATTCATTACAATGTAAATCACATTGTGATGTGAGCTAGATTATTGACTCTAGTGCAAGTGGGAGATTGTTGTAATATGACCTAGAGGCAATAATAAAGTGGTTATTATTATATTTCCTTGTTCATGATAATTGTTTATTATCCATGCTATATTTGTATTGACTGGAAACACATTGCATGTGTGGATACATAGACAAGACTTTGTCCCTAGTGTGCCTCTAGTAGACTAACTCGTTGATCAAAGATGGTGAAGGTTTACTAGCCAGTGACATGAGATGTCATTTGATAATGGGATCACATCATTAGGAGAATGACATGATGGACAAGACCCAAACTATAAACGTAGCATTTGATCGTGTCAGTTTATTGCTACAGTTTTCTGCATGTCAAGTATCTGTTCCTATGACCATGAGATGATGCAACTCACTAACACTGGAGGAGTGCCTTGTGTGTATCAAATGTCACAACATAACTGGGTGACTATAAAGGTGCTCTACAGGTATCTCCGAGAGTGTCTGTTGAGTGGGCATGGATCAAGAGTGGGATTTGTTACTCCGTGTGACGGAGAGGTATCTTAGGGCCCACTCAATGATACAACATCACAACAAACCTTGCAATAAATGTGAATAAGTTTAGCCACATGATCTTGTATTATGGAACGAGTAAAGGGACTTGCTGGGAATGAGATTGAACTAGGTATACAGATACCGACGATCGAATCTCGGGCAAGTAACATACCGAAGAACAAAGGGAACGACATACGGGATTAACTGAATCCTTGACATATAGGTTTGACCGATAAAGATCTTCGTAGAATATGTAGGAACCAATATGGTCATCCATGTCTCTCTATTGGTTATTGACCATAGAGGTGTCTCGGTCATGTCTACATAGTTCTCGAACCCGCAGGGTCTGCACACTTAAGGTTCGGTGACGTTTCGGTAGTATAGAGTTATGTATGGTGGTGACCGAAGGTTGTTTGGAGTGCCAGATGAGATCTCGGACGTCATGAGGAGCTCCAGAATGGTCCGAAGGTAAAGATTGATATATAGGAAGTCCTGTTTTGGTCGCCAAAAAAATTTCGAGCTCATCGGTAGTGTACCAGGAGTGCCGGGAGGGTACCGGGGGACCACCGGGAGGGGTATTTCGACCTAAGAGTCTACATGGGCTGTGGTAGAAGGTATACCAGCCCTTAGTGGGCTGTCCAAAGCTCCACAGGAAGCCCATGCGGCTGGGGTGGAAAAACCAAAGTGTGGAAGGAGGCCCAAGTGGGAAAGGAGGAGTCCTGGTCCTACTAGGATTGGAGGAGAAGGACTCCTCCCACCCCTTCGACCGAAGCAAGGTTGGCTCCCTTTGGGGCCAAGCCTCCTCCCTCCCCTCCTTCTATATATACTAGAGGTTTTAGGGTTTTTTGAGATAGAAAAAAAAGTCACGTGCTACCTCTCCTCTAGTTCGTAGTTTCTCCTCTAGATCGGTTTTAGCGGTGCTTAGGTGAAGCCTTGCTGGAATAGCACCACCACCATCGCCGCAACACCGTCGTGCTGCCGGAGAACTCGTCTACCTCTCCACTCCCTCTTTTTGGATCAAGAAGGCAGAGATTGTCGTCAAGCTGTACATGTGCTGAACGCGGAGGTGTCGTCCGTTCGGTGCTAGATTGGGATGGATCGTGATTGGATCGTAGGACGCTCGGTGATTTGGATTGCGAAGACGTTCGACTACATCAATCGCGTTTCTTAACGCTTCCCGCTTAGCGATCTACAAGGGTATGTAGATCCAATCTCCCTCTCGTAAATGCTCATCGCCGTGGATAGATCTTGTGTGTGCGTAGGAAATTTTTTGTTTCCCATGCAACGTTCCCCAACACGTTCAACCAATCAACATTCTTCAAGAGTATACATGCGGGATGGAATCCTGCACAAGAGTTTCATTTTCGGCCACTGGGTGCCAATCCATTCGTTGTGTGGGCCTCTTGCCTTGGAGACTGGGAGAGAATCATGCATCAAGGTCCATGGTTGTTCTGGTTTTGGGCTGTTTTTACAGTCTTATGATGGTCTTAGTCGTGTTGAAGATGAGCTGATGATATCTATGCCAATATGGCTAAAAATTCACTGGCTCCCATATGGTTACTACAGCAAGGAAATAGTGGAGAAACTTATCAACAAAGCTGGGACAATTCTTGAGATGTGACTTACGGGGAACTCTAGGGGTGTCTACATCAGAGTTAGGGTTCTTCGTGATGTCAAGGAGCCTCTTACGAAGTTTGTGAGCATTGTTACATGGAAGGAACGTAAGGCTTTTGTTGTGCGATATGAGAAACTTTCTTCCTTTTGCAAATTTTGTGGAAAGATTGGTAATGAATTCAAGGAGTGTGGCTCTAGGGTCTATGAAGCTAAACAACTGAAGTACGGTGATTGGTTTTATGTTGATGCTAACAACAAACCTCGGTCTAATTTCCTGGGCAGGGGGCGGTCTAGAGGTAATACAAGTGGTGTGAAGAATCAAAATAATAGTGCTAGTGTAGTCCAAAGGGGTTTAGATGAGGGTCTAAGGAGTACTACTTCAAGCCCTCCTAGGAATTCTCCAAGTCAGACCGCTCCTTTCAGCGGAGGGGGTACTAATGCAGAAATTGAGGTGATGGATACAGACAAGGGCATGAGGAAACACTTCAGTCTAGAACTCTAGATGATCTGATGTTTATGGTTGTTCCTCCGCTCGCGGCTCTTTTGGCGATCATAGTTGATCAGGAGGGTGTGACTACTGATAATGTGTTGCCTACTTCGAGTACTACCAGCAAGAAAGCAAAGTTGGACAACGATGTTTCAGACAATGATGATT
This sequence comes from Hordeum marinum, assembly GCA_022496015.1. Classification (NCBI taxonomy): domain Eukaryota; kingdom Viridiplantae; phylum Streptophyta; class Magnoliopsida; order Poales; family Poaceae; genus Hordeum; species Hordeum marinum. The sequence goes on from CM039676.1 coordinate 475,010,284, forward strand.
TATTGGCAGGCTCCCTAGAGGGGTGACGCCGGGGACATGCGTAACTACCGGGAAGGGGGCAACTACCGGATAGTTTGAGATTTATTGTCCCTCACTAATGCCTATTCCCCAAGCTTGTTTTCCTCAATGAGACAAGGCAATCTTCTGAGAAAGTTGAAAGATAAAGTCAAGATTACAGTTGAAAGATTTTTATGATGTGAGTAGCGATGGGAGAAATGGAGGTCTTGCTCTTTTTTGGGATGAATCCATACAGGTTAATTTTCCTGATCTCTTGTTGTCGATACATCGATACAATTATATTTGACCCAATAATTAATATTTAGTGGCGTGGTGCGTTCATCTATGGAGAACCAAGGGTCGAGAATTGGCATGGCATGCGGGAACATCTTCAATGTTTGCGTGGTGTGTCAGAGGAACCATGGTTAGTTTCTGGAGACTTTAATGAGACCTAATGGCAGCACGAGCATTTTTTGAGTTTGGCATGTGCCGAGAGTCAGATGGCGGCGTTCCGGGATGCACTGACAGTGTGTGTGTTTGGTGATCTTGGCTTCTTTGGTGTCCCTTGCACATATGATAATGTCCAGGATGGTCATAGACATGCCGTGTCTGCCTTGATGGAGCATGAACTAGTGATAATTGGAGAGGATAGTTTACGGCAGCTCGGGTAGTGGATCTGTCTACCTCCTGTTCGGTGATAGAAGAAAAGACAAGATGGCAAACTTCAACCAAATATGAGATTATGCGGGAGAGACATTTTGTTTCTCCCGGAGATAATTGGTTGAGCCTGGTCCGGGAAGAGGTCGACTGGGCACTTGGGCTCGGTCACAAATACACTGAAGGAGGTGATGAAAGAATTATGGATATGGAGTAAGCATAATTCCAGGCATGTTACCTGAGGCATTGAGAAATTGTGGTCATAACTTGAAGCTCTTTAGTTAGGGGCGGCAAACCATGGTATAATCAAACAGAAAATGTATGAACCTGACGAGTTATTAAATAGAGAGGAGATGTTGTGGTTACAACAATCACATTACTTGGCTAATGGAAGGAGAATAGAATGGAAAATGTATTACTTGGCTGAATGAATGACTTCATAAAGATGATGGATCATAGTGCACGGTTCCATGAGATATGGAGAGGATGGAAACCTCATATTTTAAGGAAGTGTACATGAAGGATCAACCTTAAATCCTGACATGGTCTTTGATTGTATTGAGAGGAAAGTTAATGGACAAATGAATGTGGCCCTTGATGCCCCGTACAAAGAGAAGGAGATTTCCAATACTTTTGTCGGATTGGGCCCTTGAAGGCCCCTGGTACTATTGGGTTTCCTACATATTTTTATCAGAGGATTGGGTTGTCTTAAAGGCGAAAATTGTTGATGCTATTTTGGAGTTTTTCCGGTCTGGTGTTATGCCGGCGAGGGGTTAATGAGACATCAATAGGCTTGATCCCAAAGGTTCCTCACCCTAAAGAACTAACAGATTTTCGGGTTATTAGCCTGTGTAATGTGTTTTATAAAACAGTCTCAAGGTCCTTAGTTAACCATCTTCGACCATGACTTACAAGACTGATTTTGTAAAACTAGAGTGTTTTTATTCCGGGACTACTCACGTCGGATAATTCTATGATTAACTTTCAGTCCAATCATCATATTCAGGCCGTCAAGGGTAATGATGATCTATGTGCCTACAAGTTAGATCTATCTAAGGCTTATGATCATGTGGATAAGTCTTTTTTGGAGAGGGCATTACTGAAGTGGGTTTTTTCTCATGCCCGGATTACTCGTATTATGGCATGTGTTACCTTGATTAAATATTTTGTGAAGTTGAATGGAAAATTGGTGGAAACTTTGATACGTCTCAAACATATCTATTTTTTCACACACTTTTGCTCTTGTTTTGGACTCTAATTTGCATGATTTGAATGAAACTAACCCAGATTGACACTGTTTTTAGCAAAACTACCCTTGGTGTTGTTTTTGGGCAGACACAAAAGTTCACAAACTTTTTGAAATATATACCGGAGGGGGGCCACCTGTTGGTGCCAAGCCAATAGGGTGCGACCTCTCCCAAGCATGCCCTTGAAAGTACATGTAGTCCCCATGTATGGTTTTGGTAATTAAATGACAATTCTAATGGACTAATGTTTGTATTGAGATATACATTTGAAAGAAAGTTCCATTTGCAATGCATCGAGACTTGATAATGAATGACAATTCCTATGAAGAAACAATGACATCAAATTATATAGAAAGGTTTGTTCCATGGGTGATGCAAGAAAGAGACTGGATGGATTCAGAATGAATGTCATATACATATAGTCGTGCATCAAGATTATTCATGGAGCAAAGATAATTGTTGACCAAGATGAACATCGAAGATTGAATTCAAAGATGGTCAACGCACAAGCACAAATCATGTACCACATGGGATCTTGTGGTATGGTAAGAATTTTTCAATTGCGCTTTGTGTACTAACCCATTCTATGTGTTTTCTATATCTATGAGGGTTAGGTGATTCTCATGGACTTACATCAAAGAGAAGGATTTCAAGTTCCCATGAGAGGATGACATCAAGAGTTGATGATCATGGTTGACAAGGGCAAGTTCAAGATAGCCATCATGAAGGATTACATGCTTAAAGCTTGTGGATGATCACAACGAACGTATGAAGATGAATATAATGCAATGCTCCCCACATGGCTTATGGGGGAGCTATTTGAAGTATTCACCAAGTGTAATGATCAAGATCATTGTTCTGACTTGAGCCAAGCATAAACGTCAACACCAAGCTCAAATGGAATGCTTTAGTCAAAGGTATTAGTTCCTTTGGCTTTAGTTGTGAGGATCGATGACCATCAAATATGATATATGCTCAAGAATGAGTTTCTGGAAGCTATCTAGTATAGTTCTTTTATGATTCTTGACTTATAGGGATCCCGCACTATTAGGAGCGGATCAAAGGGGTTAGTGATAGATTTTCTCAAGTCAACATCTTCTATTTCTACTTCCTCACATCATATTCGAACATAGTCATATTTCACTCCTATCCGGTACGAATACAATATGCATATACATCTATCAAAGAAAATCCAAAGCCAAATAGGTTACCCAAATACATGATAAAATCTTTGCATAATTTGCACCCTCCATTTTGGTTCATCTTGGACAGTTCTCTATGTGAGTACCTGGGCTTTTTCCATAGCTTCAAAACGAGCCCAAGAACATCAAAATCAGAGTCCGGATGTGAAAGTTATGCATGTTTTAGTATTGGGGTTCATGCTGTTTTTCTTTGGCCAGATATCCGGGACTTGGCCGAATGTCCGGGCTGTCGGGTCACCCCAGATGTCCGGGATTCTCCCGGAAATCCGGCCCGACTATGTCCAGATCCTGTTCGAAATGTTGGTTGTGCCCGCCGGATGTCCGGCATTTGGCCGGATGTCCGGGGACCCAAGTTTGGCTAGATGTCCGGGCCTTGGCTAGATGTCCGGTCCCTGTACTCTGGCCTCTGTTTTCATATGCGTGTGTGCAATTCTCAGCCATCGGATGTCCGGCCCTTGCCCGGATGTCCGGCCCGTCTCAGCCACTTACTCAAAAATGGCTAGTTTTCTCGGCCTGCTATATATACCCCTCTACCAATCCGGTAGAGGGTTGACCATTCACTTTGAGCAACCCTAGAACACACATTTCTCTCCCTCTCACTTCTCCTATACCAAATCTCAGATCCCGGAGAGATTAATGAGAGTTCTTGAGAGATTTTCCAATCAAGTGATAGATCCACTCCCTCTCCCTCTCTTTACCAAAGGAATTTGTGATTTGAGCAAGTCTTGAGCATTTCCCCCTTGATCTTGTTACTCTTGGAGGTTGGAAACTCCTAGGCGGTAGGAGTGCTCCGGTGAGGAATCAACTTGTGATTTGTCCCCCAGAAAGTTTGTGAAGGTTTGGAGGCCGCCTCAAGCTCTACCACTAGTGGTTGAGAATCTCCTTTGTGGTAATATCTCAAGGGGAGAATAGGGTGAGCCTTCGTGGCGTTGGTGTGCCTTCGTGGTAACATCCAACTCTCTAACGGTGACTAGCTTCCCTCCAAGGAAGTGAACATCGGGATACATCCTCGTCTCCGTGTCTTCGGTTATTTCTAACCCTAGCCACTACTTGTGGTTTTCTTTGGCCACTTGAACTTGAATTCACTACATATATTGTTGTCCAAATGACACATTTTGTTTTAATGGCACAAATTACATTATGTGGAGATTACACATGCTTTGTCACTTTCGGGCCATGGGTCCAAATGCTTTACGGATTGTTATTGTAGGGGATTCAAATCTAAAGGATATACAATCTCCATCACTTGAGGTTATGCGTCTTGATAGTGGAGCTTTAAGTGTCATTCACCAAGCTATAACCTCCGAGGTGTTCAAGTCAATCTCGACTTGTTTTTTGGCTCATGAGGCTTGGACCAAACTTGAAGTTACATATGGTGGGTCCAACCTTGTGGGAGCCAATGCTATTTGGAAGGAAGTAATGGAGGAGTTCTCCACCTTTTTATATCATGAAGAGCTCTCTATTGCTTCCACATCCGATTGCCTAGACACTTCAACATATTCCACTTCACCAACATGTGGCTTGTCACAAGAGGAAATCAATAAGAATGGGGCACATTTGATTTATGATGATCCCTATTCTCCAAAAGAATCAACATCAACACCCTTTACCCACATGTGCCTCATGGCGAGAGGTAATGATGAGGTATCATCTTTTCTTAGTTGTAATGAGGAAGATGATGATGACTCGACTCAAAATCTCTATGAGATTGGGAAAACTCTTCATAAAGCTAAAAATAACACTTATAAAATGTTCCAATATGTTCTTGCTTACTTTGAAAAACGTAATGATTTACTTCTTAATGAGCAAGCAAAAAGTGAACAACTTGAACATGAACTTGATAAGGCTTATCAATCTCTTAGTAACTTGAGGTCTTCAAAAGAAGATATTGAAGTTACTCATTGTAAACTTAAAGAGGATTTTGATCACCTTGACCTTGGCTAGAAGAATGTCAAAGGATAGCTCACCAAACTCTCTAAGTCTCATGAGGAACTTCAAGCTACTCATGCGGAGTCTCTAGTTTCTACATGCTCCTCTCATATTGATAATGATGCTTGTGCTACTAACTCTATCTTGTGTGAAGCATCGATATTGAAAGAAAATTTTGAGTTAAGGGCTCAATTTGATTTGCTAACTAGCAATTATGGGAAATTGGAAGAAAGTCATGAAAAGCTTTCGGGCACTCATGAGGATCTTTTAATCTCTCATGATGAGCTAAAGTTAGCTCATGAGACTATGGTCACCAAGGTAAAATCTTGTGAGTCTCATGTGGATATTAGCACATCTTATACTCGAAATGCCCTATTGCCATGTGCTAGTCCTAGAAATTCCTCTCTACATGATATTGACACATCTTGTGATGAATTTCTCACCATGCCTTGTTGCTCTAACAATGAATCTTCTACTTCTTCTAGTTCTTTTGTTAATACTAACCTTGTAGAGGAAAATAAAGAGCTCAAGGCCCAAGTCACTAGTTTGAAGAAAGACTTGGAAAAATGTTCCGATAATAACTTGAGTGTGCAAAAGTACCCTCAAGACAAAATAGGACTTGATTTCATCTCCAACAAGAAGAAGTCCAAGAATAGGAAGAAGGGACAAGATCAAGTCAAGAATTCGGCCAACATTATTTGCTTTAAGTGCAAGAATGTTGGACAGCATGTGAGATCTTGTCCATTAAAGAAGAAGGCTTCAAGTGTGAAACATCAAGGGAAGTGGCCTCAAGTTCAATCTCAAGAAACTGAAAGGCCTCTTTCCATGCTTAACCAATATAGTGTTCTCCAAGTTGAGAAGATAAAGAAGAAGATAAAGGGGAACACACGTTGCTATATTTGTCGTGAGAAGGTACACATATCTTCATCATGTCCCAACGGTAATGTCTCTAAGCCTCCGATTGTCAATGATCATTATTCACTTAGAAAGGATAATGTTGGCAATTTGTTTGCCAAGTTTGTGGGCACCCAAAGTGGTTTGGGTAAATAAAAGACCATTTGGGTTGCCAAGCCTATTGTGACTAACTTCTTAGGACCAAACTTGGTTGGGGACCATCAAGCTCAAACTTGATCAATAGATGTGTGGAGGGCATTGGAGACTTGGCTAGTTCATAAAGCAAAGTTAACCACCATTCATTTGAGAAAGCCAAGTCAAGTGGATTATCATCACATTTATCAATCCAATGCTCCTCTTTGTGGTAACTTGTACTTATATTGTTTACATTGAAAGTTACTAGCCCCTTGCATGTTTAGGTTTTACCTAGCATATATTTGTATATGTTGTGCCTCCTAGTATGCTTGATTTGACTTATCTAGCATGTATAGGTCGCAATGCACTTCATATATTTGTGTGTGTGGTTCCGAGCTTTTACTGATTCATTAGTTGAATCTTATTTGGATATTAATGGATCATCACATTATGGGTGAGTGTTATGTTTATGCATATCACAAACCTTAAATGTGTGATACTTGTTTCCATACTCAAAACATCCCAATAATGATCTCTTGTTGCTAGTTGTGATGTCTTTGATGGTTGTGTGTTTGCAGTTCATTAATATTCAATAAGAAAATATTAATCCATGTGTTATACTTTCAAGCAAATATCTCACTGGTATATTTTATGACTCTCGTTTGGATATCTTATTCTTTCCTTTTGTAACTATGTCATGTGTACATCCTTCTTTGCGGATATATATATCATCATGATTGTCATCTACCTAGAATCTTATACACATGAGAGAAGTTACATCTCCAGTTGATATCCCTATTCTTTCATGTCCACTGTTTCATCCTCTTTTTATATTTTTGGTGGCTCCATGGAAGCATTTGTTGTATGAGTGCGTGTCGTACCCCTTTGCATCTTAGTGCACTCATGTTTGGTGAAGATTGTTGTCCTCTTCCTTGTCTTGACAAGCCTATTATTTCATATCTTCACCATGGGTTGTAACAAGCTTTGATTTTTAAATTTTCATATTAGTGAGCTTGTGAACCCGTTTGCTTGATGTGTGTGTGACCTGCTTAACTTCGTATGTGTGGGAAGGACATGTCTTGCGCCTTGTATCTCATTTACTCAAGACTATGTTGATGCTTAATTCTCATCCTTATATTAGTCTTCTCAAAGTGCTTTGAAGTGACTCACACACATCATTTTGGTTGTGCCTATTCTTAGGTTGCCTCATTTACATGTTGCTCAACCATATGTTTGTTGCAAATGCTAGGTTTCTTTTCTAATCTATGCTTGCTTGCAATTGTTTTGTGTTCCTATTGATTTTGGGGGAGTGATGATCCTATTTTGTGCACTTGTATCCAAATACAAAAAAATATAAATAGTGCACAAATCATGGGGAGCTTCTCTATTTTTCTTAGAACACTCCTTTTCCCAAATCATAATATTATCCTATCTTTTTGGCTCATCGGATCTTTTGATTCCTTGCTTCACCTTGTGTTATGCAAATGAGATCAATTTTTGCCATGTGCTTTGTGACATGTGCCTTGATCTTATGCTAGGCTCAAAGTTGTATAATAGTGGATTCACCTGTGGATATCATGTTCTTATCAATTACAACCTTTTTGTGTATACGGGTTTCGTTGTGGCTACATATCATGATTATTTTTTACCACTTAGAAATTTGTATACATAAGAAAGTTCATATCTTTTCTTGATATCATTTATTCCTCGCCGACCACTTTGTGTGTTCCTTTTATTCGTATAGTGGCTTCGGTAAGAGGTTGTGTCATGAGTGCTTGTATGTTTTGCATACAATCTTGCATACTCATGTGTTTTGAATGTATGTTGGACCCATGCTTCACATGATGATCACATTGGATATTCCTATTATATCTTGTCCAAAATATGTTCTTTGCATCTTCTGGATGTTTTCCTCGCATGTCTAATGCTTGTTTTCATATCTTAGTATCTGGTTGCATTATATAGTTTTCGAGCTCCTCCAATTGTTCATCATTGAATATGTGCATTTGTTTTCACTCCCATTTTGTGATATGCACACATCAAGGAGGAACTCATACTATATTGGTCTTCTAGATGTTTTGTCTTCCATTTTGGCATTTGTTGCCAATGGGGGAGAAGTTTATAGGGTTTAAGATAAATATCTTTTAAAGTTTTTGTTGTCATTCATGCATATCTACCCTAGTTATATGTGCTTGTTGCATGAATGAGTACATAGAGAAAACTCCACCTAGTTTATATCTATGCAATGGAATTCAAAGTTCATCCACATATGCATATATTATGGGGGAGCTTGCTCTATAGATTATGGTCCTACTAACATCAAATACTTGATGCTATAAAAATCACCCCAAGTATTCAATTTATCTTTGGATAAATTGCATGCTTCTTTAAAATATCATTATATAAACCCTCTTGTTGAGATTGTCATAAATTACCAAAATGGGGGAGATTGAAAGTACATGTAGTCCCCGTGTATGGTTTTGGTAATTAAATGACAATTCTAATGGACTAATGTTTGTATTGAGATATACATTTGAAATAAAGTTCCATTTTCAATGCATTGAGACTTGATAATGAATGACAATTCCTATGAAGAAACAATGACATCAAATTATATAGAAAGGTTTGTTCCATGGGTGATGCAAGAAGGAGACTGAATGGATTCAGAATGAATGCCATATACATATAGTCATGCATCAAGATTATTCATGGAGCAAATATAATTGTTGACCAAGATGAAGATCAAAGATTGATTTCAAACATGGTCAACACACAAGAGCAAATCATGTACCACATGGGATCTTCTGGTATGGTCAGAATTTTTCAATTGCGCTTTGTGTACTAACCCATTCTATGTGTTTTCTATATCTACGAGGGTTAGGTGATTCTCATGGACTTACATAAAAGAGAAAGATTTCAAGTTCCCATGAGAGGATGACATCAAGAGTTGATGATCATGGTTGACAAGGGCAAGCTCAAGATAGCCATCCTGAAGGATTACATGCTTAAAGCTTGTGGATGATCACATGACGAATGTATGAAGATGGATATAATGCAATGCTCCCCACATGGCTTATGGGGGAGCTATTTGAAGTCTTCACCAAGTGTAATGATCAAGATCATTGTTCTGACTTGAAACAAGCATAAACGTCAACACCAAGCTCAAAAGGAATGCTTTAGTCAAAGGTATTAGTTCCTTTGGCTTTAGTTGTGAGGATCGATGACCATCGAAAATGATATATGCTCAAGAATGAGTTTCTGGAAGCTATCTAGTATAGTACTTTTATGATTCTTGAGTTATAGGGATCCCGCACTATTAAGAGGGGATCAAAGGGGTTAGTGATAGATTTTCTCAAATCAACATCTTCTATTTCTACTTCCTCACATCATATTCGAACATAGGCATATTTCACTCCTATTCGGTACGAATACAATATGCATATACATCTATCAAAGAAAATCCAAAGCCAAATAGGTTACCCAAATACATGATAAAAGCTTTGCATAATTTGCATCCTCCATTTTGGTTCATCTTGGGTGGTTCTCTATGTGAGGACCTGGGCTTTTTCCATAGCTTCAAAACGAGCTCAAGAACATCAAAATCGGAGTCCGGATGTGAAAGTTATGCATGTTTTAGTTTTGGGGTTCCTGTTGTTTTTCTTTGGCCGTATATCCGGGACTTGGCCGGATGTCTGGGCTGTCGGGCCACCCCGGATGTCCGGGATTCTCCCGGAAATCCGGCCCCACTATGTCCAGAACCTGTTCGAAATGTTGGTTGTGCCCGCCGGATGTCCGGCATTTGGCCGGATGTCCGGGGACCCAAGTTTGGCCAGATGTCCGGGCCTTGGCCAGATGTTCGGTCCCTGTACTCTGGCCTCTGTTTTCATATGCGTGTGTGCAATTCTCAGCCGCCGGATGTCCGGCCCTTGCCCGGATGTCCTTCCCGTCTCAGCCACTTGCTCAAAATGGCTAGTTTTCTCGGCTTGCTATATATACCCCTCTACCAATCCGGTAGAGGGTTGACCATTCACTTTGAGCAACCCTAGAACACACATTTCTCTCCTCTCACTTCTCCTACACCAAATCTCAGATCCTAGAGAGATTAGTGAGAGTTCTTGAGAGATTTTCCAATCAAGTGATAGATCCACTCCCTCTCCCTCTCTTGACCAAAGGAATTCGTGATTTGAGCAAGTCTTGCGCATTTCCCCCTTGATCTTGTTACTCTTGGAGGTTGGAGACTCCTAGGCGGTAGGAGTGCTCTGGTGAGGAATCAACTTGTGATTTGTCCCCCGGAAAGTTTGTGAAGGTTTGGAGGCTGCCTCAAGGTCTACCACTAGTGGTTGAGAATCGCCTTCGTGGTAATATCTCAAGGGGAGAATAGGGTGAGCCTTCGTAGCGTTGGTGTGCCTTCGTGGTAACATCCACCTCTCTAACGATGACTAGCTTCCCTCCAAGGAAGTGAACATTGGGATACATCCTCGTCTCCGTGTCTTCGGTTATTTCTAACCCTAGCCACTACTTATGGTTTACTTTGGCCACTTGACCTTGCATTCACTATATATATTATTGTCATCATTATATTGTGTTGGTTACCATATCGTAGAGATTATTTAGGCCAACAGTTTATAGTCGGCAATTCATACTTGCTACTATTGATATATCTTGTGCTTAGTGCGAATTGCTAGCTTGTAACATTCATTTCCATATCTTGTGATATACATTGAGTAAGTTTGTGTAACTTACTTGTGCTTACTCATATCCTCGTTGTTCTCATCTTGTTTATCCTATGTTGTTGGTGCACTTAGTGAGCCTAGTATATTTAGGATTTATGCTTGAAAAGTATCTGCTTAGTTTATTTCCGCATTAGGATATAGCCAAATCCGTAAAAGATTTTAAAATGCCTATTCACCCCCCCCCCCTCTAGGCAACATCATGGTCCTTTCAGCCCTGTTGTCTTGGGGCCACGTGGTGGCTCTGCGGACCCTAATTCCAGTCCTATAAATTCCTAATTCCCGAGAAAACAATAAGAGAGAAATTTTCATCGTGTTTCACGAGACGGAGCCGCCACCACCTCCTGTTCTTCCTCGGGAGGGCTGATCTGAAGTCCGTTTGGTGCTCTGGAGAGGAGGATTCATCGTCGTCATCATCACCAATCCTTCTTCATCAACACCACCATGATATTCACCACTGGGAGTGAGTAATTCCTTTGTAGGCTTGCTGGACGGTGATGGGATTTGATGAGATTGATCATGTAATAGAGTTATTTTGATAGGGTTTGATCCCTAGTATCCACTATGTTCTGAGAATGATGTTGATATGACTTTGCTGTGCTTAATATTTGTCACTAGGGCCCGAGTGCATGATTTCATCTCTGAACCTATTATGTTTTTATGAATATAAGAGTGTTTTAGATCCTATCTTGTAAGTTGTATGCACCTATTACGTGTCATGATCCGCATACCCAACGTAACAATAATTGGGATTCTTTCCGGTGATTGTCGTAGTTTGAGGAGTTCAGGTATTTATCATGTATTAATGCTTTGTTCCGGTTCTCTATTAAAAAATGCCTTAATATCCTTTAGATTTCCTTATGGAGCCCGCTGCTATGGGAGGCTAGGACAAAATATGTCGTGCAAGTGGTGGAACGAGGTGTTGCAAGCTGAGGAGGTGCTCAAGGCCAAGCTCGGGCTTATCAAAGCCAACAATCTGCATTCATACATCTAACGTATCTATAATTTTTTATTGTTTCATGCTATTATTTATTAATCTTATATGCTTTATATGCCATTTTATATCATTTTTGTGAACTAATGTATTAACTATGTGCATAGTGTCAGTTGTTGTTTTCTCTGTGTTTTTGCTTTCTTAGAAAATATGTACCAAAAAGAGTCCAAACCGGACGAAAATTTTTGATGATTTTTTCCTCGACCAAAAGAAGACTCGGGAGCTTCGGAGGGAGACGAGACACCGCACGACAAAGAACCCAATGCATTTACAAAGTAGCAGAAAGATTTATGACGCGTTGTTGGGGAAGGTATCAAACATACTGAAGGTTCCTTCACACACATTATCATTGACTTGTTCTACTTTTTACTTTCTTTTATTTTTAGTTTTATTAAAAAACAGAAATACCAAAAATACTTGTGTGCCTTATTTTCTTGTTACCACGGCTAGTTCTTCTCTTGTTTCCTCTACTCCCGAGAATGAATTGCTTAACTTTAAAGAAAGGGGAGGAGAGAGTTTAAAATATGCTTGGTATAGGATTTTCCTAAACCTACGCGTTAACTATGTTGTTTGTTGTGAACCAACCTGTGGTTGGATGGTTAGAGGGACTATGGTATCCCAGCTAGGGATGGCACCCGCAGGGTATGGTTACGGGTGGAGCCTCCTCATACCCTTACCCGTCACGTTTGAGCTTACCCATGACCCTTACCCATACCCATCAATGGGTACAATTTTTCCCAACAGGATAGACGGGTACCCGCGGGTAAAATTATCCATATTTACAAAACATCAATTTGAACAACTTATAGTTATAAACTGCATCATATCATATGGTTTACAAAAAAAGCTTGTAACTACAACACATACTTATAAACAACATCATATAGTTATAAGCGACAACACATAGGCATACACTTTCAGTTAACAAATTCTTGACATAGTATAGATTGTAGAGATAATTTTGAGTTTACATAGATTTTCTATGGGTACATGGGTATGTGGGTATGGAACATATGATCTCATACCCGTACCCGCTCTACCCGATGGGTTTCTGATTTTTCTATTTATATACTCATGAGTAATTTTTTGTCCCATACCCTTTCCCTAGTAGGATTTTTATCCACAGGGTACGTGGTTAATGGGTATCCATTGCCATCCCTATCCCCAGCCCACCAGGGTTCAAATCCTGGTGCTCGCATTTATTTCTGGATTTATTTCAGGATTTTCGGCGAAGCGCATTCAGTGGGAGGAGACGTTCGCCTACTGGTTACTTCGTAAATTTCAAGATGATATAACGGCTCGGTCTCTCGAAGGTGCTCATAGGGGTAGGGCGTGCGTGTGTGCGTTCATAGGGATGAGGGTATGCACGTGTATATGAGCGCTTGCGTCTGTACTGTGTTCAAAAAAACTATGTCGTTTGTTTTGCGCTCGTTGTAGTTCGCTATGATTTTTTCAAAAATATGTGGTGGTTTTATTCACTAGAGCATGGCAAACACAATTGTGTAGACGTACATTTACGAATTTCCTAGATTTTTTGGATTTTCGATTGGCCCAATGCTTTTTTTTTCTTTTTTTTATGTTGAGATATTGTTTTTATGGGCCTTTTCATACAGGGCCCGAAAAGGGTCACGCGCTGGGACGTTGTACTAGCCAACACAATCGTTCGCTAGCTTCTATAGGTTCCCAAATTGTTCGCTGAAATCTTGCCCCAATCTGATATCGTTTATTTTTTTGGGACATAGGAGTGGTGGATACCAGAAGAGACCCCACGCCCCCCCCCCCCCCCCCCCAAGGGAAGTCGTCGTGGTATAGTAATCGATCTCGCCACCGCCGCCTTCTCCGACCACAGGCCTGAAGGTTCGATCTGCTCCCCCCTATGCTGGTTCCTTTTCACTCCGATTTCCACTGGGATTAATACGCCTTTCCTTTCGCACCATCAGATCAGCAATTGTTTCTCCTCCGGCCAGCAATCTTCCTCCTTGCCACCAGATGAAGACATCTAAGACGGTGTCTATGTGCACCCCACTGGAGGAGACTCGAGGCACACACGTGTTTGATATCTTGGGTTACAGCAAACACAAGGGCATGGGCCACGACATGGACAGCCACATACGCTCAGGGGTTTTCTCCGTCGGTGGTCACGACTGGGAAATCTTCTTCTACCCTGACGGGCTTAATGGATTTGGTCCGTTTAATGGACATGGCCAAGATTACATCTCGGTTTTTCTCGTGCTTTCGAGCAACAACACTAAAGTCCGGGCGTCCTGCGACATGAGGCTGGTGGACCAGTACACCGGATTCTCATCTTCACTGCATAAAACAGAAACTAGGATTTTCGATTCTAGTAATAATACTATGTTTGCTCCACATACTTCCATTTTCATACAGCGAAGCGAGATCGAGGGATCCGCGTACCTTAGGGATGACCGCTTGACGATCGAATGCATCGTTACTGTTTTCAATATGCCACATGTCACTGAAACCAAATCATTCCCCAAAATCGACATGCCACAAGCTGACATGACCGAGCATGTCAGCAAGCTGCTTGAAGAAAAGAAAGGATTTGATGTCAGTTTCATTGTCGGGGGAGAGACCATTGAAGCACATAGGTTTGTTCTCGCTATGAGGTCGCCTGTTTTCAAAGCAGAGCTCTATGGGTCGATGCAGGAGGCGAGGCTGGGGCAGTGCATAACCATCAAGGACATGCAGCCTGGCGTTTTCAAGGCCCTGCTCCATTTCATTTATACGGACTCTTTGCGTAGCGGCTAGGATACAGAGATGATCTGGCTTTTACTAGTGGCCGCAGACAGATATGCTATGGATAGGCTCAAGCTGGTTTGCCAAAGCATCCTTTGCGAGGATCTGAATGTGGACACCGTCACAACCACATTGGTATTAGCTGACCAACATAACTGCCACCAGCTTAAGGATGCTTGCCTTGAATTTATCAGATTATCAAATTTTAGGGATGCTGTGGTGGCAACCCAACGCTTAAAGGATCTCAAGGCGACTTGCCCACCTTTCATAATGAATGAACTGGAGAAGAGAAGAAAGTTTTCATGAAGCATGATCAACTATATTGGTAGATTTGCTAAATTTCTCATACTAAATTTTCATAGGGATGATCAGCTCAATGTTAGATGAATCCAAGAGTGGTTAGGTTAATTCTCAAGTGATATGAATGGCGTCAATGTCTCCCTAATCAACCTGTCCAAATCTGAACTTTTTATTTATCAGCTTGCTGATTTTATCTGGAGTGCTTCTCTGCTACCTGTAAGTCTTGCTCTTAATCTTCTTTCAAAAGTTCCTTCCTGTGTGCAACCTTTGTTGAGCACTTGATACCCAGATTGAATGAAATATGATTCCTCTCCCCCTTTGACTTTCTGTAAAAGTTCGTCTCTTCTCAGATTTATGTGAGTGCCCTAGCATTATAGAAGCAAGCTGAAGGTCAGAGAGAGAAAAAGTTTGCTTATTAAATTGGCAAGTCCTATAGAATGAAGAACTGTTTCTGAAATGGAAATGTTCCAAAATTGCATTTCTTCTAGACAAATATCAAAGGAAATGAAGATATGAGTTGGTCACAAGCCGATCTGTGTCACCCCACCTTACCAACTTGTTTAATTCTGCAAGTGTATGTGCTCCCAGTTGGTGGCGAACCGAACCGAAGTGATGTCTGGAAACAATGTTATGGCACGCACAATTAAGCACAACAGGGTTCCATTTCTTTGCGTCAGGCCTGTGGCATACAGAGAAAGTTGTAGTCTGGATGGAAGTTCCATAGTATGTATTGGCCGTAGTATGTTATTAGAATTTATAATCATGGTCACATGTAATTAGCTTAAACTGAAACAGTAGCGACGAAGTACTGAGTACTCATTTGGTTTGAATCAAACTTTAACGAATGAATATCCAAGTGTGATGTTTCCTCTGTCCCTTGTCTTTGACATTTTTTTTACCTCAAAGTGTATTTGAATTAGCATGTTGGGCATTTTATAAATTATACTGGCTGTAGAGCGCCTCTACTGAAGTACTGAACTTCAGAATAAAGGCCTCAAAACTTGTGCCAGATTAGCATCCATCCAATTCAGTGGCCCGATTATGGGCATCATACAATTGAATCAAAGTTGCATCCAAAATTCAGAGCCAAAAACTGCCAACAGGCGACATCTATCTTGGAACGTGACACTGAAGGAAGCATGCAGAGTCAAACTAACCTTAAAAACAGCACCTTAAAAGTCGGGCTCGCCAAACTCCTGGCCGGATTTAGAACTGGAGAATATTTTGCAGAATTTAACTGAAACTGAATCAGTCAAACATACAAGGTAAAACTAAAGCGCCGCGAAATATATGATGTATCTGTACAGAGGAGGGAAGGTCCGGAGATGTACTAAAGTAACTGGACACAGTTCATGGTGAACGATCTGTATCTACCAAGCAGTCTAGTTCTAGTTCTAGTTCGAGCAGTAGCTACAGATAATAATAGTTGGAGACGAAGATGATAACCCGCTCAACGAATCACGAAAGCTATTTACAGGAGGAGCTGAAATTAGATGTAGTGAACAGAGTTAACTGTCCCCCGCAAAAAAAAGTGTTAACTGAAGTTTAACTAGCTTACAGCAGTTAAACTTCAATTTTAACTAGCTTACAACAGTTAAACTTCAGTTAACTGTGTGTTTCCAGAAAGAACTTCAGTCATCTGTAGCCGTTGTCGGACACTGAACAGGGGAGCCCTTGGTCTTCGAGGGGCGTTGATGTTTCACAAGTGAAGTGCATCCTAGCCGTCCATAGCTATCAAATTCTACAGAGAAGTTGTCGATTTCTTCAGGTGTGTTCAGAGACAGGAAGTTCAGAGAATTAGTGTACCGATGCATAGTCCGAACAAATTTGAGTGCTCATTCGGTATAACTGAAATTAAACAAGTCAAACATACGAGGAAAAACCAGAAGCATATGCAGCACTGAATCTGTTATATATATATTGGCCAGAGCATATTACTTTGATCATCATTCATAAGCTTAAACCAGAACAATAGCAACTAAACTCTGATTACTGATTTCGTTAAACTGGAAGTTATTCAGTCAAACACTTGAGGCAAAACAAAAGCGTTGGGAAAGAGCCAAAGGTTAATGAATCAGACTGCACGCAATACTCCAACCCTGGCAGCCAACAGGCCATGTTGACTCTTGTTCTAGCAATAGCTACAAATAATACTTGGAGAAGAAGATGACAACATAATCCACGAATGACGGAAGCTACTTACAGGAAGAACATGGGAGCTTATTCGGCCACACGCAATGAAACAGAGTTAACGGAAGTTTACTAGATCGGGATCGCAATCACATGCAATGAAACAGAGTTAACTGAAGTTTACAGGCAGTTAAACTTCAGTTAGGTGCAAGCCGTTGTCGGACACTGAACATGGGAGCCATTTTCTAGAGGTGTTGATGTTTCATAGCTAGAGCACATCCTAGCCGTTCTTCTCCCTGGTAGCTGTCGAATTCTTCAGAAAAGATGTCAACTTCTTCAGGTGTGCTCAGAGAAGTAGTGTACTAACGCATAGTCTGAAAGAAATTTGAGTGCTCATTTGACGTGTCTATCAAACCGGGTTGGGTGTGCTCGTCGTATCGTCTTCAGACATCAGAGATGGGGCAGGGCAGTTGCCGTTTCGCCGTACAGTTGTGTTCAATTAATCCTATTTATGCATGGCGAAAAGGTAGCTAAAATAGCTCCCCTGAATTTATGGTTGTTTTTGTTTTTTGTGTCAAGGGAATCACACTCACTCGCGGAACCGGCATCGCGGCCCAACAACGTCCAACGTCTGAGCATTTGCGATAGGGCCGGCCAACACCGACACGCACACGCTGAGCGGCTTTTATTGCTGTCCTGCTCCTAACTGGTTAATTCCTCCGCCTGCCGGATCCGAATGGTTGTAGTGGGAGGATCATTGTTATTCCAAAATATACTAAGTATACTCCAAAATATCTTATACATTTCAGAGTTAGTACATCATTACTACTCCCATCCAATCCATATTACTTGTTGCCAACTTAGTACAACTTTAGTTCACATGATATTTGAAGAAGATTATGTCAAATTTTAGGTAGTTATATTGCCAAACTCCTGGGTTCAGAACTCGAGATACATAGTTCAAAAAAAAAAAAGAATTGAGCACTGGTTCCATTTAACTGAAACTGAATCAGTCAAACAGATGAGGTAACACTAAAGCACCAGGAAACAACAAAAGATTATAAACGAATCAGCCTATTCTCCGCGCCAAATCATCTACTAAAGTTATATAAGGAAACAATCACAAGAATATGCATATGCACCACTCATCTGTTATACATATTGGCCATGGCATACTATTAAGATCTGCAATGATCGTCACTTCTACAATAAAATGTACTTGTACTGAATAATCAGTGGAAATGCAGCTCTGGCTACTCATTTGGTTTAACTGAAAGTGAACCCATCAAACACTTGAGGAAAAATCAAAATGTCAGAAAAGAGCCAAGGATGAGTGGATCAAATAGCACACTAGTTCGATCAACCAAAAACTACCAAGTACTCTAGTTCTAGCAATAGCTATGGATAATACTTGGAGAAAAAGATGATAACCCAATCCACGATCGACCAGGATGCAGAAGCTAATTATAGGAGGAACTGAAATTGCACGCGATGAAACATAGTTAACTGAAGTTTACCGCAGTTAAATTTCAGTTAAATGTAGCTGTTGTCGGAAAAATGAACAGTAGATCCCTTAGTCTTCAAGAGGCGTTGATCTTTCATAACTGGAGCGCATCCTAGCCGTCTGTTTCCCTGGCAGGGCACCGGTTCTCGTAGCTTCCTTCCATCCTAGCCGTCTTGCTGCTCGTAGCTGTCAAATTCTTCAGAGAAGGTGTCGATTCTTCAGGTATGTTCAGAGAGAGGAAGTACAGAGAAAATTTTGAGCGCTCATTCGGCTTAACTGAAATTAAACCACTCAAGGAGACGAGGAGAAACCAAAGCATCCACAGCCTATCTCCACGCCAAATCATTTGCAGGCGAAAAAGGACTGAAATATATAAAAGGAAAGAGCCATAAGCATATGCAGAAGCTACCTATAGGAGTAACTGAAATTGCACCCAGTGAAATAGAGTTAACTGAAGTTTACAGCAGTTAAACTTCAGTTAACTGTACCCGTCGTCTTCAAGAGACGTTGATCTTTCATAACTGAAGCACACCCTAGCCATCCATTTCCCTGGCAGCGTGCCGGTTTAAATCAAATTAAACCAATCAAGTTGTCGAATTCTTCAGAGAAGGTGTCGATTTCTTCGGGTATGTTCAGAGGCAGGAAGTTCAGAGAACTAGTGTAATGAGCGCTCATTCAGTTTAAATCAAATTAAACCATTCAAGCATACAAGGAAAAACCAAAGCATCCACAGCTAAATCATTTACCGGCGACTAAATTTACAATGATCATCACTCGTAAGCTTAAACTGGAACAGTAGGAACTAAACTCTGACTACTCATTTGGTTGAACTGAAAGAGGAACAGGAGTAAACATATAAGAACCAAAGATTAACAAATCTGACAGCACACATTTGGCAACGTCACATGAATATAGTTTCATCGATCTGTTCATCCAAAACTAAAGTGTCATCTACTAGTTTCATGGATCTGTTCTGCCATATTTGGCCACATCACATCATAGGAATCATTCTGTTCTGCCAAAACAGAGCGAAGCAGAACAGGCTCAGCAGTTTAAGTTGTCTGCTCCCAGAGTTCAGAAAACATTCTCCACTCACAGCGGTGAGATGATCGAGCTAGCTCTGCCCTGCCGGTGGCGGTGGTGGGCCGGGGTTGTCAGGCTCTGAAGAAGCCTGCTTCCCAGGCTGGCCGAGGTGGAGGTCGAGGTCGACCTCGGGCTCCAGGTGCTGACCCTGCGCCTGCTGCGGAGGCCCGTTCCGCGCGTTGCCGATCAGCGCATCACCGGTTGCACCTGCGACACAATTACACAACAGAAACCGAACTCCGGCGTCAGTGAAGAACCAAGAACCGCACAGACAAGAAGAGAGAAAGAATTTTGCGCTTTTCTTGGGGTTGGGATGAAACGCACCTGGATTGCCCACCGGCGGCTGGACCATCGGTGTCGTCTGAGAGAATTCCGCGTGCCCCGTCCCTGACCCTGACACGCTGCCGCTATCGAGAGCTGCAAGAAACGAAGGCATCTGACAGATGTTACAATCCAAGAAACGGGCAAGAACGAAGGGCGCGTGGTTGTATGATTTGATGGTTTCTTGGGCACCCACCTCCACCGGACTGGGAAGAGACGCCGGATGGGAGGCCTACAGCGGGCTGAAGCTCCTGTTCAAGCTCCTGCAAAGTCCCGAGGACAGTCTCCGTCCCCCCTGAAGTCGCAGTGTCTTCCAGGGCTTCCTCCTCACGCGAACGCCGCTGGATCTGCCCTGGCCCATCCTTGTTGTCGGCGACGGCCTTCCCCTTGTCCGCCATCTCGCCTCGGTCGATCAGCTTCGCAAGAACCGCTGGTGCGCCCAGATGAAGAGGAGAGGGAGAGGGCGGATGGAAGGAAGCTACGAGAACGGATGGGAGAGGAAGAAGGCGAGGCGAGGGAGGCTATATAGACGACGATGGCAGAGCGTCTCCCGTCCCGCTGCAACCAATTCTTCCAGGTCGTCGGTTGGTTTTGGAGGGAACACCGGACCGGAGGAAGGAAGCCTCAGGAACGGGCCTAGTGCAATTCTGAGGGCCCAACGAATGGCCCAAATCAATAGCCGGGGCCAGGCCGATGCTACACAGTTTTATTATTTTCTTTCTTGGAACTCTAGAGAAACTATTCCGTTTTATAAGCCCCAGTGTTCCAAATGAAAATAAATGGCACTGGATTTTTTATCTATTTGTCAGATTGCTCAAAAAACGAAACTACCAATAAAATAGGTTGCTAATCGCTGGGCGACGCGCGCGCGTGATTGAGCCAGCTCGAGCGGCCGCTTGCAGGCCGTCCATCTCCATGCGAGATCGCACCACGTGCCGACCACACCGAGACTGAGCGGTGCTGTTTGTCGATTCCAAATTTTGGGGAAACACGACCAATCAGTCCCATCCTCTTCATTCCCCTTGGGAGCGTGCCAGGCGATGAGATCGACGACACCGACCCACCCTCACCCACCGCGGAGGCGAGCACCACCCAGCTTGGGGGTCGAGGCGCTCGTGCGGACGGAGATGAGGGAGGAGGCGAAGGGGGCACGAACCGTCGAAGACGCGAAGGACGACGGGAAGGGAGGCGAAGAGCACGTCTCCTGAGAAGGAAGAGAAGGTAAGCCACAGACGCGTAACCTTTTTCCTCACACACGCGACGGGGCTAGGGTGTGGGTTTCGTCGGCGACGGCGTGATCTACGCCAGCGTGTAGGTTAGGGGAGGGGTAGATGGCAGGGGTATGGATGCTTGTAGGGACGAGAGATGCATGTGCGTCCCAAATCAAACCTACATATACAACAGCAAACAGACAGCAGAGAGATCCCCTCTCTGTTCAAACCTACCCATGCAGTGCGGAGAGATCCCCTCTCCGTTTGAAAACTACCTATGCATCAACAAACAGAGAGCGGAGAGATCCCCTCTCCGTTCAAACCTACCTATGCATGTGTTCAATTTTGCAGAGTAGGCAATTTTTCAGCTATGATTTTTGCAACAGATAGGCAAGTACACTATATAGAAGACTGCGTTTCCGTCCCACTGCAACCAACTCTTTCAGGTCGTCGGTTGGTTTTGGAGGGAACAACACGGGGAGGAAGTAAGAGCCTTAGAAATGGGTCTAATGTAATTCAGATAGCCCAACCAATGGCCCAAATCATCAATAGCCCCGGCGGGCAGGGGACAGGCCAATGTTATCCACCGATGCCGGGCCAGGCCGGAGCCTCAGAAACTATTCCATTTTATTTTACAAAGTTCCAGATCTCCAAAAAAATATACGGCACTGGATTTTTTTTATCTATTTGTCAATTGCTCAAACAATGCAACTACCAATAAAAGTTTTACCATGAACGTGCTTGTACAGCCAACGTGGTTATGTATCGGTGGGCTTTTGCTCGTTGTTGGTTGTTGTAGGGTAACGCAAAAAAATTCCGACCTACGCACCAGCCCAGAACCACTATGGAGACTGCATACAAGGTTTGATCGTTTTTGTTACCGACTCGTAGCGCAGCGGAAGTAGAGCCGATGACGATCGACGGTGCAGATCCCCGCAGCTAGGATTTACAACCTCCCAACCGCGAGGATGTATACCCTCATCTGCCCCTCGGACAGCCCTCCGGGAGGCGGTCACACAGTCCCCCGGACGGTGTCACGGATAGCCCTTCGGAAGGACCTCCAAAACTTGGACTGTCACTCGGACAGCCCTTCGGGAGGACCTTCGAAACTCGGACGGTCACACGGACAGCCCTTCGGGAGGCACTCTCGAACTAAGACCAAAACTACGATCTCTCTACAGAGTTGCACACATACGGTGTCATCTATCCGGCAGGGCTTCGCCGTCCAGAACTAGTTCCTGCCGGAACCCAGACAGCCTTTTGGCTCTACGAAACTATTTCGCTGGGAGGGAGAGAAGAAGCCAGATCATGCATGGCACTTGTATGTGAGAAGGGATTGAGTTTTGGGCTGCCCCCTCCACCTCTATTTATAGGAGAAGGAGGGGTGGAGGGGCTGAAATTTCAGCCACATCCATCCATGTCATCTCCAAGATATTTTGGAGCAAAAG
The DNA here is from genome assembly GCA_022496015.1 of Hordeum marinum. Classification (NCBI taxonomy): domain Eukaryota; kingdom Viridiplantae; phylum Streptophyta; class Magnoliopsida; order Poales; family Poaceae; genus Hordeum; species Hordeum marinum. The sequence continues at coordinate 475,032,823 of CM039676.1, forward strand.
CCCAAAAAGGTGGCTTTCCAAAAAGTAACCATAAAGCTGATTTCACTATTCACGACGACATTTTTCAGCGTCTGATCGAACTGAAAATATTTATGTGGGATTAGAACATTTCCAGTACCCACTAAAATAATTTTCAACACTTTTCGAAACAATTCCGGTTTAGTGATTTTCATCTGCGAAAAGCATCTGAAGCGGTTCCGGCAGCTCCGGAACATTTCCGGTTTTTCTTCCGGAAAATTCCCAAAAGTTTCCAGAATTATTCTGGCACCCTCCAAGAATTATCAGGCATGTGCCGAAACCAATTTGACTTAATGGTATCCCCTGAAACAGCTTTTCAGTTTTACCGAAACTGTTCCGGTGTTCTCCCTGCAGAACTTTTCCACTGTCCGAAACTTTTTCGGTGTCCGAAACTTTTTCGGTGATTTTCTCTCAGACTCCCTTTCTAGTATTCAGCAGATAGATGACCCTTAAGCGTGTGACCCTATAGGTTCGGTGAAGCATAGACATGACCCGGAACCCCTTCCGATCAATGATCAACATCGGAGCCGTGGACACCCATACTGACCCCTATACCCACACGAATGAATATTCGAGTGAACCTCCAGTTGCCGTGTGCTATTCCTGTTGCTTCGCACTATGTTACAAATACCCAAGGTGAGACATGTTGGCATCCCCGTGGATCAACAACTTGTCCACTATGCCAGTTACCTCGTTGCCGGTATTGTTCTCTTTTCTCATTCCCGTGTTCCGGCATCCCCGTGATCAAATCACAAAGTGTCTGGCCAGACGATGATGGATACCGTAACACCGAGAGGGACCAGAGATATCTCTCCATCGTCGAAGGAGCAAATCCCAATCTTGAGCTATCAAGTTACTTGACATACTTTTCCATGAACCCGTAAGCCGTCGTAATAGCCACCCATTTACGGATGACGTTTAACAAACCCCAAAGTTCATGAAGCAAGCATGAAGAAACTCGATACTCTCATGGTCTAAGTAATTATGCAAACATTAACTTCTCTGTGTTATTAACCATTAACTTATGACGAATGTATCTCATAGCATAACATCAATTCGGGTTGATTCAACACAAATGTTCTTCTAACATTGTGCCCTCAAAATTGCCGGCATAGCCATGCCCATGATCAGGAAAACAGGATCATCATGCAATACTTGAGCCAGTCTTAGAGGCCAGACTAGGAATGCATTTTACCGTTTATTATTCCACACGTGCATATGAGTCTTCCTTCAAGCCTCGTGGTTATTGCAGACTCGAGAACCATAGCAGTTATAGCATGGAACATAAACCTAATTATGAACAGGGAGATGATCAATAACATTTATTATTGCCTCTAGGGCATATCTCCTACAGACTACCACTTGCACTAGAGTCAATAATCTAGTCAATGCTAATGCACTTTACACCTATGGCATACTGGTGTAAAATATGCTTCGCTTGTGGTATAGCCTGATGTCCAACGGATCTGACAACTTCAGCTCCGTGTGTAACTTTGCATATCCTTGCGTTTTCATGCTTCCACAAAATTCATATTTTGTGTGGACTTGGCTTTGCATATGTGTGAATCATTGGTCAAAACCCGATTCCTCAGACTAAGCTATGGAGCAACTATCTGCAATAGTGCCCCATAGATCAAAGCCATCTTGGAACCATACTAAGTTCATGAATGAACTATATGATTCAACAACTTCTTTGTCGCTTCTAAAGCATCAACATACTAAGCCTTTGTTATAGAATTCGCCACAGTATCTTGTTTGGAACAATTTCCAACTACCGTGCCACCATATTGTGTATTACACAAAACCCTTAACTTAAATCGAAAATCGCATGGAGCATCGATGAAGACTGTATCGATGTAATTACTTACAACGAGCACTTCATAATATCTTCTTGCGAGAAACCATGTCATCAGTACTACTCTAGCACTTAATGACATCTTTCACTGTTGTCCTATGATCAGTACTTTGATACTTTGGTATCCATACTCGCAACAACTTTGGAGTATCGGACATATCTGGTTGTTTTACATACCATGGAATACATGATTAATCCAAACACAAAAGTGTGTGGAATCTCCATCATGTATTTTACTCATGAGTGTTTTAGGACACTGAGTCTTGCAAAAACTCTTTCCATGTGACTTCGGCAAGAATCACTCCTTGGCGTTTTAAATGCTAAAAAGTTTTAGCATCTTGTCAATATGTATTCATAGCTTAGCCCCATTAGGTAAATCTATCTGCATATATCATCATGCCTAATATTGAGGCTATTTAGCCTAAGCACTTCATCGAAAAACTATTTTCAAATGAAGTCTTAATTCGTGTCAAGAAATTCATTTCCAATTAACAATGTGTCAAGCACACAACGTTTTAGAAATATTATTATGCTCCCACTTACTTTCTTGAATCACAAGCATCTTCGTTACCCATTGATGAAGTCAAAAACCCTTTTTGACCATTTCATCAAACCACAAAGATTCCAACTCCATTTTGCTCTCTTCTGTCCATTGCTGGAACTCTGAAGTTTGCATACTTACTAGCATCCTCTGGATCGACAAATTACTTTGGACTGTATCACATACAAGTCCTAGGTTTCATTTCCATCAAATGGAAATCCTTTTGTCATCCATGTTTCATATCTCATGATTGATATATGTATTAATTGCTAGTTCAACCCGAACCGACCTTAAGCATCGCTACGGTGAAACAACCTCATCGTAGTCAACTCCTTGAACTTGTTATTTCAACAAGTCGAGCTTTATGGATAAAACATTTTTATCTGTATCAGTTTTTAGTTCCATAAATATTCGTTAGACTCTAAGTCCTCTGAAAGGTGTATCAACGTTTTAATCTTGAATCACTTATATGGAAACTATCTAGGATTGTATTGGCATTTAGCCAATCCCGGAGTCAGGGCCCATCAACGCTTCCTTGTGTATTGTAGGTATACTGTTGTCTAACAACAATATCTCGTTTGCGCACCTGATAGGTTTGCACGAGCTTTGCCTACGTGGTTCAGCTACACGTTCGACCGAAGTCCATACATTTTATTGTAGAGACTTCCGTATCAGTCGTAGTAGGAAACAACGAAATCACTTCCAGGGTTTCTTTCCTTTGAACTGATGACAAAGATACTGGTTATCTCGTCGAGTTGCATTGTCCTCCCACTCACCTTTTGTAAGAACTATTCTCTTTAAAAGCATACCATTTTGTGGCAAAACCCTTTGCCTCGGTATAGTGGTAGCGGAATACCCAATGACTTGGGATAACCATACAAAGTAGCACTTGTCTAATTTGGAATAGGTTTGTAACCTTTTACACAAGCCCCATATTCCAAATGTTAAGAAAAGATATAACAAGGTTGGGCGTACCATACCATGGCGTCATTTCAACAGACCTAATGGATCTATTTTTAGTGTAAAAGCCACAGTCTCTAAAGCATCACTCTATAAAAGAGATAATGGTAAATCTATTTATGTCATCTTTGATCTTATCATGTCATAAATGGTTCGATTACATCTTCACGGAATTTCCACTTGCTGTGGTGTTCCGGGAGGTGCAAGTTAGGAAACCTTTTTCACAACTCATCAGACATTCGCTAAACTTGTAACTCAAATATTCCTTTCCGCAATCAAATTGCAGAAACATAATTTTCTTGGTACAATAACTTCTACTTCATTTTTGAAAACCTTTTGAATGATTTCAAAAGATCCAGACTTATGTCTCATCAAGTAAATATCCATATATCTACTTGAGTCATTTTTAAGGTAGACAAATCCACTGTTTGCAACAACATTTATCGGACTACATACATCAAATATATGATCACCAATAAGTTCTTTGCTCGTTCCTTATGGCCTGTGTACGGTATTTTAGTTAGTTCACCTTTTTGGAGGAAAGTTGCAAGTGTCAGATGATTCAAAATCAAACGACTTCAAAATCCATCATAATGGAATTCTCCATGCGTGTTTCTCCAATGTGACCAAATGCAGTGCCACACATATGTGGTATTCTTTTAGTCTTGTGACATTTAGCGTCAGTGTTATGGATGTATCATATTTCCATCAATATTCATAACATACATCCCATCTAGGATGGAAGCATGGCCTTTCATGTTATTCATAATACTGAACAACAATTGTTGGTTTTATGAACAACTCTTTTGCAACAAACATTGTGCAATGGGCTAGAGTGTATGAAACTCTAAAATGAATTATAAAAGTAAACCCATAGGTAATGTAATATTATCAATATTCATAACATACGTCTCATTCATAATGAAAGTATGGCTCTTATGTTATTCATAACACCGAACATGAAAAGTTCTCTTATGAACAACCTTCTTGCAAGATACGTTATGCAAAGGGCTAGAGTGTGAAACTCTAAAATGAATTATGAAACTTAATACATAGGGAATACACCGATGGAAGGCATAGTAACATTTACTATGTTCCCTGCGTGTATCTAAACCTCATCCCTGGCTAGTCTTTCAGGCCATAGTAGTTCTTACATCGAGTTGCAACAGAATGCAATCGAGCGGGTATCTTTGTGATTAACTCACAATACCCAAGAATTAGTGATTAACATGTTTAACCATAATTCCCAAGAACTATATCTTTGACCAGCCTTCTATACATCAAAAACTTGTATGACATTCATACATGAGCTGGATATTCCAGTCTTCTTTCCTCTTGCCATTATACTTCTAACAGTTTAACTTTTCAGTGTTTCTCCTATTCTCAAAAGAAGCATCCAACTTAAGAGTAGCGTTAGCCCTGGACTTCCTAGGCGTAAAAATCTCACTAACACCCTTCAGACACTTCCTTTCTCTTTAAGTTGTTGTTTTATTCACCTTTCATCATATGACAGGCGTTCTCCTGGATCCCTCTCTTATCAGTCTAATGCATAGTAAACTTCTTTACTAGTAGTTTGCAAACAAACATTTCTTTGGATATCTCATATCTTTTAGCCTTTGTCTGTCTCTGAAAATGATTTTCAGATTCCATGAATATCACATAACTATCCAAACTTTCGAAGTTTGGGTCTCATGGAAGCAAACATATTGCACTTTGACTGAAAAGGATTTCTAGCTTTTGGATCGAAGGATGAGAGTCACATGATCCATAGCATTAGCGGGAGAATACCAAAAGCATGCGATAGGACAAAGTCCTTCTCGGCACTCTTGAGGACAATCCTCACATTACGTTACCAACCATAAAGTTTTAACCAGATATTTAATAGCTATTCAATTTTAATAGGGAAGGTGGAAACGCGAGCCATTATTCTACAACTATTATGCAAATCACATTTAGACAGAGTTCAAAATTAATTGCACTGAGAATTAAACAAGTTAATTCTACAGTGCGCTCCCACTCAAATCAATATCTCTCATAACTGATTTTGAGTGATACAAGATCCAGACTTCAATTCATCGCCATAGAATCATCATCTCATGACGGGAATTTTAATCGGTAGGCCAACTTGCCGATCACATCTTTATGTGACTCTTGTTCATCTTTTGATGCATGTGTTCCGAGCTCATGACTTTCATGCCTGAATGTCAAGACAACCAAGTGATCTCGCTGCGAGGTCTTTACTCACCCGCCTCACACATCCCTAATCGTTCGTACCCATGCATCCATGGCGCACCCCGAAAAGTTAGGTGCCGTGATGGTGCTACACTTGGGAGCACACTATCTACTTGATATTTTTGTGAGAGATCACCCTAATAAAAGCGACTACCGCGCAATCAAGAAGGGTGCATCATAAGGGATAAACATCTCAGGCAATTCATAATAGCATGATATGGTATAGCCCTTTCTGATGGAGAAGTCTTTCACTTCTTCGTCTTCGGCATTCACGTCGGTGTACACCTTCGTGAAGATTGCCACCACCTTGTCGATGCACAAGATAATATTGCTATCTCTATAGCTAATAAAATAAGTGCATTACATAAGGTTGACACACATGTCATTAAAGTGCAATCATATGGCTCCAGCCATCATGCCGAATCATGACACACAGGTCATGTTAATCAATTTACATTATATAGTCATCTCATACATAATCAAATTATAATGAGCACTGCTATACCACATCACATGCACATGCAAACCATCCTGCAAAACCAAGTTAGACGCCTCTAATCGGTCCATGCAAAAACTTGTTTTACGTGGCTTCTAAGGTTTCGAAACAAACCGAAACTACCAACGTTCATCATCAAGCATGATAATCCAAGTTGCTAGATTAACTTTCCAGGGTGTATAAAACACGAGATAATAAAATCTTCAGCCCCATACTAAACTTCGTCATACGCGTGACCCCCGGCAAATCACATCTGCATTGCCCTTTCGTCTGCGAAACATCCATATTTCTCAACTCTGGTGGAACCCAAAGAACTGTTAGCACTTCGTTGATCTATCAATCAGCATACTCAGGAGCAGCATGAAAGGATCGCAGATTGCCAGAACTTTGTGAGATTCGACCATTCCATCAAGATCAGGACTATGCAAATTCAGGGGAAGCAAAAGGAACATCGGGTAGCAGATTTCATATGCTACCCGCACAAATAATTTTCAGCAATAGATCTCATCTACTACCTAATTATATTGTGCAACACCCATACATCTCTATGTATTCTAGATCGCAACAACTGAAATGGGTGCGACCCAAGGTAGTACCTAATTACCTTGGGTCGCACCCATTTCAGTTGTTGTGCCCAGTCGCCTTGGACCTGTTTGATGAACTTGGCCTAAGCCCTGCCCGCCGACAAAGAAAATGAATAAATGAGTTATTAACTAGTTGATATCAGGAAATGAAGTAATTAAAGAGGCCGGCATAGTGCGATAATGATTGAAATTACATGTCAAGCAGCCCCCTCACGATTGCGTATTCGGATGGATCCTTTAATAGCGAGTCGAGTACTTCAACTTTTCCCTTGTCAACTTCAATGATGAACAAGATCCAGTGGTAACTGCATAACTCATCAACAACACTTACTAATATCTAGTAAGCAAAAAATAGAATTTGTAGTACAAGATATATATATATATATATATATATATATATAGCAACACTCACCCGAAGTTATAAGTAAGTAGTATTTCTGGTTGGGTGTTTAGATGCTTCAAAAAATCTAGCATGGCTTTCTCTATGTCTTTTCTCGAATATGAAGTTTCCCATATCTTTTGATTAATCGTATTTGGGTCAATGAACCCAATGCCATAGCGTCCAGCTTGTTTCATGTCATCCATCTTCATTCTGCACAATACCACGGAAACAAATATAGTGAGGACAATTCCAGGTAATGAATGAGAGCACGGCCAGCTAGAGACTTAAATTATAGAAAGAAATCACTTACAGACAATAGCAACTGACTAAAGATTTGTAGAGTGTGTCTTGATTGAATAATTGAAACAACTCTGCATAATGAACCCACACATCTTTTTTATGGAAGTAATGCCTCTCTTTGCCTCTCACCATGAGGGACTCTTCATTGGTATTTGTTGTTATTTGCATGTATCACGTATGCAAATCATACATTCTCGTTGGCAGAAGCTTCACATCTTCAGGCTTGACCAGAGGTTTGCCGCGAGCATATTGATATTTTACTTCACTCTTTAAGCACGGGGATTTCCTTAAGGCCTAGGAGTTGTTCAACAATGACATCGGCCTATTTAGCCATCCTAATATGTTCTTCGGTTACTTCTGGCTGACCGGCAGTACTCACGGGTGTTTGTACAATCAGCGGGGGGATCGATTGCACTACCTGTTCTCCCAGCTGGGGGATAGTTTTCCCGCTTTTTTGCCAACTCCTTGGCTCGAGCTCGACTCCTTTTGTCCTACAAGATATGACTTCTTGATAGACCGCACATAGTCATTGTAATTTTGAGCCGGTTGAGCCATATCAATGAAGTGTTGTGAGACATGCTCATGTACTTTCTCCTTTAGCGGTTGGGGCGATTTCGGTCCAAAATGGGCCTTCAAAATGGGCCTTTAGCTATCGAGTTCCTCGTCGGTCAGGTGGTAAGGCAACTTCGGAAGAGGCTTGATGCTTGTACCATATTTGTATTTCTTGCCTGTTGTACCGCTAGTTGTCATAGCTGAGGCCTCTCTCTTCCGTTGTTTCTTAGGCGACGGAGCACGCTGACACCATGCCGGACTTGGAGGAGGAGTCGGCTGACGCGATGTCGGGCTTGGAGGAGGAGGAGTTGGCTGACGTCATGTCGTACTTGGAGGAGGAGTCGGCTGACGCAGTGCCGCACTTGGAGGAGGAGGAGGAGTCGACTGACGCGATGGCGAACTTGGAGGAGGAGGAGTCGGTGGCCTTGTAAAGACGATGCAATCCTTTTTCCATAGAATGATATGATGTATGGCCTCTCCCAGTGTTCTCTCCTCGTCACCTCCAGGAATGTCAAGTTGTAGCTCATGATATGCTGACATCACTTCATCAACCCCGGCACGAGCATAGCCAGCTGGAATGGGATTGCAATGGAAGGTTGCTTTTGGGGATTTGCTAAAGCATAGCCGTCCGCCACCTTCATGGATAAGTTCTTCACTGTCATGTGTAGCTCACAGTTAGTCTTGTCTTTGATATCATCCACTAGGTAGCTAGCTAGCAGTGCATCGTTATCGATATCGGCCAGGGCGGAAGCCATGCTGCTTCTCGGCATAGATGGGATGGTGGTATCTAATGCTGGATCGATCTGCTCATGTTGCCGCTAAGACGCCCTTTCCTGGCTAAGTGATTCGATCTGCTCCTGCTACCGCCTGACTCTGGATTCCAACTCCAGGTGCTTTGATTCGAGGCCTTCAAGGTGGAGTGCTTCCTCCTTCTTCTTCCGCTCCTCCTGCATCTTCTTTCTCGCACGGCTTCTGTACTCGTCGTTCCAACCAGCAAACCCCTCAAACCACGGAACAACGCCTTTCCCTCATGTTCTTCCCGGGTGTTCAGGATTCTTCAGGGCGCGCGTAAGCTCATCGTCCTCTCTATTGGGCATGAACACCCCCGTTTGAGCTTCTTTGATTTTCATCAGAATTTCGTCTGTCACCTTTTTAAGACTTGCCTTCACCATAATAGCCCATGTCTTTGGGTCCAACATCCCCCCATGCGCATAAAACCATGTCCTGCACCTCGAGGGCCAGGTCACTGTAACTGGAGTGACCCCTGCACTAATCATATCTTTTTCGGATTGATCCCACTTAGGCAGGGCCATCTGGTAACCACCTGGCCCCAGAGTATGGTGGCACTGCTTTTTTGCAGCATTAATCTTGTTCTTTCTCGACCGTTCCTTAGCTAGTTCTGATTCCTTGAACTTCACGAAATCGTCCCGGTGATCTTTTGCCTTCACCAGTGCTCCCTCGAATTTTGGAGTTGTCTTGTTTGCTTTGACGTACGCAACCCATGCATTTTTCTTGAAGGTGTTGAATGCGATCTCCATCTTTTTAAGAGCATAGTTTCTGACTTTATTCAGATATGCATCTGTCAAATTATCTAGTAGTGTGAAATATGACATCAACTTGGTCCAAAGCACATATTTTGCTCTTTCATTGACAAAAGTAACTCCTTCTCGATCTCCCTTTGCTGGCTTTTTCCATTCTTGTGTGGAGGTCGGGATTTGGTCCCTGACAATAACTCCGCATTGATTCTTGAACTTGGTCACACTTTTCTTAGGTTCAAGCGGTTCGCCAGTTGATGTATTGATGGAATCGATGTTGAAATTTATGCTAGGGTCTAACTTTTTGGCCGGGCCTCAAACTACCCTATCGCTTGTAGAAGATTTGCTCGATCCGGAGGCCTAAAAGAAGAAAGATTGATTCGTTAATACATATACAATTCAATTAAGACATGTAATGATCACCGGATGGCTTATATAATAAATATACCTCGCCGGTCTTTGTTATTTGAAGAACATTTTCTTCGTCAACATTGTTATCGAATTCATCTATTCTCTCGTCTTCATCAAACATACAACCCTCATCGGAATTGTTTAGATATTGCGAGCCGTCATCCTATTCATGTTCATGCTCTGGGCTCGTGGAGCGTATGATGTTGAACAGAGCCTCTTCTCCTTCTCTGCCGGTATTGTCCATAGCTTATATTTAACTAACTCAGAAGAAAGATAAAACAATTTAGTATTCAAATTAGAATGCATGCAATCAATAAGGAAAAGTGAATCATAGTACATAATATGCATCATCGAATATAATTTCGAATAAATCGTCTCAAATATTATCGAATATAATCTTGAATATTATCACTAATACATCTCGAATATTATTAATTATATAATATCACTACTACAGATCCAGTTGACATCTCGCGCGGTAGGCGGTGGACACCCAAAGAGAAGTAACTATGACAGGATCATAGCTCGGGTGAGATCCCTGGAGAACCTGCCAGGTATTGGAGAACCTGACGTCCAATGCATCCATGTACTGACGGGCGTGCTCGTCCTCCTCCCTGACACGGTGGCATACCACCTCCGACGGGGCCGGCTGCCTCCGCACCGACAGTGGCCCACGCGAACGCCACCAAAGAAGATACGAGTTGACGATGAGACTCGGGTTCCTCACCAAGCTGCGCGCCCCTGAAGGTAGCACCTCTCAGTGCCAGTCCGGTGGGGCCCAGTCCCGAACGTTGCCCCTTTGAAGCAGGACGTCTTCGCGAACGAGTCGACGACGAGGATGGGGGCCAGGCATCGTTGACTCCGAGAAGAAATTCTATGCAAATTAAACATTTTTTAAATGCTTGATTGTGATTTCTTATATACGAGGAACCTTCGGAATCCTAACGGAATCTCTTAACCTTACGACCCGTGACTTTTGCAAATACATAACAAATACTACTTGCAAATTAATACATATATAACAAACTTTTGCAAATACAACATTAAAATATGCAACTTTTGCAAATACTAATTGCTATACATTGGATCAAATGTCAAAATTCATGCATTTATGTCAAAATTCCTTAACTTTTTTCTATACATCAAAATTCTTGCATCTAATCATCTAATCATCTATACATCTAATCATCTAATTATCAAAATTGTGTATGTGTCTATGTGTGTTCATCAAAATTGGGAGGAGGGGGGGTTCGGGCAGGGGAGGGGCCGGCGGCCGCCATGGCGGCACAGGGACGAGGGAGAGGGGGAGGGGAGCTCACAGCGGGGCGACGTGGCGACAGTGAGGCGAGGCGAGTTGGGGGTGGCAACGATGAGGAGCTCGGGGCCAGAGGAGCGGGCGCGGGCAGTGTCCGGGCGGTGTCAGGCCGGGCTCGGGGAGGAACGGGCGCGAGCGGCGCCGGAGATTGGCGCGAGGAGGCAAGACAGATATGGCGCGGCGAGATGGCGACGGTGCGGGCGGTCTCGGGGAGGCGAGACGGCGACGGCGTGGCATTGTCGCGAAGAGGAGAAGAATGTAGAGTAACTGAATTTTTTTGAAGTGTTGTATATATAAGGAGGCCTTTAGTCACGGTTGGTGGCTCCAACCGCGACTAAAGACCCCCCCCCATCGCGGTTGGAGCCACCAACCGCGACTAAAGGTGAATTTCACCAACCGAAGCGGCGGGAAGTGAAACCCTTTAGTCGCGGTTGGTGGCTCCAACCGCGACTAAAGGGGGGGGGGTCTTTAGTCATGGTTGGAGCCACCAACCGCGACTAAAGGTGTGTTCCTGGCACGGCGCACTGTGGTGGGAGTTTAGTCCCACCTCGCTAGTCGAGGGGTGCCTCGACCAGTTTATAAGCACCAGCGCGGGCACTCTATTGAGCTCCTCTCTAATGCAGGCCTTCTGGGCCTATCCTGGCCCAGGTTGGGTTTCTAGTCGTATGCAGGCCGTGGCGGCCCAATAGGCGGGATTTTTTTAATTTATTTTTTTGTTTTTTTGTTTTTTGCTTTATTTATTTTCTTTTGTTCTTGAGTTTTTTGTGCTTTATTGAGAGTTAATGAGTGAATCTTTTTACATTAGGTCAAAAAAATTATAAACTTTCTATTAGTGGCAGTAGTTTTCAAATTCGAATAGTTTAAATTTGAATTATTTGAAATTTGTGTGAACCACTAGTTTGTGAATAACTTTACTTTAAAAATAGATTTTCCAGTGATTCTTTTTTCCACTGTTTAATATTATCATGTTTTATCATTATATCCAATTTGGTAATTCTTAGGTTATTTAAAAAATGAAATGCCATTGTAACATGCGAGCTTTCGTCTGAAACCCTGATACTTCGAAAGAGATTGTCCATTTTGTACATGAAGTGCATCCAGTTTTTGCCGTAACTCTCTCAACTTTTTAACACATGCTATATGGGTGAAATGATGATACCATGCCAACTTTCAACCTTTTCAGAGTTCATTTGTAGTGATTATCAATTTCAGGGTCATTTAGCTCAAAAAAATCAGTAAATGCATGTAAAATAGCAAATAAAGTAAGAAAGGGTTGAAAAATGATGGCCTTCCTTCGAATGGTGCATACTAAATGCACAAAAAGTTTGGAGTTGAAATAAGTTTAAAAAATGAAATGCCTTTGTAACAGGCGAGTTTTCGTTTGAAACCTTGATACTTCGAAAGAGATTGTCCATTTTGTACACGAAGTGCATCCAGTTTTTGCCGTAACCCTCTCAACTTTTTAACACATGCTATGTGGGTGAAATGATGATACCATGCCAACTTTCAACCTTTTTAGAGTTCATTTGTAGTGCTTATAAATTTCAGGGTCATTTAGCTCAAAAAATCAGTAAATGCATGAAAAATAGCAAATGAAGTCACAAAGGGTTGAAAATCGATGCCTCCCTTCGAATGGTGCACACTGAACGCACAAAAAGTCTGGAGTTGAAATAAGTTAAAAAACATGAAATGCCTTTGTAACAGGCGAGTTTTTGTTTGAAACCCTAATACTTCGAAAGAGATTGTCCATTTTGTACACGAAGTGCATCCAGTTTTTGCCGTAACCCTCTCAACTTTTTAGCACATTTCTATGTGGGTGAAATGATGATACCATGCCAACTTTCACCCTTTTCAGAGTTCATTTGTAGTGCTTATCAATTTCGGGGTCATTTAGCTAAAAAATCAGTAAATGCATGAAATATAGCAAATGAAGTCGGAAAGGGTTGAAAATTGATGGCGTCCCTTCGAATGGTGCATACTGAATGGACAAAACACATAAGTACACTACTATTACAAAGATTCCCTTTGGTTTGTTCGAAGTGGGACTTTCTAGATATATAAGTCTGGAAACTAACTAGAGAAGCCGGTCACATCTCAGAGTGGGATCTTTGGGTGTAAAAAAAATTCTTCGCGTGTGTCTCTTTGTGTCGTAACCATGGACAATCTTCATCGTTTAACTTGATGCTCGGGTCAACATTCACTGTGAAGGGAGCAATTTCATGAAACTTTTCATAATCTTCTGACATGTCTGTCTTGTCCTCCACTCCCATGATGTTTCTTTTCCCTGAAAGAACTATGTGGCGCTTTGGCTCATCGCATGATGTATTTTCTTCCTTATATTTTCTTTTTCTTGGCTTGGTAGACATGTCCTTCACATAGAAAACCTGCGCCACATCATTGGCTAGGACGAATGGTTCATCTATGTACCCAAGATTGTTGAGATCCATTGTTGTCATTCCGTACTACGGGTCTTCCTTTACCCCACCTCCTGTCAGATTGACCCATTTACACCTAAACAAAGGGACCTTCAAATCAAGTCCATAGTCAAGTTCCCATATCTCCTCTATGTAACCATAGTTTGTGTCCTTTGGCCCATTGTTGTTTGCTGCATCAAAGCGGACACCACTGTTTTGGTTGGCGCTCTTTTTACCTTAGGCGATCGTGTAAAATGTATTCTCATTTATCTCGTACCCTTTGAAAGTCAATATAGTCGAAGATGGTAACTTGGACAACAAGTACGGGTCATCTTCAATAGTGTGTCATGCATGAGACGTGTCTGATGTAGGAGATATGCCCTAGAGGCAATAATAAATATTATTGATTATCTCCCTGTTCATAATTATGTTTATGTTCCATGCTATAACTGCAATGATTCTCGAGTCTGCAAATAAAACGAGGCTTGAAGGAAGACTCATATGCACGTGTGGAATAATAAACGGTAAAATGTATTCCTAGTCTGGCCTCTAAGACTGGCTCAAGTATTGCATGATGATCCTGTTTTCCTGATCATGGGCATGGCTATGCTGGCAATTTTGAGGGCACAATGTTAGAAGAACATTTGTGTTGAATCGATCTGAATTGATGTTATGCTATGAGATACATTCGTCATAAGTTAATGGTTAATAACACAGAGAAGTGAATGTTTGCATAATTCCTTAGAACATGAGAGTATCGAGCTTCTTCATGCTTGCTTCATGAACTTTGGGGGTTGTTAAACGTCATCCATAAATGGGTGGCTTTTACGGCGGCTTACGGGTTCATGGAAAAGTATGTCAAGTAACTTGATAGATCAAGATTGGGATTTGCTCCTCCGACGATGGAGAGATATCTCTGGGCCCTCTCGGTGTTACGGTATCCATCATCGTCTGGCCAGACACTTTGTGATTTGATCACGAGGATGCCGGAACACGGGAACGAGAAAAGAGAACAATACCGGTAACGAGGTAACTGGCATAGTGGACAAGTTGTTGTTCCATGGGGATGCCAACATGTCTCACCATGGGTATTTGTAACATATCTTGAAGCAACAGGAATAGCACACGACAACTGGAGGTTCACTCGAATATTCATTCGTGTGGGTATAGGGGTCAATATGTGTGTCCATGGCTTCAATGTTGATCATTGACCGGAAGGGGTTCTGGGTCATGTCTATACTTCACCGAACCTATAGGGTCACATGCTTAAGGGTCATCTATCTGCTGAATACTAGACAAGGAGTCCGAGAGAAAGTCACTGGAAAAGTTTCGAAGACAACGGAAAGGTTCCAGAGAGAACACCAAAAAAGTTTCGGTAAAATCGAAAAGTTATTTCGGATAAAACCGTTGATCCAAAAAGGTTTTTGCAAGCACCGGGAATGTTTTGGAGGTTGCCAGATTGGTCTGGTAATTTCTGGAATTTTTCCGGAGAATAAACCGAAAAAGGTTTTCGGAGCTGCCGAAATTGTTTACCGGGTAAACGAAGACGGTTTTAAATTAGACCACCATACCAAAAATGTTCCGAAGCGCATCCAGATAAGTTTAGAGGGTGCCGGAAATGTTCTGGAACCTTCCGAAATTTTTCAGAAGTAATAGTCACAGAAAACATCTTGTCCCAGCGTGAGGGGACAAGATCCCACGATTCATGGGGGCTGTCTTGGGCTGTTTTTTGGGGCGCCCCCTTGTGGCTGGACAAAGTGTTGGGGGCCCATGGTGAGGGGCAGCCCCCACAAAAGGTGGGGCTGGTTGGGAGGAGGTGGGGCGCCATGTGGGGCCCTCATGTTGGGGTGCCATGGACAAGGGGACATGCTTTCCCCTTGTTTTGTGGGTGCTTGTCATGTGGCTGAAATTTCAGCCACCACCACCCCCTCCTTCCCCTATAAAAGGAGGTGGAGAGGAGCTCTCCATCCTCACTCCAACTCTCTCACACAAGCCATGCATGATCTGGCATTCTCCCTCCCTCCCAGCGAAATAGTTTCTTAGAGCCGAAAGGCTATCTGGGTTTCGGTGGGAACTAGTTCTGGATGGCGAAGCCCTGCTGGATAGATGACACCGTATGTGTGCAACTCTGTAGAGAGATCGTAGTTTCGGTCTTAGTTCGAGAGTTCCTCCCGAAGGGCTGTCCGTGTGACCGTCCGAGTTTTGGAGGTCCTCCCGAAGGGCTGTCCGAGTGACAGTCCAAGTTTCGGAGGTCCTCCCGAAGGGCTGTCCGCGACACCGTCCGGGGGACTGTCCGACCGCCTCCCGGAGGGCTATCCGCAGGGCAGATGAGGGTATTCATCCTCGCGGTTGGGAGGTTGTAAAATCCTAGCTGCGGGGATCTGCACCGCCGTTCGTCATCGACTCTACTTCCGCTGCGCTACGAGTCGGTAACGAAAAGATCAAACCTTATATGCAGTCTTCATAGTGGTCCTGGGCTGGTGCGTAGGTCGGAAATTTTTTGTTTTCTGCTGCGTTACCCTACATCTGTAACCAACCGGCGAAAGTCACCGTTTGTTCATGTGTAATCCGGTCGTCAAACTTCTCCGGGTGTTTGGAGCGTAGAATATTCTTGTGTTGCTCGATATATGGAGCCACCAAGGAGGAACTTTGTAGAACTGTGTAGTGTGCTTGCGCCAAAGAATGCCCATCCCGGCATATTAGTGAATTCTTTCCTAGCGTGCCTTTTCCACCCAGTCTGCCCTCATGCCGCGATTCAGGAACACCTATCGGCTTAATGTCAGGAATAAAGTCAACACAAAACTCAATGACCTCCTCTATTTCATGGCCCTTGGAGATGCTTCCTTCTAGCCTAGCATGATTATGAACATATTTCTTTAAGACTCCCATGAACCTCTCAAAGGGGAACATATTGTGTAGAAATACAGGACCCAGAATGGCAATCTCCTCGACTAGGTGAACTAGGACATGCATCATGATATTGAAGAAGGATGGTGGGAACACCAACTCGAAACTGACAAGACATTGCACCAAATCATTCTCTAACCTTGGTAGGATTTCTGGATCGATTACCTTTTGAGAGATTGCATTCAGGAATGCACATAGCTTCACAATGGCTAATCGAACATTTTCCAATAGAAGCCCCCTCAATGCAACCGGAAGCAGTTGCGTCATAATCACGTGGCAGTCATGAGACTTTAGGTTCTGGAACTTTTTCTCTGTCATATTTATTAATCCCTTTATATTCTACGAGAAGGCAGACGGGACCTTCATACTGAGCAGGCATTCAAAGAAGATTTCCTTCTCTTCTTTGGTAAGAGCGTAGCTGGCATGACCCTGAAACTGCTTTGGATCCATGTCGTCTTTTCCGTGCATACGTTGCTAGCCCTCCCGTGCCTCCGGCGTATCTTTTGTCTTCCCATACACGCCCAAGAAGCCTAGCAGTTTCACGCAAAGATTCTTCATCACGTACATCACATCGATTGCAGAGCGGACCTCGAGGTCTTTCCAATACGGTAGGTCCCAAAATATAGATGTCATCTTCCACATGGGTGCACGTTTGTCAGTGTCATTCGGAACAGATTGTGCACCAGGACCATTGCCAAAGATTACTTTTAAATCCTTGACCATATCAAGTATTTCATCACCTGTACGGTGGCGAGGCTTCTTTCGGTGATCTGCCTCATCTTTGAAATGCTTGCCTTTCTTTCTTACGGGATGCCTGTTCTGAAGAAATCGACGATGCCCCAGATACACATTCTTCTTACATTTATCGAAATATATACTATCGGTATCATCTAAACAGTGTGTGCATGCGTGGTATCCCTTTTTTGTCCATCCTGAAAGTTACTGAGAGCAAGCCAATCATTGATGGTTACAAACAGCAACACATGTAGGTCAAATTCCTCCTGATCTTTCGCATCCCACGCACGTACAACTTTTCCATTCCACAGCTTTAAAAGTTCTTCAACCAATGGTCTTAGGTACACATCAATGTCGTTGCCGGGTTGCTTGGGGCCTTGTATGAGCACTGACATCATAATGAACTTCCACTTCATGCACAACCAAGGAGGAAGGTTATAGATACATAGAGTCACAGGCCATGTGCTATGATTGTTGTTCTGTTCCCCAAAAGGATTAATTCCATCTGCACTTAAACCAAACCATACGTTCCTTGCATCCTTTGCAAAGTCCTTCCACTTTCTCTCGATTTTTCTCGACTGCGACCTGTCAGCGGGCACTCTCAACTTCCCGTCTTTCTTATGGTCTTTGTTGTGCCATCACATCAACTTGGCATGCTCTTTGTTTTGGAAAAAACGTTTCAACCGTGGTATTATAGGAGCATACCACATCACCTTGCCAGGAATCTTCTTCCTGGGGCGCTCGTCCTCAACATCACCAGGGTCATCGTGGCCGATCTTATAGCGCAATGCACAGCATACCGGGCATGCATTCAAATCATCGTACTCACCGCGGTAGAGGATGCAGTCATTAGGGCATGCATGTATCTTCTCGACCTCTAATCCTAGAGGGCGGACAACCTTATTTGCTTCGTACGTACTCTCTAGCAATTCGTTGTCCTTTGGTAGCTTCTTCTTTAACATTATCAGCAACTTTTGAAATGCCTTGTCAGATACACCATTCTCTGCCTTCCATTGCAGCAATTCCAGTGTGGTACCCAGCTTTTTATTGTCATCTTCACAATTTGGGTACAACCCTTTTTTGTGATCCTCTAACATGTGTTGTAACTTCAGCTTCTCCTTTTCACTTGCGTAGTTTCTCTTTGCATCGGCAATGGCCCGACCAAGATCATCAACGGGCTTATTTGATGCCTCTTCTTCAACTCCTTCCCGCATTGTCGGCTCAGCTTCTTCCTCCATTGTTGTACCATCGTATTCATGGAACCCATGGTCAGGATAGTTGTCTTCATCCTCTTCTTCTTCATTCTCTTCCATTAGGACCCCTCTTTCTCCGTGCTTGGTCCAACAGTTATAGCCGGACATGAAACTGGACTCAAACAAGTGGACGTGAATGGTTCTTGAGTTAGAGTAATTTCGATCATTCTCACAGCCAGCACATGGACAATACATAAAACCATCCGGCCGCTTGTTTGCCTCAGCCGCAACCAGAAAAGTATGCATGCCATTAATGAACCGGGGAGAGCATCATTTGTCATACATCCATTGCCAGCTCATCTTCATTACACAACACCGAAAATACCAAATTAATACAAGTTCATACACACTTGTTCTCATAAAACAACATACAAACTCTCTAGCTAAAGCATTTAAATGCAACAACAAATGCGATCAACATCGCAACTAAGGTAACAATTGATCCAACAACATAGTTATACCAAACCTCACTATCAATGGCATATCTTTTAAATTTTTTAATCTTCAAGCGCATTGCACCCATCTTGATCTTGTGATCATCGACGACATCGGCAACATACAACTCTAGTTTCATCTTCTCTTCTTCAACTCTTTTCAATTTTTCTTTCAAATACTCGTTTTCTTTTTCAACTAAATTTAACTTCTTGACAAGAATATCTATGTCGGTTGGAATCTCCGGTTCACATACCTCCTAGATAAAAACATCTATGTCAACTTGATTGGCATAATTGTCATGAACACGAAATGCAACAAAGAGTTATAAAAGAGAGTATATACCACATCCGCATCATAAACCGGACGAGGGCCGACTGGGACAGATTTCAAAACCATGCCACTATGTATAACAAACAACCATATAGGTATGAAAACTATACAAGTAACTAACCAAATATTACAAACATGATTTTTTTATTATAAAAAGGATAAGAACAAGAGGCTCACCAAGGTGGTGCCGACGACGGGACAGTGCGGGCGATCGACGGTGGTTACGACGGGGACGGGAAGGCACTAAGTAAACCACACCTACAAATGCAAAATAAGAAGTTAATTTGAGCTCAAATTGCATAAATCAAATAAACTATCACATACAAACTAAAACCCACAAATTACTATACTTATAGAGCATTACAAGAGCTAATCTAGCAATGAGAGATGAAAGGACAAAGTTGCTAACCTTTGTGAACACTTGGATGGATGGGATGCCTCCAAATCTTGACAAATTTTGGCAAAAATGAAGGATGAGCTCGAGGAAGAGAGGAAGAACAGAGAGGAGAGAAAAAGGGAAGAACAGAGGACTCTGCTCGGGCTGGCGCCAAAGGGTTTCAATATAGGGGAACATTTAGTCCCGGTTGGTGGCTTCAACCGCGACTAAAGGTAAGCCTATAGTCACGGTTGGAGCCACCAACCGGGACTAAAGGTTCCCGTCGGGCCCCAGGCTGACGCCAGCCTGCCGGCACACTAATGGTCCGTAACGAACCGGCACTAATGATGCCCATCACGAACCGGCACTAATGATCACATTAGTGCCGGTTCAAAAGCCAACCGCGACTAATGAGGCGGACGAAAGGTCTGCTTTCTACTAGTGTATGTAAAACTAATGCGGCAGGAAACAACAAAAGATTAGAAACGAATCAGCCTATTCTCCGCGCCAAATCATCTACTGAATGAAGATATAAAAGGAAACAATCACAGGCATATGCAAAGAGTTGATAGTGCTTTTATAATAAAATGTACGTGCATGTTCTAAATAATCAGTGGCAATGCAGCTCTGAGTACTCATTTGGTTTAACTGAAAGTGAACCCATCAAATACGTGAGGTAAAATAATATTGTCAGAAAAGAACCAAGGATTAGTGGATCAAATAGCACACTAGTTCGATCAACCCAAAACTATCAAGTACTCTAGTTCTAGCAATAGCTACGGATAATACTTGGAGAAAAACATGATATCCAATCCACGATCGACAAGAATGCAGAAGCTAATTATAGGAGGAACTGAAAATGCACGCAGTTAAATTTACAGCAGGGTAGTTTAATCTTGGATGTTTTGGAAGTTTACAGCAGTTAAATGTAACTGTTGTCGGGAAATGAACAGTAGATCCCTTGGTCTTCAATAGGCGTTGATCTTTCATAACTGGAGCGCATCCTAGCCGTCCGTTTCCCTGGCAGGGTACCGGTTCGCGTCTTGCTACTCGTAGCTGTCGAATTCTTCAGAGAAGATGTCGATTTCTTCAGGTATGTTCAGGGACAGGAAGTTCAGAGAAAAAATTTAGCACTCATTCGGCTTAACTGAAACCAAACCATTCAAGTAGACGAGGCAAAACCAAAGCATCCACAGTATATTATCAATGCCAAATCATTTACAGGCGACAAAGGACTGAAATATATAAAAGTGGAGCATATGCAGCATTGAATCTGTTATAGGGATTGGCCATGGCATATTATTAGAACTAAACTCTGATTAGTCGTTTGGTTAAACAGAAAGTGAATCAGTCAAAACACTTGCGGCAAAACTACAGCGTCAGAAAAGAATCAAACATTAATGAATCAGACGGCACACTGAAAGGCATCCACCACAAAGTATGTAGTATCACTGACTAATGTATCACTGACAAGTAGCAGTATACTCAAGCATGTATGGATTGCCACATTTGGCCACATCACAGGAATCATTCTGTTTTGTTCTGTCAAAACAGCTTAAAGAAAATCAGGCTCAGGAGTTAAGCTATGTGCTACCAGGTACTCTAGTTCTAGCACTAGCTACAGATAATACTTGGAGAATAAGATGATAACCCAATCCACGATCGACCAGAAGGCAGAAGCTACTTATAGGAGTAACTGAAATTGCACGCAGTGAAATAGAGTTAACTGAAGTTTACAGCAGTTAAACTTCAGTTAACTGTAGCCGTTGTCGGAAACTGAACAGGGGAGCCCTTTGTCTTCAAGAGGCGTTGATCTTTCATAGCTGAAGCACACCCTAGCCATCCATTTCCATGGAAGCATACCGGTTTAAATCAAATTAAACAATTAAAGCTGTTGAATTCTTTAGAGAAGGTGTCGATTTCTTCGGGTACGTTAAGAGGCGGGAAGTTCAGAGAACTAGTACTGAATCTGTTATAGATATTGGCCATGACATATTACTAGAACTAAACTCTGAGTAGTCGTTTGGTTAAACTGAAAGTGAATCAGTCAAAACACTTGTACAAAACTAAAGCGTTAGAAAAGAATCAAACGTTAACGAATCAGACTGCACACTGAAAGGCATCCACCACAAAGTATGTAGAATAATTGACTAATGTATCACTGACATGTAACAAAGTAGCAGTATACTCAAGCATGTAACGATTGCTACATTTGGCCACATCACAGGAACCATCCTGTTTTTTTCAGCCAAAACAGCTTAAAGCAGAACAGACTCAGGAGTTAAGCTGCGTAGTTATATCATATTATCATAATTTACAGTGATCGCCGCTTGTAAGCTTAAACTGCAACAGTAGGAACATTAGGTATTCTGCATAAAAATATCAATAGACTGCACGTTAAAGTATTTGTTTAAGAATAACCTAGATATCTCAAAACTGGAGAGACAGTGTCAGAAGAACCCACGAACTAGTCGCTTGCAAGAATAACAAACTGGTATCTAAGGAGGGAAGATTTATTGGTGATCGGATTGACCTGAACTACAGGTATTATAGTTCTAGCAGTTGCTACGGATAATACTTGGAGAATAAGATTATGACCCAATCTACGATCGACCAGAATGCAGAAGCTACCTATGGGAGTAACTGAAAATGCACGCAGTGAAACAGAGTTCACTGAAATTTACAACAGTTAAATTTCAGTTAAACTTACAACAGTTAAATTTCAGTTAACTGAAAATGCACGCAGTGAAACAGAGTTAACTGTAGCCTTCGTCTTCAGACCCTAGCCATCCGTTTCCCTGGCAGTGTACCGATTTAAATCAAATTAAACCAGTCAAGTTGTCGAGTTCTTCAGAGAAGGTATCGATTTCTTTGGGTATGTTCAGAGGCAGGAAGTTCAGAGAACTAGTGTAATGAGCGCTCATTCAGTTTAAATCAAATTAAACCATTCAAGCATGCTAAATCATTTCCCGGCGACTAAATTTACAATGATCATCACTCGTAAGCTTAAACTGAAACAGTAGGAACTAAACTCTGACTACTCATTTGGTTGAACTGAAAGTGGGACAGTAGTGAACATATAAGAACCAAAGATTAACAAACCAGACAGCACACATTTGGCCACGTCACAGGAATATAGTTTCATCGATCTCTTCATCCAAAACTAAAGTGTCATCTACTAACTAAAGTATATAGTTTCATGGATCTGTTCTGCCACATTTGACCAAATCACATCACAGGAATAATTCTGTTCTGCCAAAACGGAGCAAAGCAGAACTGGCTCAGCAGTTCCAAGAGTTCAGAAAACATTCTCCACTCACAGCGACAGCGGTGAGATGATCGAGCTAGCTCTGCCCTGCCGGTGGCGGTGGTGGGCCAGGCTGGCCGAGGCGGAGCTCGAGGTCGACCTCGGGCTCCGGGTGCTGACCCTGCGCCTGCTGCGCCTGATCCGGGTGCTGGCCGAGGTGGAGGTCGAGGTCGAGGTCGATCTGCGCATCACCGGCTACACCTGCAACACAATTACACAACAGAAATCGAACTCCGGCGTTAGTGAAGAACCTAGAACCTCACAGACAAGCAGAGAGAAAGAATTTTGCTGACCCTGAGGCGCACCGGCGTTGCTGGGAACTGGACTCCGAGACACATTGCCGGCCAGCGCGTGCTCTGGACGCACGTTGCTGTTGCCGGTCTGCGCGTAGTTGTAGCAAGGCCGGTTTGAAGGGCCTGCGCCGCCGTAGCTGGGGACTGGACTCGGAAGCATGGAGCCGATCTGCGCGTGCGGAAGAGGCGCGTCGCCCGTGAATGCATCCCTGAAGCAAGGCTCGCACATGGGCATCTTGAGCAAAGGAGCAACCAGCGTGGCGGGCGCCCTTCCGCAAGCAGAGCATCTTCCTGGCACCCTTGTCTGTGAGAACAAAGGCATGCGGCGGAGGAGGCCGAACTGGCGCTGCCCGTTGTCGTCTGCAACAGAATTACACAACACAAGACAAGAAATCCAACTCCGGCGTCAGTGAAGAACCAAGAACCGCACGGACAAGCAAAGCAGAGAAAAAGGATTTCGCGATTTTCTTGGGTTGGGACGAAACGCACCTGGATTTCCCGGTGGCTGGAGCATCGGCAAAGTCCAGGTAATTCCATATCCGGCTGCATTCGCCGTCGCCTGAGAGAATCCCCCGTGCCTCGTCCCTGACAGGCCGCCGCGATCGAGAGCTGCAAGAAACGAAGACATCTGACAGATGTTACAATCCAAGAAACGGGCACCACCGCAAGAACGAAGGGCTCGTGTTTGTATGCTTTTATGGTTTCTTGGGCACCCACCTCCACCGGACTGGGAAGAGACGCCGGCAGAATATGGGAGGCGGAGGCCTACAGCGGGCGTAGTCGCCGCCGTCCCCCGTGGAAGCTCCTGCAGAGTCCCGTTGGCGCCTGCAGTTGCCGTACGCCCGTCCACGGTTTCCGCCTCAGGATCATGCCGCCGGCGCTGCCTTGGCCGGTCGTCGCCGGCGACGGCCTTCCGCTTGTTATCCATCTCGCCTCGGTCGAACAGCTACGCAAGAACCGCTGGTTCGACCAGATGAAGAGGAGGTGGAGAGGGCGGATGGAAGGAAGCTACGAGAAAGGATGGGAGAGGAGGAAGGCGAGGCGAGGCGAGGGAGGCTATATAGACGACGACGGCAGAGCGTCTCCCGTCCCGCTGCAACCGATTCTTCCAGGTCGTCGGTTGGTTTTGGAGGGAACAACACGGGGAGGAAGGAAGAGCCTCAGGAACGGGCCTATTACAATTCTGAGGGCCCAACCAATGGCCCAAATCATCAATTCGGGGACAGACCGATGCTATCCAGTTTTATCATTTTCTTTGTTGGAGAAACTATTCCATTATTTTTCGTTGGCATCAATAGCTACTCTTGTATCCCTAAAAAATCTACTCTTGTGTTATTTACAAGGAGGTTGGAGAAAGTTGTAGTCTGGATGGAAGTTCAGTTGTACTAATCATAGCATGTTATTACTCCCACCGTTCATAAATATAAGATGTTTTGAATATTTCAATATGAATCATATGCAGACTAAAATGAGTGGACAAACACACCGAAACGTGTGGCGAATTATAGATGGACTTTGGCCCATATGAGCCAATAATTTATGGTTAATCTCTTAGGTCTATGTAGATGCATGACAAGTGATGAAAAAATTAGTATCATACCACCACTGAAGGAAGAGTTGGACCCTGTAGTGGATATAATCCCGACAATACTACGTATCTATAGAACGGTGCAGTCGGGAGTGCGCATCAAGGATTTATACAGGTTTGGGCCCTCTATGTTGGAGGTAATACCCTACTCATGTGGTACTCTTAGGTCTTAGTGTAAAGTACAATGTTTGGATGTTCAACCTCTAGCCTATATACGCGAGGTGGGGGTATATAATGGGATGGTATTAATATTGTTCATGGCCTTTGGTGTGGCCGACTGTTCCATGGCATTTACTACTGCCAACTGCAATATTTAACTGGATTATAGAGCTATTGGGTAGCTGCCAAAATTAAGACGTCGTGGATGAGAGGAATCCTTGGTAGCTACCGACTTATGATCTAGTCAACTGCTCCCTTTTCTCTAGCCAACTGTTAACGGTCGACAATCAGCTGGCCCAACATCCAATTGTGGGACTTAGCGCGGTTTTAGGCCACTCTCCTTGTCTTTGATGGGTTGCTGACGAAGCCCCTTGGTCCATTGCCTTCTGGACCATACTCTGTATGGGTCATGCGTCTCTGGTGAGCCATCAGTATACTTGGTCCTACCCCGTATTTATAACCCTAACAGTAGCCCCTGAGTCGGTCGAGATCTTGTTGGAGAACGACCATCTGCTTTCCCCTGGCGAGGTGTCTGATTGTTCGACGTGCTTGAGGTTTGACTGAGAGACCTCAATAAACTCAGTATGATCATGCCCTTGGAGGGCGAAGAGGCGAACAACTAGGATGAAGACTTGGTGATACCCATTTTTCAATCTCTCCTGAAGAGGACGACCCGTGGCCCGACTGTGGGTGTATCTGTTGGGGAACGTTGCATGGGAAACAAAAAGTTTCCTACGCACACAAAGATCTATCCATGGTGATGAGCATCTACGAGAGGGAGAGTGGATCTACATACCCTTGTAGATCGCTAAGCGGGAAGCGTTAAGAAACGCGATTGGTGTAGTCGAACGTCTTCGCGATCCAAATCGCTGTGCGTCCTGCGATCCAATCACGATCCGGCCCGCGATCCAATCACGATCCGTCCCGCGATCCGATCACGATCCGTCCCATGAACTTGATCACGATCTGTCTCACGAACTTGATCACGATCCTTCCGATCTAGCACCGAACGGACGACACCTCCGCGTTCAGCACACGTACAGCTTGATGACGATCTCCACCGTCTTGATCCAGCAAGAAGGGGTGGAGAGGAAGAAGAGTTCTCCGGCAGCCTGACGGCGCTCCGGCGATGGTGGTGGAGCAATTCCGGCAGGGCTTCGCCTAAGCACTGCAGAAAACCGATCTAGAGGAGAAACTATGCACTGGAGGAACGGGTAGCACGTGGCTGAAAATCTAGTGCAAAAACCCTTAATACCACCAGTATATATAGGAGGAGAGGAGGAGAGGAGGCAGCTTGGCCTCCAAGCCTCCTAGGCTTCGGCCGAACTAGGAGAGGAGGAGTCCACCTCCTCCACTCCTAGTAGGATTAGGATTCATCCTTTTTTTTTCCTTTTTGCCTTTTTCCACCTTTTTTCCTTTTGGGTTTTCTTCTCCAGCCACATGGACCTTGTGTGGGAGTTTCCACCAGCCCACTAAGGGCTGATATTCACTCTCCCACAACCCATGAAGCCTCTTGGGTCGAAATACCCCTCCCGGAGGTCTCCCGGTACACTACCGGCACTCCCGGTACACTACCAATAAGCCCAGAACTTTTCCGGCGACCAAATTAGGACTTCCTATATATGAATCTTTACCTCTGGACCATTCCGGAGCTCCTCGTGATGTCCAGGATCTCATCCGGGACTCCGAACAAACTTCGGTCACCACCATACATAACTCTATACTACCGAAACATCACCAAACCTTAAGTGTGCAGACCCTGCGGGTTCGAGAACTATGTAGATATGACCAAGACACCTCTACGGTCAATAACCAATGGCGGGACCTGGATGTCCACATTGGTTCCTACATATTCTACGAAGATCTTTATCGGTCGAACCTCTATGTCAAGGATTCAGTTAATCCCGTATGATGTTCCCTTTGTTCTTCGGTATGTTACTTGCCCGAGATTCGATCGTCGGTATCTCCATACCTAGTTCAATCTCATTACTGGCAAGTCTCTTTACTCGTCCCGTAATACAAGATCCCGTGACCAACACTTAGTCACATTGCTTGCAAGGCTTATTGTGATGTTGTATTACCGAGTGGGCCCTGAGATACCTCTCCATCACACGGAGTAACAAATCCCAGTCTTGATCCATGCCAACTCAACAGACACCCTCGGAGACACCTGTAGAGCACCTTTATAGTCACCCACTTACGTTGCGACATTTGATACACACAAGGTACTCCTCCGATATCTGTGAGGTTCATGATCTCATGGTCATAGGAACATATACTTGACATGCAGAAAACAGAAGCAATAAACTGACACGATCATAAGCTACGTTTGTAGTTTGGGTCTTGTCCATCACATCATTCTCCTAATGATGTGATCCCGTTATCAAATGACATCTCATGTCCATGGCTAGGAAACCTTAACCATCTTTCAATCAACGAGCTAGTTCACTAGAGGCATACTAGGGACATTGTGTTTGTCTATGTATCCACACATGTATCCATGTTTCCAATTAATACAATTATAGCATGGATAATAAACAATTATCATGAACAAAGAAATACAATAATAAACACTTTATTTATTGCCTCTAGGTCATATTTCCAATAGTCTCCCACTTGCACTAGAGTCAATAATCTAGTTCACATCACTATGTGATTTACATTGTAATGAATCGAACACCCATGCAATTCTGGTGTTGATCATGTTTAGCCCTTGGAAGAGATTTAGTCAACGGGTCTGCAACATTCAGATCCGTGTGCACTTTGCAAATATTTATGTCTTTCTCCAAGATGTAATCACGGATGGAGTTGAAGCGTCGCTTTATGTGGCTGGTCCTCTTGTGAAACCTTGGTTCCTTGGCCAGAGAAATGGCACCAGTGTTGTCACAGAACAGGTTCATTGGATTCAGTGCACTGGGCACTACTCCAAGATCTATCATGAACTGCTTCATCCAGACACCTTCCTTCGCCGCCTCCGAGGCTGCGATGTATTCCGCTTCGCACGTAGAATCAGCTACCACGCTTTGCTTGGAACTGCACCAGCTTACCGCTCCCCCGTTAAGAATAAATACGTATCCGGTTTGCGACTTAGAGTCGTCCGGATCAGTGTCAAAGCTTGCATCGACGTAACCCTTTACAACGAGCTCTTCATCACCTCCATAAACGAGAAACATTTCCTTAGTCCTTTTCAGGTACTTAAGGATATTCTTGACCGCTTGCCAGTGCTCCATTCCAGGATCACTTTAAAACCTTCCGGCCATACTTATGGCAAGGCTGACATCGGGTCTTGTGCACAGCATTGCATACATGATAGAGCCTATGGCTGAAGCATAGGGGATGACACTCATCTTTTCTCTATCTTCTGTAGTTACTGGGCATTGAGTCTTACTCAACTTCACACCTTGTAATACAGGCAAGAATCCCTTCTTGGACTATTCCATTTTGAACTTCTTCAAAACTTTATCAAGGTATGTGCTCTATGAAAGTGCTATTAAGCATCTCGATCTATATTCCTTCACGCTTTCCAGCATTTCTATATTGTTTCCAATCAGCAATATGTCATCCACATATAATACTAGAAACGCTATAGAGCTCCCACTCACTTTCTTGTAAATACAAGCTTCTTCGTAAACTTGTATAAACTCAAACGCTTTGATCACCTCATCAAAGCGCTTATTCCAACTCCGAGATGCTTGCACCAGTCCATAAATGGATCGCTGGAGTTTGCAAACTTTGTCAGCATTCTCTGGATCGACAAAACCTTCGGGTTGCATCATATACAACTCTTCCTCAAGGAAACCGTTGAGGAACGCTGTTTTTACATCCATCTACCAAATTTCATAATCGAAATAGGCAGCTAGTGCTAACATGATTCTGACAGACTTAAGCATCGCTACGGGTGAAAAAGTCTCATCGTAGTCAACTCCTTGAACTTGTGAAAAACCCTTTGCCACAAGTCGAGCTTTATAGACGGTGACATTACCGTTCGCGTCTGTTTTCTTCTTAAAGATCCATTTGTTCTGAATGGCCTTTCGCCCTTCAGGTAATACTTCCAAAGTCCATACTTTGTTTTCATACATGGATCCTATCTCGGATTTCATGGCCTCTAACCATTTCTCGGAATCCGGGCCCATCACTGCTCCTCCATAGCTCATAGGTTCATTGTTGTCCAACAACATGACCTCCAAGACAGGGTTGTTGTACCACTCAGGGGTAGTATGCGGCCTTGTCGACCTACGAGGTTCAATAGCTGCTTGATCCAAAGCTTCATGATCATCATCATTAATTTCCTCTTCTACCGTCGTAGGTTCCAGAGAAACATCTTTCTGCGCTGCGCTACTTTCTGGTTGAAGTAAAGGTTCAATAACCTCATCAAGCTCTATTTTCCTCCCACTCAATTCTTTCGAGAGAAACTCTTTCTCAAGAAATGTTCCGTTTTTAGCGACAAACACTTTGCCTTCAGATCTGAGATAGAAGGTATACCCGACTGTCTCTTTCGGGTATCCTACGAAGACGCATTTCTCCGCTTTGGGTTCCAGCTTTTTAGGCTGAAGCTTTTTGACATAAGCATCACATCCCCAAACTTTAAGAAACGACAACTTTGGCTTCTTGCCAAACCACAGTTCATATGGCGTCATCTCAACGGATTTTGATGGTGCCCTATTTAAAGTGAATGCACCTGTCTCTAATGCATAACCCCAAAACGATAGTGGCAAATCAGCAAGAGACATCATAGAACGTACCATATCTAATAAGGTTCGATTACGACGTTCAGACACACCATTACGTTGTGGTGTTCCGGGCAGTGTCAACTGTGAAACAATTCCACACTGTCTTAAGTGACTACCAAACTCAGAACTCAGATATTCACCTCCTCGATCAGATCGCACGAACTTAATCTTCTTGTTATGATGATTCTCAACTTCACTCTGAAATTGCTTGAACTTTTCAAACGTTTCAGACTTGTGTTTCATTAAGTAAATATACCCATATCTACTTAAGTCATCAGTGAAGGTGAGAAAATAATGATATCCACCACGCGTTATAACATTCATTGGACCGCACACATCAGTGTGTATGATTTCCAATAAGTCACTCGCCCGTTCCATTGTTCCAGACAACGACATTTTAGTCATCTTGCCCATGAGGCATGGTTCACATGTGTCAAGTGATTCAAAATCAAGTGACTCCAAAAGTCCATCAGCATGGAGCTTCCTCATGCGTTTTACACCAATATGACCTAAACGACAGTGCCACAAGAAAGTGGTACTATCATTATCAATTCTACATCTTTTGGCATCAATGTTATGAACATGTGTGTCATCACTATCAAGATTCAATATGAATAAACCCCTAACATTGGGTGCATGACCATAAAAGATATTACTCATATAAATAGAACAACCTTTATTCTCTGATTTAAATGAGTAACCCTCTCGCAATAAACAAGATCCAGATATAATGTTCATGCTTAACGCAGGCACTAAATAACAATTATTCAGGTTCATCACTAATCCCGATGGTAATCGAAGAGAGAGCGTGCCGACGGCGATCACATCAACCTTGGAACCATTTCCCACGCGCATCGTCACTTCGTCCTTTGCCAGCCTTCGTTTATTCCGTAGTTCCTGCTTTGAGTTGCAAATGTGAGCAACCGAACCGGTATCAAATACCCAGGCACTACTACGAGAGCTAGTAAGGTACACATCAATAACATGTATATCATATATACCTTGTTTGTCGCTGGCCGCCTTCTTGTCAGCCAGGTACTTGGGGCAGTTCCGCTTCCAGTGACCAGTTCCTTTGCAATGAAAGCACTCAATTTCTGGCTTGGGTCCATGCTTGGGCTTCTTTGCAGGAGTAGCAACTGCTTTGCCATCCTTCTTGGTTTTACCCTTCTTGCCCTTACCCTTGACTTTGCCATTTTTCTTGAAACTAGTGGTTTTATTGACCATCAACACTTGATGTTCTTTCTGGATTTCAGACTCAGCGAATTTTAGCATCGCAAACAGCTCGGCGACCGACTTGTTCATCCCGTGCATGTTATAGTTCATCACAAAGCTCTTGTAACTAGGTGGCAGTGATTGAAGAACTCTGTCAGTGATGGCCTCTGGTGGAAGGGCAATTCCCGACTCTGCTAGACGAGTTGAATACCCAGACATTCTGAGTATATGTTCACTGATAGACCCGTTCTCCTCCATCTTGCAAGCATAGAACTTATCGGAGGTTTCATACCTCTCGATCCGGGCGTTCTTTTGAAAGATAAACTTCAACTCCTGGAACATCTCATATGCTCCATGACGTTCAAAACATCTTTGAAGTCCCGGTTATACAATATTGCACACTGAACTATTGAGTAATCTCCAGTACGTGCCTCCCAAGCGTTCTTAACGTCTTCGGAGGTCATGTCTTCTGGTTGGTCACCAAGCGGTGCATCAAGGACATATGATTTCTGGGAAGCCGTGAGGATAATCCTCAGATTACGGGCCTAGTCAACAAAGTTACTTCCATCATCTTTCAGTTTAGCTTTCTCTAGGAACGCATTAAAATTCAGGGGTGCTACTGCGCGAGCCATTGATCTACAACATAAATATGCAAAGTTCACTTAGACTATTGTTCAAGATAATGAGTTTAGTTAATCAAATTACTAAAGCTCCCACTCAAATTGACATCCCTCAGGTCATCTGAGTGTCACATGATCCAAATCCACCAACTCAAGTCCGATCATCACGTGAGTTGAGGTGGCTTCAATGGTGAACATCATTATGTTGATCATATCTACTATATGACTCATGTTCGACCTTTCGGTCTCTTGTGTTCTGAGGCCATGTCTGTACATGCTAGGATCGTCAAGTTTAACCCGAGTGTTCTGTGTGTGCAACACTGGCTTGCACCCATTGTATGTGAACGTAGAGTCTATCACACCCGATCATCACGTGGTGTCTCAACACGATGAACTTTCTCAACACTCGGGGAGAACACAATTTTATCTTGAAATTTAAGTGAGGGATCACCTTATAATGCTACCGTCGTACTAAGCATAACAAGGTGCATAAAAGCATTAACATTGCATGCAATTCATAAGTGACATGATATGGCCTTGAACTTGTGCTTTAGATCTCCATCTTGAAAGCATCGACATGATCTTCATCGTCACCGGCACGACACCATGATCTCCATCATCTTGATCTCCATCAACGTGTTGCCATCGAGGTTGTCACGCCCTGCATGCTTCTACTACTATTGCTACCGTTTAGCGATAAAGTAAAGCATTACATAGCGCTTAATGATTGACACGCAGGTCATACAATAATTAAAGACAACCCTATGGCTCCTGTCGGTTGCCGTACTCATCGACATGCAAGTCATGAAATTCTATACATCACATGATCATCTCATACATCACATATATCACATCATGTAATTGGCCATATCACATCACAACATACCCTGCAAAAACAAGTTAGACGTCCTCTAATTGTTGTTGCATGTTTTACGTGGCTGCTACGGGTTTCTAGCAAAAACGATTCTCACCTATGCATAAACCACAACGGTGATACATAATTTGCTTTTCAACCTTCTCAAAGACTGCCTTTGTCGAATCCGATCCAACTAAAGTGAGAGAAACTGCCACTCGCAAGCCATCTAGACAACAAGTTGCGTTGAGGGAACCGGTCTCTCGTAAGCGTACAAGTAATGTTGGTCCGGGCCGCTTCATCTCACAATACTGCTGAACCAAAATCCGACCAAGGGAGGAAGCAATCTAAGCATCAACGCCCACAAACCTTTTGTGTTCTACTCGAGATCTCATTTACATATAGACCTAGCTCATGATGCCACTGTTGGGGAACGTTGCATGGGATACAAAAAGTTTCCTACGCACACAAAGATCTATCCATAGTGATGAGCATCTACCAGAGGGAGAGTGGATCTACATACCCTTGTAGATCGCTAAGCGGGAAGCGTTAAGAAACATGGTTGGTGTAGTCGAACGTCTTCGCGATCCAAATCGCCGTGCGTCCCGCGATCCAATCACGATCCGTCCCGCGATCCGATCACGATTCGTCCCACGAACTTGATCACGATCCGTCTCACGAACTTGATCACGATCCTTCCGGTCTAGCACCGAACGAATGGCACCTCCGCGTTCAACACACGTACAGCTTGATGACGATCTCCACCGTCTTGACCAGCAAGAAGGGGTGGAGAGGAAGAAGAGTTCTCCGGCAGCCCAACGGCGCTCCGGCGATGGTGGTCGAGCAATTCCAGCAGGGCTTCGCCTAAGCACTCCAGAAAACCGATCTAGAGGAGAAACTATGCACTGGAGGAACGGGTAGCACGTGGCTGAAAATCTAGTGCAAAAACCCTCAATACCACCAGTATATATAGGAGGAGAGGAGGAGAGGAGGCAGCTTGGCCTCCAATCCTCCTAGGCTTTGGCCGAACTAGGAGAGGAGGAGTCCACCTCCTCCACTCCTAGTAGGATTGGGATTCATCCTTTTTTTTTTGCCTTTTTCCACCTTTTTCCTTTTGGGTTTTCTTCTCCAGCCACATGGGCCTTGTGTGGGAGTTTCCACCAGCCCACTAAGGGCTGATATTCACTCTCCCACATCCCATGAAGCCTCTTGGGTCGAAATACCCCTCCCAGAGGTCTCCCGATACACTACCGGCACTCCCGGTACACTACCGATAAGCCCGAAACTTTTCCGGCGACCAAAATAGGACTTCCTATATATGAATCTTTACCTCCGGACCATTCCGGAGCTCCTCGTGACGTCCAGGATCTCATATGGGACTCCGAACAAACTTCATTCACCACCATACATAACTCTATACTACCGAAACGTCACCAAACCTTAAGTGTGCAGACCCTGCGGGTTCGAGAACTATGTAGACATGACCGAGACACCTCTACGGTCAATAACCAATGGTGGGACCTGGATGTCCACATTGGTTCCTACATATTCTACGAAGATCTTTATCGGTCTAACCTCTATGTCAAGGATTCAGTTAATCCCGTATGATGTTCCCTTTGTTCTTCGGCATGTTACTTGCCCGAGATTCGATCGTCGGTATCTCCATACCTAGTTCAATCTCGTTACTGGAAAGTCTCTTTACTCATTCCGTAATACAAGATCCCCTGACCAACACTTAGTCACATTGCTTGCAAGGCTTATTGTGATGTTGTATTACCGAGTGGGCCCTGAGATACCTCTCCGTCACACGGAGTAACAAATCCCAGTCTTGATCCATGCCAACTCAACAGACACCCTCGGAGACACCTGTAGAGCACCTTTATAGTCACCCAGTTACGTTGCGACGTTTGATACACACAAGGTACTCCTCCGATATCTGTGAGTTGCATGATCTCATGGTCATAGGAACATATACTTGACATGCAGAAAACAGTAGCAATAAACTGACACGATCATAAGCTACGTTTGTAGTTTGGGTCTTGTCCATCACATCATTCTCCTAATGATGTGATCCCGTTATCAAATGACATCTCATGTCCATGGCTAGGAAACCTTAACCATCTTTCAATCAATGAGCTAGTTCACTAGAGGCATACTAGGGACATTGTGTTTGTCTATGTATCCACACATGTATCCATGTTTCCGGTTAATACAATTATAGCATGGATAATAAACGATTATCATGAACAAAGAAATACAATAATAAACACTTTATTTATTGCCTCTAGGGCATATTTCCAACAGTATCATCAAATTTAAGGGTTGCCCAACCAGGACATCATGTTCATGAAATTTCTTTTTGATAGTTGTAGTTTTCTGTTCCTTCGCATTCTTGATGACTACACGTTTTTTCTCCTGTTCTTCGAGGGCATTGATGATTGATCAAATACAATTGTGCTGCTCAAATACCCCTAATTTCAGATCCTCAATATTTGCTCTGACAAGGCATTCTTGACATCTTCAAGTACATTTTGTTCCTCTAGAAGGGTATTGTTGACAGATTCTAGTTGACAATGTGCATCAGGAAGGAGATGCTTCACATCCTCACGTTCTTGTTGCTGCTCTATCAGGGACTTCTTGACAGCTTCAAGTTATATTTGTTGCCATGCCATGGCCTTCTTCATACCATCTATATCATCATGCTAGTTCGTCAGACTATGCTTGCATTAGTAAAGAAATGGCTAGCCACAACTCTTGTTGGTGGTGCACCGTTTTTAGACGACGCTAACACTACATTTTTCAAATAACGCTGGCATCAGCCATTTTGGTATGACATAGGTAGTTACTTAGTGCTGGCGTTGGACGTACGTGGAAGGCCACTTGTATGTGGTCTCCAATGTTATCTGCAGGCGTAACTTACTGTTAGCATACCATGTTGGTACTAAACCTGGGCAAACGTCGGGCGAGGCCAGGTTTCGGGCCGGGCTTGTAAAAGCCTGGCCGTCATTTCTCAAGCCCGAGCCCGTCCTGAAGCCTAAAATACTCCCTGTTTTCAAGCCCGAGCTCGGCCCAAAATCAAGCCCGAAGCCCGAAAGCCTGTCCCGAACACAGTTTTCCGGTGTACGCACGTGTAAGACCGACCGGAATCCCGAAAGCCCGGCCCGAAATACCAAAAAAGAGAAGCCCGAGCCCTTCCCAAACTACCTTTCGGGCTGGAAAACAAGGCCCAAGCCTGGCCCGAATGGCAAGCCCGACCTAGGTTTTTTGGGGCGTGTCATCAGGACGGGTTGCCCATGCTCAGGTCTAGTTGGTACTGCGCCGACAATATTTTCTATATCTATGGCGTTGCTTTTGTCGGGACGCCACCACTTTATTTTGTGGGTCCATTTTTTTAGGTCAACTTTGGGACCCACATAACACCGATGGCGAACAATGACACACCAAGAATATACATGCTAGTGTTGGCGTCTTGTTTCCTTCAAACGTCAGTAATAAAGTCGTAGCACTATTACCACGTGATAACCCTTGTGTATACACTATATTCCCCTTATTATTCCTCCTATATCTTCCCTCCTCATCTTGAGAAACCCAATTACTTTATCGTGATTCTTAATTAGATGGTTAGATCTAGCTAGGTGATGCATTAGTTAAGTTTGCGAGCCTTCACATACCCACTCTCTAAGCTAGCTATCTAGCTCTCTCCTCCACCCACTTGCATTAAATTTTCCTTCACCCTTCATTAATGGTGCCCTCCAACCTACGTATGGTCGACCGGCTTCTCAGGCGATCGATCGAGGACTAGCTCGACTAGTGCCTCTTTTGCTTGAGGTAATTAACAGAAAAAAATTCCTCGTCATTTAATTATGCATGTTACGTACGTGTGTGATTGCTATATGGAGAAACATGCATAGATGGTTGTAAGTGCATCTAGTGCCTCTTAGTGATTTTGGTGTATTGAAGACTTATAGGTTAAGGAACTAATGTATTTGTGAGTGTACACAGACTCTATAAGTCGATGAGGAGTTTGATATATTCGAAGATTACGTACCCCTAAAATGTATGTATTCAACTGAAGACTTTGGTGAAGACTTTTATGAAGACTTTGCTGAAGACTTTGGTATTCCCTGAAGATTTTGATAATGAAGAAGTTGGTGTGACCTTGAAGCATGAAGACTTTTGTTTTCATTGTTTCATTTTCTTTCTTTGAATCATAGGAAACACCGTACTGTCAAAGGGGCTGAGGTAATACTAAGAAAATTTTCCAACTAATGCTCAACCCCAAAATCCTCAACCTATCCAATCCTTCGAGTGAAGCCTTTTGGAAATATCTTACGGTTCAGTCAAGTTCTTCAGTGACAGAGACGAAGTTCTTCTGGTCTCTAATGAAACTGGTCTGACTCAGGAGTTAGGATTTCGCCAGTGCGAATTGCCTACAAGTGAGGAACATGATAAGCCGGAGGACTTTCATCATTCAAAATTCCGACCATTGTTGTGCTTAGCGCCAGCTGTCCCCAATCATCATATCCACATAACGGTCATATCATTGGGGGCATTTATGTATTATCATGTTAGGTTGCACCCTGGCTATAAATAGCCACACCCCACAACCACTAGTTGGTTGGCTGCTCCGAGAGAGAACTGACACTTGTTATTTGAGAGCAACCCATGCTCCGAGGACTTTGAGAGAAAATCATCAATGAGGAAAACTCCCAAAACCAAACCACCAAACCCAAAGTGATTGAGCATCACTAAAGAGATTGTTCCTGTGTGGAACCGACGCTTGTTACCTTTGAATACTGTGTATCTTCCAGACGGTTAGGCGTCATGGTCTAGTGCATCCTGCAGTCGATTGGGTATCACGGAGTGACCTTGGTCTAGAGCATCCAGCAGTTAATTGTGGATCGCTGGGTGACCAGTTTGTGAGGGTTTTGGAAGTCTACCCTGAAGACTTACCACGAGTGTTGGGCGAGGACCGTGTGTTCTTAGCTCAAGGAGAATACGGTAAGGACTTTGTGTCCTGGGATTGTGTGTCCTCTGGTTTAAATACCAGGCCGCTCCAAACCAGACGTACGACTGTCACAGCAGTTGGAACTGGGTCATCAAACCATTGTCTTCATAGAGCTACCTCATTCTATTTCCTCAACCCTTTCATTCCCTCATATACTTGTTGATGAAATTGATCATTACTGTTTGAAGGATTTGACTGAAGACTCTCACAATTTCCTCACCTCAAATTCTTCAAGTTACCTTGTTCCTCACCTGCCTATCCTGTATCACGTTACTTGTAATCTGTGCATGTTTTATTTCATCACGATGACTATGTTGTTTCTATGTTTCTCATGCACTTGAGTACTTATTCCGCTACTAGTTATTCATCACATTTCAAATTCCTCAAGTTGAAATTCCTCAGTGATGAATTTGTAAAAATCGCCTATTCACCCCCCTCTAGTCAATATAACGCACTTTCAATTAGTATCAGAGCAAGGTACTCCCTTGTTCTGTGTGATTTTGGTTTAACCGCTTGGAGTTCTACTTATGTCGGCTGCAGGTATGATCAAGGTTTCCACAGGTTGTCCTACCTTCGATGGGACGGATTACCCCTACTGGAATAACAAGATGTGCATGCATCTTGAAGCTATTGACAATGATCTCTGGTACATTGTGGAAAATGGTGTTCCCTTTGTTACTCCCACGATCAACGCTGCCGATGTGAAGAGATTCTAGCAAATCGATTCTCAAGCGAAGAATATCATCTGTGGCCATCTGAGAAAAGGTCAGTATGGGAGAGTGAGTGCTTTGGAGTCTGCTAAGCTTATCTGGGATAGGCTGTCCAAAGTGAATGAAGGTGTTTCCACTCAACGTGATTCTCGTGTTGATGTTCTTCGCAATCTCTTCAACCGCTTCAAAAGACTTGACAATGAGAATGTTCAACAAACTTTTGATCGTCTCACTGATATCTCCAATGAGCTCCAAGCACTGGGTGCTACTGATATCACCGACCACGGGGTGGTGAAGAAACTGCTAAGATCTCTTGATTCCTCATTTGATACTTTGGCTTTGATGATTCAAGAACGTGGAGACTACAAGTCACTTGATCCTGCTGATATTCTTGAGAGACTCAATACTCATGAATTCCAACAAGCTGAGAAGAGAGACCTCTACGGGCCAAGCTATGGAAGATCACGTGCTCTGAAGGCAAAAGCAATTTCCTCATCCGAAGGCGAAGATTCTGATAGTAGCCTTGGTGATCCTAAAGAACTAAGTTAGGAGCTGTCAATGCTTGTGAGGAAATTCCAGAAGTTCTCAAGGAAAGTCCGGTTTGGAAAATCATCAAAAGGTGGCTTGAGGAAATCAGATTTGTCAGACGACTACAAGAAGAGAACTTGTCACAAATGCAAGAAATCTGGTCACTTTATCTCTGTTTGTCCTCTCTAGGAAAAAGAATCAAAGAAGAAGAAGAAGTACAAGGATGACAGTTCTGATGACTCGAAGAAAAATAAGAAATCTTCAAAGTCCTCATCTGCAAAGTCCTCATCTTCAAAGTCCTTATCGCACAAGAAGAATGGTTCCGGAAAGGCTTGGGCTTTCATTGGCAAGGAAATGGACTCAGAAGAAGAATCTAAAGAATATGAAGAAGGGGAAGAATCAGAGGTGGAGTTTGAATCTGGTGTTGCTGGCCTTGCTCTCGCTACTGCTTTCATCAGCAAGTCCATCTTCAATGATGAAGAAAATGACAACTCCAACGACTCTGATGTCAGCAATGATGATTATGCTCCCACTTATTGCTTCATGGCTAAAGGTTCCAAGGTACATAAGCATCACTCCTCCTCTGAATCAAGTGATGGTGAATGTGATGAATATGTGAAACCCAGTTATGCCAAACTTGCTAATATTGCCACTAAGCAACAAAGTGCACTTGAAAAGCTTCATAAACTGCTAGAAAAAAGCGATGATTTGTTGAATGAGGAAGTGGATCAGACTCAATCTTTGTCTAACGATCTCAAAAGTCTTCAGACAAAGTATGATAACCTTCAGAGTCATCATAATGCCCTCTTAGCCGATCATGAGAAGCTTTCTTATGAATTTCTTCAATTAAAGAAAGATCTTGAGAAACTAAGAGTGCGTCATGAGGATCTCCAAAGGGAAAACGATTCCTTACTGGCTCAACAGATCAGTACCGCTGAGGAAGAATTTGTTCCACCTTGTTTGAAATGCATCGAACGTGAAACTGCTAATTCTTCACATGAATGTTCAAATGCTTCTATTGCTGAAAACTCTTCAACTATTCTCGTGGTCACAAATTCCTCATCTGAGGATACCACAAGTATCACTGGTGAAAATGCAGGTTTGAAGGAATTGTATGTGACAGGCATGTACAAAAGTCTCAAAGGGCATCAAACCCTTTGTGATGTCCTCAAAAAGCAGATTCTGAATAGGAACCCTAGGAAAGAGGGTATTGCATTTTAGAGGAAACTAAATGTTGATGGATCCTACTGGATACCTGAGCAGTACCCCAAAACCTCATGGGTTGCTGCAAAAGGACCTCTTGTAGATCCATCCACTTTATCTAGCTTTACTTGTGAAACTTTATATTCCTCTGATGAGTCACTTGACTCCAACTACAAATTCTTCAAAAATCAGAAAGGTGAAGTATTTGCTAGATTTGTTGGAACTAACTAGAGGAACGGTTCACCTATGAAGAAAATCTGGGTTCCCAAGAACTGCTTATAAAATCTTCAAGTGAATGTCCTCACGACACCACTCATGAAGAAAAGGAACCCCAGATCAAATTCCTCATATGGACCAAAGTCTTCACTTGGACCAGATTCCTCAAATGGTCAAAAATATCATTCTCGTGCTAATGCATATGTTTCGCATGGAAAATCTAAGAGTTCTGAATATGTGCATTATTCTTCAGATCATTATGTTCATAAGTCCTCAAAGAATTTCTCAGCTTATTCATATGAGTACTCTAACCCGCATCCTGTAAAACGAAGCGCACTAGCTTCAATGCCTCCCTTCTCATATGGTGCTCGCAGAACGATGAACTCTTTGCCACCCCTCCAGATGTGGGTGGTGAAGAAATTGAACTAATCTCTTATGCAGGGTCAGGTCTCCAGATGAACTTGAACGTCTAATGAATTTGCTAGAGACCTAAGCAAATGCTTGAAAGGACGCAAGCTAATCATGGAGAAATGAATTCCTCATTTCTCACGTCCTCACACTGCTTTGCTTACTATGTTGTGTGATGAAATTCTATCTGATGAAATTGATGTCATATTCTTCACTCTGGAGCATATGAGTTCATAAGTTGTACTAATTCATCTACATGATGAAACTCCAAAAGCTACTGAGTGGCTCCTCGACAGTGGATGCACCAACCACATGACTAGTCACAAGAATCTACTGATGAATTTGCCACTCGCCCCATCTCATCTGAAGCATATCACCTACGCTGACAAAGGAAAAAGCAAAGTATTGTTGGAAATATGCCCTAGAGGCAATAATAAAGTGGTTATTATTATATTTCCTTGCTCATGATAATTGTCTATTGTTCATGCTATAATTGTATTAACCGGAAACCGTAATACATGTGTGAATACATAGACCACAACATGTCCCTAGTGAGCCTCTAGTTGGCTAGCTCGTTGATCAATAGATGGTCACAGTTTCATGACCATGGTCATTGGATGCCGTTGATAACGGGATCACATCATTAAGAGACTGATATGATGGACAAGACCCAATCCTAAGCATGGCACAAGATCGTGTAGTTCGTATGCTAGAGCTTTTCTAATGTCAAGTATCGTTTCCCTAGACCTTGAGATTGTGCAACTCCCGTATACCGTAGGAATGCTTTGGGTGTATCAAACGTCACAACGTAACTGGGTGACTATAAAGGTGCACTATAGGTATCTCCAAAAGTGTCTGTTGGGTTGGCACGGATCGAGACTGGGATTTGTCACTCCGTATGATGGAGAGGTATCTCTAGGCCCACTCGGTAATACATCATCATAATGAGCTCAATGTGACTAAGGAGTTAGCCACAGAATGATGTGTTACAGAACGAGTAAAGAGACTTGCCGGTAACGAGATTGAGCAAGGTATAGGGATACCGACAATCGAATATCGGGCAAGTAACATATCGATGGACAAAGGGAATTGTATACGGGATTAATTGAATCCCTGACATTGTGGTTCATCCAATGAGATCATCGTGGAACATGTGGGAGCCAATATGGGTATCCAGATCCCGCTATTGGTTATTGGCCAGAGAGCTGTCTCGGTCATGACTGCATGGTTCCCGAACCCGTAGGGTCTACACACTTAAGGTTCGGTGATGCTAGAGTTGTAATGGGAATTGTATATGGTTACCGAAAGTTGTTCGGAGTCCTGGATGAGATCCCGAATGTCACGAGTTCCGTAATGGTTTGGAGGTGAAGATTTATATATGGGAAGTCCAGTTTAAGTCACCGGAAAGGTTTCGGGGTTTATCAATATTGTATCGGACCACCAAAGGGGTTCCGGGGGTCCATCGGGAGGGTCCACCTGTCCCAAAGGACCTAATGGGCTGTAGTTGGGTGGGAACCATCTCCTTAGTGGGCCGGTGCGCCCCCAAGGCCCAAGGCGACTAGGGGATGATGCCCCCCCCTCTCTAGGGTTGGAAACCCTAGGGGGGCGCCCCCCCTTTCTAGGGTTGGAAACCCTAGGGGCCGATGCCCCCCGGGGGGCTGATGCCCCCCTCTGGATGGATCTAGGGGGCCGGCCCCCTCTCCCCTTCCCCCTATAAATAGTGGGGGGTAGCCACACCCTTCCGTTGGTGCAGCCCTTCCCCCTCCTACACCTCATCCTCCTCCGTAGCGCTTAGCAAAGCTCTGCCAGAGAACCGCAAGCTCCACCGTCACCATGCCGTCGTGCTGCCGGAGCTCTCCCTCAACCTCTCCCTCCTCCTTGCTGGATCAAGACGCGGGAGACATCACCGGGACACGTGTGTTGAATGCGGAGGCGCCGTTGTTCGGCGCTTAGATCGGAATCGGCCGCGATCTGAATCGCTGCGAGTATGACTCCACCAACCACATTCTTGTAATGCTTCCGCTTTGCGATCTTCAAAGGTATGAAGATGCACTCAAACCCCTTACTCCTTGCTGGTTTCACATAGATAGATCTTGGTGATACGTAGGAAAATTTTGAATTACTACTATGTTCCACAACAGTGGTATCAAAGCTAGGTTTATGCGTAGAATCTATGCACGAGTAGAACACAAGGTGTTGTTGCCGTCGATTTTGTCAGTTGGCTTGACGTTACTAGTATTATCTTGATTCAGCGGCATTGTGGGATGAAGCGGGTCGGACCGACCTTACATGTACGCTTACGTGAGACTGGTTCCACCACAGATGCACTGGTTTCATAAGGTGGCTTGCGGGTGTCTGTCTCTCCCACTTTAGTCGGATCGGATTCGATGAAAAGGGTCCTTATGAAGGGTAAATATAAATTGGCATATCATGTTGTGGTTTTTGCGTAGGTAAGAAACGTTCTTGCTAGAAACCTATAGCAGCCACATAAAAACTTGCAAACAACAAACTAGAGGACATCTAACTTGTTTTTGCAGCATATGCCATGTGATGTGATATGGCCAAAGAATGTGATATGATATATGTGATGTATGAGATTGATCATGTTCTTGTAATAGGATTCACGACTTTCATGTCAATGAGTATGACAACCGGCAGGAGCCATAGGAGTTGTCTTAATTTATTAATTGACCTGCGTGTCAACACCATGTAATCACTTTACTTTATTGCTAAGCGTTAGCCATAGTAGTAGAAGTAATAGTTGGCGAGACGACTTCATGGAGACACAATGATGGAGATCATGGTCTCGCGCCGGTGACAATGGTGATAATGCCGCACCCAAAAGATGGAGATCAAGGGCGCAAGATGATATTGGCTATATCATGTCACTTTATGATTTGCATGTGATGTTTATCATGTTTTACATATTATTTGCTTAGAACGACGGTAGCTTAAATAAGATGATCTTGTTGGAAATATGCCCTAGAGGCAATAGTAAAATGGTTATTATTATATTTCCTAGTTCATGATAATTGTCTATTATTCATGCTACAATTGTGTTAACCGGAAACCGTAATACATGTGTGAATACATAGACCACAACATGTCCCTAGTGAGCCTCTAGTTGGCTAGCTCGTTGATCAATAGATGGTCATGGTTTCATGACCATGGATATTGGATGTCGTTGATAACGGGATCACATCATTAGGACAATGATGTGATGGACAAGACCCAATCCTAAGCATAGCACAAGATCGTGTAGTTCGTTTGCTAAAGCTTTTCAATGTCAAGTGTCGTTTCCTTAGACCATGAGATTGTGTAACTCCCGGATACCGTAGGAATGCTTTGGGTGTGCCAAACGTCACAACGTAACTGGGTGGCTATAAAGGTACGCTACGGGTATCTCCAAAAGTGTCTGTTGGGTTGACACGAATCGAGACTGGGATTTGTCACTCCGTGTGACGGAGAGGTATCTTTGGGCCCACTCGGTAAGACATCATCATTATGAGCTCAATGTGACTAAGGAGTTGGTCACGGGATGATGTATTACGGAACGAGTAAAGAGACTTGCCGGTAACGAGATTGAACAAGGTATGGGGATACCGACGATCGAATCTCGGGCAAGTACCATACCGATAGACAAAGGGAATTGTATACGGGATTGATTGAATCCTTGACATCGTGGTTCATCCGATGATATCATCGTGGAGTACGTGGGAGCCAACATGGGTATCCAGATCCCGCTGTTGGTTATTGGCCGGAGAGGTGTCTCGGTCATGTCTACGTGTCTCCCGAACCCGTAGGGTCTACACACTTAAGGTTCGATGACGCTAGGGTTATAGGGAAATAGTGTACGTGGTTACCGAAGGTTGTTCGGAGTCCCGGATGAGATCGCGGACGTCACGAGGAGTCCCGGAATGGTCCGGAGACGAAGATTGATATATAGGAAGTGAGGTTTTGGTTACCGGAAGTGTTTCGGGTGTCTCCGGTAGTGTACCGGGACCACCGGAAGGGTTCCGGGGGTCCACCAAGTGGGCCCACCTGCCCCGGAAGGTTCCATGGGCCAAGAGTGGGAGGGAGCCAGCCCCTAGGTGGGCTGGTGCACCTCCCACCCCAGCCCAAGGCGCAGTAAGGGTGGAGGGGGCAAACCCTAGGCTTAGATGGGCCTTAAGGCCCACCCTAGGGCGCCTCCACCTCTCCTTGCCCTGGCCGCCGGCCAGATGGGTTTCTAGAGGCTGCCGCCACACCTAGGGTGGAACCCTAGGGCGCAGCACCTCTCCTCCCCTCCTCCTATATATAGTGGAGGTATTTGGGGCTGCACAACACACGAGTTCATCTCCTCCCTGGTGCAGCCCTACTCCTCCCTCTCCTCGTTCTCCTTAGTGCTTAGCGAAGCTCTGCCGGAGTACCACGCAGCTCCACCGTCACCACGCCGTCGTGCTGCCGGAGCTCTCCCTCAACCTCTCCTCCCTCCTTGCTGGATCAAGGTGTAGGAGACGTCAC
Source organism: Hordeum marinum (assembly GCA_022496015.1). Taxonomy (NCBI): domain Eukaryota; kingdom Viridiplantae; phylum Streptophyta; class Magnoliopsida; order Poales; family Poaceae; genus Hordeum; species Hordeum marinum. The sequence continues at coordinate 475,077,792 of CM039676.1, forward strand.
CGGGCTGCACGTGTGTTGAACACGGAGGTGTCGTCTGTTCGGCACTTGATCGGATCTACCGCGATCTGAATCGCTGCGAGTACGACTCCATCAACCGTGTTCTAGCAACGCTTCCGCTTAGCGATCTTCAAAGGTATGAAGATCCAATCTCTCCCCGCTTGTTTGCTGGTTTCTCCATAGATAGATCTTGGTGACACGTAGGAAAATTTTGATTTACTACTACGTCTCCCAATAGTGGTATCAGAGCTAGGTCTATGCGTAGAATCTATGCACGAGTAGAACACAAAGCAGTTGTGGGCGTCGATTTTGTTAATATGCTTGCCGTTACTAGTCTTATCTTGATTCGACGGTATTGCAGGATGAAGCGGCCCGAACCAACCTTACACGTACGCTTACGTGAGACCGGTTCCACCGCCTGACATGCACTAGTTGCATAAGGTGGCTAGCGGGTGTCTGTCTCTCCCACCTTAGTCGGATTGGATTCAATGAAAAGGGTCCTTATGAAGGGTAAATAGCAATTGGCATATCACGTTGTGGTTTTGGCGTAGGTAAGAAACGTTCTTGCTAGAAACCTATAGCAACCACGTAAAAACTTGCAACTACAAATTAGAGGACGTCTAACTTGTTTTTGCAGCATATGCCTTGTGATGTGATATGGCCAGAAGGATGTGATGTGATTCATTGTGATGTATGAGATTGATCATGTTCTTGTAATAGGGTTCACGACTTGCATGTCGATGACTATGACAACCGGCAGGAGCCATAGGAGTTGTCTTATATTATTGTATGACCTGCGTGTCAATCATAAACGCCATGTAATTACTTTACTTTATTGCTAAGCGTTAGCCATAGTAGTAGAAGTAATAGTTGGCGAGACAACTTCATGAAGACACAATGATGGAGATCATGATGATGGAGATCATGGTGTTGTGCCGGTGACAATGATGATCATCGTGCCCCGAAGATGGAGATCATAGGAGCAAGATGATATTGGCCATATCATGTCACTATATTGATTGCATGTGATGTTTATCATGTTTACATCTTATTTGCTTAGAACGACGGTAGTAAATAAGATGATCTCTCAATAAAATTTCAAGAGAAGTGTTCACCCTAACTGTGCACCATTGCTAAGGATCGTTGTTCCGAAGCACCACGTGATGATCGGGTGTGATAGGTTCAAATGTTCGCATACAACGGGTGTAAGCCAGATTTGCACACGCAAAACACTTAGGTTGACTTGGCGAGCCTAGCATGTACATACATGGCCTCGGAACACGGAAGACCGAAAGGTCGAACATGAGTCGTATAGAAGATACGATCAACATGAAGATGTTCACCATGGATGACTAGTCCGTCTCACGTGATGATCGGACACGGGCTAGTTGACATGGATCATGTGTCACTTGGATGACTAGAGAGATGTCTATCTGAGTGGGAGTTCATTGAATAATTTGATTATGTGAACTCGATTATCATGAACTTAGTCTAAAAATTGCCTTTAATATCTATATTGTAGATCCAATGGCCAACGCAAATGTCAACCTCAATTTCAACGTGTTCCTAGAGAAAACCAAGCTGAAAGATGATGGAAGCAACTATGCGGACTGGGTCCGTGGCTTGAGGATCATCCTCATAGCTTCCAAGAAACTGTATGTCCTTGATGCACCGCTAGGTGACCCACCCCTTCTCCCAGCAGAACAAGATGTTGCGAACGCTTGGCATTCTCGCTGCGATGATTACTCCCTTGTTTAGTGCGGCATGCTTTACAGTCTAGAACCGGGGCTCCAAAAGCGTTTTGAGCAACACGGAGCATATGAGATGTTCCAGGAGCTGAAACTGGTTTTTCAGGCTCATGCCCGGGTCGAGAGATATGAAGTCTCCGACAAGTTCTTTAGCTGTAAGATGGAGGAGAACAGTTCTGTCAGTGAGCACATCCTCAAGATGTCTGGGCTTCACAACCGCTTGACTCAGCTAGGAGTTAACCTCCCGGATGACTCGGTTATTGACAGAATCCTCCAGTCGCTTCCACCTAGCTACAAGAGCTTTGTGATGAACTACAACATGCAGGGTATGGAGAAGTCCATTCCCGAGTTGTACTCGATGCTGAAATCAATGGAGGTCGAGATCAAAAAGGAGCATCAAGTGTTGATGGTAAACAAGACCACTAGTTTCAAGAAAGGCAAGGGTAAGAAGAACTTCAAGAAGGATGGCAAAGCTGTTGCCGCGCCCGGTAAGCAAGTTGCCGAGAAGAAGAAGAACAAGAATGGACCCAAGCCTGAGACTGAGTGTTTCTATTGTAAGGGTACCGGTCACTAGAAGCGGAACTGCCCCAAGTACTTAGCGGATAAGAAGGACGGCAACATTAAAGGTATATGTGATATATTTGTTATTGATGTGTACTTGACCAGCGCTCGTAGTAGCTCCTGGGTATTTGATACCGGTGCAGTTGCTCACATTTGTAACTCCAAGCAGGAGCTACGGAATAAGCGGAGGCTGGCCAAGGACGAGGTGACGATGCGCGTCGGGAATGGTTCCAAGGTCGATGTGATCGCCGTCGGCACGCTACCTCTACATCTACCTTCGGGATTAGTTTTAAACCTTAATAATTGTTATTTAGATACCAGCTTTGAGCATGAACATTGTATCTGGATCTCGCTTGATGCGAGATGGCTACTCATTTAAATCCGAGAATAATGGTTGTTCTATTTATATGAGAGAAATGTTTTATGCTCATGCCTCGCTGGTCAATGGTTTATTTTTGATGAATCTCGAACGTGATGTTACACATATCCATAGTGTGAGTACCAAAAAGTGTAAAGTTGATAACAATAGTCCCACTTACATGTGGCACTGCCGTCTTGGCCATATTGGTGTCAAACGCATGAAGAAGCTCCATACTGATGGACTTTTGGAGTCACTTGATTTCGAATCATTTGACACATGCGAACCATGCCTCATGGGCAAGATGACCAAGACTCCATTCTCCGGAACAATGGAGCGAGCAACTGACTTGTTGGAGATAATACATACCGATGTATGCGGTCCAATGAGTGTCGAGGCTCGCGGTGGCTACCGTTATGTTCTCACCCTCACTGATGACTTGAGCAGATATGGGTATGTCTGCTTAATGAAACACAAGTCTGAAACCTTTGAAAGGTTCAAGGAATTTCAGAGTGAGGTAGAGAATCAACGTGATAGGAAAATAAAATGCCTACGATCTGATCATGGCGGAGAATATTTAAGTCACGAGTTTGGCACACACCTTAGGAAATTTGGAATTGTTTCACAACTCACGCCGCCCGGCACACCTCAGCGAAATGGTGTGTCTGAACGTCATAATCGCACTCTATTGGATATGGTGCGATCTATGATGTATCTTACCGACTTACCGCTGTCATTTTGGGGATATGCATTAGAGACTGCCGCATTCACTTTAAATAGGGCACCGTCTAAATCCGTTGAGACGACACCGTATGAATTATGGTTTGGAAAGAAACCTAAGCTGTCGTTTCTAAAAGTTTGGGGATGCGATGCTTATGTGAAGAAACTTCAACCTGAGAAGCTCAAACCCAAAGCGGAAAAGTGCGTCTTCATAGGATATCCCAAAGAGACTATTGGGTATACCTTCTACCTACGATCCGAGGGCAAAGTCTTTGTTGCCAAGAATGGATCCTTTCTCGAGAAAGAGTTTCTCTCGAAAGAAGTAAGTGGAAGGAAAATAGAACTTGATGAGGTAATTGTACCTCCACTCGACCCGGAGAGTAGCACAGCACATGAAGTTGTTTCTGTGGAGCCTACACCGGCTAGAGAGGAAGTTAATGATGATGATCATGAAGCTTTAGATCAAGTTGCTTCTCGAAGGTCCACTAGGACACGTTTCGCACCAGAGTGGTACGGCAATCCTGTCCTAGAGATCATGTTGTTGGACAACGGTGAACCTTCGAACTATGAAGAAGCAATGGCGGGCCCGGATTCCAACAAATGGCTTGAGGCCATGAAATCCGAGATAGGATCCATGTATGAGAACAAAGTATGGACTTTGGTGGACTTGCCTGATGATAAGCGAGCCATTGAAAACAAATGGATCTTTAAGAAGAAGACTGACGCAGACGGTAATGTGACCACCTATAAAGCTCGGCTTGTCGCTAAAGGTTATCGACAAGTTCAAGGAGTTGACTACGATGAGACTTTCTCACCCGTAGCGATGCTAAAGTCAGTCTGAATCATGTTAGCAGTTGCCGCATTTTATGATTATGAGATCTGGCAAATGGACGTCAAAACGACATTCCTTAATGGCTTCCTCAAGGAAGAACTGTATATGATACAGCCGGAAGGTTTTGTCGGTCCTAAAGATGCTAACAAGGTATGCAAGCTCCAGAGCTCCATCTATGGGCTGGTGCAAGCATCTCGGAGTTGGAACATTTGCTTTAATGAGGTGATTAAAGCGTTTGGGTTTGTACAGGTTTATGGAGAACCCTGTATTTACAAGAAAGTGAGTGGGAGCTCTATAGCATTTCTTATACTGTATGTGGATGACATGCTGGTAATGGGAAATAATATAGAACTCTTGGAAAGTATAAAGGCCTACTTGAATAAGTGTTTTTCAATGAAGGACCTTGGAGAAGCTGCTTACATATTAGGTATTAAGATCTATAGAGGTAGATCGAAACGCCTCATTGGTCTTTCACAAAGCACATACCTTGAAAAGATATTGAAGAAGTTCAATATGGATCAGTCCAAGAAGGGGTTCTTGCCTGTGTTGCAAGGTGTGAGATTGAGTACGACTCAATGCCCGACCACGGCAAAGGATAGAGAAGAGATGAGTGTCATCCCCTATGCTTCAGCCATAGGCTCTATCATGTATGCCATGTTGTGTACCAGGCCTGATGTAAACCTTGCCATAAGTTTGGTAGGGAGGTACCAAAGTGATCCTGGAGCGGAACACTGGACAGCAGTCAAGAATATCCTGAAGTACCTGAAAAGGACAAAGGACATGTTTCTCGTTTATGCAGGTGCCGAAGAGCTCGTCGTAAAGGGTTACGTCGATGCTAGCTTCGACACAGATCCGGACGACTCCAAGTCGCAAACCGGATACGTGTATATTTTGAATGGAGGGGCAGTGAGCTGGAGCAGCAGCAAGCAAAGCATCGTGGCAGCATCTACATGTGAAGCGGAGTACATAGCTGCTTCAGAAGCAGCAAAGGAGGGAGTCTGGATGAAGGAGTTCATCACCGACCTAGGAGTGATTCCGAATGCGTCGGGCCCGATGACTCTACTCTGTGACAACACTGGAGCTATTGCCCTTGCGAAGGAGCCCAGGTTTCACAAGAAGACAAGACACATCAAGCGCCGCTTCAACTCCATCCGTGATTACATTCAGGAGGCAGACATAGATATTTGTAAAGTGCATACGGATCTGAATGTCGCAGATCCGTTGACTAAACCTCTCTCACGAGCAAAACATGATCAACACCAGAATGCTATGGGTGTTCGATTCATCACAATGTAACTAGATTATTGACTCTAGTGCAAGTGGGAGACTGTTGGAAATATGCCCCAGAGGCAATAATAAAATGGTTATTATTGTATTTCCTAGTTCATGATAATTGTCTATTATTCATGCTACAATTGTGTTAACCGGAAACCGTAATACATGTGTGAATACATAGACCACAACGTGTCCCTAGTGAGCCTCTAGTTGGCTAGCTCGTTGATCAATAGATGGTCACGGTTTCATGACCATGGACATTGGATGTCGTTGATAATGGGATCACATCATTAGGAGAATGATGTGATGGACAAGACCCAATCCTAAGCAGCACAAGATCGTGTAGTTCGTTTGCTAAAGCTTTTCAATGTCAAGTGTCGTTTCCTTAGACCATGAGATTGTGTAACTCCCGAATACCGTAGGAATGCTTTGGGTGTGCCAAACGTCACAACGTAACTGGGTGGCTATAAAGGTACGCTACGGGTATCTCCGAAAGTGTCTGTTGGGTTGACACGAATCGAGACTGGGATTTGTCACTCCGTGTGACGGAGAGGTATCTTTGGGCCCACTCGGTAAGACATCATCATTATGAGCTCAATGTGACTGAGGAGTTGGTCACGGGATGATGTATTACGGAACGAGTAAAGAGACTTGCCGGTAACGAGATTGAACAAGGTATGGGGATACCGACGATCGAATCTCGGGCAAGTACCATACCGATAGACAAAGGGAATTGTATACGGGATTGATTGAATCCTTGACATCGTGGTTCATCCGATGATATCATCATGGAGTACGTGGGAGCCAACATGGGTATCTAGATCCCGCTGTTGGTTATTGGCCGGAGAGGTGTCTCGGTCATGTCTACGTGTCTCCCGAACCCGTAGGGTCTACACACTTAAGGTTCGATGACGCTAGGGTTATAGGGAAATAGTGTACGTGGTTACGGAAGGTTGTTCGGAGTCCCGGATGAGATCCCGGACGTCACGAGGAGTCCCGGAATGGTCCGGAGACGAAGATTGATATATAGGAAGTGAGGTTTTGGTTACCGGAAGTGTTCCGGGTGTCTCCGGTAGTGTACCGGGACCACCGGAAGGGTTCCGGGGGTCCACCAAGTGGGCCCACCTGCCCCGGAAGGTTCCATGGGCCAAGAGTGGGAGGGAGCCAGCCCCTAGGTGGTCTGGTGCGCCTCCCACCCCAGTCCAAGGTGCAGCAAGGGTGGAGGGGGGCAAACCCTAGGCTTAGATGGGCCTTAAGGCCCACCCTAGGGCGCCTCCACCTCTCCTTGCCCTGGCCGCCGGCCAGATGGGTTTCTGGAGGCTGCCGCCACCCCTAGGGTGGAACCCTAGGGCGCAGCACCTCTCCTCCCCTCCTCCTATATATAGTGGAGGTATTTGGGGCTGCACAACACACGAGTTCATCTCCTCCCTGGTGCAGCCCTACTCCTCCCTCTCCTCATTCTCCGTAGTGCTTAGCGAAGCTCTGCCGGAGTACCACGCAGCTCCACCGTCACCACGCCGTCGTGCTGCCGGAGCTCTCCCTCAACCTCTCCTCCCTCCTTCCTGGATCAAGGTGTAGGAGACGTCACCGGGCTGCACGTGTGTTGAACGCGGAGGTGCCGTCCGTTCGGCACTTGATCGGATCTACCGCGATCTGAATCGCTGCGAGTACGACTCCATCAACCACGTTCTAGCAACGCTTCCGCTTAGCGATCTTCAAAGGTATGAAGATCCAATCTCTCCCCGCTCGTTTGCTGGTTTCTCCATAGATAGATCTTGGTGACACGTAGGAAAATTTTGATTTACTACTACGTCTCCCAACAGATCTCTCACTAAAATTTCAAGAAATGTGTTCCCCCTAACTGTGCACCGTTGCTAAGGTTCGTTGTTCCGAAGCACCAAGTGATGATCGGGTATGATAGGCTCTAACGTTCGCATACAACGGGTATAAGCCAGATTTACACACGCAATACACTTAGATTGACTTGACGAGCCTAGCATGTACAAACATGGCCTCGGAACACGAGAGACCGAAAGGTCGAACATGAGTCATGTAGAAGATACGATCAACATGGAGATGTTCACCATTGATGACTAGTCCGTCTCACGTGATGACCGGACACGGGCTAGTTGACGTGGATCATGTGACACTTGGATGACTAGAGAGATGTCTATCTAAGTGAGAGTTCATTAATAATTTGATTAGATGAACTTAATTATCATGAACATAGTCTAAAAGTGTCTTTGCAAATTATGTCGTAGATAGCTCGCATTGTAGCTCCCCTGTTTTATTGATACGGTCCTAGAGAAAAGTAGGTTGAAAGTTGATGGTAGCAATAATGCGTACTGGGTCCGTGATCTGAGGATTGTCCTCATTGCTGCATAGAAGGCTTGTGTCCTTGATGCACCGCTAAGTGCACCACTCCCTCAAGCGTTGTCTGTAGATGTTGTGAACATTTGACAGGCACTTTCTGATGACTACTTGATAGTTCAGTGTGTCATGCATTACGGCTTAGAATTGAGGCTCCAAAACATTTTGAACGTCACGAAACATATGAGATGTTCTAAGAGCTGAAATTGGGATTTCAGGCTCGTGCTTATGTTGAGAGGTATGAGACCTCCAACAAGATTCTTTGCCTCCAAGATAAAGGAGAATAGCTCAATTGGTGAGCATGTGCTCAGATTTTCTGGGTGCTAAAATCACTTGAATCGAGTGGGAGTTAATCTTCCAGATAAGATAGTGATTAATACAGTTCTCCAAGTCAGTGCCACCAAGCTACTAGAGCTTTGTGATGAACTATAACATGCCAGGGATGGATAAGATGATCCCTGAGTTGTTCGTGATGTTTGACACCACGAAGGTAGAAATCAAGAAGGAGCATCAAGTGTTGATGGTTAAGTGAAAACCACTAGTTTCAAGAAGGGCAAGGGCAAGAAGGGAAAAACTTCAGGAATGGCAAGCCAGTTGCCGCTCTAGTGAACAAACCCAAGGTTGAGCCCAAACCCGAGACTAAGTTCTTCTATTATGAGGAGAATGTTCGCTGAAGCGGACCAAACCTAGATACTTGGTAGATAAGAAGGCTGGCAATGTCGACAGAAGTATATTTGATATACGTGTTATTGATGTGTACCTTGCTGGTACTCCTAGTAGCACCTGGGTATTGGATACCGGTTCGGTTGCTAAGTGTTAGCAACTCGAAATAAAAGCTACGGAATAAATGAAGGCTAGCTAAGTGAAAGGTGACGATGTGTGTTGGATGTGTTTCCAAGGTTGATGTGATCACCATCGCATGCTCTCTCTACTTTCGGGATTTGTGATAAACCTAAATAAGTGTTATTTGGTGTTTGCGTTTAGCATGAACGTGATTAGATCATGTTTAGTGCAATACGGTTATTCATATAAGTTAGAGAATAATGGTTATTCTGTTTACATGAATAATGCCTTCAATGCTCATGCACCCACTAGGAATGGTTTATTGAATCCTGATCATCGTAGTACACATGTTCATAACATTGGTACCAAAAGATACAAAGTTAACAATGATCGTACCACATACTTGTGGCACTCTCGCTAAATGTCATATTGGTATAAATCGCATGAAGAAACTCCATGCTGATGGATCTTTTGACTCACTCAATTTTGAATCGGTTGAGACATGCGAGCCATGCCTCTTGGGCAAGGTGACTAAGACCCCGTCTTCCGGTATGATGGAGCGGGCTAGTGGCTTATTGGAATTAATACATGTTGATGTATGTGGTCCAATGAGTGTTGAAACGCACAGTGGACATCTTTATTTTCTTTACCTTCACTGATGATTTGAGTAAATATGGGGATATTTGCTTAATGAAACACGAGTCTGAAATGTTTGAAATGTTCAAGGAGTTTCAGGGTAAAGTTAAAGATCATCGTGATAAGAAGATAAAATGTCTACGATATGATCATGGACATGAATATATGATTTACGAGTTTGGTATGCAATTTAAGACAATGTGGAAATTGTTTCACAGCTCACGACTCCTGGAACACCATAGTGTGATGGTGTGTCCGAACGTCGTAGTCGTGCTCTATTGGATATAGTGCGTACTATGATATCTCTTGTCGTTTTGCCACTATCGTTATGGGGATATGCATTAAAGAAAAATCCATTCGCTTTAATAGGGCACCATCTAAGTCTGTTGAGATGACACCATGAGAATTATGGTTTGACAGAAACCTAAGTTGTCACTTCTTAATGTTTGGGGTTGCGACACTTTGAAAATGGTTTTTCACCTAATGAGCTCGAACCCAAAGAAGGCAAATGCATCTTCATAGAATACCCTAAGGAGACATTGGGTATACCTTCTATCTCAGATCCAAGCGCAAAAGGTCTTTGTTGCTAAGAACGGGTCCTTTCTCGAGAAAGAGTTTCTCTCAAAAGAATTGAGTGGGAGGAAGATAGAACTTGATGAGGTGGTTGAACCTTTGTTTCAACCAGAGAGTAGCGCAACATAGAAATATGTTTCTGTGGAGCCTACGTCAGTTGAAAAGGAAGTTAATGATGATGATCATGAAGCTTCGGATCAAGTTACTATCAAACCTCGTAGGTCGACAAGGACGCGTACTGCTCGAGAGTAGTATGGCAACCCTGTCTTGGAAGTCATGTTGTTGGACAACAATGAACCTACGAACTATGGAGAAGCGATGGTGGGCTTGGATTCCAACAAATGGCTCGGAGCCATGAAATCCGAGAAAGGATCCATGTATGAAAACCAAGTATGGACTTTGGTAGACTTGCCCGTTGAACGGCAGGTCGTTGAGTACAAATGGACCTTTGAGATGAACACAGACGCTAATGGTGAAATGTCACCATTTATAAAGCTCAACTTGTTGCAAAGAAGTTTCCGCCAAGTTCAAGGAGATGACTGCGATGAGATTTTCTCATCCCTAGCGGTGCTAAAAGTCTGTTAAAATTATGTTAGCAGTTGCTGCATTTTTCGATTATGAAATCTGGAAGATGGATGTCAAAACAAGGCTTACTTAATGGTTTCCATGAGGAAGAGTTGTATGTGATACAACCAGAAGGTTTGTCAATCCTAAGGATGATAAATGGTATGCAAACTCCAGTGATCCTTCTATGGACTAGAGCAAGCATCTCGGAGTTGGAATATGAGCTTTGATGAAGTGATCAAAGCTTTTGAGTTTATACAAAGTTTATGAGAAACTTGTATTTACAAGAAAGTGAGTGGGAGCACTATAGAATTTCTGATAAGAATATGTAGTTGACATATCATTGATCGGAAATGATATAGAATTTCTAGAAAGCATAAATGGTTGTTTGGAAAAGTTTTTCAAAGGAAGATCTGGATAAAGCTACCTAATTGTTGGGCATCAAGATTTATAGAGATAGATCAAGTTGCTTGATAATAATTTCAATGAGTATATACCTTGACAAGATATTGAAGAAGTTCAATATGGATCAGTCCAAGAAAGGGTTCTTGCCTATATTAGAAGGTGTGAGATTGAGCACAGCTCAATGCCCAACCACGGTAGAAAATAGAGAAAAGATGAGTGTCATCCCCTATGCTTCAGACATAGGCTCTATATAGTATGCCATGCTGTGTACCGCACCTGTGTGTGCCTTACCATGAGTTTGTCAAGGGTACAAGAAAGATTCAGGAGTGGATCACTGGACAACGGTCGAAATTATCCTTAGCAACTAGAGGACTAAGGAAATATTTCTCGATTATGGAGGTGATAAAGAGTTCGTCGTAAAGGGTTACGTCGATGCAAGCTTTAACACCAATCCGGATGACTCTTGGTAGAAATCCGGATACGTATAGTGGAGTAGCCATTTGGAATAGCTCCAAGTAGAGCGTGGGAGCAGTATCTACAGTGTGACATAGAAGTTTGCAAGGTACACATGGATCTGAATGTCGTAGACCCGTTGACTAAAACCTCTTTCATGAGCAAAACATGATCAAACCCTAGAACTAATTGGGTGTTAATCACATGATGATATGATCACATGGTGCTGTAAGTGTTAATCACATGGCGATGTGAACTAGATTATTGACTCTAGTGCAAGTGGGAGACTGTTGGAAATATGCCCTAGACGCAATAATAAAGTGGTTATTATTATATTTCCTTGTTCATGATAATTGTCAATTGTTCATGCTATAATTGTATTAACCGGAAACCGTAATACATGTGTGAATACATAGACCACAACATGTCCCTAGTGAGCCTCTAGTTGGCTAGCTCGTTGATCAATAGATGGTCACGGTTTCATGACCATGGACATTGGATGTCGTTGATGACGGGACCACATCATTAGGAGAATGATGTGATGGACAAGACCCAATCCTAAGCATGGCACAAGATTGTGTAGTTCGTATGCTAGAGATTTTCTAATGTCAAGTATCGTTTCCTTAGACCATGAGATTGTGCAACTCCAGGATACCGTAGGAATGCTTTGGGTGTATCAAACGTCACAACGTAACTGGGTGACTATAAAGGTGCACTACAGGTATCTCCGAAAGTGTCTGTTGGGTTGGCACGAATTGAGACTGGGATTTGTCACTCCGTGTGACGGAGAGGTATCTCTGGGACCACTTGGTAATACATCATCATAATGAGCTCAATGAGACTAAGGAGTTAGCCATAGGATGATGTGTTATGGAACGAGTAAAGAGACTTGCCGGTAACATTATTGAAGAAGGTATAGGGATACCGACGGTCGAATCTCGGGCAAGTAACATACCGATGGACAAAGGGAATTGTATACGGGATTAATTGAATCCCCGACATCGTGGTTCATCCAATGAGATCATCGTGGGACGTGTGGGAGCCAATATGGGTATCCAGATCCCGCTATTGGTTATTTGCCGGAGAGGTGTCTCAGTCATGACTGCATGGCTCCCGAACCCATAGGGTCTACACACTTAAGGTTCGGTGACGCTAGAGTTGTAATGGGAATTGTATATGGTTACCGAAAGTTGTTCGGAGTCCCGGATGAGATCCCGGACGTCATGAGGAGTTCCGTAATGGTCTGAAGGTGAAGATTTATATATGGGAAGTCCAGTTTCAGTCACCGGAAAGGTTTCGGGGTTTATCGGTATTGTACCGGGACCACCGAAGGGGTTCCGGGGGTCCACCGGGAGGGTCCACCTGCCCCGGAGGACCTAATGGGTTGTAGTTGGGTGGGAACCAGCCCCTTAGTGGGCTGGTGCGCCCCCAAGGGCCCAAGGCGACTAGGGGCTGATGCCCCCGGGGGGACTGATGCCCCCCTCTATGTTGGAAACCCTAGGGGGCCGCCGCTCCCCTTTCTAGGGTTGGAAACCCTAGGGGGTCGATGCCCCCGGGGGGGCACCGTCCCCCTCTAGATGGATCTAGGGGGGCGGCCCCCTCTCCCCTTCCCCCTATAAATAGTGGGGGTGGGAGGGAAGCCACACCCTTCTGTTGGCGCAGCCCTTCCCCCTCCTACCCCTCCTCCTCCTCCGTAGCGCTTAGAGCATATCCAATAGCCGCGCTAAGCGCCGCGCGCTAAAAACTGATTTGCGGCGCGCGCTTCGGCTGGTTTTGCGCAGGCGGCAGCGCTGGCTCCAACAGTTGCGCTAAAATGCAGCGCGCGCGCCGCTCTAGCAGCATGCACAAAATGCAGCGCGGCACGACTCGCCAATATTGCATTTTGGACACAAAATAAATTTCAAACATTCAAAATGCAATGAACATGGCATATAAATTTCACACAAACAAGTTGATGCATAAAAGTTCATGCCCACAAGTTCAAAATCATGCCCACAAGTTCATCCAACCAAGTTCAAAATGCAAACCAAGTTCATGACACAAATGAAAGACACATCAAGCATCGTCCTCATCTTCGTCCTCATCTTCCGAAGATGATCCTTCCTCCTCTGGATATGATTCTTCCTCCTCCTCGTCATCATTGTTGCGCATTGCGTCACGTGAATCTCGGACGGTGTTGGGAAGATCTTCAACGGCATTTTCATGGGAAGGTGTGTGAGTCACACCAGAAGACATGCCTCCCATGGCGGCTATAGGTGCACCCATGCCTCCCATGAGAGATGCAAAACTCATGCCTCCCATGGCGGCCATGGCGCCGGGGGGGTGCTCCAAAGCCACCCATGTCTCCCATGGTCTCCATGGTAGCTCCAAAACCACCCATGGCACCTAAGCCGCCCATGGTAGCCCCGAAGCCACCCATGCCTCCCATGGCACCAAGTCCACCTCCTCCCATGGAGCCAAGTCCACAGCCACCCATGGAGCCAAGGACACCGCCACCCATGGCGCCAAGTCCACCGCCACCCATGACGCCATGGCCACCACCACCCATGGAGTGAATCATGTCTCTTTTTTGGATCAAGACTTCTTCACAGGCAAGATTGACATACTCCTTTTGTGCCTCATTGAGGATAGATGTGTCCAAGAAGAACAAATGCTTCTCCCATTCCATCAATCTAGTTCGCTCCTCATTGCTCACCTTCCTATCCTCCAAAGCCACCTTCCTCTCCTCGGCCGCCACCCTCCTCTCCTCGGTCGCCAACCTCCTCTCCTCGACCGCGGCATCTTGGTTCCTTGCCATTTTACTCACCTCGTTGGCTTCTTTTCTTGCCTTCACAATAGCTTCCATAGCATTTTGAAGCTCATCATCTCCTTTCCTCTTCTTCTTTTCTTTTGCGTCTTTCTTGCACCCATTCTGTCATTTTGGCTTCGAGTATGAAACCGAGTTGGTTGTGGGGCTTCTCTTGCCGTCATCACTCGATGCTTCCTCCTCCTCATCATCATCCAACTCAATTGTTCGCTTGCGTTTGTTGCTCAAATCCAAATCATCCAAATCATCACGCTTCTTCCATTTCTCATCATCCTTCAACACCTCATAGCAATGAGGCAAGGTAAATGGTCTTACTTTCTTGATCTTCCCCTTCTTGGTCCTCTTCTCCTCTCCTTTGAACAAGTTTTGTGCAATGTTTAACTACATGAAAACAAAACAAGTTAGCACGTCAAACACCAACAACAAGTATGATGAACATGGATGAAATGCCACTTACTCTATCATCCTCATTGGTGCCACTTGGGTTCAACTTGTCAATCACCTTTTGTGCGGCCGCCCACTTTTGACAATCCTTGTTGATTGTCGACCACCAGGACCGAAGAGATCAGTCGGTGCGTTCAATTCCACTCACGTTGCAAGCATCAAAGTATTCCTTCATTCGGTTCCAATAAACATCTCTACTTTGATAACCTCCAACGGATGAATCCCTCGACACTACCAACCAAGTATTGCATAGTAAGATGTCTTCAGTGTTGGTGTAATTGCCCGCTCTTCCTTTCGGTGCGTCGACAATGCCCTCACCATGCTCGTCCACCTTGAACTCATTGGTTTGAGACCAATGCGAATTGTTGGAGCCGGCACCCATAGTTGATATGTATGCATCATCGTCGAGACTACAAAATATGTAGAACAGTGCAAATAAGCTATCAATATGTATGCATTCAAAAAATAACAAGAAAAAAAAGTTGGCGAAATTTTGTACCTTTGGGGCATTTCGTCGAACACATTGTGCGCATAGGCCGCCGGCTCAACAAATGAGCTCGCCGGCGCTTTGGTAGCCGCCGCGCCCGTCACACACCTTGCAAGCTTCTTCCTTGACGCCTTCGAGGTGCCGGAGCCGTCCGCCACCTTGTTCTTCTTCGTGGATGCCTTGCTCTTCTTTGGCTGAGACGCATTTGGGAGCTTAGAGGGGAGGGCACGGGGAGGCGCCGACGCGACGCCACCCGCAGCTGAGGTCATCCGCGGCTGCATGAAGAGGCCGCGCGCGAGGCCGACACTCGGAGGAGCTCCGCCGGAGGCTAGGCCAGCGCTCCCTGCGCTAGAGTTTGCAGCGGAGGCAGCGGCAGAGGACTCGCGGCTGTAGGATGGGGTGAGCGGGGTGCCAGCGGGTGGCTCCATTGGGTCGAGTTCACCGGCACCGGCATGCGTGGGGCGAAGGTGGTGCAGGGAGAGAGTTTTTCACGAGCGCTCCTGAGTGTCGCGCGTGGAAGCGGGCACAACAAATAAGAAGCACACGATGGCATTTCGGCCCGCACGTTGTACTCTATTTGCTGCGCACGCGATTTTTGCGCGACTGCTGGAGCGCGCGCGCAATAACATCACTTTTTCAGCGTGGCGCTTGTTTAGCGCGGCTATTGGAGATGCTCTTAGCGAAGCTCTGCCGAAGAACCGCAAGCTCCACCGCCACCATGCTGTCGTGCTGCCGGAGCTCTCCCTCAACCTCTCCCTCCTCCTTGCTGGATCAAGGCGCGAGAGACGTCACCGGGCTGTATGTGTGTTAAACGCGGAGGCGCTGTTGTTCGGCGCTTAGATCAGAATCGACCGCGATCTGAATCGCTGCGAGTACGACTCCACCAATCGTGTTCTTATAACGCTTTCGCTTTGTGATCTTCAAAGGTATGAAGATGCACTCAAACCCCTTACTCGTTGCTGGTTTCACATAGATAGATCTTGGTGATACGTAGGAAAATTTTATTACTACTACGTTCCCCAAAAAGTATTGGGTCTAGGTATGGTTGCAATCTCAAATGACCGACACATGGATAATGTGATGCTTGTCGAATCCCTCGGTTTCAACCTCATGTCTGTCTTAATGCTTTGTGATCTTGATATGGTTGTCATATTTGGAAAATATCATTGTATTGTGATCATGGAATCTGACAAATCCAAAGTCTTCGAAGGCTTTAGGAAAGGAGACTTGTATATTGTTGATTTCTCTATAGGTCCTTAGCCTACCACGTGCCTACTTGCAAAGTCCTCAGAAGTCTGGTTGTGGCATTAACGACTTGGACATGCTGGTATGAGGAACTTGCACATGCTCGTGAAGAAAAAGCACATCATTGGCATTGAAGGTGTCAAATTCCTCAAGGACCACCTGTGTGGTGCATGTGAGTCTGGGAAGATGATCAGATCCAAGCATCCCTCAAAGACAATCATGACCACGACTCGACCCTTTGAATTGCTTCACATGGACCTCTTTGGCCCCACTCGTTATTCCACACTAACAAATTCTTCAAGTGTGTATGGATTTTTCATTGTTGATGATTACTCTCGTTACACTTGGGTGCATATTATTCTGTACAAGTCTGAAGTGCAGGATGTCTTCAGGCGATTTGCTTCAAGTGCCTCTACAAACTTCGGCGTCAAGATCAAGCATATCAGGAGTGATAATGGGACTAAGTTCAAGAACACAAATCTTGATGAATATCTTGCTGAACTTGGTATTATTCATGAGCTATCTGCCCCATATACTCCTCAGCAGAACGGCGTCATGGAGCGCAAGAACAGGACTCTTGTTGAGATGTCTCGCACCATGCTTGATGAATACAAGACTCCTCATCGCTTCTGGCCTGAGGCAACTGATACAGCATGCCACATCATCAATAGGTTATATCTTCACAAATTCTTCAAGAAGACTTCATATGAACTCATGACTGGCAAGAAACCCAATGTAAGTTATCTCAAAGTCTTCGGTGCAAAATGCTGGATTAGAGATCCTCGCCATAGTTCTAAATTTGAACCGAAAGCACATGAAGGTTTTGTGCTTGGTTACAAAAAGGACTCGCACACATATAGAGTCTTCAACACCTACCACCACAAGGTTGTTGAAACTGTAGATGTGTGGTTCGACGAAACTAACGGCTCACAAAGAGAGCACCTGCCTTCTGTGCTAGATGAACAGTCTCTTGAGGAATCCATTAAGTTGAAGGCTACTGAAGATGTCATACCCACTGAAGAACCTCAACCTACTGAGGAAGTCATTCCAACCAATGAAGACATTCATGCTGATACACCTAAAGAAAATGGTGCTGAAGAAAATCCTTAGCCATGTCAACCTGCTCATCCAAGAGTTGCAAATGAAGTGTAGATTGACAAAATCATCGACGACATCAATGCACCAGGTCCCCTCACTCGCTCAAGAGCTTCACATTTGACTAACTTTTGTGGGCACTTTGCTTTTGTCCCTATCATAGAGCCCACCAAAGTTGATGAAGCATTCAAGGAGCCTGAGTGGATTCAAGCTATGCAAGAGGAATTACATCAATTCAAGCTCAACAACGTGTGGGAACTTGTCAAGCGGCCAGATCCTCGCAAGCACAACAACATAGGTACCAAGTGGATCTACCGCAACAAGCAAGATGAAAATGGCCTTGTGGTAAGGAATAAGGCTCGTCTTGTAGCTCAAGGCTACACATAGGTTGAAGGAATTGACTTTGATGAAACTTTTGCACCTGTTGCTAGACTTGAATCTATTCGCATACTGCTTGCTTATTCTAACCATCATGATATCATCTTATATCAAATGGATGTGAAAAGTGCATTACTCCATGGTAAGCTTTAGGAAGAAGTATATGTTGCTCAACCCCCAAGTTTTGAAAACCCCAAGCATCTTGACAAAGTCTTTAGACTCAACAAGGCCCTCTATGGCCTCAAGCAGGCCCCTCGGGTGTGGTACGACACTCTGAAGGAATTCCTCATGAAGAAAGGCGTCAAACCCGGTTCACTTACCCAATTCTTTTCACTAAATCCTATGACAATGAAATGTTCATATGCCAAATATATGTAGATGGTATTATCTTTGGCTGTACTAACAAACGTTACAGTGATGAATTTGCCTATATGATGAGTGAAGAATATCAAATGTCTATGATGGGAGATTTGAAATTCTTCTTAGGTCTTCAAATTCGTCAGCAAGACAATGGCATCTTCATCTCTCAAGAGAAATACCTCAAGGATGTTCTAAGGAAATTCGACATGCAAGACTGCAAAGGCGTCAAAACTCCAATGCCTTCAAAAGGCCACCTCTGCACTGACGAAAATGGTAAAGATTTTGATCAGAAGGTGTGTCGCTCCATGATTGGCTCTTTATTGTATCTATGTGCATCTAGGCTTGATATTATGCTGAGTGTTTGCATGTGTGCCCGATTCCAAGCAACACCGAAGGAATCACACCATAAGGCTGTGAAACATATTCTTCGATACTTAGCTCACACACCAATGCTTGGATTATGGTATTCCAAGGCCTCAAATCTTCACCTTATCGGATACTTCGATGCTGGCTATGCTGGAGATCATGTGGATCGCAAGTAAACCTGAGGCACATGTCATTTCCTCAGATGATCCTTAGTCTGTTGGTCCTTGAAGAAGATGAACTACATGTCACTATCTACTGCTGAAGCTGAGTACATTGCTGTTGGTTCATGTTGCGCTCAGTTGCTGTGGATGAAGCAAACCCTCAAGAACTATGGCATCAAGGTGAAGAATGTGCCTCTCTACTGTGACAACGAGAGCGCCATCAAGATTACTTACAACCCAGTCAGCGTTCCAAGACCAAGCACATCCAGATTCGTCATCATTTTCTTCAAGATCATGTACTCAAGGGCGACATCTCCAGCGAGCACATCCCTACTGAAGAAGAACTGGCCGATATCTTCACAAAGCCCTAGGATGAAAAGAGATTTTTCAAGTTGCGGTGTGAGCTAAATATGTTAGAATCTTCGAATGTTCTTTGAAAAAGACACACGTCCTAACACTTATGCAAAATTGATGACTTAGATGTGCAACACACGAAGTAACTTTTTTCTTCAATCAATGAAGAAAAACACTCTAAGTGTCAAGAAATTAATGAAGAATTTGATTCTCAGAACCCTATGACAATTGTACGCAATGTCTGAAATCATCATTCTTATACGGTGGGTCACGCCACCAACCATAGTTGAAATTCTTCAAAGCTGAGTTTTTCGTCATTTTGCAAATTCTTCAATTTTTCAAATTCCTCAAGTTTGCAAATTCCTGAACTTTTCAATTTTTTCAAACTATGAAACTCATGTTCTTCATTGACTATATATATATAGTGTTCAATGTCCTCAACAACATTCACTTATTGCTAATTCTTCAAGTTGATTTTCATCTAAGTGTGATCGGACCCATTTCCCCTCTATGCTAAACTCAACCCAGCCTGTTCTGAAATTCTTCATATGTGTTCTACTTTGAAACTCGTTCAAAGTCTTCACTGTGTCCTTGACAGCTAAAGAATTTGCGAACGAAAAATTTAAAATCTTCACTATCTAAATTTTCGGCGTTTCCCACTCAAACCGTTCCTATTCCCACGACTGCATAACCCACGATCCCCCTAAATCTCCACTACTCAGAACGTGGGTGACACATGTCGCGTGGAGAGCAAGGGTTAGGGGCAATCTGGTCCGAAATCTTCGGGTAGATTGATTTTCACCTCCGTTATAAATACCCCTTTCCTTTCACTATGCTCGGTTAATCCTCACTCCTCACTCTCTCCTGAGCTCAAACCTAGCGGTGTTGCTAAAATCATCGCCGCCGGTGTGGAAGAGCTTCACTGCCTCGACCTTGCCGTCGCCGTATGATACGTCTCCAACGTATCTATAATTTTTGATTGTTCCATGCTATTATATTATCTGTTTTGGATGTTTTATATGCATTAATATGCTATTTTATATTATTTTCGGGACTAACCTATTAATCTAGAGCCTAGTGCCAGTTTCTGTTTTTCCTTGTTTTTGAGAATTGCAGATAAGGAATATTAAACGGAGTCCAAATGGAATAAAACCTTCGGAATGATTTTTTTGGAACGAAAGGAAACCAGGAGACTTGAGAACCAAGGCAGGAGAGCCACCGTGGGGCCACAAGCCCTAGGGCCACGCCTAGGGGGTAGGACGCGCCGAGCAGGCTTGTGGGCCCACGGCAGCTCTCCTAACCCTAATCTTCAGCCTATAAGTTCCCAAATATTCCATCATTATCAGAACAAGCCACGAAAACACTTTTCCGCCACCAGAAGCCTCCGTTCCCAAGAGATTAAATCTTGGAGCCTTTTCCGGTAATCTGCCGGAGGGGGATTCGATCATGGAGGGAATCTACATCAACTCCATTGCCACTCCGATGATGCGTGAGTAGTTCACCACAGACCTACGGGTCCATAGCTAGTAGCTAGACGGATTCTTCTCTCTCTTTGTTCTTCAATACCATCATATTCATGATCTTCATGGATATCTATCCGATGTAATACTCTTTTGCGGTGTGTTTGTCGAGATCCGATGAATTGTGGGTTTATGTTCAGATTATCCATGAATATTATTTGAATCTTTTCTGAATTCTTATGTGCATGATTTCATATCTTTGCAAGTATCTTCGAGTTATTGGTTTGGTTTGGCCAACTAGATTGGTAATTCTTGAAATAGGAGAAGTGCTTAGTTTTGGGTTCAATCTTGCAGTGTCTTCACCCAGTGATAAAGTAGGGGTAGTGAGGCACGTATTGTATTGTTGCCATCAAGGATAAAAAGATGGTGTTTTCATCATATTTCTTGAGTTTATCCCTATACATCATGTCATCTTACCTAATGCGTTACTCTGTTCTTTATGAACTTAATACTCTAGATGCAGGCAGGAGTCGGTCGATGTGTGGAGTAATAGTAGTAGATGCAGAATCGTTTTGGTCTACTTGACATGGACGTGATGCCTATATGCATAATCATTGCCTTGGATATCTTCATAATTATTCGCATTTCTATCAGTTGCTCAACGGTAATTTTTTCACCCACCGTAATACTTGCTATCATGAGAGAAGCCTCTAGTGAAACCTATGGCCCCCGGGTCTATTTTCCATCTTATACTTTCAGATATAAAACCAAAAATACCAAAAATACTTTCTTGCATTACTTTTACCTTTTGTTTTATTTCCCGTTCAAGCAATCTATCTCTATCAGATCTCATCCTTGCAAGTAACCTTAAAGGGATTGACAACCCCTTTATAGCGTTGGGTGCAAGAGTTTGATTCCTTGTGTAGGTACACCTATTGGGGACTTGCTTGTATCTCCTAATGGATTGATACCTTGGTTCTCAAAAGCTGAGGGAAATACTTATCTACTTTGCTGCATCACCTGTTCCTCTTCACGGAAACCAACGCATGCTCGAGAAGTAGCAAGAAGGATTTCTGGCACCGTTGCCTGGGAGATCTACATCAAGCCTACCAAGTACCCATCAAAACTAATATCTTGCATTTACATTATTTTTCATTTGCCTCTCGTTTTCCTCTCCCCCACTTCTAAAACGATATTCAGAAAATAACAAAAAGATATGCCTTTCTATTCGCCCTTTTTCGTTTGTCTGTTCGTTTGCTTTTTTGCTTGCTTGTGTGCTTTCTTGCTTGCTTTGTCACGATGACTCAAGAGAATACCAAGTTGTGTGACTTTTCCAATACTAATAAAAATGATTTTATTAGTACTCCGATTGCTCGCACCACTAGTGCGGAATCTTATGAAATTAATGCTGCTTTGCACAATCTTGTTATGAAAGAACAATTTTCCGGCCTTGCTAATGAAGATGCCGCATACCATCTAAATACTTTTGTTGAGTTGTGTGATATGCAAAAGAAGAAAGATGTGGATAATGATATTTTTAAATTAAAGCTATTTCCGTTCTCACTACGAGATCGTGCTAAAACTTGGTTTTCATCTTTGCGTAAAAATAGTATTGATTCATGGAATAAGTGTCAAGATGCTTTTATTTCCAAGTACTTTCCGTCCGCTAAAATCATCTCCCTTAGGAATGATATAATGAATTTTAAGCAACTTGATCATGAGCATGTTGCACAATCTTGCGAAAGGATGAAACTTATGATTAGGAATTGCCCCGCGCATGGTTTGAGTTTATGGATGATTATACAAATTTTCTATGCTGGATTGAATTTTTCTTCTAGGAATCTCTTAGATTCCGCCGCGGGTGGTACTTTTATGGAAATCACATTAGTAGAAGCTACTAAACTCCTATATAATATCATGGCAAATTACTCTCAATGGCACACCGAAAGATCTCCTACTAGTAAAAAAGTGCATGTTATTGAAGAGATTAATACTTTGAGTGAAAAGATGGATGAATTGATGAAGTTGTTTGCTAGTAAGAGTCCTCCTATTGATCCTAATGATATGCCTTTCTCTTCTTTGATTGGAAAAAATAATGAATCTATGGATGTGAATTTTGTTGGTAGGAACAATTTTGGTAATAACGCTTATAGGGGTAATTTCAATGCTAGGCCGTTTCCTAGTAATTCCTCTAATAATTATGGTAATTCCTACAGTAATTCTTATGGAAATTATAATAAGACGCCCTCTGATCTTTAGAATAATATTAAAGAATTCATTAGTACGCAAAAAGGTTTCAATGCCATGATTGAAGAAAAAATGCTCAAGATTGATGATTTGGCTAGGAACGTTGATAGAATTTCTATTGAGATTGATTCTTTAAAAATTAGATCTATTCCAACCAAACATGATATTAATGAGTCTTTAAAATCCATGAGAATTTCTATTAATGAGTGTAAGGAAAGAACCGCTAGAATACGTGCTAAGCGTGAATGGCTTGAAAAAGTGGTTCTCGTGATAATATTGATGAAGATCTTAAAGTGATTGATGTGACTCCTATTGAATCTTTGTTTTAAAATGTTAATCTTGATAATGATGCGACTGGAGATGAGTCAACTTTAGTTAAAATGCATCCCAATGATTCGGAGTTTATAGATCTTGATGCTAAGATTGATAAAAGTGGGATTGAAGAGGTCAAAACTTTAAATAGCAATGAACCCACTCTTTTGGATTGCAAGGACTTTAATCATGATAGTTGATCCTTAGTTGATTGTATTTCCTTGTTGCAATCCATGTTGAAATCCTCTCATGCTTTTAATCAAAACAAAGCTTTTACTAAACATATTGTTGATGCTATGATGAAAGCTTTCGAAGAAAAACTTGAGTTGGAAGTTTCTATACCTAGAAAGCTATATGATGAGTGGGAACCTACTATTAAGATTAAGATTAAAGATTATGAGTGCCATGCTTTGTGTGCTTTGGGTGCTAGCATTTCCACAATTCCAAAAACTTTATGTTATGTGTTAGGTTTCCGTGAATTTGATGATTGTTCCTTTGCAGATTCCACTATAAAGAAACCTATGGGAAGGATTAATGATGTTCTTATTGTTGAAAATAGGAATTATGTGCCCATAGATTTCATTGTTCTTGATATAGATTGCAATCCTACATGTTCTATTATTCTTGGTAGACCTTTCCTTAGAACGATTGGTGCAATTATTGATATGAATATTATTTGAGTCTTTTCTGAATTCTTATATGCATGATTTCATATCTTTGCAAGTCTCTTTGAGTTATTGGTTTGGTTTGGCCAACTAGATTGGTAATTCTTGCAATAGGAGAAGTGCTTAGTTTTGGGTTCAATCTTGCGGTGTCCTCACCCAGTGACAAAGTAGGGGTAGCGAGGCACGTATTGTATTGTTGC
Source organism: Hordeum marinum (assembly GCA_022496015.1). NCBI lineage: Eukaryota > Viridiplantae > Streptophyta > Magnoliopsida > Poales > Poaceae > Hordeum > Hordeum marinum. The sequence goes on from CM039676.1 coordinate 475,101,647, forward strand.
CATCAAGGATAACAAGATGGTGTTTTCATCATATTGCTTGAGTTTATCCCTCCACATCATGTTATCTTACCTAATGCGTTACTCTGTTCTTTATGAACTTAATACTCTAGATGCAGGCAGGAGTCGGTCGATGTGTGGAGTAATAGTAGTAGATGCAGAATCGTTTTGGTCTACTTGACACGGACGTGATGCCTATATGCATAATCATTGCCTTGGATATCTTCATAATTATTCGCTTTCTATCAATTTCTCAACATTAATTTTTTCACCCACCGTAATACTTGCTATCATGAGAGAAGTCTCTAGTGAAACCTATGGCCCCCGGGTCTATTTTCCATCTTATACTTTCAGATATAAAACCGAAAATACCAAAAATACTTTGTTGCATTACTTTTACCTTTTGTTTTACTTTCCGTTCAAGCAATCTATCTCTATCAGATCTTGGGATTGACAACCCTTTATAGCGTTGGGTGCAAGAGTTTGATTCCTTGTGTAGGTACACCTATTGGGGACTTTCTTGTATCTCCTACTGGATTGATACCTTGGTTCTCAACAACTGAGGGAAATACTTATCTACTTTGCTGCATCACCCGTTCCTCTTCACAGAAACCAACGCATGCTCGAGAAGTAGCATCGTACTCACATCGACCGCGGAAATCTTTACTCCACCGCCGCTGTAGCTGTCTCCCTCTGTCAAGCTAGGGCGTGGGAGATCTGGACGGACGAACTTCTCCCATTTAATCTCACTACTCGTCATGCTCTTCATCAGGGTAAATAAAATCTGATTTTACTGCCCCTGTTTGATCTTCATGTTTTCCTCAAAATCCTCAAAGGTGTTTATTCTTCAAGAATCACATTCTAAAGCACCTTACATGTTCATTCCCTTGATGTTTTTCCTAAGTTATGATTTTCTTCAAAATTCCTCAATTGTGTGGATCCACAAAAGTTGCACAACTCTGGAACCTAAGACAAGAGCACTTAGTGAAATTCCTCAAGACATCTATGGTCAAAATTCCTCAACTTGATGTATTTTAAATTTTCTTAGAACGCATATGACATCTTCAAATTCCTTGAACCTATACTATGTTCATAGGTACAAAATGTCTGCTGATGAATCACTAAGTTCTCATCAACTTAACTCATTTGTAGCGTTCCTTGAAGATAATTTGCAAACTTCCTCAAAATCCTCAAAAGTTCAGAATCCTCAGTCGAAGAAAATGGCTGATGGGAAAAAGGCATAGAAAGGTGGAAAGAAACCTAAAGTAGAAATTATGTTTGAGATACCTGATGAACTGTATGAGGAATATTGCACTCCAGATAAAGAAACTCATGGCAAGGAAACAACAAAGCAGCAAAAAGTTCGCATTCAGGAAATTGAGAGGAGATGGGCACGGGAGTGGAAAGAATATCGCTATGTCACTCCCAAGTACATGAAGAAATTCGCAGTTAAACCCCCGTGCAATAGGACACCCTTGGCTCCAAACCAAATTGCTGATCCCACCAGTCTCAAAACTGGTCATGACTTTGCTCAAGAATGGGAAAGACAACAAGCCAAGCTGGCAAAGAAGGCAAAAGAGGCTATGAAGAAATTCAATGAAGACACAGCTGCTGCTGCCGTTTCCAGAGCCTCTGTTAGTGCTCCAAAGAAATCTATTGTGAAGAAGTCTGCCATGAAGACAAAGTCCTCAACTTCAAAATCATCACCGCAGACTCCTCAAGCAAAGTCTTCAAAGGCCTCAACAATGCCTTCAGTAGCTGCACAATCATCAACTGATGCCGCAAAGTCCTCAACCCGTGTGCACCTAGCAACATGTTAGAGGACCGAGGGCTTCTCAAGTGCTTCAGGGGTCTCCGCAAGTTCTTGAGCCCAAGCACATTCCTCAACCAGTGCTTTTCTGATGAAAATGAAAGATACTGCTGGATGAGGCACTCGACCAAGTCCTCAACCGAAGAAGGTGGTGTTCAAAATACCATTAGATTCTTCAGATGATGAAGCTGATGATGAGGAATTGGAGGCAATCATCAAAAACAAGCAAGAACAAGTGGCTCAAGCAAAGGGCACTCAGATTCCTCTCTGGCTGGATCCAAAAATGGTGCTCAACTTCATTGATATCTAGCACAAGGATCCCAACACTCCAATTGATGATTTGAAGCTGCCTCCTGGTCCAGATCATGCCCTCACTACCTTCATAGCTAAAGAAAAATGGAAGTATGAGAAGGCCAAACAGACCAAGAAATCTCAGTACAAGAAGGAGCATTTATTGCAGACAAATATTTTGAAGCTTTCATCTGAGGAACTTGTGAAGATGCAATCTGAGATCAAAGACCTCAGTGACAACTTTGACATATACTATGCTGATTGGCAAGGCGCCAAAGTTCGTTTCGTCAAAGTGTCTGATAAAGCCATCAAGGACCATAACTCAAGGGTTGTACCTCGATCACAACCTCAAATTCCTCAGGCTGAAGCATCTGCTCAGCCTGCTGAAGAAACTGCAAGCATAGCTGAAGAAATTCAGGCTGCTGAAGAACCTACCAGGGCAACCTCCACTATTGCGCCTGAAGAAATTGCCAGGACAGCTGAAACTTTTGTTGTGCCTAATGAAACTGAGAGTACAAGGGCGACTGTATTAGTCGTGCTTGAAGAAAATGCTCCTCGTTCACGCTCTGCAGAAACTGCAAAATCCTGAAGGGTGAAGAACAGCAACCTTCCCTCTGCATCGGAAGCAAAGAAAACTAAGGCTGCGGAGAAGAAGGCACTGAAGAGAAAGGCATCAACTTCAGATTCCTCAGCAGTGAAGAAATTGAAGACACTGCCAAGTTCTTCAACTAAGCCGATTGATGCAACTCCTATCAGCTCCATGCCAACGTATGAACTAGTACCATTTGGTGTCGACTATGTCATCCCAAATGATACACAAAGAGAAAAGGATCAGTCTACTGCTACCTCAGAGAAGATTGATGAAGAAATTGAAGTGGAAGCAAATGCTTCAACACCACAGGTATCATCGTCCCAGCCTCAGTTGACTGCTGAAGAGGCCGGCATTGAAGAAATTGATGGGGATGTGGACATTGGAAACACAACTCCTGTTATCAATGATGAATATTGGCTGTTGCACACCCAAATTCCCCAATGATCAGTCCTTTGTCACAAATTCCCCAGTCTCCAACCCAGACTAAAGAAATTCAACAAGGATGTGATGACTTGGCTACAACTGCCATTGAAGATATTCCAGTTGCATCAGCTGAGGAAATTGTTGCTCCAACTACCACTGAGGAAACTGCTTTGCAAATTCCTCAGTCTGAAGAAGTTCCTCCTATGCCTAAGGAGATTGTGGGCCGCATCAGCCAAACCTTCAGCCGAAGCCCAAGATGCCCTTCAAAGGCTCAAAGCGCCCCAAATTCATCAAGACGAATTTCTTCAACGAGCACATCTTCTTCACTGGGCCAAATCCCTATGACTCTGCAAGAGCCGGTCGCACCAGATTCTGGACACCCACACAGATGAACTATTATGTACCAGTGTTGTTTGACAAGAAGAAAGTCTTCGAGCATCATCAAAATCCTCATGCGGATATGGAAATGATCCCTTCTTTCACACTGGTGCTCGCAGTTCTTCACGACGCAGGAATTCTTCCATTCTGTGTGGACATCTATGATTGGAATGAAGAGTTGATCCTTCAATTCTATGCCACCTTGCACATCACAGGTGATGCTTCTAACATCAACTCCTGGACCTTGGACTGGATGACTGGATCTACAAACTACGCTACACCAGCCCCTGAACTGCTTCGATCAATCCTAGTTCCAATTCTTTCAGAAGGAGCTAGAAGCTTCTTTGATGAACCTGCTCTTCCTAACCATATGATGCAAGTGCTGATGAAGCCTTTGGCTCCTGGAAAACCTCAAAGGACCACCTTCCGTGTGAAGGATTTGCTCTATGTGCCCAGGACGGTCTATCGCATTCTCAAAAACACCCTCTGTCCTCAGAAATGCCACAACTCTGAAGAAGAAGAAGTTGAGGGAGTCATAAAGAACATGCTATTCAACATCATTCATGGGATTCCCATCAACTACCACGATTTCTTCATGAGTACTTTGGCGAATGCAGCTTCAACCCCATTTGAATTAAAGCCTTATGCTCCCTAGATCATGAAATTCATCAGATCAAGGTCTTCAGTTCCCTTCAAGGCTGACTTTCAGAATAACTTCGGATTTCTGCGTCCCATTGAAGTCCTCAAGCACACATTTGCCTTAGTTGAAGGAAAAGGCAAAGATGTCATTGATGAAGGCACCCGTCCATTGGATGGTCAGTTTCGCAAAGTTGCATCGTACTCCACCAATGATGACACTGCTACCCAGGACTCTGCTGCTAAAGCCTCAACGCAAAAGCCTCGAGAGTCTGCCCCTCGTGTGATGACTGATCATGAACTTCTTATAAGTCTTCATCAGAAGGTTGACCGCAACCACAAAGGGGTCAAGCGTCAGTTTGGTTCAATTCTTCGTGACATGACTGTCACGCACAACGCCGTGAGGAGGAACCAATACTACCTCCATGAAGTCTTCAACCGCACTTGGACCATTCTGTCTCACCTCAAGACTCCCGAGGAATTTACGGAGATGAATCTTGAGAAGAACCTTGTCTGGGATCATCCTCCTCAGAAGAAATTCAAGAAAGTTCAAGTTCCTCAACTGGTTACAAGCTCATATTCTTCATCGCGCGAAGTGGATGAAGCTGAGGATATTGACGACACTTCAGCGGGCCTGCATTGACAAACGACCCCGACAACGCTAGCGCTCCTTCATCACCATCAAGATGAAATTCTTCAAGGGACGTTAGCCCTCATTTTTCGTCCCTTTTGGTCTTCGATGACAAAGGGGGAGAAAATTTGAGTTAGTCTTCAAGAGGGTCTCTCTATATATATGGACTGTTTTTTTTTAAGTTACAACTCTCGCTCTTCTGAAGCTTTTGTTGGTTGAGTTGTAAACTTAAGTCCAATGGTGGTCTGATGCTTTTGAACTACCTTCTGCATGCTTATTTCATCGAGTACCTTAATGCATGCATGCTGAATTTCGTCAGACACCAGTTTTCATCATGCATTTCAAATTCTTCATACCATATGTTAAATGCGTGTATGAATTACAAGATATAGGGGGAGTTCTCCATGTTTTTAACCTGCCATGTGCATTTGCAGTCCAAAGCAAATTCCTTAAATATGCACATCTTCAGGGGGATCTATATCTTGCAATCAAATTCCTCAAACACAGTACTTACACTTCATATTATTATCCCCGTTGAAAACTTAACCTATTTGTCATCAGTCACCAAAAAGGGGGAGATTGTAAGTGCATCTAGTGCCCCTTAGTGATTTTTGTGTATTGAAGACTTATAGATTAAGGAACTAATGTGTTTGTGAGTGTACATAGGCTCTATAAGTCGATGAGGAGTTCAATATATTCGAAGATTACCGACCCCTAAAAATGTATGTCTTCAACTGAAGACATTGGTGAAGACTTTGGTATTCCCTGAAGACTTTGATAATGAAGAAGTTGGTGTGACCTTGAAGCGTGAAGACTTTTGTTTTCGTAGTTTCATTTGCTTTCTTTGAGTCATAGGACCGTACTGTTAAAGGGGGCCAAGGTAATACTAAGGAAAATTTCCAACTGATGCTCAACTCCAAAATCCTCAACCTATCCAACCTTTTGAGTGAAGCCTTTTGGAAATCTCTTACGGCTCAGTCAAGTTCTTCAGTGTCTGTCGTTGTTTTCTCACAGGGGGTCACGCGAGATGGCAGATGCCATGGGGTGGCTTATCGAGGTGAGAGCAAGGCTGTCATGGATGATCCGGGACGGGTATGCGTATAGCACGCAGTGGTTTACCCGGGTTCGGGGCTCTCTGGGGAGATAATACCCCCTACTCCTGCATATCTGTGGAATATCTAGTACATGGTTGCTCTTGGAGCTGTATGGGACAGGAGAGCCATGAGGCTTCTTACCTCATGTGTGTGTATGTGTGAGCACGTGAGAGTGGAACCCCCCATATGTGGTGGGCATGAGGCCCTTATATAGGCATGAGGGGGTAGCCTGGGATGTAAGCTATGGTGGGTAGCTTACATCCCAAGCAGCTTGAGGTGTAAGCTACCATGGGTAGCTTACATGTCAAGCCACATGTAGCTTGTGGACTAAGCTATGTTTGTCCCCAGGTGCACTTTATAAGTCAGTGTCCAGAGGACAGGTTACACTGTAGATAGTACTGCACGACACGCGTACAGTGCACTAATGCTCGCCACTAGTGCACCGCCACGGGAAATGTCCATCTGGTCTGCGCGTGTCCGATGGGACGTCGTAGTTGGCTCCAGGCTACCCGCTGGCGGGCGCAGTCGGCTGGTCAGAGCAGCATGCCACGGGTGTGAGTCGGAGCAGTCGGCCCAGGCGGGCGGGCACCTCGTCCGACTCGTCGTCTTTGGGGTACCCGGGGGCCATCCCCTTGACAATAGCTTCCGAGCCTCTAAGGACTCGCAGAGTCGGGCCGAGGGTTTTTGTAGTCATTGTCGTTGCAGAAGTTGTCGATTATGGTCGATCGCGGGTTGGGGACGACGCGGCTTGCTTCCAGCGGGGGCGCACCAGCGCACCTGCTGGGTGTAGCCTCCGAGCCTCCGGGCGACTTGAAGAGTCGGGCGGAGGGTCTTTGCTATTGCTAAAGTAGACGATGGCGTCAAGGATGTCGAGTGTGGATGCGGAGTCCGTTGGCTGAAGGGCGCGAGGCGATGCCGGGGGCGAGCGTGGAGTTCACCGGCTGGCGATTTCCAGCAGGGGCGCGCCAGCGCACCCACTGGGTGTAGTCTCCGAGCCTTCGGGCGACTCGAGGAGTTGGGCGGACGGTCTTTGCTATTGCTGAAGTAGGTGGTGGTGTCGAAGATGTCCGACGTAGACGCGGGTCCGCCGACTGAAGGGCGCGAGGCGCTGCCGAAGGCGGACACGGGGTCCACCGGCTAATGGGCATGGATCCCTACCGAGGGCGGACGCGGGGCCCGCCGGCTAATGAGCATGGAGCCCTGTCGAGGGAGGACGCGGGGTCCGCCGACTATCGAGTGCGAGGTGCTGCTGGGCGCGGATGTGGGGTCCATCGGTCGATGAACATGGAGCCCTGCCAAAGGCGGATGCGGGGTCCGTCGGCTATCGAGGGTGAGGTGTTGCCGGGCACGGATGGAGGGTCCGCCGGCTGACGGGTGCGGAGCCCTGTCGAAAACGGACGCGGGGTCTGCTGGCTGTCGAGCGCGAGGCGCTACCGGGCATGGACGGAGGGTCCGCCGACTGGTGGGCATGAAGCACTGTCAAAGGTGGACGCGGGGTCTGCCGGCTATCGAGCGCAAGGCGCTGCCAGGCGCGGACGGATGGTCCGCCGGCTGATGAGCGTGGAGCCCTGCCGAAGGCGGAAGCGGGGTCCACTGGCTGTCGAGCGCGAGGCATGGTCGGGCGTGGACGGAGGGTCCACTGGCTGGTGGGCATGGAGCCCTGCCAAAGACGGACGCGGGTTCCGCCGGCTATCGAGCGTGAGGCATGGCCAGGCGCGGACAGAGGGTCCACCGGCTGGTGGGCGTGGAGCCCTGCCGAAGGCGGACGCAGGGTCCGCCGGCCGTCGGGCGTGAGGCGCTGCCGGGCGCGGACGGAGGGTCCGCCGGCTGGTGGGCGCGAGGCGTCGCCCTGCGCGGACGGAGGGTCCGTCGACCGATCGGCGTGGAGTCCTGCCAAGAGTAGCCTCCGAGCCTCCGAGCGAGGAGGTTCCTCATGGAAATGATCGTGCAAACTACAAGGTTAAGTCGTCGCAGATATATCAAATATTTGATTTTGGCAGTGCATGAGCTTTATGCAACGGGTGCCGACTCGGTTTTGTCCGAGCCCCTTAAGTCTTTTTCATGTTCACTTTGGCTTTTGCTCTTGCTAGCCGGAGAGCCGGAAGCCGGTCCGTAGCTGAGACGAAGAGTGGGCCACGGAATGAAGCGTACAGTACTCGGACTCTGGGAGCGGGCTTGATCGATCAGATACTCATAAATGAAACGACCGGGTTGCCCAAGCCATTTTTCTCCTGGGACGCTTTTTGCATGAGGTGACCTCTAGCTTGTGGTCTTGCTAGCCGGACAGTCGTGGTGCGATCTGTAGCTGAGACAAAGAGTGGACCGTTGGTATCATACACGTTACTAAACCGTCTCGTGGCAACAAACATATCGGGCCAAGCGGCCAGCCCCGGGCCAAGACTAGCTGGCACCGGGTGAACAGTAGGGCGGCAGAATAAGTGTGGAGTTGGCCCCGAGGGTTGGTCGGGTATCCATTTGTTTTGTGTGTACGGTGCAAGGGTATGCGCGTGGAGATCTCACATTGCTTTTGGGTGCGGTGAGGCGGTTTTGTCGATGTTGGCCAACACGGTTTGTAGCCGACGTGGTCATGTTGATGCGCGCAAGACGCTGTCGGGCGCAAACGCAGAGTCCGTCGGATGATGTGCGCAAGGCGCTGCCGGGGGCGGACACGGGGTCCGTCGGCTGATATGCGTGGGGCACTGCCGAGGGCGGACGCGGGGTCCGCTGGCTGATGAGCGTGGGGTACTGCCAAGGACGGACGCGAGGTCCGCCGGCTGATGAACGCGAGGCGCTGCCGAGGGCGGACGCGGGGTTCGCCGGCTTGATGAGCGCGGGGCGCTACCGTGGGCGGATGCGGGGTCCGCCGGCTTGATGAGCATGGGGCACTGCCGAGGGCGGATGCGGGGTCCGCCGGTTGATGGGCGTGGAGCCCTATCGAGGGCGGACGCGGGGTCCGTCGGCTGTCGAGCGTGAGGCGCTGCCAGAGGTGGATGCCGAGCGCAAGGCGCTGCCAGGCATGGGCGTGCGGTCCGCCGGCTGGTGTGCGCGAGGCGCTATTGGAAGTAGCCTCCGAGCCTCCAGGCAAGGAGGTTCATTGCTTCTTTGGCATCGATGAGGCGGTTCTTGATGACGACAGCCGGCGTGGCTTGGCACTCGCGGAGCGCGCCGGCACACCCGCTGGGTGTAGCCTTCGAGCCTCCGGGTGCTCGAAGGGGGTCATGGCCGGTCGGACCCGACGGATTAGGCATCGAGGCGGACGGGCAGTCGGACGGGCACTCCAGCCGGCCCGTTGTTGAAGCGGGCAGGTAGGCCGGGTCACGTCTGGCCGTCCGAGTGGCGAAGCAGGCGAACGGGCAGGCATACGTCTTTTTTTTCTTTAGCCAGCTCTGGGCAGCCGGACGCTTCTCTCTCTTTTTTTGGCCAGCTGGGTACCCGGCCCTTGACTTTTCTTTCTTTTCTCTCCTCCCAGCCGGCCGCATAATGTGCGGGCGTGGGGGTCAGCCCGAGCCAGGGAGCGCACGCGAGAGGAGCAGCCAGCGAGGTGCAGCCGGCAACCTGCCACGACTGCAAGGGCATGTGGAAGGGGTGGGGCCGGCTGGCGGCAGGTGAGGGGAGCCGGCGCGGGCGGCAGGCGGCCGGGCCGGGATAGGGCGGCAGAAGGAGGCGCGTGCACGCGGCCTTAGGCGCAGAGGAGCGAAGCAGGGACATGAGGGCCGGGGCGAACGGCGCGGAAGCCGGCCAGAGGCGACTCGGAGCCGGCTCGGGCCAGGCTCACGTAGGAGGCAGACACCGGGTTGCGCAGAGCAGAGCAAGGGGGCGGCTGAAGCAGCCGGCGCACGGGGTGTGGGAGCCGGGCCAGCCGCGCGTGGAGAGGGACAGCCTAGTGAGGCGTTGAGCATGTGGCCGGAGCAGCCAAATGCGGGGGCTGGCACGGGACAAAGCCGGACGTGGAGCAGCCACGCGCGAACGGTCCAGAGATGGGCAGAGGCGGGCGCGGGGCAGCGGACGATGGGCGGCGCCGGACGCGGAGCAGCCGGCACGCGGGGCGCAGGCATGTGGTGCGGCTCGAGGGCGGAGCACTGGGGCGGCCCGGGCATGGGGCCGCACGACGACGAGGGAGGCCGAGCTCGAGGCGCGGGGAGCGGAAGTCGCCGGCCATGCGAGACGACAGGCGCGGGGTGAGCCATGGGGCGGGGCAGCGCGCGAGGCAGGGAGATGCAGACGTGGTCGCCAGCGCAATGCAGACGGGAGGGCAACGTGCGGCCGGCACGCTGAGCCGGCTCGAGCGACGCAAGGCAGCGGTGCCGACCTGGCGTGCTGAAGAAGAGGAGCTCGGGCGAGTGGATGTGGCTGGACGAGGTGTACGCGCAGGCTTTGGAGCGCCGGTGCAGCTGCGCCGGAGCGGCGGCGAAGGGCGATGCGGCGCTCCCGCTCGTGGGTGAGCAGCCCCGGCCACTACTACTACTGCAGTCAGCGTCGTCGCTGGCCCTGGTCCGGTCGCGTTCGGCGGCGAGCACGAGGAGGCAACACACGCACGTAGACGCCAAACGCGTTCGCACACGGGCGGACCAGGCGCGCATCTCCCGCGAGGGGTTGGGGATCGATGGTGCGGCAGGAGGCACAACGACGCGAGGTCCCAGCAATTGTCTGAGTAGTATATGGGCAATATCCGACCAATATCCATGTCATGTCTTAGCCAATATCTGGGACGTGTCTGGCTAATGTATGGGGATTATCTGGCTGTACGGGTTGTGCATGGGCAACGACAAGTAGTAGCAGCAGCACACGGCGGCAAAGCCGGAGTAGGAGAACGACACGGGCGGTGTCAAGGCCGATGGCGAAGTCACGGCGTATCGCATAGTCGCCTCGGGGACGAGTTGATGTCGAGCCCTCGAGCGCAGCCGGAGAGGCAATGCAGACACCACGACGGAGCTGGCGAAGATGGTGAGGACGATGACGAAGGCGTGCCGAGGGCGAGTTGATGTCGAGCCCTCGAGCGTGACCGGAGAGGCGACGATGACGTCGTGGCGATGGTGACAAAGATGGTCCCGCCCAAATTGTGGTTCCAACAGCAGCTAGCCCCACGGTGGGCGCAAACTATCGTCGATTTCTCACGAGGGGTCGCGCGAGACGACAGATGCCATGGCGTGGCTTATCGAGGTGAGAGAAAGGTTGTCGTGGATGATCCGAGATGGGTATGCGAATAGCACACAGTGATTTACCCAGGTTCGGGGCTCTCCGGGGAGATAATACCCCTACTCCTACATATCTGTATATATGTGGAATATGTGGTACATGGTTGCTCCTGGAGTTGTATGGAAGACGAAAGCCATGAGGCTTCTTGCCTCATGTGTGTGTATGTGTGAGCACGTGAGAGTGGACCCCCCCTATGTGGTGGGCATGAGGCCCTTATATAGGCATGAGGGGGTAGCTTGGGATGTAAGCTATGGTGGGTAGCTTATATCCCAAGCAGCTTGGTAGCTTACATGTCAAGCCACATGTAGCTTGTGGACTAAGATATGTCTGTCCTCTGGTGCACTTTATAAGTCAGTGTCCAGGGGACAGGTTACACTGTAGATAGTACTGTGCGACACGCGTATAGTGCACTATTGTTTGCCACTAGTGCACCGCCATGGGATATGTCTGTCTGGTCCGCGCATGTCCGATGGGATGTCGTAGTTGGCTCCGGGCTACCGGCTGGCAGGCGCAGCCGGCTGGTCGGAGCAGTCGGCCACGGGTGTGAGTTGGAGCAGCCGGCACAGGCGGGTGGGCACCCCGTCCAACTCGCCGTCTTTGGGGTACCCAAGGGGTCATCCCCCCGACAGTGACACAGACAAAGTTCTTCTGGTCTCTGGTGAAATTGTTCTGACTGGGGAGTTAGGATTTCACCAGTGTGAATTGCCTACAAGTGAGGAATATGATAAGCTTGAGGACTTTCATAGTCCAAAATTCCGACCGTTGTTGTGCTTAGTGCCAGCTGTCCCCAATCATCATATCCACATAATGGTCATATCATTGGGGGCATTTATATCTTATCATGTCAGGTTGCACCCTGGCTATAAATAGCCACCCCCACAACCACTAGTTGGTTGGCTGCTCCGAGAGAGAACTGACACTTGTCATTTGAGAGCAACCCATCCTTCGAGGACTTTGAGATAAAATCATCTGTGAAGAAAAACCCCAAAACCAAACCACCAAACCCAAAGTGATTGAGCATCACTGAAGAGATTGTTCCTGTGTGGAACGGACGCTTGTTACCTTTGAAGACTGTGTATCTTCTAGACGGTTAGGCATCATGGTCTAGTGCATCTTGCAATCAATTGCGGATCACGGAGTGACCTTGGTCTAGAGCATCCAGCAATCAATTGTGGATCGCCGGGTGACCAGTTTGTGAGGGTTTTGGAAGTCTACCCTGAAGACTTATCACAAGTGTTGGGCGAGGACCGTGTGTCCTTAGCTCAAGGAGAATACGGTAAGGACTTTGTGTCCTGGGACTGTGTGTCCTCTGGTTTAAATACCATGCCGCTCCAAACCAGATGTACGACTGTCACCGCAATTGGAACCGGGTCAGAAAACAGTTGTCTTCATTGAGCTACCTGGTTCTATTTCCTCAACCCTTTCATTCCCTCGTATACTTGTTGATGAAATTGATCATTACTGTTTGAAGAATTTGACTGAAGACTTTCTCAATATCCTCATCTTAAATTCTTCAAGTTACCTTGTTCCTCACCTGCCTATCATGTATCACGTTACTTGTAATCTGTGCATGTTTTATTTCATCATGATGAATATGTTGTTGCTATGTTTCTCATGCACTTGAGTACTTATTCCGCTGCTAGTTATTCATCACATTTCAAATTTCTCAAGTTGAAATTCCTTAATGATGAATTTGTAAAAATCGCCTATTCAGCCCCCCTCTAGTCGATATAACGCACTTTCAATGGCGCATTTGTAGAGAGAGTTGCCAATGTTTTGGTGAAACGTTGATTCATCTCTGTTCCGTCAAATTTCTAGTACTCAATATGTACCATTTTCAGCAATGGTCATGCCAAAATTTGTATGCCCTGGCTCGTTGTTAATATATATGTAATTCTTTTTGTATTTGTCTTTAGAGGCTACTTTGATCTATCAAAAGATTCAATATGGATCAAACTATGAAGGCCTTTGTCAAATTCATGGTGACGAATATGATACAAAAGTGTGAAACACATATATTATGTCCATGTAAGACCTTTGAGTCACAATCGGGTTAGATGTTTCTTTTGTATCACAACTAGGCATGATTTTTTCTTGCATTAGTTGCAACTACACCTTCAACTTGCAACTGGATCTCACTTCTTTTTTTTCACTTAAAAGTACATTGTCGCCTCACAACTAAGGGTTGAATTTTTTTTTGTCCTAGTTGAAAGTCAACCACTGACTCGTAACTATGCTCTTGACCCTTTTTGGTCATAGTTACAAGTCAACCAACGGCTCACAACTCGGCTCGACCCTTTTTCGTCCAGTAACAAGTCCGTCTGAGAGCACGCTGTTTTCCCGACATCCATGAAATGGTCTCGACTTTTTCCATGGCCTTGTATGGTCAATTTAATGCACCATGCTAAGTTGTTTTGGTTTTCAACAATTTTTGCATTTTCTTGAGTTTCCTCAGTCTAAAAAGGCCGATAAATGGTAGGACGTGTCCTAGCATTCATACAATGAAGAAAATTGTTCAAACCTGGTATGGATATCTACCACGAGCATGCCTACTTGTTTGCAAAATTTGGGGTCATTTCAAGAATCTCCAGAACTAGACCATGTTCAACTGAGGGTGTCCGGTGTGCAAGAAGAATCTGTTTGAGAGCATGTTGTTTCTCGCCATCCTTAAAATGACCTAAACAATCATGGCCTTGTATAAGAAATTCAAGTCACCATGTCAAGTTGTTTTGGTTTTCGACAAATTTGTGTTCGAGAGTTTTTTCGGTCAAAAAGATAGTTACATGGTTGGATGTGTCACAACTTCCATATGGTGTCAAAAATCATTCAAACCTAACATGGATGCCTAGCATGTGCATTACCATATGCCTGCAAAAGTTGGGGTCACCTCAAGGATGTCCAAAACTAGATAATGTTCAATGGAGAGTGTCCGGTTATGAAGGCTTTGAGATCATGTTGTTTCTCGACATCTTTGAAATGACCCCAATTTTTTTTCATGGTCATGTACACCCAATTCAAGGCACCATGCCATCTTGTTGTTTGTTTTTTTTGCATTTTTTGAAGTTTTCTCGGTCAAAAAAGACTGATAAATGGTCGGATGTCTTGCAACTTGCATACATCGTCGGAAATCATTCAAATCTGACATGGATGCCTACCTTCATGCAAAAGTAAGTATCGTTGTGAGGATGTCCAAAACTAGACCATGTTCCACGAAGGGTGTCTAGGTAGGCTAGAAGGCTCCGTCTAAGAGCACGATGTTTCTCGACATCCTTGAAATGCCCCAACTTTTTGTATGGACTTATGTGAACGATTCAAGGCACCATGCCAAGTTGTTTTAAATTTCGACAATTTATGCATTTTCTGGAATTTTCTCGGTCAAAAAAGATTGATGAATGACTGGGCGTGTCACAACTTGCATACGCTATCGAAAATCATTCAAACCAGGTATGGATGTCTACCATAGGCATTCCCACCTAATTGTAAAGTTGGGGTTATTTGTAGATGTCCAGAAAAAGATCATGTGCAACGGAGGGTGTTCAAGTAGGGCCACAAAGGATCGTTTGAAAACACATTGTTTTTGGACATCCCTCAAATGACCCAGACTTTTTTACGAGCTTCTATGGCGAATTTAAGATATCATGCCAAATTGTTTGGATTTTTGACAAGTTTGGTATTTTCTTGAGTTTCTTGATCATAAGGACAATAAATAGCCGGACATGTCACAACTTGAAAACGGTGTTGGAAGTCACTCAAAGCTGTCATGGATGCATGATATATTTTTGTCAGGCTGGTGCAAGAAGTTGAGGTCATTTATCCGTAGTGCAAAAAAATACGAGTTGAGAGAAGTGTGATAGACTAGGCCAAACGGGGGCATATGTGAGCATGTAATTTTTTATAATTTGAATGCCTCTGTTATTGCAAGTCAACATTTATGAAATTTGTCAATAATTTTGTAATTTCAAACAGTGTGTGAATATTTATAAACTAGAACATTTTTCCCAATATAGAAAAGAAAACAAATACGGTTAGGCCTAGGTTCAAAACTAGGAAACATCCGCGGCCCCGTCGGGTGCCTGTTGGGCCAAACTGAATGTTCGTGAATTTAAATAAAGTTCATCAATTTTGAAAACAAATGTTCACGACTATGAAAATAAAATCATGAGCTCTGACAAATGTTTGTAAAAGTTGAAAAGAGTTTGTAGATTTAGAAAAGGTTCACAGATTTGAAAACAAAGTTTGTGAATTTAAGAAAAGACTCACAAATTTGTAAATATCACAGATTTAATAAAAGATTCTCCATTTAAAAATAGTTCATGAATTTTAATAAACAAAATAAAATGAAAAAATAGAAAAATACAAACCAGAAAGAAAACGGGACAAGAAAACCACAAATTTCAAAAAATTGTTCATGTTTCAAAAATTGTTCAAATTAGAGAAAAAATTCTCAAATCTCATTTATAAAGTCTATAATTATTCTGCACTTCAAAATTGTTCACATTTTAAAAAAAAAATTAGAAAATATTTCACATATGTGAACAATGTTGTGTTGTCTTATATATTTTGCACTATAACATTTTCACAAGCAGCGTTGTGGTGATGTGGCTAGAAGTAGGTGACTTTAGTTATGAGGTCTTGAGTTAAAATTATATTATTTTTATGAGTAACGAGTTCGAGTTCTAATGAGCTTTTCCTTTTCTCAGTCAAACTTGGGCTATGGGCACGGAAGACAATTAGCTTGTGGGCTTTCGGGCCTTTTAATGGGTTCACGCCACTAAATGTATATGCATCCATACATACGCCTAAGAAATATATACATCTACATGTAACAGACAATTATACTCTGGCTCCGCCCTTGCTCCGGCCAGCAATCTTTCTATGTTGTTGGAAATAATCACGATTAGAGCAAGTACAATAGGATAATGTAGGCAGGTTGTAAGATTTAAAATAATATATTTGTGATGAGTTGGAAGAGAAATAAGAGAAAAGAGAGAAGAAACGGGTTACAAACTAACAGCCGGCTGTAACACGTGTGAAAGATGATGATGGGCCTTGCATCAATAAAATAATACTTATTTACATCTACCTATTGTATTTGTCGGCTATAAGTTTAATTATAGATGACGTGTCAACATTATATAGCTAGCAGTTGGCTATATTATTAACCTTGCTCTTAGGTGTTCCTGTCCTGTACGAACTTGTAGCCTTAGGCAAATCAGCTTTGTATTACTGATTTGCCTATACAAGTCAGATCGAAGCATTATATAAAGCAGATCGTGATCCTATGTCTTGTGAGTTTCTGGTCCGAACTCGGTTGCTTCGTGTGTGTATGTATATGTATATGCATCAATCCGGCGGACGCCTCTACTTTTGTGAGCTACTCCCTTCGACCCATAAAAAAGTTATAAATTATTTTTGCATCAGAATTGTTGTTAAAGAAACTGTAACAAGACCTATGTTGTAGAAATAATTTCGCAACATGACTTGTGTTGCAGTGGGGAAGGCACCCCCGGCCCGTTTGATGTGGCAAATCTAACGGTTCGTAACCCGGCTAATCTTTTAAAAAGATCCATCGACGCGTAACACGCCCCATTATCTATTTATATTTATATTTATACCTATATCTACTAATAAAGTACGGAGTGTTTTTGCATGTACGTCGTAAAAATTGCATTTGAAGTTGCAAAATATTACCCATCAAGGCCACCTATATAAGTTATAACTAGTAAAAATGCCCACACGTTGCAACCGGAG
Organism: Hordeum marinum; assembly: GCA_022496015.1. Lineage (NCBI taxonomy): Eukaryota > Viridiplantae > Streptophyta > Magnoliopsida > Poales > Poaceae > Hordeum > Hordeum marinum. Next base: position 475,118,446 of record CM039676.1, read on the forward strand.
AATAAAAGACGCAGCATCAGGCTTGGTGACATAGATATTGTAGTGGTGCAATACTTATCTTGTAATTTTCTATCGTTAAATCACTCTTGTTCTTAATTACAATATACTGTGAATAATAATTGTTCTACTCCGATAGCTCACAAATAATTGGTTTAAAAAACATTAGCCATTATTTAGTTTGGGAAATCAGCCAAAAAGTTGGTAGTACTTCTAAAATTATTTAACAAACAAAATTTGCGCCCTGGTTAACAAGTTTCCTACCATAAATTAGCAACAGGTACGCACCAAGGTCCTCGCAAAAAAAAGGTATTCACCGAGGAGCTCAATGCCAGAGGTCGCATGGGGTACGGTCAGGAAACACATAAACGGAAAAGGAATAATTTTAATGAGTCACGTATGGGTCAACTGATTAGAGAAGCTGCACCTGGATACTAAGCTTACAGTGGTAAAGGCCCAGATCCTAGTTGTGTTTGTAACTCATACTACTCCTACTAAAGAGAAGCATTTTGTATTTGTAGTTTATTTTTGCTAAAGTAACCTTTTTATTGACCGGCTACTGATCAAGTTCTAGTTGGCAGCCAGCTAGCTATTGTTGGAATAATCTGGAGTAAATCGGTATCCATAAACATAATAAGTTTTGGTAACAAATTGTATGAATAGATCAAAATGTACACATGTCAACGTAGATCTATGCATGTTACATGAGAGTAACAATATTGCATTTGTTTCTTGGAGTGAATAAATAGCAAGAAGTTCCGCATATATGTAACCCACATCTATATCCTAGTGAAGTTGCTTCTATCTAATCGCTAAAAAGGAAATACAATAAGAAAAGGATAAGCAAAAAAGAAAAGAAAAGAAAGATTGAAATCTATTACTTAATATCTTTGGAGTGGTGGTTGCATGCGACGATGACCTCGGCGTGCATGAAATCCTTGCACAGTACGTGTTCATGTTGTGCAACCTTAACAACGACACCGGCGGGGACTGGCCTTGAGTGTGACACAGTAGGTTTTCGTGGCCGTTGTCTGGGCCACTCTCCTCTCTACTGAGACGGACCTCCTCTTGGTCTACGATCTGAATCCCATCGAGAGTCATCAATACACGCTGGCCACCGTCACTTAACACGGCATTTCACCTTACAACACGTCGATCTGAATCCATGGAGAGCGACGAGCAACACATGCCCGGCTGGCTGCCGTCACTCAACATGGCGTTTCACTGCATCCACACGCCAGGCCCATCCTGTTTGAGTGCACGTCCTTGGACGCCCAGTCGTCCATGGCGCTTCGACAAAGTCCATGGTGTTTCGGCAAAATAGGCGGAACCTGTCGTTGATGGAGGGGTTCGTTTTATGGATGTGTCGTAACGATGAGAGGATTCCGCGTAGTGGTGTGCTCAGCCGTCCATGGTGCTCTGGCTCCGACGTAGTAGACGGAGGCGAGATTGAAACTTACGGTCAATTGAGGGGTTCCTTCAAGTCCTAGTCCAGCAAGGCCCGAGTATTCGAGACCTGCTTCTCCTCCTGCATGAAGGGATGCTTCGATACACGGGCCGAGCTGGCAAGGTTCGAGGCCCACGAAACAAGATGTTATTTAATAAAAATATCATGATGGGCCAGACCAATAATATCTTTTATTAGTACCACCTCGCATAAGTATTATAATATCATCTTAACGGGACGAAACAAAGAATATCACCTTGCTTTATTAGTAGGTATAGATATAGATATAGAAAAGCGTTTCACACCGAAAGTCCCAGGCTGGGCCGGCCCATGTAGGAACCTTCTATACTACGCTCTGCCCCCTTGAAAAAGAAACAATTCGTCAGTTTAGGCTGGCTCATGTATAGGCGACCAATTCTTAATTTTTGGGTTTTTTTCCTTCATTGTTTTTAAGTACTTTAAATAATTTGAGAATTTAAAACAGTTTTGATAATAAAAAATGAGAATTTTGAAATAAATGTTTAATACATCATAAATGTTTGTGGCTTCAAAAAATATTTGTGATTTTTAAAAAAAATCTCAAATTTATAATAAATATTCGGGAAATTAAAATATATTCATGAGTTTGTCTAAAAAAGTTTTTTTATTAAAAATATTTTGAAATTTCAATTTTTTTTCCAATTCAAAAAATATGCCACTTCATAAAACAAAAAAAAAGTTCATTGATTGAGAAAGTATTTGCCGCTTCAATAAAGATCATGCAGTTTAAAACATATTCATTGATTTCAAAAATTGTTCCTGCAAATCCTAAGAAAGTTGGTCAATTCTAGAAATGTTTGCATACTAAAGAGAAAAGTTTTTTTTGCAAATAGTATAATATGTTCATGAATTCAAAAAAAAATCTTGATTTTAGACAATGTTTGTGAATTAAATTTATTTAACAATTTCAAATATGATGACGAGTTTAAACCAATGATCAAGATTTTAAAAATTGTTCAAGATTTCAAGAAAACGAGAATGATAGTGTATCTCAATGATGTAGTAAAATGTGGTCAGTGCTATTCGAGATTATGATTTTTTTACTTTACAACGTACGGGCCGTTTTGCGAGTACTAACAAAGGAAGGAGTGTTTCTGCCTGTACGTCATCGAAATTGCCCCTAAAGTTGCAAAATATTACCGACAAATGCGACCTATAAGTGATAAAAAGCGTTTTACACAGAAAAATCATGTACTGGGCCAGTCCATGTAGGAACCTATTATACTACGCCCTATGATTTGAAAGGGACACGCCCGTCGGTTTAGGCCGGCCCATGTAAGGGCGAGCAATTTTCATGTTTTGATTTCACTATTCCGTTGTTGTTTTATTAATTTAAATAATTTGACAATTTAAAACAGTTTCTAAAATTAAAAAAACTATGAATTTATAAATAAATTTTACTAATTCATAAATATTTGTGGCTTCAGAAAATTTCCGTGTTTTTTTAATATTCTCAAATTTCATAATAAAAATTTGGGAAATAAAAATATCTTCATGAGTTTTTCTAAAAAAGGTTCAATTATTAAAAAATGTATTAAAATTTCATGAAATTTCGCCTATTCAGAAAATATAATGAAAATTCAAAATTGTTAATAAATTAAAATACATAGTTTAATGATTCATAAAATAATCGCTGATTCAAAAAATATCATGCAATTTAAAAAATGTTAATTAATTTCAAATTTTTGTCATCAAATCCTGAAGAAATTGGCCGGTTCTAGAAGTGTTGCCGATTAAAGAAAAAAGTTTCAAAACTACTATCAAAACGGACCGTGTGTTGCAACGTGAGAAAAAAAATCATAATCTCGAATGGCAATGACCACAACTACATCATCGAGATACACTATCAATTTCATTTTTGTGAAATCGTGAACAATCTTCAAATATCATGAACATTGTTTTCAAAATCATGAAGTCGTTATCATATTTGAAATTGTTAAAAAATTATTTTATAAATATTTGCTAAAATCAAAAACATATTTTTATTTGATAAACATATTATACCGTTTGCAAAAAAAACATTTTTCTTTAACCATCAAACGTTTCTAGAATTGACCAAGAATTTTTTGGAATTTGATGGAACAATTTTCGAAATGAATGAATATTTTTTAAACTGCATGATGTATTTTGAATCAGTGAATATTTTATGAATCAATAGACTATATATTTTCATTTATGAACAGTTTTTGAATTTTCATGATATTTTTCAATACATGAATATTTTTTGAATTGCTGAAATTAGAAAACATTTTTTTAATACGCGAACTTTTTTAGAGAAACTCATGAACGGATTTTTATTTCCAAATATTTATTATAAATTTGAGAATATTTTTTAAAAATTGAAAACATTGTCTCAAGCCACAAACATTTATGAATTATTAAACGTTCATGTCAACATTCACATTTTTTAATTATCAAAACTGTTTTAAATATGATATTATTTAAAGTAGAAAAAACGACTTAATAGAAAACCCAAAAAGGTCCGGTCTGAGTTTTTTCTCGGTGAAATGTTTTTTATAACTTCTAGGTTGCATTGGTAGGTAAATATATACAGATATAGATTTGCAAATAGTATACTATTTCATGAATTCAAAAAATGTTCTTGATTTTAGAAAATATTCCCGAAGTTAAAAAATGTTGCAATTTCAATTATGTTGACGAGTTTTAAATTTGGTCTTTGGTCTTCGGCCAACGAAAGACCAAAGAGTACTCTTCGGCCAACCAAAGACCAAAGAGTACTCTTCAGCCCAGCACAGCAAGTCTTCGGCCAATGCCTGACCGAAGAGGTCGTCTTCGGCCAACGGATGACCGAAGAGTCCTCTTCGGCCAACGGATGACCGAAGAGTCCTCTTCGGCCAACGATTGACCGACGGGGTGCTATTTTTGAAAATAACGTGTTTGCACAGCTACTTTTCAAATTTGCTATAAAAAACGACCTAGTTTTGAAAAAAAAATCACGTCATGGTTTTTGACTTTTTTTAATAAACTATGTATAAAGGACTTCACCTTCTTGTTTGATTTTTTTTATACAAGTTGATATGTAAGAACATTTATGTCAAACAATAATATGAGATGACCTGGGTCATAAATTAGTTATCATCGACTGATTGACATAAAAGGATGAGAAGGATTAATACATTCCTGTGAGTTTATCAAACCTGCATCACTGCATATTTTGATGTTTGATGATGAGCAAGCTCGATTGATTATTTTTCACGTCCACAATACTATTATTTGACTAGCACTGAGATTAAAAGGACTATATGCATGTGGTAGTAGATATATGTATGTGTTGTTGCCACTAATGACGACCAAATTTCTAATTAAAGGGCGCATGTCACCATGCTTCTTGCTAAAAAAATATATGAAAGTATGCGAACCATTGGCTTGCTTGTATGGTTTAGGGACAAATCATTCATATTCTTTTGAAGTGCAATCGCTATGGAAATAAACAGTATTGTTTTTTTTTATTATGACTTGCCTTCGTGAGCACTCCAATCGCGAAGAAGGGCTTTATTCTCAATGTTGGGCAACAGTTAGACCGTAGTGGTGAGGATAGGGGTAGGCCCACAGTGATCTAAAACTCACAAAGGCCCAAAGGGCCTAAGTCAACCACTTATAAAAATACGAAAACATCAACATGTCTGAATCAGACGGATGACATCGCGACATAAATCCACCCGGACAAAGATGGGTACTCGGATGTGCATCATTTCCACTCGGAGTGGCGCCGAGTTGATGCCCTTCCTTGGATTGGCGCCACCGAGTCAGAGAATGGTGTCGATTGTCTGGCCTTCGGTCTGGCGTGATTAGTGGTTCTTCATGGCAGCGGCGTTGGTGTTACCACGTGTTTTAATTCTCTAGTTCATCAGTGTCATGTGAATCTCAGTCACATACGACTTCGTAGTTGAACTTGCGAGGTTAGTATCCTCATCCTCTGTTTGGCAGAAGTTAGGGTTATCTTCTGCACCAAGCCCCCCCCCCCCTCGTGCAAGCTTCTCTACATATTGGTGTAGTCGGCGTCTTCTAATCAACATCAATGACTTTTTGACCATTACTTCTACAAACTCTGTGATTTCATCAAGGTTTAGTTCGAAGAGAGGGAAGGCCATCCAGCTGAAAAAGCGCTTATTGAGTGAAAACTATTTTGCCACCCGGTTGACTTAATGTACAAATTGGTGATCTTTGTACGACTGTGAAAGCTTCTGACAAAACCAATGAACTACAGAAGGGTGGTGCTACTCGCAAGCAGTCTTCGTGCAAGATATACTGAGCTTATGAGGGCGCGGCGACGGGACACTATCGGCTAGGGAGCCGCACGTCTTACACCCCAATGTCATGTCTTTAGGGAGATCGCTTATTGTGCTATGTCGCTTATTGGGTACTATACCCATGTATTGTACTTTGCGTTGTTTTACATTTCACTAGTGGAAAAACCCTATTTGTCCCGGTTCGTAAGGCCCATTTATCCCGGTTCTGGAATCGGGACTAAAGGGTCGGGACTAAAGCCCACGACCTTTAGTCCCGGTTCGCTTACGAACCGGGACAGATGGGGCTACACGTGGCCGCTCCGCCGAGCCCAGGCAGGAGGGCCTTTGGTCCCGGTTGGTAACACCAACCGGGACCAAAGAGCGTCCACGCGTCAGCAGCTGAGGTGCTGTTTTTTTTTTGAAAGAGAGGGTTTTGAGGGTTTTGGAGGGTTAATTTAGGGGTTTCATATATTTTGTTAGATAGCTAATAGAGAGAAGTGATCTCTCTTATCTCCGTGCTTGGTCACGACGCTACGTACTATACTTATAGATAGAACATATGACACAATTTAATCATCATTTTCGTCAATGAGATATCATATCACAAGTTGGTCACTGGTCATAATCACAACTCTTCCTCCTCCTCCTCATCATCATCAACTCTAACACATTATAGCACATAATAACACATTGTACCTAGGACCTACGTACTCCTATCTCGTAGGACCTATTCTACCCTCTCTTAGGTATAATATCATAAAACAAGATAGGCTCTGACTCTCCATTATGGAGAACGGAGATCATCATGTCTCCCATTCTTGGCCTACGTACAATGTTGCTTTCAAGTATCTCTCTACTATTGAGCATACATTTTTTCCAATCTTTGATTGCCATGACTCCATCGGTTTTAGAAATCCGGTATGAACAGGAGTGATGTGTAGGCTGACCTGGCCGTGGTGGCCCTAAGTTCGTAACAACAACGCAACCTATCGGAAACATCAGATGAGGCACACAATCCTCCGGGATTTTCTGTTAAAAAACATAGTAATAACTTTGTAGTTAGCAATTTAGTTTAGTTTTAGAAGAATTTATGCAAAAGATGCATGGATGTCGTAATAGTAAAATTAAAATCTTATCATATAATCTCCATGAATGTTACCATAGTTCACCATGTGCACTAGTGGCACGTATTGACCATAATGTGCAAGAGTTTGATAATAGCTATTAGAATTCTCAAGATGACTAAGAAATGCGGTAAGATGATCTTTCTCCTTATAAGTTAATTCTGTTTCATCATTGTAGTAGTAGGTTCTGTCTACCATCTTCGGTACATTTTTTGAAGAATGAAAATAAGCTGTCAATGCAAATAAGTTGTCAAATATTTTTAAATAAACAATATAAATTACTTAATAAATATGTTTGAGAAACTCACATAATGGTAGAATTGGAGGCGTCTGCACATCGACCCAGATGTCGATATTACCTTCAGTTTCATCTTCTGGACGAATATCAAAGGTGATAAGCATATTAGGCTCAAATGCATAAGCATTTCATAGTATTTTCCAACTTTTGCATTCAAAATAGAAATAGGTGTGTGCATGGTACAATTTTATCGCAAAAGTAAAATCATGCTCGGTCCTCAAGTGAACTATCTTTACCTCCATATCTTTTTTAGTATTGAAACCAATCTTATCCAAGACATCAATTCTTGCATGGCAGGGGATACGCTAGTAGAATAGTAAAAAATTAAAATTAATTAGAAGCCATGCTTAATCATGAAAAAAGACTTGTCATTGTGACTTAATGTATCCACTTCGAAGTTCTCATCTAGCATGATGCTGAAGCGCCTACCATCAACTAGGAAAGTCTTATCACACAGGCCGCGCTCATCTTCACAGTATTCACACATACCGAATTCACTTTCGTCGTCAGACATTTCCTATGTTCATAGTTGAAACATTTAAAATCGATCGAAGGAAACTACGAGAAAACTGATCAACACACGGATCACTATTACTCAATATGCAACAGGTTGACTTTAGGTCTGTTGAGTCTTTCCTTCCTAAACTCTCATCTCACATATATGGTGAGCACTCCTTCTGATATTGCGATAGTCGGTGATGGTGGCTCCTCCATTCGTTCCCGAGTGCATTACACCAAAATGTCTAGCACACGGTAACGAAGGAGAAGCGACCCCCACGACAACAGTCAGGATTCTTCCTCTCTCATATTTATATATGATGGACACTCTCCCTCAGTGGAAGACACACAAAGAGTCGAAACAGACCTAAAGTCAACCCATTTCATATATCGAGCAATGACATAGAAAAAATTCCCTAACTTTTGCCGGAATGACTTGCAAATCACAAATACATTTATAATGAACTCGAATATAATATCATTAATACATCATCCCGAATAATCCAGTTCAAGAATTACGGCACACTTTGGATCTTAATTAATGCGTGTGTAACTTTCGGTCCATCGAGGCTTTCCTTAAATAACTCTCATATCTCATGGTGTGTTGGTGCGCATTCTCTCACATTGATACGGTGGTGTATATATGTTGGTGGACACTCTCTCACAATAATAGTTCGACCGCCGGTGATGGACGTCTCCCCTCTTCTCTTCTTGCGCAATATATCGACGAGTATATCGCAAAGAAGAGAAGAAAGAGGAAGCGCCCCCCATGACAATAGTCGGGATTCCTCCATCAAGAACACACATGAAAGTCATACAAGGAGCAACGACAGACCGAAAGTGGCCCGCGGCGACGTACCACCTCCGCGGGTGTTGGCTCCCTCCGCACCGAAAGTGGCCCGCATGACCGTCACCACAGAAGGTCCGGGTCGACGACGATACCTGCATTCCTCACCAACCTCCGAGCCCGGGAAGGTAGCACCTCCCAATGCCAGCCCAGCGGAGCCTAGTCCCGGACATGGCGCCTATCAAGCAGGCTCTCGCGGACTACTCGACGACGAGGATGTGGGCCGGGCATCGTCGACAAATTCCTATGAGAACGTTTTCTTATCGTTTAATCACTAATTTTTCATAAAACCCAAAATCAACATAAACATACTAATCTAACATAAATATACTAATCTACTTTAAAAAAGGCATAAACATACTAATATAGCTAACATAAATATACTAATCTAACATAAACATTCATCATATAAAAAATCAACATATATTTAAAAAAATTACAACGAGCCGGGGTGGCGGCGGCTCACAGCGGGGGCGGCGACGGCGACGGGGCGGTGGCGAGGCGGGGCGGCGACGGGGGTGGCGGGGGAGGCGACGGGGGAGGGACGGCAACGGGAGCGGGGCGGTGACAGGGGAGGCGACGGGGGCGGCGGGGAAGGCGACAAGGGCGGCGACAAGGACGGCGGGGGAGGCGACGGGGCGGCAGGGGAGGCAACGGGGGCGGCGAGGGAGGCGACGGGGGCGGCGGGGGAGGCGACGGGGGCGACAGGGGAGGCGACGAGGCGGTGATGGGGGTGGCGTGGGAGGCAACGGGGCGGCGATGGGGCGGCGGCGGGGGCGGCGGGGGAGGCGACGGGGGCGGCGACGGGGACGGGAACGGCGACGACGGGCTCGGGGCGGTGACGAGGGAGAAGTGGAATGAAAACTGCGAATTTTCCTAAGTGCTTGTTATATAGAAGGAGCATTGGTCTCGGTTGGTGGCACCAACCGGGACCAATGACCCTTTTAGTCCCAGTTGGTACCACCAACCGGGACCAAAGCCCTGTTTTCAGCAGCTCAAAGGGCGGAAAATAGGGACCTTTGGTCTCGGTTAGTGGCACCAACCGGGACCAAAGCCCTATTTTCAGCAGCCCAAAGGGCGGGAAACAGGCCCTTTGGTCCCGGTTGGTGGCACCAACCGGGACGAAAGGGTGGCATTGTTCCCGGTTGGTGCCACCAACCGGGACCACTGGTCTCTTTTCGTCAGCCGGCGGGGAAGCAGCAGATGTTTAGTCCCACCTCGCTAGTCGAGGGGAGACATCACCTGTTTATAAGCCCCGATGCGCTTGACCTGTCAAGCTCCTCACATAGTGAAAATAGATGCCCTTATACACAAAATTTGACCTAAATTCAAAATGCTAGTAAGGTGCCTAACTAGCACTTTGAATTTAGGTTGAATTTCAGTGTAAGCGCATCTATTTTCACTTTTGCTATTTTTTATGTTATTTCTTTACTATTTTTCCTGCTATTTAATATTACTTTGTTTTTAACATTATATTCAATTTGGTAACATTATATTTAAAAAAAATAGAGGTTTATAATTTTAGTTATTGATTTTGTTGAGCTAAATAAACCTGTAATTGAAAAGCACTACAAATGAACTCTGAAAAGGTTGAAAGTTGGCATGGTATCATCATTTCACCCATATAGCATGTGCTAAAAAGTTGAGAAGCTTACGGCAAAAGCTGGATGCACTTCGTGTACAAAACGGACAATCTCTTTCGAAGTATCGGGGTTTCGGACGGAAACTCATCGGTTACAAAAGACATTTCATTTTCTTGAACTTATTTGAACTCCAGGCTTTCCGTGTGTTCAAAATGCACCATTCAAAGCCACATCATCAATTTTCAACCCTTTCTGACTTCATTTGATATTTTTCATGCGTTTACTGATTTTTTGAGCTAAATGACCCTGAAATTGAAAAACACTTTAAATAAAGCCTGAAAAGGTTGAAAGTTGTCATGGTGTCATCAATTCACCCACATAGCATGTGCTAAAAAGTTGAGAGGTTTACGGCAAAAGCTGGATGCACTTCGTGTACAAAACAGACAGTCTCTTTCGAAGTATCGGGGTTTCGGACGGAAACTCATCGGTTACAAAAGGCATTTCATTTTTTTGAACTTATTTGAACTCCAGGCTTTTCGTGTGTTCAAAATGCACCATTCAAAGCCACATCATCAATTTTCAACCCTTTCTGACTTCATTTGATATTTTTCATGCATTTACTGATTTTTTTGAGCTAAACGACCCTGAAATTTAAAAAGCACTTCAAAAGAAGTCCGAAAAGGTTGAAAGTTGGCATGGTGTCGTCATTTCACCCACATAACATGTGCTAAAAAGTTGAGAGGGTTACGGCAAAAGCTGGATGCACTTTGTGTACAAAACGGACAGTCTCTTTCGAAGTATCGGGGTTTCGGACGGAAACTCATCGGTTACAAAAGGCATTTCATTTTCTTGAACTTATTTGAACTCTATGCTTTTCGTGTGTTCAAAATGCACCATTCAAAACCACATCATCAATTTTCAACCCTTTCTAACTTCATTTGGTATTTTTCATGCATTTACTGATTTTTTTGAGCTACATGACCCTGAAATTGAAAAGCACTACAAATGAACTCTGAAAAGGTTGAAAGTTGGCATGGTGTGCGTGCTTGCCAACGATGACAACCCACTTTTTTGTTGCATTTTGTTCTCAGCCACAATCGGAATTTAAAAAAACCTGAATTAAAAAGCACTACAAATATATAATAGCTAGAGAGATATGTAATATAATAGTTCAGATATCCATTACAGAAAGTACTCGTCCAAGGGAACACTACTAGCTAGTCTGAATCAGAAGAATATCCTCATGGTGGTGGTGGTGCGAGGTGACGCTGTCCATAGTTCACGGTTCGAATCTTGCGATACAACTCATATGCAACGTATCTATCTTTTGTTGCATACTCAGTGTTGATAGGCTGAAGTGGGGTCCTCTCCCACTCTTTGTGCTGCGCCAGGGGGAATTTGTTCTTCATATCTCCGTAATAGTCGTCGATCAAGGCGACTGCCATAGAAGCCATCGAAATTCTCTCATACTGAAGCCTGAATATGTCTTGGATATCAATAAGTCAGCCAGCTGGTATCTCAATACCGAAGTTGTGCCTCATCTTCAGCTTGTCATTACTTACATCAGCGCTAGCAAAATGTATGCCGCTGCGTCGGAAGTTCATGAGTGCTAGGCAGTGGTTGTCACTACTGCAACATCAACAAATTAAAATGGAACAAATGTTAAATACTGCTGCAACAAGTATATTTCGACAGAATTATAATATGCAACTATATATTATTTCGCTGCAACAAAAGAGGAAGACGCGGAGTTTTTTCTCCCGGGTTCATTTGAGCCCGTGAACAGTAATATCATAAAAAAATCAAAAATTATCTCACTACAACTTAAGAGAAATTGATCTTTGCCATAGGATTCAAAATAGAACATATATATTGCTATATCCTATATATATATATATATATGCAATTTTCATATCCTATGAATTGATGAAGAAACCCTAAATTAACTATATGACATATATGTTCTCCCACGTTTTGCAACAAGGAAAATTGTTTCACTACGAACTTAAAAGAAATATTGATCTTTCCCATAGGATTCAAAATGGAACATATTTCTATCCTATGCAATTTTCATAATAATCTATAAATTATTAATTGATCAAAGAAAACCCTCAAGACTCACCTTGCCCATTGGAAGATCATGACATGTTTCTTGAAACATAGCTGGATGACGACAACATCTTCTTACTTAGCCGTGTACTCGAGATCAAGCCCTATGAACTTGTCTTTCTCATCCGCCACTTGAAGCCATTTCTGCAAAAGGGAAAGAAAATGCGGCACCATGGCACTGTCGTTCGTGTAGACGACATCGACATTGGTCGTGCCATGTGCGAGCACCTCCCCGTAGCGAGTGATTGGATTCATGGTAGAAGATATGGGGAAGAAGAGAGGAGAATGGAGGAGAAGAAGAGAAATGGACGAAGTTACTGTAGCCCTCGCCGCGGAACAGTTGCTTTATCCTGCCTGTTTCTCGGAGCGCGAAACGTTCGAACCTTTACTCCCGGTTTGAGCCACCAACTGGAACTAAATGGGCTCGCACTAGACGAACGGTTGCCCCCTTTGGTCCCGGATCCAGCCACGAACCGGGACCAATGGTTGTGAGCCAGAAGCGAGGCATATTGGTCCCGGTTCGTGTCTGAAACCGAGACCAAAGGTTCCAAACGAACCGGGACCAATGCTCCACGTGACCTGCCCGGCCCCCTGGCCTCACAAACCGGGACTGTTGCATCCATTGGTCCTGGTTCGTGACTGAATCGGAACTAATGGGCTGGCCCGACCCGAACCGATGTCTTGTTTTTTTGATTCTTATAATTTGCCTAAACTCGTAAGGACACCAGTTTAAGGCCCGACAGATGTCTCCGCTTAAAAAAAACGACGGAGGCTAGAGGTGGCAATGAGCTCTACAGAAAGTGTTGTCTGAATTACTGTCGGAGCCTATCAACTCGTGTCATCGAGAGGGAAGATGGCCGACGAGCGTAGCAGAGACGTCATGGCGGCGGTGCACTTACAGACATGGCCGAAGGTAGAGTAGGACCAGAAATCGAACGGGTTGGAACCAATGGAACAAATCCAGTGTCATTTGTTTTTATTTGGAACACTGCAGCTTCGTAGAAAATGGAATAGTTTCATGTTGTTTGAAGTCAATCTCGAGTCGCTCACTGGACTACTGATCTTGTGTAGTTGCTCTTGTTGGGGAACGCGACAGAAAACAAAAATTTCCGGTATAGCGAGCATGCCCAGGACCACTATGGAGACTGCATACAAGGTTTGATCTGATCCGTACCGACTCAAAGCGCAGCGGAAGTAGAGTCGATGACGAACGGCGGTGCAGATCCCCGCAGCTAGGATTTTACAACCTCCCAACCGCGAGGATGTATACCCTCATCTGCCCTGCGGACAGCCCTCCGGGAGGCGGTCGCATAGCCCCCCGGACGGTGTCGCGGACAGCCCTTCGGGAGGACCTCCGAAACTCGGACTGTCACTCGGACAGCCCTTCGGGAGGACCTCCAAAACTTGGACGGTCACACAGACAGCCCTTCGGGAGGCACTCTCGAACTAAGACCGAAACTACGATCTCTCTACAGAGTTGCACACATACGGTGTCATCTATCCGGTAGGGCTTCGCCGTCCAGAACTAGTTCCTGCCGGAACCCAGACAGCCTTTCGGCTCTACGAAACTATTTCGCTGAGAGGGAGAGAGAGAGCTTGCAAAGCAAAGCATGTGTATGAGAGCACAAGGATGAGGATTTTGGGCTGCCTCCTCACCCCTATTTATAGGATGAGAGACTATGGTAAAAATACCCAAATGCCCTCAGATATTTTCACTATTCATAATAGTGATTCCACTATTCATAAATAGTGTTTCCCACTATTCACAATAGTGTTTTCCACTATTTCGTAATAGTGTTTTCACTAGTCATGAGATATTTTCTCCCAATAGTGTTTCCCACTATTCATAATAGTGTTTCCACTATTCACGAATAGTGTTTCCACTATTCACAAAATAGTGTTTCCAATAAAGTAATCCAAAAAGCACTTTCACTATTCATGACGATATTTTTCAGCGTCCGTTCGAACTAAAAATATTTATGTGGGCTTAGAACATTTCCAGTACCCACTAAAATAATTTTCAATACGATTCGGAACAATTCCGGAATAGTGATTTTCATCTGTGAAAAGCATCTGAAGCGGTTCCGGCAGCTCCGGAACATTTCCGGTTATTCTTCCGGAAAATTCCCAGAAGTTTCCAGAATGATTCTGGCACCCTCCAAGAATTATCAGGCATGTGCCAAAACCAATTTGACTTTATGGTATCCTCTGAAACAACTTTTCAGTTTCACCGAAACTGTTCCGGTGACCTGTCTGCGGAACATTTCCGCTGTCCGAAACTTTTCCGGTGTCCGAAACTTTTCGGTGATTTTCTCTCAGACTCCCTGTCTAGTATTCAACAGATAGATGACCCTTAAGCGTGTGACCCTATAGGTTCGGTGAAGCATAGACATGACCTGGAACCCCTTCCGATCAATGATCAACATCGGAGCCGTGGACACCCATATCGATCCCTATACCCACACGAATAAATATTCGAGTGAACCTCCAGTTGCCGTGTGCTATTCCCGTTGCTTCGCGATATGTTACAAATACCCGAGGTGAGACATGTTGGCATCCCCATGGATCAACAACTTGTCCACTATGCTAGTTACCTCGTTATCGGTATTGTTCTCTTTTCTCGTTCCCGTGTTCCGGCATCCCCGTGATCAAATCGCAAAGTGTCTGGCCAGACGATGATGGATACCGTAACACCGAGAGGGCCCAGAGATATCTATCCATCGTCGGAGGAGCAAATCCCAATCTTGAGCTATCAAGTTACTTCACTTACTTTTCCATGAACCCGTAAGCCGCCGTAATAGCCACCCATTTACGGATGACGTTTAACAAACCCCAAAGTTCATGAAGCAAGCATGAAGAAACTCGGTACTCTCATGGTCTAAGGAATTATGCAAACATTAACTTCTCTGTGTTATTAACCATTAACTTATGACAAATGTATCTCATAGCATAACATTAATTTGGGTCGATTCAACACAAATGTTCTTCTAACATTGTGCCCTCAAAATTGCCGGCATAGCCATGCCCATGATGAGGAAAACAGGATCATCATGCAATACTTGAGCCAGTCTTAGAGGCCAGACTAGGAATACATTTTACCATTTATTATCCCACACGTGCACATGAGTTTCCCTCCAAGCCTCGTTTTATTTGTAGACTCGAGAATCATTGCAGTTATAGCATGGAACATAAACATAATTATGAACAGGGAGATAATCAATAACATTTATTATTGCCTCTAGGGCATATCTCCTACAGACTCCCACTTGCACTAGAGTCAATAATCTAGTCAATGCTAATTCACTTTACACCTATGGCATACTGGTGTAAAATATGCTTCGCTTGTGGTATAGCCTGATGTCTAACGGATCTGACAACTTCAGCTCCGTGTGTAACTATGCATATCCTCGCGTTTTCATGCTATCACAAAATTCGTATTTTGTGTGAACTTGGCTTTTCATATGTGTGAATCATTGGTCGAAACCCGATTCCTCAGACTGAGCTATGGAGCAACTATCTGCAATAGTGTCTCATAGACCAAAACCATCTTGGAACCATACTAAGTTCATGAATGAACTATATGATTCAACAACTTCTTTGTCGCTTCCAAAGCGTCAACATTCTTAGCCTTTGTTATAGAATTCGCCACAGTATCTTGTTTGGAACAATTTCCAACTACCGTGCCACCATATTGTGTATTACACAAAACCCTTAACTTAAATCAAAAATCGCATGGAGCATTGATTGAGACTGTATCGATGTAATTTCTTACAACGAGCACTTCATAATCTTTGCTTGCGAAAAACATGTCATCAGCACTACTCTAGTACTTAATGACATCTTTCACTATTGTCCCATGATCAGTGCTTTGATCACTTTGGCATCTATACTCGCAACAACTTGGGAGTATCGGACATATCTGGTTGCTTTATTACCATGGAATACATGATTAATCCAAACACAAGAGTGTGTGGAATCTCCATCATGTATTTCACTCATCAGTGTTTTGGGACACTGAGTCTTGCAAAAACTCTTTCCATGTGACTTCGGCAAGAATCACTCCTTGGCATTTTAAATGCTAAAAGGTTTTAGCACCTTGTCAATATGTATTCATTGCTTAGCCCCATTAGGTAAATCTATCTCCATAGATCATCATGCCTAATATTGAGGCTATTTAGCCTAAGCACTTCATGGAAAAAACTATTTTCAAATGAAGTCCTAGTTCGTGTCAAGAAATTTATTTCCAATTAACAATATGTCAATTACACAAGGTTTTTAGAAATACTATTATGCTCTCACTTACTTTCTTGAATCACAAGCATCTTCGATACCCATTTGATGAAGTCAAACCCCTTTGACCATTCCATCAAAAACGAAGATTCCAACTCCACTTTGCTCTCTTCTGTCCATCGTTGGAACTCTGAAGTTTGCATACTTACTAGCATCCTCTGGATCGACAAATTACTTTGGACTGTATCACATACAAGTCCTAGGTTTCATTTACATCAGATGGAAATCCTTTTGTCATCCATGTTTCATATCTCATGATTGATATATGTATTAATTGCTAGTTCAACCCGAACCGACCTTAAGCATCGCTACGATGAAACAACCTCATCGTAGCCAACTCCTTGAACTTGTTATTTCAACAAGTCGAGCTTTATGGATAAAACATTTTTATCCGTATCAGTTTTTAGTTCCATAAATATTCGTTAGACTCTAAGTCCTCTGAAAGGTGTATCAAGGTTTTAATCTTGAATCACATATATGGAAACTATCTCAGATTGTATTGGCATTTAGCCAATCCCGGAGTCAGGGCCCATCAATGCTTCCTTGTGTATTGTAGGTATACTGTTGTCCAACAACAATATCTCCTTTGCGCACCTGATAGGTTTGCACGAGCTTTGCCTACGTGGTTCAGCTGCACGTTCGATCGAAGTCCATACATTTTATTGTAGAGACTTACGTATCAGTCGTAGTAGGAAACAACGGAATCACTTCCAGGGTTTCTTTCCTTTGAACCGATGACGAAGATACTGGTTATCTCATCGAGTTGCACTGTCCTCCCACTCACCTTTTGTAAGAACTATTCTCTTTAAAAACATACCGTTTTGTGGCAAAACCCTTTGCCTCGGTATAGTGGTGGGGGAATACCCAATGACTTGGGATAACCATACAAAGTAGTACTTGTCTGATTTGGAATAGGTTTGTAACCTTTTACACAAGCCCCATATTCCAAATGTTAAGAAAAGATATAACATGGTTGGGCGTACCATACCATGGCGTCATTTCAACAAACCTAATGGATCTCTTTTCAGTGTAAAAGCCGCAGTCTCTAAAGCATCACTCTATAAAAGTGATAATGGCAAATCTATTTATGTCATCTTTGATCTTACCATGTCATAAATGGTTCGATTACATCTTCACGGACTTTCCACTTTGGAGTAGTGTTCCGGGAGGTGCAAGTTATGAAACTCTTTTCACAACTCATCAGACATTCGCTAAACTTGTAACTCAAATATTTCTTTCCGCAATCAAATTGCAGAAACATAATTTTCTTGGTACAATAACTTCTACTTCAATTTTTAAAACCTTTCGAATGATTTCAAAAGATCCAGACTTACGTCTCATCAAGTAAATATCCATATATCTACTTGAGTCATTTTTGAAGGTAGACAAATCCACTGTTTGCAACAACATTTATCGGACTACATACATCAAATGTATGATCACTGATAAGTTCTTTGCTCGTTCCTTATTGCCTGTGAACGGTATTTCAGTCACTTCACCGTTTGGAGGAAAGTTGCAAGTGTCATATGATTCAAAATCAAACGACTTCAAAATCCATCATAATGGAATTTTCCATGCAGGTTTCTCCAATGTGACCAAATGTAGTGCCACACATATGTGGTATTCTTTTAGTCTTGCGACATTTAGCGTCAATGTTATGGATGTATCATATTTCCATCAGTATTCATAACATACATCCCATCTAGGATGGAAGCATGGCCCTTCATGTTATTCATAATACTGAACAACAATTGTTGTTTTTATGAACAAATCTTTTGCAACAAACATTGTGCAATGGGCTAGAGTGTATGCAACTCTAAAATGAACTATGAAAATAAACCCAGAGGTAATGTATTATTATCAATATTCATAACATACGTCTCATTCATAATGAAAATATGCCCCTTGTGTTATTCATAACACCGAACATGAAAAGTTCTCTTATGAACAACCTTCTTGCAAGATACCTTATGCAAAGGGCTAGAGTTTGAAACTCTAAAATGAATTATGAAACTTTAATACATAGGGAATACACCGATGGAAGGCATAGTAACATTAACTATGTTCCCTGCGTGTATCTAAGCCTCATATTTCTGGCTAGTCTTTCAGGGCATAGTAGTTCTTACATCGAGTTGCAACAGAATGCAATCGAGCGGGTATCTTTGTGACCAACTCACAGTACCCAAGAATTAATGATTAACATGTTTAACCATAATTCCCAAGAACTATATCTTTGACCAGCCTTCTATGCATCAAAACCTTGTATGACATTCATACATGAGCTGGATATTCCATTCTTCTTTCCTTTTGCCATTATACTTCTAATAGTTTAACTTTCAGTATTTCTCCTACTCTCAGAAGAAGCACCCAACTTAAGAGTGGCGTTAGCCCCGGACTTCCTAGGCGTGAAAGTCTCACTAACACCCTTCAGACACTTCCTTTCTCTTTAAGTTGTTGTTTTATTCACCTTTCATCATATGACAGGCGTTCTCCTGGATCCCTCTCTTATCAGTCTAATGCATAGTAAACTCCTTTACTAATAGTTTGCAAACAAACATTGCTTTGGATATCTCATATCTTTTTAGCCTTTGCCTGTCTCTGAAAATGATTTTCAGATTCCATGAATATCACATAACTATCCAAACTTTCGAAGTTCGGGTCTCATGGAAGCAAACATATTTCACTTGACCGAAATGGAATTTTAGCTTTTGGATCGAAGGACGGGAGTCATATCATCCATAGCATTAGCGGAAGAATACCGAAAGCATGCGATAGGACAAGTCCTTCTCGGCACTCTTGAGGACAATCCTCACATTACGTTACCAACCGTAAAGTTTTAACCAGATATTTAACAGCTTATTCAATTTTAATAGGGAAGGTGGAAACGCGAGCCATTATCCTACAACTATTATGCAAATCACACTTAGACATTGTTCAAAATTAATTGCACTGAGAATTAAAACAAGTTAATTCTACAGTGAGCTCCCACTCAAATCAATATCTCTCATAATTGATTGTGAGTGATTCAAGATCCAAATTACAATTCAACGCCAAGGATGTATCCATCTCAAGTGACGAGAATTGCAATCGGTAGGCCAACTTGCCAATCACATCTCTATGTGACTCTTGTTCATCTTTCGATGCATGTGTTCCGAGCTCATGACTTTCGTGCCTGAACGTCAAGACAACCAAGTGATCTCGCTGCGAGGTCTCAACTCACCCGCCTCACACTTCTCTAATCGTTCGTACCCATGTAACCATGTGATACCCCGAAGAGATAGGTGCCGTGACGGTGCTACACTTGGGAGAACACTAACTACTTGATATTTTGTGAGAGATCACCCTAATAAAAAGCGACTACCGCGCAATCAAGAAGGGTGCATCAAGAGGGATAAACATCTCAGGCAATTCATAATAGCATGATATGGTATAGCCCTTTCTGACGGAGAAGTCTTTCATTCCTTCGTCTTCGGCATTCGCGTCGGTGTTCACCTTTGCGAAGATTGCCACCACCTTGTTGATGCACCAAATAATATTGCTATCTCTATAGCTTAATAAAACAAGTGCATTACATAAGGTTGACACGCAGGTCATTAAAGTGCAATCATATGGCTCCAACCATCATGCCGAATCATGACACACAGGTCATGTTAATAAATTTACATCATATAGTCATCTCATACATAATCAAATTATTATGAACACTGCTATACCACATCACATGCACATGCAAACCATCCTGCAAAACCAAGTTAGACGCCTCTAATCGGTCCATGCAAAAACTTGTTTTACGTGGCTTCTAAGGTTTCGAAACAAACCGAATCTACCAACGTCCATCATCAAGTATGATAATTCAAGTTGCTAGATTAACTTTCCAGGGTGTATGAAACACGAGATAATAAAATCTCGAGCCCCATACTAAACTTCGTCATACGCGTGACCCCCGTGCAGATCACATCTGCATTGCCCTTTCGTCTGCGAAACATCCATATTTCTTTTGACTATGGTGGAACCCAAAGAACTGTTAGCACTTCGTTGATCTGTCAATCAGCATACTCAGGAGCAGCATGAAAGGATCGCGGATTGTCAGAACTTTGTAAGATTCCACCATTCTGTCAAGATATGGACTACGCAAATTCACGGGAAGCAATAGGAACATCGGGTAACAGATTTCAACTGCTACCCGCACAAATAATTTTCAGCAATAGATCTTATCTACTACAAAATTATACTATGCAATACCCATACATCTCATGTATTCTAGATCATAACATGCATCTACTCATAGCCTGGCTCTGATACCACTGTTGGGGAACGCGACAGAAAACAAAAATTTCCGGTATAGCGAGCACGCCCAGGACCACTATGGAGACTGCATACAAGGTTTGATCTGATCCGTACCGACTCAAAGCGCAGCGGAAGTAGAGTCGATGACGAACGGCGGTACAGATCCCCGCAGCTAGGATTTTACAACCTCCCAACCGCGAGGATGTATACCCTCATCTGCCCTGCGGACAGCCCTCCGGGAGGCGGTCGCATAGCCCCCCGGACGGTGTCGCGGACAGCCCTTCGGGAGGACCTCCGAAACTCGGACTGTCACTCGGACAGCCCTTCGGGAGGACCTCCAAAACTTGGACGGTCACACAGACAGCCCTTCGGGAGGCACTCTCGAACTAAGACCGAAACTACGATCTCTCTACAGAGTTGCACACATACGGTGTCATCTATCCGGTAGGGCTTCGCCGTCCAGAAC
Source organism: Hordeum marinum (assembly GCA_022496015.1). Classification (NCBI taxonomy): domain Eukaryota; kingdom Viridiplantae; phylum Streptophyta; class Magnoliopsida; order Poales; family Poaceae; genus Hordeum; species Hordeum marinum. Next base: position 475,139,681 of record CM039676.1, read on the forward strand.
TAGTTCCTGCCGGAACCCAGACAGCCTTTCGGCTCTACGAAACTATTTCGCTGAGAGGGAGAGAGAGAGCTTGCAAAGCAAAGCATGTGTATGAGAGCACAAGGATGAGGATTTTGGGCTGCCTCCTCACCCCTATTTATAGGATGAGAGACTATGGTAAAAATACCCAAATGCCCTCAGATATTTTCACTATTCATAATAGTGATTCCACTATTCATAAATAGTGTTTCCCACTATTCACAATAGTGTTTTCCACTATTTCGTAATAGTGTTTTCACTAGTCATGAGATATTTTCTCCCAATAGTGTTTCCCACTATTCATAATAATGTTTCCACTATTCACGAATAGTATTTCCACTATTCACAAAATAGTGTTTCCAATAAAGTAATCTAAAAAGCACTTTCACTATTCATGACGATATTTTTCAGCGTCCGTTCGAACTAAAAATATTTATGTGGGCTTAGAACATTTCCAGTACCCACTAAAATAATTTTCAATACGATTCGGAACAATTCCGGAATAGTGATTTTCATCTGTGAAAAGCATCTGAAGCGGTTCCGGCAGCTCCGGAACATTTCCGGTTATTCTTCCGGAAAATTCCCAGAAGTTTCCAGAATGATTCTGGCACCCTCCAAGAATTATCAGGCATGTGCCAAAACCAATTTGACTTTATGGTATCCTTTGAAACAACTTTTTAGTTTCACCGAAACTGTTCCGGTGACCTGTCTGCGGAACATTTCCGCTGTCCGAAACTTTTCCGGTGTCCGAAACTTTTCGGTGATTTTCTCTCAGACTCCCTGTCTAGTATTCAACAGATAGATGACCCTTAAGCGTGTGACCCTATAGGTTCGGTGAAGCATAGACATGACCTGGAACCCCTTCCGATCAATGATCAACATCGGAGCCGTGGACACCCATATCGATCCCTATACCCACACGAATAAATATTCGAGTGAACCTCCAGTTGCCGTGTGCTATTCCCGTTGCTTCGCGATATGTTACAAATACCCGAGGTGAGACATGTTGGCATCCCCATGGATCAACAACTTGTCCACTATGCTAGTTACCTCGTTATCGGTATTGTTCTCTTTTCTCGTTCCCGTGTTCCGGCATCCCCGTGATCAAATCGCAAAGTGTCTGGCCAGACGATGATGGATACCGTAACACCGAGAGGGCCCAGAGATATCTATCCATCGTCGGAGGAGCAAATCCCAATCTTGAGCTATCAAGTTACTTCACTTACTTTTCCATGAACCCGTAAGCCGCCGTAATAGCCACCCATTTACGGATGACGTTTAACAAACCCCAAAGTTCATGAAGCAAGCATGAAGAAACTCGGTACTCTCATGGTCTAAGGAATTATGCAAACATTAACTTCTCTGTGTTATTAACCATTAACTTATGACAAATGTATCTCATAGCATAACATTAATTTGGGTCGATTCAACACAAATGTTCTTCTAACATTGTGCCCTCAAAATTGCCGGCATAGCCATGCCCATGATGAGGAAAACAGGATCATCATGCAATACTTGAGCCAGTCTTAGAGGCCAGACTAGGAATACATTTTACCATTTATTATCCCACACGTGCACATGAGTTTCCCTCCAAGCCTCGTTTTATTTGTAGACTCGAGAATCATTGCAGTTATAGCATGAAACATAAACATAATTATGAACAGGGAGATAATCAATAACATTTATTATTGCCTCTAGGGCATATCTCCTACAGCTCTTTGTGTGAGCTTGTTTTGTTCAGCTGCACATGAGAGACGGTAATACTTCACGTGGGTTTGATTAAATATTGACTATTGTTTCCTTGGCGTCTTTATCAAAAAACAAAGAGTCAATTACACTATCAGTGTTTAAACTTGACAAGAAAAATCACTTCAGTGTCAAAACTTGTGGCATACATTAAATTAGTGTCACAATTTGGCTCGGCCGTGCAAATACGATGCAAAATTCATTTGGATACGCATGCGGCGCTGACAAGGCATGCAGCGTGGCGTGGGGGCCCATTGTCAGTGACCTCCCGATATAGACAAGGCGTACGGCATGCTGTTTTTGCAAAACCAACCTCGGATTTTATTTTCTTCACATGGGAAAGCCCTTGATAGGTGAAAAATTGCACCCTCAAAGATTCAAACTGGCGAGTTCAAGCCAACCTAGATCGACACCATGTGTTGACCTTATTGGGTACAAACTTATTATATCTTCTCCACATACAACTTAAATTTTTAAGAATTCTAATAATTCCAAAACAAACCTGTCGTGGGGTTCCACCTTGCTACTTGGCATGAAATGTAAGACGAGCTGACCATTGCATCCACATGCATTTGATATTTGTTGGGGTTGTTATACATTTTGTCACTAACACACCGCGCTCATGGGCTAAACATACTGTGTTTTTATTTCATTTTTAGAATTTTGTCAAAATTACTAAAATACTAATTATAAATAATATACATAGAAATAAAATAAAATAAACAAAAATATGCTCATGTAATTCCCAAAAATGCCCACCTATTAATTTAACAAAAATCCGTACAACTAAATTATGAATTATACAATTGTTTTAAAAATTTAGAAAGTGTTTGCATATTAAACATAAATATTAAAGTAATTGTATAATATATATATATATATTCAAAAATAAATAATTTACTTGTAAGTTCAAACTTTTAGAAGTGTTTTAATGCAATATTCATGTGTATATAAAAGAGTTCATACTTATTTATTTTAATGTTGCTTTAAAAGTTTTTATGTGTTTTGAAAATAATACAAATACATGCATGGGAAAAAACGAGCCTAATATGTCATCTACAGATTCTCCAATGAATATGTATGTACAATTTTATGTATATTATTTATAATTAGGATTCACCTTTTTTAATATTTCAAAAACTGAAAAGAAAAACAAAACACATGCTGAAAATGGGCTGCACTAACTGTAATCCATTTTCAACCATGAGCGCGGTCGGACATAAAAAGTAACAATCCGATGTAGACACACAAATGCCTTTCTTGGGACGGCAGGCCCGTTATCTTGTGTGCCTCACGTCCCGTGTTTTAACCCTCATAACCGAATATTTTTGTTGTGTCTAAAATTCTTAATTTATGTTGTTAAATGAAAAGATATACAGAATGAGTATCCTTGTAGAACATCAATCGCGGTTCAATTCCTCAAGCGTGCAATTATTCATTCTAATAGAACTTGTGTTCTTTTGCTGACAGGTAGGTCTCACACCAAACAGGTGTTTTTTTGCGCAAAAAATAAAATTAAAGTTTTGCACCGTATGCCTGGTCTACATCGCCCGGTCATTGATAATGGGCCCTCACGCCACACTGTCGTGTCTTGGTAGTGCCACATGCGTATACATAAGATTTTTTGCACCATATTCGCATAACGAGCCAAGTTGTGACACCAATTTAATGTATGCCGTAAGTTCCGATATTAAAGTGACTTTTCTTGCCAAGTTTAAGCATCGATGGTGTAATTGACTCAAAAACAAAAAATACTGAACTTGGTGTTTTTTTTTTCTGCTGGCTGGGTAGACTGATATTGAACTTCATTTGTTTGATTAAATAGTGCATTTATTTATTATGTTGAAGGCTTGCAGAAACTTTGGAAAATTGGCCAACTTCGTTTGGGCCATTGGCTAGGCTATCCGAAGTGCATTAGGCCCATTTCTGACGCTGTTCCTTCCTGTCTTCCCCCAAAATCAACCGACCTCTGAATCTCTCTGCTTCCTTGTTCAAATCGGTTGCAGCGGGAGCTCTGTCGTCGTCGTCGTCGTCTATATAGCCTCCCTCGACTCGCCGTCCTCCCCTCCCCTCCTTCCTTTATTGTAGCTTCCTTCCTTCCACGCCCCCCCCCCCCCCCCCCCCCGTTCCCTCCCCTCTCCTTCATCTGAGCGTTCTACATATGCTTGTAGATTCAGTGCTGCATATGCTTCTGACTGTTTCCTTTCTTGTAGATTCACTGCTGCATATGCTTGTGACTGTTTCCTTTGTTGTTAGTAAGTGATTTGGCGTGGAAAATAGGCTTTGTTTTTTCCTGGTGCTTGGGTTTTGCCTCGTATGTTTGAACCGAATAACTGCTCAAATTTTCTTGTGACTGCGTTAGTACAGTAGTTCTCTGAACTTTCTGCCTCTGAACGTACCTGAAGAAATCGACATCTTCTCTGAAGAATTCGACAGCCACGAGTATCAAGAGGCGAACCGGTACGCTGCCAGGGAAACGGACGGCTAGGATGCTCTCCGATTATGAAAGATCAATGCCTCTCGATGACCAAGGGCTCCCCTGTTCAGTGTCCGACAACGGCTACAGTTAGTAATTCCTGTGATGTGGCAATGCATGCATACATACTTGAGTAGATCGATGAAACTATATACTACTTGTACCCCGACATTAATAATTGATACTTGTTGTGGAGTCTGATTGGTTCGTTAATCTTTGATTCTTTTCTGGTGCTTTTAGTAGTGTTTGACTGATTTACTTTTCAGGGTTTTGGGCGCCGCCCGGGGATGGAGCTGGAGCGAGCAGCCGCTAGCTGGGCAGTATGCGGGAGCGCAGCGAGCCGGCGACTGGTGCCTGTGGACAGCTCGAGCGTAGTCTGAGCGTGTCGATGGTGGCTCATGGATCTCGTTGCCGATGTGCGCTTGAGATATTGGTGGCGAATGCCGGCGGCAGCTTTGAGTGTGCTGCGAGCGTGTCAATGGAGGCTGGCCAGCTCGAGCATGCTGGTGACGTCCATGAGCTCAGGCACCCAGCCCGTCTGCATCACCATGAGCACTTGTGTTGTGCGGAGAAATGGGAAGAAGGAGGGAATAACGAGGGAGACGGCCCGTACGTGCGAGAGAGTGCTGGGAGTAACAAGGGTGTGGCATGGTGTAGGTGTTTGGTGGAGACCGGAGAGGACGATGGTGATCGCCATGACAAAGGTGGAGCTATCTCGAGATCACGTAGCATTGGCACGCGCGTTCAGCTCTCGTCTGCCAAAATGAAAAATTGCAACCTGCCATTCAATAGAGAGCTGTCATGTAGTATTATGTGGATCAAGTATTTTGGTATTACACTCTTCTTGATTTCTCTCCTCCGTATTTCTGTTCTTTATTTAACAACTGACCTCACCCTTGTACTTCACATGCATGCATGACTAATGTGGAAGAATCACTCTCTTTTGCGAACCAACCTATGGTTGGATGGTTAGAGGGCTTGTGGTATCCCGTGCCCATCAGGTTTCAAATCCTGCTGCTCGCACTTATTCCTGGAATTATTTCAGGATTTCTGGCGATGCACATTCAGTGGGAGGAGACGTTTCCGTGGACGACGAGGTGCCTACGGTGACTTCATAAATTTCAAGATGATATGCTGGCTCAGTCTCTCGAAGGTGCTCATAGAAGTAGGGTGTGCATGTGTGCATTCATGGGGGTGAGTATATGCGCGTGTATATCAGCGCTTGACATTTGTACTGTGTTCAAAGAATCACTCTCTCTTGTCCAACATAATAAATCCAACATTTTCTTTCCTCTCGACTAATGTAAAACATCAATATCTTTTAATTAAACTATATATTTTTTGTTGCTTTTTTTTCTTCATATTTGAACTCTTTTTGTCATAACCTTTAAAATGAGACCAATCTTGAATGTTTCTAAACCATATTTAAATTCAAATGTATATTTCACATCTTGAAATAGTTAGTATCACACTGATACATTACAATAACACTTTCTGTACATGTTATTTCACATTTTCGACCCAGCATTTCACTTTTCAATGGCTTATTTCACAAAAATAACGTCTAATTCAATCCCACATTTCTCAAACAACATATGCCACTCTTTCCAAATAAATTGTTTCAGATTTACTAATAATTTGTTTCACAATGATATATTATAATTTCACTTCCATCGTTAATTTTTCACAATCCATAACCTACACTTCACTTGATAGAGGGAGTACTCCCCCATTTATAAGTCTTGCACGTGTACCTAGGTCGTAAATTTGATCGACTTAATAAGAGATATATATTATAAAAAATATATCATTAAAAACTTTAGATATTCTATTTTCTAATGATATAATTGTTTATGTTAAACACTTTATTTTATAAAGTCAAGTTAACAACCTAGATACACGAGAAAGACTTATAAACTGAGATGAAGGGAGTACTATGTGGGTCAATTATTTTGATATTACACTTTTATTCTTGATTCTCTCGTCCGTATTTTTGCTCTTTTTTTCAACAACTAGTCCCACTCATGTACTTCACATGCATGCACGACTAATGTGGCAGAATCCCCCTATCTCTTATCCAACACAAGAAATCCAACATTTTATTTCCTCTTGACTAATGTAAAAATCAATATCTTTTAAATCATATTTTTGTGATTTTATTTTAATATTTGAACTCTTTGTGTCATAACCTTTACAATGAGACCAATCTTGTATATGTTTCAACCATATTTAAATTCAAATGTATATTTCACATTTTGAAATAATCAATATCACACTGATACATTGCAATTACACTTCCTGTAGATGCTAGTATTTCACAATTTCGACCCAACATTTCACTTTTCACTGGCTTATTTTGCAAAATAACATCTAATTCGATCGTACATTTCTCAAACAACATATGTCACTCTTTCCAAATAAATTGTTTCAGATTTCCAAATAATTTGTTTCACAGTGATATAATATAATTTCACTTTCCATGGTTAATTTTTCACAATTCGTAACCTACATTTCACTTTTCACTGGCTTGTTTCACAAAAACATATATTTCAATTGCATATTTCTCAAATTAACTATTTCACTGTTTTGAAATAAATTGTTTCACATTATATAATCAGTTTCACAAGAATACATTACAATTTCACTTTCTATGGTTGCTATTACACAATTCACAAGCTACATTATATTACTCACTGGCTTGTTTCATGAAAAGCACATCTATTTCAGTTACTTATTTTTTAAATAACATATTTCAATCTTTTGAAAATAAATTGGTACACATTTTCAAATAACCAGTTTTACAAATTGACATTTCAGTTTCATATTTTTTTTCACTTTCGAAATCAATATTGCACTTCCTCTGTTTGGTTTGACAAAAATCATATTTTTCAAGTGAAATAGGTTTGATTCACGTACAAAATGTGAAACGTTGAAATTTAAACGTGTTTAAAATATGTGAAATGATTCCTTGTATAAGCTTATGAGTTTGTGGCTATCTAGGCACACAACCATTTACAAGTTAACCAACTCATGTAGATGGTCCTCTAGGCAACAATTGCATCACCAACATGATGCTAGCATCCAGGCCCCGACATCGGGTTGTGTAGCTAGTGCTGATGGCACAGGGCCCCAAATTTCCCAGAGCAGTTCTGATGCTACAGGCCCATTAATCCAGTCGTCCGCACCTCTATACGTAATATCAAAGGAAGGATTGTTTGTCTAAATTTTTTGGTTTAAGGTGAGCCCCACACGATTTTCCATCCGTCGGCACATATGTTCTCCCGATTCTGATGCTACAGGCCCATTAATCTAGTCGTCCGCACCTCTATACCTAATATCAAAGAAAGGATTGTTTCTCTAGTTTTTTTGGTTTAAGGTGAGCCCCACACGATTTTCCGTCCGTCGGCACCTATGTTCTCCCGATTTGTTTTGGCCAAAAAATTAACTTACAAATCCGAGATGAACCGGCCCATTAGGGGAAACTGTCCAGAAAAAAAAACTAAAATTCAGGACGGCCCAGAATCGAACCCAAACGCTCACGTTGTATTCCAACGACTGTCAGCCATTGTGCTTAATTGGCAGCACGAGATTTTAAATTAAGTGAACAGCCGCGCCAGATTCTAAGAGCAAAAGGAGTTTTCTTTCAGGAAAAGTGGACATATTTTAGAACGCGAATATTTTGTAAGGTTGTGAACAACAAAATAATTAAACCCGAAATTGTTTTTGAGGAAAAAAATGTTTTTTTATACCTGATGTTTATTGAAATACGGATTTTTTTTAAAAGGAGGTACTATAGTGACTGTTTATTTTTGAATTTCCATCAATATTCAATAAGAAAAATATATTTTGAACTTTTAATTAGAAAATAATTTTTTTTGAAACATTAACAACTTCAAAAAACCAGGAGGTACTATAGTGACTGTTTATTTTTGAATTTGCGATCTTTTTTAATAAAATAATATTATTTGAACTTTGAATTAGAAAATACAAACATTTTTTCAAACATTAACAACTTCAAAAAACTAGGAGGTACAGTCTAACATTTTTTAAATCTAAACCTTTTTTGGAAAAATTGAATATATTTTAGAAAGAGAATATTTTCTAAACTTGTGCACAAAATATTTAAACTCAAACATTTTTTATAAAGGAATTTTGTTTTTCTGAAACCTGAATATTTATTTAAACACGGACAATTTTTTAAAACTAGGAGGTACTATACTGAATGTTCTTTTTCGATTTTGCGAACATTTTTAAGATGACAAATTTTTTCTGAACTTTGAATTAGAAAAGACAAACATTTTTTCAAAACTTTCTTTGTTTTTCAAAACTACGAGATACTATAGCTAACATTTTTGAATCTGTACCTACTACTAATAAAACTGGATGAATTTTTGACATATACCCACAGATGTATTGTTTTACTTTAATTTATTAGACCAAGGATATGGAAGGAATCTTTTCCTCCATCGCATCTTCACATACGGCCAGCCCTCGCCCAGCCGAGTGACACCCGGCACAATGCATGAGGAATCTAACTAAGGTTTCATGTTCTATGTGGCACAAATTATTCAATTTACATGATAACACATACACATATTATGCTTTTCCCTATTATATTAGTCGGGTGATAAAAAAATCTTTTTTCAATGCTCTTGATCTTGTCAGACATGAAGGAGGCTCAGTGATATAGCTATTGAACCTGACCAACCTTGATTAGTGACAACTGATACTGACCATCGACGATAAAAAGGAGAGGCGAAAACATGGATCCGATGTCATATTGAAATGAAGGATGTGGACCTGAGGATGAGGTATTCGCTATGATACAAACATTAGAATGATTTCTTTAGCCATCCTCAAGGGGTAAGGGTTGTGTGTTGTTTTTACCCGTTGCAACGCACGGGAATGTTTACTAGTCATGACCAATCGGGGGCCCTTGAGCCTAGCAATTAAGATTCAATTTTATGAAATTTCTTGATGAACCCTTAAGAAAAAATATGCACTCATCTTAGGCCCCACTTTAGGATTTGGCACAAGGCCCTTGATTTTGCCGGCCCGACCCTGCTACCATCAACGACATTATCTAGGCATACCATGCTAACCAACTCATGTGTAATGATTCCTTGTATCGGAAACTTGAAAAGTGTAGAGTAAACAAATAGGAAACACAAAATGGAACCAACAATATTTCAATACCATCAAGTCTTACATTCCCAAAAGAGGCACCATTACATCATTTCCAAAAGAGTGTTCCCAGCATAAGAACTAGATTCTTCACCTAAACTAACTAAGCATTACATCATCACTACAGACTAAACATCATTTTTCCATCATTTCTTCAGAAGTGAAATACCAAACATAATACACAACACAATGACGGTTTCCATCATTGCCTTCAGAACCACGAGAATTTCCCTACCTAAAACTAAAGGAAATTGCATCTGCTTGTTGCTTGGTCTGGGACTGCTTGCAAGCCTAGTCCTCTCATCCATTCTAGATCCAATGCCTACAAGCCTAGCCCTTTCTTCCCTTTATCGAATCAGCTCTTCCATCTTTTCCTCTAGAGCACCAATTGCATCTACTACTTCATTGTCATTGAGGAAACGATTATCAACATACACCATGTACTAAATCAAAACATAATAGTAGAATAGATAAACATATCACGGCTCATGCCGGATGCGGTGGACTCTCCGCGAAGCAGCAGCAGCAGAAGCAGAACTCGAGATTGTATTGATCAATCAATATATCTGAATCTCTAGCTTAAGAGATAGAAAAGGCGAGCAGGGCTGGCGACCTGGTGACTAGCGGCCGATCCACGGCCTCGCCGGCAGGCGTCACAGCGGAGGGCATTCAAGAGGTGGCGCTGCCGCCATCGGTGACATTCCCTACGCCGCGGTGGGGATCAGATCTGTCCGGAGTCCTGAGGTGGGGACTTCGGCCCGCTCGATCCGGATCGATCTCACGTCAACCAGGTTAGGTGGAAAGTTCATTTCAAAGAAGATCGATCTGGCGCTGGTTGGAAAGAGGGTTTTGCAAACTCGAGCACATCTTCACGATGGACGACGTTGCTGGATGCCGATGAAGATATTCTAGCCGGCCGGCACCTGGGAGATGACGAGATCATAGCCGAAGGTATGGTTTTCAAAATCGATATTTTCGTCACCCGATTCCTTTGTTTAATGCAGCAGGAGAATTCTGTGGAGAGGCCGTTCGATGTGATCGATCTAGAGCCAACGAAGGATGAACTATCTGCTGGTTCGGGATCGCGAGAGCGGCAGAGGCACTTTGGTAGAAGATTTTGGGCGCTTTCATGTGGTTCAGATGATTCTCATGACGATGGATCTATTGGTGATGTTCTCTTACCGTCAGTCCCATCACCAACCCCCTCATATTGCGTGTGTGAGTCAATCCGAGCTGGTTACTCAGAAGAGGAGGTCGGCGCGTATATTCATAGACTAGTTCCGCAAGAAGATCAAGCTTGGGCCGGCCTTAGCAAGGCGGATGGGGTCGAGGTTCTCCGGAGGGTAGTTCATCGCCAGACGAATCTGTCAGCTATCCGGCCATGGAAAGGGCCGCTTCCCAAGGTGTCATTGCCTTCTCTTACATTGGGTGATTTCTTAGGATCTTGGAAGGTCGTTGACCGCCGTCGGAAGAAGAAGCAACTGGCGGCAGCATGGGCACTAGCGTCGGTGCCGGCGACCGATTGGATCGGAATCGGCGCTGCGAGAGCGCTGCATTTGAATGAGATACTAGGGCTTGATGGGACTACAATACTCATTTCGGGCCGGGATGCAGATGTACCTGGGCATGTGGCCTAGGTTGCGTTCGAAACCCAAACTAAGTTTGAGCCCAATATGGCAGGGCAGATCGATGGGTCGCCTGTCATAGATCATCAAGTTTCTTCGAGAGCTAGGGTTCGGGGTAAACGGAGACCAGGCTTCCCGAGACTTGGCGTTGGTCGAGGTCCCATCATCCATCCGCCCGCTGTCACCGTAGGTCAGGCCAAGGGCAGCTTCACCGGGATGGCGGGGCGCGGTTTCGGGCCGCCTCCGCCACGCAAGCCAGTGGCCACTCATCACGGGGCTTCGCCGGCGGGCCTCGAACGTGGTCATCCTTCAGGACAGCTTCAGGGGGACGGCAGGGGATGGCAAGCGGGAGGTGATCGGTGACTACCACCCCGAGGGCAATGGGGAAACAATGGGTACGATGCTTAAGGCGAAGGGCAACACCGGGGGTCCTCTTCCATGGGAGGGGGCCGCGGATACAGTTGGCAGGGCGACGAGGGAACTGCAAGGGACTTCCAGGGTCCTCCCGGCGGCTTCATTCAGGGAACGGCTGGGCCGAACCAGCGCCAACACTAGCACAATCAACGGTATTACCAGGGTGGACGGGGAGGTGGCAGACGGCCTCTACCCCCTCGACATCTCCTGGAGACGTCTCATGACGAAGGGGCTAAACCCCCAGGGACGCTGACTGCTGAGAAAGGTGCAACCCAAACAGGGCTTTCCGAGAAGGCGTTGGAGACCATCAAAGCTTTGGCTGCGGTGAAGGTGCCCGTGACTAAGCAAGTTGCAGCAAAGCCGCGTGACTCTTCCTTGGACAAAGATTCTGAGAAATCCGAGGGAGAGAAGATTATTAAATGGGCACATAAAAAGGAGAAACTATCTTGTTTTCGATGTGGTGAACCTGGGCACTTTGTGGCTGAATGTACGATGGAGCTGTGTGAACTATGTCTCAAACCAAAGCATGTGTCCGGTCAGTGTGCATTGTTGCTTGGACCAAAACCGGTGGTCACTATTTATGGAGTCTGTTGCTCGGAACTGACGTTCTTTGAATCCCCTGAGGTTGAACAGTTTTCGCACGCACAAGATGTTTCTTTCCCAGGCATCGTTAAGATAACTAACGGCACTATGTCTGAGGCACAGATTGAGCAGATGATGAGAGAATTGGCTCCTGGGAAGTTCAACTGGCATGTCGTGAGAATTGAGGGGCAAACATACAAGTTGGAGTATCCCTCCAGAGAGGACCAGGCCCGTATTCTTAAGTTTGGCATGTGCAGAGTGCCCAAAACCACTATCATGCCACTGTTGGGAGACGTAGTAGTAAATCAAAATTTTCCTACGTTCACCAAGATCTATCTATGGAGAAACCAGCAACGAGAGGGGAGAGATTGCATCTTCATACCTTTGAAGATCGCTAAGCGGAAGCGTTACAAGAACGCGGTTGATGGAGTCGTACTCGCAGCGATTCAGATCGCGGTAGATCCGATCAAGTGCCGAACGGACGGCACCTCCGCGTTCAACACACGTGCAGCCCGGTGACGTCTCCAACACCTTGATCCAGCAAGGAGGAAGGAGAGGTTGGGGAAGGGCTCCAACAGCAGCACGACGGCGTGGTGGTGGTGGAGTAGCAAGGTATTCCGACAGGGCTTCGCCTAAGCGCTGCGGAGGAGGAAGAAGAGAGGTAGGGCTTCGCCGTGAGAGAGAGAGATCAAATCTTGTCTCAAAACATCCAAAACCTCAAGTATATATAGGAGGAGGGACGTGGAGGGCTGGCTTGGCCTCTACTCCAAAGAGGAGATGGCCGGCCGAATTAAAGGGAGAGTCCACCTCCCACAAGGGAGGTGGATCTCCTCCTTTTAAATCCTTTTTGCCTTATCTCCTTATCTCCAGCCGCATGGGCCTTTAGCAAAAGTCTTGCCCAGCCCAATAAGGGCTGGCACACTTTATCTAACAGCCCATGTGGTCCTTTGGTCGTCACACCCCTCCCGGGGGTTATCCGGCACCCTCCCGGCACTCCCGGTACACTACCGATGAGCCCGAAAACTTTCCGGTGACCAAAACTGGACTTCCTATATATCAATCTTTACCTCCGGACCATTCCGGAGCTCCTCGTGACGTCCGGGATCTCATCCGGGACTCCGAACAACCTTCGGTAATCACGTATACCTTTTCCCTATAACCCTAGCGTCATCGAACCTTAAGTGTGTAGACCCTACGGGTTCGGGAGACACGTAGACATGACCGAGACACCTCTCCGGTCAATAACCAACAGCGGGATCTGGATACCCATGTTGGCTCCCACGTACTCCACGATGATCTCATCGGATGAACCACGATGTCAAGGATTCAATCAATCCCGTATACAATTCCCTTTGTCTATCGGTATGATACTTGCCCGAGATTCGATCGTCGGTATCCCCATACCTTGTTCAATCTCGTTACCGGCAAGTCTCTTTACTCGTTCCGTAATACATCATCCCGTGACTAACTCCTTAGTCACATTGAGCTCATAATGATGATGTCTTACCGAGTGGGCCCAGAGATACCTCTCCGTCACACGGAGTGACAAATCCCAGTCTCGATTCATGCCAACCCAACAGATACTTTCGGAGATACCCGTAGTGCACCTTTATAGCCACCCAGTTACGTTGTGACGTTTGGCACACCCAAAGCATTCCTACGGTATCCGGGAGTTGCACAATCTCATGGTCTAAGGAAATGATACTTGACATTGAAAAGCTTTAGCAAACGAACTACACGATCTTGTGCTATGCTTAGAATTGGGTCTTGTCCATCACATCATTCTCCTAATGATGTGATCCCGTTATCAATGACATCCAATGTCCATGGCCATGAAACCGTGACCATCTATTGATCAACGAGCTAGTCAACTAGAGGCTCACTAGGGACATATTGTGGTCTATGTATTCACACATGTATTATGGTTTCCGGTTAACACAATTATAGCATGAACAATAGACAATTATCATGAACAAGGAAATACAATAATAACCATTTTATTATTGCCTCTAGGGCATATTTCCAACAGTCTCCCACTTGCACTAGAGTCAATAATCTAGTTCACATCACCATGTGATTAACACTTACATCACCATGTGATCATATCATCATGTGATTAACACCCAATAAGTTCTGGGGTTTGTTCATGTCCTGCTCGTGAAAGAGGTTTTAGTCAACGGGTCTGCGACATTCAGATCCGTGTGTACCTTACAAACTTTCCATGTCATATTTGTAGATACTACTCCCATGCTCCACTTGGAGCTATTCCAAATGGCTGCTCCACTATACGTAGCTGGATTTCTACTAAGAGTCATCCGGATTGGTTTTAAAGCTTGCATCATCGTAACACTTTACGATGAACTCTTTATCACCTCCATAATCGAGAAATATTTCCTTAGTTCTCAAGTTACTAAGGCTAACTTTGACCGCTGTCTAGTGATCCACTCTTGGATTACTCTTGTACCCCTTGACAGACTCATGGCAAGGCACACACAGGTGCGGTACACAGCATGGCATACTATATAGAGCCTATGGCTAAAGCATAGGAGATGACACTCATCTCTTCTTTATCTTCTGCCGTGGTCGGGTATTGAGTCTTACTCAATTTCACACCTTACAATACAGTCAAGAACTCCTTCTTTGACCCATCTATTTTGAACTCCTTCAAAAACTTGTCAAGGTATGTCTTCGTCGAAAAAACTTATCAAGCGAATAGATCTATCCCTATAGATCTTGATGCTCAATAAAATAGTAGCTTTATCTGGGTCTTCCTTTGAAAAACAAAACTTTTCAAACAACCCTTCATGCTCTTCCAGAAATTCTACATCATTTCCGATCAATAATATGTCAACTACATATTCTTATAAGAAATTCCATAGTGCTCCCACTCACCTTCTTGTAAATACAAGTTTCTCATAAACTTTGTATAAACTTAAACACTTTGATCACCTCATCAAAGCATATATTCCAACTCCGAGATGCTTGCTCCAGTCCATAGAAGGATCGCTGGAGTTTGCATATTATTAGCATCCTTAGGATTGACAAAACCTTCTGGTTGTATCACATACAACTCTTCCTCACAGAAACCATTACGGAAACCTTGTTTTGTCATCCATCTGCCAGATTTCATAATCGAAAAATGCAGCAACTGCTAACAAAATGTTAATAGACTTTTAGCATCGCTACAGATGAGACAATCTCATTGCAGTCAACTCCTTGAACTTGGCGGAAACTTCTTTGCGACAAGTCGAGCTTTATAAACGGTGACATTTCACCATTAGCGTCTATGTTTATCTCAAAGGTCCATTTGTACTCAATGACCCGCCATTCAACAGGCAAGTCTACCAAAGTCCATACTTGGTTTTCATACATGGATCCTTTCTCGGATTTCATGGCTCCTAGCCATTTGTTGGAATCCGGGCCCACCATCGCTTCTCCATAGTTCGTAGGTTCATCGTTGTCCAACAACATGATTTCCAAGACAGGGTTGTCGTACTACTCAGGAGCAGTACGCGTCCTTGTCGACCTACGAGGTTCGATAGTGACTTGATCCGAAGCTTCATGATCATCATCATTAACTTCCTTTTCAACTAAGTAGGCTCTACAGAAACATCTTTCTGTGTTGCGCTATTCTCTAGTTGAAACAAAGGTTCAACAACCTTATCAAGTTCTATCTTCCTCCCACTCAATTCTTTCGAGAGAAACTCTTTCTCAAAAAGGACCCGTTCTTAGCAACAAACACCTTTTGCGCTTGGATCTGAGATAGAAGGTATACCCAATGTCTCATTAGGGTATTCTATGAAGATGCATTTGTCTGCTTTGAGTTCGAGCTCGCTAGGTGAAAAACCCATTTTCACATAAGCGTCGCAGCCCCAAACATTAAGAAATGACAGCTTAGGCTTCTGTCAAACCATAATTCTCACGGTGTCATCTCAACAGACTTAGATGGTGCCCTGTTAAAGTGAATGGATTTGTCTTTAATGCATAACCCCATAACGATAGTGGTAAAACGATAAGAGACATCATAGTACTCACTATATCCAATAGAGCACGACTACGACGTTCGAACACACCATCACACTATGGTGTTCCAGGAGGCGTGAGCTGTGAAACAATTTCCACATTGTCTAAAATTGCATACCAAACTCGTAACTTAGATATTCACCTCCATGATCATATCATAGACATTTATCTTCTTGTCACGATGATCTTTAACTTCACTCTGAAACTCCTTGAACCTTTCAAACATTTCAGATTCGTGTTTCATTAAGTAAATATCCCCATATTTACTCAAATCATCAGTGAAGGTAAAGAAAAACAACGATATCCACTGTGTGTTTCAACACTCATTGGACCACATACATCAACATGTATTAATTCCAATAAGCCACTTGCCCGCTCCATCATATTGGATGACGGGGTCTCAGTCATCTTGCCCAAGAGGCATGGCTCGCATGTCTCAACCGATTCGAAATCGAGTGAGTCAAAAAACATCCATCATCATGGAGTTTCTTCATGCGATTTATACCAATATGACATTACGTGGCAGTGCCACAAGCATGTGGTACTATCATTATTAACTTTGTATCTTTTGGTACCAATGTTATGAATATGTGTACTACTACGATCATGATTCGATAAACCATTTCGAGTGGGTGCATGACCATTGAAGGCATTATCCATGTAAACAGAATAACCATTATTCTCTAACTTATATGAATAACCGTATCGCACTAATCATGATCTAATCACGTTTATGCTCAACGCAAACACCAAATAACATTTATTTAGGTTTATCACAAATCCTGAAGGTAGAGAGAGCGTGCGATGGTGATCACATCAATCTTGGAAATACTTCCAACACACATCGTCACCTTTCACCTAGCTAGTCTCCATTTACTCCGTAGCTTTTATTTCGAGTTGCTAACACTTAGCAACCGAACCGGTATCTAATACCCAGGTGCTACTAGGAGTACCAGCAAGGTACACATCACTAACACGTATATCAAATATACTTCCATTGACATTACCAGCCTTCTTATCTACCAATCATCTAGGGTTTTTTCCGCTTCAGCGAACATTCTCCTCATAACAGAAGCACTTAGTCTCGGGTTCGGGCTCAACCTTGGGTTTCTTCACTAGAGCAACAACTGGCTTGCCATTCCTGAAGTTTTTCCCTTCTTGCCCTTGCCCCTTTTGAAACTAGTGGTTTTCACTTAACCATCAACACTTGATGCTCCTTATTGATTTCTACCTTCGTGGTGTCAAACATCACGAACAACTCAGGGATCATCTTATCCATCCCTGGCATGTTATAGTTCATCACGAAGTTCTAGTAGCTTGGTGGCAGTGACTTGGAGAACTGCATTAATCACTATCTCATCTGGAAGATTAACTCCCACTTGATTCAAGTGATTGTAGCACCCAGACAATCTGAGAACACGCTCACCGATTAAGCTATTCTCCTTTATCTTGCAGGCAAAGAATCTTGTGGGAGGTCTCATACCTCTCAACATAGGCACGAGCTTGAGATCACAATCTCAGCTCCTAGAACATCTCATATGTTCTGTGACGTTCAAAACATTTTGAAGCCTCAATTCTAAGCCGTAATGCATGACGCACTGAACTATCACGTAGTCATCAAAAAGTGCCTGTCATATGTTCACAACATCTACAGACAACGCTTGAGGGAGTGATGCAGTTAGCGGTACATCAAAAACATAAGCTTTCTGTGCAGCAATGAGGACAATCCTCAGATCACGGACCCAGTCCGCATTATTGCTACCATCAACTTTCAACTTACTTTTCTCTAGGATTGTATCAATAAAACTGGGGAGCTACAGCGCGAGCTATCTACGACATAATTTGCAAGGACATTTTTAGACTAAGTTCATGATAATTAAGTTCATTTAATCAAATTATTAATGAACTCCCACTTAGATAGACATCTCTCTAGTCTTCCAAGTGATACATGATCCATGTCAACTAGCCCGTCTCCGATCATCATGTGAGACGGACTAGTCATCCATGGTGAACATCTCTATGTTGATCGTATCTTCTATACGACTCATGTTCGACCTTTCGGTCTTCCGTGTTCCGAGGCCATGTCTGTACATGCTAGGCTCGTCAAGTCAACCTAAGTGTTTCGCATGTGTAAATCTGGCTTACACCCATTGTATGCGAACGTTAGAACCTATCACACCCGATCATCACGTGGTGCTTCGGAACGACGATCCTTAGCAACGGTGCACAGTTAGGGTGAACACCTTTCTTGAAATTTTATTGAGAGATCATCTTATTTACTACCGTCGTTCTATGCAAATAAGATGTAAACATGATAAACATCACATGCAATCAATATAGTGACATGATATGGCCAATATCATTTTGCTCCTATGATCTCCATCTTCGGGGCACCATGATCATCACTGTCACCGGCACGACACCATGATCTCCATCATCATGATCTCCATCATTGTGTCTTCATGAAGTTGTCTCGCCAACTATTACTTCTACTACTATGGCTAACGCTTAGCAATAAAGTAAAGTAATTACATGGCGTTTATGATTGACACGCAGGTCATACAATAAATAAGACAACTCCTATGGCTCCTGCCGGTTGTCATAATCATCGACATGCAAGTCGTGAATCCTATTACAAGAACATGATCAATTCATACATCACAATGCATCACATCACATCCTTTGGCCATATCACATCACAAGGCACATGCTGCAAAAACAAGTTAGACGTCCTCTAATTTGTAGTTGCAAGTTTTTACGTGGCTGCTATAGGTTACTAGCAAGAACGTTTCTTACCTACGTCAACACCACAACGTGATTTGCCAATTGCTATTTACCCTTCATAAGGACCCTTTTCATCGAATCCGATCCGACTAAGGTAGGAGAGACAGACACCCGCTAGCCACCTTATGCATCTAGTGCATGTCAGGCGGTGGAACCGGTCTCACGTAAGCGTACGTGTAAAGTTGGTCCGGGCCGCTTCATCCCACAATACCGCCGAATCAAGATAAGACTAGTAGCGGCAAGCAAATTAACAAACTCGACGCCCACAACTGCTTTGTATTCTACTCGTGCATAGATTCTACGCATAGACCTAGCTCATGATGCCACTGTTGGGAGACGTAGTAGTAAATCAAAATTTTCCTGCGTTCACCAAGATCTATCTATGGAGAAACCAGCAACGAGAGGGGAGAGATTGCATCTTCATACCTTTGAAGATCGCTAAGCGGAAGCGTTACAAGAACGCGGTTGATGGAGTCGTACTCGCAGCGATTCAGATCGCGGTAGATCCGATCAAGTGCCGAACGGACGGCACCTCCGCGTTCAACACACGTGCAGCCCGGTGACATCTCCAACACCTTGATCCAGCAAGGAGGAAGGAGAGGTTGGGGAAGGGCTCCAACAGCAGCACGACGGCGTGGTGGTGGTGGAGTAGCAAGGTATTCCGACAGGGCTTCGCCTAAGCGCTGCGGAGGAGGAAGAAGAGAGGTAGGGCTTCGCCGTGAGAGAGAGAGATCAAATCTTGTCTCAAAACATCCAAAACCTCAAGTATATATATAGGAGGAGGGACGTGGAGGGCTGGCTTGGCCTCTACTCCAAAGAGGAGATGGCCGGCCGAATTAAAGGGGGAGTCCACCTCCCACAAGGGAGGTGGATCTCCTCCTTTTAAATCCTTTTTGCCTTATCTCCTTATCTCCAGCCGCATGGGCCTTTAGCAAAAGTCTTGCCCAGCCCAATAAGGGCTGGCACACTTTATCTAACAGCCCATGTGGTCCTTTGGTCGTCACACCCCTCCCGGGGGTTATCCGGCACCCTCCCGGCACTCCCGGTACACTACCGATGAGCCCGAAAACTTTCCGGTGACCAAAACTGGACTTCCTATATATCAATCTTTACCTCCGGACCATTCCGGAGCTCCTCGTGACGTCCGGGATCTCATCCAGGACTCCGAACAACCTTCGGTAATCACGTATACCTTTTCCCTATAACCCTAGCGTCATCGAACCTTAAGTGTGTAGACCCTACGGGTTCGGGAGACACGTAGACATGACCGAGACACCTCTCCGGTCAATAACCAACAGCGGGATCTGGATACCCATGTTGGCTCCCACGTACTCCACGATGATCTCATCGGATGAACCACGATGTCAAGGATTCAATCAATCTCGTATACAATTCCCTTTGTCTATCGGTATGATACTTGCCCGAGATTCGATCGTCGGTATCCCCATACCTTGTTCAATCTCGTTACCGGCAAGTCTCTTTACTCGTTCCGTAATACATCATCCCGTGACTAACTCCTTAGTCACATTGAGCTCATAATGATGATGTCTTACCGAGTGGGCCCAGAGATACCTCTCCGTCACACGGAGTGACAAATCCCAGTCTCGATTCATGCCAACCCAACAGATACTTTCGGAGATACCCGTAGTGCACCTTTATAGCCACCCAGTTACGTTGTGACGTTTGGCACACCCAAAGCATTCCTACGGTATCCGGGAGTTGCACAATCTCATGGTCTAAGGAAATGATACTTGACATTGAAAAGCTTTAGCAAACGAACTACACGATCTTGTGCTATGCTTAGAATTGGGTCTTGTCCATCACATCATTCTCCTAATGATGTGATCCCGTTATCAATGACATCCAATGTCCATGGCCATGAAACCGTGACCATCTATTGATCAACGAGCTAGTCAACTAGAGGCTCACTAGGGACATATTGTGGTCTATGTATTCACACATGTATTATGGTTTCCGGTTAACACAATTATAGCATGAACAATAGACAATTATCATGAACAAGGAAATACAATAATAACCATTTTATTATTGCCTCTAGGGCATATTTCCAACACATGGAGTTTGACGATGGAAACAAAAGGAGCCGCAGGGCATACCCTTGACTCGGGTGTGGGTCCGGTTCTCTAGTGCGCCCCCAAACCTATTAATAACTTCCTTGTGACATGGAGCTTGGGATTACTTATCGGCAAGATGGAGAAGGTTGATATGCCTTTTACTTGTGCGAATGGAGTAGCACGGTTACTTGTCAGTGTGATGAACATTGAGTTTGTGCCAGACGTGGTGTGCTGGACGTATGCGGGAGTCACTTATGACCTGGATGTGGAACTGGAGGACACTCCGGTAGGACTGCTGGATGATGGACCCAAGGACATGGATACAACTGAGGGGGATGGCTCTTCCGGAGGAAAGGATAAGGACTTACAGGATAATCCAAAAGATTCACACAAGGGTCCGAAATCGCATATTGAGAAGAGTACTAACATGACTAATGGCGGTACCAACGTGGTGCCTTCACAGTCGTTACGGTTTGGTTCTTTTGGGGCGCTCTCTGCTCCTAGCAAGTTGTGGAACCAAAAGGTGGGCTGTGTGGACTCAACCATGGCGGATGACTCTTCGGTTCACCAAGAACGGTCATTGCAATCCATTACAGAGGTAACACGAGTGTTAGTACCGGGTCTGGAGTCACCCATTTCGAGTATTTCAGCCGACATGGCTGGTTGTGCGTACGGGCAGGAGGCCCGCACACATGTCCGACCGATGGAGCACCAAGTGTTGGATGCTTCACTTCCACTTGTCGGCAAGAATACCGAGACACGGGAGGAGGTAAATCTTGTTTTACAACGTAATGTTTTACCCTTGAACTCGACCGTGAAATCCTCGTGTGTGCAGGATGGAACTATGGGGCAGCATGATGGGGGATTTTGCAGTGAAATTTAAGGGGAGAGATAACTTTACACCACAGTTTCTTAATACCTTATCGGGAGGGGTGGACTTTACATGGCATTGCTTACCCCTAAGAAGAATATCTGGAGGGATCTTACTTGGGGTCAAGGAAGATGCTTTGGAGGTTAGGGATGTCATAATGGGGGATTTTGCAGTGAAATTTAAGGTTAGGTCGAAGATTGATGGGTTCCAGTGGGCACTAGTCGGTATATGGGGCTGCACAAACGGAATTAAAGTCGGATTTTATGGCCGACCTTGTCTGAATTTGTGAAGATGAGACTCTTCCAGTTCTAGTCGGGGGTGATTCCAATATCATCAAACGACAATATGAAAAGAATAATGATAATTTTGATGGCCGGTGGTCTTTTATGTTTAACGCCATTATTGAGAGCCTTGATTTTAGGGAGATAGAGCTCTCAGGCAGAAAGTTCACATGGGCCAACACACTTCCAACTCCTACCTTCGAGAAGTTAGATCGGGTTCTCACACGTGTGGAGTGGGAACAGAAATTTCCATTAGTAACGGTGCAAGCGTTAACAAGGGGAATTTCGGATCATACTCCTCTCCTGGTTGATTCCGGAGAGGCGAAGTATATGGGGAACAAGACTCTTTTCTCATTCGAGTTAGCTTGGTTTGAGAGAGAAGGCTTCATGGATCTCGTTGCCTGTGAGTGGGCAAAGGATTCTGGAGGTGAGTCCAATGTTGAAAGATGGTAGAATAAGATTAGACACTTAAGGCAATACCTACGAGGGTGGGCTAAACATTTCAATGGAGCTTATAAAGTTGAAAAGGAAGGTCTTATCCAACTCATTGATGAGTTAGATTTGAAAGTTGAGTCCTCCATTTTAGATACCAGAGAACTGCATACTAAAGTGGAGGCAGAACATAGACTAAAACAATTGCTGCGTGAGGAAGAATTAAAATGGGCACTAAGATCTAAAGTGCAAAAAGTCATCCAGGGGGACAACAACACACAATTCTTCCATTTGATCGCTAATGGCAAACATCGTAAGAAGAAGATCTTTCAGCTCGAGCAAGATGAAGGGACGATTGTGGGTCAGGAAAACCTTAAGCTATACATCACAAATTATTATAAGCAGCTATTTGGGAAACCAGAAGCAAGTTTTGTATCCTTAGATGAATTGAGGGTACAAGATGTCCCACAACTGGCGGCGGATGAAAATGAGATCTTATCTGCCCCGTTTACCGAGAAAGAGGTGTTTGACGCAATCTCACAAATGAAGAATAGTAAAGCGCCTGGGCCAGATGGTTTCCCAGCGGAATTCTATAAGAGATGTTGGCAGAGTATTAAGGGTGATTTGCTTCCAATGTTTCAAGATCTGTTCGATGGGAATCTACAATTATTCCACTTAAACTTTGGAACGATTACGCTGCTGCCTGAAAAGAATGAGGCAGTGAAAATTGAATAGTTTCGGCCAATATGTCTTCTCAATGTGAGCTTTAAAATATTCACAAAAGTAGGGACAAACAGGCTCACACAGATTGCACATAGTGTGGTGCAGCCATCTCAAACTGCATTCATGCCAGACAGAAATATCCTAGAAGGGGTAGTGGTCCTGCATGAAACACTACATGAGATTCATACAAAAAAACTAGAAGGTGTAATATTTAAGGTAGATTTTGAGAAAGCTTATGATAAGGTCAAATGGCCGTTTCTCCAGCAAGCCTTGAGAATGAAAGGGTTCGATATTTCTTGGAGAAAGCAAGTTGAATCTTTCACGCAAAAAGGCAGTGTCGAAATAAAAGTGAATGATGATATAGGTCATTACTTTCAGACACATAAGGGTCTAAGACAAGGGGACCCGATGTCACCTCTCTTGTTCAATATCGTGGTAGACATGTTGACCATCTTGATAGGGAGAGCTAAAGAAAATGGCCAAATTGGTGGTCTTGATCTGCATCTGGTAGATGGTGGAGTGTCTATCTTACAGTATTCTGATGATACCATCATTTTCATGGAGCATGATTTAGTGAAAGCAAAGAATATGAAGCTGCTATTATGCTTATTCGAACAACTATCTGGACTCAAAATCAATTTCCATAAAAGTGAATTATTCTGCTTTGGAAGAGCAAAAGAAGAACAAGACGCATATAGACAACTGTTCGGTTGTGAACTGAGGTCCATGCCATTCTCATATTTGAGAATACCAATACACCATCGTAAGCTTTCAAATAAGGAGTGGAAATGTATTGAAGACCGATTTGAAAAGAAACTGAGCTGCTGGAAGGGTAAGCTTATGTCATATGGACGCCGGTTGGTTCTTATTAACTCGGTGCTCACGAGTATGCCAATGTTTCTTTTATCCTTCTTTGAGGTGCCAGTCGGGGTATGGAAAAGACTGGATTTCTATCGGTCGCGTTTTTTTGGCAAAGTGACGAGTCAAAACGGAAATATCGACTCGCAAAATGAGATATCATTTGTAGACCGAAAGACCAAGGAGGTCTCGGTATTGAGAATTTAGAGATAAAAAACAAATGCCTACTTAGTAAATGGTTGTTTAAGTTATCCAGTGAGACTGACGCCATTTGGGCCCAGATTCTGCGTAATAAGTACCTACAGTCCAAGACCTTAGCACAGGTGATGGCAAGGCCGACTGATTCACCGTTCTGAAAAGGTTTGATGAGGGTGAAATCAACCTTTTTCGAGAGGACAAAATTCGTTTTGGGCAATGGATCCTCTACGAGATTTTGGGAGGACACGTGGTTAGGGGAGACGCCTCTAGCGATCCAGTACCCATCCCTATATAATATTGTTCAACGTAGGGAGGCCTATGTTGCAATGGTATTACAGTCCACTCCTCTAAACATTCAATTTAGAAGGAACTTAGTAGGAAATCATTGGAAGCATGGCTCCATCTGGTAAGACGACTAATGGACATCCAGTTATCTAACCAACCAGATCGTGTGCATTGGTCACTGACGAAGAATGGGTCATTTTCTGTCAAATCAATGTACATGGATATGATAAACTCGATAACTATCCCTCATATAGCGAATATCTGGCAGGTCAAAGTTCCTATAAAAATCAAACTGTTCATGCGGTTTGTACACAAACAAGTTATTCTCACGAAGGACAATCTGGCAAAACGAAATTGGGCTGGATCACGTAGATGTAGTTTCTGCAAAAATGATGAGTCTATCAAACACCTCTTTCTGGAATGCCCATTGGCTAAACTTTTATGGCGGTCGGTCCATATAACGTTTAACATTTCTCCTCCCACTACCATTTGCACGTTGTTTGGGACATGTCTTAACGGAGTGGAAGTACAAACGACAAAACACATTCGTGTAGGCGTATGCGCTTTATTGTGGGCTATATGGAACTGCAGGAATGATTTGGTTTTTAACAAAAAAGAAACTTTCATCTTTTGCAAGTTGTATTCAGGGCCATAACATTAATCCGTATGTGGTCGCTACTCACTCCGACGAAGGCCAGGGAGCGTTTGGTTACTGGGTCTATCCGATGGGAGATGGTAGCACGGGGTATCTTCAACCGGTTTGGATGGCGGTCATGTAATAGGATAGAAGAGTAGTTTCCGATCTTATTTTTGTTTCACTGGTTGAGGCTTCGTCATTTTTATTGTCTTTCATTGCTCCTGCTGAGCACTATTTGATTTGTGGAGACTATGTAATCACAACTTTGTTGGACTACTTGTTTTTTAATAAAGTGGCTGCATGCATCGTAAGATGCAGAGGCCGGGGGATACCCTCCTTTTCAAGAACTCCAACTCCCAATGCCAGAACTCACACGCATCCTACCAACCAGATAGACCACAAAAGGGAAAAATTTCTAGTACACCATGTGATGAAATCCAAGAAGAGGACTTATCCAACAACACAAAGAAGAAGGGTGGTGGGCAACTTACATGGATGCACTTGTAAAAGACCCAACCCTTATATTTGCTATGTGATGAACAAGTAGAACTTCACTCGTGTGCGACAGTGAGGGCATCAGATGAGTGGCACCAACATGGTAGCCGAGAGATGACCTCACCAAGCTCGTAGACATGGCATGGATGGAGGCGACAACGGCGGTGAACGGAAGCTCCGATGAACTGATGCAGCGGTGGCGGGTGGAGAAAGGAAGGGGAGCTAGGGATTTGGGGAGCATGGAATGAGAGGGGAATTGGGAATTTGGACCACAACGGTTGGGAATAAAAGACTTGGCATTTTTGCATAGAAACCCTAATGCAGAGTGGGCCATTTAACTTACATTGATGTGGATCCCGTGGACTGGTCAACAGGGGCGTGTACAAGCTCAATACGCGAACAATGACCATATAATCACGTCTTGTCATATCTAGTGGCCGTATACGAAGTACGATGACCAAAGTGAGCACACATCGCGGTGCGTTTTACTCTCTTTTTTGGAGGCAAATCCAAATAGCAAGTGAAGCATGCATTTTATTTTTTTGAGACATTAGAAGATTTTTTTAGAAATTAGAAGTTTTCTTTTTGAGACATTAGATTTTTTTTTTGAGACATTAGAAGTGAAGCATGAAAGGGGATGGAGGCGAACAAGCTGCACACGGGCCCGACCTTTGCCTTCTCCGTGTCAAGCCTGGCCCACTCCTGAGTCCGGAGAATCGGCAGTCATGTGGACCAACAACCCGATTGCAACATACCCCAGCCCATTTCCACTCCACCACTGCCTTCTCCATCAAGATGCTGGCGGGCGGCGCCGACGGCACCATGCCGGAGGGGGCGATGGCGTTGGAAGTCCCCTCCGACCACCCGGCCTTCTTAACCATTCTGTCCTACAGCGGGCGCCCTCCAGCCGCTACGGCGGTCTTCCTCCCCCGGCTTCTCACACTCCTACGACGCCGGACAGTACGTGCCTCTCTTCCAGCCCCCGGTTGCGGCCACTTGACAGATTTCACTTTCACCCTCCCTTAGATTTGTGTAGGACAGATTCTTAGTTAGAGACGTAATACCCAGGTTAGTTCTTCAGTTAGTTCTCCAAATGTACAGTTAATGCCCATATTCATACAACAAAGGTACAATTAAAATTAGGTGCATTTTTACTGTCCTTAATAGCACGCCAAGCAAATGCAAAGACGCTGGGAAGTGGCGCGCCTTATCGGGCAACGCGGTGGCGCGAAGATAGCCACCGTGGGTAGCTCCGCACAATGGTGGCCACTGCATGCGCCGCGGACGCCCTCGATTCTTTAACAACGACCTCAGTCGGTAGTTATCTGCCTTACGACGATGATCAGTTCTTGTAGGTACACATCACCGTTGTGGTTCGCCTCCATGGCCAAGAACATCTGTCGAACTGCCAATACAAACCTGGTGTAGACCGACCTCCTCCTCCTAAATGCCAGCGACCTTCAGGCTCATGTGGCATGCGGAGGTCTGTGATGTACCGCACGGCGCCCCCGGGCGCGAAGTCGCCCCTAACCCGTGCCTCCTCCTCCGCCATCGAGCCCAGTGCCCCAGTGGCGCTGGCAAAGCTCAGAGCAAGGACTCGCTAAGTGCCCGAGACCAACCACCACTCCTGCCAGGGCGATTTGTTTGGCGATTTTATTGGTCCGTTCGCTGCTAGCAGGCTCGTGCAGATAGGTCGTATGAGCCCTAGGATGGCCTCGTTGGTGTCATCAAGGAGGGTGACCGTACATCACGAGCGCCATCGTTGCTGCCAGAGTCAACAACGTTGTAGCAGGGGACACGTGGGAGGGGAAGGAGTTCGTGCAATCTATGAGCACGCCGACCGGGCGGAGCCCTATAAGGACCTCGAAAGCGGCGTCCAAGCCGACCATGCCAACTCAGGGTGGACACGGTCCGGGCCGGTCCGGGCCCGGTCCGAGCCTTCGTTTTGACCGGTCGCCGGTGGTCTGGTCCGGACCGGACCGAGCAGTGCGGCAATCCTCATTTTAGGGACCAGACCGGCAATCGTGAAGCTCGGTGCGAACCGGCGCTCCTCACGGTCCCGATGACATACAATCACTGTCATGTGGGCCTAGGATGTTGGAGCGGTGGTCGGAGCAACAACACGGTGGCTGGAGCCGCAGAAGACGCACCTGAGAAGCGGCGACGCGACGGCCGGCGGCACGGCGGCACAAGGGAGAGGCACGGGAGAGAGAGGGAGTGGCATGGCCGCGCGGGTGAGAGGACGAGCAGCTGCGTGAGGGAGCGGCGGCGCGAGGCACAGGCGTGCCGCCGTCGGGAAGAGGGAGGCAGAGCAAGGGAAAGGAAGCAGCCAGTGGCGCCATGGGCATGGACGAGCAGTAGAGGACGACGGCTAGGTCATGCAACGCACACATGCACGATCTTTTTATGTGTGATGGGCTCTCATGATTAGCTTTAATTGGGATAGGCCTCGGTCCTTCGAGCCGGACCGAGCTAAGACCGGACCAGACTGGTCGATATTCGGGCCGAAATTCCCACCTCGGACCGGCCAGTTTTCCTAGCGGGTCGGGACCGTTCGATCCGGTCCTAGTCGATCCACGAGCAGGCCCAAAAGCCCGCTCGATACGTCCAGCCTGAATGCCAACGTCACAGGCATGGAGGTCAGCGAATCCATGAGACTTGACCAGGGCCCCCTCCTTGGCCGGCGTGTGCATGTACGTTGTCACCGTTTAAAGGTGACCAACCGCTCTCACTGAAGCTCCATGGTGCCTCTGGGAGAACACTGGAGAAGGCAGAACCACGGCTTGTCTCGATGGGGGTGCAAGGGATGTAGAGCAGTGGAAGATAAGAGAGTGCCCGACACTCGTGGGTACTAGTGGTCTCCTCCAGCGGCAGCCTGACTCGACTCACGCTCAAGCCCGACACCACCGCCTTCATGGCCGCCGGCCCGGGCCATGGTCTGCACGCATCTCTCTCCATGCACCTTCCCATCGGAGGTTTGCCGCCAGAGCGCGTCCGACAATAGTGCGAACGTCTCCTGACTAGGATCGCTCCGTCGGTGCCGCGAGCAGCGATCGCGTCGTGTTCGACAGAAGGACGACCTTGGAGGGGAGAGGAGGGAAGACGGGCATTGGCGCAACTAAGCCCTCCCAATGCTCCATCTTGTACATGTGTTAAGGGCCACATGTATAAAAAATTCGATATGACATGGTATTTAAGAGGAGAAAGATGGGTATGGTGACCCCAGAAAAAACGGTGTCAAACGCGTGAACTTAGACAAAATACTTAAATGGAAGGAAACCCACCAATACATGAAAAACTTTAGTACCTAAATCATTAAATAGAGTATGCTTAGCTACAACAAGTTAAGCACCTATGTATTGGGGACTTTGGTTGCTAAACTTTTAAATGTGCTTAGCATCTCATCTTAACACTAATGCATTGTAAGTAGCCCGAGACTGGATAGTGGTGGTTTTTATAGAAACAAATAATGCTAAAACCGGATTCAGCGGGATTCTTCGGGAGACTCAACGACTCTTCCATCATCAAGAAACAAATCGAAGGCACCGTTTTAAATCAATATGTGTCAACGTCCCAGATCCAACTATAAACAGACGCATTAGCTGACAATGTCCCTATTGGCCAACAATAAAAAATGGTCTATCTAGGGCACATCTAAATGTGACTTAAGTATTGCATATCTAAATGACCCAATCAACATAAAAAAGAAATAGATTAAAACGCTTACACAAATCTTTACGTAAAATCAATGGTATATGATTTAGATGGACAATATTTAAGTCACATCTAGATGTGCCTTAGCAAACCGGAATGAAAGGGACTATGTAGGGCACATCTAAATGTATTTCATATCTAAATGACTCAATCAACATAAAAAAAGAAAAGGAAAAAAAAGCTCGTACAAATCTTCACGTAAAATCAATGATATGGCACAAATGGGCAATATTTAAGTCACATCTAGATGTGCCTTAGCAAACCTGAATGAAAGGGTATAGGGCACATCTAAATATGACTTAAGTAGTATTGCATATCTAAATGACTCAATCAACATAAGTAAGGGAAAAAAAACACAAGTGAAACACGTGATCACCGATCCATTCAAACAGGAAATTACCCAATCAGCCGTAGTTAAATCAAATTTGGAAAGCATACACCAGCACATGCGGTTCCATATCTGAACCGAATCCATCAAACGCACCTGAAAGTGTACCTAGCCAGATCCACCAGTAAATAAGGTGTCGCCTTCCCATTGGCCCGATTAACTCTGCTAAAAAAACTTAAAAAACCAGTAAAAAAATCCTAGCTAGGTTTAGTATATTTAGAGTACGAAAAGGGTAAAAAACCATGACTTGAGCTCGTAATTCTGAATGCAAGCAGGGACCAGCTATACGTGCAGTGGACATAAAAACAACCCAAAATGGAAAAAGAACAGCCGAAATGCAAAGTGAAAAGTCTAGAAAAGGACGATAGGATAAGCAAAGAACATCTGTTTTGTTCCCTTGCCTGTTCGCCTTGCTGGGCGAGGCTAGCCTTGCCGACGGAAGCTAGCCAAATCGGCTTGCCCACTCCGTCGAAGGAAAAACTGGAAACCTCAGGCAACGAGGCATGATAGCCCACGAACCAAATAATTAGCTTTCTTGCTAGGCTGGGCAAGGCCAGCGCTTGCCAAATAACCAAACAGATACATGCTATAGGTGTAACGATCAGCCTAGCTCTCGGTGTCGTCAGGATTAGTGCTCAAAGATCATCAGCTTACCTGCCAGATGAACACAATATACACCATCGTCTGTGAATCAAATGTTCGGTGAAGGTTGCACACAAGAAGGAAATTTTGGCAGAAGATTAACAACAAGTGTTACGACTTACGAAGTTGCAGAGAAATAAAAGGTTCAGTTTGGACGGGTTGATTAGGAGAACTTTCACGACATCCATATCACTTCTGGATTTACCTAACCATTCTTAGATTCATCTAACATTGGCCTAAACATCGTTATGACAATTTGGTATACCAAATTTAGCAGATCTATTCCTTGTAGCTGCTCATGCTTTACGAAACTTTGTTCTCTTCTCCAGTTCGTCCACTATGAAGGATGGACAAGTCGCCTTGAGATCCTTCAAGCGTTGTGTAGCCACCACAGCATCCACAAAATTTGATAATTCGATAAATTCAAGGCAAGCATCCTTAAGCTGGCGGCAGTTGTGTTGGTCAGCTAAAGCCAATGTGGTTGCGACGGTGTCCATGTTCAGACCGTCGCAAAGGATGCTTTGGCAAACCAGCTTGAGCCTATCAATTGCGTATCTATCCGCGGCCACTAGTAAATGCCGGATCATCTCTGTATCCTCGCTGCTAGGCAAAGAGTCTGTATAGATGAAATGGAGCAGTGCCTTGAAAACAGCAGGTTGTATGTCCTTGATGGTTATGCACTGCCCCAGCCTCGCCTCCTGCATCGACCCATAGAGCTCTGCTTTCAAAACAGGTGACCGCATAGCGAGAACAAACCTATGCGCTTCAATGGTCTCTCCTCCGACAATAAAACTGACATCAAATCCCGTCTTTTCTTCAAGCAGCTTGCTAACATGCTCGGTCATGTCATGTAGTGGCATGTCTATTTTGGGGAATGATTTGGTTTCTGTAACATGTGGCTTCTTGAAAACAGTGACGACACATTCAATCGTCAGGCGATCATCCCTAAGGTATGCAGACCCCTCGATCTCGCTCTGCCATAAAAAAAGGAGCATGTGGCGCAAACCTAGTAATATCACTAGAATCGAAAATCCTAGGTTCTATTTTATACATTGAAGATGAGAATCCGGTGTACTGGTCAATCAGCCTGATGTCGCCGGACGCCCGGACTTTAGTGTCGTTGCTCAAAAGCACAAGAAAAATTGAGATGTAATCTAGGCCATATCCCTCTAACCCGTCAGGGTAGTAGAAGATTTCCCAATCGTAGCCGTCGACGGTGAAAATTCCGGATGCTATATTGCTGTCCACGTCGTGGCCCATGCCCTTGTGCTTGCTGTAACCCAAGATATCAAATACATGTGTACCTTGGACCTCCTCCAGTGGGGTGCACATAGACATGGTCTTACACGTCTTCATCTCGTGATGGGGAGTATGTTGGCCAAGCCCCGACGAGCGAGGTTGGTGATGCACTCGCGTCTGGATCGATTACTTTCCGATCAAAGGACGCCCGAGCACACAAGCGTAGAGCCGGCCGGCTTGATGCGTATGCGTACGCACGAGCAGCCGAGTTCCGACGAGAAACGCACGGGACACAGAGCGCGATCGAGTTGATGGTAAAAGGCTCGTGTCTCGAGCCTTCCTATCTTTTTTGGCTTTGATTGATCTGGTTTACCTGATCTGTCTACAACAGAGGTGATTCGGCTATGGGTACAGGTCCGTTCTGGACAGGGACACCTTCTTTTTTTTTCGCGGGCACCAAATCGTGTGATTATTTCCAACAGAGACCAGAGCAGGGCCGGAGCCAGCGTACAATTGTCTGCTACGTACAGATGTACATGTATATCTGGACACATCCAGATGTGACATAATTATTGCACATCTAAATGATTAAATTAAGCATTAAAAAGGAAAAAGAAAAAAGAAAAAAGAAATACCCACACAAATCTTCACGTAAGATCAATGATATAAGACTTAGATGTATATTACTTATCTCACATCTAAATGTGTTTTAACAAAACCGATATTTATTTACCTATATACTGTATAAAGTTGCCACAAATTACCCCTATGCCGCGCATAAGTGAGAAAAAACGATTCATTATTTTCACAAGTCGCCGCAGTGATCGTCGCTTTATTTATAAGCGATCTCTAAATGCAGCACAAACACTATGGCGTTGCATCGGCTAGAGCCCAAACTTGCTATCGCGGAGGGAAAACGACTGTAATCAGCCGACTGATTTTCTACTCGCGTAAACCGCTCGCTTCACACGGCACGCGTCCCGTGGGAAGGTCCCACCACCCACTCTTCCTTTATTTCACGCGAACCACCCATCCCTATCCTCTCACCGAATGCAATTCCTTTTCTTCTCCATGGCTTTCTCTCGTACTGCGGGCTGCCATGGTCTTGTTGTAGCACGCCGAATTCATTCTTCATGGACAACATCTCTTGCCAATCAACATCATCAACGATTTTCCCTGATCTGCCCATCACCTTGATCTGAGTGGGAGGTCAGAAATCTTACCACCGGATCAACCAACAACCCTTCCTATAAGTCAGATACAGCCACCATTGTGCTGTACTCCACCAAAGTTGCACGAACCAGCGATGAATCTGGGATTTTACAACTAGAGAGGTGTTTCCTAGAAATCACTTCGCAATACTGGTTTGCAACAGAACGAATTGCCACCGCTCGCGACACCAAAAAACAGGTTGCCGCCCCCAACGCGGCACATCGCCGATCAACAACACCACATGGAGGGAATAGGATGGGATTCGTCACCGTCTAAGGAAAACCTTGCTTTGAGTACCAATTTGTTAGGTCCTACTTGATGTATAACTATGGATCTCAAGAATTTTAAGGGAATCACGACGAATCGCTTGGATCTAGAGTATATTATCTGTAGGAGAAGCTGTGTTCATGTATAGGTTTATGCCATCAGGCTAGAATGGGGAATTCTCAATGCTTACGACTGCCACAACCCGGCTTAGTTATAGGTGTACTTTTACCCGCCAGCGCGGCAACAGTTAGACGGCAAACAGGACAAGTAACAGTGATTCAATCGGACGGTCCAGCGACGAGATAACACGAGGAGCTCATTGTAGCCGTTGGGTGTTGATGAAGCGGCACGTGCCGGAACATAGGTGCAGCCTGACACGACTTCCGGGAGGCGGCCTGCTGCGACAGCTGTTCTTGCTCGACGGCGTCATGGTGAAGATCCTGCGCGACGGCGAGATCCCCGACACCATGTCGGTGTCGGTGTCGATCGACTACCTTGTCCACGCCGCCCAGAGAAGGGGATCCAATGGAATTGCTGCAGATTTGGGTATGTGACAGTGGCGGAGCCAGGAATCTTTTTTCTTGGTATTTATTGGTATTTATATGTGCAATGCAATAGCAATATAACAACAAATATACATCAAGCTAGCAACAGTATACCAATGAATCAATTATTTTTGGGTATTCCATGAAAGTCCAGGAAAAACCCTTGGCGCAAACCAACCTTATTGGGTTCAAATCCTGGTGCTGGCATTATTTTTGTATTTTTTTCAGGATTTCCGGCGATACGCATTCAGTGAGAGAAGACGTTTTCGTCGACGACGAGGCGCATGTGATGATAATGAATGTATGCATATATATGAGCACTTGCGTCTGTACCATGCTAAGAAAAAAAGGACGACCAGCCATTGGTACGTGGGCGAGATCGATCAACCCGGCCTGCTTCGCGGCGCCCGACCTCGCCACCGCCCGCGTCGTCCTTCAGATCGATCACCCTCGAGAGATCCCCCACCAGCTCCGGATCGACTACGAGGACCATGATGGCGTCGTCCCCGTGGAGATCATCAGGGTCTGGCACCGCTCACACTCCTACAACGGCAATGGACAGTACGTTCCTCTCTTCCAGTCCCTGGTTGCGGCTGCTTGATGGATGTCAAGCTCTGACGTTAAACAGTATCAGCACTGGTCTTCCAGTTGTAGCCGCAACCTATCCATTCTTAGTTTCATGTAGGCCACGTTCTTAATTAGTTCTACAAAGATACTGCCTTATTTTAGTCAGTAATATGCGGTGAACACTGAAAAAATTGTCTAATTGACTGACTGCAGTAGCAACCAAATGCATATAGCTAGTACATAGTACATAATTCTACCAAATTCTGCAAACAGAATCACCATTGGTCTGTGTGGAACTGTGGATGTTTTCAGGTTTTCAGACAAAACAAAGCCTGCAGTTGTTTGGGTAATGGGTATTTTTATTGGGAGATTTGTTATGTAGTTAAAATTACCAATTTTTTTACAGCAAAGATACAGTAGATGCTGCTCTGAATTGTACCCACTCATCTAGCACATCGGCATCTAGTTTCGAGGCGCCAACATGTTGTCCATCCATTTCATGAAGGTAACACTAGAGCACTGCCTTATAGAGGTGATTGCAACAGTATACACTCTAGCTCAAACTAAATTGATGGGAGACTTTGAAAACTTTCGAGCAATTTATTCAAATAAATATAAAAATAAAGTTACTTTGGAAGTTTATGGTGCAATCTTCTACCAGTCATTTAGTTTTGAGCTAATACAACTTACTTTTTATTCCTTTTTAACAAAACTTATTTAAGAAATACCCCTACACCAAACTGGCCTTAAGCAGGTTTAGGCAGGATAACACCAAGATGGTTGCAATTTCGTTATGTACAAAAGGTGCTATTATTTATTCTCTCTAATTGTACAGTAATAAATCATAGTGTAACCGTGTGCTTTTCATGTGCCTGAATGTGTGAACCTGCATTTCTCAACTGCCTAAACTGAATTCATCATTGCTAGCTGGGAACTAAAGTTACATACTATGCAGCAACACATGTTGTAAACTTTATCAAACAAATATGATTTTGGCCCAGCTTCATGTCCTGGTATTCTCCATTTCGGAAGTATCTAACATTTCCTTTAGCAGTAAACAAATGTAAGTTAACCTTCCAAATGTGCACGCAAATGCTTCGAGTTCTTATATTCTTCTGCAAAAACCATCTACCATGTTAGCAGTTGAGCAAGCTGCAGTTCTTTCTTTTTTTGACTGTCATGAACGTGCATACCATGTAACATGCAGTTCATGTTTTAGCTAGTACACAGCCTCAACTGCCTATGCGGTACGGGCTATCCGGCGCTATGTGCATGCCCATCACACCAACCTTGCCTGTATTTTGCTTTTGCCACAGATATGACTGCCCAATAACCAATTTGATCCCAAGGTAGATACATTTTCAGCGATCATGCAAAGATAGCCTCCGCTGAACATGGACCCACCCCTCTTTCCGTTGCCACTCTGTGCTCCTAATTGCTGCTCCTATTTACTTCTGAATTCCGTAGACAGCACTACTTTATTTATGCATGACTGGTAGTTAACAGAGCTTCGCAACTCCTCTTCCATGGCATCAACCGTGCCATTCTCCGCTGGCCTCGTTGCTCTTGGGTCTCCGCCCCCGCAGCGCCAAAGCTGCAGTTTCCAGCGATGTCAGCGACCGGGCACTCTCATTTCATCAGGCAATTGATCAAATCATATCTGGGAGGTAGACTCTGTATCGGTCTCCTTCTGACGGAAGGAATTGTCTTACTGTAGCTATAAGACATGGTCAGGTTAAAGCTATGGCTGGAGTGAGCATGGATGGCTTGGCACAGCCTCAAGCTCCGGTTGCAGTGGTTACCGGAGCATCGAGGGGGATTGGGCGAGCCATAGCTGTGGCTCTTGGCAAAGCAGGGTGCAAGGTAAATACTTATAATTGTAAGGCTAGTTGAGCTGTGCTTTCAATGGAGCTGATCATCATCTTTTGTTTGTCTAAGGTAGTTGTGAACTATGCCAAGTCAGGCATGGAAGCTGAACAAGTGTGCAGAGAGGTGAGTAAAATATCTCCTTCTAGGCTTCTAGCCGACCCGATATATGATACATTTGCTCGCATACATGTGCATTTTACCTCATAAAATACTTTTCATGAATGCTTGTCTTCCTTGTGCCACACAAACACATATCATGATCCATTCAGATCCAGGAGTCCGGTGGCACTGCCATCACCTTTTCAGCCGATGTCTCCATCGAAGCCGAGGTTGAAACAATGATGAGAGCGGTGAGTTGACATCAGTTCATTACTCTAGGTAAAACAGTAACAAATAATTCTCCGAGTGAGTGCATACTTTATACATGATGTTGGATGTTGGCTCAGACAATTGATACTTGGGGAACACTTGACGTCCTGGTGAACAATGCAGGTTCTCCCTTGTTTTCATCTCTCTGCTTGCCTTCCCCTGCACAACTGACTACGTAAGTTGGCATTTGTATCGCATTGAAAGTGGATTTTGATGGCTTGGGGGCCGTTTCTTGGCGAGCAGGGATCACGCGAGATGCTCTGCTAATGCGGATGAAGCGGGCGCAATGGCAGGAAGTAGTGGACGTAAACCTTACCGGTGTTTACCTCTGCGCCCAGGTGAGATGTGCTTTTCACTTGGCCTCCATAATGGGCATCAGATATGCTTTGTGCTTGCCTATTATCTAAAATCTTGTTTCAGGCTGCGGCGGCAGTGATGATGAAGAGGAAGAAGGTACGGAGTATCAGTTGACTATGTGTCGTTTCTATTCTTATTTAGAAGCATCTTTGTTATATGATCAGAGGCAATAATTTGTTGGTACATTTTTTTCACTGGTTAAATTGCCCACAGGGAAGGATCATCAACATCGCCTCAGTTGCCGGGATGATCGGCAACATTGGCCAGGCCAACTACTGTGCCGCCAAGGCCGGGGTGATTGGATTGACCAAGGCCATGGCCCGGGAATACGGTGGCAGAAACATAAATGCAAGTAGCAGCCATTAGATTAAGCACATCTTGATTAAAGTGCTGCTCCTTATTTGAACATTAAGCTTGTCTGACATTTTGCCTGGTTGGTTTTGCAGGTGAATGCGGTTTCCCCGGGCTGGGTTGCGTCCGACATGACCGCAAAACTAGGCGACGACATCGAGCGAAAGGCGCTCGAAACAATACCATTAGGCAAGTAGTAGTGGTAGTAATCATCCTATTAGAAGCATGCGCCCATAACTCTTGCAATGGCACACCGCTTGGCATGAGCTGGTTCGCTATCTCAAAAATAAAAAATAAAAACTCTTCCAATGGCACCAAAGATGAAATATAGATTTCTCGTTTTGGTTTTACCGCCTTTTCTTGCTGATGGAAACTTCAGGACGATTTGGCAAGCCAGAGGAGATCGCTGGGCTGGTGGAGTTCTTGGCTGTTCATCCGGCTGCAAGCTACATGACCGGGCAGGCAAGTAGAAATGGTTTTCAGATATGTCCTTCATATGGACCCGACGTATTAACATAGTTATGTGTTAGTGTACTTGAAGACTTGACTTGTTTAATTCTGCAAGCGCAGGTTCTTCCAGTTGATGGTGGCCTGTCCATTTGAGTGTAACTGAAACTGAACCGAAGCGAGGTGTGGAAACATAAATTTCCAATCGGAAACAAGGTTGTCTCACACAAAATTAAGCACAAGAGGGCTCCATGCCTTTGCGTCAGGCTTGTGGTGTACGGACAATTCAGTAGTCTGGATGGAAATTCAGTAGTCTGTGTGTTCAACCGGAAGTGCCCGAAAATAACCAAAGTTAACGAATGAATATCCAAGATATATTGTAAAGGTCCGCCAAATGTAATGTTTTGGCTGTCCCTTGTCTTTGACGTTTTCATTTTGCATTTAAAGAGTATTTGAATTAGCATATTAGGCATTTTATACTGTCCGTAGAGCGCCTCTACTGAAGAAGTGAACTTGAGAATCGATGCGTCAAAAACTTGTGCCAGATTAGCATACATTTTAATGGCCCGATTATGGGAAGAGATCATATGAGTGATTCAAAACTGCGTCCAAAATTCAGAGCTGAAAACTGCCAACAGGCAACTCTGTCTCCAAACATGACGCTGAAAGCACCTTAAAATCACACCTAATACTAATAGGGATCATACCCCCCTCCGTGCTCCCCTCTCGCCGAACTCCCGGCCAGGTTTAGAACACGAGAAGATTTTGCAAATTTTTGAGCACCCATTTGGTTTAACTGAAACTGAATCAGTCAGACATATGAGGTAGCACTACAGGGCCAGGAAACAAGATAATATTACATTCAGTCAGATATAAATAAACTTACTAGTGAATCAGCCTATTCTCTTGCAGGCTGGCGGCCGCTGTACGATCACTAGCACATGATATTATTTGCAACACTTCAGATATTCTGCATAAAAATATAACAGGACTGCATTTTATGGACTCCAAACTCGATATATATAGCGTCAGAACCCACGAACTAAATGCTATTGGTATCGAAGGAGGGAAGATGCATTGCAGAAACCAGATTAAAGCCACTGAATAATACTTGGAGGAGATAATGATAACCCAATGCACCAAGTAGTCTAGTTCATGACGAATTGATGATCGATCTAATCTACCAAGCAGCCTAGTTCAGATAATAATACTTGGAGAAGAATATTGATAACCGAATCCATGAATGGCGAAGTAGGAGGAACTAAAATTACACGCAGTGGATGGAGTTAACTGACCCACGCAAAATAAAATAAAATAACTGAAGCTTACAGCAGTTAAACTTCAGCTAACTGTGTGTTTCCAAACAACAGTCAACTATAGCCGTTGTCGGACACTGAACAGTGGGAGCCCTTGGTCTTGGAGGGGCGTTGATCTTTCACTTGTGGAGCGCATCCTAGCCGTCCGCCTTCCTGGTAGCTTTCGAATTCTTCAGAGATGGTGTCAATTTCTTCAGGTGTGTTCAGAGGCAGGAAGTGCAGAGAACTAGTGTACTGAAACAAGATAATTTGAGCACTCATTCGGTTTAACTGAAACTAAACCAGTTAAACATACGATGTAAAACCGAGGCATTAGGAAACCAGAGCCTATTATCCAAGCCAAATCACTTAGTGACGACAGAGGAAACAACCACAATCATATGCAGCACTGAAATCTGTTATATATTATGTAGTATTATCATGTTACTAGAAATTACGATCATCAATTGCAAGCTTACTAGTAATCATTTGGTTAAACTGAAAGTAAATCAGTCAAACACTTGAGGCAAAATCAAAGATGAACAAATTAACACTGATATCCACAGAAAGTATGAAGTACTCTTATCATTTACTAATGTCAGAGCACTTGAATAGGAAACAAAACAGAAGAAAGTATAAAGGCTCAGTAGTTTTCGATAAAGGGTAAATGGCCCAGAAGTTAAGAGGATATTCTCACTCCGGCGTAACCGGCATTAGACCAGGAGATAGCTGAACGGATGGACAAACCGTCGGACAGCAAGCCTTCCAGTCAGAGCCGTCGACCGGATGTTTTGGAAGTTTACAGCAGTTAAATTTCAGTAAAATGTAACTGTTGTCGGAAAATGAACAGTAGATCCCATGGTCTTCAAGAGGCGTTGATTTTTCACAACTGGAGCGCATCCTAGCCGTCCGTTTCCTGGCAGGGTACGCGTCTTGCTACTCGTAGCTGTCGAATTCTTCATAGAAGGTGTCGATTTCTTCAGGTATGCTCAGAGACAGGAAATTCAGAGAACTAGTCCGATTGTTTTTAGCAGTATTTCACTTTAACTGATCACTAAGGAATCAGAGTGTGTTTTAAAGGACTTCAAGATACAAAAGGAAACAACCACAAGCATATGCACCACTGAATGATCTATTATATGTATTAGAAAATTGGAATGATCATCACTTGTAAAATGCAAGCTAAAACTGAAAGTGAAGCATTCAAACACTTAGGCAAAACTGAAGAGTCAAAAGAACCAAAGATTAATGGATCAAACTGCACACAGAATGACATCCACAGCAAGCATATAGTTTCATCATCTACTAATGTCAGATCACTGACAAAGAAACAAGTACTACATAGTTCCATGGATCTAGTCAAGCATGCATTGCCACATTTGGCCACATCACAGGAATCATTCTGTTCTTTCAAAACGAGAGCAAAGCAGAAAAGGCTCAGCTGTTAAGCTGTCTGCTCCCAGAGTTGAGAAAAGCTAGCAGAGCCCTGCTGCCGGCGGCGGCGGCGGTGGCGGTGGCGGTCCGCCGTGGTGGTGAACCGTGCACGCATTCGTTCCGCAAGTCTCGCATCTACTCGAGATGGAAAAGGGCTTGTCCTTTGTAAGAATGGCCACCATCTTCAAGTCCTCGTCCAGCTTCGCCCGTATTGCGCGATGCTGGTTCCACGCAACCCGGTCGTAGAGAACCCCGTCGACATAGACTCCCCCTGAAGAAGACTGCTGCTCCGGCGCCGCAGAAGAAGACTGGCCGCGGTGACCCTGAGGCGCACTGGCGTTGCGTTGCTGCCGGCGTGCAAAAAATCTGCGTCGGCTGGCGGCAATCAGGCTCCGTGTAGTTACTAAGAAACAAAAGAAGCAGGAAATCGAACTCCGGCGTCAGTGAAGAACCGCACGGACAAGCAGAGAGAAAGAATTTTGCGCTTTTCTTGGGTGGGGAAGGAACACACCTGGAACAGGATTGCCCCCGACCCCGTGACCGAGAGCTGGAAGAAACGGAGGTCGGGTGACTCGGGTCGTCGCATAGGCCGCCGGCGCTCTGAAGGCTCCCCCGGTGTAGGCTACAAAAAAATTACAAAATAGAATGGAAACCAAGAAATCAATGTCGGACGTCAACGAACAGAGAATCGCACGAACCAGAGAGAAAGAATCCCACCTGGAACCGGAACCGGAGGGATTGTCCGCGTCGGCGGCGCTCTCCAATGCGGCGGACGGAATCCCCCGAGCCCCGACCCCGACGCGTCCCCACGACCGAGAGCTGCAAGAAACCAAGGTATCTGACAGATGTTACAATCCAGGAAGCGGGCATCAACGGAAGAACGAACGCCGCGCTCGCTCGTAATTAAGCTTTGAGTTCTTGGGCACCCACCTCCACCGAACTGGGAAGAGGCGTCGAGGAAGCCTACGGCGTTGACAGTCGCCGGCGGCGTCACCCGTGCTGCAGTCCCTCCGGCTGTAGGCGCTGCACAATCGAAAGAAAACAAGAAATCGAACTCCAACGTCAACGAACAAGAACCGCAAGAACTCCGGCGAGACAACGAACTTGGAAGGGAACCCACCTCCACCTGGGTTGCCCAGCGGCGGAGCGACTCCCCCGTGTCCCGGTCCTGGCCCTCCCCCTCCCCCGCGAGCTGCTGCAAGAAACAAAATCCAAGAAGCGTGTTATCAACGCAAGAACCAAGGTCGACGCGCTCGCTCGTAATTAAGCTTTGAGTTCTTGGGCACCCACCTCCACCGAACTGGGAAGTGGCGTCGCCGGCTGTAGTCTCCGTCCGCGCTGCACGCGTACGCGGCTGCCCAGACCCAGGGATGTCAGCGTCGTCGGCCTTCCGCTTGTTCGTCATGTCGCCTCGGTCCAACAGCTTCGCAAGAACCACGGGCGCGGCAAGAAAGAAAGAGAGGGAGGGCGCAGAAGGAAGGAGGAAAGAGAAAGGAGGAACTGGAGGCTATATAGACAGACGGCAGAGCGTCTCCCGCTGCCTGCAACTGATTTCGATTTTTCAATCAACAGGCGAAGAAGAGATTCAGGTCGGTTGATTTTGGGGGGAACCAAACGGAAGAAGACGGCAAAGAGCCTCGCAAATGGGCCTAATAACTTTCTGATAGCCCAGCCTTAGTCGGACCAGGCCCATCTTTCCCACTAATAGCCCAAACCAAACTATTCCATTTTCTGCAAAGTCCACATTTCCAAATTGCCAATAAAAGGGTTACCCTAGTATCAATGATCAGTAAAGAAAAGCAAGATCACTAAAAAAACAAGAAAAGGGTTATCATTGACAATTATTTGGAAACCAGTATTCTGTTTCAAGAAAGAAGAACACGCTTGTCTGTTTCTTGGGCAATGCTGACGAACACACTCTCGTCTTGTGCTGCAGTCTCCGAAGTGTTGGCAATGTTGACGGGTCAATAGCTCTGTGCGACACCTTTCGTTGGAATTCGAATGAGTGAGACGTCTTTCGTCCGAATTGCCTTGGTGTGGCATTTTTGAGCGAGGAAATAGCCCAGACACGACATGACTCTTAATCTGAACCGATGCCCGTCGTGGGACCCACAACTTATTCACGTAAGCGCGGGACCCACCACTTTTCCACTAAGCGCGGGACCCATCTCTTTGCAGCTAGAAGAGACGACTGCTTGTGCCCGTCTGCCCGCCACCGCCCATTGCTTCCCCTTTCCCCATTCTTTCTCTTCTCCGGCGACCTAGTGCAGATGTCTACCTCCTCCGCCACGCACTCAAAATGGCGTCGGTATGGTCCGGTGCAGCTCACAAGGTGTCGTGACTGCCCACGCCTAGAGCCTCTGAAACGGTTGGTCACTAGGACTGATGATAATGGAAATCTTGGGCGGGAATTTGTGAAGTGTTTGAGCAAAACAATAGCAGGAAGTGATGGCAAGGTTAGATCTCAATTCTTAGCCCGTTCTTTCACTGTTGTTTGCTCCGATTTATCCATATTTTGTTTTTTCCCTCGAATTTAGAATTTAGGGTTCATATTGTTGTTTTCAGATCCTGAAGAAATGCACCCATTTCGAGTGGATGGATGAATATGTTGAGAGGATTCAGTTCGAGGGCTACATTGATTCGAGCGGGGCCGCAACCTAGGAGCTCAATTTGGGCGGGGTGTCGCAGATGTAGAATTTGGGGAGCTCGGACAGAGGGGCGGGAAGATTCATGCCGATGGAGAGGTATGCGCGCAATGCTGAACTGCACTTGGAGTCTGAACTGGTCAGGGAACTGAAGAAGATCAAAAAAAATCTAATGGAGATGATTGATTTGCAGAAGCAAGCAAATTTCATGGCAAGGGGGTTCTATTGTTGTATCATTGCTCTGTTTTTGTTTTACTTGTTGTTCATCCGTCATTAGAGGGGGCATTTAGGTCTGTCAGGGCACAGGATGCGATCTGTGCGTCATGCCAAGTTCATGTAATTGAATCGAAGCAGAAACATTAGTGTTCATGATCTGTTCTTGTACTTCAGTTAACAGAATGCACACCCCCCAAATTCAGTTTCTAGTAAAAAAATCTTGCTGGCGAATAGACGTTGGGCCGTGAGAAAATAACCAGGCCCAAATAGTGACCAGCCCACCCGCGTAGGGGCACCATCCTTGTTTTATAGCATTGAGGCACCCATGTTTAGA
Source organism: Hordeum marinum (assembly GCA_022496015.1). NCBI lineage: Eukaryota > Viridiplantae > Streptophyta > Magnoliopsida > Poales > Poaceae > Hordeum > Hordeum marinum. Next base: position 475,183,279 of record CM039676.1, read on the forward strand.
AAAAAAATGCTAACTAAAATAAAATGTTGCTTCGGCAAATAAACCTCTAAAAAACATATACTTCTTTACTTGTTTTTTACTTTGGCCAATTTTTTATGTCAAATAAATGTTGGGCCATATGTATTGTAACTTATTTTGTTTTTCTTTACATTTTTGTTGCTTGTCCACTATTGTTTTGTGATTCTTTTCATGGATGTCTATGGTTCCATGAAACCCAAATTAAATGGGGATATATGAAAGCCTTAGAAATCATTTTTGGAAATGATCAAGTTAAAATTCGCTTCTATGTCCAAGAAAATGTTCCTGTTTTGCTCTGAAAATATTGGCCAGAGGTAAAATTCAAAGCAATATTTTTAGGAGAACAGAATATTTATTTTGGGCATTTGAGTTAATCCAATAATTATTTGCATGACCTAAATTAGTTGCATGTCATAGTTGTATTAGTAACACATAAATCAATTAGATAGAACATCAAGCACATATATCAATTGACCAATATCAACTAGATAGAAAAAACAAAAACCAGATAGAACACATAAATATAGTAGCATAAGTAGTAGCATTGCATGAGCTAGATAGTACCACATTACAACTAACATAGATAAACTCAAGCACGACATACATAGTACCATTACAACTTGTATAGATAGTTCAACCCAACATGACAATAATAAAACGACACCCTAGATAAGATAAAACACCACCGGCTTGCTTGCTTGCTCCAAGTCCAACTCCTCCATGGCCAACTCCTCTGGGCGTCGTTCACTGCTCCTCCGGGGTGTTGTCGATGGGGTACAACAGAGTGTGCATGCGCCCCACGGTGGGGAAGATATTGGTGTAGTCCATGAAGATGTTATGGGTGGTGAAAGCGATGAACTCGTAGCCACACCAGAACACACAACCGAGGAGGTAGAACGCGTCGATGGAGTTGGTGAAGTGGGCAAGGATAGCAACCATAACCCCGTTGTGGATGACCTTCCCGACTCGGTACATCCTTGGAGATCCCCGGGGGAGGTGGCAGAAGCCGAGCGCAAGGAAGGCGTTGGTGAAATCCCTTGCGCCCCTCCATCTTGACACCGACTACACACGGAGTGTGTTCTCGACGTACACGTCGGGGGGGGGGGGTAGAGCGTCCCCGCCACGATGGGGGGAAAGCGGAAGGTTGGCCTGATGTAGTTCATGGCTGCGGCGGCCTGGTTTTGGGGTTGTTTGTGGTGGTGAGAAGAGGATGCAGATGGCAGAGGATGGGTGAGGAGGAGGAATATGATAGGTGGCTTAAATAGCCCTAGTGCGACATGTTTACACCGGGTGGAAGTAATGAGCGAGCGGTGTTGAGTGGCATCGGGGGAGGGGAGCGTACATGTGTGTACACGCATGGGAAACCAAAAGCGACATCAATAGCCAGGCTGCGACGTTTCAACGTTGCAAGCTCTGTGCCATCGGTCGGGGTTCACGTCTGCTCGTTCTGTGCGTGTGCCGTCCGTGCATGCAAGTGTGGCATCGTGGTAGTATTGCCAAGAACGCGCGTAGCACACTGGCCATTAAAACACGTGGAGAGATGAGCTCATGGAGCGGCTAGAGATGGTTGGGCATCTAGAATAGCCAAGCAGTGACATGAGCTCGAACGCTGCGAGGGCACCAACAGCATGCGTAGGACACTGGCCATTAAAAACGTGTGGAGAGATGAGCTCGATGACATGCATGCAGCGGCTATGCTGTGAGGGCGGGCGACGCAGGGCTGCACGCGCATGCATGCATGCTTGTCATCCCTGCTCAAATAGGATCAGCGTGGTGTCCATCGGTCCAACGGGTGGACCGCTTTAATGTAGCCCAATAATACATGGCCGGCCTTCTCAATCTTATCGAACGTAAAAAAATGACCAGCCAATGAACTAACATCCCGCGGATCTGTGACGCGGCTCCCGATCCAGACCGTTGCTTCTGTTCACATCCATCCAATGGTCCAGGGTGCTGCGTGTTATAATATCCAGAGTTTTCGAATCAGCCAATCAGAGTGCATCCCGCGGATCGCTGACGTAGCCCTAGTGCCTGATCTAGACCGTCCACTCATAGCGATCCAATGGCCCAGAGGGGTGCGGGGTTTTGAGGGGTTTTCAACGGTAAGGGTTGAGCATAACTAATTCAAAAAATACAAAACTTGTGCCGATTATTGTTCTATGTGAGTAAGTATCTAGGAAAAATAAGAAACTTGGACTACGGATTTTTTTCATGAAAAAACCTTCACAAAAGATGGCTACCAAGAACGAGGTTGTGGAGTATTGAAGAGAAGTGAGCTAGGGTTAAGTGTCAAACATGTCATAATTTATCAAAACGATCCAATCTCAGGATGGACTCTTATATACAAACACTAGATGTCAAGTTTCCTTTTTTGTCTCATTTAGAGAAGGTCGAAAAAAAACTTGCTTACAAATGGGTCCGTTTTCCCTAGCTTTCGAGAGGTTTGGAGCTCATGTGGAGCACATTTTTCATGTCCAGAGTTTCACATAATAAAATTGCTCCGATTAATGAACTAACATGAATAATAGTCCAGAAATCATTGTAACACCAATAGCACATACCAAATAACTTCAAATTTGAATTTCAGATCAAATTTGAATTTTGGCTCAAATTTGAATTTTGTCTCAAACTTGAATAGTACTCCCTCCGTCCGTAAAATATTGTCCTCGTGGACATTTTTCAGAAAAACCCCTAGCAAATTCCCGACAAGCCCCTCACTACCAGTCGTCTCCACCGTTCCTCTCCCGCGCCGGAGGTCTGCTCCCCATGCCGGAGCTCCCCTACTCAGCTCCCTCGCAGCTCCCCGTGCGTCGCCGAAGCTCATCTGCCACACGCCTCCCTCGCCCCATGCCTCCCCCAGCTTCCCTCTCCTCGTCCCCTCATCCTTCCCCATGGTGATCCAAGGCGAGGAGAAGGTCAGATTTTTCTTTCGATCTGCTCTCTGACGATGGTGGCCTTCTTCGAGTTCGATTCTCGCCAAACCCACCTAACACACACAAACATGCGGCCATGTACCGGGCGGCTGCGGCGATCATTTCCAGGTCCTCCTCTTCGACACTGCGGCAGCAGCTCGCCTGCGATGGCGCGAGAGCCAGCAACAGCAGTGGGCGCGCGAGTATGCAGCGAAGGAGGTCACTTTTGGCATCGGCACGAGTATGCAGTACGTCAACGACCTTGCAAACGCCGTCGAGGTCACCATGGGCCCCAAGGTTCGTCTGTGCCCCCTCTAATTCCCATCAGAGCATGGATCTCTGTTCATCTCATTGAAAGAATTAATCTTGAGTTATTCATCTCATTGAGCCAATGCAGGTAGTTGATCCAGTGTAGCCGACAGTTCTTGTCGTTCCTTTGCTTCCAGAGAGGAGATTTTTTTCCTTTGGGCTAACCTGAATTGAGCTAACCAAAGATGGTGTGTATGCACTCAGACTATTCGTTCCTAATATGCAGATATGTTTTTCCTTTGGTTTGTGGGATTAATGTTTTAGGTGATAAAAAGGTTCATGCTTCTTCTACATTGTGAAATGGAAGATCTCGCGAGGAGCTTCAAGAACCTGCCGCTAGACTGGCCGACAACCCCTGCCTGCCGTGGCAGAACTCTTGGACCGGGGTCGGTTGCTCCGACGCCTCACCCGTGCATGCACGTCTTGTCACTGTAAGTATCCTCCAAATTGCATAAACTCTTTAGTCAGTTGCTAATGGTGCTCAAACTGAAATGATTTCAATTAAATTTGCCCAATGATACTGTATGGTTGAAAGAATGAAACTTAGATTGGGTAACTGCATTGTAAGCTCATCTCATACCTGGCTTTTTCTTGAACTAATCACCCTAGAATTATTTCCATTTATGCTAACATTCAGGTAAAAGAAGCAATCTGAAGCATGTTCTGAACTTGCTGGTCATAGTTTCATGTTTGTGAACATTCAGGTAAAAGAAGCAATGTGGTTGATCTGAAGTAATTAAGCTATCTCCTTAATTAACTTTCTGGTCATGGTTGCAGGTGGTTGTACTCATGTGATCATCACACTTGCATGTTTGTGTTGCAATGATTTTAAAATACTCATGTTGTTAATGGATTGACAATACTCATGCAATCATTTTAAAGTACTCATGTTGTTTGTGTTGCCTTTTTGTGTTGCAATCATTTTAAAACTAGTATTGTTCACACATGCACTTTGGCACCTTGCAACAACCTCTAATCTAAACCATCAGACTAACACCACAAGGTCTAGAAATTTATAAATGACCAGTGTAACGGAGGCTGCTTCAGTGCCATAACGTTACCTGCCTTTGGGTCTCTTCCATGTGGGCCAGCCACTAGCTGGCTCCACCTGTCATGCACCCAAATGCACCTATCGTAAGGCACTAAAGCTGAGTCCAGTGTAACACCATCAGACAGTACCGAGTTTACTCTTGCCAAACTATACTTTTTTAGATTCAGTTTGAACTAGTTTTGGATCACTATTTTGTTTGAAAATTCAGTTTGAACTGTACCTTTTTCAGATTTGCTCCTAGTGCACATGTCCAATTTGATTTTCTTCCACAGACTCAAAATGCGAATTGACAGCAACAGTAACTAGTCAACTGAACTTTCTGAAGCTTTCGTAGGAATAGAGGCAGAGTACTAGAGTCCCCGACGTCGGGGGTTGGGGACGGGGATCGAAGGGCGTCGGCGTCGCCCACCAACAGCGGAAGCAGAGGCGTCGCCCACCACCACCACAACCATCCAGCATCCAAAGTGCAACAGCGCGGCTGCGGCGGCTGAATCGACGAGGAGGATGTAGATCACATGTCCTTCCAGGTACATTTACATTTGCAGGATGCTTCTCTGACTTCACACATTTAGAGCTGGTACATTTGCATTATGTATGAGGAGATGAATGTACTGATATTAACATAATGCAAAGCCTGCTCTTTTTTGCTGCATAGGGAAACAAAGCTCAGTACCTTGACACATCTAAAGGCTGATGATATTATAAGTAATCCGGGATAACAACACAGTTATCCCTGGATAGAATTTGCTTGCTCCACTTTGCTCCTGATGGTGATGATATGTGGTGATCAACATAGCATAGAATGTGTTCTTTTAATTTGGTAGCACTTGGAGTAATTTACACATTCAGTTAGATTATCTGAGAGTAATAATTCCCACTTAATTCTGTAGAAAATTGGTAACTCCTGTAGATTGTAACTCCTACACTTTCAATCAACTCCTTTTAATTAAGTTACTGTTGTGATTGTAGACAGTGTGAGCTATCTCAGTTTAAGTTACAGATCACAAATACTCCATTTTTTGCGGGGACAAATACTCCATTTTTGCTGCTGTCATTCAATTATATCTTTGTTGCTGTCCTTTAAAATTCAGTTAGTTCTCACATGTGAATCTTGACACTTACATTCATTCTCTCTTTATTCCATTGACATTTATATCATTCCATCGACACTTATATTCTTTCTTCATTCAGTTAGTTGCTGACATTCATATTAGCATCATACTCCTGACCATTTGTCACATGTGAATCTTTACAAGCAGAGAGGAACAAAATGCCTGACCATTACAATCTGAACAAATCATGCAATCTGACAAGTTGTGTTACAAAATCATGGAATATGATCAATCTGAACAATCTTTGCATGCTCTTTTTTTTTTACAAGCAGAGAGGAATCAAATTGTGTGACCATTACAATCTGAGAAATCATGCATACAATCAAATTGTGTGATCATTGCCTTCTTTGAAGTGCAGAGGAGCAGCAGTGACAGCAACAAGGGCACGGGCAGAGGAGCAGCAGCAGCACATGCAGAGATCCACCGGCGACAGGGGAGAAGCAGCAGCATGAGCACGGGCAGAGGATCAGCAGTAGCATGGGCAGAGCTCCACCGGCGGCATGGGAGAAGAAGAGGAGAAGAAGCACGGGCTAAGCTCCACCAGCTCCACCAAGGTGCGTGTCGGAGCTCCTGGTCCGTTGGATAACGGCAGGAGGTTTCGGTGACGCACGGAAGACGGGCGGAGGAAGGTCCGAGCGATGGCGATGCCTAGGGGATCGTGGTAGGAGGGGAGTTCGGCAGCGCAGTTCCTGGGCGGCGGCGGTGGATCAGTTCCTGGACGGCGGCCGGGGAGCGGATCCTGGGAAGCGGCGGCGAATGTCCCAGCTGGGCGGTGCCGGCCCCTGGCGACACGCGGGTGAGAGGCGGAGGAAGAAGATGGAGTCAAGGACGTGTCTGTAACAATTGTAAAATTAGGAGGCTTGTTTTGCAAAACTTTCATTACACTGTGCTCCGGACAATCTTTTTCGGACGGAGGGAGTATTACACATACATATCATATCAAAGTAATACACAAGTTTTAACAAATTTTCAACATCATAGTAGAAATACACAAGTTTCAACAATTTTTCACTTCTGCTTTCTCCTACCACTCAATTTCTTCTTCTTTTTACCAATGCTTGTTTTTGATTGTACAACACCCAGTTCACTCAAGCTCTCGATTTTCTTCACTGGACTGCCTGGAACAACAGCTTTATTTTGCACCACAATAGTTGTAGTATCATCGGACCCAATATCATCAGGGGTTGGCAACACAACTTCCAATATAGGCTCAGTTGGCACCACATTAGATGGAATATTTTCAGTTGGCAACTCAACTTCCAACATAGGCTCAGCTTGCACAACATCAGCTGGAATATCTTCAGAGGTACCCATATCTTCAGTTGGCAACTCAACTTCCAACATAGGCTCAACTTGCACAACATCAGCTGGAATATCTTCAGAAGTACCCATATCTTCAGTTGGCACCAGAACATCAAAATCTTGCTCATCTTGCAGCAGCACATCCAAGTCTTGGTCATTTTGCACCACACCATCCAAGTCTGGTTGAATGTGTATTGTTTCTGTTGGAAATATGCCCTAGAGGCAATAATAAATTAGTTATTATCATATTTCCTTGTTCATGATAATCGTTTATTATCCATGCTATAATTGTATTGAATGGAAACACATTACATGTGTGGGTAAATAGACAACACTCTGTCCCTAGTATGCCTCTAGTGAACTAGCTCGTTGATCAAAGATGGTCAAGGTTTCCTAGCCATTGACATGTGATGTCATTTGATAACGGGATCACATCAGTAGGAGAATGATGTGATGGACAAGACCCAAACTACAAACGTAGCATATGATCGTGTCAGTTTGTTGCTACTGTTTTCTGCATGTCATAGTATGTGTTCCTATGACCATGAGATCATGCAACTCACTGACATCGGAGGAGTACCTTGTGTGTATCAAATGTCGCAATGTAACTGGGTGACTATAAAGGTGCTCTACAGGTATCTCCCAGGGTGTCTGTTGAGTTGGCATGGATCAAGACTGGGATTTGTTACTTCGTGTGACAAAGAGGTATCTCAGGTCCCACTCGGTAATACAACATCACAATAAGCCTTGCAAGCAATGTGACTAAGTGTTAGTCATGAGATCTTGTATTACAGAACGAGTAAAGAGACTTGCCGGTAAGGAGGTTGAACTAGGTATGGAGATACCGACGATCGAATCTCGGGCAAGTAACATACCGAAGAACAAAGGGAACATCATACGGGATTAACTGAATCCTTGACATAGAGGTTCGACCGATAAAGATCTTCATAGAATATGTAGGAACCAAATGTGGACATCCAGGTCCCGCCATTGGTTATTGACCGTAGAGGTGTCTCGGTCATGTCTACATAGTTATCGAACCCGCAGGGTCTGCACACTTAAGGTTTGGTGACGTTTTGGTAGTATAGAGTTATGTATGGTGGTGACCGAAGGTTGTTCGGAGTCCCGGATGAGATCCCAGACGTCACGAGGAGCTCCGAAATGGTTCGGAGGTAAAGATTGATATATAGGAAGGTGGTGTTTGGACTCTGGAAAGTTTCGGGCACTTTCGGTAGTGTACCGGGAGTGACGAATGGGTCCCGGGGGCCCACCAGTGGGGCCAACCCACCCCATGGGCCTATGTGGCAACCCACCAGCCCATAGTGTGCCAGTTGGGTCGGCCAAGGAGGCCTATGTGCAGGAGGAAAGGGAGGCAAACCGAATTGGGGTGGAAACCTCCCCAAACTCCACCTCTCTTGTGGGAGGAGGAGTCCTACTAGGAGGAGGACTCCTCCCCACTAGGTTCGGCCGAACCAAAGGAGAGCCCTCCTTTTGGGTGCAGCCTCCTCTCCCCTCCTCCTATATATATGAGTGGTTTTAGGGTTTTTTGTACAAGGATTTTCAGCCACGTCTAAACCCTACTTCTAGATCAAGTTCCTCTAGACTAGACTAGTTCGGCGGTACTTAGGCGAAGCCCTGCCGGAATAGCTCCACCACCATCTCCGGAGCGCCGTCATGCTGCCGGAGAACTCTTCTACCTCTCCGCTCTCTCTTGCTGGATCAAGAAGGTGGAGATCGTCATCGAGTTGTACGTGTGCTGAACGCGGAGGTGCCGTCCGTTCGGCGCTAGATCGGAAGGACCGTGATCAAGAACGCGAGACGGATCGTGATGAGTTCGCGGGACGGATCGTGATGAGTTCGCGGGACGGATCGTGATTGGATCGCGGGACGGATCGTCATGAGATCGCGGGACACTAGGCGATTTGGATCGCGGAGACGTTCGACTACACCAACCGCGTTTCTTAACGCTTCCCGCTTAGCGATCTACAAGGGTATGTAGATCCACTCTCCCTCTCGTAGATGCTCATCACCATGGATAGATCTTGCGTGTGCGTAGGAATTTTTTTGTTTCCCATGCAACGTTCCCCGACAGTGGCATCATGAGCTAGGTCTATGTGTAGATGAGATCTCGAGTAGAACACAAAAGGTTTGTGGGCGTTGATGCTTAGATCGGTTCCTCCCTTGGTCGGATTTTGGTTCAGCGGTATTGTGAGATGAAGCGGTCCGGACCAACATTACTCGTACGCATACGAGAGACCGGTTCCCTCGACGCAACTTGTTTCCTAGATGGCTTGCGGGTGGCAGTTTCTCTCACTTTAGTTGGATCGGATTCGACAAAGGCGGTCCTTGAGAAGGTTGAAAAGAAAATTATGTATCACCGTTGTGGTTTATGCGTAGGTGAGAATCGTTCTTGCTAGAAACCCATAGCAGCCACATAAAACATGCAACAACAATTAGAGGACGTCTAACTTGTTTTTGCAGGGTATGTTGTGATGTGATATGGCCAATTACATGATGTGATATATGTGATGTATGAGATGATCATGTGATGTATAGAATTTCACGACTTGCATGTCGATGAGTACGGCAACCGGCAGGAGCCATAGGGTTGTCTTTAATTATTGTATGACCTGCGTGTCAAACATTAAGCGCTATGTAATGCTTTACTTTATCGCTAAACGGTAGCAATAGTAGTAGAAGCATGGTGGGCACGACAACCCCGATGGCGACACATTGATGGAGATCAAGATGATGGAGATCATGGTGTCATGCCGGTGACGATGGAGATCATGCCAGTGCTTTCATGATGGAGATCAAAAGCACAAGTTCATGGCCATATCATGTCACTTATGATTTGCATGTGATGTTAATCCTTTTATGCACCTTGTTTTGCTTAGGACGACGGTAGCATTATAAGGTGACCCCTCACTTAAATTTCAAGATGAATTGTGTTCTCCTCGAGTGTGCACCGTTGCGAAAGTTCGTCGTGTTGAGACACCACGTGATGATCGGGTGTGATAGACTCTATGTTCACATACAACGGGTGCAAGTCAGTGTTGCACATGCAGAACACTCGGGTTAAACTTGACGAGCCTAGCATGTATAGACATGGCCTCGGAACACAAGAGACCGAAAGGTCGAACATGAGTCATATAGTAGATATGATCAACATGATGATGTTCACCATTGTAACCACCTCAACTCACGTGATGATCGGACTTGAGTTGGTGAATTTGGATCATGTATCACTCGGATGACCGGAGGGATGTGAATTTGAGTGTGAGTTCTTAAGTAATATGATTAATTGAACTCATTATCATGAACATAGTCAGTAGTGTCTTTGCAAAATTATGTTGTAGATTACTAGCTCACGCTGTAGCTCCCTTAAATTTTATATGTTCCTAGAGAAATAGAGTTGAAAGATGATGGTAGAAATATTGCGGACTGGCTCCGTGATCTGAGGATTGTCGTCATTGCTGCACAGAAGGCTTATGTCCTTAATGCACCGCTCGGTGCACCAACCCCTCTAGCGTTGTTTGTAGATGTTGTGAACATCTGACAGGCACGTTTTGATAACTACTTGATAGTTTAGTGCGTCATGCATTACAGCTTAGAATTGAGGCTCTGAAACGTTTTGAAGGTCATGGAACATATGAGATGTTCTAAGAGCTGAAAGTAGGATCTCAGGCTCGTGCCCGTGTTGCGAGATATGAGATCTCCAACAAGATTCTTTGCCTGTAAGATGAAAGAGAATAGCTCGATCGTTGAGCATGTGCTCAGATTGTCTGGGTGCTACAATCGCTTGAATCGAGTGGGAGTTGATCTTCCAGATAAGATAGTGATTGATATAGTTCTCCAAGTCACTGTCACTAAAGCTACTAGAACTTGGTGATGAACTATAAAACGCCATGGATAGAAATAATGATCCCTGAGCTATTCGCGATGTTTGACACCGCGAAGGTAGAAATCGAGAAGGAGCGTTAAAGTGTTGATGGTTAGTTAAAACCACTAGTTTCGAGAAGGGCAAAAGCAAGGAGGGAAACTTCATGGATAGCAAGTCAGTTGCAGCTCCAGTGAAGCAACCCAAAGTCTAACCCAAACCCGAGACTAAGTGCTTTGATTATGAGGAGAACGGTCGCTGAAGCGGAACAACCCTAGATACTTGGTAGATAAGAAGGCCAGCAAAGTCGATAGAAGTATATTTGATATAAGTGTTATTGATGTGTACCTTGCTAGTACTCCTAGTAGCACCTAGGTATTGGATACCGGTTCGGTTGCTAAATGTTAGTAACTCGAAGTAAAAGCTACGGAATAAACGGATACTAGCTAAGTGTGAGGTGACGATGTGTGTTTGAAATGTTTCCAAGGTTGATGTGATCAACATCGCACGCTCTCTGTACCTTCGAGATTAGTGACGAACCTAAATAAATGTTATTTGGTGTTTTTTGCGTTGAGCATGAACGTGATTAGATCATGTTCATTGCAACACGGTTATTCATTTAAGTTACAAAATAATGGTTATTCTGTTTACATGAATAATACCTTCAATGGTCATTCACCCAGTGAGAATGGTTTGTTGAATCTTGATCGTAGTAATACACATGTTCATAAGATTGATGCCAAAAGATGCAAAGTTAATAATGATAGTACCACATACTTGTGGCACTGTCGCTGAATGTCATATTGGTATAAAGCGCATGAAGAAACTCCATGCTGATGGATCTTTGGACTCGTTCGATTTCGAATCGGTTGAGACATGCGAACCATGCCTCTTGGTCAAGATGACTAAGGACCCCGTTTTCTGTTTTGATGAAGCGGGCAAGTGATTTATTGGAAATGATACATGTTGATGTATGCAATCCAATGAGCCTTGTAGCCTACGGTGGATATCGTTATTTTCTTACCTTCACTGATGATTTGAGTAGATGTAGTGTATATTTACTTAATGAAACACAAGTCTAAATCGTTTCAAAGGTTCAAGCAAATTCAGAGTGAAGTTTTAAGATCATCGTGACAAGAAGATAAAAATGTTTGCGATATGATCGTGGAGGTGAATATCTGAGTTACGAGTTTGGCATATAACTTTAGACAATGTGAGAATTGTTTCACAACTCACGCCACCTGGAACACCATAGTGTGATGGTGTGTCCGAACGTCATAGTCATGCTCTATTGGATATGGTGCATGCTATGATGTCTCTTATCGTTTTGTTACTGTAATTTTGGGGTTATGCATTAGAGACAACTACATTCACTTTAAATAGAGCACCATCTAAATCCGTTGAGATGACATCGTGTGAACTATGGTTTGATAGAAACCTAAGCTGTAATTTCTTAATGTTTGGGGCTGCGACGCTTGTGTGGAAAATGTTTTCGCCTAATGAGCTCGAACCCAAAGCGGACAAATGCATCTTCATAGAATACCCTAAGAACAGTTGGGTGAACCTTCTATCTCAGATCCAAGCATAAAATGTTTGTTGCTAAAACTGGGTCCTTTCTCGAGAAAGGGTTTCTCTTGAAAGAATTGAGTGGGAGAAGGATAGAACTTGATGAGGTTATTGAACCTCTGCTTCAACCAGAAAGTAGCACAGCGCAGAAAGATGTTTCTGTGAAGCCTACGCCAGTTGAAGAGGAAGTTAATGATGATGATCATGAAGCTTCGGATCAAGTTACTATCGACCTACGAGGAAAATAGAACTTGATGAGGTTATTGAACCTTTACTTCAACCAGAAAGTGGCGTAGCGCAGAAAGATGTTTCTGTGAAGCCTACGTCAGTTGAAGAGGAAGTTAATCATGATGATCATGAAGCTTCGGATCAAGTTACTATCGAACTTCGTAGGTCGACAAGGACATGTACTGCTACTAAGCGGTACGACAACCCTGTCTTGGAGTTCATGTTGTTGGACAACGATGAACCTAGGAACTATGGAGAAGCAATGATGGGCCCGGAAACCAACAAATGGTTAGAGTCCATGAAATCCGAGAAAGGATCCATGTATGAAAACCAAGTATAGACTTTGGTGGACCTGCTCGTTGGACGACAGGTCGTTAAGGACAAATAGATCTTTAAAATGAAGACATGACGATGATGGTAAATATTACCATTTGTAAAGCTCGACTTGTTGCAAAATAGTTTACGACAAGTTCAAGGAGTTGACTGCGATGAGACTTTCTCACTCGTAGCGATGCTAAAGTCTGTTGGAATTATGTTAGCAGTTGCTGCATTTTTCAATTATGAAATCTGGCAGATGGATGCCAAACCATCGTTTCCTTCCTTAAGGAAAGGTTGTATGAGATGCAACCAGAAGGTTTTGTCAGTCCTAAGGATGCTAAAAGGTGTGTGAGCTTCAGTGATTCTTCTATGAACTGAAGCAAGCATCTTAGAGTTGGAATATACACTTTGATGAGGTGATCAAAGTTTTTGAGTCTATACAAAGTTTATGAGAAACTTGTATTTGCAATAAAGTGAGTGGGAGCATTATAGAGTTTCTGATAAGTATATGTGGATGGCATATTGCTATTTGGAAATGATGTAGAATTTCTGGAGAGCATAAACGGTTGTTTGAAAAGAGTTTTTCAAAGGAAGGCCTGGATAAAGCTACCTAATTGTTGAGCATCAAGATCTATAGAGATAGATCAAGATACTTGATGAGACTTTCAATGAGTACATACCTTGACAAGATTTTGAAAGAGTTCAGAATGGATCTGTCAGAGAAAGAGTTCTCGCCTGATTTGTAAGGTATAAAGTTGAGTAAGACTCAATGCCTAGTGACTACAAAAGATAGAGAAAAGATGAGTGTCATCCCCTATGCTTCAGCCATAGGCTCTATCATGTATGAAAATGCTGTGCACAAGACCCGATGTCAGCCTTGCCATAAGTATGGCTGGAAGGTTTCAAAGTGATCCTGGAATGGAGCACTGGACATCGGTCAAGATTATCCTTAAATACTAAGGAGATGTTTCTCGATTGTGGAGGTGATAAAGAGTTCGTCGTAAAGAGTCACGTCGATGCAAGCTTTAACACCAATCCGGATGACTCGTAGTAGCAATCTGGATACGTATAGTGAAGCAGCCATTTGGAATAGTACCAAGTGGAGTGTGGTAGCAGTGTTTATGGTTTGACATAGAAATTTGCACACGGATCTGAATGTCGCAGACTCGTTGACTATAAGACCTCTCTCACATGCAAAGCATGATCGAGCCCCAGAACTCATTGGGTGTTAGATTCATAACAATGCGAATCACATGCTGATGTGAACTAGATTATTGACTCTAGTGCAAGTGGGAGATTGTTGGAAATATGCCCTAGAGGCAATAATAAATTAGTTATTATCATATTTCCTTGTTCATGATAATCATTTATTATCCATGCTATAATTGTATTGAATGGAAACACATTACATGTGTGGGTAAATAGACAACACTTTGTCCCTAGTATGCCTCTAGTGAACTAGCTCGTTGATCAAAGATGGTCAAGGTTTCCTAGCCATTGACATGTGATGTCATTTGATAACGGGATCACATCATTAGGAGAATGATGTGATGGACAAGACCCAAACTACAAACGCAGCATATGATCGTGTCAGTTTGTTGCTACTATTTTCTGCATGTCAAAGTATGTGTTCCTATGATCATGAGATCATGCAACTCACTGACATCGAAGGAGTACCTTGTGTGTATCAAACGTTGCAACTCCACCTCTCTTGTGGGATGAGGAGTCCTACTAGGAGGAGGACTCCTCCCCACTAGGTTCGGCCGAACCAAAGGAGAGCCCTCCTTTTGGGCGCAGCCTCCTCTCCCCTCCTCCTATATATATGAGTGGTTTTAGGGTTTTTTGGACAAGGATTTTCAGCCACGTCTAAACCCTACTTCTAGATCAAGTTCCTCTAGACTAGACTAGTTCGGTGGTACTTAGGTGAAGCCCTGCCGGAATAGCTCCACCACCATCTCCGGAGCGCCGTCATGCTGCCGGAGAACTCTTCTACCTCTCCGCTCTCTCTTGCTGGATCAAGAAGGTGGAGATCGCCATCGAGCTGTACGTGTGCTGAACGCGGAGGTGCCGTCCGTTCGACGCTAGATCGGAAGGACCGTGATCAAGAACGCGAGACGGATCGTGATGAGTTCGCGGGACGGATCGTGATTGGATCGCGGGACAGATTGTGATGAGATCGCGGGACACTCGGCGATTTGGATCGCGAAGACGTTCGACTACACCAACCGCGTTTCTTAACGCTTCCCGCTTAGCGATCTACAAGGGTATGTAGATCCACTCTCCCTCTCATAGATGCTCATCACCATGGATAGATCTTGCGTGTGCGTAGGAATTTTTTTGTTTCCCATGCAACATTCCCCGACAGTTTCACCGGAACTTCTCTTTTTTCTACATCCATGGCCTCTTGCCTTTTTCTTTGGCCAGCAATGTTCAACAACAAGGGGCTCACCTGCACGTTTCCTCCTAAAAAGATAAAGCATGTCAACTAGTTAGTAATTGAAAAATGCAACAAAATAGTAAACATGGCAAGTATATGCCCACATACTTTGGCCTTTCAGGAGTGTAACAACATTTTGGAGATCCTTTTTGGTGCCCAAGTTCCTGGCACAACTTGCTTCTATTTTTGTTACCTTTTTGGGACCTTTTTGGATTTCCATCCTTCTTTCCCTTGCCCTTTTTACTACTCCCACCTTTCTCAAACCATGCCTTGAATCTACTCTCTTTAGGCCTGCCAGCCTTTCTTTTTGTTAGGGGAGGACACATGGAAAATTCAGTTTCCACTTCAGGCCACCGAGACTGATCTGTAAGTGCTGGAATTGGAGTTGCATATGCAGCCTGGAATCTTGCCACTGAGTAATATTTGTGCAAATATGGGTGCATGTTTATCTTCGGTCAGGAGGCCAAGAAAAGTATGGCATGATCACATGGTTTCCCAGTGTGTTGCCACTCCAAACAAGTGCAATCATGCATTTCAGTGTTAACAACATGCCTTCTACCAGTTTTGGTATCTCTAACTTCAGCACCCCAAACAGAAGATTTTTCAATAGATAAATGCGTAATATTTCTGCTCCTGTTGACCACCTGTTGTACCACCGAAGGAAGCTTATCCCCTTGTAGACAACCCCCAATCCTTCTTCTCAATTCCCACAAGCGCATGATCATGATCCTGATTTGGTCAACCATGTCATGCACAGGCAATTTTTTTAACTGCTTCACCTTGTTGTTAAAACCTTCTGCCAAGTTGTTGTTGATATGATCACACTTGATGACAGTGTTAAATCCTGACCTATACCATAATAGAGAGTGGTAGGTGTTCACCCATGGACCAAACCCAGGGCATGTTGTCATTATCTTACCAAGATGATATGAATGTGTCTGTTTAGTGTAAGATCTTGCTGCTGGCCACATGCGACCAAATTCTTCACCTCTGAATTTTTTGATCAAATTCATCCACATATGGCCAAAACACTCCCTCTATCCATAATGGGGCAAAACATTCTTCACTGCGTTTTCTAGCCCTTTGCATGCATCTGTGTGGACTGCCAAAGGTGACACTCGCCCTATGCATCTTTTCAACTGCATCATGAACCATGTCCATGAGACCTCTGTCTCTGACTGAAACAAACCAATAGAAACAGGGAACATCCAGTTGTGTCCATCCAAAGCATTGCAAGCTGCCAATTGACCATTCCATTTGCCAGTCAAAAATGATGAGTCTATGCTCAAATATGGATGACACCCTGCCTTGAAGCCATCAATGCAAGGCTTTAAAGCCATAAAAAACTTAGAGAAAAGGACTCTTCCATCCTCTGTTGCCTCGGTATCTATCTCCACAACACTGCCAGGTGACCTCTTCTCCACCTCTGCTTTGAAATTATAAAGCATCCTAAAAGTATTTGCCCAGTCACCATATAATTGTTTCATTTCCCTTTTGTTTTGCCTTCCACACCGTGTTATACTTCACCTTAATGGGTTATTGCTTTTCCAAGTCTACTTTAAGTTTCTTTGTAGTAGTGTTTGGTTTCTTGGCTAAAATAGCAGTGATCTTTTCTGCAATCCAAAGTTGTGATGTCATGGTTGATACTCTATGTGAACTTGTAATACAAGTATGTTGGTGTGGGATTTGATTGACCCTAATGGTACTTCCATCAGGTTGGCGTCTAGCATATATGTACCGCTTACAAGGCTTGAGACTTCCATCAAAACCTCTACATCTTGCATAAAACTTCTTTCTGTCAGTCCACTTAGTCTTGGCATCAAACTCATGTTTGACTGCATAAGTCTTGAACCACATTCTAAACTCAGCCATGTTTGGGGACAACTTTCTCACTTCAATAACAAGGTTTTCCTTGTCATACACATTTACCAACTCATCATCATGTGCATCATCTACATCATCTGTAGCATCTTCCATCAGTTGTCCATCCACATCTTTAGTTCTATCTCTGGTA
The DNA here is from genome assembly GCA_022496015.1 of Hordeum marinum. Taxonomy (NCBI): domain Eukaryota; kingdom Viridiplantae; phylum Streptophyta; class Magnoliopsida; order Poales; family Poaceae; genus Hordeum; species Hordeum marinum. The sequence continues at coordinate 475,200,426 of CM039676.1, forward strand.
GCATTAGTATCAGTAGGCATACTAGATTCACCATCCTTCTCCTCCTTATCTTCATCAGCTACTGGAATGCCAAAAAATTGGCCATCTCAGTGTCATCCATTGGTGCAATGACTAAATCAGTTGGGTCATTTAATTGTACTGAATTCCAATCAATAGAAACAACCCTTACAACACCATCAGAGCCCTCTTCTGCATCAACCCCCTCAGGCAATACTATCACTTCACCTGTACACATGGGCATTATGTGCCTCTCTGAAGCCCAATCATCATCTACCATCTGTGAAGCTAACTTTGAGGGCACATATCCAACCTTAGAATCTAATTTCAGATCAACAAGCTCTACATGAAACATAATATGTTTGGTTGTCTAGCCATCTTGTCGATCGATTTCATCAACCGTATCTTCACCATCCTCAATTCTCACATACTCTCCTTTCCAATTATCAAACCGTAACAATGGTACCTCTTGCTCTGGACCCCAAAAAATGCTCTCCCCAATTTTTTCCACCACATTCTGCACAGCCTTCTCTTCCATGCTCTGTAGGTCTTGTGGATCAATCTCTGCAAAATCAATCTCCCACTTTACAATTGTATCTCTCTCTATGTCCCGCATGCTACCATAACCTAGCTTCTCCTTAGAAGGAAGAAATTCCACAGTGAATTCGAACGTCCGAGCACCACCACCCCTGTTTGTCAATGACGGGGCAACGTGAGGTGATCTGGCAGAAGCATACGAGGCACAAATCGCATAGGTTGGAAAGGATGTTGTTGTCTCTGGCTACCTCCACATGAAAGGACGTCGGTGGTGGCCATGAATGCGATGGAAAGAAGCCCCCGTGCTCCAAACCATCCCCGCGACCGAGAGCTGCAAGAAACCAAGAAATCGAACTCCGGCGTTAATGAAGAACCAAGAACGACATGGACTAGAGAAAAAGATTTCTTAGGGGGGAGAACACACCTGGATTATCCGGCGACGACTGGGGAATCCAGAAAGGCGGTAGAAAGAACTCTTCATTCCTCCATGCTATGGCAGAGGAGTCAGGGAGTCCTCCATGATTTGCCGCCAGAAGCGGCTGTACATTGTTGTCTGCAGTCACCGTCGGCCCCACGGCTGCCTGTGAACCGTCATCGTTGTGTGTAGTCTCCATCCGTGCTACATGCAGACACCCCTCTCCTTCTGGCCTGGCGTAGGTCGAACAACTTCACAAGCTGTGCGGGCGTGCACAGATGAAGAGGAGAGGGAGAGCCTGGATGGATGGAAGCTACGAGAAAGGATGTGAGGGGAGGAGGAAGGCGAAGGATGCTGGCTATATAGACGACGACGGAGAGAGCTTCGTCACCGGTCTCCCGCTACAAGTGATTTCAACAAGATGGGCCTAGTGCACTGCGGATAGCCCAACCAATGAACCAAATCACTAGCCCACCCAGTTTAATCCTCTCTTTTCTTTAAAATAGAATGGCACTCACCTTTTATCTATTTATCATCATGAACTCCTTCTCTACTAACATTGCTTCAAGTATAGTGTGAGGGGATTCCTATTTGACGCGTACCGCCACCGCGCGTGAGGCGCTGGTTTTTTGCATGTGCTGCCCTATTATTTCAGGCTCCATCCAATCAGGTTTCGGAAAGGTTTAAGAACATTCCGTAAACAGGGTTTTTTGTTATTTATTTATTTATTCTGTCGTTTTTATTTCTTTTTTTGTTTTTATATTATGTTTTTATTTTTTTCTGATTTTAATTTACTCTTTTTTTAATTTGCATAAACATTTTAAATTCGTGAACATTTTTAAATTCATGAAGACTATTTTCAAAATCATGAAATAAAGTTTTTACAAATTCATGACCATTCTTTTAAATCATGAACATTTTTCCAAATCTTGAACATGTTTTGATATTCATGAAAAACTTTCAAAATAGGGAACATTTTTAATTTTTGAACATTTTCTTCAACTACGAGCATTTTTTGAATTCACAAACATTTTTTGATAATTGAAACTTGTTTCAAATCATGAACATTTTTAAGATCATGAACATTATTAAAATTCGCGAACATGTTTTACAAATTATGAACATCTGTGAACAATTTTTAAAATCATGTACATTATTTGTATTCATGAACATTTCTTGAAATCAAAAACATTTTTGAATCCGCAAAATAATTATAATTTCTTGTTTTTTTCAAAATGCACATTTTTTAAAATTTCAGAACTTTTTAGGACCGAAATATTTAAATAGAAAAAAATAGAAAAGAAAAAAATTGGAATTTAGAAAAATGGAGCGCTTGGACATGGGCCAACTAAAATAGGCCTGCTGCCGCTCCTTCCAGTGTGTACATAGGAGGTCACATAGAGTGATATCGATGTGATGTATGTGCTTTGTTTATTCTCCCTATAAGATTTGTACCATGTTTAGATAAAAAAAATAACAGCATTTACAATACTAAAGTTATACATTCTAAATATTAATGAAAAAATAGCAAATACGATCACACGCACGTGTTGTTGTTGGGTCGACATCGAATGCACGGTGCAGCAAGTGACCCGTAACGCTCTCTCAAAGTATTCCTCCAACGGGATGCGTGTAAGAGCGAGTACAATAGTCCTACTCAGCCGGCTACAAAGGACTCCACGTTAGAAAAAATCTGAGCTGAGGAAATTACAAAGAGGAAGAAAGAAGAAGCGGGCTCTTCCTCAATCGCCCGACTAAGATACACAAAGTGCGGTACTTTCGCCCGCTTGCAACTCGACGCAAGCGCTAGTACCACCGCTCCCGGTTCCCTGTGTGACGTGGCACCTAATGGGTGGGACAACCATGTGTGTGTATGTACACGCGCGTGTTCGTGTGTGTGCGTGTTTAAAATACCAGCACGTGGGTCGATCGGGGTATGCGTGATGTAAACACTTCTCTCTATCCCATGCTTTCCTCTAAAATCCCAACCCTTCTTCAAGTTTCTCCGTCCCATTCTCGTGCTCCTCTCACCTAGCTCCGGATCTCGGATCCCCCTCCCCCGGTTCTTTACAACTGGCATTCAGACCAGGTTTATCGGATTTTTTTTCCTTCGCCAACGTAGTACTCTCTAGAGTTGGTTTACGATCGGCAATATCCAGCGCACGAGGCGTGAGGCTGCCTCGGCGGATCTCTCTTAAAATGCTCCAAGGGGTTCTATCTCTCCCCAACGAGTACGTCGGTGCGTTCCAAGAAATCGACGTAGACGCATCAAGTGCTCACCGCCATGGAGGGGGCGAAAGAGACAAGCGATGAGAATTAAACTCTGTCTTTACTCTTTGTTTACGTGTCAAGTCCTTCATGATTTTCTGTTGGAAGCGGCTGTAGACCGTCGTCTGCAGTCGCCTTCGGCCCTGCCGCCGCCTGCAAATCATTGTCGCCGTGTGTATTCTCCATCTGCGCTACACGCGGACGCCGCTCTCCTTCTTGCCCAGCGTCGGCCGAACAGCTTCGCAAGCTCTACGGGCATGCACAGATCAAGAGGAGAGGGAGAGCGTGGAAGGAAGGAAACAAGCTAAAAGAAAGGATGGGAGGGGAGGAAGGAGAAGGAGGCTATGTAGAAGAGGACGACGGACAGAGTTTCGTCTCACCATCACCCGCTGGAACCGATTTCTACAAGATGGTCCTAAAGCACTTCGGAAAGCCCAAGCCACCGATGGCCCATATACAGTTGGCTAATTTTCCAAATTTTCTGCAAACCTTGAATTTTCCATCAAAAAAAGGAAAATACAAGCCATCATCCTGCTCCAAAAATATTGGAAAATAGTGCATTTAGCCATCGAGCAATGCTAAACCTACTAAAGGTTACATATGGATTTTAAGTAATACTAGCTGACATGGAGGTGTGGGATTGAAAGTAGGGGAAGAAGGGGCCCACCCAAGTGAAAATCGGGGGGCAAAGATAATTAGTTTGAAAAGTGTTGTAAAATATTAGTAGAATTTTTTGTAGGTGTATGATTATTGTTAGCCATCACTTGAATGAATGAGGTATAATAGCGCTCTTAATGGCAAACAAATGGGTGCTTATTGGTGTCGGCGCGCCGAACGAAATTTCAGTTGGTCACTCGGTAACCGCATGATCCGCGTGTCGTGTGTCTGTAACCGCTCGATTCGCATTCCGTGTTGCAGCTTCCTTTCCCTGCCCCCGCAGTCACTCGCGTAGCCCTTTTCTCCGCACCTTGCCGGTCGTCCTCGTCACCGGACGCTGCCCTTGCTGGCCGTCCTTGTCACTGTTCATGGCCCTCGCTGGCCGTCCATGTCGCCCATCAAGGCCGTCGCGGTTGTCCTCACCGCTGGCTCCACCCATGCGGTACGCGACCACGGTTGTAGTTCCGGAGGTGACAGTCGCGGCTCCGGTGAAGATGGTTGTAGCTCCGGCGGAGATGGCCCCATGATAGGAACTTCGGTGGCGTCTTGTGGTCGTCTCATGCTCGTGTTGGTTCTAGCAAAAAAAAAACTTACCGGTTGTAACCTTTTTTATATGAATGCAACTTCTTTCGTGTAGACGCTCGACTGGTTCTAGCAAAAAAGAATGCCGGATGTAACAAATTGTTATAATGGTTGTACCATTTTTTTCATCGTGGTTGCAGCTCCGTCATGCCAGCACTCGTAGATGACACTTGTCTAGTTCTAGCAAAAATCCACACCAGATATTACAATTTATGTCGTTGGATGCAGCTCCAGTGGTCGGTCCCAACACGTGGTCTCTGTGATGTAGCATTTTTGCCGCACGGTTGCACAATCTAAAGAACCAAAGAAATCGAACTCCGGCATCAACAAACAAGAAACCGCATGTACAAGAGAGAAGAGACAGAGAACTTTGAAGGTTACCCAACGGCAGAGCGAGTCCCCCGTGCCCCGATCCTGACCCGCCCTCTCCCCCGTGAGCTACTGCAAGAAACGAAGGTAGGTGAGAGATGTTACGATCCAATCCAAGAAGCTTGTATCAACGCAAGAACGAAAGACACGCTCGCTTGCTCGTATGCTTTGATTTCTTGGGCACCCATCTCTACGGAACTGCAAAGGGGCGCCGGGGACGTCTGGAAGCGGCTGGCAACCGCCGGTTGCAGTCCCCGTTGTCCCAGCAGGATGCTCCAAAGTGTTGTCAATGCCGTCGACGACTTTTGTTGCCGTCCCCATGTTGTAGCTGAAGGGAGCACTCTCGTCTTGTGCTGCAACAGAATCACACAACAAAAGCCAAGAAATCGAACTCCAACGTCAATGAAGAAGAACCAAGAACTCTCGCATGGATCAGAAAGAAAAAAATTGACGCTTTTGCTTGTATTGAGATAGAACCCACCTCCACCTGAATTGCCCAGCATCGGTGGCGCCCACAAATGTGGCGAAGAGAACCCCCCGTGCACCGACACGCCCCCGCGACCGAGATCTGTAAGAAACCAAGATATCTGGCAGATGTGACAATCCAAGAAGTGGACAAGAAACCAAGGAATCGAACTCCAGCGTCAATGAAGAACCAAGAATGGTATAGACCAGAGAGAAATAACATGGCGTTTACTTGGGAGGTAAGAACACACCTGGATTATCTTGAGTTCTTGTACCTATTACTCTTGAGAGTTGCACACACTCTAGATGGATAGATGTCGACTTGAGGGTCCAAGATAATTGTCTTTGCCAAACAAAGTCTTCACCAACCAAGAGTAATTGTGGTGCGTGAAGAAGTCTTTCGAATGTTTGGAAATTACTGACAAGCATCTACCCCGAGTGAATTCAACCAAAGTCTGATCAGCTTTCGGTTGAAGGATAACAGGATGGAGAGGTATTCGCTCCAGCCCCTCTAACCAGATGTAGCTCTTTTACAGAAGATTGAACTGGTTTACCAAATCTTCTGTTGCCAACGAGTACCACTAGTTCATTCTATGTCTTGTGGAATTACTTTAGTAGTTTATCTTCAATGTTCTGTGCATCGAATGTTATCCAAGATCATGTATATATAGTATATCTATTTGTAATCATTTTTGCTCAGTGTGTGATACATCCATTATGCATCATGATTTCCTACTGTTATTTATAATGTTTTTATTAATAATGATTCTTTATGGAGTAATTCTAATGTCTTTTCTCTCATAATTTGCAAGGGTTGCACAAAGAGGGAGAATATCGACAACTTGAATTCTAGACCTGGAAAAACATAGCGGAGATACCTATTCTGCACATCTTCAAATGAGCTGAAACTTCACGGAGATTTTTTATGGAATATATAATAAATATTGGAGCAAATAACTACCGGAGGGGACCACGCTGGTGAGCACAAGACACCAAGGCGCTCCTTGGTGGGTTGTGCTCAGCACGGCCCACCTCCGGAGCCCATCTTCTAGTATATAAGGTGCTTTGACCTAGAAAATATTAGGAGATGACTTTCAGGCGGAACGCCGTCGTCTCTAGGTGGAACTTGGGAAGGAGCACATTTGTCCTCCGGCGGAGCGATTTCGCCGGGGGAACTTCCCTCCCGGAGGGGGAAATCGAAGCCATCGTCATCACCAACAACCCTCTCACCTGGGGGAGGCCATTCTTCATCAATATCTTCAACGGCACCATCTCCTCTCAAAGCCTAGTTCATCTCTTGTGTTCAATCTTTGTACCAAAACCTCAGATTGGTACATGTGGATGACTAGTAGTGTTAATTATGTTGTGTAGTTGATTAATATATGGTTTATTTGGTCGAAGATTATATGTTCATATCCATTATGATATTTGATACCCATCTGATCTTGAGCAGGCATATTATTTGTGAGTAGTTACCTTTGTTCTTGAGGTCACGAGAGAAGTCATGTTGCAAATAATCATGTGAATTTGATATGTGTTTGATATTTTGATGATATGTATGTTGTGATTCCCTTAGTGGTGTCATGTGAACGTCGACTACATGACACTTCATCATCCTTGGGCCTAAGGGAATGCATTGTGGAGTAGTTATTAGATGATGGGTTGCTAGAGTGACAGAAGCTTAAACCCTAGTTTATGCGCTACTTCGTAAGGACATGATTTGGATCCACATGTTTAATGCTATGGTTAGATGTTATCTTAATACTTTTCTCGTAGTTGAGGATGCTTGTGGGGGGTTAATCATAAGTGAGAGGTTTGTTCAAGTAAGAACAACACCCAAGCACCGGTCCACCCACATATCAAATTATCAAAGTACCGAACAGGAATCAAACCAACATGATGAAAGTGACTAGATGAAATTCCCGTGTACCCTCGATAACACTTCGCTTATTATAAGAGATCGTTTTTGCCTGTCCTTTGCCACAAAAGGATTGGGCTACCTTGCCACACTTTATTTACTGTTACCATTACTTGCTCGTTACCAACTATCTTGCTATCAAACTACCTATTACCTATAATTTTAGTGTTTGTAGAAATTACCTTGCTGAAAACCGCTTGTCATTTCCTTTTGCTCCTCATTGGGTTCGACACTCTTACTTATCAAACGGACTATGGTTGACCCCCTACACTTGTGGGTCATCAAGAATCTTTTCTGGGCACCGTTGCCGGGGAGTGAAGCGCTCTTGGTAAGTGGAAATCGGTAAGGAAAAATTTATACTACGTGTTGAAATTTATATTCACTTGTCATTATGGAGAACAATCCTTTGAGGGGTTTGTTCGGGGTATCTTCACCTCGAACTAAACCACAATTAGTTTCCTCTCAACCTACTGCACCTACTGAAAATATTGCTTATGAAGTTCCTTCGGGTATGATAGAAAAATTGCTAGCTAATCCTTATGTAGGAGATGGAATTGAACATCCCGATATGCACCTAATACACGTGGATGAAAGTTGTGGATTGTTAAAGCTTGCAGGTTTATCCGGTGATGAAGTTAAGAATAAGGTTTTCCCTTTATCTTTGAAGGTAAAAGCATTGATATGGTATAGGCTATGCAATGATATTGGATCATGAAACTGGAACGGATTGAAAATTGAAGTTCCACCAAAAGTGTTATCATATGCATCTAGTTCATCGTGATCGGAATTATATATATAATTTTTGGCCTCGTGAAGGAGAAATCATCGCTCTAGCTTGGAGGATGCTTAAGTCAATGTTATATTGATGCCCCAATCATGACATTCTGAGGGAAAATTTTATTCAAAATTTTTATGCTCGGCTTTCTCATAATGATCGATCCATGCTTGAGAGAAATTATTATTCAAAATTTTATGCTCGGCTTTCTCATAATGATCGACCCATGCTCGATACTTATTGTACTGATTATTTTATGAAGAATACTATTGAATTCATGTGGGATCTCTTAGAAAGAATTAAGCGCAACTCTGAAGATTGGTAACTCGACGAAGGTAATGAGTAAGGTATTAAGCTTGAGTTTGATTGTGTTAAATATTGTATGAATACCGATGCTTTTCACAAGTTTAGCACTAAATATGGACTCGACTCTGAGATAGTAGACTCTTTTTGTGAATCATTTGCTACTCATGTTGATCTCCCTAAGGAGAAGTGGTTTAAATATCATCCCCCTATTAAAAAAGAAATCAAAGAACTGGTCATAGCTAAAGAAGAAACTATCATTTACAATGTTGATCATGTTGTGCCTACTACTTATATTGAGAAACCACCTTTTCCTGTTAGGATAAAGGAACATGCTAAGGTATCAACTATGGCTCGCAAGAGTAATATTAAAGCACCTAAGCCATCTGAACAAATTAAAGTAGAACCTAGTGTTGCTATGGTCAAAGATCTCTTGGTAGAAAATATTGATGGGCATGTTATTTACTTCCGTGATGAAGCTGCTAGAATTGCCAAACCCGATGAAAAAGATAAACATAGACCCATAGTTGGCATACCCGTTGTCTCAGTTAAAATAGGAGACCATTGCTACCATGGTTTATGTGATTTGGGTGCTAGTGTGAGTGCTATTCCTTTTACCTTATACCAGGAAATTATGAATGATATAGCACCTACTGAAATAGAAGACATTGATGTTACAATTAAACTCGCCAATAGAGATACCATCACACCACTTGGGTTTGTTAGATATGTTGAAGTCTTGTGTGGGAAAATAAAATATCCTACTGATTTTCTAGTTCTTGGTTCCCCACAAGATGACTTTTGACCCATTATCTTTGGTAGACCTTTCTTGACTGTAAATGATAAGATAGATTGTCAAAAAGAAACCGTTAGTGTTGAGTTTGGTGGTGTGTCTCATGAGTTTATATTTTTCCAAGTTTAGTAGACAACCTCGTGACAAAGAATAATCTAGTAAGGATGAAATAATTTGTCTTGCTTCTATTGTCGTTCCTCCTACTGATCCACTAGAACAATATTTGCTAGACCATGAAAATGATATGCACTTGCGTGAAAGAAATGAAATAGTAAAATTTTCTTTGAACAACAACCTCTACTAAAACACAATTTGCCTATTGGAACTCTAGGAGGACCTCCTCCACCTAAAGGTGATCCTGTGTTTGAATTAAAACAATTGCCTAACACTATGAAGTATGCTTATCTTGATGAGAAAAAGATATATCATGTTATTATTAGTGCTAAACTTTCATAACATGAAGAAGAAAGATTATTAAAAATTCCGAGGAAGCACCGGGCTGCTATTGGATATATGCTTGATGACCTTAAGGGCATTAGTCCCACTCTATGTATGCACAAGATTAATATGGAACCTCATGCTAAACCCGTTGTTGATCACCAACGACGATTGAATCCTAAGATGAAAGAAGTGGTAAGTACTAAAATATTAAAGCTTCTGGAAGCAGGTATAACCTACCCTATAGCTGATAGTAGATGGGTAAGTCCCATTCATTGTGTCCCTAAAAAGGGAGGTATTACTATTGTTCCTAATGATAAAAATGAACTTATTCCACGGAGAATTGTCACTGGCTATGGAATGATAATTGATTTTAGAAAACTAAATAAAGATACTAGAAAAGATCATTACCCTCTGCCTTTCATTGATCGAATGCTAGAAAGATTATCTAAGCACACACACTTTTGTTTCCTGGATGGATATTTTGGTTTCTCTCAAATACCTATGTCACAATCTGATCAAGAGAAAACCACCTTAACTTTCCCTTTTGGAACCTATGCTTATAGACGTATGCCTTTTGGTTTATGCAATGCACCTGCTACCTTTCAAAGATGTATGATTGATATATTCTCTTATTTTTGTGAAAAGATTGTGGAAGTTTTCATGGATGATTTTTGTGATACGTAACTTCTTTTCATGATTGCTTAAGCAACCTTGATCGAGTTCTGCAGAGATGGGAACAAACTAATCTCTTCTTGAATTGGGAGAAGTGCCACTTTATGGTTAATGAAGGTATTGTCTTAGGGCATAAAATTTCCGAACGGGGTATTGAGGTGGATCAAGCTAAAGTTGATGCAATTGAGAAAATGCCATATCCTAAAGATATTAAAGGTATTCGGAGTTTCCTTGGTCATGCTGGTTTCTATAGGAGGTCTATTAAAGACTTCTCCAAAATTTGTAGGCCTCTTACTAATCTTTTACAAAAGGATATTCCCTTTGTTTTTTATGTTGATTGTGTAGAAACCTTTGAAACACTTAAGAAAGCCTTAACCACTTCACCTATTGTTCAACCACCTGATTGGAACTTGCCTTTTGAAATTATGTGTGATGCTAGTGATTATGCCGTTGGTGCTGTTCTAGGACAAAGAGTTGATAAGAAATTAAATGTTATCCATTATGCCAACAAAACTCTAGACAGTGCCCAAAGAAATTATACTACTACTGAAAAAGAATTTTCAGTAGTTGTATTTGCTTGTGATAAATTTAGATCTTATATCGTTTATTCCAAAGTTATTGTTCACAGCGATCATGATGCTATCAAATATCTTATGGAAAAGAAAGATGCTAAACCTAGACTCATTAGGTGGGTTCTCTTGCTTCAAGAATATGATTTATATATCACTGGTAGGAAAGGAGCTGGGAACCCCGTAGATGATAATTTGTCTAGTTTAGAAAATATTCTTGATGACCCACTACCTATAGACGATAGTTTTCTTGATGAACAGTTAGCTGCAATAAATGTTTCTCAAAACACTCCATGGTATGTTGATTATCCTAACTACATTGTTGCTAAATATATACCACCTAGTTTCACATACCAACAAAAGAAAAAAATCTTCTATGATTTAAGACATTACTTTTGGGATGACCCACATATTTATAAAGAAGGAGTAGATGGTATTATTAGACGTCGTGTACCTGAGCATGAACAGGAACAAATCCTATGGAAATTTCATTCCGAAGCTTATGGAGGACATCATGCGGGAGATAGAACTACTCATAAGGTATTGCAATCTGGTGTTTATTGGCCTACTCTCTTCAAGGATGCCCATAAGTTTGTCTTGTCTTGTGATGAATGTCAAAGAATTGGTAATATCGATAAGCGTCAGGAAATGCCTATGAATTATTCACTTTTTGTTGAACCATTTGATGTTTGGGATTTTGATTATATGAGACTTTTTCCTTCCTCTAATGGGTATACCCATATTTTGGTTGTTGTTGATTATGTCACTAAGTGAGTAGAAGGTATTCCAACTAGTAGTGCTGATCATAACACCTCCATTAAAATGCTTAAAGAAGTTATCTTCCTGAGGTTTGGAGTCCCTAGATATTTAATGACCAATGGTGGTTCACATTTTATTCATGGTGCTTTCCGTAAAATGCTTGCTAAATATGATGTTACCCATAGAACTGCATCACCCTATCATCCTCAATATAGTGGTCAAGTTGAACTTAGCAATAGAGAAATAAAATTGATATTACAAAAAACTGTCAATAGGTCCCGAAAGAATTGGTCTAAGAAACTAGATGATGCACCTTGGGCCTATAGAACAGCTTATAAAAATCCTATGGGTATGTCTCCATACAAAATGGTATATGGGAAAGCTTGCCATTTGCCTCTAGAGTTAGAACATAAAGCATTTTGGGCAATTAAAGAACTCAACTATGACTTCAAACTTGCCGGTGAAAAGAGGTTATTTGATATTAGCTCACTAGATGAATGGAGAACCCAAGCTTACAAAAATACCAAACTATTTAAAGAAAAAGTTAAAAGATGGCATGACAAAAGAATCCAAAAGCGAGAATTCAAAGTTGGAGAATATGTTCTTTTGTACAATTCTCGTTTCAGATTTTTTGCAGGAAAACTTCTTTCCAAATGGGAAGGACCATATGTTATCGAAGAGGTTTATCGCTCTAGAGCTATTAAGATTAATAATGTCGAAGGTACTAACCCGAAGGTGGTCAATGGACAAAGAATTAAACAATATATCTCTGGTATGCCTATTAATGTTGAAAGCAATGTTATACAAACCATGACACCGGAGGAACACATAAGAGAAACCTTTCGGAACACTTCAGAATCGTGAAAAGGAAGAGGTACATGATACGGTAAGTAAATGGACTCCGAAAAATCCGCAAAAATAGTTTTTGATAGTTTTGGAATATTTGGAAAATTAGGAAAATAAGAAATAAACAGGAAAGCAACTGAGGTGAGAACAATACACCAGGGCACACCTGCCCTTCCTGGCGCACCCTGGTGGGTTGTGCCCACCTCGGGAACCTTCTCGACTCCGTTTTCCTTCCATATGCTTGTTTTCCAAGAATAAAAATTCTATATATATATATATCCTTGATTGTTTTGACCATCGCATCACAGAAATATTCTATGTTCTGGTTTTGTGTTGCTTTCCCATCAGATCTATCAAGCCAGGCATCATGTCTTCTTCGTCCTCCAATAACATAGAAGAAGGTGCTTGGTTGATGAAGATGGAGTTGAAGAGAGAGGAGCCAAAAGAAGTCAACAATGAAGACAAGGACAAGGGAGCTATAAGGGATTATCAAGCTCGTGAATAAGGGTAATCCATGCCAACAGAGGAAGAGGAAGAAGAAGATATCCTCCTACCTTATAATGATCACCTCACCCCTATTGAAATTGAAGCTTTTAGGGCCTTCGAAGCGGTTTCTGTTCAGAATAATTTTCTCACTTGTTAAAATATTTTGCTAGAGGAGTACATCATTACCCTTCGGAGCGTCATCTGTAAACTGGAACACTTATTGAGGCCGAAGTGTGACACTTCATCATCCCCACCACCTTCATCATCTTCACCACCAAAGGAGACTTAAGTACACGGGTATGGGAACTCCCCTTGGCTTGAGACAAGCTTGGGGGAGATGCCCCGGTATCGTATCACCATCACTTTTCACCTTTAATTTTTTTGATCTTTAGCCTTTTTCGTGATTTAGTTGAATAAAAGTTTAGTATGATCTATTTTCGAGTGCTAGTTTCTTGATCTATCTATCTATGTAATCGAGTGAGAGTTATATAATAAAGTTTAGTTTGAGCTCTTGCTTCTTTACTTTCTTGTTGCAATCAAAATAAATGAAAAGTATCATATGCTAATCTCATGGTGAGTAATGACATCACATAAGGAAAAGTATAAGTAGTAAAATTTATTGGAGATTGATAAATATAGCATTAGTCAATGATGCAACTCATGAAAGAATTAATTAGGGAAGAGAAGATTCACATGCAAATACATTATCTTGCACATCTTTTATGATTGTGATCCCCCATTAAATAGTATATGTCAAAATTGTTGATGTTGGACAAGGAAGACAACGTAATGATTTATGTTTGTTCATATCCACATAGAAGTTATATTGTCATGGATCCTTTAACATGTGGTGCTTGATCAATATCTTTGCTAGCCAAAAATTCCGCACTAAGTAGAGATACTACCTGTGCATACAAAATCCCAAACCTAAACTCATGCTTGAGAGTCCACCATACCTAGCTATGGATTGAATAAGATCCTTCAAGTAAATTGTCATCGGTGCACTAGGGGGATAAAAATTGCTTCTAAAAGTGTTGGATCAATTAGTGTAAGAGAAAATTCAGCGTTGCGCGAACTTGTGATGACAAAGTAATAAAAGTGACAGACTTCATAATAAAGGTTGTTATCACAAGGGGCAATACAACGTGACATTCTTTTCCACTAAGGGATTTGGCATACAAAATAAAAAGCGCATGACAACCTCTACTTCCATCTGTGAAGGGGCTATCTTTTACCTTTATGTATTTACTTTTATGCAAGAGTCAAAGTATTCTTCCCTATTCCTTTTTTACTTTTCTCTCTATGCAAGCATCATGTGGTGAGGAAAGATCTAGGAACATATATCCAATTGGATATGAGTGAGCATGAGTTATTATTGTTGACATCACCTTTGAGGTGAATACGTTAGGAGGCGAAACTATAAGCCCCTATCTTTCTATGTGTTTGGTTGATCTTTTTGCTCATGGGTATGTTGTGAGTGTTAGCAATCATAGAAGACTAAATGATGGTTGAGTATGTTGACTTTCCAAAAGGCTCCAACACGAGACCCTTCCTGAAAATATGATGAATTTTAGTTACGAAGTTGACTGAGAACATAGTTTGTTGGTTTCCAATAAGGTTTATGCTTTATACTTCTACGGTGTGATGAATTGTTACTTGTTCATGAGAAGTTATATGTTGTTGTTATGAAATAAAAGTATGAAAGAGTTCTATGATAAAGATTGATGCTACTATGATAATAAGCATGATAATAAGCATGATGCTACTATGTATGTATTCTGTTTTTATCGACACCTCTCTCTCAAACCATGTGGAAATGTTTTTCGATGTCGGCTTTCGCTTGAGGACAAGAAAGATCTAAGCTTGGGGAAGTTGATACGTCCATTTTGCATCATGATTTCTGATACGTCCATTTTGCATCATGATTTACTACTGTTATTTACTTTGTTTTGTTGAATAATAATTCTTTGGGGAGTGATTCTAATGCCTTTTCTCTCATTATATGCAAGGTTTACACAAAGAGGGAGAACATCGACAGCTGGAATTCTGGACCCAAGAAAAGCACGTCAGAGATACCTATTCTACACAACTCCAATGAAGCTGAAAATTTACGGAGATTATTTTTGTATTTAATAATAATTACTGGAGCTGAAAACTACCGGAGGTGGCCCCCAGGTGGGCACGACCCACCAGGGCGCGCCAGCCCCCACTGGCTGCACCTTGATGGCTTGTGGCCAGCCTGGCCCGCTTCGAGTGTCCATCTTCTATTATATGGTAACTCTTGACCTAGAAAAAAACAAAGGGGGACTTTTGGGATGAAGCGCCACCACCTCGAGGCGGAACTTGGGCAGGAGCACTTTTGCCCTCCGGCGGAGCAATTCCGTCGGGGGAACATCCCTCCCGGAGGGGGAAATCGAAGCCATCATCATCACCAACACCCCTATCATCTTTGGGAGGCCAATATTCATCAACATCTTCAACAGAACCATCTCCTCTCAAACCCTAGTTCATCTCTTGTGTTCAATCATTGTACCGGAACCTCAGATTGGTACATGTGGGTGACTAGTAGTGTTGATTACCTTGCGTAGTTGATTACTATATGGTTTGTTTGGTGGATTATTATATGTTCAGATCTATTATGCTATTCAATACTCCTCTTATATTGAGCATGGATGTTATTTGTGAGTAGTTACCTTTGTTTTTGAGGTCACGAGAGAAGTTATGTTGCGAGTAATCGTGTGAATTTGATATGTGTTCGATATTTTGATGATATGTATGTTGTAATTCCCTTAGTGGTGTCATGTGAACGTCTACTACGTGACACTTCACCATCATGGGCCTAAGGGAATGCATTATGCAGTAGTTATTAGATGATGGGTTGCTAGAGTGACAGAAGCTTAAATCCTAGTTTATGCGCTACTTCGTAACGGGCTGATTTGGATCCACATGTTTAATGCTATGGTTAGACTTTTTCTTAAAACTTTTCACGTAGTTGCAGATGCTTGCGAGGGGTTTAATCATAAGTAGGTTGTTAGTTCAAGTAAGAACGGAACCTTAGCACCGGTCCACCCACATATCAAATTATCAAAGTAGCGAACACGAATCAAACCTATATGATAAAAGTGACTAGACGAAATTCTTGTGTACCCTCAACAACACTTTGCCCATTACTAGTGAATTGTTCTGGCCTGTCCTTTGCCTCAAAAGGATTGGGCTACCTTGCTACGCCTTGTTTACCGTTACTATTACTTGCTCGTTACAAATTACCTTGGTATCAAACTATCTTTTACCTACAATTTTAGTACTTGCAGAGATTACCTTGCTGAAAACCGCTTGTCATTTCCTTCTGCTCCTCGTTGGGTTCGACACTCTTACTTATCAAAAGGAATAGGATTGATCCCCTATACTTGTGTGTCATAAACACTCTTTTCTGGCGTCGTTGTCGGGGAGTGAAGCGATCTTGGTAAGTGGAAATCGGTAAGGAAAAACTTATACTATGTGCTGAAATTTATTGCTACTTGCTACTATGGAGAACAATTGTTTGAGGGGTTTGTTCGGGGTATCTTCCCCTCGACCGGAACCACAATTAGTTACCCCTAAACCTATAGCACCTACTGAAAATGTTACTTATGAAATTCCTTCGGGTATGCTATAGAAACTGCTTGCTAAACCTTATGCAGGAGATGGAACTGAACATCCTGATATGGATCTTTTATATGTGAACGAAATATGTGGATTAATTAAGCTTGCAGGTTTATACGGAGATGAAGTTAAGAAGAAGGTTTTCCCTTTATCTTTGGAGGGAAAATCATTGACATGGTATAGGCTATGTGATGATCTTGGATTGTGGAACTGGAATTGTTTGCAATTGTAATTCCACCAAAAGTTTTATTCTATGCATCTAGTTTATCGTGATCGGAATTATATATATATAATTTTTGGCCTCGTGAAGGAGAAATTATCGCTGTAACTTGGGGGAGGATTAAGTCAATGTTATATTCATGCCCCAATCATGAAATTCCGAGGGAAGTTATCATTCGGAATTTTTATGCTCGGATTTCTCATAATGATCAAACCATGCTCGATAATTCTTCTGATGGTTCTTATATGAAGAAGATTATTGATTTCAAGTGTGATCTCTTAGAAAGAATTAAACGCAACTCTGAAGATTGGGAACTCTACAAAGGTAATGAGTCAGGTGTAAAGCTTGAATTCAACTGTGTTAAATCTTTTATGAATATCGATATTGTTCATAAGTTTAGCACTAAATATGGACTTGACTCTGAGATAGTAGCCTCTTTCTGTGAAGCATTTGCTACTTGTGTTGATTTCCCTAAGGAGAAGTGGTTTAAATATCATCCCCCTATTAAATAAGAAATTAAAGAACTGGTCATAGCTAAAGAAGAAACTATTGTCTACAACGTTGATCCAGTTATGCCTACTGCTTATACTAAGAAACCATCTTTCCCTGTTAGGATAAAGGAATATGCTAAGGTATCAAATGTCATTCACAAAAGTAATATTAGAACACCTAAGCCCTCTGAACAAATTAAAGTAGAACCTAGTGTTGCTATGGTTAAAGATCTCTTGGTAGAAAATGTTGATGGGCATGTCATTTACTTCTATGAGGAAGCTACTAGAATTGCTAAACCCGATGAAAAAGACAAACACAGACCTGTTGTTGGCTTGCATGTTGTCTTAGTTGAAATAGGAGATCATTGTTATCATGGCTTATGTGATTTGGGTGCTAGAATGAGTGCTATTACTTTTACCTTATATAAAGAAATTATGAATGAAATAGGACATGCTGAAATAGAAGATATTGATGTTACTATTAAACTTGCTAATAGACACGCTATCACACCACTTGGGATTGTTAGAGATGTTGAAGTCTTGTGTGGGAAAATAAAATATCCTACTGATTTTCTAGTCCTTGGTTCCCCACAAGATGACTTTTGTCCCATTATCTTTGGTAGAACTTTCTTGAGCATCGTCAATGCTAAGATAGATTGTGAAAAACAAACCGTCGGTGTCAGCTTTGGTAATGTGTCTCATGAGTTTAATTTTTCCATGTTCAATAGACAACCCCGTGATAAAGAATTATCTAATGAGGATGAGATAATCGGTCTTGCTTCTATTGTTGTGCCACCTATAGATCCATTAGAATGATATTTGCTTGACCATGAAAATGATATGCACTTGCATGAAAGAAATGAAATAGATCAAATTTTCTTCGAACAACAACCTCTCTTCAATTTGCCTATTGAAACCCTTGGCAGTCCTCCGCCACCTAAAGGTGATCCTGTGCTTGAATTGAAACAATTGCCTGACACTTTGAAGTATGCTTATCTTGATGAGAAAAATATATATCCTGTTATTATTAGTGCTAGCCTTTCAGAACATGAAGAAGAGAGATTATTGGAAGTTCTAAGGAAGCACTGGGCGGCTATTGGATATACTCCTGATGATCTTAAGGGCATTAGTCCCACTCTATGTCAGCACAAGATCAATATGGAACCTCATGCTAAACTCGTTGTTGATCACCAACAGCGGTTAAATCCTAAGATGAAGGAAGTGATAAGTATAATCTATCCCATAGCTGATAGTAGATGATTAAGTCCCATTCACTGTGTCCCTAAGAAAGGAGGTACTACCGTTGTTCCTAATGATAAGAATGAACTCATTCCACAAATAATTGTCACTAGCTATAGAATGGTAATTGATTTTAGAAAATTAAATAAAGCTACTAGGAAAGATCATTGCCCTTTGCCTTTCATTGATCAAATGCTAGAGAGACTATCTAAGCACACACACTTTTGTTTCCTAGATGGATATTCTGGTTTCTCTCAGATACCTATGTCACAATCTGATCAAGAGAAAACCACCTTTACTTGACCTTTTGGAACCTATGCTTATATACGTAAGCCTTTTGGTTTATGCAATGCACCTGCTACCTTTAAAAGATGTATGACTGCTATATTCTCTGATTTTTGTGAAAAGATTATGGAGGTTTTCATGCACGATTTTTCCGTTTACAGAACTTCTTTTGATGATTGCTTAAGAAACCTTGATCGAGTTTTGCAGAGATGTGAACAAACTAATATCATCATGAATTGGGAGAAGTGCCACTTTATGTTTAATGAAGGTATTGTCTTGGGGCATAAAATATCTGAACGAGGTATTGATGTGGATCAAGCTAAAGTTGATGCCATTGAGAAAATGTCGTGTCCTAAAGATATCAAAGGTATTCGAAGTTTCCTTGGTCATGCTAGTTTCTATAGGAGGTTTATTAAAGACTTCTAAAAAATTTCTAGGCCTCTTACTAATATTTTGCAAAAGGATATTCGCTTCGTTTTTGATGATGATTGGATGGAAGCCTTTGAAACACTAAAGAAAGCCTTAACCACTGCACCTATTGTTCAACCACCTGATTGGAACTTGCCTTTTGAAATTATGTGTGATGCTAGTGATTATGTTGTTCGTGTTGTTCTAGGACAAAGAGTTGATAACAAATTAAATGTTATCCATTATGCTAGCAACACTCTAGACAGTGCCCAAAGAAATTATGCCACTACTGAAAAAGAATTTTTAGCAGCCGTGTTTGCTTGTGATAAATTTAGACCCTACATTGTTGATTCCAAAGTTATTGTTCACACTGACCATGCTGCTATAAAATATCTTATGCAAAAGAAAGATGCTAAACCTAGACTCATTAGGTGGGTTCTCTTGCTTCAGGAATTTGATTTACATATCGTTGATAGGAAGGGAGCTGAGAACCCCGTGATACGTCTCCAACGTATCTATAATTTTTGATAGTTCCATGCTATCATATTATCTATTTTGGATGTTTTATATGCATTAATATGCTATTTTATATTATTTTTGGGACTAACCTATTAACCTAGTGCCTAGTGCCAGTTTCTGTTTTTTCCTTGTTTTTGAGTATTGTAGTAAAGGAATATCAGACGGAGTCCAAACGAAATAAAATTCTACGATGATTTTTCTAGGACCAGAAGGAACCTACGAGACTTGGAGAAGAGGCCAGAAGGTCTACGGGTGGGCCACAAGCCACCCAGGCGCGGCCTGGGGGGCGCCCCCCTGGCTCATGGGCCCTCCATAGCTCCTCCAACCCTAATCTTCCGCCTATAATTTCATAAATATTCCCCAACCACCAAAAAGAGACAAGATAACACTTTTCTGCCGCAGAAAGCCTCTGTTCCCGAGAGATCCAATCTTGGAGCCTTTTCCGGTAATCTGCCGGAGGGGGATTCGATCACGGAGGGCATCTACATCAACTCCATTGCCCTTCCGATGATGTGTGAGTAGTTCACCACAGCCCTATGGGTCCATAGCTAGTAGCTAGATGGCTTCTTCTCTCTCTATGTTCTCCAATACCATTTTCTCCATGATCTTCATGGGGATCTATCCGATGTAATACTCATTTGTGGTGTGTTTGTCGAGATCCGATACATTAATGTTTATGATCAAATAATCTATGAGTATTTTTTCAATCTTCTCTGAATTCTTATATGCATGATTTCATATATTTGCAAGTCTCTTCAAGTTATTGGTTTGGTTTGGCCAACTAGATTGGTAATTCTTGCAATGGGAGAAGTGCTTAGTTTTGGGTTCAATCTTGCGGTGTCCTCACCCAGTGACATAGTAGGGGTAGCGAGGCACGTATTTGTATTGTTGCCATCAATGATAAAAAGATGGGATTTTCATCATACTGCTTGAGTTTATCCCTCTACATCATGTCATCCTACTTAATGTGTTACTCTGTTCTCCAAGAACTTAATACTCTAGATGTAGGCAGGAGTCGGTCGATGTGTGGTGTAATAGTAGTAGATGCAAAATCGTTTTGGTCTACTTGACATGGACGTGATGCGTATATGCATAATCATTGACTTGAATATCGTCATAACTATGCGCTTTCCCATCAATTGCTCGACAGTAATTTGTTCACCCACTTTATTATTTTCCTTTAAGAGAGAAGCCTCTAGTGAAACCTATGGCCCCGGGGTCTATTTTCCATATTATATTTTCAGATCTATAAACCGAAAACACCTTGATGCATTTTTATTTACTTTTACTTCTAGCAATCTTTTATATCTATCTCTATCAGATCTCATCCTTGCAAGTAACCGTGAAGGGATTGACAACCCCTTTATAGCGTTGGGTGCAAGTGTTTGATTGTTTGTGTAGGTGCATAAATTGGGTCCTTGCTTGTTCCTCCTACTGGATTGATACCTTGGTTCTCAACAACTAAGGGAAATACTTATCTTCTTTTCTCCGTCACCCTTTCCTCTTCAAGGGAAAACCAACGCAAGCTCAAGAAGTAGCAAGAAGGATTACTGGCGCTGTTGTCGGGGAGGATACACATCAAGCCTACCAAGTACCCATCACAAACCCATCTCTTGCATTTACATTATTTGCCTTTTGCCTCTCATTTTCCTCTCCCCCACTTCACCAATCTGCCGTTTTATTCGCCTTCCTTTTTTTGTTTGCCTTTTTCCTTGCCGGATCTCTTGCTTGTTTCTATGACTGGCGTTATTACCCCCCCCCCCTCTGTCACCAGACTTTGAAGTCCTATACTTCAAACAAAAACAAGGGGAAAATATGAAAGATACCAGGTATAGGCTAATGGAATCCTATCATATTTCCAATCTAAAAGGAGACACAAAAGTTCTTCTTAGAAATTTTTACATTGGAATGGCTTTGCATCATAGGAAGCTTTTGGATTTTGCCTCGGAAGGCAATTTTATCGAACTTGATGCAAATGCAGCTTATAAAGTTTTGGAAGGGATTTTGGGGGTTCCCCCACAAAAGAGGGGGCTTAACTTTTCACAAGAGGGGGTTCGAATTCTCAACAAATTGGGTGACTTACATAAGCACTTAGTCGAGTTACAAAAATATCACAAACCCCTCAATCATATTAATGGGAACCTCAGTCGCTTGAACACTTTGATTACCCTTTGCAATAAGCGTTTGGATATTTTGGATCTTAAGATGATTCATTTCCTTGAAAATTCGTGTAAGAGGAAAGAGCCCCTAGGATTCGAGAAGGCCCTCACAAAAGTTGCCAAAGATGACACTACCTAGATCTATTGCGTTATGCCTAGCTAGGGGCGTTAAACAATAGCGCCTGTTGGGAGGCAACCCAATTTTATTTTTATGTTTTTGTTTTTGCTTCTATTTTTGAGTGTTTCACACATTATTACATGTGTATTAATTGTGTTTGGTGGTTTATTTAGTGTTTAATCCAAGTAAGACCTTTGGGATGGTCTATGGTGATTGATGATTTGATCTTGCTAAAAAACAGAAACTTTTGCACCCAGTCAGGGAATTTTATAAATTTACCAGAGTGAAAAATGAGTCTGAAATTTGTACACATGATTTATATACAAATTTCCATGGTTTTCCTAATGTTTAAGAATTTTTGGACTTACAAAAGTATTCTAAGTTTACAGATTGCTACGGACTGTTCTGTTATTGATAGATTCTGTTTTCTTTGTGTTGTTTACTTATTTTGATATATCTATGGGTTGTATCGGGGGGGGGGGTATGAACCATGGAGAAGTTGGAATATAGTATATATTACACCAATATAAATAAATAATGAGTTCACAACAGTACCTAAAGTGGTGATTTATTTTTCTTATACTAACGGATCTCACGAGTTTTCTGTTGAATTTCGTGTTGTGAAGTTTTTAGGTTTTGGGTAAAGATTTGATGGACTATGGAATAAGGAGTGGCAAGAGCCTAAGCTTGGGGATTCCCAAGGCACACCAAATAATATTCAAGGATATCAAAGAGCCTAAGCTTGGGGATGCCCCGGAAGGCATCCACTCTTTTGTCTTCAATCCATCGGTAATTTACTTGAGGCTATATTTTTATTCATCACATGATATGTGTTTTTCTTGGAGCATCTTGTATGATATGATTCTTTGATTTTTAGTTTGCCATAATCATCCTTGATTCACACATCTTTTTAGAGAGACAAGCATGAATCGTGAATTTATTAGAATACTCTATGTGCTTCACTTATATCTTTTGAGCTAGGCAATTTTGCTCTAGTGCTTCACTTATATCTTTTTAGAGCACAGTGTTGTTTTATTTTATAGAAATAATTGAACTCTCTTAACTCACTTATATTATTTTGAGAGTCTTTAAACATCATGGTAACCAGTTTAGGTTATTAATTTATACCTAATATAATGGGCATCCAAGAGAGATATAATAAAAACTTTCATATAAAGTGCATTGAATACTATGAGAAGTTTGATTCCTAGCATAAAGTTTTGAGATATAAATATGGTGATATTAGAGTAATGCTAGTGAGTAATTGTTAATTGGTAGAAATACTTGTGTTAAAGGTTTGTGATTCCAGTAGCATGCACATATGGTGAACCGTTATATAACGAAGTCGGAGCATGATTTGTTTATTGATTTTCATCCTTTGTGTGAGGGTCGGGAGCGCGTGATGGTTAACTCCTACCAACCTCTCCCCTAGGAGCATGCGTCTAATACTTTTATTGATAACTAATAGATATTTGCAATAAGTATGTGAGTTCTTTATGACTAATGTGAGTCCATGGATTATACACACTCTCACCCTTCCACCTTTGCTAGCCTCTCTAGTACCGCGCAACTTTTGCCGGTGCATTAAATCCACCATATATCCTTCCTAAAAACAGCCACCATACCTACCTATTATGGCATTTCCATAGCCATTCCGAGATATATTGCCATTCAACTTCCCTGTTTCGTTTATTATGACACGCACCATCATTTTCATATTGCTTTGCATGATCGTAAGACAGCTAGCATGATGTTTTCATGGCTTGTCCATTTTTATGTCATTTTATATGCTAGATCATTGCACATCCCGGTACACCGCCAGAGGCATTCATATAGATTCGTGTTTTGTTCTAGGTATCGAGTTGTAATTCTTGAGTTGTAAGTAAATAAAAGTGTGATGACCATCATTATTAGTGCATTGTCCTATGTGAGGAAAGGATGATGGAAGCTATGATTACCTCACAAGTTAGGATGAGACTCCGGACTTTATGAAACATAAAAGAGGCCAATTAAGCCAAAATAAAAAAAGGCCAAAGTTGCCCACCAAAAAAATAAGAGAAAAGAGAGAAGGGACAATGCTACTATCTTTTTTTCCACACTTGTGCTTCAAAGTAGAATCATGATCTTCATGATAGAGAGTCTCCTATTTTGTCACTTTCATATACTAGTGAGAATTTTTCATTATATAAATTGGCTTGTATATTCAAATGATGGGCTTCCTCAAAATGCCCTAGGTCTTCATGAGCAAGCAGGTTGGATGCACACCCACTTAGTTTCTTTTTGAGCTTTCATACACTTATAGCTCTAGTGCATCTGTTGCATGGAAATCCCTACTCACTCACATTGATATCTATTAATGGGCATCTCCATAGCCCGTTGATATGCCTAGTTGATGTGAGACTATCTTCTCCTTTTCTTCATAACCTCCACCATATTCTATTCCACCTGTAGTGCTATATCCATGGCTCACACTCATGTATTGCATGAGAGTTGATAAGGCTTGAGAACATAAAAGGTGTGAAACAATTGCTTGACTTGTCATCGGGGTTGTGAATGATATAAATACTTTGTGTGGAGAATATGGAGCATAGCCAGACTACATGATTTTGTAGGGATAACTTTCTTTTGCCATGTTATTTTGAAGGGACACAATTGCTTTGTTAGTATGCTTGAAGTATTACTGTTTTATGTCAATATTAAGCTTTTGTTTTGAGTCTTATGGATCTGAACATTCATGCCACAATAAAGTATATTACATGGATAAATATGTGAGGTAGCATTCCACATAAAAAATCTTTTTTATCATTTACCTACTCGAGAACGAGCAGGAATTAAGCTTGGGGATGCTGATAAGTCTCCAACGTACCTATAATTTTTGATTGTTCCATGCTATTATATTATATGTTTTGGATGTTTTATATGCATTAATATGCTATTGTATATTATTTTTGGGACTAAACTATTAACCTAGTGCCTAGTGTCAGTTTCTATTTTTTCCTTGTTTTTGAGTATTGCAGAAAAGGAATATCAAACGGAGTCCAAACGGCATAAAATTCTACGATGATTTTTCTTGGACCAAAAGGAACCTACGAGAGTTGGAGAAGAGTCCATAAGGTCTATGGGTGGGCCACAAGCCACCCACGCGCGGTCTAGGGGGGGCGCCCCCTGGCTTGTGGGCCCCCCCTAGCTCCTCCAACCCTAATCTTTCGCCTATAAATTCAGAAATATCCCCCCAATACCAAAAAGAGCCACGATAATACTTTTCTGCCACAGGAAGCCTCCATTCCCGAAAGATCCAACTTTGGAGCCTTTTTCGATAATCTGTCGGAGGGGGATTCGATCACGGAGTGCATCTAAATCAACTACATTGCCCTTCCGATGATGCGTGAGTAGTTCACCACAGACCTACAGGTCCATAGCTAGTAGCTAGATGGCTTCTTCTCTATCTATGAATATTATTTGAATCTTCTCTGAATTCTTATATGCATGATTTCATATATTTGCAAGTCTCTTCGAGTAATTGGTTTGGTTTGGCCAACTAGATTGGTAATTCTTGCAATGGGAGAAGTGCTTAGTTTTGGGTTCAATCTTGCGGTGTCCTCATCCAGTGGCATAGTAGGGGTAGCGAGGCACATATTTGTATTGTTGCCATCAAGGATAAAAGGATGGGATTTTCATCATATTGCTTGAGTTTATCCCTCTTCATCATGTCATCTTACTTAATGTGTTGCTCTGTTCTTCATGAACTTAATACTCTAGATGCAGGCAGGAGTCGGTTGATGTGTGGAGTAATAGTAGTAGATGGAGAATCGTTTCGGTCTACTTGACACGGACGTGATGTCGATATGCATAATCATTGCCTTGGATATCGGCATAATGATGCGCTTTTCTATCAATTGCTCGACAGTAATTTGTTCACCCACCGTATTATTTTCCTTCAAGAGAGAAGCCTCTAGTGAAACCTATGGCCCCTGGTCTATTTTCCATATTATATTTTCAGATCTATAAACCAAAAATAACTTGCTGCAATTTTATTTACCTTTACTTCTAGCAATCTCTTATATCTATCTCTATCAGATCTCATCCTTGCAAGTAACCATGAAGGGATTGACAACCCCTTTATAGCGTTGGGTGCAAGTGTTTGATTGTTTGTGTAGGTGCATCAGTTGGGGCCTTGCTTGTTCCTCCTACTGGATTGATACCTCGGTTCTCAACAACTGAGGGAAATACTTATCTACTTTGCTGCATCACCCTTTCCTCTTCAACGGAAAACCAATGCAAGCTCAAGAAGTAGAAAGACCCCATAGCAGATAACTTGTCTAGGTTAGAAAATGTTCTTGATGACTCACTACCTATTGATGATAGTTTCCCTGACGAACACCTAGCTACAATAAGTGTCTCACACAACACACCTTGGTATGCTGATTATGCTAATTACATTGTCGCTAAATATATACCACCTAGCTTTACATATCAACAAAAGAAAAAATTCTTCTATGACTTGAGACATTACTTTTGGGATGACCTACATCTTTATAAATAAGGAGTGGATGGTATTATTAGACGTTGTGTACCTGAGCATGAACAGGAACAAATCCTACGGAAATGTCATTCCGAAGCTTATGGAGGACATCATGCGGGAGATAGAACTGCTCACAAGGTATTGCAATCTGGTTTTTATTGGCCTACTCTCTTCAAGGATGCCCGTAAGTTTGTCTTGTATTTTGATGAATGTCAAAGAATTGTTAATATCGGTAAGCGTCAAGAAATGCCTATGCATTATTCACTTGTTGTTGAACCATTTGACGTGTGGGGTTTTGATTATATGGGACCTTTTCCTTCCTCTAACGGATATACTCATATTTTAGTTGCGGTTGATTATGTCACTAAGTGGGTAGAAGCTATTCGAACTAGTAGTGTTGATCGCCACACCTCCATTAAAATGCTTAAAGAGGTTATCTTTCTGAGGTTTGGAGTCCCTAGATATTTAATGACTGATGGTGGTTCACACTTTATTCTTGGTGCTTTTCGTAAGATGCTTGCTAAATATGTTGTTAACCATAGAATTTCATCACCCTATCATCCTCAATCTAGTGGTCTGGTGGAACTTAGCAATAGATAATATTACAAAAAACTGTCAATAGGTCTTGTTAGAATTGGTCTAAGAAATTAGATGATGCACTTTGAGCCTATAGAACGACTTATAAAAATCCAATGGGTATGTCTCCATATAAAATGGTATATGGGAAAGCTTGTCATTTGCCTCTAGAATTAGAACATAAAGCATTTTGGGCAATTAAATAACTCAACTATGATTTCAAACTTGCCGGTGAAAATAGGCTATTTGATATTAGCTCATTAGATGAACGGAGAACCCAAGCATATGAAAATGCTAGGCTATTCAAAGAAAATGTAAAAACATGGCATGAAAAAAGAATTCAAAAGAGGGGATTCAAAATAGGAGACCATGTTCTTTTGTTCAACTCTCGTTGAAGATTTTTTGCAGGGAAGCTTCTCTCGAAATGGGAAGGACCATATATTATCGAAGAGGTCTATCGTTTGCGAGCTATCAAGATTAATAATGTTGAAGGTACTAACACGAAGGTAGTCAAGGGACAAAGAATTAAGCACTATCTCACGTACACTTATTAACGTTGAAAGCAATGTTATCCAAACCATCACACCGGAGGAGCACATAAAAGAAACATTCCGAAACACTTCAGTATTCTTAAAAATAGGAGGTACGTGATTCGGTAAGTAAACAGACTCCAAAAAATACGCAAAAATATTTTCTGTTAGTTTTGGAATATTTTGGAATTTTGGAAATAAATAAATAAACCAGAAGGTGATCGAGGTGAGCACGATACACCAGGGCGCGACAGTCCCCCCTTGTCACGCCCTGGTGGGTTGTGCCCACCTCGGATACCTTCCCGACTCCGTTTTCTTTCCAAATACTTGTTTCCCAAGAATAAAAATTCTCTATATATATTCCTGACTTTTGACGACCGCATCGCAGATAAATCTTCTGTTCTTGTTTCTTGTTGTTTTCTCGTGAGATCTAGATCTCCATGGCTCCACTAAGCTCCTCCAAGGACAAGTTCTTCGAGAAGGTCATCAACCCGTACTTGTTGGAGGTGATGAAGCACCCTCAAGCCATTGAGATGCGTGAGGGGGTGCTCGACATCCGCGATGTTTAGGGACCCAAGAAGACCGGAAGCTTGGAGGCTAGGCTCGAGGCGGTGGAACAAGAAATCTTCAAGTGCTAGAAGATGGTGGATCATGGACTTAGTGCCAATCACACCATGATCACGGAATTCACCCGTGATTAGACAGTGGATGGTCGGTCTGTGAAGGACACCATCTTCATGCTCAACGAGAAAATTAATTTTCTACAGAGCCAAGTTTATGATCTTCAAAACCAAATCTTCGAATATGAAGTGAGATTTAAAGGTATGGGTTTAGCTGCCAGTTGCAGGACTCAGTGGACTCTCGCGTCAACCTTTGATGGGGAACCCCTGCCCTGGAAGCTCGAGGACAAGCTTGCTGCATCATCACCACCACCTACATCAACTCCACTACCTTCTTCATCACCCCCACCAAAGGAGACTTGAGCACAAAGGTATGGGCACTCCCCTTGGCTTAAGCCAAGCTTGGGGGAGGTGCCCCGGTATCATATCACCGCCACTTTTATTCAGCTTTACCTATTTTAGTTCGATCCTTAGTTTCCCTTTGCTTTAGTTGAATAAAAGTTTAGCATGATCTATTTGCATGTGTTAGTTCCGTGGCCTATCTATCTACGTAATTGAGTGAAAGTTATGTAATAAAGTTACTTTTATATTTTGCATCTTTACTTTGTGGTTGCAATCAAATAAAGGAAAGGAAACAAATGAAAAAAAAGCATATGCTAATCTTATGGTGAGTAAAGACATCACATAATGAAAAGTATAAGTAGTAAAATTTATTGGAGATTGACAAGCATAGCATTGGTCAATGATGAAATTCATGAAAGAATTAATAAGGGAAGAGAAGATTTACATGCAAATACACTATCTTGGACATCTTTTATGATTGTGATCCCCCATCAAATATTATATGCCAAAATTGTTGACGTTGGACGAGGAAGACAACGTAATGATTTATGTTTGTTCATATCCACATAGAAGTTATATTGTCATGGATCCTTTAACATGTGGTGCTTGCCCAATATCTTTGCTAGCCAAAAATTCCGCACTAACTAGAGATACTACTTGTGCAACCAAAAACCCAAACCAAACTCTTTCTTTGAGTGTCCACCATACCTACCTATGGATCGAGAAAGATCCTCCAAGTAAGTTGTCATCAGTACAATAAGGCAATAAAAATTGCTTCTAAAAGTGTTTTGATCGATTAGTCTAAGAGAAAATTGAGTGTTGTACGAACTTATGATGGAAAAGTAATAAAAGCGACGGACTGCATAATAAAGGTTGCTATCATAGGGGGAAATATAGCGTGACGTTCTTTTACATTAAGGGATTGGGCATACAAATCAATAAGTGCATGACAACCTCTGCTTCCCTCTATGAAGGGCCTATCTTTTACTTTTATGCACTTACTTTTATGCAAGAGTCAAAGTATTCTTCCCTATTCCCTTTTTACTTTTTACTTTTGCAAGCATCATGTGGTGAGGAAAGATCTAGGCACATATACCCAGTTGGATATGGGTGGGCAGAGTTATTATTGTTGACATCACCTTTGAGGTGAGTGAGTTGGGAGGCGAAACTATAAGCCCCTATCTTCCTACATGTCCGGTTGAAACTTTTTGTTCATGGGTATGTCGTGAGTGTTAGCAATCATAAAATACTAAATGGTAGCTGAGTATGTGGACTTGCCAAAAGGCTCCAACATGAGACCCTTCCTGAAAATATGATTAATTGTAGTTGCAAAGTTGACTGAGAACATAGTTTGTTGGTTTCCAATAAGGTTTATGCTTCATACGTCTATGTTGCAACGAATTGTTACTTGTTCATGAGAAGCCTTATGATAAAAATGTATTGAAATAAATTCTTATGTTAGAGTTTGTTGATGTTATGTTAATAAGCATGATGCGTTTATGTCTATATTTTGTTTTTATCGACACCTCTCTCTCAAACCATGTGGACATGCTTTTCAATTTTGGCTTTCGCTTCAGGACAAGCAAGGTCTAAGCTTGGGGAAGTTGATATGTACATTTTGCATCATGATTTCCAACTGTTCTTTACTTTATTTTGTTGAATAATAATGCTTTGGGGAGTGATTCTAATGCCTTTTCTCTCATAATATGCAAGGTTTACACAAAGAGGGAGAATATCGGCAGCTTGAATTCTGGACCCTAGAAAAGCACATCAGAGATACCTATTCTGCACAACTCCAATGAAGCTAAAAATTTATGGAGATTATTTTTATATTTAATAAAAATTACTGGAGATGAAAACTACTGGAGGTGGGCACAACCCACCATGGGGCACCAGGCCCTCCTAGCCGTGCCCTGATGGGTTGTGGCCAGCCTGGCCCCCTTTCGGTGCCCATCTTCTGGTATATAGTCACTCTTGACCTAAAAAATCAGAGGGGGGCTTGCGGGACGAAGCGGCACCACCTCGAGGCGGAACTTTGGCAGGAGCACTTTTTCCCTCCGGCGAAGCGATTCCGCCGGGGGAACTTCCCTCCCGGAGGGGGAAATCGAAGCCATCGTCATCACCAACACCCCTCTCATCTTTGGGAGGCCAATATTCAGCAACATCTTCAATAGCACCATCTCCTCTCAAACCCTAGTTCGTCTCTTGTGTTCAATCTTTGTACCGGAACCTCAGATTGGTACATGTGGGTGACTAGTAGTGTTGATTACCTTGCGTAGTTGATTACTATACGGTTTACTTGGTCAAAGATTATATGTTCAGATCTATTATGCTATTCAATACTCCTCTGATCTTGAGCATGAATATTATTTGTGAGTATTTACCTTTGTTCTTGAGGTCACGGGAGAAATCATGTTGCGAGTAATCATGTGAATTTGATATGTGTTCGATATTTTGATGATATGTATGTTGTGATTCCCTTAGTGGTGTCATATGAACATCGACTACATGACACTTCACCATTCGTGGGCCTAAGGGGACGCATTGTTGAGTAGTTATTAGATGATGAATTGCTCGAGTGACAGAAGCTTAAACCCTAGTTTATGCGCTACTTCGTAAGGGGCTGATTTGGATCCACATGTTTAATGCTATGATTAGACTTTGTCTTAATACTTTTCTCATAGTTGCGGGTGCTTGCGAGGGGGTTAGTCAGAAGTAGGTTGTTAGTTCAAGTAAGAACAACACCTTAGCACCGGTCCACCCACATATCAAATTATCAAAGTAGCGGGATATAGACTGGCCTCACAGACCAACACTAGTCCTTCCTACGCACTTTGTTCTCACTCGTGTGCACCCGGGACCAACTTCCCATCGGTCACCCATCCTAGAATTGCTCCAAGTCAAGCATGCTTAACTTTGGAGTTGTTTTCGAGTGGGATCCCAGAAAAGTAGGAATTCCTTGTTGATATGAGTAGTCTATCATTCCTATTAAGCCAGGGTCTCACATACACCCCCACTCAAAGGAACCGACGTCCTCATCGGCTCATCAGGAACGTTCCCTCTTGGCACATGTATGCGTGTCTAGTCCAGCACATGAGCCATGTCGTGTGCCACAACGGGCCACACGCACCATGCGTCACATACCCGCGCACCTGACCCATGCATGTCCATGTAACCGCGAGGGTCGGCTCTGATATCAATTGTAACACCTTGCTACGCCTGGCGGGATCTAGACTGGACCCACAGAACAACACTAGTCTTTTCTGCGCACTTTGTCCTCACTCGTGTGCACCCGGGACCAACTTCCCGGTCGGTCACCTGTCCTAGAATTGCTCCAAGCCAAGCACGCTTAACTTTGGACTTCTTTTCGAGTGGGCTCCCAAAAAAGAAGGAATTCCTTATCGATATAAGTAGTCTATCATTCCTATTAAGCTAGACTCTCACATTCTAATGTATTTTCTCTCATAATTTGCAAGGGTTGCACAAAGAGGGAAAATACTGACAGCTGGAATCCTGGACATGAAAAAGCATACCAGAGATACCTATTCTGCACATCTTCAAATGATCTGAAACTTGACAGAGATTTTTTTATGGAATATATAATAAATATTGGAGCAAATAACTATCGGAGGGGGTCACCCTGGTGAGCACAAGACACCAGGGCACGCCAGGCCCCCTAGGTGCGCCCTGGTGGGTTGTGCTCGGCACGACCCACCTTCGGAGCCCATCTTCTACTATATAAGGTGTTTTGACCTAGAAAAAATTAGGAGAGGACTTTCGGGATGGAACGACTCTGTCTCGAGACGGAACTTGGGCCGAAGCACTTTTGCCCTCCGACGAAGCGATTCCGCTGGGGGAACTTCCCCCACGAAGGGGGAAATCGAAACCATCGTCATCACTAGCAACCCTCTCATCTTTGGGAGGCCATTCTTCATCAACATATTCAACAACACCATCTCCTCTCAAAGCCTAGTTCATCTCTTGTGTTCAATCTTTGTACCGGAACCTCAGATTGGTACGTGTGGGTGACCAGTAGTGTTGATTACCTTGTGTAGTTGATTACTATATGGTTTATTTGGTGGAAGATTATATTCTCGGATCCATTATTGTAATGCCCCAAAAATTTAACAATGTTTTAGTAATTAAAATTTTGACAGGAATATTTATTTTCTATTTTTTGGATTTCCTGTTGATTTCGGAACCACTCTTTTTCTCCGATTTATTAAATTCTTCCCTCTCATCGGAAAAACTTTTGAATACTTTTTTGGGATTTGAAAGTTTTATTACATCATTTTATTGCATTCAATAAAACCAGTGGAATTATCTTTATAATAAAACCAGTCTAGTTTTAATTCTTTTAATAAAATTTTCATCCCTTTAAAGGCTCATGTTGCACTACAACCCCTTCAAAAAATAATTTATTAATTCTAAAAAAATTGTAGGTGTCATGTGATGTCCTTGGATCACTTTTATGCAAAAAAATCCAACTTGGTTTTTGAAAAATTTGAGCATATCATCCTCATTTTCATTTTGGTCTAGTTTTGTGGTTTGAACTACAACCCTATTTTATTTTACTCTAGTGACCTTGGGATTTCTCCTGCTTGTAGTTATCCCTACCAAACCCTTAAGTCCAGGTGATGAACCCCATGAAATAATGCCTCTAGTTTCTGTCTAGAAATGGTTTTCTTAAAAACTTGCACTGGAAAGTTTTTGTTTTGCCCAAACCAACCATGCCATCATTACCATCACCTAAAGAGACCCCAACCTGGAAATTTGTGTGGCCAGAATAGTTCCCTAGATAACCATAGCATTCTGTCAAGCAGCTTGAGTGCATTAACAGAATTGGAATAATTTTGTGTTTGCCTTGTGAACTTGATCACATGACCCAACCAGCATGTCCCTTAGCTTCCTTATACTCCATATCATGGTCCTCTTTAGTTGCATTAGCACCAGACTAGTCTAGCGTGTGCTCGCATTTCACCAAACAGCTGTAGTGCACGTCTAGAGCGTGCAAATGGCAGCCTTGGCGCCCACAGCACCGCACGCCACCTACCACGCCCCTGACCTTTCCCCCTATCGCAGAGCCACGCGCCTGACCCCTCAAAGTTGTTGGAGCCACCCCGATCGTACATTGGCATCGCGCAGAGCCGCCGGTAGAAGCTCTTGGCTGCGCGCCTACGGCCGCGTCTACCTCTGCCATGGATAGCGCCGCCCGAGCCACCCCAACGCGCCATTTGCCCCTTAGCACAACCTATCCTCATACCCGAGCTCATTGCTACTTCTTGAGCATGCGTTGGTTTTCCCTTGAAGAGGAAAGGGTGATGCAGCAAAGTAGATAAGTATGTCCCTCAATTTGTTGAGAACCAAGGTATCAACCCAGTAGGAGGAACAAGCAAGTCACCAATAGATGCACCTACACAAACAATCAAACTCGTGCACCCAACGCTATAAAGGGGTTGTCAATCCCTTCACGGTTACTTGCAAGGATTAGATCTGATAGAGATAGATGTAAAAGACTGCGGAAAGTAAAAAAGGTGAATAAATTGCAGCAAGGTATTTTTGGTATTTTTGGTATATAGATCTGAAAAGATAATGTGGAAAATAGACTCGGGGGGCCATAGGTTTCACTAGAGGCTTCTCTCTTTAAGGAAAATAATACGGTTGGTGAACAAATTACTGTCGAGCAATTGATAGAAAAGTGCATAGTTATGACGATATCCAAGGCAATGATTATGCATATAGTCATCACATCCGTGTCAAGTAAACCAAAACGATTCTGCATCTACTACTATTACTGCACACATCGACCGACTCCTGCCTGCATCTAGGGTATTAAGTTCATGAAGAACAAAGTAACTCATTAAGTGAGATGACATGATGTAGAGGGATAAACTCAAGCAATATGATGAAAACCCATATTTTTACCCTTGATGGCAACAATACAATATGTGCCTCACTACCCCTACTTTGTCACTAGGTGAGGACACCACAAGATTGAACCCAAAACTAAGCACTTCTCCCATTGCAAGAATTACCAATCTAGTTGGACAAACCAAACCAATAACTCAAAGAGACTTGCAAAGATATGAAATCATGCATATAACAATTCAGAGAAGAACCAAATAATATTCATAGATAAGCTGATCATAAACCCACAATTCATCAGATCTCGACAAACACACCGCAAAAGAGTATTACATCGGATAGATCCCCAATAAGATCATGGAGAACATGGTATTGAAGCACAAAGAGAGAGAAGAAGCCATCTAGATACTAGCTATGGACCCGTAGGTCTTTGGTGGACTACTCACGCATCATCGGAGGGGCAATGGAGTAGATGTAGATGCCCTCCGTGATCGAACCCCCCCCTCCGGTAGATTACCAGAAAAGGCTCCAAGATTGGATCTCTCGGGAACGGAGGCTTCCGGCGTCGGAAAAGTATTTTCGTGGCACTTTTTGGTATTGGGGGAATATTTGGGAATTTATAGGCCGAAGATTAGAGTTAGGAGACCTACTGGGGGGGCCACAAGCCAGGGGCACGGCCCCCCTGGCCACTCCAGAGTGGCTTGTGACCTCTTGGCAGGTCTCCAGCCTTCCTCTCCAAGTCGGTAGATGTCTTCTGGTCCAAGAAAAATCATAGAGAAGATTTTATTCCGTTTGTACTTCGTTTATTATTCCTTATCTACAATACTCAAAAACAAGGAAAAAACAAAAACTGGCACTAGGCTCTAGGTTAATAGGTTAGTCCCAAAAATAATATAAAATAGCATATTAATGCTATAAAACAACCAAAACAGATAATATAATAGCATGGAACAATCAAAATTATAGATACGTTAAAGACGTGTCAGCATCCCCAAGCTTAATTCATGCTCGTCCTCGAGTAGGTAAATGATAAAAACAGAATTTTTGATGTGGAATGCTACCTAACATATTTATCCATGTAATATCCTTTATTGTTGCATGAATGTTCAGATCCATAAGACTCAAAACAAAAGCTTAATGTTGACATAAAAACAATAATATTTCAAGCATACTAACAAAGCAATTATGTCTCTTCAAAATATAATGGCAAAATAAAGTTATCCCTACAAAATCATATAGTCTGGCTATGCTCCATCTTCCCCACACAAAGTATTTATATCATGCACAACCCCGATGACAAGTCAAGCAATTGTTTAACACCTTTTATGTTCTCAAACTTTTTCAACTCTCACGCAATAAATGAGCATGAGTCATGGATATAGCACTATAGGTGTTATATAATATGGTGGAGTTTGTGAAGAAAATGGAGAAGATAGTCTCACATCAACTAGGCGTATCAACGGGCTATGGAGATGCACATTAATAGATATCAATGTGAGTGAGTAGGGATTGCTATGCAATGGATGTACTAGATCTATAAGTGTATGAAAGCTCAAAAAGAAACTAAGTGGGTGTGCATCCAACTTGCTTGCTCATGAAGTCCTAGGGCAATTTGAGGAAGCCCATCATTGGAATATACAAGCCAAGTTATATAATGAAAAATTCCCACTAGTATATGAAAGTGACAAAATCGGAGACTCTGTATCATGAAGATCATGATGCTACTTTGAAGCACAAATGTGGAAAAAAGATAGTAGCATTGTCCCTTCTCTCTTTTCTCACATTTTTTTATTTTTTTATTTTGGTGGGCATCAATGGCCTCTTTTTTTTATTTGGGCTTTGCTGGCCACTTTTATTTTTCATAAAGTCCGGAGCCTCATCCCAACTTGTGAGCGAATCATAGCTTCCATCATCCTTTCCTCACATGGGACAATGCTCTAATAATGATGGTCATCACACTTTTATTTACTTACAACTCAAGAATTACAACTCGATATCTAGAACAAAATATGACTCTATATGAATGCCTCTGGCAGAGTACTCGGATGTGCAATGTGTTGGAAATATGCCCTAGAGGTAATAATAAATTGGTTATTATCATATTTCCTTGTTCATGATAATCGTTTATTATCCATGCTATAATTGTATTGATCGGAAACTCAGATACATGTGTGGATACATAGACAACACCATGTCCCTAGTATGCCTCTAATAGACTAGCTTGTTGATCAAAGATGGCTATGGTTTCCTAGTCATGGACATGAGATGTCATTTGATAACAGGATCACGTCATTAGGAGAATGGTGTGATGGACAAGACCCAAACTACAAATGTAGCATATGATCGTGTTAGTTTATTGCTATTGTTTTCTGCATGTCAAGTATCTGTTCCTATGACCATGAGATCATGCAACTCACTGACACCGGAGGAGTACCTTGTATGTATCAAATGTCGCAACATAACTGGGTGACTATAAAGGTGCTCTACAGGTATCTCCGAGGGTGTCTATTGAGTTGGCATGGATCAAGACTGGGATTTGTTACTCCGTGTGACGAAGAGGTATCTCAGGGCCCACTCGGTAATGCAACATCACAATAAGCCTTGCAAGCAATGTGACTAAGTGTTAGTCACGGGATCTTGTATTATGGAACGAGTAAAGAGACTTGCCGGTAACGAGGTTGAACTAGGTATGGAGATACCGACGATCGAATCTTGGGCAAGTAACATACCGAAGAACAAAGGGAAAAGCATACGAGATTAACTGAATCCTTGACATAGAGGTTCGACCGATAAAGATCTCATAGAATATTTAGGAACCAATATGGTCATCTAGGTACCGCTATTGGTTATTGACCGTAGAGGTGTCTAGGAATTGTCTACATAGTTCTCGAACCCACAGGGTCTGCACACTTAAGGTTCGGTGACGTTTCGGTAGTATAGAGTTATGTATGGTGGTGACCGAAGGTTGTTTGGAGTCCCGGATGATATCCCAGACATCACGAGGAGCTTCAGAATGGTTCGGAGGTAAAGATTGATATATAGGAAGTCCTGTTTTGGTCACCGGAAAAGTTTCGGCTTCATCGATAATGTATCGGGAGGGTACCGGGGGACCATCGGGAGGGGTGTCACGCCCCGAGGGGGCTCATGGGCTGTGGGAGGAGACAAACCAGCCCCTAGTGGGCTGGCCTCCACTAAATCCCATGAGGTTTGAGAAGGAAAAAATCCAAAGATGGAGAGGTGGAAAGAGTTTCCAAGTGGAAAGAAGGAATCCTACTCTTAATAGGATTGGAGTAGGACTCCGCCACCTCCAATTTCGACCAAACCTTGAGGGTTTGAGGCTGCCTCCTCCCCTCCCTCCCTCCTATATATACTAGAGGATTTAGAGGGAAGAGTAAAAACCTAATTGCCACGTGCTGCCCTCTTCTTCTCCTCTAGATATGTTTCTCCTCTAGATTGATTTTGTAGTGCTTGGCGAAGCCCTGCTGGAATAGCTCCACCACCATCGCAGCAACGCCGTCGCGCTGCCGGAGAACTCTTCTACCTCTCCTCTCCCTCTTGCTGGATCAAGAAGTCGGAGATCGTCATCAAGCTATACGTGTGCTGAACGCGGAGGTGTCGTCCGTTCGGCGCTAGATCGGAAGGGCCGTGATCAAGATCGCGAGATGATTCATGATTGGATCGTGGGACGGATCATGATTGGATCGCGGGACGGATCGTGATGGGATCGCGGGACGCTCGGCGATTTGGATCACGAAGACGTTCGACTACATCAACCGCGTTTCTTAATGCTTCTCGCTTAGCGATCTACAAGGGTATGTAGATCCACTCTCCCTCTCGTAGATGCTCATCGCCATGGATAGATCTTGCGTGTGCGTAGGAAAATTTTTGTTTCCCATGCAACGTTCCCCAACAGTGGTACCAGAGCTAGGTCTATGTGTATATGGGATCTCGAGTAGAACACAAAGTGTTTGTGCGCGTTGATGCTTAGATGCTTCCTCCCTTGGTCGTGTTTTGGTTCAGCGGTATTGTGGGATGAAGCGGCCCAGACCAACCTTACTCGTATGCTTACGAGAGACCAGTTCCATCGATTGACGTGTAACTTCGTTGCACAAAGATGGCTGGCGGGTGTCTGTTTCTCCTACTTTAGTTGGATTGGATTCGACAAAGGAGGTCCTTGAGAAGGTTGAAAAGCAATTTATGTATCACTGTTGTGGTTTTGCGTAGGTGAGAATTGTTCTTGCTAGATACCCGTAGCAGCCACGTAAAACTTGCAACAACAATTAGAGGACGTCTAACTTGTTTTTGCAGGGTATGTTGTGATGTGATATGGCCAATTACATGATGAGATATATGTGATGTATGAGATGATCATGTATTGTATAGAATATCACGACTTCATGTCGATGAGTATGGCAACCGGCAAGAGCCATAGGGTTGTCTTTAATTATTCTATGACCTGCATGTCAATCACTAAGCGCTATGTAATGCTTTACTTTATCGCTAAGCGGTAGCAATAGTAGTACAAGCATGGTGGGCGCGACAACCCCGATGGCGACACGTTGATGGAGATCAAGATGATGAAGATCATGGTGTCATGCCGGTGACAATGGAGATCATGCCGGTGCTTTAAGGATGGAGATCAAAAGCACAGTTCATGGCCATATCATCTCACTTATGGTTTGCATGTGATGTTAATCCTTTTATGCACCTTGTTTTGCTTAGGACGACGGTAGCATTATAAGGTGATCCCTCACTAAAATTTCAAGATCAATTGTGTTCTCCCCGAGTGTGCACCGTTGTGAAAGTTCGTCGTGTCGAGACACCACGTGATGATAGGGTGTGATAGACTCTACGTTCACATACAATGGGTGCAAGCCAGTGTTGCACATGCAGAACACTCGAGTTAAACTTGACGAGCCTAGCATGTACAGACATTGCCTCGGAACACAAGAGACCGAAAGGTCGAACATGAGTCATATAGTAGATATGATACACATGATGATGTTCACCATTGAAACCACCTCAACTCACGTGATGATCGGACTTGAGTTGGTGAATTTGGATCATGTAACACTCGAATGACCGAAGGGATGTCAATTTGAGTGGGAGTTTATAAGTAATATGATTAATTGAACTCATTATCATGAACAGTTAATAGTGTCTTTGCAAATTATGTTGTAGATTACTAGCTCGCGTTGTATCTCCCTTGAATTTTTATATGTTCCTAGAGAAATAGAGTTGAAAGATGATGGTAGCAATATTGTGGACTGGGTCCGTGATCTGAGGATTGTCCTCATTGCTATACAGAAGGCTTATGTCCTTAATGCACTGCTCGGTGCGCCACCCCCTCTAGGGTCGTCTATAGATGTTGTGAACATCTGACAGGCACGTTCCGATGACTACTTGATAGTTTAGTGCATCATGCTTTACGGCTTAGAATTGAGGCTCCAAAAACGTTTTGAACGTAATGGAACATATGAGATGTTCTAAGAGCTGAAGTTGGGATCTCAGGCTCGTGCCCGTGTTGTGAGATATGAGATCTCCAACAAGATTCTTTGCCTGCAAGATGAAGGAGAAGAGCTCAATCGTTGAGCATGTGCTCAGATTGTCTGGGTGCTACAATCGCTTGAATCGAGTGGGAGTTGATCTTCCAGATAAGAAAGTGATTGATATTGTTCTCTGAGGCACTGTCACTAAGCTACTAGAACTTCGTGATGAACTATAATTATGCCAGGGATGGAAATAATGATCCCTGAGCTGTTCGTGATGTTTGACACCGCGAAGGTAGAAATCAAGTAGGAGCATCAAGTGTTGATGGTTAGTGAAACCACTAGTTTCGAGAAGGGCAAGGGCTAAGAGGGAAACTTCATGGATGGCAAGACAGTTGCTGCTCCAGTGAAGCAACCCAAAGTTGAACCCAAACCCGAGACTAAGTGCTTCTGTTATGAGGAGAGCGGTCGCTGAAGCGGAACAACCCTAGATACTTGGTAGATAAGAAGGCTGGCAACGTCGACGGAAGTATATTTCTATATATATGTTATTGATGTGTACCGTGCTAGTACTCCTAGTAGCACCTGGGCCTATACTGGTTCGGTTGCTAAATGTTAGTAACTCGAAATAAAAGCTACGGAATAAACGGAGACTAGCCAAGGGTGAGGTGAGGATGTTTGTTGGAAATGTTTCCAAGGTTGATGTGATCAACATCGCACGCTCTCTCTACCTTTGGGATTAGTGAAGAACCTAAATAAATGTTATTTGGTGTTTGCGTTGAGTATGAACGTGATTAGATCGTGTTTATTGCAATACGGTTATTCATTTAAATAGAAAAATAATGGTTATTCTACTTACATGAATAATACCTTCAATGGTCATGCACCCAATGAATGGTTTGTTGAATCTTGATCGTAGTAGTACACATGTTCATAACATAGATGCCAAAAGATGTAAAGTTAATAATGATAGTACCACATACTTGTGGCACTGCCACTAAATGTCATATTGATATAAATCACATGAAGAAACTCCATGCTGATGGATCTTTGCTCGCACATGCGTTCTCAAAAAAACTGCGCTTGTTATAGCAGAATGGACAACGGTACTTATATACTAGGCCGTTCATGTTGTTTTCCTTAGAAGAAGGTCCTTAATGTGGTGGCTTGTGCGCGCAAATTTGGGCTGGGGGCGCGGGTTTGAAATCTGTCGACACGCATTATTCTCTTTCCTTTTGGGAAACGTTATAAATCATTTGATGGATTACAGGCTGACGTCCGCCCTCTTCTCTGCACGCCACGCCACGTGTTTGATGGCTATCACCATAACTTTTTGCAACTGGCATGTTGTTACAATCTCTCATCGCAACAACGACTCCGTTGCAGAATCTGAATCATTGGAATACGATAGTACGGCGATGCGACACTTCTTCACCATAATCTTAGTTGCAAAAATAAAATATGCAACATACTCTCAATTGCAAAAAAAAAAAACTGCAATTGGACCTGAGTTGTAAAAAAATCTGCAACATGACATGAGTTGCAAAAGAATTTGCAAGAAAATAGTATTCCCTCAGTTTCTAAATATAATACCTTTTAGAAATTTCACTATGAACTATATACGAAGCAAAATGAGTGAATCTATACTTTAAAATATGTCTATATACATCCGTATGTAGTCTATAGTAAAATCTCTAAAAGGTCTTATATTTTGGAACGGAGGGAGTAGTTGCAGAAAAAATTACAACAAGACCTAAATTGTAAAAATAAACGAAGTTGTTCGGTCGCTGGATGTGCCAGATCTGACGGCTCACGAGCCGACGGGTCGTTTAAAAAGATCCGCCGGCTGATGTGTAGCACACTTCTTTCTTTTTCTTATTTCTCCTCTCACTAACATATGTGTTTCAGGCTTATGTGGCTCCATGCATGACGTGTCATGCGGAAGAACACGTAATACATATGCAATGTGTAGAGACAGTGTAGAGACAGGACTGTTGTTTCAACCTGAAGAGACCGTATTGACCATGATGAGATGAGGCAAGGTTGTGAAATTATCAAGCATGCTCATGATCCTGTTTGCATATACTCCCTTCGTCCGAAAATACTTGTCGTTTAAATGGATACAGATGGATGTATCTAAAACTAAAATACATCTAGATACATTCATTCTTATGACAAGTATTTTCGGACGGAGGAAGTAGCAAACACGTCTGTGCATTCTGGAAAAATGATCTCCGTGATGGCTCTGGATCGTTTGACGGCTTCCCGTATTGTTTTTCATTTTGAAGTAAAAAAGAAGAGCACTTTAAATAGAGACATTTTACGGTACAACAACTACCGCTGGGACAGATATTGTTTCAAAAAAAAACTACCGCCGGGACAGAGTAGTACTATTAAATTATCTTAGCCGTTGATTACCGCGGTGGACCTACATGACTAAGTTGGCGGCGTTGTCGCTGCCGGCAATGGTGACGGCATCACAACACCTACGTTTCGTTTGGTCCGCTACGTTGCTGACGGTTCTCGTCATGGGCCATGTGTGAGTGTACCTCTTTGTCGGGGTATGTTGTACGTCGAGCCTTTCGCCTAGGCAAGTACCGCGTGAGACCATCGTTCATGCCTGCGGGGAGTTCCACTTTCTGTATCGACAACTTAGCATCATCGGGACGCGTGTCGCTTGTGACAACATGATCATCTGATGTCTTCCGGTGAAATTAGATCGGCGTGTATGCCCTGATTTTGTGCAGCGGCTGCAGCCGTCGGTTTGATCATCGGAAGACAATCGGCCGATAACGTACGTACTCGTACAGTCGTACTAGGTCGTACTAGTGTATCCAGACATGATCAATCTACCAAGGAAGCTTGCTTGGCTAGGTTTGTTTATGATGATTTCCTCAGGGCCAAAATACTGTCCGGCAAGGGTCGATCCACTACATTCAATCGTCTTCGTTGCATCTCATCTTTGTCGGAAATGGATAAATAATGTCCGGTCAGAATAAGAGAAGAAAACACACGCGCTTCTACAAATAAATTGTTGGTATTTGCTTTATGTGTCTTCCAATTTTACCCCTTTAACAAAAAAAATGATTTTGTCTGGTAGTATTAGTCGATCTAGACCATTGAATCTCAATGGTCGGAAATGAACAGCTCATATTATTTGGATGTACCGTAAAAGATCTCTTTAAATATCCTATTATCCGGTTCGGTTTGGGTCTTCGGGACATCCATCGGGCAGCAGACGGGAAACCCCAGGCCCGGCCAGAGAGGTCTCTTCCCGTCTTCCTCCATCATCGCCACCGCTGCCCTCTTTGGTCACCATCGGAAGCCTGAAGGTATGATCCATTCACCGCAGTCCTCTTTCACTCTGCTTTCGTCTCGAAATAAATCGCTTTTCCTTCACACCATCAGATTAGCACAAGGTGGCGCAATCACGGCGATTCCTTCCCACCATCAGATTACCACGCGGTGATTCTTTCTCCTCCGTCCGGCAATTTCCCTGCTCATCATCATATGAAGACATGTAAGACGGTGTCCACGTGCACCCCACTAGAGCAGACTCAAGGCACACATGTGTTTGATATCTTGGGTTACAGCAAGCACAGGGGCATGGGACACAAACACAACAGCTATATTCGGTCCGGGATTTTCAACGTCGGCGGCCACGACTGGACCATCCTCTTCTTCCCTGTGGTCACCAAGGATATGGCCAAGATTACATCTCAGTTTATCTCGTGCTTGTGAACAACACAACTAAACTCCGGGCGTCCTGCGACATGAGGCTGTTAGACCAGTACACCGGATGCTCGTTTTCGGTGCATAAAACAGGACCTAGGGTTTTCAATGCCGCGGATATTACTAGGGTTGCTCCCCAGACTCCTTGTTTCATGAGGCGGGACGAGATCCAAGGATCTGCATACCTTAGGGATGATCGCCTGACGATTGAATGCGTTGTCACTGTTTTCAAGAAGCCACATGTTACTGAAACCAAATCGTTCCCCAAAATGGGCATGCCACCTGCTGACATGACTGAGGATGTTGCCAAGCTGCTCGAAGAGAAGAAGGGATTTGATGTCAGTTTCATTGTTGGAGGAGAGACCATTGAAGCGCATA
Source organism: Hordeum marinum (assembly GCA_022496015.1). Classification (NCBI taxonomy): domain Eukaryota; kingdom Viridiplantae; phylum Streptophyta; class Magnoliopsida; order Poales; family Poaceae; genus Hordeum; species Hordeum marinum. The sequence continues at coordinate 475,244,413 of CM039676.1, forward strand.
GGCTTGCTCTCGCTATGCGGTCGCCTGTTTTCAATGCAGAGCTCTATGGGTCGATGCAGGAGGCGAGGCTGGGGCAGTGCATATAACCATAAAAGACATGCAGCCTGGCGTTTTCAAAGCCCTGCTCCATTTCATTTATACGGACTCTGTGCCTAGCGGCGAGGATACAGAGATGATCCGGCTTTTACTAGTTGCCGCGGACAGATATGCAATGGATAGGCTCAAGCTGGTTTGCCAAAGCATTCTTTGCGAGGATCTGAACAAGGACACCGTGGCAACCACATTGGCTTTAGCTGACGAACATAACTGCCACCAGCTTAAGGATGCTTGCCTTCAATTTATCGAATTATCAGGTTTCAGGGATCTCAAGGCGACTTGCACATCTTTCATAGAGGACGCAATGGAGAAGAGAAGAAAATTTTCATGAAGCATGAGCAGCCATATTGGTTGATTTGCTAAATTTCTCATACCAAATTGTTGGAGGGATAATCAGCTCAATGTTAGATGAATCCGGGAGTGATTAGGTTAATTATCAAGTGATATCAATGGCATGAAAGTCGCCCTGATCAACCTGTCCAAATCTGAACTTTTTATTTATCAGGTTGCTGATTTTATCTGGAGTGCTTCTCTGCTACTTGTAAGACATGCTCTTAATATTCTTTCAAAAGTTCCTTCTTGTGTGCAACCTTTGTTGAGCATTTGATACCAAGATGGTTTACATCAGCATGCAATGAGAATGAACTAGGATTCCCCTCTCCCTTTCACTTTCTATAAAAGTTCGTCTCCTCTCAGATTTGTGTGAGTGCCCTCTCGCGAGCCGCCGGTCCATCATGGCTCCGGAGGCCCTCAGGTCTTTCCAAGACACGATGAATCACAGCTCCTTGTTAGCATGACAATAGAAAGAACTGGCAAATTGGCAGGGGTAAGAGATGTAATTCTATTATGTGTGTTGGTAGTTGAGAGTTTCTGTTTTATGCAAGACCAATTTATAAGCATCTGCCTTCCCAGGGATAAAAAGGGTGTGGCTTGAAAAAAATGCAGAGACATTTTCACTTCTTTCAGACTATTTAGTTAGCAAAATACAAACAGCATTATAGATGCAATCTGTAGTTCAGAGAGATAAAAAATGGCTTATTAAATTGGCTAGTCTTGTAGAATGAAGAAAGTTGTAGTATATGGCTCCATGCCTTTGCGTCAGGCTTGTGGCATATGGAGTGACTACTCTTGTGTTCTTTACAGGGGGGTTGGAGAAAGTTGTAGTATGTATTGGTCATAGCATGTTATTAGAATTTACAATCATGGACACATGTAATTAGCGCAAACTGAAACAGTAGCAACAAAGCACTGAATACTCATTTGGTTTGAACCAAAAGTTTAACTGATGAATATCCAAGTGTAATGTTTTGGCTGTCCTTTGTCTTTTGACGGGTTTTTGCCTCAAAGTGTATTTAAATTAGCTAGCTAGCATGTTGGGCATTTTATAATTTATACTGTCTGTAGAGCGCCTCTACTGAAGAACCGAACTTGAGAATCGAGGCGTCAAAACTTGTGCCCAATTAGCATTCGTTTCAATGGCCCGATTACGGGAACAGATCATATGGGTGATTAAAAGTTGCATTCGAAATTCAGAGCTGAAAACTGCCAACAGGCCATGTTATAGAAACTGAAGATACATAATAGTGTCAGAACCCACGAACTAAATGGTAGATGTATTGGTATCGAACGACGGAGGGAAGATGTATTGCAGACACCAGATTAAAGTCACTGGATACGATCTAACAAGTAGTCTAGTTCTAGCACTAGCTACAGATAATAATACTTGGAGAAGAAGATGATAACCGGTTCAACAAATGATGGAAGCTATTTTACAGGAGGAACTGAAATTACACGCACTGAAACAGACTTAACTGTCCCCCGCAAACAAACAAAAAGTGTTAACTGAAGCTTCATAGCTGGAGGTGTTGATGCTTCATAGCTGGAGGGCAACTAGCTGTCAAATTCCTCGGAGAAGGTATCAGTTTCTTCAGGTATGTTCAGAGACAGAAAGTTCAGAGAACTAGTGTCCTAACGCATAGTTCAAAAAAATTTGAGCACTCAATCGCTGTAGGTGAAAATAAACCATACAAAAATATGTGGTAAAACAAAATAATCAGTAAACAACAAAAGATTATTCTCCACAATAAATCATTTACCAGTGACAAAGGACTGAAAGATACAAAAGAAAAGAACGACAAGCATATGCAGCACTGAATCTGTTATATGTATTGGCCGTAGCATATTATTATAATTTACTTATAGTGATTGCTACTTGTAAGCTTAAACTGAATCAGTAGCAACGAAGCTCTGAGAACTCGATCATTTGGTTTAACTGAAGGTGAATCAGTCAAACACTCAATGTATTGGCAATGTATGATACAGTTGCTCGCATACATGTGCATTTTACCTCATAAAATACCTTTCTTGTCATGCTTGCCTTCCTTGTGCCATACAAACACATATCATGATCCGTTCAGAGTGAGGAGTCCGGTGGCACCACCATCACCTTTTCCGCCGATGTCTCCATCGAAGCCGAGGTTGAATCCATGAAGAGAGCGGTGAGTTCTCATCAGTTCGTTACTCCAGGCAAAACAATAACAAAAAAGTCTCTGAGTGCATGCATACTTTATGCATGATGTTGGATGTTTTCTCAGGCAATTGACACTTGGAGAACACTGGATGCCCTGGCGAATAATGCAGGTTCTTCCTTGTTTTCATCTCTCTGCCTGACCCTGCACAGCTGGCTAGGTCATTTCTTGCTGTGCAGGGATCACGTGAGATGCGCTTCTAGTGCGGATGAAGCTGACGCAATGGCAGTAAGTAGTGGATGTAAACCTTGCCGGCGTTTACCTCTGTGCCCAGGTGAGATGAGATGTTCACTTGGTCTCTGTAATCGGCACGCGGCCACAATAGGATTCAGGTTAAAGGTCTCTTTCATGACTAGCATTGCTGTACAATTCTGAAATACAGTATACATCACTAGTGTATGATATTGTTTGCAGCAATTTAGTATTCTGGATATATATCACAAGGTTGCACGTTAAAGCACTTCTTTAAGATAAACCTAGATATCAGGTGGTTGCTATATCTCCAAACACAGGGACACATTGTCAGAGGAACCCACAAACTAATCGCTAGCAATAATAACGAATTGGTATCTAAGGGCGGAAGATTAAAGTCACTAGATACTGTTCATGGAAATCGGATCGACCTGAACTCTAGTTCTAGAATTAGCTACCGATAATACTTGATCGGCATGCGGTGAAACAGAGTTAACTGAAGATTACAGCACTTCAACTTCAGTTAACTGTAGCCGTTGTCGGATACTGAACAGTGGAGCCCTCGGTCTTCGAGGGGCGTTGATCTTTCATAAATGGAGTGCATCCCAGCCGTCCATCGTCCTGGCAGCATACCTGTTCGCGTCTTGATGCTCATAGCTGTCGAATTCTTCAGAGAAGGTGTCAATTTTTTCAGGTATGTTCAGAGATACTCCCTCCGTCCCAAAATAAGTGACTCAAAAGTGACTCAACTTTACACTAACTTTAGTATAAAGTTGAGTCATTTTTGAGTCACTTATTTTGGGACGGAGGGAGTAGAAAGTTCTGAAAACTAATGTCCCGACGCATAGTCTGGAAATGTTTTATCACTCATTCGCTTTAACTGATACTAAGAAATTCAAACACATGAGGTGAAGACAAAACATCAGGAAATGAAAAAAGATTACTCCGCTTTAAAGGACTGCAAGATATAAAAGGAAACAACCACAAGCATATGCACCACAAACTGATTTATCATTCGTATTGGCTGTAGTACACTACGAGTACTAGAGTTTGCAATGAAGCTTAAACTGAATAATCTGTAGCAAGGAAGCTCACTCATTTGGTTAAACGCTCGGGTGTAATGTTTTGGCCTCAAATTGTATTTGAATTAGCATGTTGGGCATTTTATAACTTATACTGTCTGTAGAGCGCCTCTACTGAAGAACTTAACTTGAGAATCGAGGCCTAAAAACTTGTGTACATCCTAGCTGTCCGTCTTCCTGGTAGCTGTCGAATTCTTCAGGTATGTTCAGAGAACTAGTGTACTGACACATAGTCCGAAGGAAATTTGACCGCTCATTCGGTTTAACTGAAATTAAACCAGTCAAACATACAAGGTACAATTAAAGCATCAGGAAACCAAAGCATCCACAGCCTATTCTCCACGCCAAATCACTTACTGACGACAAAGGAAACAGTCAGACTGAAAGATAACGGATGGAACTGCACACTGAATGACATCGGATAACTGACAAGGAAACAAGTCCTACAAGTATATAGTTTCATCACAGGAATCATTCTGTTCTGTCAAAACAGAGCAAAGCAGAAAAGACTCAGCAGTAAAACTTTTTGCTTCCAGAGTTCACAAGACATTCTCCACTGACAGCGATGAGATGAGCTAGCTCTGCCCTGCCGGCGGCGGTGGTGGGCCGGGGTTGTGGCAAAACATGCACGCCTTGTCGCCGGAGAGGCGGCAAGCCTCGCACTTCGAATAGGCGTCACGCTGTGAACCCGCCCGAGAAGGCTCGGTCGCCGCCAGCAGCTCCGCCACCGAATCCCGGAACTGCTGCTGACCCTGAGGCGCACCGGCGTTGCTGGGAACTGGACTCTGAGACACATTGCCGACCAGCGCGTGCTCTGGACGCACGTTGCTGTTGCCGGTCTGCGCGTAGTTGTAGCAAGCCCGGTTTGAAGGGCCTGCGCCGCCGTAGCTGGGGACTGGACTCGGAAGCATGGAGCCGATCTGCGCGTGCGGAAGAGGCGCGTCGCCCGTGAATGCATCCCTGGAGCAAGGCTCGCACATGGGCATCTTGAGCAAAGGAGCAACCAGCGTGGCGGGCGCCCTTCCGCAAGCAGAGCATCTTCCTGGCACCCTTGTCTGTGAGAACAAAGGCATGCGGCGGAGGAGGCCGAACTGGCGCTGCCCGTTGTCGTCTGCAACAGAATTACACAACACAAGACAAGAAATCCAACTCCGGCGTCAGTGAAGAACCAAGAACCGCACGGATCAGAGAGAAAGAATTTTGCGCTTTTCTTGGGTTGGGATGAAACGCACCTGGATTGCCCACCGGCGGCTGGAGCACCGGAGTAGACCGAGATAATCCCCCGTGCCCCGTCCCTGATCCTGACACGCCGCCGCGATCGAGAGCTGCAAGAAACGAAGGCATCTGACAGATGTTACAATCCAAGAAACGGACACCAACGCAAGAACGAAGGACGCGTATGCTTTGATGGTTTCTTGGGCACCCACCTCCACCGATCTGGGAAGAGACGCCGGACGGGAGGCCTGCAGCGGGCGTAGTCGCCGCCGCCACCTGTAGAAGCTCCTGCAAAGTCCCGTTGCCGCCTGCAGTCGCCGTCCACCTTGAAGTCGCAGTGTCTTCCAGTTCTTCCTCACGCGCACGCCGCTGGCGCTTCCTTGGGTCATCATTGCCGGCGACGGCCTTCCCCTTGTCCGCCATCTCGCCTCTCGGTCGAACAGCTTCGGAAGAACCGCTGGTGCGCCCAGATGAAGAGGAGGTGGAGAGCGCGGATGGAAGGAAGCTACGAGAAATGATGAGAGAGGAGAAAGGCGAGGCGAGGGAGGCTATATAGACGACGACGGCAGAGCGTCTCCCGTCCCGCTGCAACCGATTTCCAGTTCCAGTTCGTCGTCGGTTGGTTTTGGAGGGAACACATGGGAGGAAGGAAGAGCCTCAGAAAAACGGGCCTAATGCAATTCTGCTAGCCCAACCAATGGCCCAAATCAATAGCCTAAGAAACAAACATGTCTTATCATTTTCTTTGTTCGAATTACCATTTGTTGCTAAAAAAAACTATTCATTTTACTTCCTCCGTCCGGAAATACTTGTCCTAAAAGTGGATGTATCTAGATTTATTTTAGTTATAGATACATTTATTTTATTTATTTTTAGGACAAATATTTCCGAACGGAAAAAGTACTTTACAAAGTTCCAGATCTCCGAAAAATAAATGGCACTGAATTTTATTATTAAATTATCAGATAGCTCAAAAACAACTACCAATAAAAGTTTTACCATGAACGCTTTTGTACAGCCTGCGTGGTTATGGCATCGGTGGGCTCTTGTTCTCTGTTGGTTGCAGCGGGACTCCTCCGGGAGCCCCTACGTCTCGCATTCAGCAAGTCTAACTTCCAACTAAATGGAGAGGCAAGCTAGATGAGCCGGCGCACGCGCGCGGTAGGCCAAACCCTCATCTTCTTTTTATTTCTTTTTTGACGTTTTCTTTTTGTTTTTTGCTTCATTTTTGGACTATTGTTTATATTTTAAATATATATATAATATTAAACACACTCTAAAATATTTGAAAAATGTTGAACAAGTATTTGAAAGATGTTAATCAAGCATTCGAAAAATGTTGAATGTGTATAGAAACATTATTGATCATGTATTACAAATATGATGTATTTTTACCGTATATATAAAAAATACTAATCAAGCATTTGAAAAAAAATGAAATTGCACAATTATTTGAAAAAATATAATCAAGCATTTGGAAATTTTAAATGTATATAGATAAAATGTAGACCATGTATTAAAAATGATGAAAAAAATTACCATGTATGTTAAAAATTTAATCAAGCATTTGACAAATGGTGACTGTTTCAAAATGTTAATCAAGCATTTCGAAAATGCTAAATGTGTATAGAGAATGCGATATTAGCACATGATATGAGAAAGATTTTTGCAAAACTTTAGGTGTTATAGCACTTGTCTTAAAAAGATATTCCCTCCGTCCATAATATAAAAACGTTTTTGACACTATAGCACATGATATGAGAAAGATTTTTGCAAAACTTTAGGTGTTTTAGCACTTGTCTTAAAAATATATTTCCTCCGTCCCATAATATAAGAACATTTTTGACACTATAGCACATGATATGAGAAAGATTTTTGCAAAACTTTAGGTGTTATAGCACTTGTCTTAAAAAGATATTCCCTCCGTCCATAATATAAAAACATTTTTGACACTATAGCACATGATATGAGAAAGATTTTTGCAAAACTTTAGGTGTTTTAGCACTTGTCTTAAAAATATATTTCCTCCGTCCCATAATATAAGAACATTTTTGACACTATAGCACATGATATGAGAAAGATTTTTGCAAAACTTTAGGTGTTTTAGCACTTGTCTTAAAAAGATAATCTCTTTGTCCCATAATATAAGACCGTTTTTGACACTATTGACACTAGTAGTGTCAAAAACGCTCTTATATTATGGGATGGAGAGAGTAAATATCACGTCATGTTATATGGCCAAACAGCATGTTGTGGCATCGATGGACACTTTTCTCACACTAGTGCAGAAACCCTTATATCGAATCTCCATTAATAGTGCACCTTACAAGACCCTCATCATCGGTATTTGCCCAATATGTCGCTTGGGTACACATATTTTGATACACCGCCAATAGAAACATTATAAATTTAGGGACCTTGTTTTGTGATATTATTGTGACGCCCCCAATCTCGACCGTACGCTAAACATACACGCAATGCGTACGATCAAGATTAGGGACTCACTAATCAATACCACAACACGACTCTAGACACCAATTAAAGTCATACAGCTTCATATTACAAGCCAGGGGCCTCGAGGGCTCGAATACAAAGCTCGACAAGCACGAGTCAGCGGAAGAAAATAATATCTGAGTACAAACATAAGTTAAACAAGTTTTGCCTTAAGAAGGCTAGCACAAACATAACACGGATCAAAAGAGGCGAGACCTCCTGCCTCGAAACCTCCTATCCTACTGCTGGTCGGGGGCCGCCTCCACGTAGTAGTAGGCTCCTGCGATGGTGTAGTAGTCGTCTCCGGTGTACTCCATCTCCTGGGCTCCATCGTCTGAACGCAGAATCATATCAAGGGGAAAAGAGAAAGCAAAGCAGCGATGAGTACTCATCCAAAGTACTCGCAAGACTGACATCAGAACTATGCTAAGTATGCATCATTATCAAGGAGAGGGGTTATATCTGGGCTGGCTGCAGAAAGCATGAATAGGGGGAAAACCTAGTCCTATCGAAGACTAGCATCTTCAGCATCTTGCAGCATTAGAAGAGAGTAGACTGGTATCTCAAATATAGCAATATTATTGTAGCAAATTTTATTAAGTAACCACGCCCAGAGATTCTTCCTCGACTCCCTGTGAGGAAGCAATCCCGGAGCCAACATTCATTTCAATTTAAAGTCACAATTTTAGTTGTAGTAGGTCAAAGTACAACTCCAAGTCGTCCTATTACCGTGGACACGGCTATTCGAATAGATGAATTCATCCCTACAGGGGTGCACCGCATTTCCAACATGCTTGATCACCTCCGGTCGGACACACTTTCTGGGGTAATGCCCGGCCTCTGGATCCAAAACATCGTCGCCCCACCTAGACTCAATGAAGAGGCCAGCCCGCCGGTCTAAATCCTAAGCGCGTAGGGGTCATGGGCCCACTCACCCTTTGCACTCCTGCACGATGCGAGGGCGGCCGAGGTCAGTCCTAGCACCCCTTATAATAAGTGTGATGTCGTTGCGGACCACTCGGGCGCGCGCCACTCCATTGCTGACGTCTAAGAGCTTCGGCTGATACAACGACGCTGAGTACCCATAACTTCTCCCATGTGAAGGTTTGGTGCGTAAAAGGTAAAACGACCAACTCAGATCAAATACCCAACCCATTAGCATTGTATTAATGCGGGGCAAGCGCGACCCATAAAGCGCGGTCCCGTCGCCCCGTCTCGAGGATGTGTGGCAAGGGCCTCTCCTGCCCGTCCACGCCTCATCATCATCAAACCATGGGTACCCCTCAGGGCCGACCCATCACCAACATGTTTCTGTAACCAGGTCATAGTAACTGTGTGTATAAAACATCAAGGCGGGAACTGAGGAATCACCCTCAAGGGTCCCCGCTCGATGTAACCGTCAAGGTGGACTTAGAGGAATCACCCTCGAGGGTCCAACAGTTGAAGGGTTGCACGATAGAGACATCGTCGGGAATGGTGAAGGAGGAATCACCCTCGATAACCACGACCGACTAGCTGCACTACAGGGCTAGCATCAGGAGTACTTCACGAGGTGTCACCCTCAGTACTCGATAGTAGCACTACAGAGTCACACAACTAAGGGGTGTCCGGCGATGTGAGGGCTCTGGCTTGTCGGTCGGTTGACCAAGTCTTCGAGTGGTCGATTGGTCAGGTCGTCGATGAAGAAGCAAGGGCAACTAGGACTAAGAGGTCACTGGGGATTCACTAACCAACCTATACTAAGCAGTTGGTATGATTGCAGGTGTAAGAGCACATTTCTCCATGTGTGGTTTTGGGTAATTGATGACACCCCTATGGAGTAATGGTTGCCTTGAGTTATATTTGAAGGATTTGTCCATAGGCACTTCTTGAAGTCCATCTATTGGGTTTCAAGGAGTTTATATGGTGACCAAGGTGGTATTCAAGGTTTATCCAAAGATTGGTCATGTGGGAGTTGAGCTTATTGCAAGCATGTCTTGAAGAAGAAGATTGTGTAAGCATTGATGTTTACCTTCAAGACATCATCTTTATGAAGAGAGAAGCTAAGATACAAGGTTCATCAATACTAAGTCAAAAAGTGAATCAAGTTGATCAACACACAAAGCGTACAAGATGTACCGAGAGGGATCAAGTGATCCCATGGTGTGGTAAGCATTGTCCATTACGCTCTGTGTACTAACCCATGGTCTACGTGAGAGTTCTTTGTGGGGTTAGGTATATTTCCATGGGCTTGCATCAAGAGGCAGATCCCATACATCCCATGGAAGATGACATCAAGTGGTGATCATCATCAAGGTTGAGATGTGTAAGATCAAGTGAAGCATCACGGAGAGATCATGCTTGAGGCTCGCCATTCATTGTGGTGACAATGGACTTGTGAAGATGTGTCGAAGAGTGTCTCACACATAGTGGAGTATGGGGGAGAAATCATCTAGTCTTCATCAAGCCAACGCAATCAAGAAAGATGGTCCATCTTGAGGAAGTCAAGATCGTCATCATCTAGCTCAAGTGGACTATGCACAAGGCTAAGGTTTGACCTTGATAGGGTTTTCTATTTTATCAGTCTCATCGTGGTAGTTGAGACACCGGGTTGTAGGATCGATTGTCGTACTATCAAGGGGGGCTCTCAAGTGAGTAGCTTGATCGTATCGTTCGTTGAGAGCTCAAACCATTGCATTCTTGGCATCATCATATTTCTTGGTTCTTGGTTGTCTTTTCTCTATGTGGGTTCTTGAGCTTGTGGTTATCTTCGTGACAAGCTCTAGTTCATCGAAAACGGATTTCATATGCTTCGTCTATTGCGTTTTCGGTGTTGGAAGTTTTACCGGTCTTATTCGAGGAAGGGTTCTCACCATTTTCTTACGAGACTTTTCTCATTTGCTTCTTATTGATATTTCAATCAAGATTGTGTTAGACCATGTCGTTAGCTTTCCAACAAACTTTGTTTCATTGAATTCGGAGTCCGTTTGCAAAAGTTGTGGCAGTTTTGGTGTTCTTAAAAGGCTATAGCGGTACTACCGCAGCTAGAGCAGATGTAATTTTTTACTACCGCTCCGGAGAGAAACTACCGCAGCTCAAAGAGCGGTACTACCGCTCCACACCAAAATCTCGTGTTAAGTCCAGCCGTGGTAGGCACGGATGTAATTTTTTAGTACCGCTCGCAAGCAGTAGTACCCCTACCCGTGGCGGTAGTACCGCTATCCATAGCGGTAGTACCGTGAGGACGAGCGTTAGTACCTCTCCGGTGGTTCTACTGGCCTTTTGCCTCCTCGGTGTTGTTTTTCCATAGCGGTAGTACCGCTCCTTGGAGCAGCAGTACCGCTCTGTGCGGTCTGTGAGGATAACTGTTGGAGTTTTCCCCACCTATAAAAGGGGGTCTTCTTCTCCAGTGGACCTTATCTTTGAGATCGAGTTTACCCCCCATTGTTGACCTTCTTCGAGCTTGCTAAATCTCAATCCCTCCAATGATTCTTGCTAGTTCTTGAGGGAAAAGAGAGAGGAGATCTAGATCCACATTTACGCCAATCACTTCGCGAATCACTTTCTCCTCTAAGTGAGGGGAACCCCTTGGATCTAGATCTTGGAGTTCTTCATGTTCTTCTTTGTTCTTCCTCTCATTTTCCTCCCTAACATTAGTTGCTTTGGTGGGATTTGGGAGAGAAGGACTTGGGCACTTTGTGTGCCCTTGCCATTACATTTGGTGCATAGGTTTGAGTTCTCCACGATGATACGTGGAAGTGAGAAGTTGAGAAGCTTATTACTCTTGGGTGTTTGAGCACCCTAGAGCTTGTTCCTCTTGGGTGCTTTGGCGCCCTAGATGGTTGGTGGTGCCTCGGAGCTCAATCATTGTGGTGCAAAGCTCTGGGCAAGCTTCGGGGTCTCCAATTAGGTTGTGAAGATTGCCCCGAGCATTTGAGGTCATCTCGGAGCCACGATCCATTGTGGTGAAGCTTCTTGGTGTCGTTGGGAGCCTCCAATTCAGTGTTGGAGATTACCCCAACCTTGTTTGTACGGGTTCGGTGACCACCCTCAAGGGTCCCTTAGTGGAATCACGGCATCTTGCATTGTGCGAGGGCGTGAGGAGATTACGGTGGCCCTAGTGGCTTCTTGGGGAGCATTGTGCCTCCACACCACTCCGAACGGAGATTAGCATCCGCAAGGGTGTGAACTTCGGGATACATCATCGTCTCCACGTGCCTCGGTTATCTCTTACCCGAGCCCCTTTACTTATGCACTTTACTTTGTGATAGCCATATTGTTTCTTGTTATATATCGTGCTATCACCTAGTTGTATATTCTTCTTAGCATAAGTTGTTGGTGCACATAGGTGAGCCTAGTTATTTTAGATTTTGTGCTTGACTAATTAAACGATAGTTTTATTCCTCATTTGTTTAAGCCTAAACCGTAATTATTTTAAAGCGCCTATTCACCCCCTCTAGGCGACATCCACGTCCTTTCAATTGGTATCAGAGCTAGGTCTATCATTATTAGGTTTAACCACCTAGAGAGTAAGGATGTCGACTAGGGGATTAGGATTCTCTGACACTCTTAGTTTCGATGGCACAAATTTTGATGTTTGGGTAATTCGCATGCTTAATCTCTTTAGGGTCATGGACCCAAATTTAGAGCGAATTGTAGATATGGGTTTCTTCTCCAAAGGATTCTCAACACATATCTTTAGAGGATGAGAAAAACTCTTATCTCAATTCTCAAGCTTCTAATGTGCTTTTTGATGCTTTGAGCAATGTAGTTATATTTGAACTCATGCCATTCCGGGATGCTCATGAGTTGTGGACAGAGCTTCAAGATAAATATGGTGTGTCCAAGATTTGTAGGGATGATTGTTCTCCCTCCACCTCCGGTCGTGTTGTATTCTCAACTTCTTCTACTTCACCGACATGTGGATTGCCACAAGGTAATTATATGGTGATTAGTGATGATCATTGTAATGATGATAGTGGGCTTATTGTTGATAATTCTTCTTCACTATCTTATTGCAATGCTTCATCTTTGGACTTTAACACCTCAAGCACTTTAAATGTTTCACATGCTTGTGTTGATAGTCCTTGCATATCATGTACAGATAGCTTGAATAAATCTCATGATGATATGCTTTCTATATCTTGTTGCCATGATAAAAATGTATCTATGTCCTTGAGTTGTTGTGCTAACAATGTAGAGGACACCCAACACTCCATGGAACAAAATGTGGTCTTGAATGGTGCTTCAAGGGATCCTACATCATCATCTGTTGTTTCTCACTTTTGCCTTATGGCTAAGGCTTCAAAGGTATCTCCTACTTTGAATCCCAATATATCTCACGATGATGATGTTCATGATAATGATGAAGAGAGTGGTAATATTGTTTCCTTAAAACTTAAGGGAGAAATGGTTTTTAAAGCTCTTCATAAGAATAATATTGCTCGTTCCAACTTCATGGAAATCATATCTATTGCCATTGAGGGCAAGAAATATATTGAGGAGTTGGAAGCTCATCTCGAGGAGCATGAGGCCACCATTGAGAAAATGGAAGGTCATGAACGTGATTACGCTAATGAGATTGCAGAGCTATCTCACGCTCTTGAAAATGAACAAACCACCAAAGAATCTCTTAAGGAGACCTTTGCTCTAGAATTATCTAGATTAAATGAATCCCATGAAAGAGCTCTCGAGGTGGCTAATGATTTTAGAACTAAAAATGATAAGATTGAAGTTGCACATGCTAAACTCCTTGAGGACTTTGAGCACCTCGAAAATGGCTCAAGGGTCGTTAAGAGTTCTCTCATTGAACTCACCGAGTCTCATGCTCAACTTAAAGTTTCTTATGCTAAAGAGCTTGCCAAGTTGCCTTCTCCTCTTGTTTTTAATGATGATGCTTGTGCTACTAACTCTATTCCTTGTGAAGCATCCATATTAAAGGAGAATGTTGAGCTAAGCGCTCAACTTGAGTTGCTATCTAGTAATTATGGGAAATTGGAAGAAAGACATGAAAAGCTCTCTAGCTCTCATGGCGATCTTCTAGTATCTCATAATGTGCTAAAGATAGCTCATGAGGCTAGTACTACTAAGGTAACATCAAGTGATCCTCATGTGGAAATTAGCACTACATCTAGTAGAAATGCTTTATTGCCATGTGCTAGTCCTCGTAGTTCATCTACTCATAATGTTGGTACATCTTGTGATGAATTATTTTCCTTGCCTTGTTGCTCTAACGATGAAGCTTATACTTCCTCTAGTACTTGTATTGATACTAACCATGTAGAGGAAATCAAAGAGCTCAAGGCCCAAGTCACTTCTTTGAAGAAAGACTTGGAAAAGAGTCATGAAGAGAAGTCCATACTCAACAATATCTTGTGTGGTCAAAAATCCCCAAATGACAAAGGTGGACTTGGATTCAACTCCAATAAGAAGAAGAAGTCCAAGAGCAACAACAAGAAGGGCCAAGAACAAGTCAAGGACTCGGCCAAGATTGTTTGCTTCAAGTGCAAAATAGAAGGGCACCATGTTAGATCTTGCCCATTAAAGAAGAAGCCCCATAGTGACAAGTAACAAGGGAAGCGGCCACAAGTTCAATCTCATGCTCAACGTCAAGTTGAAGAAAGTTCACTTCCCAAGAAGACCCAAGTCAACGCTCCTCAAGTTGAGAAATCAATTGAGAAGAAAGTAAAGGGTAAATGTTGCTACTTATGTCGTGATAAGGGACACTTTGCTTCTTCATGCACTAATGGTAACTTATCCAACCCAATCATTATTGATGATATCTATTCTCTTGTGAAGGATAAGGTTGGCAATGTGTTTGCCAAGATTGTTGGTACTAAAAGTGGTGTCAAGAAAAGAACCATTTGGGTATCCAAGCCTATTGTGACTAACCTCTTAGGACCCAACTTGGTTGGGGACCAACAAGCTCAAACTTGATCAATAGGTATCTTTGGAGGGCATTGGTGACTTGGCTACATTATGAAGAATTAAGGGATCTTCATCATTCATATTATCTCAAGCCAAGTCATGTGGATTATCAAGTTTATATCTTATATCCAATGTTCCTCCTTGCGGTAACTTGTACTTAAATTGAATACATTGTTAGTTACTTGCCCCTTTGCATGTTGTGGTTTTGTACCTTGCATGTGTTTGTATATGTTGTGCTTCCTATTTGTTTATCTTGAGGAATCGAGTATGTATGATGGGTTGCACATCATGCATGTGTTAGTCTTGTGTTGAGCCTTTTTGCATCTTGTATTATCTTAGTTGTCTCTCTTGAGTGATTAATGGATTATCCCATTTTGGGGGAGTGATGTGCTTTGTGCACTTCACAATCCTAAAAATGTGTGTACATGAGGAATACCACTTAGTATTGATATTACAAGATTATCTAGCTTCTATGTGGTATGTCTTCTCATGAGAAATTCAAATTCTAAAAGGTCCATTAATCATCTCTTGTTGTATTTCATTTGCCACTTGTTATTATCGTTGGTTACCACATTATGGGGGAGTAATATGCTATGTGCATATTACAAGCCCAGATAATGTGTATATTTGAGATATTGCCACTTAGATTTTATATTATAATTTATCTTGTTCCTAGGTGGCATGCTAGCTCTACAAGTGTCATTTGCTTATGATTGAGGAGTAAAGATGATGTTGGATCTATTTGCAATCTACCAATGGGAATTATATCCAAATATTTCTTGTCCTTGACAATTGGTATTCCTTTTAAGTGGTAGAGATTGCTAATCATCTTTACATAGGAATTTATTTATTGTTTGTCTTCCTTGCCTCTTGTGGATCTTCTTGAGCATGTCTAGTGTTTTTATAGATATAGGGAAAGTGATGATCCCATCAAGTGCATGTTGTATCCAAATGCAAATTCTATATAATGCACATCTCTTGGGGGAGCCCTCCTATTTTCCTTAGAACACTCTCTTTATGTGTTTATCATAAAATCTTTTGATCCTCATCAAGTGTGTGTTTGTGGGAGGCAAGCCTTTTCTCTATGGTACATTGTGCCAGCATGAAAATTTGTGAAGGGTGTGGTTTGTGGAACCTAGCTCTCTTTTGGGAACGTGATACCTCCTGTTTTCCTTCAATTGGTATCTTGTTTCCTTCTATTTGGCATGTGTCAATGGATATCTCATTCCTTGATATATATTTTAGTTGGTATCCGTCAAGTGATTTTTTTTCGTTTGGTATCTTATTTTCACTTGATTCCTTTTCTCCCGGTATCTTATCAACTGTGTGTTGATTTGATTCTCAAAAGCCTTGAGCATGCATATTTACTACATGTACTTTCGTTGGCATGTTCTCTTTCAATGACCCAATATATAGAGGAAACTCCACTATGACATAAATTGGCTAAAGTGTGCATGAAATTCAATTTCATATCTATATGCACATATTTATATGGAGTTTTGTCCTATATATTGTTGTTACACTAAATTTTTGGTCCCAATAAGTTTGGGTACCACTTTGTATGCGGTGTTGTTATAGGAACAATTGGAGATACATTGGACACTCGGCTCACTTACAAGGAAGGTGTTAACACCATGTGCTTATTGGAGCCTTGCTAGGATGATCGAAGAACCATTGTCTACTACATCAATCCAATGCTATCTCGGTAACAAGTATCTACTTCATGCATACATTTCTCACATTGAACTGTTTATAGATTGCATCATGGCAGGAATTTCTTGAGTCATTCTTGTGGTACTTGTTTTCTTTCTCAAAGAGTCTCAACGATGATGTCATATTGCTACTTGTGATGTCTTTGATGTTCGTGTATTGGGAGTTCATTTATGTACAATAAGAAAATATTAGGCTATGTGCCATGCTTTCAAGCAAAGATATTATTGGTATAGTTATGACTTCCTTGTGGATATCTTGTTTGTTCCTTCTTGTAACTATTTCGTGTGTACATTATTCTTTGTGGATATATCATCATGATTTCTCTCTACCTAGAATCTTATACACATGAGAGAAGTTACATCTCCAGTTGATATCCTCTTTTCTTTCACGTCCATTGTTGCATTTCCTTTGTATTTACTTGGTGGTTTCGTGAAAGAATTTGTCTGAGTATGGATCCTATATCCTAGCATCTTGATGCACTCTTTGGTGGTGAAGATTATTTTCCTCATGCTTGTCTTCACGAGGGTTTTGCCATTTCGATTGGTATGCCTCCTCTTGACAAGGCTATCATTTTCCTATCTTCACTAGGGTTTGTCACAAGCTTTGGTTTTAAATTTTCCTATTAGTAAGCTTGTGAACCCTTTTTCTAGTGGTTTGTGTGTGGGAAGGATATGGTTTGCACTTTGTGCCTCACTTCATCAAGACTATGTTGATGCTTTATGCTAATCCTTATACTAGTATTCTCAAGTGCTTTTCCATGACTCACACACATCATTTTGGTTGAGCCTATTCTTACGATTGCCTCTTTTCCATGTTGCTCAACCATATGTTTAGTGCAAGTACTATGCTCATTGTCTTATCTACTTGCTTGCACTTGTGGTGTGTTAATATTGATTTTGGGGGATTCATGATACTATTTTGTGCACTTGTATTCAAATACAAAAATTATTATTTGTTCACAAATCATGGGGAGCTACTCTAGTTTCTTTATAAACACTATTTTTCCCATATCATAATATCTTTAATTCATGTGGCTCGTTGGTCCATGTGATTGATTGTTCCAATTAATATCTTTTGATTGCTTGCTTCACTCTGGTGTATGTCTTTGTGCCATACGATCCTTTGTGCAATCTTTGGGTCCTCAATATAGTTTGTCTTCCTCCAATTACTTATCATTGGATATGTGTATTTCTTTGCACACGTATTTGAGATATACAAACTTTTTGGAGGAACACCTATTATATTGGATTTCTAAACTTTTTGTCCATTTTGGCAATCGATGCCAATGGGGGAAATGTTTAGAGAGTTTAGTTTCGAATGCTTTGAGAGTTTTGCTTTTGTTGTTTAAGCATTTTCATATCACATCCATGCATTGCATTGTGTGCGCTTGGTTGTGCTTATTTTCTTATATAAACTCTCTTGAAAGTGGTTGTCATCAATTACCAAAATGGGGGAGATTGTAAGAGCACATTTCTCCATGTGTGGTTTTGGGTAATTAATGACACCCCTATGGAGTAATGGTTGCCTTGAGTTATATTCAAAGGATTTTTCCATAGGCACTTCTTGAAGTCCATCCGTTGGGTTTCAAGGAGTTTATATGGTGATCAAGGTGGTATTCAAGGTTTATCCAAAGATTGGTCATGTGGGAGTTGAGCTTATTGCAAGCATGTCTTGAAGAAGAAGATTGTGTAAGCATTCATGTTTACCTTCAAGACATCATCTTTATGAAGAGAGAAGCTAAGATACAAGGTTCATCAATACTAAGTCAAAAAGTGAATCAAGTTGATCAACACACAAAGCGTACAAAATGTACCGAGAGGGATGAAGTGATCCCATGGTGTGGTAAGCATTGTCCATTACGCTTTGTGTACTAACCCATGGTCTACGTGAGAGTTCTTTGTGGGGTTAGGTATATTTCCATGGGCTTGCATCAAGAGGCGGATCTCATACATCCCATGGAAGATGACATCAAGTGGATATCGTCATCAAGGTTGCGATGTGCAAGATCAATTGAAGCATCACAGAGAGATCATGCTTGAGGCTCGCCGTTCATTGTGGTGACAATGGACTTGTGAAGATGTGCCGAAGAGTGGCTCACCCATAGTGGAGTATGGGGGAGCAATCATCTAGTCTTCATCAAGCCAACGCAATCAAGAAAGGTGGTCCATCTTGAGGAAGTCAAGATCGTCATCATATAGCTCAAGTGGACTATGCGCAAGGCTAAGGTTTGACCTTGATAGGGTTCTATATTTTACCGGTCTCATGGTGGTAGTTGAGAGACCGGGTTATAGGATCGATTGTCGCACTATCAAGGGGGGCTCTCAAGTGAGTAACTTGATCGTATCGTTCGTTGAGAGCTCAAACCATTGCATTCTTGGCATCATCATATTTCTTGGTTCTTGGTATACTTTTCTCTATGTGGGTTCTTGAGCTTGTGGTTATCTTCGTAACAAGCTCTAGTTCATCGAAAACGGATTTCATATGCTTCGTCTATTGCGTTTTCGATGTTGGAAGTTTTACCGGACTTATTCGAGGAAGGGTTCTCACCATTTTTCTTATGGGACTTTTCTCATTTGCTTCTTATTGATATTTAAATCAAGATTGTGTTATCCCATGTTGTTAGCTTTCCAACAAACTTTCTTTCATTGAATTCGGAGTCTGTTTGCAAAAGTTGTGGCAGTTTTGGTGTTCTTAAAAGGCTGCAACGGTACTAACGCTGCTAGAGCGGATGTAATTTTTTACTACCGCTCTGGAGCAGTACTACCGCGGCTCCAAGAGCGGTACTACCGCTTCGGACCAAAATATCGTGTTAAGTCCATCCGTGGTAGGCAGGGATGTAATTTTTTAGTATCGCTATCCATAGCAGTAGAACCGTGAGGTCGAGCGGTAGTACCGCTCCGGCGGTTCTACTGGCCTTTTGCCTCCTCGGTGTTGTTTTTCAAAGGGGTACTTCTGCCCTAGCGGTAGTAACGCTCCTTGGAGCAGTAGTACCGCTCTGTGCGGACTGTGAGGATAACGGTTGGATTTTTTTCCACCTATAAAATGGGGTCTTCTTCTCCAATGGACCTTATCTCTTGAGCTCGTCTTCTTCCCCCATTGTCGACCTTCTTCGATCTTGCTAACTCTCAATCCCTCCAATGATTCTTGGTAGTTCTTGAGGGAAAAGAGATAGGAGATCTAGATTCACATTTCCACCAATCACTTTCTCCTCTAAGTGAGGGGAACCCCTTGGATCTAGATCTTGGAATTCTACGTGTTCTTTTTCGTTCTTTCTCTCATTTCCCTCCCTAGCATTAGTTGCTTTGGTGGGATTCTAGAGAGAAGGACTTGGGCACTCTGTGTGCCCTTGCCATTTCATTTGGTGCATAGGTTTGAGTTCTCCACGGTGATACGTGGAAGTGAGAAGTTGAGAAGCTATTACTCTTGGGTGTTTGAGCACCTTAGATCTTGTTCATCTTGGGTGCTTTGGCGCCCTAGACGGTTGGTGGTGCCTCGGAGCTCAATCATTGTGGTGAAAAGCTCCGGGCAAGCTTCTGGGTCTCCAATTAGGTTATGGAGATTGCCCCGAGCATTTGAGGTCACCTCGGAGCCACAATCCATTGTGGTGAAGCTTCATGGTGTCGTTGGGAGCCTCCAATCAAGTTGTGGAGATTTTCCTAACCTTGTTTGTACGGGTTCGGTGACCACCCTCAAGGGTCCCATAGTGGAATCACGACATCTTGCATTGTGCGAGGGCGTGAGGAGATTACGGTGGCCCTAGTGGCTTCTTGGGGAGCATTGTGCCTCCACACCGCTCCGAACGGAGATTAGCATCCGCAAGGGTGTGAACTCCGGGATACATCGTCGTCTCCACGTGCCTCGGTTATCTCTTACCCAAGCCCCTTTACTTATGCACTTTACTTTGTGTTAGCCATATTGTTTCTTGCTATATATCTTACTATCACCTAGTTGTATATTCTTCTTAGCATAAGTTGTTGGTGCACATAGGTGAGCCTAGTTGTTTTAGGTTTTGTGCTTGACTAATTAAACGATAGTTTTATTCCGCATTTGTTTAAGCCTAAACCGTAATTATTTTAAAGCGCCTATTCACCCCCCTCTAGGTGACATCCACGTCCTTTCAGCAGGTATAATAGCAGTTCATCAAAAACAGGCTATGCATCAGAATAGGAGCTAATAATACAGTAGCAAAAATCTAATGCTAGAATAAGAGGGAAAGGAATAGGCGATATCGGAATGCTCAAGGGGGGGTTGCTTGCGTTGCTGCTCTGCGGCAAAGGCCTGATCGTCAACAGCGTAGTCGTACCCGGCAGCACCGTTAGTCTCGGGGTCTACCGGAGAGAAGAGGGAGGAAGAAACAATAAATATAAAGCACAGGTGCAACACGATGCATGACATGGCAATATGCAGAGGTAGGCATGCACTAACGCAGTATTATACATCGAAGATGGGTCAGAAGAATATCTGATGATATTTTTCGGGTCTCTGGCTTTTACCGGACAGATGAAAACGATGGAAAAAATCCATGTTTGCTATGATAGAGGCATGTGACAAACTAACGGACTGCGCAGTTGGAGCCGTAGAATTAGTCTGAGCAACTTTCATGTATAAATTATTTTCATACGAGTTACGAATTATTTTATATTAGTGTTTAAAGTTTTATTAATATTCTAGAATAAAACAGATTAAATTTAATTTGAAAATAGCATTGTGACATCAGCATGACATCATGCTTATGTCAACAGTCAACAGTGTTATTAACCTGGTCAAACTGACCAATGGGCCCTACCTATGAGTGTAAAAGTTTTAATTATGTTTAATTATTATTAATCACAATTAATTAAGGGGGTGTCTCCCACCTCTCAGTCACTGTTTAAAATTAATTAGCAGTTTAATTAATTCATCTAATTAAACTTATCCACCTAATTAACTAATTAATTAATTAAACTAATTAATTAATTATTCATTCATTTTATATATATATATTTATTATTTTTACTATTTTTAAAATGATTTAGGGGGCGGGCCCCTGTGTCATTCTTAGGGTGAGGGGGTTAGTGGGGGGTGTTTAGCCCCACTAACCAAACGGTTTAGGGGAGGGGGCGAGGCCCTCGGTGGCCAGTCGCCGGCGGATAGGGCGCCGGCCAGGGGCAACGGGGAGGAGGCCAGCGCGCGAGGGGGGTGCACCGAGGCGCGTGGGGCACGTAAATGGGCACGGTGTTGGAAATATGCCCTAGAGGCAATAATAAATTAGTTATTATCATATTTCCTTATTCATGATAAAAGTTTATTATCCATGCTATAATTGTATTGATCGGAGACTTAGATGCATGTGTGGATAGATAGACAAAACCATGTCCCTAGTATGCCTCTAATAGACTAGCTCGTTGATCAAAGATGGTTAAGGTTTCCTAGCCATGGACATGAGATGTCATTTGATAACGGGATCACATCATTAGGAGAATGGTGTGATGGACAAGACCCAAACTACAAACGTAGCATATGATCGTGTCAGTTTATTGCTACTGTTTTCTGCATGTCAAGTATATGTTCCTATGACCATGAGATCATGCAACTCACTAACACCAGAGGAGTACCTTGTGTGTATCAAACGTCGCAACGTAACTGGGTGACTATAAAGGTGCTCTACAGGTATCTCCGAGGGTGTCCGTTGGGTTGGCATGGATCAAGACTGGGATTTGTTACTCCGTGTGACGGAGAGGTATCTCAGGGCCCATGCGGTAATACAACATCACAAAAAGCCTTCCAAGCAATGTGACTAAGTGTTAGTCACAGGATCTTGTATTACGGAACGAGTAAAGAGACTTGCCGGTAATGAGGTTGAACTAGGTATGGAGATATCGACGATCGAATCACGGGCAAGTAACATACCGAAGAACAAAGGGAACATCATACGGGATTAACTGAATCCTTGACATAGAGGTCCGACCAATAAAGATCTTCGTAGAATATGTAGGAACCAATATGGGCATCCAGGTCCCGCCATTGGTTATTGACCATAGAGGTGTCTCGGTCATGTTTACATAGTTCTCGAACCCGCAGGGTCTGCACACTTAAGGTTTGGTGACGTTTCGGTAGTATAAAGTTATGTATGGTGGTGACCGAAGGTCGTTTGGAGTCCCGGATGAGATCCTGGACATCACGAGGATCTCCGGAATGGTCCGGAGGTAAAGATTGATATATAGGAAGTCTTGTTTTGGTCGTCGGAAAAGTTTCGGGCTCATTGGTAGTGTACCGGGAGTGTCGGTAGTGTACCGGGGGACCATCGGGAGAGGTATTTCGACCCAAGAGGCTACATGGGCTGTGGGAGGAGGTTAACCAGCCCCTGGTGGGCTATCCGAAGCCTCCTCTAAGGGCCCATGCGGCTGGAGTGGTTTGAGAAGGAAAAAATCCCAAGGTGGAGAGGTGGAAAGAGTTTCCAAGTGGGAGGGAGGAATCCTACTCCTAATAGGATTGGAGTAGGACTCCTCCACCTCCAATTTCGACCAAACCTTGAGGGTTTGAGGCTGCATCCTCCTCCCCCTCCCTCCTATATATACTAGAGGATTTAGAGGAAAAAGCTAACCCTAATAGCCATGTGCTACCTCTCCTCTAGATCGCAATTTCTCCTCTAGATCGGTTTTCAGCGGTGCTTAGGCGAAGCCCTGCTGGAATAGCTCCACCACCATCACCGCAACACCATCGCGTTGTCGGAGAACTCATCTACCTCTCCGCTCCCTCTTTCTGGATCAAGAAGGCGGAGATCGTCATCGAGTTGTACGTGTGCTGAACGCGGAGGTGCCGTCCGTTCGGCGCTAGATCGGAAGGACCGTGATCAAGATCGCGAGACAGATCGTGATGAGACCACGGGACGGATCGTGATGAGACCACGGGACGGATCGTGATGAGTTCGTGGGACGGATCGTGATTGGATCGCGGGACGGATCATGATGAGATCGCGGGATGCTCGGCAATTTGGATCGCGAAGACGTTCGACTACACCAACCGCGTTTCTTAACGCTTCCCGCTTAGCGATCTACAAGGGTATGTAGATCTACTCTCCCTCTCGTAGATGCTCATCACCATGGATAGATCTTGCGTGTGCGTAGGAAAATTTTGTTTCCCATGCAACGTTCCCCAATAGTGGTATCAGAGCTAGGTCTATGTGTAGATGAGATCTCGAGTAAAACACAAAGAGTTTGTGAGCGTTGATGCTTAGATTGCTTCCTCCCTTGGTCGTGTTTTGGTTCAGCGGTATTGTGGGATGAAGCGGCCCAGATCAACCTTACTCGTACGCTTACGAGAGACCGGTTCCATCGACTGACGTGTAACTTCGTTGCACAAAGATGGCTGGCGGGTGTCTGTTTCTCCTACTTTAGTTGGATCGGATTCGACAAAGACGATCCTTGAGAAGGTTGAAAAGCAACTTATGTATCACCGTAGTGGTTTTGCGTAGGTAAGAATTGTTCTTGCTAGATACCCGTAGCAGCCACGTAAAACATGCAACAACAATTAGAGGACGTCTAACTTGTTTTTGCAGGATATGTTGTGATGTGATATGGCTAATTACATGATGAGATATATGTGATGTATGAGATGATCATGTATTGTATAGAATATCACGACTTGCATGTCGATGAGTACGACAACCGGCAGAAGCCATAGGGTTGTCTTTAATTATTGTATGACCTGCGTGTCAATCATTAAGCGCTATGTAATGCTTTACTTTATCGCTAAACGGTAGCAATAGTAGTAGAAGCATGGTGGGCGCGACAACCCTGATGGCGACACATTGATGGAGATCAAGATGATGGAGATCATGGTGTCATGCTGATGATGATGGAGATCATGTCGGTGCTTTCAAGATGGAGATCAAAAGCACAAGTTCATGGCCATATCATGTCACTTATGATTTGCATGTGATGTTAATCCTTTTATGCACCTTGTTTTGCTTAGGACGACGGTAGCATTATAAGGTGATCCCTCACTTAATTTCAAGATAAATTGTGTTCTCCTCGAGTGTGCACCGTTGAGAAAGTTCGTCATGTCGAGACACCACGTGATGATCGGGTGTGATAGACTCTACGTTCACATACAACGGGTGCAAGCCAGTGTTGCACATGCAGAACACTCGAGTTAAACTTGACGAGCCTAGCATGTACAGACATGGCCTCGGAACACAAGAGAGCGAAAGGTCGAACATGAGTCATATAGTAGATATGATCAACATGATGATGTTCACCATTGAAACCACCTCAACTCACGTGATGATCGGACTTGAGTTGGTGAATTTGGATCATGTATCACTCGAATGACCGGAGGGATGTCAATTTGAGTGGGAGTTCTTCAGTAATATGATTAATTGAACTCATTATCATGAACATAGTCAGTAGTGTCTTTGCAAATTATGTTGAAGATTACTTGCTCGCGTTGTAGCTCCCTTGAATTTTTATATGTTCCTAGAGAAATAGAGTTGAAAGATGATGGTCGCAATATTGCGGACTATGTCCGTGATCTGAGGATTGTCCTCATTTCTGCACAGAAGGATTATGTCCTTAATGCGCCGCTCGGTGCGCAACCCCTCTTGCATCGTCTGTAGATGTTGTGAACATCTGATAGGCACGTTTTGATGACTACTTGATAGTTTAGTGTGTCATGCATTACGGCTTAGAATTGAGGCTCTAAAATGTTTTGAACATCACGGAACATATGAGATGTTCTATGAGCTGAAATTAGGATCTCAGGGTCGTGCCCGTGTTGCAAGATATGAGATCTCCAACAAGATTGTTTGCCTGCAAGATGAAAGAGAATAGCTCAATTGTTGAGCATGTGCTCAGATTGTCTGGGTGCTACAATCGCTTGAATTGAGTGGGACTTGGTCTTCCAGATAAGATAGTGATTGATATAGTTCTCCAAGTCACTGTCACTAAGCTACTAGAACTTTCGGATGAATTATATAATGCCAGGGATAGAAATAATGATCCCTGAGCTGTTCGCGATGTTTGACACCGCGAAGGCAGAAATCAAGAAGGAGCGTCAAGTGTTGATGGTTATTAAAACCACTAGTTTCGAGAAGGGCAAGGGCAAGGAGGGAAACTTCATGGATGGCAAGTCAGTTGCTGCTCAAGTGAAGCAACCCAAAGTTGAACCCAAACCCGAGACTAAGTGCTTCGATTATGAGGAGAGCGGTTTCTGAAGCGGAACAACCCTAGATAGTTGGTAGATAAGAAGGCTGGCAATGTCGACAGAAGTATATTTGATATACGTGTTATTGATGTGTACCTTGCTAGTACTCCTAGTAGCACCTGGGTATTGGATACCGGTTTGGTTCCTAAATGTTAGTAACTCGAAATAAAAGCTACGGGATAAACGGAGAACTAGCTAAGGGTGAGGCGACGATGTGTGTTGGAAATGTTTCCAAGGTTGATGTGATCAACATCGCATGCTCTCTCTACCTTCGGGATTAGTGACGAACCTAAATAAATATTATTTGGTGTTTTGCGTTGAGCATGAACGTGATTAGATCGTGTTTATTGCAACACGGTTATTCATTTAAGTTAGAGAATAATGGTTATTCTGTTTACATGAATAATACCTTCAATGGTCATGCACCCAGTGAGAATGGTTTGTTGAATCTTGATCGTAGTAATACACATGTTCATAACATTGATGCCAAAAGATACAAAGTTAATAATGATAGTACCACACACTTGTGGCACTATCGCTAAATGTCATATTGGTATAAAGCGCATGAAGAAACTCCATGCTGATGGATCTTTGGACTCATTCGATTTTGAATCGGTTGAGACATGCGAACCATGCCTCTTGGGAAAGATGACTAAGGACCCCGTTTTCCGGATTGATGGAGCGGGCAAGTGATTTATTGGAAATGATACATGTTGATGTATGCAATCCAATGTGTCTTGTAGCGTGTGGTGGATATCGTTATTTTCTTACCTTCACTGATGATTTGAGTAGATATAGTGTATATTTACTTAATGAAACACAAGTCTGAATCATTTGAAAGGTTCAAGCAAATTCAGAGTGAAGTTTAAGATCATCGTGACAAGAAGATTTAAAATGTTTGCGATATGATCGTGGAGGTGAATATCTGAGTTACGAGTTTGGCATACAACTTTAGACAATGTGAAAGTTGTTTCACAACTCACGCCACTTGGAACACCATAGTGTGATGGTATGTCCGAACGTCATAATCATGCTCTATTGGATATGGTGTGTGCTATGATGTCTCTTATCGTTTTGCTACTATAGTTTTGGGGTTATACATTAGAGACAACTACATTCACTTTACATAGGGCACCATCTAAATCCGTTGAGATGACACCGTGTGAATTATGGTTTGATAGAAACCTAAGCTGTCATTTCTTGATGTTTGGGGATGCGACGCTTGTGTGGAAAAATGTTTTCACCTAATGAGCTCGAACCCAAAGCGGACAAATGTATCTTCATAGAATACCCTAAGAACAGTTGGGTGAACCTTCTATCTCAAGATCCAAGCATAAAGTGTTTGTTGCTAAAACTGGGTCCTTTCTCGAGAAAGAGTTTCTCTCGAAAGAATTGAGTGGGAGGAAGATGGAACTTGATGAGGTTGTTGAACCTTTGCTTCAACCAAAGAGTAGCACAGCGCAGAAAGATGTTTCTGTGAAGCCTACGTTAGTTGAAGAGGAAGTTAATGATGATGATCATGAAGCTTCGGATCAAGTTACTATCGAACCTCGTAGGTCGACAAGGATGTGTACTTCCTGAGCGGTACGACAACCCTGTCTTGGAGGTCATGTTGTTGGACAATTATGAACCTACGAGCTGTGGAGAAGCGATGGTGGGCCCGGATTCCGATAAATGGTTAGAGGCCATGAAATTCGAGAAAGGATCCATGTATGAAAACCAAGTATAGACTTTGGTAGACTTGCTCGTTAGACGGCAGGTCGTCGAGTACAAATGGACCTTTGAGATGATGACAGAGGCTGATGGTAAATGTCACCATTTATAGAGCTCGACTTGTCGCAAAGAAGTTTCTGACAAGTTCAAGGAGTTCACTGCGATGAGACTTTCTCACTCATAACGATGCTAAAGTATGTTGGAATTATGTTAGTAGTTGCTGCATTTTTCAATTATGAAATCTGGCAGATGGATGCCAAAACATTGTTTCCTTCCTTAAGGAAAGGTTGTATGAGATACAACCAGAAGGTTTTGTCAGTCCTAAGGATGCTAAAAGGTGTGCAAGCTTCAGTGATCCTTCTATGAACTGAAGCAAGCATCTTAGAGAAACTTGTATTTACAATAAAGTGAGTGGGAGAACTATAGAGTTTCTGGTAAACATATGTGGTTGACATATTGTTGATTGGAAATGATGTAGAATTTCTGGAAAGCATAAATGGTTGTTTGAAAAGAGTTTTTCAAAGGAAGACCTGGATATAGCTCCCTAATTGTTGAGCATCAAGATCAACAGAGATAGATCAAGATGCTTGATGAGACTTTCAATGAGTACATACCTTGACAAGATTTTGGAAGAGTTCAAAATGGATCAGTCAGAGAAAGAGTTCTCGCCTGATTTGTAAGGTGTGAAGTTGAGTGAGACTCAAAGCTCGACAATGGCAGAAGAAAGAGAAAGGACGAACGTCATCCCCTATGCCTTAGCCATAGGCTCTGTATAGTATGCCATGCTGTGTACCGCACCTGTGTGTGCCTTGCTATGAGTCTGTCAAGGGGTACAAGAGTGATCCAGGAGTGGATCACTGGACAACGGTCAAGATTATCCTTAGTAACTAAAATACTAAGGAGATGTTTCTCTATTATGGAGGTGATAAAGAGTTCGTCGTAAAGAGTTACGTCGATTCAAGTTTTAACACCAATCCGGATGACTCGTAGTAGCCATCTGGATACGTATAGTGGAGCAGCCATTTGGAATATTACCAAGTGGAGTGTGGTAGCAGTGTTTACAGTTTGACATAGATATTTGCAAAGTACACACGGATCTGAATGTCGCAGACCCGTTGACTATAAGACCTCTGTCACATGCAAAGCTTGATCGAGCCCCAGAACTCAATGGGTGTTAGATTCATAACAATGCGAATCACATGGTGATGTGAACTAGATTATTGACTCTAGTGCAAGTGGGGGACTATTGGAAATATGCCCTAGAGGCAATAATAAATTAGTTATTATCATATTTCCTTGTTCATGATAATCGTTTATTATACATGCTATAATTGTATTGATCGGACACTTAGACGCATGTGTGGATAGATAGACAAAACCATGTCCCTAGTATGCCTCTAATAGACTAGCTCGTTGATCAAAGATGGTTAAGGTTTCCTAGCCATGGACATGAGATGTCATTTGATAACGGGATCACATCATTAGGAGAATGGTGTGATGGACAAGACCCAAACTACAAATGTAGCATATGATCGTGTCAGTTTATTGCTACTGTTTTCTGCATGTCAAGTATATGTTCCTATGACCATGAGATCATGCAACTCACTGACACCGGAGGAGTACCTTGTGTGTATCAAACGTCGCAACGTAACTGGGTGACTATAAAGGTGCTCTACAGGTATCTCCGAGGGTGTCCGTTGGGTTGGCATGGATCAAGACTGGGATTTGTTACTCCGTATGACGGAGAGGTATCTCAGGGCCCACTCAGTAATACAACATCACAATAAGCCTTGCAAGCAATGTGCCTAAGTGTTAGTCACGGGATCTTGTATTACGGAACGAGTAAAGAGACTTGCCGGTAACGAGGTTGAACTAGGTATGGAGATACCGACGATCGAATCTCGGGCAAGTAACATACCGAAGAACAAAGGGAACATCATACAGGATTAACTGAATCCTTGACATAGAGGTTCGACCGATAAAGATCTTCGTAGAATATGTAGGAACCAATATGGGCATCCAGGTCCTGCTATTGGTTATTGACCGTAGAGGTGTCTCAGTCATGTCTACATAGTTCTGGAACCCGCAGGGTCTGCACACTTAAGGTTTGGTGACGTTTCGGTAGTATAGAGTTATGTATGGTGGTGACCAAAGGTCATTTGGAGTCCCGGATGAGATCGCGGACGTCACGAGGAGCTCCGAAATGGTCCGGAGGTAAAGATTGATATATAGGAAGTCCTGTTTTGGTCGCCGGAAAAGTTTCGGGCTCATCGGTAGTGTATCGGGAGTGCCGGTAGTGTACCGGGGGACCATCGGGAGAGGTATTTCGACCCAAGAGGCTACATGGACTGTGGAAGGAGGTAAACCATCCCCTGGTGGGCTAGCCGAAGCCTCCTCTAAGGGCCCATGCGGCTGGAGTGGTTTGAGAAGGAAAAAATCCAAAGGTGGAGAGGTGGAAAGAGTTTCTAAGTGGAAAGGAGGAATCCTACTCCTAATAGGATTGGAGTAGGACTCCTCCACCTCCAATTTCGACAAAACCTTGAGGGTTTGAGGTTGCCTCCTCCCCTCCCTCCGTCCTATATATACTAGAGGATTTAGAGGAAAAAGCTAACCCTAATAGGCACGTACTACCTCTCCTCTAGATCGCGGTTTCTCCTCTAGATCGGTTTTCAGCGGTGCTTAGGCGAAGCCCTACTGGAATAGCTCTACCACCATCACCGCAATGCCATCACGCTGCCGGAGAACTCATATACCTCTTCGCTCCCTCTTGCTGGATCAAGAAGGCGGAGATCGTCATCGAGCTGTACGTGTGCTGAACGCGGAGGTGCCGTCCGTTCGACGCTAGATCGGAAGGACCGTGATCAAGATCGCGAGACAGATCATGATGAGATCGCGGGACGGATCGTGATGAGTTCGCGGGACGGATCGTGATTGGATCGCGGGACGGATCGTGATGAGATCGTGGGACGCTCGGCAATTTGGATCGCGAAGACGTTCGACTACACCAACCGCATTTCTTAACGCTTTCTGCTTAGCGATCTACAAGGCTATGTAGATCCACTCTCCCTCTCGTAGATGCTCATCATCATGGATAGATCTTGCGTGTGCGTAGGAAAATTTTGTTTCCCATGCAACGTTCCCCAACACACGGGGCCACAGCGGTGGCTAGCGGCGGCGGGAGTGCGCGACGTGCGTGTTGGGTTGGCCGCGGCGGCTTGCGGGTGCGGATGGAGCAATAGCAGGGGAGGCGTAGCGGGGCCACGGGCGTGCGGGCGCGAGCGGCGACACACGGCAAGGAGGAGGCACGGTGGGCGTGAGCGGGGGGTCGAGGCATGGCGCGGTGCACGCGGGGACATGGTGGGTAGCGCCGGCGGTCGGATCCAGACGGAGCGGGAAGAGGGAGGGGAGGGAGGAGCCCGAGGGGCTCACCGGCATTCGCAGCGGGTGGCAGCGGGCTTGGAGGAGAGGCGGCGGCCGGCGACGGTTGTTTGGGGAGGGCGAGGAGGCAACGGGGCGTCAGCGAGGGAATGATGGCGGCGGGCGGCGGGCGGGGCGTGCGACGCAGTGGGAAGGGACGCCGAGGGCAGCGCGGAGCGGTGGCGTCGGCCCGATCCCGATCTGGATTGGGAGGGGAGGGGAGAGGAGAGAGTGGATCGGGGGGAAGTGGGGTGTCGGTGGCTAGGTTTCGGTGGGGGTGGGGAGGTGTAGGCACCGGGTGGGCCGACAGGATGGAGAGGGTCGGATGGGCCGGCCTGCTGGGCTTAGACCCAGTTGGACCATGAGGGGCTTTTTCTGTTTTTCTTATTTATAATTTTGCTGTTTTAGTTTTATTTTAATTTAGTGTATTTAAACATTCTCAAAAATGTTGATTTCTACCACGCAATTACATATGTAATATTCTACACACCCCGAACATTTTCGTTTTGATATTTGAAAACTTTTATCGTTTGAATTTATTTTAAATTTGAATTTGAACAAGATTTGGATTATCGCGAGATCACCAACAGTAACAATGGTGACTTGGCATCATTAGCATAGGGTTACTGTAGCTTAATTACAGAGATTATGATAGCACAAACCCAGGGCGTCACATTATATAGGGTGCTTTGTGCTATTTTTTAGGACCCTATTGTAAATTCAGTTGATGACTGGCAGGCTCCACATCTGACGTGAAACATGTTTTACGGAATCTATTTTACCAGAACACGCGCCATGCCGTAAAAACGTTGTGCACTATATTGTAAAGCGATTTTGTGTACAAGATTTTGCGGTATCTATCAAAGTTGCTCTTACTAGTTGTAATATGATCATATATAAATATTTTGATTCCGAGAGCATAATTACAGGTGGCACTAAATGTAAAAAGGAAAGGGGCAAAGGGATACTTATTAGTTTGTGATAAATATCATTTGTGCAACGACTATCCATTGATTTACTAAGATTCTTACATGTTTTTTTACATTGGTTATCTTTGTTTTCTTAAAAAATGATGTTTTTTATTGAAGAACATCAAGCACAACATCAACTAGCTTATTTACCCCGACAATATTTTCCCTCCTATGACAAACATTCTTCTACTAGTACCTCACTGGAGTGCGTGACTACTCCTAGCTCAGCCCCTATGTTGATTGATGAGCATTGTCGATGTCTTAATTTTTAGACCCTCATAACTAGCGTCCATTCCCTGGGAGCAGTATTGCCAGCGAATGACTCGTTTCCCCCGATCGGGGCAAGCGAGCGAAACAATTCGTTCGCTGGGGGACCACTCGAGCACAACCCCCCTTCTCGGCTTCACGACTAATATAGATCGAGTCCTCTATTTGGGCCACAAAAAGGCCCAATGTTCACACTGCTAAAAAACATGTGTGTTAGATTATAAAAAACACGTGAATTTTCCATGGTGAAAAATTACACATCAAAATATTTACAAAATCATGTTGCCACAAAAATGGTTGAAATGATAACATGACAAGTTGATGGAAGTATTTCAACTTGTTGTGATCATCATATACAAAAAAAGTATCTACAAATTTTCCATGGAGACATTTCGAAGAAAACAATCCTAAAAAATGCCATGGGTCCAATATATCAGAAATGATATCCTATTAATATTAAAAATGTCATGCTCTTAAATACTAAAAAAATCCATGTTGTTAATATTAAAAATACATGCTTTGTTTAAGGGAAAATGGCATGCTCTTAATAGTGACAATGCCATACCATTAATGTCAAAAATGGCACACTCTCGTTTGGAAGGAAAAATAGCATGCTCTTAATAGTGAAAGTGACAGGATATTAAAAATAAAATTTCATGATCTTAATAGCTAAAATATCATGCAATTAACATTAAAAAATCAAATGCCATGCTCTTAATAGTGAGAATGCCATGCAATTAATAATAAAATGTCATGCTCTTAAATAATAAATTGTGATGATAAAAAATAAAAGTTCCATGCCATTAAAATAAATTACCATGCTTATAGATTAAAAACTGCCATGGCACTTTCTGAAAAAAAATTGGCCACAAACTATAACTAATAAATAAAATGACATGGTGTTCATTGAAAAAATGCCATAAGAAGTTCAATATATTTAACATGTTCCGGTTAATAAAATTTCCATGTTGTAAATGATTAAAATGGCATGCTACATTCAATAAAACTACCATGGAGTAGTTAATAAAAATGCCATGGTCTAACAAATTAATTTGACATGATCCATGATATTTTGTGAAAAAAATGCCATGGGTTCTTGGGATGTACCATGATATTTCAGTGGTTTCGGGAAACAAAAAATATTCCAGGGATGTGCGCGATGGTATATACATTGCAAAAATGTCATAGTTTCTATAAAAAAAAATTGTCATGGTTTCTACAAACAAATGCATTGGCTCTCTGCAAAAAAATGCCTTGGGGAAACATGTTTGATCTGCAATGGTATGTACATTATAATCGACATGGATCCTACAAAATGCTCGCCGTTTCTCTACACAATGCAATGCCATTTATTGTCGTGTCTATTTAAATATAATTGTTGAACTCTGAACAATAAAAAGTGCCATTACACCTACAAATGAAAACTACCAAGGCCTAATTAAACTCGAATTGATCAATTTTGTCAAGAAAATCACAAATGAGTCATATTCTATAACATTCGTAACATTACCATGTCCATAAAACATTTTGATCTTAGAAATGATGTAGACTAGAAATCGCCATGTTATAGACAATACACATGAGGGGGAAAATCGATAAAATAGTGTGGCAAAATCTACAGAAAATGTTCAACAAAAAGGCCATGTTCTACTAGTCTCATATTCTGTTCCAATTTGCTATGTGCAAAAACAGTTGTATAATTGCCATGTTATACAACAATTTGCTCTTGAAAAAATGGCAAGGACTAACAAACAAAAACATTTTTCAATAGTTTTGCCATGTGTGGATTGAGTAAATTTCAGACAATTTCAACAGTAGCATAACGTGTGGGCGTGTCGACCAGCGGACAACCGGCAAACGTGAGTGGACACGTTCCCAGGGAACGTGTTGATTTCTCTTACGTAGTCAATGGCTAAGGGGTAGTTCGCTGAAGATGCCCAAATACTAGCTGACAGACCAGATTTTCCTAATTTTTCAGTAAGCATCTGTTTCTGTTTTAGTTCAGTCAGAAAGTAGTGGTGCTAGTACTGCCTCGTTTGGCTAGTGGCCCATAAATCAGAGCTGTCAAGAATCTTGTTTACATCCAGAACAAATTTGTTTCGCACATCTAAATACCCAAAGTTTAGTCCGCTTGTTTTGGCATGTTTAGTTCCGTAGTCGTCTTCTTAAACTGACAGAAGGTGCAAGGGGGGAAGATGCACACTTTCTGAAGCAAAAGCAAGCAACATTCACAGAAACACAAATCAAGTAGCACACTTTCGCGTATCTGAAGCCATTCCCCACATAAATCAAGTAGCACAAAACACAGAGATTACGGGCTTGCTCATCGAAGTGATGAAAGAGCCACTACAGACTAGGCAATTACATCGAAGCAGTGCAGGCTAGGCTATGGGGCGCCTACTCCTTGGTGACGGCGGCCTTCTTCTTGGGGGACTTGGTGGCGGCCTTCTTCTTGGGCGACTTGGCCTCCTTCTCGGCGGCGGCGGACTTCTTGGGGAGCAGCACGGAGTTGATGTTGGGGATCACACCGCCGTGGGCGATGGTCACGCCGGCGAGCAGCTTGCCGAGCTCCTGGTCGTTGCGCACGGCGAGAAGCAGGTGGCGCGGGATGATGCGGGTCTTCTTGTTGTCCTTGGCCGCGTTGCCGGCGAGCTCCAGGACCTGCGAATTCAAAAGCAGATCGATACAAAATCAGTCATCTGTCGAGCACGAGAAGAACAGAGCGGAACATATCCTCGAGAACAGAACGTACCTCGGCGGCGAGGTACTCGAGGACGGCGGCGAGGTAGACGGGAGCACCGGAGCCGACGCGCTGGGCGTAGCGGCCCTTCTTGAGGTAGCGCCCGATGCGGCCCACGGGGAACTGGAGCCCGGCCTTCACGGAGCGGGTCACCGCCTTCTTCCTGTCGCCGCCCTTCCTTCCGGCCATCTTCCTTCTTCTCCGGGCTCCGGCGAACTGGAAACTAGTCTGGATGCGGTGGCGGCGGTGGTTGATCGGAATGCTCTGAGCTTGTGTGTTTGGCGGCGTCAGGGCGCGGCTTTTATTGGAGGCAGGAGGTTCGCGGGAGCGGGGAGCGATCCGCGTGACGTGGTGCGCCCACCGTTGGATCTGGAGGGAGCGGGCGGTGGGGATCTGTTTGGCTGGCGGCGATCCGTGGGAGGGTCCGTTCGGCCAATCGGAGAGCAGGGATTTTGTTTTACCACTGGCGCTTGCATTTGGTTCTCTCTCTCCAGCATTTATACGTGATATTTTTATTCACACTGGTCTTCCATCCGGTCAACTTTTCACTTGCGCTGTGTTTGGATGTAGGAAAAACTGCTTGGAATCGAGTCGGACTGAAAATTACAAATCCAAGATGGAAAGGAAATGAATTCCGATTCAAATTCTAGAGCTCCTTTGATTCAAAGGAATTTCATAGGATTTTTGAAGAATTGATATCCTTAGGATTTTTTTCCTACATTGGTCCTTTGGTTCATTGGACCGGATCTCACAGGGATTTTTTTGGAATCATTTGTACTCTCTTCGGTTATTTTTACTCCGCGTATTAGATTTGACTAAGTGTTTGAAGTTTGATCATGTTTATACAGGAATTTATTAACATTCATAATACAAAATCAATGTCATTAGATCCATCGTAGAATATATTTTCATATTATATTTATTTGGTATACTAAATGCTTATGATTTTAAATAGAAATTTGGTCAAAGTTAATGAAGTTCGACTTTTGAGAAATCTAATATGCAGAGTAAAAAGGACCGAAGAGAGTACTACATTTCATAGGAAATCTAACATCCACTCCAACCTCTTTTTATAATTTCTTTGTTTTTCCTATGACATCAACACTGCTTGGTAATCCTATAGGGTTCAAATGGACATCTCACTCTAACCATATACTTTTCCTATTCCTGCATTTTAAAATCCCGCTAATCAAAGAGGCCCTATTGTTTGGTTGTGCGTGGAATTTACTGTTGGGATCATAGGGGTAGCACCCAATTCCAATTGTTGTTTGGATGTATAAACCATGGAATTGGGTGTGTTTTTTTTTGAGTTCCCCTACGGGCACCATAAAAATTCAAGCTCCACATGGGAGGGGATGGCGCCACTCCCGCTGTCCTTCCACTACCCCCCGTCGATCCCCTGCGGGCGACCTATTCCTGCCACCAATTCCCTATATATCCTAGGGTTTGAGGGCCTCGCGGAAGGGGGGGCGACATGGTCGGAGAACCAATGGAAGAGGATGAGGGGACAAATGGGAGGGAGTGGACGAATGTGAGAGGGGGAGGAGGGGCGGAGTACTAACCCCGCCGTCGTCGGTTGCTTCAGGGGAGTCGGGAGAGAGATGAGTCGAGAGTGAGAGGAGGTCGTCCAGCGAACGAGCGAACAAGTACGCGGGCTGGGGTTGCGGGCGTTTCCGAGCTCGTTCGATCGAAAACAAT
This sequence comes from Hordeum marinum, assembly GCA_022496015.1. NCBI lineage: Eukaryota > Viridiplantae > Streptophyta > Magnoliopsida > Poales > Poaceae > Hordeum > Hordeum marinum. The sequence goes on from CM039676.1 coordinate 475,280,627, forward strand.
TCATGAGGGGCAGACACACGCGGGTGGATCCCTTGGAATTGGGACAACTTTTTCAAGCCCAAATCCCATACCACTCCAAACAACAGAACTTGGCCTGGCAATTCTAGATTGATGATTCCAAGCTAATTTTCCTATAGGGTGTTAGAGAAATCTTCTTAGAGCATCTATAGTCATACTCCTCAAAATGACCGGACGGGCACAGGACCAGTGACCGGACATGAGAAAAAGAAAAAGTTCACCCAACCGGACTCCTCAAAGCCTTCTTAAATGTCTAGGTTGTCCAATTACCCTCATATTGCCCTCAGATACGAGATGAGTATGAGGAGTGCCCGACGTGTCCATCAATCACATGCGTGTGGCCGGACGTACAGGGAAAAATCAAGAGATGTGGCTACATACACGTACAAATAGAAAGTTAAGACGGACACGCCCGAACACTAATAGGGGGATTTGGAGATCATTGCACAAGAGGAGATTGCAGAAGAGGTGGGCTATAAGGGGGGTATGGAGATCATCGCTCATCCTTCGCCGAAAGACACGAATCTGATGAAATCAATGGATGACGAGGATGAGCAGACGAATGAACAGGAGTTGTTGGATGCTGATGCCGGGAAGGATCTATCGCAGTTCAACTTGGAGGCCAAGTCGGGCTGCAAGACTGCACCATTGGTGGTGGAGCAGTATGGGCTCTCGACTCAGTTTGAGCAGAATGCTCAATGGTCCCAACGCCGCCTGGCTTGACAACTAGTTGTCCATATGTTGTCGCTGACGGCACCGTCCGGCCATCTTATGTCACCACCGTTAAAAAATGTAATGTCACTATGTATGTCAGTTCACCCTATTAAGTGTTGAACAAACCTAAGAACGTGTTTGTTAAGCTTATCGGAATCTCTGAATCTGTTGTGTTTTACACCGCCGCGTTCTAACTTTCCAGGATCACTAATTCATGGGTCCTTCTGAACGTAGACAATACCAGGTCAAATAGTTGAGGCTCTGGCCAAAAGCACACAGCTGAAAAATTTATAACAGACATCAAATATATAGGGATGTTAGCAATATAAGTTTGCAAACTGATCAATTTAATTAGGGTGTGTTCGGATCTCCTCCGGCTTCCTAAAACTCCAGAAATCCAGCTTCTTATGTTAGCTTCTCACTCCACACAGCTAATCATGTCCGTTCTGCACCTTGGCTGGCTTCTCCATCGCCACATTGTGATGGCAGCGGCGGCTGGCCTGTCTAGCGCTAGTTGGGCCCGTTGGAACCAGCCCAACTTGGGGTTATCAATAGCTTTCCCTCGGGTCACGTACCAATTCGGGGAGGAAGGATGAAACGTTTTCTTTGGCGGTGGCACTTCGGCTGTAAATATGTGTAACTCTTGCTTTTTAGTTTCGTGGAGCTGGGCCAATGGTGCTTCTCGTTTTTACACTACGGGAGGGTCTAGCTTCTTTGATTTAGCTTCTTGGAGCTTAGACATTCGGCCCGACTCCAAATGAGAAGTTTGTAGAGTTTGAAGCCGGAGAGAATCAGAACACACCCTTAGCTTCATAACTCAGCAGCCTACCCCTCCAGTCACAAATCTTTTTAATAATTTTATCAATGATAGGTCGAATATCCCCCCTTCTTAATTGAAATAATGCAGTGGTACCCCCAAATATTTTGAAGAGGGAAAGCCGCCAACTTACAACATAAAATTTGGTGAAGGATTTTAGACTCTTCCTCCTCAACGTTAATAGTCAACAAGTCACATTTATCATAGTAAAATCCTCATTTCCCTGATAACTGATCAAAACAAGACATCTACCATTTAAGATTTTTAGCATATTCAAGGTCAGGGTTAAGGAACAAAATTGTATCATCGACATACTGCCAATTAGCCATGGGGGATAATATTGGGAACAACCACAACTATACATTTTGCCTTGGCTGCTTTAGCTAACATGCGAGAGAAAAAATTTGTCTACTAGATTTAAAAAGCATATAGGGGATAGAGGATCCCCTTGCTTCAGGCCTTCCCCTCCCACTAAATAAGATCCATTGGTGTCATTAATTCTCACACAGAAGGAAACTTTTGTTGAGTAATTGATAGAACCCAGTTGATCCATTTGGTACGACCCCCTAGAAGTCATCATTTCCACAAGAAAAAAACCAAAATATAAGACATTTATGTAGGCTAGTGGACAGAGAGCAAAAATTAAATGGAAATAAGATAAGTATGGTTTGGCTTGCTAGCTAGAAGTCACGAAAATTGTATAGAATACAAGGAATGATGCTGGAGCAACATGCTAAAGGGCAGATGAACTAACGATGCAACATGTTTTGATTCTAATAACATAATTGTACGGTTGGAAACAATGTAAACCAACAGACACAAAGAGACAATTATGTATGGCAGACGGGCCTAGAAAAAGCATACTTAGAGTTAATATAACGATGGTGCTGATAGTAGAGTGAAAATGGACAAAATTGTCCCTTTTTTGAAACTTCAACACAAAATGACCCCAATTTGAAAACATTTCACAAACTGCCCCCTTTTGCATGACGCCGGGGGCTGAGGTGCCATGCTAGATAGCATGTCGCTCTAGCCCCGGGTGTCATGGTAGCGACATGTAGTACGGCGCCCTGGGCTAGGGCGTCATGCCAAATAGTATGGCGCCCTAGCCCGGGGCGCCATGCTATCTAGCATGGCACCCTAGCCCCGAGCGTCATGCAAAAGGGACAATTTGTGATTCTTTTTCAGATTTGGGTCATTTTGTGTTGAAGTTTCAGACAAGGGCCAATTTGGTCCATTTTCACGATAGTAGATACATACATGCCATTGCCATTAGTTCATGGGCGTCTCTACTAAGATCACACAGGGAAATTCACTTTGGCTCATAGGTATATATGCACCCATTGTATATATTTTTTTATCATTTATGCCACTAGATGTGTTCCACTACTTAGTTTTACCATTAGAAGTTACAACTGCTCAACAATGTCATCGTTTATTAGATGTTTGCTCAAAAATGCCATTAGACATCGTTATTTTCAGGTCAAACTCATTGACCATGTTATATGACAAAAATTACCCCTATACCCACATGTCATCTCTCTCTATCTCATAATGATAAGTGTTGATCCCACTGTCAGGAGTAAGCAAGCGAATAAGTTTAGAAAAAAATACGAACGTTGTTGGGATTAATTGGGACCAACACTTTATTATAGTGAGGTAGAGCTATAGGTGACATGCTGGCATATAGGTATTTTGGTCATTATATCATGGCAAACGAGATTTGAGCTCAAAGTAATGGGTGTCCAGTTGCATTTTTGATCATGCGCCTAACGAATCAATGACATTTTTGAGCAGTTGAAATTCTTAGTGGCAAAACTGAATAGTGAGACACAACCAATGACATAAATGATAAAAACCCTTATATGAATACACATTTCAAAATATTAAAAAAGGAAAAGTCCTGCATGTAAATCCGGATATTTTATGTGCGTGTATCAGGTTTTGATGAAAAGAATATTTTTGTGACTTTGTGTAAAAAAGACAATTTTCGATGCTTGATTATAACTATTCACGAGTCATTTTTTTATCTTTTTATACATACCACAAAAAAAAATTCATCAAAATTTTGTGTGCGACAATACACGCATATTTTTTTTAACATTTCAAACTGTGTTTTTTATACATATTTCATAATAGATGTATATACCCGTAGGAGCCAAAACACCACTCTCGATCACACACACACATGTATAGGTGGATCGCTAACATAGATGTCCTGCAGATCGATCGACTACTAGTATATATATAGATATAGATTGATGGCACTGGTAAACCTCTTCATCCCAGTCGAATTACAAGAGCAATAATCTCAAACCAGAAGACCCTCATCCAGCAAGCGGTGGTAGTACTGCTCGTCTTCATCTGAACCTTCCTGATCATCATCTGCAGCTTCCTGATCATCTACGGTGTATTCACTTGGGTAGGAGTCCCCGAACTCGAGGTGAGGGAAGCGAACCTGTTCCTCCTTGATAAAGAGGTCCCACCGCTCTACAATCCTGGCCATGACAATATCCGGGTCTTCCTCCGTGTCGGAGTCGTGCCACAGCTTGTCGTACGGCACATCGTCCTCGTCCGAGCCGCAGCAGCAGTTGGCCTTGACGATGCTCTCCTCCTTCGCCGCCTCCGCCTTGGCTTCGATGATCGCTTCCTCCTTCTTCTCCGCCTCCGCCTTGAGGACCGCGGCCTCCTTCTCTGGCTTGGCCTTGGCCTTCAGGGGCGCCTCCTCCTTGCCCACCTTGGACTTGACCTTGCGGATCGCCGCCTCCGGCTTCGCCCTGACCATGACGAGCGCCACCTCCTCCTCAGGCTCCGCCCTGGCCCTGACAAACGCCTGCGCCTTCTCCTTCTCCGCCTGGATGAAGGGAAACCCCTCGCAGCCGGTGGCCATCGGCATGGCAAACTGCATCTTCTCCACGGCCATCGCTGGATCTCTCACGCCGATCTCTCCTGCTGCTGGTGGGTTAGGGTTTTGTGCATTGGGGATCTCTCTCTCTCTCTCTCTCTCTCTCTCTCGGGATCTAAAACGAAAGAGAGTACACGGCGGCGGCTGGCGCATATATGTCTAGGCGAACACTAACCCAGGAGCCGCCTCGGGCCGGACTCGGGTTCCGTCTCCCGAACGGCCTCTTCCATCATACTCGTTCACTGGGCTGGGCTGGGCTGGGCTGTCTGTCTCGAAAGAAAAAAAATCTACTACTTGAAAAGGGGGTTAAACCTAAAAACAAAAAGTTGAAAAGGGGGGTTTGGGCTCGAAAAATGTTTATATTAAAATACATTGCCGAAAAAAGATACTTATGTAAGAACATTAGATGTTTTAGATTTCAAAAAATGTTCAAAATTTGGAAAATAATCTCCGTATCTCTTAGGATGTCGGTGAATTGAATAAAAATCATGAATTAGAAACATGTTTACAAACTAACAAAATAGAATTTCAAAATTGTTCGTGGTGTGAAAAAATGTTCCTAATCTTTTAAAATGTACATGAACTCAAAGAAAGCTCCTAAATTTGGAAAAACATGATTTTTTTAAATGTTCATAGAATTTTAAAAAATCTTCTTAAAATTGTATCACAACCCTAAAATTTGATTGTAAATATAATTGCATTAGCATCCATGCATCATGTTTAAATTTCAAATGAATTTGAAATGGGCAAGGAGGAAACCCTAACACCTCTTTGAAAATATTAGATCAAATAAAAATAATTTTCAATGAATCCAAAATGGCCTTCAAAAAGTCTATGATTTCGAAAAGGGTGAAAACCTCTAAAAAATTCATGCACTTATTTTAAGACTATTCTTGGTTTCTGAATTAACTCAAAACTATTTGAATTGGAGACATTTAAATATTATATATAATTTAAGTGCTCCAAGAAGTCTGAAACTTTATTTGGGGCTTTGGAATAATTCATGTAGCATCTACAATATTTTACAGGATTCATAAAAATGATTTAGTATTTTAACTAAATCAAAACAAAGTTGCAAAATATAAAACAAAAACCGAAATGCAAAAAAGGAAAAGACTTACCTGGCACAACCCACCTGGCTGGCCTAGCGCACCAGGGGCTAGGGCGTCTTGAACCTCTTGCGAGAAGGAGAGGATAAGATGGCCACGACGTGCAGCGTGCGGGCGCCATGTCACCTGCCCACCTCCCCCAGAGCCGTCTGGATCAATCTCGCCTATCCATTCACCCTCTCCCTTGCTGCCTCGCCTCCCTATCGCCATGGCAGAAGCGATCGCGAGCACGCCTCCGTGACCACCGCACCCCCTCATCCCCTTGAGTTGTCCCCGAGCTTCGCCTCGACACCCTCGACCTCCCCACTGAGCCATGCATTGTCGGAATTTCTGCATGGACATCACGCCATCATCTTGCTCCTCGGGACGCCGACGCCGTCGATTCGTCATCCACAGAACCTCCCCGAGCACACCGAGCTACTCAATGACCTTGTTGGGAGCCCCTGATCCGTTTCCCTCTCTCTCGACGCTCGCATGCTTCCTCTAGTCGCCGGTGCCACCATCGTTCATACCCTTTCTCTAGTCTCAAATAGACGATAAACCCGGACTAGAGTCTTGTGTGGTTAACGGGTGTGGCCGACACCCTCGCCAGTGCTTCCGCTTGAAGGTTGTCGAGATACATGACGTGTATATGGTGGTAAGTGGTGGGAGCGTGTGTGAAGAAGTATACCCCTACACGGTTATCAAACCATTCGAATAGTCGCGTCCACGAATACGGACTACTTGGAGACTTGCATTGTTGATAGACAATCTAAATGGATACTCTAAAATGCAAAAGATAAGTGTGAGTGATATGAATGGCCTTGGAGACAAAGAGGATCCATAGTGGTGTATTGTTGTGGTGACTATGTGGACTTGTGTGGAATCTCTCACCTCAAAGAAAGTACTCGTATTCGTAGTACAACTTAGTCAAAAGTCAAAGTTGGCTTGCTGCAATGAACTCCATAACCCCTTATTTGATGCTCATGCATATGCAGATAGTTTTGATGTAAGTCTTGATAAGTCTTCAATATATCTATAAATTTTTTATTGTTCCATGCTATTCTATGATACTTTTTGGGTCTTTTACATTTATGTCCCTAAATCGAACCCACTACTTAGATTTATCCATAATTTCAAAGCATGTTCAAATTTCCCCCTGCGCCGCTAGGTGCACTTATAGGAATGCCCTTCCATGTCGTTACTGTCTGGTCAAAGGGCTTTGATCGTCAACTTGACGTTTACTGGACATTTTTTTGCCCTTGTCTCCTTATGTGATTGACATGCGAGACCCACACTAAAAAATAAAAGAAAAAAAAACTCATTCTCTCACTCTTCTCTCACAAACACTTACAGGTGGATCCAACCAAAAATAATGAAAATAAAAAAGTTCTGCCTCATAACCCCCCTCTCTCCCAGACATGTGGCCCATGGGACCCACCGTCAGGGTCAATACTGGTCCACGTCGGAAAGCATGCCCGATCGTGAATGGTTGAGCTCGTTGGTGGCTCACCGATGACTCGCCATAGGTGGTCGGACTATCATGGTCGAAGGGCGTGAGGTTGGGGCAACTGCGCGAGGCACTCTAGGCACACTGGGACGCGATAGGCATAGGGGCGCGCACACGACCGATCCAGCTGAGCTCGGTCATGGCGGCCGTCTCTGGGCAGGGGCCTCTGGGAATGAAATCGAGCAGGGGAAGATGGGAGTAGGGGAGCGATCATTCCTGGAAGACATCACGGTGATCGGCCAGGTCAAAGTGGATTGGGGCAGCCAAATTTAGGAGGGGAAGAGCGACGGTCGTGGCGGAGGTCGAGGTTCCGGCATCGTATATAGGTGGCCCCAGGCCCGATTGAACTCACATGTCGAAGGACAGGCGGCCGAAGGAGCTCATAGACATTCTCATACCTCTCAATCTGGCCTCCCGCCACGGTGGCTAGCAACGACGTCTTCGGCATAAGCTTTGGGCGCTCTAATCTAACGTTGTCCACGTCCATGGCATCGTTGTAGGCCTCGACCTCCACCCCCGTCCCTGCCAGACCATCTAAAACCTAGCCCCATGGCCCTCACACGCAGGCACGCTGTCCCCTCGCCGACGATGGCCACCGGAGCCACCAAGCCTCGCTAGTTGATGGTGGCTTGTCCATTTGAGCATAACTGAAACCGAACCGAAGCGAGGTGTTGGAAGCATAAATTTGTCCAATAAGAAACAAAGTTGTGGCACCCAAAACTAGGCACGGTAAGGAAGTTTATTAGTACGCGTTGGCCATAGCATGTTTATTAGAATTTGCAGTGATCATAACTTGTAATTAGCTTAAATTGCATAATCAGTATAGCAATGAAGCTTTGAGTACCCATCTGGTTAAACAGAAAGTGAACCAGACAAATACTTGAGGCAAAGCATCAGGAGAGAAAAAAAGATTAATGGATCAAACTGCACACTTACATCCAAGATATACTGTACTAGTCTGAGATAGTGCTTTTTTTACTTTGCTGCACCGAAACTCTGTCCTGTTGTCTCGTGATAGTGGAACTGATACGTCTACTGTTGGAAATATGCCCTACATGCAATAATAAATTAGTTATTATCATATTTCATTGTTCATGATAATCGTCTATTATCCATGCTAGAATTTTATTGATCGGAAACTCAGATACATGTGTGGATACATAGACAACACCATGTCCCTAGTATGTGTTGGAAATATGCCCTAGAGAAAATAATAAATTAGTTATTATCATATTTCCTTGTTCATGATAATCGTTTATTATCCATGCTATAATTGTATTGATCGGAGACTTAGATGCATATGTGGATACATAGACAAAACCATGTCCCTAGTATGCCTCTAATAGACTAGCTCGTTGATCAAAGATGGTTAAGGTTTCCTAGCCATGGACATGATATGTCATTTGATAAACGGGATCACATTATTAGAATGGTGTGATGGACAAGACCCAAACTACAAACATAGCATATGATCGTGTCAGTTTATTGCTACTGTTTTCTGCATGTCAAGTATATGTTCCTATGACCATGAGATCATGCAACTCACGGATACCGGAGGAGTGCCTTGTGTGTATCAAACGTCGCAATGTAACTGGGTGACTATAAAGGTGCTCTACAGGTATCTCCGAGGGTGTCTGTTGAGTTGGCATGGATCAAGACTGGAATTTGTTACTCCGTGTGACGGAGAGGTATCTCAGAGCCCACTCGATAATACAACATCACAATGAGCCTTGCAAGCAATGTGACTAAATGTTAGTTAGGGGATCTTGTATTACGGAACGAGTAAAGAGACTTGCTGGTAATGAGGTTGAACTAGGTATGGAGATACAGACGATCGAATCTCGGGCAAGTAACATACCGAAGAACAAAGGGAACAACATACGGGATTAACTGAATCCTTGACATAGAGGTTCGACCGATAAAGATCTTCGTAGAAAATATAGGAACCAATATGGGCATCCAGGTCCCGCTATTGGTTATTGACCATAGAGGTGTCTCGGTCATGTCTACATAGTTCTAGAACCCGCAGGATCTCCACACTTAAGGTTCGGTGACATTTCGGTAGTATAGACTTATGTATGGTGGTGACCGAAGGTTTTTGGAGTCCCGGATGAGATCCTGGACATCATGAGGAGATCCGGAATGGTCTGGAGGTAAAGATTGATATATAGGAAGTCCTATTTTGGTCGCCGGAAAAGTTTCGGGCTCATCGGTAGTGTACCGGGAGTGCCGGTAGTGTACCAAGAGACCATCGGGAGGGGTATTTTGACCCAAGAGGCTCCATGGGCTGTGGGAGAGTGTTTACCAGCTCTTAGTGGGCTGGTGTAAGTCCCACACAAGGCCCATGCGGTTTGGGAAAAAAGGCCCAAAGAGAAAAAGTGGAAAAAAGGCAAAAATAGGGTGAATCCTAGTCCTACTAGGATTGGAGGTGGAGTCCACCTCCTCCACCTGGTTCGTCCGACTCCTTGGAGGCTTGGCCCTTGTTCCCAGCCTCCTCCTCTCTTCCTCTTATATATACTGGAGGTTTTAGGGTTTTTGCACAGAATTTTCAGCCACGTGCTGCCCGTTCCTCCGGTGCATAGTTTCTCCTCTAGATCGGATTTCTGCAGTGCTTAGGCGAAGCCCTGCCGGAATAGCTCCACCACCATCGCCGGAGTGCCGTCATGCTGCCGGAGAACTCTGCTTCCTCTCCGCTCCTTCTTGCTGGATCAAGACGGCGGAGATCGTGATCAAGCTGTATGTGTGCTGAACGCGGAGGTGTCGTCCTTTCGGCGCTAGATCGGAAGGATCGTGATCAAGTTCGTGGGACGGATTGTGATCAAGTTCGTGGAACGAATCGTGATCAAGTTCACGGGACAAATCGTGATTGGTTCGCGGGACGGATCGTGATTGGATCGCGGGACGCTCGGCGATTTGGATCGCGAAGACGTTCGACTACACCAATGTTGGGGAACGTCGCATGGGAAACAAAAAATTTCCTATGCACACGCAGATCTATCCATGGTGATGAGCATCTACGAGAGGGAGAGTGGATCTACATACCCTTGTAGATCGCTAAGTGGGAAGCGTTAAGATACGCGGTTGGTGTAGTCGAACATCTTCGCGATCCAAATCGCCGAGCGTCCCGCGATCTCATCACGATCCGTCCCGCGATCCAATGACTATCCGTCCCGCGAACGCATCATGATCCGTCTCGTGAACTCATCACGATCTGTCCTGCGATCTCATCACGATCCGTCTCATGAACTCATCACGATCCGTCCCGCGAACTCATCATGATCCTTCCCGCGAACTCATCACGAACCGTCTCGCGATCTTGATCACGGTCCTTCCGATCTAGCGCCGAACGGACGGCACCTCCGCGTTCAGCACACGTTCAGCTTGATGAAGATCTCCACCGTCTTGATCCAGCAAGAGGAAGTGGAGAGTAAGAAGAGTTCACCGGCAGCGTGACGGCGCTCCGGCGATGGTGGTGGAGCAATTCCAGCAGAGCTTCGCCTAAGCACTGTGGAAATCCGATCTAGAGGAGCACCGGTGGAACGGGTAGCACGTGGCCGTAAAATCTAGTGCAAAACACCCAATACCACCAGTATATATAAGAGGGAGGAGGAGAAGGGTTGGCGCCAAGTCTGCCCTTGCGCAAGGAGGATTGGAGGAATCCTCCTCCAATCCTAGTAAGATTAGGATTCCTCCTTTCCTACTTTGAATTTATTTCCACCTTGGTTTTTTTCTCTCTTCCTCAAGTCCAGCCGCATGGGCCTCTTAGAGGACTTCCACCAGCCCACTAAGGGCTGGTTTCCACCCTCCCACAGCCCATGTAGCCTCTTGGGTCGAAATACCTCTCCCGATGGTCCCCCGGTACACTACCGGTACTCCCGGTACACTACCGATGAGCCCGAAACTTTTCCGGCGACCAAAATAGGACTTCCTATATATGAATCTTTACCTCCGGACCATTCCGGAGCTCCTCGCGACATCCGGGATCTCACCCGGGAATCCGAAAAACCTTCGATCACCACCATACATAACTCTATACTACCGAAACGTCACCAAACCTTAAGTGTGCAGACCCTGCGGGTTCGAGAACTATGTAGACATGACCGAGACACCTCTACGGCCAATAACCAATAGCGGGACCTGGATGACCATATTGGTTCCTACATATTCTACGAAGGTCTTTATCGGCCGAACCTTTGTGTCAAGAATTCAGTTAATCCCGTATGATGTTCCCTTTGTTCTTCGGTATGTTACTTGCCCGAGATTCGATCGTCGGTATTTCCATACCTAGTTCAACCTCATTACCGACAAGTCTCTTTACTCGTTCCGTAATACAAATCCCGTGACTAACACTTACTCACATTGCTTGCAAGGCTTATTGTGATGTTGTATTACCGAGTGGGCCCTGAGATACCTCTCCGTCACACGGAGTAACAAATCCCAGTCTTGATCCATGCCAACTCAACAGACACCCTCGGGGATACCTGTAGAGCACCTTTATAGTCACCCAGTTACGTTGTGACGTTTGATACACACAAGGAACTCCTCCGATGTTCGTGAGTTGCATGATCTCATGGTCATAGTAACATATACTTGACATGCAGAAAACAGTAGCAATAAACTGACACGATCATATGCTACGTTTGTAGTTTGGGTCTTGTCCATCACATCATTCTCCTAATGATGTGATCCCATTATCAAATGACATCTCATGTCAATGGCTAGGAAACCTTGACCATCTTTGATCAACGAGCTAGTCTACTAGAGGCATACTAGGGACAAAGTGTTGTCTACTTATCCACACATGTAATGTGTTTCCAATCAATACAATTATAGCATGGATAATGAACAATTATCATGAACAAGGAAATATGATAATAACTAATTTATTATTGCCTCTAGGGCATATTTCCAACAGTCTCCCACTTGCACTAGAGTCAATAATCTAGTTCACATCACCATGTGATTCGCATTGTTCTAACACCCAATGAGTTCTGGGGCTCGATCATGCTTTGCATGTGAGAGAGGTATTATAGTCAACGGGTCTGCCACATTCAGATCCGTGTGTGCTTTGCAAATCCCTATGTCAAACTGTAAACACTACTACCACACTCCACTTGGTACTATTCCAAATGGCTGCTCCATTATATGTATCCAGATTGCTACTACGAGTCATCCGGATTGTTGTTAAAGCTTGCATCGACGTAACTCTTTACGACGAACTCTTTATCACCTCCATAATCGAGAAACATCTCCTTAGTATTTTAGTTACTAAGGATAATCTTGACCGTTGTCCAGTGATCCACTCCTGGATCACTCTTGTACCCCTTGACGGAATCATGGCAAGGCACACACAGGTGCGGTACACAACATGGCATACTATAGAGAGCCTATGGCTAAGTCACAAGGGACGACTTTCGTCCTTTCTCTTTCTTATGCCGTGGTCGAGCTTTGAGTCTCACTCAACTTCACACCTTACAAAGCAGGCGAGAACACTTCTCTTTGGCTAATCCATTTTGAACTCTTTCAAAATCTTGTCAAGGTATGTACTCATTGAAAGTCTTATCAAGCATCTTGATCTATCTTTATAAATCTTGATGCTCAACAATTAGGTAGCTTTATTCAGGTCTTCCTTTGAAAATCACTTTCCAAACAACTGTTTATGCTTTCTAGAAATTCCACATTATTTCCGAATAGCAATATGTCATCCACATATACTTATCAGAAACTCTATAGTGCTCTCACTCACTTTATTGCAAATACAAGTTTCTCATAAACTTTGTATAGACTCAAAAACCTTGATCACCTCATCAAAGTGTATATTCCAACTCCGAGATGCTTGCTTCAGTTCATAGAAGAATCATTGAATCTTGCACACCTTTTAGCATCCTTAGGACTAACAAAACCTTCTGGTTGTATCACATACAACCTTTCCTCAAGTAAACCGTTAAGGAAACGATGTTTTGACATCCATCTGCCAGATTTCTAATTGAAAAATGCAGCAACTGCTAACATAATTCCAACAGACTTTAGTATCGCTACGAGTGAGAAAGTCTCATCGTAGTCAACTCCTTGAACTTGCCGGAAACTTCTTTGCGACAAGTCAAGCTTTATAAATGGTGACATTCACCATCACCGTCTGTCTTCATTTTAAAAGTCCATTTGTACTCAGCGACCTGCCGTCCAACGAGCAAGTCTACCAAAGTCTACACTTGGTTTTCATACATGGATCCTTTCTCAGATTTCATGGCCTCTAACCATTTGTCAGAATCCGGGCCCATCATCGCTTCTCCATAGCTCGTAGGCTCATTGTTGTCCAACAACATGACCTGCAAGACAGGGTTGTTGTACCAATCAGGAGCAGTACACACCTTTGTCAACCTACGAGGTTCGATAGTAACTTGATCCGAAGCTTCATGATCATCATCATTTACTTCCTCTTCAACTGACGTAGGTTCCACAGAAACATCTTTCTGCGCTGCGCTACTCTCTAGTTGAAACAAAGGTTCAACAACCTCATCAAGTTCTATCTTCCTCCCACTCAATTCTTTCGAGAGAAAACTTTTCTCGGGAAAGGACCCGTTTCAGCAACAAACACTTTATGCTTGGATCTGAGATAGAAGGTTCACCCAACCGTTCTTAGGGTATTCTATGAAGATGCATTTGCCCGCTTTGGGTTTGAGCTCATTAGGTGAAAACATTTTCCACACAAGCGTCGCAGCCTCAAATATTCAGAAATGACAGCTTAGGTTTCTACCAAACCATAATTCACACTGTGTCATCTCAACGGATTTAGATGGTGCCCTATTTAAAGTGAATGCAGTTGTCTCTAATGCATAACCCCAAAAATATAGTAATAAAACGATAATAGACATCATAGCACGCACCATATCCAATAGAGCACGACTATGACGTTCGGACACACCATCACACTATGGTGTTCCAGGTGGCGTGAGTTGTGAAACAACTTTCACATTGTCTAAAATTGTATGCCAAACTTGTAACTCGGATATTCACCTCCACGATCATATCGCAAACATTTTTATCTTCTTGTCACGATGATCTTTAAACTTCACTCTGAATTTGGTTGAACCTTTCAAACGATTCAAACTTGTGTTTCATTAAGTAAATATACACTATATCTACTCAAATCATCAGCGAAGGTAAGAAAATAACGATATCCACCGCACGCTACAAGACTCATTGGATTGCATACATCAACATGTATCATTTCCAATAAATCACTTGCTCGCTTCATCAAAATAGAAAACGGGGTCCTTAGTCATCTTGACCAACAGGCATGGTTCGCATGTCTCAACCGATTTGAAATCGAATGAGTCCAAAGATCCATCAGCATGGAGTTTCTTCATGCGTTTTATACCAATATGACATTTAGCGGTAGTGCCACAAGTATGTGGTACTATTATTATTAACTTTGTATCTTTTTGGCATCAATGTTATGAACATGTGTATTACTACGATCAAGTTTCAACAAACCATTCTTACTGGGTGCATGACCATTGAAGGTATTATTCATGTAAATAGAATAACCATTATTCTCTAACTTAAATGAATAACCGTGTTGCAATGAACATGATCTAATCACTTTCATGCTCAACGCAAAAACACCAAATAACATTTATTTAGGTTCGTCACTAATCCCGAAGGTAGAGAGAGCGTGCGATGTTGATCACATCAACCTTGGAAACATTTCCAACACACATCGTCACCTCACCCTTAGCTAGTTCTCCGTTTATTCTGTAGCTTTTATTTCGAGTTACTAACATTTAGTAACCGAACCGGTATCCAATACCCAGGTGCTACTAGGAGTACTAGCAAGGTACACATCAATAACACGTATATCAAATATACTTCTATCGACGTTGCGAGCCTTCTTATCTACCAAGTATCTAGGGTTGTTCCGCTTCAGCAGCCGCTCTCCTCATAATCGAAGCACTTAGTCTCGGGTTTGAGTTAGACTTTGGGTTGCTTAACTGGAGCTGGAACTGACTTGCTATCCATGAAGTTTCCCTCCTTGCTCTTGCCCTTCTCGAAACTAGTGGTTTTGACTAACCATCAACACTTTGACGCTCCTTCTCGATTTCTACCTTTGCGGTGTCAAACATAGCGAATAGCTCAGGGATCATTACTTCTATCCCTGGCATTTTATAGTTCATCACCAAGTTCTAGTAGCTTTAGTGACAGTGACTTGGAGAACTATATCAATCACTATCTTATCTGGAAGATCAACTCCCACTCGATTCAAGCGATTGTAGCACCCAGACAATCTGAGCACATGCTCAACGATTGAGCTATTCTCTTTCATATTACCGGCAAAGAATCTTGTTGGAGATCTCATATCTCGCAACACGGGCACGAGCCTGAAATCCTAATTTCAGCTCTTAGAACATCTCATATGTTCCGTGACGTTCAAAATGTTTCGAAGCCTCAATTCTAAGTCGTAATGCATGACACACTAAACTATCAAGTAGTTATCAGAACGTGCCTGTCAGATGTTCATAACATCTATAGACGACGCTAGAGGGGTTGGCGTACCGAGCAGTGCATTAAGGACAAAAGCCTTCTGTGCAGCAACGAGGACAATCCTCAGATCACGGAGCCAGTCCGCAATATTGCTACCATCATCTTTCAACTCTATTTCTCTTGGAACATATAGAAAATCAAGGGAGCTACAACACGAGCAAGTAATCTACAACATAATTTGCAAAGACACTACTGACTATGTTCATGATAATGAGTTCAGTTAATCATATTACTTAAGAACTCCCACTCAAATTGACATCCCTCCGGTCATTCGAGTGATACATGATCCAAATTCACCAACTCAAGTCCGATCATCACGTGAGTTGAGGTGGTTACAATGGTGAACATCATCATGTTGATCATATCTACTATATGACTCATGTTCGACCTTTCGGTCTCTTGTGTTCCGAGGCCATGTCTGTACATGCTAGGCTCGTCAAGTTTAACCCGAGTGTTCTGCATGTCCAACACTGGCTTGCACCCATTGTATGTGAACGTAGAGTCTATCACACCCGATCATCACGTGGTGTCTCGACACGACGAACTTTCGCAACGGTGCACACTCGGGGAGAACACAATTTATCTTGAAATTAAGTGAGGGATCACCTTATAATGCTACCTTCGTCGTAAGCAAAACAAGGTGCATAATAGGATTAACATCACATGCAAATCATAAGTGACATGATATGGCCATGAACTTGTGATTTTGATCTCCATCATGAAAGCACCGGCATGATCTACACCGTCACCGGCATGACACCATGATCTCCATCAACGTGTCGCCATCGGGGTTGTCGCGTCCACCATGCTTCTACTACTATTGCTACCATTTAGCGATAAAGTAAAGTATTACATAGCACTTAATGATTGACATGTAGGTCATACAATAATTAAAGACAACCCTATGGCGCCTGCCGGTTGCCGTACTCATCGACATGCAAGTCGTGATAATATATACATCACATGATCATCTCATACATCACATATATCACATCATGTAATTGGCCATATCACATCACAATATGCCCTGCAAAAACAAGCTAGACATCCTCTAATTGTTGTTGCATGTTTTACGTGGCTGCTACGGGTATCTAGCAAGAACAATTCTCATCTACGCAAAAACCACAACGATGATACACTAGTTGCTTTTCAACCTTCCCAAGGACCGCCTTTGTCGAATCCGATCCAACTAAAGTGAGAGAAACTGGCACCCGCAAGCCATCTATGCAACAAGTTGCGGTCGAGGGAACCGGTCTCTCGTAAGCGTACGAGTAATGTTGGTCCGGGCCGCTTCATCTCACAATACCGCTGAACCAAAATACGACCAAGGGAGGAAGCAATCTAAGCATCAACGCCCACAAACCTTTTGTGTTCTACTCGAGATCTCATCTACACATGGACCTAGCTCATGATGCCACTGTTGGGGAACGTCGCATGGGAAGCAAAAATTTTCCTACGCACACGCAAGATCTATCCATGGTGATGAGCATCTACGAGAGGGAGAGTGGATCTACATACCCTTGTAGATCGCTAAGCGGGAAGCGTTAAGAAACGCGGTTGGTGTAGTCGAACATCTTCGCGATCCAAATCGCCGAGCGTCCCGCGATCTCATCACGATCCGTCCCGCGATCCAATCACGATCCGTCCCACGAACACATCATGATCCATCTCGTGAACTCATCACGATCCATCCCGCGATCTCATCATGATCCGTCTCGTGAACTCATCACGATCCGTCCCGCGAACTCATCACGATCCGTCCCGCGAACTCATCACGAACTGTCTCGCGATCTTGATCACGGTCCTTCCGATCTAGCGCCGAACGGATGGCACCTCCGCGTTCAGCACACGTGCAGCTTGATGACGATCTCCACCGTATTGATCCAGCAAGAGGAAGTGGAGAGGAAGAAGAGTTCACCGGCAGCGTGACGGCGCTCCGGCGATGGTGGTGGAGCAATTCCGGCAGGGCTTCGCCTAAGCACTGCGGAAATCCGATCTAGAGGAGCACCGGTGGAACGGGTAGCACGTGGCCGTAAAATCTAGTGCAAAACACCCAATATCACCAGTATATATAAGAGGGAGGGAGGAGGAGGGCTGGCGCCAAGGCTGCCCTTGCGCAAGGAGGATTGGAGGAATCCTCCTCCAATCCAAGTAGGATTAGGATTCCTCCTTTCCTACTTTGAATTTATTTCCACCTTGGTTTTTTTCTCTCTTCCTCAAGTCCAGCCGCATGGGCCTCTTAGAGGGCTCCACCCAAAAGGTCCACGAAGTAGCAACCTTGACTATTCCATAACGGCTTCCGTCCACAAAGGACTAGCCTCACTATGGGTAGATCTTCACGAAGTAGGCGATCTCCTTGCCCTTACAAACTTCTTGGTTCACTCCACAACACGAAGTAGGAGGCTCCCAAGCGACACCTAACCAATGTAGGAGGCACCACCCTCCAAAAGATAATAGGCTCGGTAATGACGATGAACTCCTTGCTCTTGTGCTTCAAGATGATAGACTCCTCAGCACCCAATCACTCTCTCACAGATTTGGCATGGTGGAAGAGATGGGATTGGTGTAAAGCTACTTGGGGAGGCTAGAGATCAAGATCCATATGATTGGAGTGGAAGATCTTGACCTCAACACAAGGGTAGGTGGTTCTCTCTTAGAAAATCTGATAGGATATGTATGGAATAGTTATGAGTGCTTCTCTCTCAAGTGGGTGGTGGTGAAGGGGTATATAGGCATCCCCAAAAATCCAATCGTTACACACAAAATGACCAACTCGGTGACACCGATGTGTTAATCTCGATGGTACCGAAGTGACCAAAAGGTGGCAAATTTTGAATCTCGGTGAGACCGATATAGGAAACTCGGTTGCACTGATAAGGTGACCAACGGTCAGATTTCCAATCTTGGTGATGCCGATCCAACATTTTCGGTGGTACCGATAATGCGAATTTGCGTAACAAAAAGTTGGCAATCTAAACTCGGTGACACCGGTATGGAATCGGTTGCACCGAAGTGGCTAGGGTTTGGCTTGAGTCTGTCTAGGTTCTGGAACCAGTGGCACTGGTATGGGAAAGTTGGTTGCACCGATTTTGAGTGTTAGGTATAGAACAGACTTTGGTGGGAGAGTTTGTGGATGTTTTTGGCGACTATCACTTGTGCACGTTTGAGCATATTGTTCACCAACAAAACCTTATCCCCTTTTAATAGTATTGGCTTTCCTATGGACTCAAAGTGATTTCTCACAAATATAAAATGTAGAGTCGTCTTGCTTGAAGCTTGGCCAACCTATTTCCTTGCATCTTGGGGTATGTCCACAATCTCCTTTTGTCAAGCCTATCATTGAACATTTCCTGAAATATACTTGGTGGAAACATTAGTTCAATGACTTATATGTTGTTATTAATTACCAAAAGCACAAAGGGAGCAAATGTGCTTTCAATCTCCCCCTTTTTGGTAATTGATGACAACATATACATCAAAGCTTCGACATATGATAAAATCAATGAATATAATCGTCGCTTTGAGAGGTATGTGATAAGCAAGAGCTCCCCCTAAATTTGTGCATTATTTTAAATTTGCGTTTGAATGCAAATGCACAATCGATTAGGTATATGGGGCACTTCTTCCATGCCACATACAACTTGGTGGTGTGCGAGAATAATTAGAATGAATAACAAAGCACAACACAATCAAGCAAAGGTGAATGATCATCTCATAAGCATTAAGATGATAGGAAATAGTAGCATAACACATAAAGCGTAAAATAGTAGCATAACACACATGATCATACGCTCAACACAAGTAACCAAAAGACCAAATGTTTTGAAAAGCAACAAACACCAAAATGCTCTCTCGCTCGAAGCCTAAAGATCTATATACACTTCTCCCCCTTTGGCAACAAGTTACCAAAACGTTCAAAGGCATACATCTAATCATTCTTGGGCTGATCTCTGCCGGTTGTTGATGAAGGAGTCGAGAGAACAACATCGATGAAGATCTCTGCAGATGTCATGGATGGAGTTGGAGTGGCAGCTGGAGGAACTGGAACAGATGGAGTAGGAGCTGAGATGACAATAGTAGGAGCTGATGAAGAGGGCCTCAAGTCTGAAGCTGGCACAGTGGCTAATCTGGCCTGGGTATGAAACTGTGTGCCTGTCCTGAGAGGTGATTCATCCTCCTCCTCCTCATCATCATCTGAAGAAGTGGTGTGAGGAAGTGGCATGGAGTCAACTTCCTTCTTGAGCTCATTGACTGTCTTAGTCAGCCCATCCACCTTATCACTAAGGGTCTTGATCATGTTTTCAAAGATCCTGACAAGACTGTTCTGGTTGTCCAGAATCCCCTTAATGTCCTTCTGCATGCCCTAAACTGATGATATCAACAAATCCATTTGCTCATTCCTGGATCTAGGGACTTGAGCACTAGTGGCTCTAATTGCCTCTGCTTATGCCTGAGGTGCAGCTGAAGTGGGATGATCAACATCCATCACCACAACATTGTCCTCGAGATCTGGCTGTAGGGGTAAATGTGGATGATCTAGAGCAAAAATGTGCTTCTCCAACTTTGAATTGATAAGCATCTGGATGTAGGGTGCATAACAGCAAGAGCGCTTCTGATCAGCAGCAACCCTCTTGATTGTCTCAACAATCAAATCCATGACTCTGATCCTGGTGTGTCTGTCAAGGTGGATCAACATATTGATGGAGTGGCCTCGGATCATCTTGTCATCTCCTGACTTGGGCATCAAAGTATGCCTCAGAATGGTGTTCATTGTGCGGAGGCCAGCCTAAAGAAAGTAGATAGATCCTAGCCTGTGAGACTTCACATTGGCAGCAAGGATCTCCTTGTACATATTTGCCATAGCATTGTGGCTCGCCTTGGATTCTGAGTATACATCCAAGCCACCATCCTGTGCTTCAGGAAGTCCTAAGATAGCAGCCCATTCTTCAACAGTCGATTCATACCTTGCACCTTCAGTCATCCATACAATTCTACCATCTCCATAGAAATATGCAGTGGAGTAGAATTGCATGATCATCTCGTCGTTCCAAGCAGTGAATTCTCTGCCAACAAACTCATCCAAACGTATGAAGTGGAAATTCTCTTGGACACTTGGAAAGTAGTCCTCATTCTCCTTAATGAATTTCCAATCAACATATCGCATATCACTCACAGTTGGACTCTTGTCAAAAAGCAGAGTCTCATAGAAATCATGTTGCTCCTTGGTATAGAATCTGTAGTCCACAATTGTTTTCTTCCTCTGGGCATATGGATCTATAGCTCTCCATGCTCCCAATCCTGAATCCTTCCTCTTCTTCATATCCTCAGCTAGTGGGTAGTTGGCATTGTGTACTGGAAGATGTGGTCTGAGCTTCATCAAACTTGTCAAGTCATCATCATCTTCAGCTCCGGAAGCAGTCCCTTTGTTCTTCTCAGAAGCTGGAATCTGCCTGGATGTCCTCTTAGGTTTCTCAACAGCAGCCTTCTTGGATGTGCTAGTCTTTGGCATAGCATCAACCATAAACTTCTTTTGCTTTTCTTGGGAGGGGCCTTCTCAACATGCTCTTCCTCCTCTTCAGCATCAGCATCAACAGCTTCTTCAGGATCCTCATACATGGAGGTTTTTCTGCCAATAACATGAATAGCCCTCTTTCTTGCTTTCTTCTCTCCTGCCTTCTTAGGCATAGCTTTCTTGGGGACCTCAACTGAAATAGTTGCTCTGGCAGTCTCATGAGCCTTGAAGGTTGAAGCAGGTGCATAGATCTTGCTGACAACCCTCCTGGAGGAAGTGGCTTCAGTAGGAGACTTCTTAGCAGCTTTAGCAAGAATCTCCTTAGGGATAAAATCTGAATCCTCTTCATATTAATTCAGATTCTTTCTGGTCCTTGTAGC
The DNA here is from genome assembly GCA_022496015.1 of Hordeum marinum. Taxonomy (NCBI): domain Eukaryota; kingdom Viridiplantae; phylum Streptophyta; class Magnoliopsida; order Poales; family Poaceae; genus Hordeum; species Hordeum marinum. The sequence goes on from CM039676.1 coordinate 475,302,112, forward strand.
AGCTTTGGGCAATCCATGGGAGCTTGGGGTGCCTGGATCTGAAAATGAACTGGGCTCTAGGCTTGTGCCTGAACTCATGTCTGCACCCTGCTTTGGCAAGTTCTGACTGTCCTCTGCATCTGACATACTGACCCTGTGAATGGAATATAGATGAGCAGAAGTAGATGAGTCATCACAAAATTATCAGCTGTTTTTTGAAATTTTGAACAAAAGATTTTCAAAGTTTTGCATTCTGTCATAAACAAATCGGTAAGGCCGAAGCAAAATTTTCGGTGACACCGAGACTGACTGTCCCTTTTAACAGAAACTTGGCACCCTTTTTCGGTGAGATCGAAAAGGAGTGCTCGGTTTCACCGAGACAGTTCTCAGCAACACAGAAACGAAAATCGGTGGTACCAATTTTCTTGATTCGGTTCTACCGAGTTGCATCGGGCGGAAGGCAAACCCTAGAAAATCAATGGTTTGCTAGCCTATGGGGATTTCTTGATGGATAGGAATATGCGCAATGAGTGGCTTATAGATAAAATCAAATCCAATGCGCAATCAGAAGGGAGCGCAAAGGAGGTCGAATTCGTACCCTAACTTGGTGCGGATCCTCTATGGCGGCGACGATGGAGCAGATTTCGTCGATGGCGGCGATTCCCAGCGGCGAAGGAGCACAGGAAGACAAGGGCGACGACCAGGGGTCTCGAGGCGGCAACTTAGGGTTCTGAGGCGCGACATTTGAAGATAGAATTTCAAAGCATCGGGGTCCACAACATATATACCCTCCACTGTTGGTGATACCGATTTTATGTTTTTGGTGTCACTGAGTTCCACAACTGTTAGCTGACAGGGAAACCCGATGTAACCGAGAATATGAAATCGGTAGTACCGAGATTGAAAAACCAGATCAACCCTAGGCATTTGGTGAGACCGAGATTGTGGGGTTGGTTCCACCGAGATGCACTTGGGAGGTTTTAATGGTCAGTCCTTGTCGATACGGAACTCCGAGTGCTCCACACACGGAGGGATCGAAAAGCACTTGTTCAAATTTTGTGATGCAGCATGAATGGAATATGATGTGATAAAGCATAGATAGCTAAAGAGTGGTCCTAGGCATTCTTGTCCATCCAATTGGAAAAATAGAAAATCAATAACCAAATAGCAACAATTGGATGTCCTCGAATGAGAAAATAAATGCAGACCAACATGCTCACACAATAAGATGTCAAAAGAAATCATGACAAACATGCACAAACACAATAGCATCTAACAAGCACTTGGGCGATGACGAAGTCATCTATATATATGAGTATTTGACTTAGGAGCCAAGTAAGAGTACTTGATCATAGGTCATACTCATCGTTTAAGCACAAGTGGGGTTACCACTTTTACATAAAGCATTTAATGTTGTCACATACTAAGAGATGCTTTGACTCAAGTCTTAGAGTAAAGCTCCCCTTAATGTGACATCCCCCCATAAGAGGGATAAACTAACCTTGGGTTTTGTCGATGAAGACTTCATGTTGGTGAGGTAGTTGTGGATGCTCAATGTTGATGAAGATCACCAAGATTTGGGAGCATCCTTGTTGTTTCCTTACTCCTCTCACCTACATGGGTTAGTCCCAACACACAAGAGACAAATACTATGATATCTATGGACATGGAGTGCAAAGCATATGTTATGATGTCCACTGATTAGTTGATTACCTTGTCCCTTGCTTACCTTTGAGGGAATGTGTGACTCCTTGAACTATTGCATTGAGTTGATGTTGAGTGCAAAAAGTCCTTGCCAATAATTAATGTGAGTGAATTTCATTGGCAGAGTCATCCCTCAATAACTTACTAGTTCTTCTTCTTGGGGACCCACATCAAGTTGATGGGGATCCTTGGTGTTGAAGTAGCCTTTGTAGTAGTTGATCTTGAAGTATCCTTGGGAACCCACTCCACCAAAGCTAGGGGTTCATCTTCATATGAGTCAATGTCCTCTTGAAGCTTGTTCTTGCCCTTGAGCTTGTGGTCTTGTGGTGGAAGGTCATCTTGAGTGTTTGTCCCCTTGGGAAGAGTATTTTCATACTTCTCCTTTTGAGGAACAAACTTGGGCTTGGGATATTGACCTTCTTGCCACTCAACTCCATTAGCGTTGAAGTAGCCAACACCAAGATTCTTTCGGTATCCTCTGTGCTTGCGTACAATTTCCTCAAATTTCTTACATCCGGCAAGACTCTTGTAGATACCTTTTTCTATAATTCCTTTCAATAAAGCATTTTCTTGCTCAAGTGTAACTTGGCTAAGAGAATCATCATTAGTGGAATCAATAGAACTACTAGAAGCAACATCATTGGGTTTCGCATATTTATTGTTGCTACTAGATGAATAACCTTTCTTGCCTTTGTTACTAGATTGCTTAGTTTTAACTTGAGGCATGAAAGTAGACAAGAGTAGTCGTTTGGCTAGATAAGATGAAGTATTCTTTCGGAGATCGTCATTGATAGCTTTGAGAAACTCATGCTCTTGCTCCAAGTTGAGCTTCTCGAAGCTTAGATTCTCATGAGTTCTCACAAGCTCTCTATGATCTTCGAGAGTAGATTCATGAGCTAACTTAAGAGTGTTTAGTTCTTTAGTTAGTTGTTCTATTTTCATATTATCATCATCAAATGACTCATCTTGACTAGCATGAGAACTATCAAGTTCATTTTGATCAACATCACTAGTTTTATCACAAAGCAAGTTATCATCACAAAGCAAATCATCTTCATCACTATCAAAATGAAGATACTCGGGGTGTGATACCTTGGGGCCTTTAGCCATGAAGCAACTTCCACTCCCTTCATTTGGTGAATCAAATAGACCGTAGGAGTTGGTAGTCACTAGAGCAATTTCAGCAACACCATCATCTTGACTATAGTCGGAGTCGGAGTGATAGCTTCTCTCAGAGTTGTTGTCGGAGTCGGAGCCGGAAACCCATTCACCAACATGAGCTTGATGTTTTCTTCTTGTGTAGCTCTTGGTGTACATGTCCTTCTTCTCCAAATCTCTACTTCTCCTTGAGTGTCTTCGTTCATAACGATCATCTCTACTCCTTCTCTCTCTTTGTGGTGATTCATTCCTTGAGCTTCGTCTTCAAGGTGACTCTTCTCTTCTTTTGTAGGGAGCCGTGCACTCATTTGAGTAGTGTCCGGGCTTCCCACAATTGTAGCAATTGCGGTCACGACTTGACGAATGCTTCTCTTCATATCTTGAGTTGGAGTTTCTTTCTTTGCCTCTATTCTTGTAGAACTTGTTAAATTTATTGACCATGAGGCTTATCTCTTCATTGGTGACAAGGTTGTTGCTTGAAGTTGCGGGAGCATCACTTATGGCTTTGTAAGCACCGCTAGACTTGTGATGAAGTTCTTCCTTATCTTTGAGTGTCATCTCATGAGCAACAATCCTTCCAATGACTTCCTTAGGCTTGAGATCTTTGTGGTTTGGCATCATTTGGATCAATGTGCACATGGTGTCATATCTCTCATCCAAATCTCTAAGTATCTTCTTGATGATGAATTTGTCGGTCATTTCTTTGCTTCCTAAGCCGGCAATCTCATTGGTGATGAGAGCTAGCCTAGAGGTACATCTCTGCGACTCCTTCACCATCCTTCATCTTGAACCTGTCAAGCTGACCTTGAAGAACATCTAACTTGGATTCTCTCATGGACTCAGTTCCTTCGTGCATATCAACCAAAGTATCCCAAATCTCTTTTGCATTCTCAAGACGGCTGCTTTTGTTGAATTCTTCGAGGCATAAGCAGTTGAAGAGAATGTCGCATGCTTGAGCATTGAGTTGCAACATCTTCAACTCATCCGCGGTCGCTTCACGATCCGATTCCCGTCCATCCGCAAAGAACTCACCTTGCAAGCCAACACGAACAACATCCCAAATGGCGAGGTTATGACCAAGAATATGCATTTTCGTTTTGTGCTTCCAACTAGAAAAATTAGTGCCATCAAAGTACGGACCTCTACGATGATAACTTCCCTAACTAGACGCCATACTCTCCTAGGTTGTGAGCCCTAAGCAATGGAGACCAAAGCTCTGATACCACTTGTAGGACCGAAAGTAGGTCTAGAGGGGGGGGGGTGATTAGACTACTTGACCAAATACAAGTTTTGCCTACACCAACTTTTAGGGTTGACAGTTTTTAGCATTTCATGGCAAGTCAAGTACACCCTACACATGCAAGTCTAAGAGTATATAGCAGCGGAAAGTAACAACCAACATGTATAGAAGGGATAGGGTAGGAAGATCAAATGCAGTTGTAGACACGATGATTTTTCCCATGGTTTCGATATGTGGCGCTATCGTACATCCACGTTTATGGAGTCTTCAACCTACGGAGGGTAACAGTCGCGAGAGTCCACAGAGGGCTCCACCCAAAAGGGTCCACGAAGTAGCAACCTTGACTATTCCATAACGGCTTCCATCCATGAAGGACTAGCCTCACTATGGGTAGATCTTCACGAAGTAGGCGATCTCCTTGCCCTTACAAACTTCTTGGTTCACTCCACAACACGAAGTAGGAGGCTCCCAAGCGACACCTAACCAATCTAGGAGGCACCACCCTCCAACATGTAATAGGCTCGGTAATGACGATGAACTCCTTGCTCTTGTGCTTCAAGATGATAGACTCCTCAGCACCCAATCACTCTTTCACAGATTTGGCATGGTGGAAGAGATGGGATTGGTGGAAAGCTACTTGGGGAGGCTAGAGATCAAGATCCATATGACTGGAGTGGAAGATCTTGACCTCAACACAAGGGTAGGTGGTTCTCTCTCAAAAAATCTGATAGGATATGTATGGAATAGTTATGAGTGCTTCTCTCTCGAGTGGGTGGTGGTGAAGGGGTATATATAGGCATCCCCCAAAATCCAACCGTTACACACAAAATGACCAACTCGGTGACACCGATGTGTTAATCTCGATGGTACTGAAGTGACCAAAAGTGGCAACTTTTGAATCTCGGTGAGACCGATATAGGAAACTCTGTTGCACCGATAAGGTGACCAATGGTCAGATTTCCAATCTCGGTGATGCCGATACAACATTCTCGGTGGTATTGATAATGTGAATTTGCATAACAGAAAGTTGGCAACCTAAACTCGGTGGCACCGGTATGGAATCGGTTGCACTGAAGTGGCTAGGGTTTGGCTTGAGTCTGTCTAGGTTCTGGAATCGGTGGCACCGGTATGGGAAAGTTGGTTGCACTGATTTTGAGTGTTAGGTATAGAACAGACTTTGGTGGGAGAGTTTGTGGATGTTTTTGGCGACTATCACTTGTGCACGTTTGAGCATATTGTTCACCAACAAAACCTTACTCCCTTTTAATAGTACTGGCTTTCCTATGGACTCAAAGTGATTTCTCACAAATATAAAATGTAGAGTCCTCTTGCTTGAAGCTTGGCCAACCTATTTCCTTGCATCTTGGGGTATGTACACAATCTCCTTTTGCCAATCCTATCATTGAACATTTCCTGAAATATACTTGGTGGAAACATTAGTTCAATGACTTATATGTTGTTATTAATTACCAAAACTACCAAGGGAGCAAATGTGCTTTCACGGTGTCACACCCCAAGGGGCCTCATGGGTTGTGGGAGGAGACAAACCAGCCCCTAGTGGGCTGGCCGAAGCCTCCACTAATGCCGATGAGGTTTGAGAAGGAAAAAATTCATAAGTGGAGAGGTGTAAAGAGTTTCCAAGTGGAAAGGAAGAATCCTACTCCTAATAGGATTGGAGTAGGACTCCTCCACCTCCAATTTTGGCCAACTCTTGAGGGTTTGAGGCTGACTCCTCCCCTCCCTCCCTCCTATATATACTAGAGGAATTAGAGGGCAAAGCTAACCCTAATTGCCACGTGCTGCCCTCTTCTTCCTCTAGATCTATTTCTCCTCTAGATTAGTTCAGCAGTGCTTAGGCAAGCCCTGCAGGATTAGTTCACCACCACCACCACCATGCCGTTGTGCTGACGGAGAACTCATCTACCTCTCTACTCCCTCTTGCTGGATCAATAAGGCGGAGATCGTCATCGAGCTATACGTGTGCTGAACGCGGAGGTGCCGTCCGTTCGGCGCTCGATCGGAAGGACCGTGATCAAGATCGCGAGACAATTCATGATTGGATCGCGGGACCGATCGTGATGGGATCGCAGGACGGATCATGATTGGATCGCGAGATGGATCGTGATGGGATCATGGGACGCTCGACGATTTGGATCGCGAAGACGTTCAACTACATCAACCGTGTTTCTTAACGCTTCTCGCCTAGCGATCTACAAGGGTATGTAGATCCACTCTCCCTCTCGTAGATGCTCATCACCATGGATAGATCTTGCGTGTGCGTAGGATTTCTTTTTCCCATGCAACGTTCCCCAACAGTGGCATCATGAGCTAGGTCTATGTGTAGATGAGATCTCGAGCAGACCACAAAGAGTTTGTGGGCGTTGATGCTTAGATGGCGGCCTCCCTTGGTCGTGTTTTGGTTTAGCGTTATTATGGGATGAAGCGGCCCGGACCAACCTTACTCGTACGCTTACGAGAGACCGTTTCCATCGACTGATGTGTAACTTCGTTGCATAAAGATGGCTCACGGGTGTCTGTTTCTCCTACTATAGTTGGATCGGATTCGACAAAGGCGGTCCTTGAGAAGGTTGAAAAGCAATTTATGTATCACCGTTGTGGTTTTGCGTAGGTGAGAATTGTTCTTGCTAGATACCCGTAGCAGGCACATAAAACTTGCAACAACAATTAGAGGACGTGTAACTTGTTTTTGCAGGGTATGTTGTGATGTGATATGGCCAATTACATGATGAGATATATGTGATGTATGAGATGATCATGTGTTGAATAGAATATCATGACTTGCATGTCGATGAGTACGGCAACCTTCAGGAGCCATAGGGTTGTCTTTAATTATCGTATGACCCACGTGTCTATCATTAAGCACTATCTAATGCTTTACTTTATCGCTAAACGGTAGCAATAGTAGTAGAAGCATGGTGGACGTGACAACCCCGATGGCGACACGTTGATGGAGATCAAGATGATGGAGATCATGGTGTCATGCCGGTGACGATGGAGATCATGCCAGTGCTTTCAAGATGGAGATCAAAAGCACAAGTTCATGGCCATATAATGTCACTTATGATTTGCATGTGATGTTAATCCTTTTATGCACCTTGTTTTGCTTAGGATGACGGTAGCATTATAAGGTGATCCCTAACTTAAATTTCAAGATAAATTGTGTTCTCCCTGAGTGTGCACCATTGCAAAAGTTCGTCGTGTCGAGACACCATGTGATGATCGCGTGTGATAGACTCTACGTTCACATACAACGGCTGCAAGCCAGTGTTGCACGTGCAGAACACTCGGGTTAAACTTGACGAGCCTAGCATGTACAGACATGGCCTCGGAACACAAGAGATCGAAAGGTCGAACATGAGTCATATAGTAGATATGATCAACATGATGGTGTTCACCATTGAAACCACCTCAACTCATGTGATGATTGGACTTGAGTTGGTGGATTTGGATCATGTATCACTCGAATGACCGGACGGATGTCAATTTGAGTGGGAGTTCTTAAGTAATATGATTAATTGAACTCATTATCATGTTCATAGTCAGTAAAGTCTTTGCAAATTATGTTGTAGATTACTAGCTCACGTTGTAGCTCCCTTGAATTTTTATATGTTCCTAGAGAAATAGAGTTGAAATATGTTGGTAGTAATATTGCAGACTGGGTTCATGATCTGAGGATTGTCCTCATTGCTGCATAGAAGGCTTATGTCCTTAATGCACCGCTCGGTGCGCCACACCCTCTAGCGTCGTCTGTAGATGTTGTGAACATCTGACAGACACGTTCCGATGACTACTTTATAGTTCAGTGCGTCATGCATTACGGCTTAAAATTGAGGCTCCAAAACATTTTGAACGTCACGGAACATATGAGATGTTCTAAGAGCTGAAATTGGGATCTCAGGCTCGTGCCCGTGTTGTGAGATATGAGATCTCGAACAAGATTCTTTGCCTGCAAGATGAAGGAGAATAGCTCAATCGTTGAGCATGTGCTCAGATTGTCTAGGTGCTACAATCGCATGAATCGAGTGGGAGTTGATCTTCTAGATAAGATAGTGATTGATATAGTTCTCCAAGTCACTGTCACTAAGCTACTAGAGCTTCGTGATGAACAATAAAATGCCAGGGATGGAAATAATGATCCCTGAGCTATTCACGATGTTTGAGACCGTGAAGGTAGAAATCAAGAAGGAGCATCAAGTGTTGATGGTTAGTAAAACCACTAGTTTCGAGAAGGGCAAGGGCAAGGAGGTAAACTTCACGGATGGCAAGTTAGTTGCTTCTCCAGTGAAGCAACCCAACGTTGAACCCAAACCCGAGAGTAAGTGCTTCTATTATGAGGAGAATGGTCGCTGAAGTGGAGGAACTCTAGATACTTGGTAGATAAGAAGGTTGGCAAAGTCGACAAAAGTATATTTGATATATGTGTTATTGAGGTGCACCTTGCTAGTACTCCTAGTAGCACCTGGGTATTGGATACCGATCCAGTTGCTAGATATTAGTAACTCGAAGTAAAAGCTACGGAATAAATGGAGACTAGCTAAGTGTGAGGTGATGATCTATGTTGGAAATGTTTCCAAGGTTGATGTGATCAACATCGCACGCTCTCTCTATCTTCGGGATTAGTGACAAACCTTAATAAATGTTATGTGGTGTTTGCGTTAAGCATGAACATGATTAGATCGTGTTGATTGCAACACGGTTATTCATTTAAGTTAGAGAATAATGGTTATTCTGTTTACATGAATAATACCTTCAATGGTCATGCTCCCAATGAGAATGGTTTGTTGAATCTTGATCGTAGTAATACACATGTTCATAACATTGATGCCAAAAGATACAAAGTTAATAATGATAGTACCACATACTTGTGGCACTGCCGCTAAATGTCATATTGGTATAAATCGCATGAAGAAACTCCATGCTGATGGATCTTTAGACTCATTTGATTTCGAATCGGTTGAGACATGCGAACCATGCCTCTTGGGAAAGATGACTAAGGACCTCGTTTTCCGGTTTGATGGAGCGGGCAAGTGATTTATTGGAAATGATACATGTTGATGTATGCAATCCAATGAGTGTTGTAGTGTGCAGTGGATATCGTTATTTTCTTACCTTCACTGATGATTTGAGTAGATATAGTGTATATTTACTTAATGAAACACAAGTCGGAATCGTTTGAAAAGTTCAAGCAGAATCAGAGTGAAGTTTGAGATTATCGTGACGAAAAGATAAAATGTCTAGGATATGATTGTGGAGGTGAATATCCGAGTTACGAGTTTGGTATACAACTTAAGACAATGTGAAAGTTTTTTCACAACTCACACCACCTGGAACTCCATAGTGTGATGATGTGTCCGAACGTTGTAGTCGTGCTCTATTGGATATGGTGTGAATTATGATGTCTCTTATCATTTTACCACTATCATTTTGGGTTATGCATTAGAGACAACTACATTCACTTTAAATAGGGTACCATCTAAATCCGTTGAGATGACACCATATGGTTTGGCAGAAACCTAAGCTGTCATTTCTTAATGTTTGGGGCTCCGGCGCTTATGTGAAAAGGGTTTTCACCTAAAGAGCTCGAACCCAAAGCGGACAAATGCATCTTCATAGAATACCCCAAGAATAGTTGGGTACACCCTCTATCTCAGATCCGAGTACAAAGTGTTTGTTGCTAAAACTGGGTCCTTTCTCGAGAAAGGGTTTCTCTCGAAAGAATTGAGTGGGAGGAAGATAGAACTTGATGAGGTTGTTGAACCTTTGTTCAACCAGAGAGTAGCACAGCGGAGAAAGATGTTTCTGTGGAGCCTACGTTAGTTGAAGAGGAAGTTAATGATGATGATCATGAAGCTTTGGATTAAGTTACTATCGAACCTCGTAGGTCGACAAGGACGCATACTGCTCCTGAGTGGTATGACAACCCTGTCTTGGAGGTCATGTTGTTGGACAACAATGAACCTACGACCTATGGAGAAGCGATTATGGGCCTGGATTCCGACAAATGGTTAGAGGCCATGAAATCTAAGAAAGGATCCATATATGAAAACCAAGTATAGACTTTGGTAGACTTGCTCATTGGACGATAGGTCGTCGAGTACAAATGGACCTTTTAGATGAAGACAGACGCTGATGGTAAATGTCACCATTTATAAAGCTCGACTTGTCGCAAAGAAGTTTTCCGACAGGTTCAAGGAGTTGACTGCGATGAGACTTTCTCACTCGTAGTGATGCTAAAGTCTATTGGGATTATGTTAGCAGTTGCTGCATTTTTCAATTATGAAATCTGGCAGATGGATGCCAAAACATCGTTTCCTTAACGGTTTACTTGAGGAAAGGTTGTATGTGATACAACCAGAAGGTTTTGTCAGTCCTAAGGATGCTAAAAGGTGTGCGAGCTCTAGCAATCCTTCTATGGGATGGAGCAAGCATCTCAGAGTTGCAATATATGCTTTGATGAGGCGATCAAAGTTTTTTGAGTATATACAAAGTTCATGAGAAACTTGTATTTACAATAAAGTGATTGGGAGCACTATAGAGTTTCTGATAAGCATATGTGGATGACATGTTGTTGATCACAAATAATGTAGAATATTCTGGAAAGCATAAAGGGTTGTTTGAAAAGAGTTTTTCAAAGGAGGACCTGGATAAAGCTACTTAATTGTTGGGCATCGATATCTATAGAGATAGATCAAGACGTCTGATAAGACTTTCATTGAGTATATATCTTGACAAGATTTTGAAAGAGTTCAAAATGGATTAGTCAAAGAAAGAGTTCTTACCTGATTTGTAAGGTGTGAAGTTGAGTGAGACTCAAATATCGACCACGGTAGAAGAAACAGAAAGGACGAACGTCGTCCCCTATGCCTTCGCCATAGGCTCTGTATAGTATGCCATGTTGTGTACCACACATGTGTGTGCCTTGCCATGAGTCCGTCAAGGGGTACAAAAGTGATCCGGGAGTGGATCACTTGACAATGTTCAAGATTATCCTTAGTAACTAAAGTACTAAGGAAAAGTTAATCGATTATGCAGGTGATAAAGAGTTCGTCGTAAAGAGTTACGTCGATGCAAGCTTTAACACCAATCCGGATGACTCTTAGTAGCAATCCAGGTACGTATAGTGGAGCAGCCATTTGGAATAGCTCCAAGTGGAGTGTGGTAGAAATATCAACAGTATGACATAGAGATTTGCAAAGTACATATGGATCTGAATGTCGCAGACCCATTGACTAAAAGACCTCTCTCACATGCAAAGCATGATCGAGCCCCAGAACTCATTGGGTGTTAGATTCATAACAATCCGAATCACATGGTGATGTGAACTAGATTATTGACTCTAGTGCAAGTGGGAGACTATTGGAAATATGCCCTAGAAGCAATAATAAATTAGTTATTACCATATTTCCTTGTTCATGATAATCGTCTATTATCCATGCTAGAATTGTATTGATCTAAAACTTAGATACATGTGTGGATACATAGACAACACCATGTCCCTAGTATGCCTCTAATAGACTAGCTCGTTGATCAACGATGGTTAAGGTTTCCTAGACATGGACATGAGATGTCATTTGATAACAGGATCACATCATTAGGAGAATGATGTGATGGACAGGACCCAAACTATAAACATAGCATTCGATCGTGTCAGTTTATTGCTATAGTTTTCTCTATGTCAAGTATCTGTTCCTATGACCATGAGATCATGCAACTCACTAACACTGGAAGAGTACCTTGTGTGCATCAAACGTTGCAACGTAACTGGGTGACTATAAAGGTGCTCTACAGGTATCTCCGAGGGTGTCTATTGAGTTGGCATGGATCAAGATTGGGATTTGTTACTCCGTGTGACGGAGAGGTATCTCAGGGCCCACTCGGTAATACAACATCACAAGAAGCCTTGCAAGCAATGTGACTAAGTGTTAGACATGGGGTCTTGTATAATGGAACGAGTAAAGTGACTTTCCAAAAATGAGATTGAACTAGGTATAGAGATACCGGCGATCGAGTCTCGGGCAAGTAACATACCGAAAGGGAACTGCATACAGGATTAACTGAATCCTTAACATAGAGGTTCAACCGATAAAGATCTTCGTAGAATATGTAGGAACCAATATGGGCATCTAGGTACCGCTATTGTTTATTGTCCATAGAGGTGTCTCGGTCATGTCTACATAGTTCTCGAAACCATAGGGTCTGCACACTTAAGGGTCGATGACGTTTTAGTAGTATAGAGTTATGTATGGTGGTGACCGAAGGTTATTCGGAGTCCAGGATGAGATCCTGGATGTCACGAAGAGCTCTGGAATGGTCCGGAGGTAAAGATTGATATATAGGAAGTCCTGTTTTGGTCACCAGAAAAGTTTCTGGTTCATTGGTAGTGTACCGGGAGTGTCAAGAGGGTACCAGGGGACCATCGGGAGGGGTGTCACGCCCCGAGGGGCCTCATGGGTTGTGGGAGGAGAAAAACCAGCCCCTAGTGGGCTGGCCGAAGCCTCCACTAAAGCCCATGAGGTTTGAGAAGGAAAAAATCCAAAGGTGGAGAGGTGGAAAGAGTTTCCAAGTGGAAAGGAGGAATCCTACTCCTAACAGGATTGGAGTAGGACTCCTCCACCTCCAATTTCGGCCAACTCTTGAGGGTTTGAGGCTGACTCCTCCCCTCCCTCCTATATATACTAGAGGAATTAGAGGTCAAAGCTAACCCTAATTGCCACGTGCTGCCCTCTTCTTCCTCTAGATCTGTTTCTCCTCTAGATTAGTTCTGCGGTGCTTAGGCAAAGCCCTGCGGGATTAGTTCACCACCACCACCATGCCGTTGTGATGCCAGAGAACTCATCTACCTCTCTACTCCCTCTTGCTAGATCAATAAGGCGGAGATCATCATCGAGCTGTACGTGTGCTGAACGTGGAGGTGCCATCCGTTCGGCGCTAGATTGGAAGGACCGTGATCAAGATCGCGAGACAATTCGTGATTGGATCGCAGGACGGATCGTGATTGGATCGTGGGACGGATCGTGATTGGATCGCAAGATGGATTGTGATGGGATCGTGGGATGCTTGGCGATTTGGATCGCGAAGACGTTTGACTACATCAACCGCGTTTCTTAACGCTTCTCGCTTAGCGATCTACAAGGGTATGTAGATCCACTCTCCCTCTCGTAAATGCTCATCACCATGGATAGATCTTGCGTGTGTGTAGGATTTTTTTCCCATGCAACGTTCCCCTACATCTCCATCGTATCTACTTTTACTAATGCTTTTGCTCTTGTTTTGGACTCCAATTTGCATGATTTGAACGAAACTAACTCGGACTGACGCTATTTTCAGCAGAACTATCATGGTGTTGTTTTTGTGCAGAAATAAAAGTTCTCGGAATCGAATGAAACTTTTTGGAGATTTATTTTACAATAAATAAAAAATACTGGAGCCAAGAACCATCGGATGAGGGGGCTTGGCTGGGCACGATACACCAGGGCATGCCAGCCCCCCACTGCCGAGGCGTGCCCTGGTGGGTTGTGCCCACCTCGTGGCCTCACTGACCCTAATTCTGGCACTATAAATTCCTATTTCCAAAGAAAAATATCAGATAGGAAATTTTATGACGTTTCACGAGACGGAGCCTCCGCCGCCTCCTGTTCTTCATCGGGAGGCCAGATCTAGAGTCCGTTTGGGGCTCCGTAGAGGGGAATCTTCGATCTTCGTCATCATCAACCCTCCTTCATCGCCAATTCCATGATGCTCCCCACCGGGAGCGAGTAATTCCTTTGTAGGCTTGTTGGTCGGTGAGGAGTTGGATGATATTCATCATGTAATTGAGTTAGGTTTGTTAGGGCTTGATCCCTAGTATCCACTATGTTATGAGATTGATGTTGCTATGACTTTGCCATGGTTAATGCTTGTAACTGGGGCCCGAGTACCATGATTTCAGATCTGAACCGTTTATGATATCATAATTATATCCATGTTCTTGATCCGATCTTACTAGTCATATGCACTTATTACGTGTTATGATCCGTGAACCCAAAGGTGACAATAGTTGGGATACTTTCCGATGATGACCCTAGTTTGAGGAGTTCATGTATTCACCATGTGTTAATGCTTTGTTCCAGTTCTCTATTAATAGGATGCCTTAATATCCCTTAGTTTCCTTATGGACCCCGCTGCCATAGAGGGTAGGACAAAAGATGTCATGCAAGTTCTTTTCCATAAGCACATATGACTATTTATGACTATTTACGGAATACATGCCTACATTACATTGATGAACTGGAGCTAGTTCTATGTCGCCCTAGGTTATGACTGTTATATGATGAATATCATCCAACGGATAGACCGATCCAGTGCCTACGAGCTTCCCACATATTGTTCTTGCTAAGTTACTACTGTTGCTGTTAATGTTACACTTGCTACAAAACCATTGCTATCATTGTTACTGCTGCTATCGCTGTTACCACTGCTATCAAACTATCATATTACTGTGCTACTGATCACCTTGTTGTAGATATTTAATCTCTAGGTGTTGAATTGACAACTCAATTGCTAATACTCTCAAATATTCTTTGGCTCCCCTTGTGTCAAATCTATAAATTTGGGTTGAATACTCTACCCTCGAAAACTGTTACGACCCCCTATACTTGTGGGTTGTCAGGAACCAGGCTTATTGTTGATCAAATGGTAAATGAAAGTCTGTCAAATGTAAACATGAACAAATATTTTTTGGAACATCATGTTTTGGCTGTCCTTATTGATCTTTGATGCTTTTTGCACCAAAGTATTTTTATTACAAAAATCTTCAGTTAACTGTAGCCATTGTCGGACACTGAACAGGGGAGCCCTCGGTCTTCGAGAGGCATTGATCTTTCATAACTGGAGTGTGTTAACCATATTTTTATAGGACTCTTAAATATTATCTTGTGTATCACCGTTGGAGTAGTTAGGGTAGATCTCAGGGCCCACTCGGTAATACAATATCACTATAAGCCTTGCAAGAAATGTGAATAAAGAGTTAGCCACGGGATCTTGTATTACGGAACGAGTAAAGAGACTTGCCGGTAACGAGATTGAACTAGGTATAGAGATACCGACGATCGAATCTCGGGCAAGTAACATACCAAAGAACAAAGGGAACATCATACGGGATTAACTAAATCCTTGACATAGAGGTTCGATCGATAAAGATCTTCGTAGAATATGTAGGAACCAATATGGGCATCTAGGTCCCGCTATTGGTTATTGACCGTACAGGTGTCTCGGTCATGTCTGCATAGTTCTCGAACCCACAGGGACTGCACACTTAAGGTTCGGTGACGTTTCTGTATAGTTGAGTTACGTATGTTGGTGACCGAAGGTTGTCCGGAGTCCCGGATGAGATCCCGGATGTGACGAGGAACTCCGGAATGATCTGGAGGAGAAGATCGATATATAGGACGAATGGAATCAGAGTGCAGAAGCGTTTCGGGAGTACGGTGTTATGACCAAGAGTACCGAAAGGGGTTTCGAGGGGCCCCGACAAGTGTTGGGGGGCCTCATGGGCCAAGGGGAAGGGGCAAACCAGCCCATAAGGGGTTGTGTGCCCCCCTCACCCTTTCCCACGTAACCAGGAGAGGTGGGGCGCCCCATCTAGGGTTCCCTCCACCTGGCTTGGGGGCCAAGTCACCCTAGGTTTCCCTAGGGGGCGCCCCATCTGCCCTGGCCACCGCCCCCTAGGTTGGATCTAGGGGGCACCACCCCTTCTTCCTTCCCCCTATATATAGATGAGGAGAGGGAGGGCAACCGACCTAAGAATTGCCACGTGCTGCCCTCTCTCGCTCGCTCTAGATCTGTTCTCCTCTAGATCTGTTCGGTTGTACTTGGCGAAGCCTTGCCGGGACAGCTCCACCACCACCGCCACCACACTGTTGTGCTGGTGGAGAACTCATCTACCTCTCCGCTCCCTCTTGCTGGATCAAGAAGGCGGAGATCATCATTGAGCTGTATGTGTGCTGAACATGGAGGTGCCATCCGTTCGGCACTAGATCGAAAGGACCACGATGGGATCGTGGGACGGCTCATGATGAGATCGCGAGACGGATTGTGATTGGATCGTGAATATGTTCGACTACATCAACCGCGTTTCTTAACGCTTCTTGCTTAGCGATCTACAAGGGTATGTAGATCCACTCTCCCTCTCGTAGATGCTCATCACCATGGATAGATCTTGCGTGTGCGTAGGAAATTTTTTGTTTCCCTTGCAACATTCCCCAACAGTGGTATTAGAGCTAGGTCTATGTGTAGATGAGATCTCGAGTAGAACACAATGAGTTTGTGGGTGTTGATGCTTATATTGCTTCCTCCCTTGGTCGTGTTTTGGTTCAGCGGTATTGTGGGATGAAGCGCCCCAGACCAACCTTACTCGTACGCTTAGGAGAGACCGGTTCCATCGACTGACGTGTAACTTTGTTGAACAAAGATGGCTGGCGGGTGTCTGTTTCTCCTACTTTAGTTGGATCGGATTCGACAAAAGGCGGTCCTTGGGAAGGTTGAAAAGCAATTTATGTATCACCGTTGTGGTTTTGCGTAGGTGAGAATTGTTCTTGCTAGATACCCATAGCGGCCACGTAAAACTTGCAACAACAATTAGAGGACGTCTAACTTGTTTTTGCAGGGTATGTTGTGATGTGATATGGCCAATTACATGATGAGATATATGTGATGTATGAGATGATCATGCGTTGTATAGAATATCATGACTTGCATGTCGATGAGTACGACAACCGACAGGAGCCATAGGGTTGTCTTTAATTATTGTATGACCTGTGTGTCAATCATTAAGCGCTATGTAATGCTTTACTTTATCGCTAAACGGTAGCTATAGTAGTATGAGCATGGTGGGCGCGACAACCCCGATGGCGACACAATGATGGAGATCATGGTGTTATGCTAGTGACGATGGAGATCATGCCGGTGCTTTCAAGATGGAGATCAAAAGCACTAGTTCATGGCCATACCATGTCACTTATGATTTGCATGTGATGTTAATCCTTTTATGCACCTTGTTTTGCTTAGGATGATGGTAGCATTATAAGGTGATCCCTCACTTAAATTTCAAGATCAGTTGTGTTCTCCCCAAGTGTGCACCGTTGCGAAAGTTCGTCGTGTCGAGACACCACGTGATGATCGGGTGTGATAGACTCTACTATCACATACAACGGGTGCAAGCCAGTGTTGCACATGCAGAACACTCAAGTTAAACTTGACGAGCCTAGCATGTACAGACATGGCCTCAGAACACAAGAGACCAAAAGGTCGAACATGAGTCATATAGTAGATATGATAGACATGATGATGTTCACCATTGAAACCACCTCAACTCACGTGATGATCGGACTTGAGTTGGTGAATTTGGATCATGTATCACTCGAATGACCGGAGGGATGTCAATTTGAGTGGGAGTTGTTAAGTAATATGATTAATTGAACTCATTATCATGAACATAGCCAGTAGTATCTTTGCAAATTATGTTGTAGCTCACGTTGTAGCTCCCTTGAATTTTTATATGCTCCTAGAGAAATAGATTTGAAAGATGATGGTAGCAATATTGTGGACTGGGTCGTGATCTGAGGATTATCCTCATTGCTACACAGAAGGCTTATGTCCTTAATGCACCGCTCGGTGCACCACCCCCTCTAGCATCATTTGTAGATGTTGTGAACATCTGACAGGCATGTTTCAATGACTACTTGATAGTTTAGTGTGTCATGCATTACGGCTTAGAATTGAGGCTCTAAAACGTTTTGAACATCATGGAACATATGAGATGTTCTAAGATCTGAAATTGGGATCTCAGGCTCGTGCCCGTGTTGTGAGATATGAGATATCCAACAAGATTCTTTGCCTGCAAGATGAAGGAGAATAGCTCAATCGTTGAGCATGTGCTCAGATTGTCTGGGTCCTACAATCGCTTGAATCAAGTGGGAGTTGATCTTCCAGATAAGATAGTGATTGATATAGTTCTTTGAGTCACTGTCACTTAGCTACTAGAACTTCGTGATGAACTATAATTATGCCAGGGATGGAAATGATGATCCCTGAGCTGTTCGCGATGTTTGACACCGCGAAGGTAGAAATCAAAAAGGAGCATTGAGTGTTGTTAGTTAGTAAAACCACTAGTTTCGAGAAGGGCAAGGGAAGGAGGGAAAATTCATGGATGGCAAGTCAGTTGCTGCTCCAGTGAAGCAACCCAAAGTTGAACCCAAACCCGAGACTAAGTGCTTCTACTATGAGGAGAGCGGTCGCTGAAGCGGAACAACCCTAGATACTTGGTAGATAACAAGGCTGGCAACGTCGACAGGAGTATATTTGATATACATGTTATTGATGTGTACCTTGCTAGTACTCCTAGTTGCACCTGTGTATAGGATACCGGTTCGGTTGCTAAGTGTTAGTAACTCGAAATAAAAGCTACGGAATAAACGAAGACTAGCTAAGTGTGAGGTGACCATGTGTGTTGGAAATGTTTCCAAGGTTGATGTGATCAACATCGCACGCTCTCTCTACCTTCGAGATTAGTGACAAACCTACATAAATATTATTTGGTGTTTGCGTTAAGCATGAACATGATTGGATCGTGTTTATTGCAACACAGTTGTTCATTTAAGTTAGAGAATAATGGTTATTCCGTTTACATGAATAATACCTTCAATGGTCATGCACCCAGTGAGAATGGTTTGTTGAATCTTGATTTTAGTAATACACATGTTCATAACATTGATGCCAAAAGATACAAAGTTAATAATGATAGTACCACATACTTGTGGCACTGCCGCTAAACATCATATTGGTATAAAGCGCATGAAGAAACTCCATGCTGATGGATCTTTGGACTCACTCGATTTCAAATCAATTGATACATGCGAACCATGCCTCTTAGGCAAGATGACTAAGGACCCCGTTTTCCGGTTTGATGGAGCGGGCAAGTGATTTATTGGAAATGATACATGTTGATGTATGCAATCCAATGAGTCTTGTAGCGTGTGGTGGATATTGTTATTTTCTTACGTTCACTCATGATTTGAGTAGATATAGTGTATATTTACTGAATGAAACACAAGTCTGAATCATTTGAAAAAGTTCAAGCAAATTCAGAGTGAAGTTTAAGATCATCGTGACAAGAAGATAAAACTGTCTGCGATGTGATCGTGGAGGTGAATATCTGAGTTACAAGTTTGGCATACAACTTTAGACAATGTGAAAGTTGTTTCACAACTCACGCCACCTGGAACACCATAGTGTGATGGTGTGTCCGAACGTCATAGTCGTGCTCTATTGGATATGGTGCGAACTATGATGTCTCTTATCGTTTTGCCACTGTCGATTTGGGGTTATGAATTAGAGACAACTACATTCACTTTAAATAGGGCACCATCTAAATCTGTTGAGATGATACCATATGGTTTGGCAGAAACCTAAGCTGTCATTTCTTAATGTTTGGGGCTATGACGCTTGTGTTAAAAAAGTTTTCACCTAAAGAGCTCGAACCCAAAGCGGACAAATGCATCTTCATAGAATACCCTAAGAATAGTTGGGGTACACCCTCTATCTCAAATACGAGTACAAAGTGTTTGTTGCTAAAACAGGGTCCTTTCTCGAGAAAGAGTTTCTCTCGAAAGAATTGAGTGGGAGGAAGATAGAACTTGATGAGTTTGTTGAACCTTTGTTCAACCAGAGAGTAGCGCAACACAGAAAGATGTTTCTATGGAGCCTACGTCAATTGAAGAGGAAGTTAAAGATGATGATCATGAAGCTTCGGATCAAGGTACTATCGAACCTCGTAGGTCGACAAGGACGTGTACTGCTCCTGAGTGGTATGACAACCTTGTCTTGGAGGTCATGTTGTTGGACAACGATGAACCTACGAGCTATGGCAAAGCGATGATGGGTCCGGATTCCGACAAATGATTAGAGACCATGAAATCCGAGAAAGGATCCATGTATGAAAACCAAGTATATATTTTGGTAGACTGGCTCCTTGGACAACAGGTCGTTGAGTACAAATGGACCTTTAATATGAAGACATACGCTGATGGTGAATGTCACTATTTGTAAAGCTCGACTTGTCGCAAATAAGTTTCCGCCAAGTTCAAGGAGTTGACTACGATGAGACCTTCTCACCTGTAGCGATGCTAAAAGTCTGTTGGAATTATGTTAGTAGTTGCTGCATTTTTCAATTATGAAATATGGCAGATGGATGTCAAAAAATCATTTACTTAACGATTTACTTGAGGAAAGGTTGTATGTGATATAGCTAGAAGGTTTTGTCAGGCCTAAGGATGGTAAAAGGTGTGCAAGCTCTAGTGATCCTTCTATGGGCTGGAGCGAGCATCTCGGAGTTGGAATATATGCTTTGATGAGGTAATCAAAGTTTTTGGGTTTATACAAAGTGTACGAGAAACTTGTATTTACAAGAAAGTGAGTGGGAGCACTATAGAATTTCTGATAAGTATATGTGGACGACATATTGTTGATTGGAGATAATGTAGGATTTCTGGAAAGCATAAAGGGTTGTTTGAAAAGAGTTTTTGAAAGGAAGACCTGGATAAAGCTACTTGAACATTGAGCATCGAGATCTATAGAGATAGATCAAGATGCCTGATGAGTCTTTTCAATGAGTACATACCTTGACAAGATTTTGAAAGAGTTCAAAATGGATCAGTCAAAGAAAGAATTCTTGCCTGATTTGTAAGGTCTAAAGTTGAGTAAGACTCAAAGCTCGACCACGGTAGAAGAAAGAGAAAGGACGAAGGTCATCCCCTATGATTTAGCCATAGGCTCTATATAGTATGCCATGTTGTGTATCGCACATGTGTGTGCCTTGCCATGAGTCCGTCAAGGGGTACAAGAGTGATCCAGGAGTGGATCACTAGACAACGGTCAAGATTATCCTCAGTAAGTAAAATACTAAGGAAATGTTTCTCGATTATGGAGGTGATAAAGAGTTCGTCGTAAAGAGTTACGTCGATGCAAGCTTTAACACTGATCCGGATGGCTCTTAGTAACAATCCGGATATGTATAGTGGAGCAACCATTTGGAATAGCTCCAAGTGGAGTGTGGTAGCAATGTCTACAGTATGACATAGAGATTTGCAAAGTACACACAGATCTGAATGTCGCAGACACGTTGACTAAAAGACCTCTCTCACATGCAAAGCATGATCAAGCCCCATAACTCATTGGGTGTTAGATTCATAACAATGCGAATCACATGGTGATGTGAACTAGATTATTGACTCTAGTGCAAGTGGAAGACTTTTGGAAATATGCCCTAGAGGAAATAATAAATTAGTTGTTATCATATTTCCTTGTTCATGATAATCGTTTATTATCCATGCTACAATTGTATTGATCGGAAACTCAGATACATGTGTGGATACATAGACGACACCATGTCCCTAGTATGCCTCTGATGGACTAGCTCGTTGATCAAAGATGGTTAAGGTTTCCTAGCCTTGGACATGAGATGTCATTTGATAATGGGATCACATCATTAGGAGAATGATGTAATGGAGAAGAACCAAAATATAAACGTAGAATACGATCGTGTAACTTTATTGCTACAATTTTTTGCATGTCAAGTATATGTTCCCATGACCATGAGATCATGCAACTCACTGACATTGGAATCAAAAAATTTGAGCGAGAAGAGGAGTAGAATAAAAATTCCTATATCAAATACCTCACTAGAGCATAGAAGAGGAGTAAAAAGAATCCTACTCTCCGGTATAACTAGACTCAAAATAGTCTTTCACTAGACTCGACTCGACCAAGTTCAATCAATCAAGGGGGCTCCAAGGTCGGTACAGGCTTTGATTCCAACTTGTCACGCCCAAGATGCGATCCTATCCTTATTTCGGCACGAGGGCCTCGACAGGGATAGAAGCGCACCTCGTCGTGTTGCAAGAATGGATATTATTACAAGTACATGTAAAAAAAAGATAAGTATATGGAATTGGCTTACACTCGCCAAAAGCTACATCAGAGTCACATCATTACAACAACATCTTCAAACATCATACAGAAGAGCAGGGTTCGACTATGGACAAAATCAAACGATAAAATGACATACACCCTTGCTATCCTAGGCTGCCGCCTGGAACCCATCCCGGATTGATGATGAAGAAGAAGAAAAATAACTCCAAACAAACAAACATCGCGCTCATGTCAGAGTATCGCACTACCTGTACCTGCAACTGTTGTTGTACTAATTTGTGAGCCACGGGGACTCAACAATTTCATTTCCAAGGATATCAAGACTATTAAGGCTTAATGGGTGAGGTATGGTTAAGTGCTGAGGCTGCAAGAAGCGACTAAGCATTTATTTGAGTGGCTAACTTACGAGTACAAAAATTAAAGTGGGTGGTCTACGCATAACGGACGTGAACTAGAAATGATCACTAAATGATCCTGAACACCTACTTACGTCAAACATAACCCCACCGTGTTCTCTCTTGGATGAGGACTCACGAGAAGAGACAGTCACGGTTATGCACACAGTTGGTGTATTTTATTTGAGTTTACTTCAAGTTTTCTATGACCGGGTGTTAAACAAAGTATCCAAGTTTTCCACATAACTACGGGCATGGCTTTCCGAAAGATTTAACCCTGTAGGGGTGCTCCAACTCATCCATCACAAATTGACCACACGTAGTGGGAATAACCTTGACCATGGATCTCGTGATCTTCCTAGGCAATTCCACAGGAAATCCGCCACCTCATGATAGCCCAAAGAAAAATCGTAATTCCTCACTCAAGACGTTCAAGAAAGGTAAAACAAATCCAGCAAGGCCTCCCGGTGAGCCAGATCCGCAGCTAGAGCCGTGCGCTCTCTATCCACGGGCATCATCCGTCTATGCAAAGTGGACGGTAGCCTGAAAATGCCTCGAGTTGCCCCGAGGTGGCACCGCCGACTGCTAGGTAGGTGGACCAACACTCATGCGGAGCACTGGCCCGGGGGTTGATTAATTATCCACGGGGTGATCATGCCCTATGCAAATTTTAGTTGTTATTAAGCAAATAGTACCAATGTTGGGCCTTGCCAGACAAGCTTTATCCTAACACGAAAATCAAGGGGGTCCCCATAAAAACCCCGAGCATGTTAGGAGTGCTCAATTATGGAACATAACACCAGTTCACAAGTAACTAGGGCGGCAAGAGTGGAACAAACACTGAGCAAAAGGCCAAGCCTTCCACTCTTTACCAAGTGTATAAGTGCATTAAATTAAATAGCAATAATATTGTGATAACAAAAGAATGTCCATGTTGTCACATGGAAGCAATTGCACCTGCAGCTAGAAACGCTATAAGAAGGGCTGAGCAAGCGGTAACATAGCCAAACAACAGTTTGCTGGGATGTGGAAGGGTTAGAGGCTTTTCATGGCAATGTTGGGAGGCCTGTCAAACAAGTGGTAGGTAGCATGACATAAGGATAAAAAACGAGACATCTAGCATGGCAATGATAGTAATGGTATCCAGGGAAATGTGTCATCTTGCCTAAGATCCCGCTTGGAAGAAGAACGAGTCCATGAAGAAGACGAACCAACATAGTCGAATGAATCCTCACACTCCGAACGCTTTCGGAACTCTATCGAGAAGAAGCAATCCAGAAACAACAATCAACACAAGATACACCACAACATATGCATGACACTATGCGCAAACAAATATGATGCATGTCCGGTTTAATATACAACGCAAGGCATGGCATGGCAAGCACAATAAACAACCAGTACGTATTAAGTGAAGTTCAATATGCATTGAGTTGCATATCGACGAAACTCCACGTTCAAATTATTTAGTTCACTCTCATTTAGGTACTCATCAATATTAAATGTTGTTTAACATGGCAAATGGTGAAGCACAAACAACTACAACATCTAGGCATTTTAAATGGGGTCGAAAGCAACATATTGCATTTCCGAAACATCCCCATAAGCATAATATGAATTTGGTCCATATCTGTACTAACCATATTTTAGAGTTTCTAAACAGAAAAATAAATGTCACCATGAGATTCTACACGATTTTCTAGTCAAGTTACATATGTGGAATATTTTTATCGGAGCTACGGTTTAAAAGTTATTAAATAAATCATTATGATATGGCATTAATGCAAAAACAATGGAAACAGCAAGGGTATTTTTTTATCACATGTGAAAGTTGGTTATTGTGAATCTACATAAAATTGTAGTCAAGTTTCATATATAAAGTTTTTCCATATGATCCACGGATGAAAAGTTATTAAATGCATGACTTTAGGTTTTTTTTTTTGAAATTATGAAATTGACAGGCTAATTGACAAAATCGTTAACAGGAAAAAAAGGAAACATGCCGAATTTGTGCGCACACGATACTAAATTATGCCTAGGACGAGGGGTTGGATTCGGGTGCTCACCAGGCCTCATGGGCCGGTCGGACTGGAGAGCTGGGCCTTAGCGCCTGGTTGTCCACGAGCGGAACCGAGCAGGAGGCGCGGGCGAGCGGCTCGGTGGTCAATGCTGCGGGAAGCGCTTGAACTCTGGTGCCTTAGCGCTGCAGGAGAGGTGGGATCCATCGAGGCCGTGGCCAGATCCGGGCGGATCTAGGCTTGAGGACCCCACTCCCGGCGACGAGAAGGCTTGGGGCGGCGGGAGCTTGCAGATCCGCCGTGGCCATGGAGATGGGGCTCTGCAGCGGAGAGAGGGAGAGATGAGAGCGGTCGGGGAGGGGAGATGTGAACGAGAGAGAGAGAGAGGGAGGGAGACGAGGTCCGGCTTGGTCGACTTGGCGCTCACCGACGGCGGCACTCCGACGGCTAGAGTGGCGGTGGGGCGAGGCCAGCAGGCGGCGGCACTGGATCGGGGTTGCTCCCGATCCACGCTCGGGGAAGGGCGGCTGGTGCGCGCGGGCCTGCTTGGGCCTAGATGGGCTTTGGCGGGCCGGCGGCGGCTGGGAGGAGATAGCAGCGCGGATTTTGAGGGGAGACCTAGGGTTTCCCAAAATGGACGTCTAGGGTGTATAAATAGCAGTTTGGGGCTCAGTTAGGGGATTTTTGCGCCGTTTCAAGCCGTACGATTGAGATCGGACGGCTCCGGTCACGGGAATAGGTTAGGATGGGCTAGGTTGGGCTGTGCAAAGGTGGTTGGGCCAAGAAGAGAGGGAAATGTGAGCCCGCGACACGAGGTTTTAAACACCGAATACGTCCGACGAATTACCGATGACCGCACTGCTAAAGCCATTCGTTGGGGTACCAATCGACCACTGATCGCGACGAAAATTGACAGGCGGTCTACCTACGCTATAACAAGTCGGCCTGCCAAGTTTTGACCCGATCCGAGAATATTTTTCGCGCGCTTTTAAAACGTTTTTTTAACGGTACCGCGGGCGCGTGCATGTGTGGTTGGTCTCGAAACAGGCAACGACAAGAACAGAGAGAACCGGCAACTACGAACGGATGTATGTTTTTGAAAATGGGTGACGATGCTATGCCGATGATGCGAATGATGCGATGATGAATGCAACAACCAAACGAAACACAGACAAGAAAGGAAATAAAAGGGGAATCTTCTGGAGCGTTGGTCCCGGGCTGTTACAACTCTCCTCCACTACACGAGGATCTCGTCCCGAGATCTAGAATGAGAAGGGGAAGAGAAAGAGCAAGAGGTAAAACTTAGTTGCTTCTTTGGCAAACGAGTGATACCAATGAAAACATGAAGGTTGGAAGAGATGAAGAATAACATGGGAACAAGCAAGAATTCACAAGAAATTTCGGCAACACTTCGGTAGGATAGAGGGGCAAAATTGATATGAAGGAAAGAAATTGAAAGAGAGACACCAAACTTCGGTTGGATTGGAATCAAAACTTTATAAGATGGAAGGATCATGAAAAGATTTCACAACACTCCGGTTACATGAATAAGCAAGAAAGAACATGATCTTGATAAAACAAGACGATGGTTGAAAGAGAGCAACATGACAACGCCTCAGGAAGAAGAATAGAACTAGATCCTTGGGAAGAAGAGAATGGAGAAGAAATGATAACTTCTACCACAATTGAACTTGAGAAGCATAGGTTGAACAGAGTTGTTGAAAACCAACAACGAAAAGAATAAGCTTGTTATGGGATTATGGAAAACATCTCAAAATTATGAGGTGATAACCTGCCACAACAGAAACAATTGATTGCTTGAGAGCAACAAGATATGCAAAACTTCTTTCACGAAGAAGAGGAGGAGAAAACTTGGATCATTTATAACACCATGATAGCAACAATCCTTAGGAAATGCTTTAGGTGATATCCAACCCAAGAGAACTCCGAGAAAGGAATGATGGGTTTACTTATCTTATTCTTAACAATATTTGCTTCGAGCCTCCTCATAATCAAGAATTCAATAACACCACCTCAAAAGACAATGGAGAAGGAATTGAACTTAGAAATCCAAGATAAAGAACACTTAAGCACCTCCAACAAGAATCTTGAAGAACACTTGAAAATGAAAGAAATCTTGATGAACCACCATGAAGAACCTCTGGAAGAACTCTGAAATGAAAGGATGATATAAAGAATTGAAGGATGCAAAAAGAACAAGATTGAGGCCTTGCTATGAATTAGATGAAGCTTAGCGACAAGATACTTGAGAAAAACTAGGAACTACGGAAAAGAAAGATGACCACTTGGGATAAGGAATTTGATATCATGAACAACTCCGGAAGAAGGATTGAAATCACTTGGATGAAACAAGAATAAGAATTATGATATGCCTATCCTTCATCAAGTTAAATTGATGACAAACAATATATTTGGCATACCACTTATCCTTTTGGAAGAGATAGGAAAGATAGATAGAGCACAAACTTGCAGAAGTCTTGAACGAGAACACCAGTAAGAATTCAAAATGAATGAGGATATTATGATTGAACAAAGATACATGAGAATGAAGAGATCATGATCCACCTAATGGAAAACTTCACAAGGCACCGGAATAATTGAGATACGAACGAAGGGATAACAATTGAGAAGAATTTGAGAACGAAAGCTGAAAGCTGAGAACGAAGAAATCTTCTGAAACGATGGCCTTCAGAGGATCGAGTTTTGAAACAATTATGAAATGCACTGGATATATATGGGATGAATAACTCATGATCAAAACAATTTGAGATAATAGCAACAAGCTGAAACCATAAATCTTTGGAAGAATGAACAATGATTTACGAGAAACTCTCCTTCGGTCTTCAATGCCAAGAATGATGACGAGAAACAACACCATGAATTACTAATACACTCCGCAATAATGAATTAAGAAAGGTTGAGCCAACAATGAAAATGATTTAGAAGCGATCTTCGAGAAGGCATATGACTGATGAAATTCATTCTCACGTCATATCAAAAGAACTTGAGAACATCTCCGGAAAGATTAGAAGAGCCAGGTAAGATCCTAGGAAAAAAACTGTGGGTTATGGGCTCACTCAAAAGAAACCACCGTTGAAACAATTGATTAAAAGAGAGATTGCACCAGTACAAATTAAGAACTTGATGAAGTGAGAACCTCGAAATAATTTGGAAGGAATGAAATAAAACACGAATCTCTGAGATATCTTTAGCCTCCGGATAGAACAGAGAGAGACGAATAAACAAGAGAGGCTTGGAAAAGAAATTCCAACATGGAAACCATGGAGCGAATGAGAAAGGAAAAGATGAGCACCGAAGCTTGAATTGAATCCACCGGAGAAGAATAACAACAAGAATGAAGAATATGAGGATAGACCTTGAAATTGAAACTCTTAAGAATCTCCACAAGGAATCACCGGATACAAATGAAGAAATGATAGCGGAAGCAATTATGAAGAGAAAGGCACTTGGAAGAGAATTTAATCATTGAAGAAAAAGGGCGGGAGGGTGGGGAAAACAAAGATAACTTGGGACAGATGAGACGAACTCCAGAATGGAATGAGAATTGATCTTGCAATATTGAAGAGGATAAAATTCACTTGAAGAGAGCACACCGGATGGAAAAGAATTGATATGAAAACTTGATTGATGAAAAGAATTAGCCTTCCCGCAGAAATATGAGAACACTACTTAGCAAGATATGAAATCACCACTTGACATCGAAGCAACTCGAATTACCATATACAAAACAAAACAAAGGATGGGGCTTATGAAACAAGCCAGAACAAATTCATGACAGAGATTTCGCTCGATATTTTCGTGGTAAGGTTTGCACGGGCTCGATCGTACATTGGATTGTCATATTGAAATGACACTCGAATATGCTCCCTAGGCGTAGCGAACTACAAGGCTTGACGAAGCATAAATCGAGATTGTCCTCTGTAAGAAAGACCGTGAACAAACGAATCCATTAGATGTCGAACCCCAACCTCACATCATGATCTGTTGGAAGATAGCCTAGGTAACTACTTGAATTCCCACCTAAGAACTTCCAAAAACTTTCTTGGTTATGCAATCGGGTGTTGGGGATACAAGGAGGAAATATCTCACACAAATAACAAACCTACACCCCAACTGTATCCATCCTTCAACACATAACCAGAGGCTTTCGCAAGTCCATCTAACTCGGATCCTCAAAAGCACAACGATAGTGGTGGTACCCCGGACGCCTCCCTAGTACTGGGTGACTCCGACCTTATCTCACCACGACAAGTATTGAAGCAATTCCGAACACCCTCCGTCCTGAGATACTAAGGAAGCTGAATGATAACGATGTGCCAAGAATTCCATGGAGCTCAACTCCCCAAAAGAAATCAAGTCAGACAGGAGGCACCAAGACAGAACTCCATCACATCGGTATCATATAGTTTCCAAAACACCTGCGTGATCCTAATTTTTTTTGAGCGAGAAGAGGAGTAGAATCAAAATCCCTAAGTCAAATACCTCACCAGAGCATAGAAGAGGAGTAAAAAGAATCCTACTCTCCGGTATAACTAGACTCAAAATAGTTTTTCACTAGACTCGACTCGGCCAAGTTCGATCAATCAAGTGGGCTCCTAGGTCGGTACAGGCTCTGATACCAACTTGTGACGCCCAAGATGTGATCCTATCCTTATTTCGGCACGAGGGCCTCGACAGGGATAGAAGCGCATCTCGTCATGTTGCAAGAATGGATATCGTTACAAGTACATGTACAGAATAGATGAGTATATGGAATTGTCTTACACTCGCCAAAAGCTAAATCAGAGTCACATCATTACAACAACATCTTCAAACATCATACAGAAGAGCAGGGTTCGACTATGGACAAAATCAAACGATAAAATGGCATACACCCTTGCTATCCCAGGCTGCCGTCTGGAACCCATCCCGGATTGATGATGAAGAAGAAGAAGAATAACTCGAAACAAACAAGCATCACGCTCATGTCAGAGTATCACACTACCTGTACCTGCAACTGTTGTAGTAATCTGTGAGCCATGGGGACTCAACAATCTCATTTCCAAGGATATCAAGACTATTAAGACTTAATGGGTGAGGTATGGTTAAGTGGTGAGGCTGCAGCAAGCGACTAAGCATTTATTTGAGTGGCTAACTTACGAGTACAGAAAGTAAAGTGGGTGGTCTACGCATAACGGACGTGAACTAGAAATGATCACTAAATGATCCTGAACACCTACTTATGTCAAACATAACCCCATCGTGTTCTCTCTCGGATGAGGACTCACGAGAAGAGACAGTCATGGTTACGCACACAGTTGGTGTATTTTATTTGAGTTTACTTCAAGTTTGCTATGACCGGGTGTTAAACAAAGTATCCAAGTTTTCCACATAACCGCGGGCACGGCTTTCCGAAAGATTTAACCCTATAGGGGTGCTCCAACTCATCCATCACAAATTGACCACACGCAGCGGGAATAACCTTGACCATGGATCTCATGATCTTCCTAGGCAATTCCACAGGAAAGCCGCCACCTCATGATAGCCCAAAGAAAAATCATAATTCCTCACTCAAGATGTTCAAGAAAGGTAAAACAAATCCAGCAAGGCCTCTCGGTGGGCCAGATCCGCAGCTAGAGCCGTGCACTCTCTATCCACGGGCATCATCCGTCTATGCGAAGTGGACGGTAGCCTGAAAATGCCTCGAGTTGCCCTGAGGTGGCACCGTCGACTGCTAGGTAGGTGGACCAACACTCATGCGGAGCACTGGCCCGGGGGTTGATTAATTATCCACGGGGTGATCATGCCCTATGCAAATTTTAGTAGTTATTAAGCAAATAGTACCAATGTTGGGCCTTGCCAGACAAGCTTTATCCTAACACGAAAATCAAGGGGGTCCCCATAACAACCCCGAGCATGTTAGGAGCGCTCAATTATGGAACATAACACCGGTTCACAAGTAACTAGGGCGGCAAGAGTGTAACAAAACACCGAGCGAAAGGCCAAGCCTTCCACTCTTTACCAAGTGTATAAGTGCATTAAATTAAATAGCAATAATATTGTGATAACAAAAGAATGTCCATGTTGTCACATGGAAGCAATTGCACCTGCAGCTAGAAACGCTATAAGAAGGGCTGAGCAAGCGGTAACATAGCCAAACAACAATTTGCTGGGATGTGGAAGGGTTAGAGGCTTTTCATGGCAATGTTGGGAGGCTTGTCAAACAAGTGGTAGGTAGCGTGACATAAGGATAGAAAAATAGACATCTAGCATGGCAATGATAGTAA
The DNA here is from genome assembly GCA_022496015.1 of Hordeum marinum. NCBI lineage: Eukaryota > Viridiplantae > Streptophyta > Magnoliopsida > Poales > Poaceae > Hordeum > Hordeum marinum. The sequence continues at coordinate 475,332,899 of CM039676.1, forward strand.
TGGTATCCAGGGAAATGTGTCATCTTGCCTGAGATCCCGCTTGGAAGAAGAACGAGTCCATGAAGAAGACGAGCCAATGTAGTCGAACGAATCCTCACACTCTGAACGCTTTCAGAACTCTATCGAGAAGAAGCAATCTGGAAACAACAATCAACACAAGATACACCACAACATATGCATGACACGATGCGCAAACAAATATGATGCATGTTCGATTTAATATGCAACGCAGGGCATGGCATGGCAAGCACAACAAACAACCACTACATATTAAGTGAAGTTCAATATGCAACGAGTTTCATATTGAAGAAACTCCATGTTCGAATTATTTAGTTCACTCTCATTTAGGTACTCATCAATATTAAATGTTGTTTAACATGGCAAACGGTGAAGCACAAACAAGTACAACATCTAGGCATTTTAAATGGGGCCAAAAGCAACATATAGCATTTCCGAAACATCCCCATAAGCATAATATGAATTTGGTCCAGATCTGTACTAACCATATTTTTGAGTTGTTAAACAGCAAAATAAATTTCACCATGAGATTCTACACGATTTTCTAGTCAAGTTACATATGTGGAATATTTTTATAGGATCTACGGTTTAAAATTTATTAAATAAATCATTGCGATATGGCATTAATGCAAAAACAATGAAAACAGCAAGGTTAAACATTTTTTATCACATGTGAAAGTTGGTTATTGTGAATCTACATAAAATTCTAGTCAATTTTCATATATGGAGTTTTTCCGTATGATGCACGGATGAAAAGTTATTAAATGCATGAGTTTAGGGGTTTTCTGAAATTCTAAAATTCACAGGCTAATTGACAAAATCGTTAACAGGAAAAAAAGGAAACGGGCCGAATCTGTGAGCACATGGTCCTAAATTACACCCAGTACGAGGGGTTGGATTCGGGTGCTCACCAGGCCTCATCGGCCGGTCGGACTGGAGAGCTAGGCCTTAGCGCCTGGTTGTCCACGAGCGGAGCCAAGCGGGAGGCGCGGGCGAGCGGCTTGGTGGTCAACGCTGCGGGCAGCGCTCGAACTCTGGTGCCATAGTGCTGCAGGAGAGGTGGGATCCGGCGAGGCCATGGCCGGATCCAGGCGGATCTAGGCTTGAGGACCCCATTCCCGGCGACGAGAAGGCTTGGGGCGGCGGGAGCTTGCAGATCCACCGCGGCCATGGAGATGGGGCTCTGTAGCAGAGAGAGGGAGAGATGAGAGTGGTCAGGGAGGGGAGATGGGAACAGAGAGAGAGGACGGGCGACGAGGTCTGGCTTGGTCGACCTGGCACTCGCCGGTGCCGGCGCTCTGACGGCAGGAGTGGCGGCGGGGCGAGGCCAGCAGGCGGTGACGCTAGATTAGGGCTATTCCCTATCCACGCACCGGGACGGGCAACTGGTGAGCGCAGGCCTGCTCGGGCCCATATGGGCTCTGGCGGGCCGGCGGCGGCTGGGAGGAGGCATTGGCGCGGATTTCCAGGGGAGACCTAGGGTTCCCCAGGATGGACGTCTAGGGTCTATAAATAGCAGTTTGGGGCTCGGTTAGGGGATTTTTGTGCCTTTTCGAGCCGTAAGATCAAGATTGGATGGCTCCGATCGTGGGAACAGGTTAGGATGGGCTAGGTTGGGCTGAGGAGAGGTGGTTGGGCCAATAAGAGAAGAAACTATGAGCCCGTGACACGAGGTTTTAAACACCGAATACGTCCGACGAATTACTGATGACCGCACTGCTAAAGCCATCCGTTGGTGGTACCAAACGACCTCCGATCGCGACAAAAATTGACAGGCGGTCTACCTATGCTATAACAAGACGGCATGCCAAATTTTGACCCGATCCGAGAATATTTTTCGCGCGCTTTAAAAACGGTTTTTTTAACGATGCTGCGGGCGCGTGCGTGTGTGGTTGGTCTCGAAGTAGGCAACGGCAAGAACAGAGAGAACCGACAACTACGAACGGATGCAAGTTTTTGAAAATGAGTGATGGTGCTATGCCGATGATGCGAATGATGTGATGATGAATGCAGCAACCAAACAAAACATAGACGAGAAAGGAAATAAAAGGGGAATCTTCTGGAGTGTCGGTCCCGGGCTGTTACAGTATAGAGATACCGACGATCGAATCTCGGGCAAGTAACATACCGAAGAACAAAGGGAACATCATACAGGATTAACTGAATCCTTCACATAGAGGTTTGACCTATAAAGATCTTCGTAGAATATGTAGGAACCAATATGGGCATCTAGATCCCGCTCTTGGTTATTGACCGTAGAGGTGTCTCGGTCATGTCTGCATAGTTCTCGAACCCGCAGGGTTTGCACACTTAAGGTTCGGTGATGTTTCGGTATAGTTGAGTTACGTATGTTGGTGACCGAAGGTTGTTCGGAGTCCCGGATGAGATCTTAGACATGACGAGGAACTCTGGAATGGTCCGGAGGTGAAGATCAATATATAGGACAAATGGAATCGGAGTCCGAAAGCATTCTGTGAGTACATGGTTATGACCAGGAGTACCGAAAGGGGTTTCGGAGGGCCCCGACAAGTGTTAGGGGGCCTCATGGGCCAAGGGAAAGGGGCAAACTAGCCCACTAAGGGGTTGTGAGCCCTCCTCACCCTTTCCCACGTAACCAAGAGAGGTGGGGCGCCCCATCTAGGGTTCCCTCCACCTGGCTTGGGGGCCAAGTCACCCTAGGGTTTCCCTAGGGGGCGCCCCTATCTGCCCTGGCCGCCGCCCCCTAGATTGGATATAAGGGGAGACACCCCTCCTCCCTTCCCCCTATATATAGATGAGGAGAGGGAGGGCAGCTGACCTAAGAATTGCCACGTGCTGCCCTCTCTCTCGCTCTAGATCTGTTCTCCTCTAGATCTGTTCGATTGTGGTTGGCGAAGCCCTGCCGGGACAGCTCCACCACCGCCGCCACCACGCCATTGTGCTTGCGGAGAACTCATCTACCTCTCCGCTCCCTCTTGCTAGATCAAGAAGGCAGATATCGTCATCGAGCTGTACGTGTGCTGAACGCGGAGGTGTCGTCCGTTCGGCACTAGATCGAAAGGACCACGATGGGATCGCGGGACGACTCATGATGAGATCGCGAGACGGATCGTGATTGGATCGTGAATATGTTAAACTACATCAACCGCGTTTCTTAACGCTTTTCTCTTAGCGATCTATAAGGGTATGTAAATCCACTCTCCCTCTCGTAGATGCTCATCACCATGGATAGATCTTGCGTGTGCGTAGGATTTTTTTTGTTTCCCATGCAACGTTCCCCAACAACTTTCAGCAGTGCAATTTCTCTCAACAATATTAACATAGTTGAATCATATATAAGTACCTCTCGTGCGATAAAGAGTTCACTCCAAAGTCACAAATAGTGGAGAACTAACGAAGAAATTATTGTGGGTACAAAACCACCTCAAAGTTATCCTTTCTGATCAATCTTATGAGCTATGCCTATAAGTGTCACAAACAGCCCTAGAGTTTTTACTAAAATAACACCTTAAGATACACATCAACCAAAACCCTAATGTCACCTAGACACTCCAATGTCACCACAAGTACACATGGGCTTGATTATATGGTATGCATCACATAATTTCAGATTCATCATGTTCAATCCAACACAAAGAACTTCAAAGAGTGCCCCAAAGTTTCTACCGGAAAGTCAAGACAAAAACGTGTGCCAACCCCTATGCATAGATTCCCAAGGTGATGGAACCTGCAAGTTGATCACCAAAACATACATAAAGTGGATCTATAGAACATCCCATTGTCACCACGGATATCCCATCGCAAGACATACATCAAGTGTTCTCAAATCCTTAAAGACTCAATTCGATAAGAAAACTTCAAAGGGAAAACTCAATTCATCACAACAAGATAGAGAGGGGAAAACTCCATGATTCATCTATATCAATAAAGCTCGCGGTACATCAAGATTATGTAATCTCAAGAACACGAGAGAGAGAGAGAAAGATAGGGGCTTAATGTTTCGCCTCCCAACTTATTTATCATATAGATAATTGTCAACAATAATAATTCATGATAAAATATACTTGAATGGACATATATGCTTGGATATTTCCCCAACACATGATGCTTGCCAAAAGAAAAAGGGAAAATATAGTAAGTGGTGAAGATCACCATGACTCTTGCATAAAGGTAAGTACAGGAAAGTAAAAGATAGGCCCTTCGCAGAGGGAAGCATTGATTTGTAGAGGTGCCAGAGCTCGAGTTTTTAAAACAGAGATGGATAATAATTTTGGGCGTGATGCTTTCATTGTCACCATAACAACCGAGAGATCTCAGTATCTTCCATGTTATATACATTATAGGCAGTTTCCAAACAGAATGGTAAAGTTTTTAGTCCCCCTCCACCAATCAATCACACTCCATGGCGAGCCAAATCCACGGGTACCGTCCATACCAACAACATTCCTGGGGGAGTTTTGTTTAATTATTTGCATTTTTTCTTTGATTTCAGAACTAGGAATCCCTATTACCAGCCACTTTCTCGTGAATGATAGTGAATCAACACGTATCGTGAGAATAACCGACCTAGCATGAAGATACCGACATCCCCTAGTTATTATATGAGCGACTCGGGCATACAAAATAGAATATTATTTGAAGGTTTAGAGTTTGGCACGTGCAAATTTACTTGGAACAGCAGGTAAATACCGCATATAGGTAGGTATGGTGGACTCATATGGAAAAACTTTGGGTTTGAGTGTGTTTGGATGCACAAGTAGTATTTCTACTTGGTGTGGAAGTTTTGGCTAATATGACATGGAAGCAAGCACCACATGTTGGAGGATCCATAACAATATAACTTCTATACAAATATACCCAAGCATAACTCATTACGTTGTCTTCCTTGTCCAACTTCAACTAATTTGCTCAAGTTTGAAAATAATTAAGGGGTATTCACAATCATAGAAGATGTCCAAGATAGTATATTTATATTTGAAATCTCTCTTCCTTCAATATTCTTTCATGAATGGTTCAATTGACCAATACGGTGTTTGCTAACTTTCAATAATTTTTATCACCTATACTTCTTATATGTGAAGTCATTACTCCCCATGGGATAAGCATATAAAACATATATAATTTCAGATTTATGATATTCAATTCATTCAACCATTTACTCATAGGATATAAGTGAAACACGAGAGTAAATGACAAAACTACTCCAAAACATATAAGTGAAGATCAATGAGTAGTCAAACAATTAAGTAGCTATGTGAGGACTTTCTCTCTCTCTCAATAAAGATTTTCAGATCTGAGTATTTTATTCAACAACAAGCAAAACAAAAATAGCACTCCAAGAATAGCACACCTCATGTGAACAAATAAAAATTTAGGCTCAACATAGGCTAACCGATAGTTGACGAAGAGAGGTGGGATGCATAGCATCCCCAAGCTTAGATGCTTAAGAGTTCTTGAAATATTTACTTTGGGTTCCTTGGGTATCGCCAATCTTGAGCTTTTGTGTCTTGTTCAATCCTCTCATATCATGGTTTCACCTATTCTCGAAAACTTCATCCACACAAAACTCGAAAAGAACTCGTGAGATAGGTTAGTTCACATAATAATAAATAAAATCTTTATGTACTGCCAAGACAAGTTGCACAATAATTTTAAAACATTAGGTACTGTATTCTATCATTTGCACAATTTATATCTACCAATATAGGCTATGGAAACTATATGATAAGTAGATAACAAAACTATGACAACAATCTGTCCAAACAGAACAATATGTAGTAATTTATGAAAAAGTGTACTTATTTAACTCAAAAAATTATGAAAATTTAGGACATTCTATAAAATTTATATTAAAACACTGTGTAAAAATTTCCACGTTCCAGTAAAATATGAAAATTCAAACACTACAACAGAAGTTTCTATTTTTACCTAGCACATATCAAAACATGCAATGCAAGCATCCTAAGGCAATTCTTGGAACTTTTTATTGAAAAAAGGTTATGAATAACACCTAACATAGAACAAAAAAATAAAATGACGCTCCAAGCGAAACTCATATTATGTGATGAATAAAAATATAGCTCCAAGTGAGATATACCGATAGTGTTGAAGACGAAAGAGGGGATGCCTTCCGGGGCATCCCCAAGCTTATATGCTTGAGTCTTCCTTGTATATTACCTTGGGGTGCCTTGTGAATCCCCAATCTTAGGTTCTTGTCACTCCTTATTCTCCTCATATTGGTGTCTCACCCAAAACTTGAAAACTTCAAGCACACAAAACTTAACGGAACTTCGTGATAAGGGTTAGTGTAGTAAACATAAATCATTCACTTAGGTACTGTCAATACAAGCTTCATAATTATTCCCACATGATACCTAATATATTCCATCATTACCACAAGTTATATTACTCAATATAAGCTATAGGAACACATGAAATGAGCAAACTATGCATGCAAAACAGAATCTGTCAAAAACAGAACAGTCTGAAATGATCTGAATTATCACCACACTTCCCTCACTCTTAAAATTCTGAAAAATTAGTAAATATAACAGAATTTCCATAGAAATGTTTTTTACAAATTTCAGAATTTTTTGACTCTCCAGTAAAATCATACAATTCATATACTGGACGCAAAACTTTCTGTTTTTCCAAAGAATCAAACAAGCAAGTATCCACACTATCCCAAAGGCTTTCTTGGCACTTTATTGAAATGAAAGACACAAAACATGATTACTACAGTAGATTAATCATGTGAACACATAAAAACATAAGGTAAAAGTGTTGGGTTGTCTCCCAACAAGCGCTTTTCTTTAATGCCTTTTAGCTAGGCATGATGATTTCAATGATGCTCACATAGGAGTAATATTTGAGACATGCAAAAGAGCATAATGAATCACATAACAAGCACATTTAAGTCTAACACACTTACTATGCATAGGGATTTTGTGAGCAAACAATTTATGGGAGCAATAATCAACTAGCATAGCAAGGCAAAACAAGCATATCTTTAAAAATTTGAACACATAGAGAGGAAACTTGATATTATTGCAACTCCTACAAGCATATGTTCCTCCCTCATAATAATTTTCAGTAGCATCATGAATAAATTCAACAATATAACCAGCACATAAAGCATTCTTTTCATGATCTACAAGCATATAATTTTATCACTCTCCACATAAGCAAATTTCTTCTCATTCATAGTAGTGGGAGTAAACTCAACAAAATAACTATCATATGACACTTGATTGACATAACCACATTGAATATTAGAATCATGACAATAGGTTTCATGGTTGTCATTACTGTTTATAGCATACGTGTCATCACAATAATCATCATGGATAGGAAGCAAGTCATAATCATAATAGTTTTGCTCATCAAAACTTGGGGGACTAAAAATCATTTTCATCCAACATAGAATCCCCAAGCTTGTGGCTTTGCATATCATTAGCACCATGGATATTCAGAGAATTCATACTAACAATATTGCAATCATGCTCATCACTCAAGGATTTAGTGCCAAACATTTTAATAACTTCTTCTTCTAACACTTGAGCACAAATTTCCTTTCCATCATTTTCATGAAAGACATTAAAAAGATGAAGCAAGTGAGGCAACCTCAATTCCATTTTTTGTAGTTTTCTTTTATAAAACCAAACTAGTGAAAAACAAGAAACTAAAAGATTTGATTGCAAGATCTAAAGATATACCTTCAAGCACTCACCTCACCGGCAACGGCGCGAGAAAAGAGCTTGATGTCTACTACACAACCTTCTTCTTGTAGAATCGTGTTGGGCCTCCAAGCGCAGAGTTTTGTAGGACAGTGGCAATTTTCCCTCAAGTGGATGACCTAAGGTTTATTAATCCATGGGAGGTGTAGGATGAAGATGGTTTCTCTCAAACAACCCTGCAATCAAATATGAGAATCCTCTTGTGTCCCCAACACACCCAATACAATGCCAAATTGTATAGGTGCACTAGTTCGGCGAAGAGATGGTGATACAAGTGCAATATGGATGGTTGATATAGGTTTTTATAATATGAAAATATAAAAACAGAAAGGTAACAAATAGTAAATAGCGAGCAAAACGTTGTATAAATGCTTGGAAACAAGGCCTAGGGTCCATACTTTCACTAGTGCAATTTCTCTCAACAATATTAACATAGTTGAATCATATATAAGTACCTCTCGTGCGACAAAGAGTTCACTCCAAAGTCACAAATAGCAGAGAACTAACAAAGAAATTATTGTAGGGTGCGAAACCACCTCAAAGTTATCCTTTCCGATCAATCTTATGAGCTATCCCTATAAGTGTCACAAATAGCCCTAGAGTTCGTACTAAAATAACACCTTAAGATACACATCAACCAAAACCCTAATGTCATCTAGATACTCCAATGTCACCACAAGTACCCACGGGCTTTATTATACGATATGCATCACATAATTTCAGATTCATCATGTTCAATCCAATACAAAGAACTTCAAAGAGTGCCCCAAAGTTTCTACCGGAAAGTCAAGACAAAAAACGTGTGCCAACCCCTATGCATAGATTCCCAAGGTCACGGAACCCGCAAGTTGATCACCAAAACATACATCAAGTGGATCAATAGAACATCCCATTGTCACCATGGGCATCCCATCACAAGACATACATCAAGTGTTTTCAAATCCTTAAAGACTCAATCCAATAAGAAAACTTCAAAGGGAAAACTCAATTCATCACAACAAGATAGACAAGGGAAAACTCCATATGATTCATCTATATCAATAAAGATTGCGGTACATCAAGATCGTGTCATCTTAAGAACACGAGAGAGAGAGATCAAACACATAGCTACTGGTACATACTGTCAGCCCCGAGGGTGAACTACTCCCTCCTCGTCATGGAGACCTCCGGGATGATGAAGATGGCCTCCAGTGATGGTTTCCCCCTCCGGGAGGGTGTCGGAACGGGCTCCCAATTGGTTTTTCGTGGCTCTAGAGGCTTGCGGCGGCGGAACTCCCGATCTAGGTTTCTTTTTGGAGGTTTCTGGATTTATAGGACTTTTGGCGTTGGAATCACGTCAAGGAGGTGCTCGAGGGCCCCACAAGCTTGCTAGGCACGACTAGAGGGGTGGCCGCGCCTAGCAGGCTTGTGGCCTCCTCGTTCATTTCATGGTCCAGCTCTTCACTCCAGTATTTTTTATATTTTCCAAAAATATTCTCCCTAAATTTTCAGCCCATTTCGAGAACTTTTATTTTTGCACAAAACACAACACCACGGTAGTTCTACTGAAAACAGCGTCAGTCCGGGTTAGTTCTAATAAAATCATACCAACCCATATATAATTATTGTAAACATGGCATGAATACTTCATAAATTATAGATATGTTGAAGACGTATCACTCCCCTGTTGGGAGTAGGAACGCTTAACCATTATTTGATATGGTAATCAGAGCAACCTCTTCCGCCACATCTAGCTCGTAATCCTCCTGTGCCAAGAATGTTGGAAATATGCCCTAGAGGCAATAATAAATTAGTTATTATCATATTTCCTTGTTCATGATAATATTTTATTATCCATGCTATAATTGTATTGATCGGAGACTTAGATGCATGTGTGGATACATAGACAAAACCATGTCCCTAGTATGCCTCTAATGGACTAGCTCGTTGATCAAAGATGGTTAAGGTTTCCTAGCCATGGACATGAGATGTCATTTGATAACGGGATCACATCATTAGGAGAATGGTGTGATGGACAAGACCCAAACTACAAACGTAGCATACGATCGTGTCAGTTTATTGCTACTGTTTTCTGCATGTCAAGTAGATGTTCCTATGACCATGAGATCATGCAACTCACTAACACCGGAGTAGTGCCTTGTGTGTATCAAACGTCGCAACGTAACTGGGTGACTATAAAGGTACTCTACAGGTATCTCCCAGCGTGTCTGTTGAGTTGGCATGGATCAAGACTGGAATTTGTTACTCCGTGTGACGGAGAGGTATCTCAGGGCCCACTCGGTAATACAACATCAAATCAAGCCTTGCAAGCAAAGTGAATAAGTGTTAGTCACGGGATCTTGTATTACGGAACAAGTAAAGATACTTACCGGTAACGAGGTTGAACTAGTTATGGAGATACCAACGATCGAATCTCGGGCAAGTGACATACCGAAGAACAAAGGGAACATCATACGGGATTAACTAAATCCTTGACATAGAGGTTCGACCGATAAAGATCTTCGTAGAATATGTAGGAACCAACATGGGCATCCACGTCCCGCTATTGGTTATTGACCATAGAGGTGTCTCGGTCATGTCTACATAGTTCTCGAACCCGCAGGGTCTGCACACTTAAGGTTCGGTGACGTTTCGGTAGTATAGCGTTATGCATGGTGGTGACCAAAGGTTGTTCGGAGTCTCGGATGAGATCCCAGACGTCATGAGGAGCTCCGGAATGGTCCGGAGGTAAAGATTCATATATAGGAAGTCCTATTTTGGTCGCCAGAAAAGTTTCGGGCTCATCGGTAGGGTACCGGGAGTGCCGGTAGTGTACCGGGGGACCATCGGGAGAGGTATTTCGACCCAAGAGGCCACATGGGCTGTGGAAGGGTGGAAACCAGCCCTTAGTGGGCTGGTGGAAGTCCTCTAAGAGGCCCATGCGGCTGGAGCTGAAAGAGAAAGAAAAAAACGCAAGGTGGAAAGAGATTCCAAGTAGGAAAGGAGGAATCCTAGTCCTACTAGGATTGGAGGAGGATTCCTTCTCTCCTCCTTGCGCAAGGGAAGCCTTGCTGCGCCAGCCCTCCTCCTCCCTCCCTCTTATATATACTGGTGGTATTGGGTGTTTTGCACTTGATTTTACGGCCACGTGCTACCCGTTCCACCGGTGCTCCTCTAGATCGGATTTCCGCAGTGCTTAGGCGAATCCCTGCCGGAATTGCTCCACCACCATCACCGGAGCGCCGTCACGCTGCCGGTGAACTCATCATCCTCTCCACTTCCTCTTGCTGGATCAAGACGGTGGACATCGTCATCAAGCTGCACGTGTGCTGAACGCGGAGGTGTCGTCCGTTCGGTGCTAGATCAGAAGGACCGTGATCAAGATCACGAGACGGATCGTGACGAGTTCGCGGGACGGAATGCAACGAGATCGCGGGACGGATCATGATGAGTTCGCGGGACGGATCGCAACGAGATCACGGGACGGATCGTGATGAGTTCGCGGGACGGATCATGACTGGATCGCGGGACGGATCGTGATGAGATCGCGGGACGCTCAGCGATTTGGATCGCGAAGATGTTCGACTACACCAACCGTGTTTCTTAACGCTTCCCGCTTAGCGATCGACAAGGGTACATATATCCACTCTCCCTCTCATAGATGCTCATCACCATGGATAGATCTTGCGTGTGCATAGGATTTTTTTTTGTTTCCCATGCAACGTTCCCCAAAAGTGGTATCAGAGCTATGTCTATGTGTAGATGAGATCTCGAGTAGAACACAAAAGGTTTGTGGGCGTTGATGCTTAGATTGCTTCCTCCCTTGGTCGTATTTTGGTTCAGCGGTATTGTGAGATGAAGCGGCCCGGACCAACATTACTCGTACGCTTACGAGAGACCGGTTCCCTCGACCGCAACTTGTTGCATAGATGGCTTGCGGGTGCCAGTTTCTCTCACTTTAGTTGGACCGGATTTGACAAAGGCGGTCCTTGAGAAGGTTGAAAAGCAACTAGTGTATCACCGTTGTGGTTTTTGCATAGATGAGAATTGTTCTTGCTAGATACCCGTAGCAGCCACGTAAAACATGCAACAACAATTAGAGGACGTCTAACTTGTTTTTGCAGGGTATGTTGTGATGTGATATGGCCAATTACATGATGTGATATATGTGATGTATGAGATGATCATGTGATGTATAGATTATCCCGACTTGCATGTCGATGAGTACGGCAACCGGCAGGAGCCATAGGGTTATCTTTAATTATTGTATGACCTGCGTGTCAATCATTAAGCGCTATGTAATGCTTTACTTTATCGCTAAACGCTAGCAATAGTAGTAGAAGCATGTTGGGCGCGACAACCCCGATGGCGACACGTTGATGGAGATCATGGTGTCTTGCCGGTGACGATGGAGATCATGCCGATGCTTTCTAGATGGAGATCAAAAGCACAAGTTCATGACCATATCATGTCACTTATTATTTGCATGTGATGTTAATCCTTTTATGCACCTTGTTTTGCTTAGGACGAAGGTAGCATTATAAGGTGATCCCTCACTTAATTTCAAGATAAATTGTGTTCTCCCCGAGTGTGCACCGTTGCGAAAGTTCGTCGTGTTGAGACACCACGTGATGATCGGGTGTGATAGACTCTACGTTCACATACAACGGGTGCAAGCCAGTGTTGTACATGCAGAACACTCGGGTTAAACTTGACGAGCCTAGCATGTACAGACATGGCCTCGGAACACAAGAGACCGAAAGGTCGAACATGAGTCATATAGCAGATATGATCAACATGATGATGTTCACCATTGAAACCACCTCAACTCACGTGATGATCGGACTTGAGTTGGTGAATTTGGATCATGTGTCACTCGAATGACCGGAGGGATGTCAATTTGAGTGGGAGTTCTTAAGTAATATGATTAATTGAACTCATTATGATGAACATAGTCAGTAGTGTCTTTGAAAACTGTGTTGTAGATTACTAGCTCACGATGTAGCTCCCTTGAATTTTTATATGTTCCTAGAGAAATAGAGTTGAAAGATGATGGTAGCAATATTGCGGACTGGCTCCATGATCTGAGGATTGTCCTCATTGCTGCACAGAAGGCTTATGTCCTTAATGCACCCCTCGGTGCGCCAACCCCTCTAGCGTTGTTTGTAGATGTTGTGAATATCTGACAGGCATGTTCTGATGACTACTTGATAGTTTAGTGCGTCATGCATTACAGCTTAGAATTGAGGCTCTAAAATGTTTTGAACGTCATGGAACATATGAGATGTTCTAAGAGCTGGAATTAGGATCTCAGGCTCGTGCCCGTGTTGCGAGATATGAGATCTGACAAGCATGTGCTCAGATTGTCTGGGTGCTACAATCGCTTGAATCAAGTGGGAATTGATCTTCCAGATAAGATAGTGATTGATATTGTTCTCCAAGTCAGTGTCACTGAGCTACCAGAACTTGGTGATGAAATATAAACGCCAGGGATAGAAATAATGATCCCTGAGCTGTTCACGATGTTTGACACCGCGAAGGTAGAAATCAAGGAGCATAAAGTGTTGACGGTTAGTAAAACCACTAGTTTCGAGAAGGGCAAGGGCAAGGAGGGAAACTTCATGGATAGCAAGTCAGTTGCTGCTCCGGTGAAACAACCCAAAGTTGAGCCCAAAACCGAGACTAAGTGCTTCGATTATGAGGAGAGCGGTCGCTGAAACGGAACAACCCTAGATACTTGGTAGATAAGAAGGCTGGCAACTTCGACAGAAGTATATTTGATATACGTGTTATTGATGTGTACCTTGCTAGTACTCCTAGTAGCACCTGGGTATTGGATACCGGTTCGGTTGCTAAATGTTAGTAACTCGAAATAAAAGCTACGGAATAAACGAAGAACAAGCTAAGGGTGAGGTGACGATGTGTGTTCGAAATGTTTCCAAGGTTGATGTGATCAACATCGCACGCTCTCTCTACCTTCCGGATTAGTGACGAACCTAAATAAATGTTATTTGGTGTTTTTGCGTTGAGCATGAAAGTGATTAGATCATGTTCATTGCAACACGGTTATTCATTTAAGTTAGAGAATAATGGTTATTCTATTTACATGAATAATACCTTCAATGGCCATGCACCCAATAAGAATGGTTTGTTGAAACTTGATCGTAGTAATACACATGTTCATAACATTGATGCCAAAAAGATACAAAGTTAATAATAATAGTACCACATACTTGTGGCACTGCCGCTAAATGTCATATTGGTATAAAATGCATGAACAAACTCCATGCTAATGGATCTTTGGACTCATTCGATTTCAAATCGGTTGAGACATGCGAACCATGCCTCTTGGTCAAGATGACTAAGGACCCCGTTTTCTGTTTTGATGAAGCGGGCAAGGGATTTATTGGAAATGATACATGTTGATGTATGCAATCCAATGAGTCTCGTAGCGTGTGGTGGATATCATTATTTTCTTACCTTCACTGATGATTTGAGTAGATATAGTGTATATTTACTTAATGAAACACAAGTCTGAATCGTTTGAAAGGTTCAAGCAAATTCAGAGTGAAGTTTAAGATCATCGTGACAAGAAGATACAAATGTTTGCGATAAGATCGTGGATGTGAATATCTGAGTTACGTGTTTGGCATACAATTTTAGACAATGTGAAAGTTGTTTCACAACTCACGCCACCTGGAACACCATAGTGTGATGGTGTGTCCGAACGTCATAGTCGTGCTCTACTGGATATGGTGCGTGCTATGGTGTCTATTATCGTTTTATTACTATAATTTTGGGATTATGCATTAGAGACAACTACATTCACTTTAAATAGGGCACCATCTAAATCCGTTGAGATGACACCGTGTGAATTATGGTTTGATAGAAACCTAAGCTGTCATTTCTTAATGTTTGGGGCTGCGACGCTTGTGTGGAAAATGTTTTCACCTAATGAGCTCGAACCCAAAGCGGACAAATGCATCTTCATAGAATACCCTAAGAAAAGTTGGGTGAACCTTCTATCTTAGATCCAAGCATAAAATGTTTATTGCTAAAACTGGGTCCTTTCTCGAGGAAAAGTTTCTCTTGAAAGAATTGAGTGGGAGGAAGATAGAACTTGATGAGGTTATTGAACCTCTGTTTCAACCAGAGAGTAGCACAGTGCAGGAAGTTGTTTCTGTGAAGCCTACGTTAGTTGAAGAGGAAGTTAATGATGATGATCATGAAGCTTCGGATCAAGTTACTATCGAACTTTTTAGGTCGACAAGAACGTGTACTGCTCCTGAGTGGTGCGGCAACCCTGTCTTAGAGGTCATGTTGTTGGACAACGATGAACCTACGAACTATGGAGAAGCGATGATGGGCCTAGAAACCAACAAATGGTTAGAGGCCATGAAATCCGAGAAAGGATCCATGTATGAAAACCAAGTATAGACTTTGGTGGACTTGTTTGTTGGACGGCAGGTCATTGAGTACAAATGGATGTTTAAAATGAAGATAGACGCTCATGGTAAATGTCACCATTTGTAAAGCTCGACTTGTTGCAAAGAAGTTTACGACAAGTTCAAGGAGTTGACTACGATGAGACTTTCTCACTCGTAGCGATGCTAAAGTCTGTTGGAATTATGTTAGCAGTTGCTGCATTTTTCAATTATGAAATCTGGCAGATGGATGCCAAAACATCGTTTCCTTCCTTAAGGAAAGGTTGTATGAGATACAACCAGAAGGTTTTGTCAGTCCTAAGGATGCTAAAAGGTGAGCAAGCTTCAGTGATCCTTTTATCGACTGAAGCAAGCATCTCGGAGTTGGAATATACACTTTGATGAGGTGATCAAAGTTTTTGAGTCTATACAAAGTTTACGAGAAACTTATATTTGCAATAAAGTGAGTGGGAGCACTATAGAGTTTCTGATAAGTATATGTGAATGACATATTGCTATTCGGAAATGATGTATAATTTTTGGAGAGCATAAACGGTTGTTTGAAAAGAGTTTTTCAAAGGAAGACCTGGATAGAGCTACCTAATTGTTGAGCATAAAGATCTATAAAGATAGATCAAGATGTTTTATAAGACTTTCAATGAGTACATACCTTGACAAGATTCTGAAAGAGTTCAAAATGGATTAGTCAGAGAGAAGTGTTCTCGCCTGCTTTGTAAGGTGTGAAGTTGAGTGAGACTCAAAGCTCGACAACGGCAGAAGAAAGGGAAAGGACGAATGTCGTCCCCTATGCCTTAGCCATAGGCTCTGTATAGTATGTCATGATGTGTACCACACCTGTGTGTGCCTTGCCATGAGTCCGTCAAGGGGTACAAGAGTGATCCAGGAGTGGATCACTGGACATCGGTCAAGATTATCCTTAGTAACTAAAAGACTAAGGAGATCTTT
Source organism: Hordeum marinum (assembly GCA_022496015.1). Classification (NCBI taxonomy): domain Eukaryota; kingdom Viridiplantae; phylum Streptophyta; class Magnoliopsida; order Poales; family Poaceae; genus Hordeum; species Hordeum marinum. Next base: position 475,349,001 of record CM039676.1, read on the forward strand.
CTCGATTATGGAGGTGATAAAGAGTTCGTCGTAAAGAGTTACGTCGATGCAAGCTTTAACATCAATCCGGATAACCCGTAGTAGCAATCTGGATACACATAGTGGAGCAACCATTTGGAATAGTACCAAGTGAAGTGTGGTAGCAGTGTTTACGGTTTGACATAGAGATTTGCAAAGTACACACAGATCTGAATGTCGCAGAACTGTTGACTATAAGACCTCTCTCACATGCAAAGCATGATCGAGCCCCAGAACTCATTGGGTGTTAGATTCATAACAATGCGAATCACATGGTGATGTGAACTAGATTATAGACTCTAGTGCAAGTGGGAGACTGTTGGAAATATGCCCTAGAGGCAATAATAAATTAGTTATTATCATATTTCCTTGTTCATGATAATCGTTTATTATCCATGCTATAATTGTATTGATCGAAGACTTAGATGCATGTGTGGATACATAGACAAAACCATGTCCCTAGTATGCCTCTAATGGACTAGCTCGTTGATCAAAGATGATTAAGGTTTCCTAGCCATGGACATGAGATGTCATTTGATAACGGGATCACATCATTAGGAGAATGGCGTGATGGACAAGACCCAAACTACAAACGTAGCATATGATCGTGTCAGTTTATTGCTACTGTTTTCTGCATGTCAAGTATATGTTCCTATGACCATGAGATCATGCAGCTCACTAAAACCGGAGGAGTGCCTTGTGTGTATCAAACGTCACAACGTAACTGGGTGACTATAAAGGTACTCTACAGGTATCTCCGAGGGTGTCTATTGAGTTGTCATGGATCAAGACTGGAATTTGTTACTCCGTGTGACGGAGATGTATCTCAAGGCCCACTCGGTAATACAACATCACAACAAGCCTTGCAAGCAATGTGAATAAGTGTTAGTCACGGGATCTTGTATTACGGAATGAGTAAAGAGACTTGCCAGTAACGAGGTTGAACTAGGTATGGAGATACCGACGATCGAATCTCGGGCAAGTAACATACCGAAGAACAAAGGGAACATCATACGGGATTAACTGAATCCTTGAAATAGAGGTTTGACCGATAAAGATCTTCATAGAATATGTAGGAACCAATATGGGCATCCAGGTCCCGCTATTGGTTATTGACCGCAGAGGTGTCTCGGTCATGTCTACATAGTTCTTGAACCCGCAGGGTCTGCACACTTAAGGTTCAGTGACGTTTCGGTAGTATAGAGTTATGCATGGTGGTGACCGAAGGTTGTTCGGAGTCCCGGATGAGATCTCGGACGTCACGAGGAGCTCCGGAATGGTCCGGAGGTAAAGATTCATATATAGGAAGTCCTATTTTGGTCGCCGGAAAAGTTTCGGGCTCATCGGTAGTGTACCGGGAGTGCCGGTAGTGTACCGGGGGACCATCGGGAGAGGTATTTCGACCCAAGAGGCCACATGGGATGTGGGAGGGTGGAAACCAGCCCTTAGTGGGCTGGTGGAAGTCATCTAAGAGGCCCATGCGGCTGGAGTTGAAAGAGAAAGAAAAAAACGCAAGGTGGAAAGAGATTCCAAGTAGGAAAGGAGGAATCCTAGTCCTACTAGGATTGGAGGAGGATTCCTTCTCTCCTCCTTGCGCAAGGGAAGCCTTGGTGCGCCAGCCCTCCTCCTCCCTCCCTCTTATATATACTGGTGGTATTGGGTGTTTTGCACTTGATTTTACGGCCACGTGCTACCCGTTCCACCGGTGCTCCTCTAGATCGGATTTCCGCAGTGCTTAGGCAAAGCCCTGCCAGAATTGCTCCACCACCATCACCGGAGCACCGTCACGCTGCCGGTGAACTCTTCCTCCTCTCCACTTCCTCTTGCTGGATCAAGACGGCGGAGATCGTCATCAAGCTGCACGTGTGCTGAACGCGGAGGTGCCGTCTGTTCGGCGCTAGATCGGAAGGACCGTGATTAAGATCACGAGACGGATCGTGACGAGTTCGCGGGACGGATCGCGACGAGATCGCGGGACGGATCGTGATGAGTTCACGGGACGGATCACGACAAGATCGCGGGACGGATCGTGATGAGTTCGCGGGACGGATCGTGATTGGATCACGGGATGGATCGTGATGAGATCGCGGGACGCTCGGCGATTTGGATCACGAAGATGTTCGACTACACCAACTGCGTTTCTTAACGCTTCCCGCTTAGCGATCTACAAGGGTACATAGATCCACTCTCCCTCTCGTAGATGCTCATCACCATGGATAGATCTTGCGTGTGCGTAGGAAATTTTTTGTTTCCCATGCAACGTTACCCAACAAAGAACCCTATCCATCTTGCACCCACCTTCGCCAAAACCCTAGTCTACCTCATGTCTATCCGCCATGTCGCCCTCTTCAGTCATCAACTCCAGCGTCAATTACAACACCTCTGAACAACTTACCTGAACCAACTACTCCTATGGCGCTCACAAGCAAGATCATAGATCATGGGTGTCAGCCTCTTTGGCTACTTAGATAATCCATTTGAAGAATCACCAAAAACCCTCACCACCAAGAATGCTGAAGGGAAGGATCAGGTTGCGCCAAATCCTACCTACTCCCAATGGCTCATCCAAGACCACCAGATTGTCGCCTACCTCCTTAGAAACCTATCCAAGGAAGTACTTGTCCAGGTCGCCGCGACCGAAAAATCGCATGCGATGTGGACTGCGCTTGGGAACATGTTTTCGGACATGTATCTCTCACGCGTCAACAACATTAGAGGCGCCCTCACCAATGCCTAGAAGGGCTCCCAGACGGCTGCTGCATATTTTGGTCATATGTGATCCCTCTCCGACGAGCTCACAGCGACGGGCAAGCGGATCAGCGAGGATGAGCTTCTCTCCTTCATCATCGTCGGGTTGGACATGGAGTACTAACCCATCATCTCGGCGCTCGATGCACGAACAGAACCTATCTCCATAGACAACCTCTTCTCCATGGTGTTAAACTTAGATCAGCGAGACAGGATATTCCATGGTACAAGCGCCAGATCCTTCAAATCATCGGCGAACACTACATCTCGTGGTCGCCAGGGCAACACTAAAAACTACCGAAACCAGAGTGGTGGAGGTGGTGGTGGATCCCATGGTGGCGGCTAGTATGGTGGTGGCGGCAGTGGATAGTACGATGGTGGTGGCGGCTATCACCACGGCGGCAACAATCAGTGTGGTGGTGGCAGCTACGAGCAGAATAACAACGACGGTGGCGATAGCTACCATGATGGTGGCAGTGGTGGCTATCCTGACGGGGGTGGAGGACGCTACTATCACCAGGGAAACTCCAACGGCGGAAACAACAGGCTCCCCCCAGCAACAAGGGGGCACAATTTCCAAGGCTACGAGGGGTATGAAGGCAAGTGTCAGATCTGCAAAAAGTCAAACCACATAGCCAAAGATTGCGATTGGCGCTATGCCGATGACACTTCCGAAAAGAAAAAAGTTATTGCCGCTGCAGATATGTCATATGGTATTAATACCAATTGGTACATGGGCACAGGTGCCACAAATCACATCACTTGTGAGCTGGACAAGCTGACGATGCATGAGGAATACCATGGCAATGATCAAATCTACACAGCTGCAAATGGTCCAGGTATGGAGATAAGTCATATCGGTAAATCAATCATTACAATCCCACACACAAATCTTGAAATCAATGATATCTTGCATGTTCCTAATGCCTCCAAGAATCTCTTATCTGTCCATCACATTGCTCTTGACAATAATGTGTTTCTAGAGTTTCACCCTTTCTTATTTTTGATCAAGGATCAGGTCACGAAGAGAATTCTTCATAGAGTTGTTTGTGTGCAAGGGCTCTACTCGTTGTTTCCCAAGTATTTCAAATTCAGTAAACAAGTCTATGATGCCATCAAGCTTTCTGCTGAGAGGTAGCAGGTCATCCATCTTTTGCTACTGTTCATCAAATTCTTAGTAAAAATAAACTCCCAGTTGTTGGTGAGAGAAATCTAGAAACTATTTGTGATTCATGCCAAAGAGCAAAAAGTCATCAATTACCATCTCCTGTCTCTACTAGTGTGTCTACCAAACCCTTGCATTTTTTCTGATGTCTGGGGCCGAGAACCTACCTCTATTGGTAGACACTCTTATGATGTGAGTTTTATCGATGACTTTAGAAAATACACTTGGATCTATCTCCTTAAAAAGAGTTATAATGTGTTTCAAGTTTTCCACAACTTCCAAGATCTTATTGAACGCAAGTTTGATAGCAAGATCACTGCCATGCAATCATATTGGGTGGTGAATATGATAAATTAAATTCCTTCTTTCAGCAAATCGGTGTATCTCATCATGTGTCATGCCCACATGCCCATCAACAAAATGGTTCTGCTGAATGTAAACATAGGCATATTGTTGAAGTAGGCTTAGCTCTTCTTGCTTTCGCATCCATGCCACTCAAATTTTGGGATGAAGTTTTTCTTACTATTGTTCATCTTATAAATATGTGGCCTAGTCACACTATCTCCAATGAAACCCCTACTGAACGTATTTTGCATGTCATTCCCGATTATCACACTCTTCGAGTTTTTGGTTGTGCTTGTTGGCCTAACCTTCGTCCCTACAATAATCGCAAACTTATATTTCGCTCTAAGCAGTGCGTCTTTCTTGGTTATAGTGCTCAACACAAATGTGTCAAATGCCTTGATGTGTCCACTGGTCATGTGTACATCTGCCGTGATGTTGTTTTTGACGAAACCCAGTTTCCCTTTGAAAAACTCCATCCCAACGCCTGTGCCCTTATCAAGAAGGAAATTCTTATTCTTCCTTCTCATCTTCTTAAAGATGATCGTGTGGGTGTTGATAATGCTAATCCAATATTTACTAACTCCTCTATGGTTCCACATGAGCTCTCTGCTACAGGACTAAACATGGCAGCAAATGCTGAGGAAAATGGTGCATTTTCTGCTGAAAATAATGCCCACAATATCTCTCGTCCGCACACACCAAATACGGTTGTATCTACCTCGGGATCGGTGCGCCATTTTGCACCAGAATTTGCTCCGGGATCAGTACGACATACTGCACCCATATCAGCCTCGGGCTCGGCAGCCCGTGCTGACCCTGCCTCCCCTGTTCTATGCCAACATGCGGGCGACACGTGTTTGAAGAGAGGCAACCTCATGGGTTTGAAGATCCATAGAGACCATCTCATGTTTGTTGACTTCATAAGTCCCTTTATAGCTTGAAACAAGCTCCAAGGGCATGGTATTCTCATTTGAGCTCCAAATTGCGAACTCTTGGCTTTGCTCCCTCTAAATCTGACACATCCCTGTTTATTTATCATCGCTCAACCACAACTATCTTTGTGCTCATTTATGTTGATGACATTATTGTTACAAGCTCATCTAACAAGTAGTCACAACTCTCTTGAAAGATTTACGGTCAGATTTTGCTCTCAAAGATCTAGGTGACTTGCATTTTTTTCTTGGTATTGAAGTCAAGAGAAATCATGTAGGTGGTCTTCACCTTTCTCAAGAAAAATATGGCACTGATCTTTTGAGCAAGGCAGGGATGCAAAGCTGTAAACCATCGCCAACACCTCTCTCCAGTTTAGAAACATTATCTCTTGTAGAGGGTGTACCCCTAAGTCAAGAGGATGGTACCAAATACAGGATCTTGGTGGGAGCACTTTAGTACTTGACACTCACAAGGCCTGCTATTTTCTCTGTGAATAAAGTGTGTCAGTTTCTTCATGCACCTACTTCTGCTCATTGGATTGCTGCTAAATGCATACTGAGATATGTGAAAACACACTGAGTATTGGGCTAACATTTACCAAGTCAACCTCTACACTTGATAGTGCATTCTCTGATTCTAATTGGGCAGGTTGCTTGGATGACAGAAGGTCCACAAGTGGCTTTGTAGCTTTCTTTGGACCCAACTTAATCTCTTGGTGTGCAAAGAAACATGCAACAATATCAAGATCAAATACCGAGGTAGAATATAAAGCACTAGCTAATGCCATTGCAGAAATTATTTGGGTTAAGACTTTTCTCAAAGAACTTGGGATATTTCACACACAAACTCCATTCTCTGGTGTGATAATATTGGTGCAACTTACCTCTCTACTGACCATGCTTCTCATGCAAGGACTAAACATATTGAGATTGATTATCACTTTGTTAGCGAGAGGGTTACTAGTAAAGAATTGGAGGTTCAGTTCATTCCTTAAAAGGATCAATTTGCTGATGGATTTACAAAGACATTATCCACAAGACCATTTGAAGAGTTCAGGCGTAATCTAAACTTGAAAAGTTCAGATGAAGGAAGGATGTTAAACATATCGTTACACGACTCTTAGATATTATCTTGTGTATCACGGTTGAAATAGTTAGGCTAGACATGCCTTGTTGTATCTCCTTCTATCTCCTCTTTAAACCTCCTGTAATGTTTCTGATGGTTAGCCCCGACGCTACCAGCCCTTGTACCTTCGACAAAATCAATATATACCCATGCTGCTTCCCTGTTGAGAGTAGGAACGCTTAACCATTATTTGATAGAGTGCATCCTGGCCATACGTTTCCCTGGCAGCGTACCGGTTCACGTCTTGACACAGGTAGCTGTCTAGTTTTTCAAAGAAGATGTCGATTTTTTCAGCAATGTTCAGATACAGGAAATTCAGAGAACAAGTGTCTCCCCCCACCCCCAAAAAAATTGAGCACTCATTCGGTTTAATTGAAACGAAACAAGTCAACATCGAAAGGTTATTGACGAATCATTTACCGACGACAAAGGACTAAAAGATATGCAAAATATTAACGAATCAGCAGGATGCACGCCTGGTGGGTTGGCCCACAGTAACATCTTTATAAATGTAGCTAGGTGACGTGCAAAATATAAGCTAATCGATGAGTTTTGCGGAATGATGCAAATATAAGCTAGTCAAGCAATCAACTCCTGCCAATGAGTAGGGCAGTTCCTTGTGCGGTAGAACTGAAACAACTTGTATTTTTTTTTTTGTGAACCAATCTTTGGTTTGATATTTAGGAGGACAGTGATATCCCTATTCCACGAGAGTTCAAATCCAGGATTTGTCATCGGTGCACGCATTTTCCTGTATTTATTACAGGCCTTCCGGTGAGGTGTGTTCAGTGGGAGAAGACGTCTCAGTATCTTGGAGATGCTCATAGGCATAGGATGTGTGTGCACTCATAGAGGATGAGTGTATGTGTGTATATATATGAGCGTCTGCGTCTGTACTGTGTTAAAAACATGAATTTCTTTTACTTCTCACTACGTGGACTGTCATTTCGCATTTGTAATCACGCTAAATCGATATAACTTAAAAAACCTTGATATAATTGTTATTATGTTTGGGGTGGCGTGTTCTTCCGATGAGACTTTATAATGGATCGGACTTCTTTTGGCAAAAAAAAAATTACTAAGTAAAAAAAGTTGTTATTGGCCAGATGGGAGGAGAATGTGTTTATTTTAGAACATAAATTAAATGCTAATGATTGTGGGTGCTAAACAAAGGACTAGTACCGTGTGGGATGCCTAGCCACCGATTGGTAGTCCATAGACTACATGTCACGCATGGTCCATGTGGTATATGAATTGGCTCTGTTGTCACACCCCTTTCCATGCGTAAGTATATCAATTGCTCAAAATATCTTCTTAATGAAGTATTCAATTTAAACTCAATTTGGCATAAATAGTTGCTACAAAAACATCTACAACTAAAGGAAAGCAAATGTAAGTTTTTTTTTAAATGAAGCATATAAAAAGAGAAAAATAATTTGCAATTAAAAGAATTACTATTCTTAAAAAAAATGTGAAAGATGAACTCTAATGTAAAAAATAAAATTCTGACTAACATGCAAGAATTGATGATGCAACAGCATTGCATACATAGAGCAATGCAAAATAATAATAATTATGGTTTGCATGCATGATTTGCTTATGTGCCATGGCTGCATGGCTAAGAAAAATAGGTAGTGCGTTGTAGCTATTTATGAATAAAGTATTAGTACACCAAAAATAAGCACTATAAAATTTACTGAAAAGATTGCTCGGGCAAAAATAATTAAGATAATTAATACAATTAATGAAGAAAATATTTACTACAATTAATGAAGAAAATGGCTAGTCAATTATTCAGATAACTAAACCTTTCACTATAAAAGGACCCATTGGCATATCATATTTACTCTCAATACGGAGATACAAGCCCCCAACATTGTAATACAAGATCAGATCGAAAAAACTTTGTAACACAAGATGAGGGCTACACAAATTCTACTCCTAGTCTTTGTCCTCTTCGTGCTATCCCCAGGTAACTACTACTATAAGTCTATAATTACTAGTTTACATTTTGAAAAAGATGGTTTATTGTTACTATTATTACTATTATTTGAGAGGACATAAACGGGTTGTTGGTTCTCGTTCGACTGAATTCGCCTTGATTCTCCCGGTGTGGATTTCAAGTTTGTATTAATCCGAAACTGCTCCCTAATTTGTGTTCTTCTCTGTCCGTCTCTCAAAAACATGACCGTGATTTTTATGCATCTGCAGATCTGGCAACGGCTAAGCTGGAGTGCACGGATTTCATCATAGCCAACCAGTGCGACGTCGACGAGATCACATGCCAACATTACTGCTACAACCAGTTCAACGGAACCGGCAAGTGCATTCCCCACAGAGGATGCCAGTGTCATTTCTGCTATGCAACTCCACCCAAGCCATCGCCTGCTAGCAGCTCCTAGCCGTAGTTTTCTCTTTAATTTTGTGTTTCATCAAGGTCAATGTACAACAGTTGTGAACATGGTTCGTTTCTAGTGCAATAACTATGGCACAATTAATTGCATGTACTGTGGCCTATGCTGCGAAGTTATATGTTAATGCAATAGCTGTTTGTTATGGCCAAGGAGCGAGAATACATGCCATAATAATCATGTTTGTTGTAAACGTTTTAGTTTATGTAAATGTTTATACATGCCATAATAATCATATTTACTCTCAAGGGCAGAAAGCTATGTCAAGGACAGAGCACTCGCTGAAAATGAATAAACTCATATGTAAATGAACCCCAGAAATTGTTTTTTTTGTTACTACTGGTAAGCTTCAGGATTGTAGCGACAGCAAACATACATTTAGCTGAACTGAACCTGAATACAGTTAGCAGGCAATAATATAAACACTTGATCTTCAACACTGCCTAAAGTGGATTAGTGGCTCGTGATGAATATAATAAAGCCCTTGGTCTTCGATAGGCGTTGATCTTTCATAACTGGAGCGCATCCTAAGCGTCCGTCTCCCTGGTAGCTTTCGAACTTCTGTGTGAAGGTGTCGATTTCTTCAGGTATGTTCAGAGACAGGAAGTTCAGAAATCTAGTGTCCTGCCAACTGAAACTATTTTTTTCTTGAGAACTAGTGTCATTCGGTTTAACTGAAACTAAGTCAGTCAATATTCAAGGTAAAATCAAAGCATCAGGAAATAGCAAAACATTATTGACGAATCAGATTGTGCTTATTCTCCACAGCCAAGTAATTTACCGATATAAAAGGAAACAGCCAGAAGCATATGCATATGCAGCACTGAGTAAGCTTAAACTGAAAGCCATATGTATTAGCCATAGCGTATTACTAGAGTTGTAAGCTTAAACTGAAAGCCATATGTATTGAACAGCACTGTGTATTCAGTTTGTTAAACTGAAAGTGCCTGAGTCAAACACTTGATGTTGCAAAACTAAAGTGTCAATTGGTTAGACTATATCCTTAAACTGAATATAATCAGTAGCAAGGAAGCTTTAACTCATTTGGTCTAACTGAAAGTGAATCAGTCAACAAACAATCGAGGCGAAAAACCAAAGCGTCAGGAAAGAACCAAGATTAACAAACCAGACTACACACTGACATCCAGTTTATATTAATTTGTTAAAGAACCAAGAAAACAAGTACAAACATATAGTTTCATTTGATCTACTCAAGTACTGAATATATATGAATTGCAACATTTGGCCACATCACAAGAATCATTCCGTTCTGTCAAAAACAGAGCAAAGCAGAAAAGGCACGACAGTTAAGCACGCCTTGCTGCCGGTGATGGCGTGATGCGGCAAACTTCTCAGTTCGACGGACCCGGACCGGCGGCACGCTGGGAGCGCACCGGAGACCCCTGTCCCTGAGCGTAGTTGTAGCAAGCCTGGCACGCATTGTTGCTGCCGGAGCGGCGGCCGCAGGCGTCACAGATCGGGCCAGGCCGGACGGCCGAGATGGAGAAAGGGTTGTCCAAATTAGTTCTTGCCGCCAGGAGCTCCGCATCAAGCGCCTCCAGCTCATCGGCAGGAGCTGCCACTGCTCCCCGGTGCGCACCGGCGTAGCCGATCTGCGCGTGCTGCGGAGGCGCGTTGCCCAAGGGGTTGCAAACCCTGCATGCATTTTTGTTGGTGCCGGAGGGGTGGCCGCAAGCCTCGCAGATGATGGAAAAAGGATTGTTCAGAATATTGGCCGCCACCAGCATCCTCTCATCCAACGCTGCAAGCTCAGCCCGTAACTGCTGCTCCCTAGCACAATCCTGGCACAAGGCCACCGAGACCAAAAGCCCCGTTGTCGTACGACGACAAGCCAAACCCCACGTTGTGGGCGTGTTGCAACAACGGCACGCCCGTTGCAGCGGAGCATCGGCTGCAAGAAATCAATGTCGGACGTCAACGAACCAAGAAAAGAACTGCACGATGCAGAGAGAAATAACTGCACGATGCAGAGGTATCTGACAGATGTTACAATCCAAGAACGCAAGAAGGAAGGACGCGCTCGTCGCATCGCATGCTTTGATTTCTTGGGCACCCACCTCCATGGATCAGGGAAGACGCGTCGGGGAAGCCACCGGCGGCTAGTCCCTGGCGCGCCGGAGCGAGTCCACCGTGCCCCGACCCGCCCCCTCCCCCGCGAGCTGCTGCACGAAACGAAGGCATCTGACAGATGTTACAATCCAAGAAGCGCAAGAACGAAGGTCGCTCGTAAGCTATGAGTTCTTGGGCACCCACCTCCGTCGAGCTGGGAGGAGGCGCCGGGGAAATCCGTCATCCCTGCTGCAACTGCAAGCCGCTGAGAAGTTCTGGCAATGCAGCCCCTGGCTGCAATCTCTGTCAGCCCTGCAGGCTGATCCGAAGTCCCAGCAATGTCGCCGCCCGCTGTAGTCTGCATCCGCGCGCTGCAGATCAATCCAAACCGTATGTAGCCAGGACATATTCGTGCGTGTGTTGTACACAGGGAGGTTAGGCTGTTGCGATCTGATCCTAGATTGTAGCTAGTTTCCTTGTAGATCAATCCAAAGCCTAACCATCCTAAAAAAAGAAAAACTAACCTCTTAGAGAATCTCCGAGAGGCCCGGTAGATATTGCTTTTTAGCGCGCGTGATTGGTTGGCGTGCTCCGGCAGGCGCCCGGGAAACTTTGGCGCGCTAAAAAGATTCTTCACACGCGCACGAAAAAGCGGCAATGCACGCGGCGTCCAGCGCGTCCTACAAAACTCAGACCGTCTGCCAACCGCCGTCTCTGTCTTCGCCTCCGCCGTCGCTGCGCCCTTTTTTCCTCGCCTCCGTCGACTCTTTCTTCGTTCTTGCCGTCTTCTTTCCCGCCGCCACCATGCCGCCGTGTCCGGGGCATCTCCGGCTACCATGGCGTCCGTGCCCGTCCCTCCGTCATGTATTACGCGAAGATATGCTCCGGTGATACACGCCTAGGGCTTGCGACGTTCGAAACCTTCTAAGCGGCCGCCCACGCGTACGAAGCGGCAGCGTGGCGGCTCGGAAGGCCACGGTCTCAAATGAACTTTTAGGAAGTCCGGACGCACGCGGAAGCGCAGGCCCGCGCTCCTCCCCCGCGGCTAATCACCGAGGAGGACCACAACATCCAGTAAAGGCGGGAGAGCCACCTCCTCATCGCCGAGACGGATGAAAGTGTGCAATTCTTCATTCCAACGACGGTGCCCAACTTCGCAAAGAGCTTATCCTCTTGCCCTCACATCTCCTACCGTCTCCTCGCTTTGTCCAAGGGGGAGTGTATTCTGCTGGCCATATGTCAATGACTAATACTTTTGATAATGTCTCAGCTGAAAGTATGTAGGAATCTAAGCAATAAAATATAGAAGAAATACATGAAAAATATCAACATCTACAATACCAAATACATATATTATGAAACTACATTTCATAATGAATCTAACAATATTGATTTAACATCGTGTACATTGATGCTTTTTTTCCCTATGATTACTCATGTTATGACCGGGGTCTCCGGGGTCCTCCACGACCTTGTCTCCGCCGTCCAGGGGATCTGACTGTTCCTGGCTAGCCCCTACGGCCCGCCGTCATCACCGCCACCGGGCCGCCGACTCTGCCGTGGTACGCGCCACACGCGGCGCCGGCCGCGGCGTTCCCGCTGCAGCTGCAACCGCCTGCCGCACCCATCTCGCACTGACCGTAGTGGCCGCCGCCGGTCCTCGCGTCGCCCCCCGCGCCGATCTCCGCCATGCAGCAGCCGCTGCCTCTACAGGGCCGTCTGCCGCGCACCGAGCCGGCCCCGACCGCACCGGGCGGCATCCCGATCCAGCAGGTCTGCTTCCCGCCGTCGCAATCGCCGCTTCCGGCCTGGCTGTCTGCGTCGGCGCCGCCACCAGTCTACACGACGGTCGGGGATCAGCCGGCGCCCACCCTACCGTACGGTGATCCGCCCGTCCCCTTGGGTCCGTCGTCATACGAGGGACCCCCGGTCTCCACCGACCGGGCGCTCAGCACCACCGACCCGTGTGGCTACGGCAGCCATACCCAGACGCCGCCACGATTCGCCAAGATCGACTTCGCCACCTATGACGGGACTGAGGACCCCTCAACTGGCTCAACCAGTGCGAGCAGTTCTTCCGCTGGCAATGCACCCTCGCGTCGGATCGCACCTGGCTGGCCTCTTACCACCTCCGGGCGCCGCGCAGACGTGGTACTACGCCCTCGAGCAGGAAGAGGGCGGCATGCCCCTTTGGGAGCGCTTTCGCGAGCTATGCCTCCTTCGCTTCGGGTCGCCGATCCGCGGGAGCCGCCTCGCGGAGTTCGGCCGCCTCCCCTTCACCTCCACGGTGCAGGATTTTGCCGATCATTTCCAGGCCCTGGCATGCCATGCGCCGGGGGTGACGGCGCAGCAGCAGGCCGAGCTCTTTGTCGGCGGTCTGCTAGATCACATCCGCGTGGACGTGGAGCTGCGGGGGCCCCAGGACCTCCAGATGGCTATGTACTACGCGCGCGCCTTTGAGCGTCGCGCGCAGGCCTTGCAGCAGACGCCACCGGCGCGCGGTGGCCGCCCGGCCGCCAAACCGCCCCCGACGGCCCCTGTACCGGGCCGGCTGCCCCAGGCTGCCCCAGCAGCGGCCGTACCGGCCCTGACACGACCCTTCCGTCGGCTTTCTCCGGCCGAGCAGCTTGAGCGACGTCGCCAAGGGTTGTGCTATAACTGTGATGAGTCGTACGTGCCAGGCCACATCTGCATGTGCCTCTTCTACTTGGGGGCGGCCAATTACGTCGAGGACACACCCGTCGATGGGATCGGCGAGTTGCCGCCCCCAGTGGCGGGGGAGGCCGCGCCCGCGCCCGCTCCGGCCACAACGCTCGTCGTCTCGCTCCATGCGCTCGCTAGCATCCGCGGCGAGCGGACTATGCTGTTGACAGTGACGATTCACGGCCAGCGTCTGGTGGCCCTACTGGATCGGGGATCCACGCATAACTTCCTGCCTAAGTCTACCATGCGCCGTCTCGCGCTTCAGCCGACGGGCGGGGAGCAACTCGCGTCACGGTGGCTAACGGCGACTGCCTCCAGTGCCATGGGCTGGCGCGCAACGTGCCCATCACCATCGGCGACAAGCACTTCACCATCACGTGCGCCGACATGGACTTGGGCTGCTTCGACTTCATCCTTGGCGTCGACTTCTTATGGACTCTCGGTCCCATCCTCTGGGACTTCGACGCCCTGACGATGACCTTCTGGAGTCTCGGTCGCCGCGTCCGGTGGGAGGGCGTTGGGGGCGCCTCGCCAATGACGCCACCTCAGTTGGCCGCGACTGACGCCGAGCCTAAGCACCCACTGTTGGATCACCTCCTGTAGTAGCACGGCGACCTCTTCGATGAGCCCCAGGGCCTTCTGCCAGCCCGGGTGTATGATCACCGCATCCACCTCCTTCCGGGCACGATGCCGGTTGCGGTGCGCCCCTACCGCTATCCTCAGATACAGAAGGACGAGTTGGAGCGATAGTGTGAGCTCATGCTGGCCTTGGGCATCATCCGGATCTCCACGTCGCCGTTCTCGGTGCCGGTCCTCCTCGTCCGCAAGTCGGATGACACGTGGCGCTTCTAGATTGACTACCGCGCCCTTAATGCCCTGACGCTCAAGGACAAGTTTCCTATTCCGGTGGTCGACGAGCTACATGGGGCGTGCTTCTTCACCAAGCTTGACCTCCGGTCGGGCTACCACCAGGTGCGGATGCACCTAGATGATCTCGCCAAGACGGTGTTTCGGACTCATCATGGCCACTTCGAGTTCTTGGTGATGCCTTTTGGCCTCTCCAACGCCCCGACGACCTTCCAGGACTTGATGAACGACGTCCTCCGTGTTGAAAATATGCCCTAGAGGCAATAATAAAATGGTTATTATTATATTTCCTAGTTCATGATAATTGTCTGTTATTCATGCTATAATTGTGTTAACCGAAAACCGTAATACATGTGTGAATACATAGACCACAACATGTCCCTAGTGAGCCTCTAGTTGGCTAGCTCGTTGATCAATAGATGGTCACGGTTTCATGACCATGGACATTGGATGTCGTTGATAACGGGATCACATCATTAGGAGAATGATGTGATGGACAAGACCCAATCCTAAGCATAGCACAAGATCGTGTAGTTCGTTTGCTAAAGCTTTTCAATGTCAAGTGTCGTTTCCTTAGACCATGAGATTGTGTAACTCCCGGATACCGTAGGAATGCTTTGGGTGTGCCAAACGTCACAACGTAACTGGGTGGCTATAAAGGTACGCTACGGGTATCTCCGAAAGTGTCTGTTAGGTTGACACGAATCGAGACTGGGATTTGTCACTCCGTGTGACGGAGAGGTATCTCTGGGCCCACTCGGTAAGACATCATCATTATGAGCTCAATGTGACTAAGGAGTTAGTCATGGGATGATGTATTACGGAACGAGTAAAGAGACTTGCCGGTAACGAGATTGAACAAGGTATGGGGATACCGACGATCGAATCTTGGGCAAGTACCATACCGATAGACAAAGGGAATTGTATATGAGATTGATTGAATCCCTGACATCGTGGTTCATCCGATGAGATCATCATGGAGTACGTGGGAGCCAACATGGGTATCCAGATCCCGCTGTTGGTTATTGACCGGAGAGGTGTCTCGGTCATGTCTATGTGTCTCCCGAACCCGTAGGGTCTACACACTTAAGGTTCGATGACGCTAGGGTTATAGGGAAATAGTGTACATGGTTACTGAAGGTTGTTCGGAGTCCCGGATGAGATCCCGGACGTCACGAGGAGTCCCGGAATGGTCCTAAGACGAAGATTGATATATAGGAAGTGAGGTTTTGGTTACCGTAAGTGTTCCGGGTGTCTCCGGTAGTGTACCGAGACCACCAGAAGGGTTCCGGGGGTCCACCAAGTGGGCCCACCTGCCCCGGAAGGTTCCATGGGCCAAGAGTGGGAGGGATCCAGCCCCTAGGTGGGCTAGTGCGCCTCCCACCCCAGCCCAAGGCACAGCAAGGGGTGGAGGGGGCAAACCCTAGGCTTAGATGGGCCTTAAGGCCCACCCTAGGGCGCCTCCACCTCTCCCTGCCCTGGCTGCCGGCCAGATGGGCTCCTGGAGGCTGCCGCCACCCCTAGGGTGGAACCCTAGGGCGCAACACCTCTCCTCCCCTCCCCCTATATATAGTGGAGGTATTTGGGGCTGCACAACACACGAGTTCATCTCCTCCCTGGTGCAGCCCTACTCCTCCCTCTCTTCGTTCTCCGTAGTGCTTAGCGAAGCTCTGCCGGAGTACCATGCAGCTCCACCGCCACCACGCCGTCGTGCTGCCGGAGCTCTCCCTCAACCTTTCCTCCCTCCTTGCTGGATCAAGGCATAGGAGACGTCACCGGGCTGCACGTGTGTTGAACGCGGAGGTGCCGTCCGTTCGGCACTTGATCGGATCTACCGCGATCTGAATCGCTGCGAGTACGACTCCATCAACCGCATTCTAGCAACGCTTCCGCTTAGCGATCTTCAAAGATCCAATCTCTCCCCGCTCGTTTGTTGGTTTCTCCATAGATAGATCTTGGTGACACGTAGGAAATTTTTGATTTACTACTACGTCTCCCAATAGTGGCATCATGAGCTAGGTCTATGCGTAGAATCTATGCACGAGTAGAACACAAAGCAGTTGTGGGAGTCGATTTTGTTAATATGCTTGCTGTTACTAGTCTTATCTTGATTCGACGGTATTGTGGGATGAAGCGGCCCGGACCAACCTTACACGTACGCTTACGTGAGACTGGTTCCACCGCCTGACATGCACTAGTTGCATAAGGTGGCTAGCGGGTGTCTGTCTCTCCCACCTTAGTCGGATTGGATTCGATGAAAAGGGTCCTTATGAATGGTAAATAGCAATTGGCATATCACGTTGTGGTTTTGGCGTAGGTAAGAAACGTTCTTGCTAGAAACCTATAGCAACCACGTAAAAACTTGCAACTACAAATTAGAGGACGTCTAACTTGTTTTTGCAGCATATGCCTTGTGATGTGATATGGCCAGAAGGATGTGATGTGATGCATTGTGATGTATGAGATTGATCATGTTCTTGTAATAGGGTTCACGACTTGCATGTCGATGACTATGACAACCGGCAGGAGCCATAGGAGTTGTCTTATATTATTGTATGACCTGTGTGTCAATCATAAACGCCATGTAATTACTTTACTTTATTGCTAAGCGTTAGCCATAGTAGTAGAAGTAATAGTTGGCGAGACAACTTCATGAAGACACAATGATGGAGATCATGGTGTCGTGCCGGTGACAATGATGATCATCGTGCCCCGAAGATGGAGATCTTAGGAGCAAGATGATATTGGCCATATCATGTCACTATATTGATTGCATGTGATGTTTATCATGTTTACATCTTATTTGCTTAGAACGACGATAGTAAATAAGATGATCTCTCAATAAAATTTCAAGAGAATTGTTCACCCTAACTGTGCACCGTTGCTAAGGATCGTTGTTCCGAAGCACCACGTGATGATCGGGTGTGATAGGTTCTAACGTTCGCATACAACGGGTGTAAGCCAGATTTACACACGCGAAACACTTAGGTTGACTTGATGAGCCTAGCATGTACAGACATGGCCTCGGAACACGGAAGACCGAAAGGTCGAACATGAGTCGTATAGAAGATACGATCAACATGAAGATGTTCACCATGGATGACTAGTCCGTATCATGTGATGATCGGACACGGGCTAGTTGACATGGATCATGTATCACTTGGATGACTAGAGAGATGTCTATCTAAGTGGGAGTTCATTGAATAATATGATTATGTGAACTTAATTATCATGAATTTAGTCTAAAATTGCCTTTAATATCTATATTGTAGATCCAATGGCCAACGCAAATGCCAACCTCAATTTCAACGCGTTCCTAGAGAAAACCAAGCTGAAAGATGATGGAAGCAACTATGCGGACTGGGTCCGTGGCTTGAGGATCATCCTCATAGCTTCCAAGAAACTGTATGTCCTTGATGCACCGCTAGGTGACCCACCCCTTCTCCCAGCAGAACAAGATGTTGCGAACGCTTGGCATTCTCGCTATGATGACTACTCCCTTGTTCAGTGCGGCATGCTTTACAGTTTAGAACCAGGGCTCCAAAAGCGTTTTGAGCAACACGGAGCATATGAGATGTTCCAAGAGCTGAAACTGGTCTTTCAAGCTCATGCCCGGGTCGAGAGATATGAAGTCTCCGACAAGTTCTTTAGTTGTAAGATGGAGGAGAATAGTTCTCTCAGTGAGCACATCCTCAAGATGTCTGGGCTTCACAACTGCTTGACTCAGCTGGGAGTTAATATCCCGGATGACTCGGTCATTGACAGAATCCTCCAGTCGCTTCCACCTAGCTACAAGAGCTTTGTGATGAACTACAACATGCAGGGGATGGAGAAGTCCATTCCTGAGTTGTACTCGATGTTGAAATCAGCAGAGGTCGAGATCAGAAAGGAGCATCAAGTGTTGATGGTAAACAAGACCACTAGTTTCAAGAAAGGCAAGGGTAAGAAGAACTTCAAGAAGTACGGCAAAGCTGTTGCCGTGCCCGGTAAGCAAGTTGCCGGGAAGAAGAAGAACAAGAATGGACCCAAGCCTGAGACTGAGTGTTTCTATTGCAAGGGTACCGGTCACTGGAAGCGGAACTGCCCCAAGTACTTAGCGGATAAGAAGGACGGTAATGTTAAAGGTATATGTGATATACTTGTTATTGATGTGTACTTGACCAGCGCTCGTAGTAGCTCCTGGGTATTTGATACCGGTGCAGTTGCTCACATTTGTAACTCCAAGCAGGAGCTGCGGAATAAGCGGAGGCTGGCCAAGGACGAGGTGACGATGCGCGTCGGGAATGGTTCCAAGGTCGATGTGATCGCCGTCGGCACGCTACCTCTACATCTACCTTCGGGATTAGTTTTAAACCTTAATAATTGTTATTTAGTACCAGCTTTGAGCATGAACATTGTATCTGGATCTCACTTGATGCGAGATGGCTACTCATTTAAATCCGAGAATAATGGTTGTTCTATTTATATGAGAGAAATGTTTTATGCTCATGCCCCACTGGTCAATGGTTTATTTTTGATGAATCTCGAACGTGATGTTACACATGTCCATAGTGTGAGTACCAAAAAGCGTAAAGTTGATAACGATAGTCCCACTTACATGTGGCACTGCCGTCTTGGCCATATTGGTGTCAAACGCATGAAGAAGCTCCATGCTGATGGACTTTTGGAGTCACTTGATTTCGAATCATTTGACACACGCGAACCATGCCTCATGGGCAAGATGACCAAAACTCCGTTCTCCGGAACAATGGAGCGAGCAACTAACTTGTTGGAGATAATACATACCGATGTATGCGGTCCAATGAGTGTCGAGGCTCGCGGTGGCTACCGTTATGTTCTCACCCTCACTGATGACTTGAGCAGATATGGGTATGTCTACTTAATGAAACACAAGTCTGAAACCTTTGAAAGGTTCAAGGAATTTCAGAGTGAGGTCGAGAATCAACGTGACAGGAAAACAAAATGCCTACGATCTGATCGTGGCGGAGAATATTTAAGTCACGAGTTTGGCACGCACCTTAGGAAATGTGGAATTGTTTCACAGCTCACGCCGCCCGGCACACCTCAGCGAAATGGTGTGTCTGAACATCGTAATCGCACTCTATTAGATATGGTGCGATCTATGATGTCTCTTACCGACTTACCGCTATCATTTTGGGGATATGCATTAGAGACTGCCGCATTCACTTTAAATAGGGCACCGTCTAAATCCGTTGAGACGACACCGTATGAATTATGGTTTGGAAAGAAACCTAAGCTGTCGTTTCTAAAAGTTTGGGGATGCGATGCTTATGTGAAGAAACTTCAACCTGAGAAGCTCGAACCCAAAGCAAAAAAGTGCGTCTTCATAGGATATCCCAAAGAGACTATTGGGTATACCTTCTATCTACGATCCGAGGGCAAAGTCTTTGTTGCCAAGAATGGATCCTTTCTCGAGAAAGAGTTTCTCTCGAAAGAAGTAAGTGGGAGGAAAATAGAACTTGATGAGGTAATTGTACCTTCACT
The DNA here is from genome assembly GCA_022496015.1 of Hordeum marinum. Lineage (NCBI taxonomy): Eukaryota > Viridiplantae > Streptophyta > Magnoliopsida > Poales > Poaceae > Hordeum > Hordeum marinum. The sequence continues at coordinate 475,368,891 of CM039676.1, forward strand.
CGACCCGGAGAGTAGTGCAGCACAGGAAGTTGTTTCTGTGGATCCTACACCGGCTAGAGAGGAAGTTAATGATGATGATCATGAAGCTTCAGATCAAGTCGCTATTCGAAGGTCCACTAGGACACGTTCCGCACCAGAGTGGTACGGCAATCCTGTCCTAGAGATCATGTTGTTGGACACCGGTGAACCTTCGAACTATGAAGAAGCGATGGCAGGCCCGGATTCCGACAAATGGCTTGAGGCCATGAAATCCGAGATAGGATCCATGTATGAGAACAAAGTATGGACTTTGGTGGACTTGCCTGATGATAAGCGAGCCATTGAAAACAAATGGATCTTTAAGAAGAAGACTGACGCGGACGGAAATGTGACCGCCTATAAGGCTCGGCTTGTCGCTAAGGGTTATCGACAAGTTCAAGGAGTTGACTACGATGAGACTTTCTCACCCGTAGCGATGCTAAAGTCAGTCCGAATCATGTTAGCAGTTGCCGCATTTTATGATTATGAGATCTGGCAAATGGACGTCAAAACGACATTCCTTAATGGCTTCCTCAAGGAAGAACTGTATATGATGCAGTCGGAAGGTTTTGTCAATCCTAAAGATGCTAACAAGGTATGCAAGCTCCAGCGCTCCATCTATGGGCTGGTGCAAGCATCTCGGAGTTGGAACATTCGCTTTAATGAGGTGATTAAAGCGTTTGGGTTTGTACAGGTTTATGGAGAACCCTGTATTTACAAGAAAGTGAGTGGGAGCTCTATAGCATTTCTTATACTGTATGTGGATGACATGCTGATAATGGGAAATAATATAGAACTCTTGGAAAGTATAAAGGCCTACTTGAATAAGTGTTTTTCAATGAAGGACCTTCGAGAAGGTTCTTACATATTAGGTATTAAGATCTATAGAGATAGATCGAAACGCCTCATTGGTCTTTCACAAAGCACATACCTTGAAAAGATATTGAAGAAGTTCAATATGGATCAGTCCAAGAAGGGGTTCTTGCCTGTGTTGCAAGGTGTGAGATTGAGTACGACTCAATGCCCGACCACGGCAAAGGATAGAGAAGAGATGAGTGTCATCCCCTATGCTTCAGCCATAGGCTCTATTATGTATGCCATGCTGTGTACCAGACCTGATGTGAACCTTGCCATAAGCTTGGTAGGAAGGTACCAAAGTGATCCCGGAGCGGAACACTGGACAGCGGTCAAGAATATCCTGAAGTACCTGAAAAGGACAAATGACATGTTTCTCGTCTATGGAGGTGCCGAAGAGCTCGTCGTAAAGGGTGACGTCGATGCTAGCTTCGACACAGATCCGGACGACTCCAAGTCGCAAACCGGATACGTGTATATTTTGAATGGAGGGGCAGTGAGCTGGAGCAGCAGCAAGCAAAGCGTCATGGCGGCATCTACATGTGAAGCAGAGTACATAGCTGCTTCGGAAGCAGCAAAGGAGGGAGTCTGGATGAAGGAGTTCATCACCGACCTAGGAGTGATTTCGAATGCGTCGGGCCCGATGACTCTACTCTGTGACAACACTGGAGCTATTGCCCTTGCGAAGGAGCCCAGGTTTCACAAGAAGACAAGACACATCAAGCGCCGCTTTTAACTCCATCCGTGATTACATTCAGGAGGGAGACATAGATATTTGTAAAGTGCATACGGATCTGAATGTCGCAGATCCGTTGACTAAACCTCTCTCACGAGCAAAACATGATCAACACCAGAATGCTATGGGTGTTCGATTCATCACAATGTAACTAGATTATTGACTCTAGTGCAAGTGGGAGACTGTTGGAAATATGCCCTAGAGGCAATAATAAAATGTTTATTATTGTATTTCCTAGTTCATGATAATTGTCTGTTATTCATGCTATAATTGTGTTAACCGGAAACCGTAATACATGTGTGAATACATAGACCACAACGTGTCCCTAGTGAGCCTCTAGTTGTTGGAAATATGCCCTAGAGGCAATAATAAATTAGTTATTATCATATTTCCTTGTTCATGATAATCGTTTATTATCCATGCTATAATTGTATTGATCGGAGACTTAAATGCATGTGTGGATACATAGACAAAACCATGTCCCTAGTATGCCTCTAATGGACTAGCTCGTTGATCAAAGGATGGTTAAGGTTTCCTAGCCATGGACATGAGATGTCATTTGATAACGGGATCACATCATTAGGAGAATGATGTGATGGATAAGACCCAAACTACAAACATAGCATATGATCCTGTCAGTTTATTGCTACTGTTTTCTGCATGTCAAGTATATGTTCCTATGACCATGAGATCATGCAACTCACGGATATCGGAGGAGTGCCTTGTGTGTATCAAACATCGCAACGTAACTGGGTGACTATAAAGGTGCTCTACAGGTATCTCCGATGGTGTCTGTTGAGTTGGCATGGATCGAGACTAGGATTTGTTACTCCGTGTGATGGAGAGGTATCTCAGGGCCCACTCGGTAATACAACATCACAATGAGCCTTGCAAGCAATGTGACTAATTGTTAGTTGCGGGATCTTGTATTATGGAACGAGTAAAGAGACTTGCCGGTAACGAGGTTGAACTAGGTATGGAGATACCGACGATCGAATCTCGGGCAAGTAACATACCGAAGAACAAAGGGAACGTTATACGGGATTAACTGAATCCTTGACATAGAGGTTCGACCGATAAAGATCTTCGTAGAATATGTGGGAACCAATGTGGACGTCCAGGTCCCGCCATTGGTTATTGACTGTAGAGGTGTCTCGGTCATGTCTACATAGTTCTCGAACCCGCAGGGTCTGCACACTTAAGGTTCGGTGACGTTTCGGTAGTGTAGAGTTATGTATGGTGGTGACCGAAGGTTGTTCGGAGTCCCGGATGAGATCCTGGACGTCACGAGGAGCTCCGGAATGGTCCGGAGGTAAAGATTCATATATAGGAAGTCCCAGTTTGGTTTCCGGAAAAGTTTCGGGCTCATCGGTAGTGTACCGGGAGTATCGGTAGTGTACCGGGAGTGCCGGTAGTGTACCGGAGGACCTCCGGGAGGGGTATTTCGACCCGAAGAGGTCCATGGGCTGTGGGAGAATAATAACCAGCCCTTAGTGGGCTGGGAAAACAGCCACAAAGGCCCATGGCGCAGGAGAGAAAGTCCTAAAGCAAAAAGTGGAAAATCAGCCAATAGGAGGCAATCCTACTCCAACTAGGATTGGAGGTGAAGTAGGATTGCTCCCACCTCCTATTTCGGCCGACCCAAAGGCCTTGGCTGCCTCTCCTCTCCTCTCCTCCTATATATACTAGTGGATTGGGTGGTTTTTGGACAGAATTTCCGGCCACGTGCTACCCGTTCCACCGGTGCATAGTTTCTCCTCTAGATCGGTTTTCTGCAGCGCTTAGGCGAAGCCCTGCCGGAATTGCTCCACCACCATCACCGGAGCGCCGTCACGCTGCCAGTGAACTCTCTCTCCTCTCCACCTCCTCTTGCTGGATCAAGACGGTGGAGATCGTCATCAAGCTGCACGTGTGCTGAACGCGGAGGTGCCGTCCGTTCGGCGCTAGATCGGAAGGACCGTGACCGAGATCGCGAGACGGTTCGTGATGTGATCACGGAACGGATCGTGATGAGTTCGCGGGATAGATCGTGATCAAGATCGTGATGAGATCGCGGGACGGATCGTGATGAGTTCACGGGACGGATCGTGATTGGATCGCGGGACGGATCTTGATGAGATCGCGGGACGCTCGGCGATTTGGATCGTGAAGATGTTCGACTACACCAACCGCGTTTCTTAACGCTTCCCGCTTAGCGATCTACAAGGGTATGTAGATCCACTCTCCCTCTCGTAGATGCTCATCACCATGGATAGGTTTGCGTGTGCGTAGGAAATTTTTTGTTTCCCATGCGACGTTCCCCAACACTAGTTGGCTAGCTCGTTGATCAATAGATGGTCACGGTTTCATGACCATGGAGATTGGATGTCATTGATAACGGGATCACATCATTAGGAGAATGATGTGATGGACAAGACCCAATCCTAAGCATAGCACAAGATCGTGTAGTTCGTTTGCTAAAACTTTTCAATGTCAAGTGTCGTTTCCTTAGACCATGAGATTGTGTAACTCCCGGATACCGTAGGAATGCTTTGGGTGTGCCAAACTTCACAACGTAACTGGGTGGCTATAAAGTTACGCTACGGGTATCTCCGAAAGTGTCTGTTGGGTTGACACGAATCGAGACTGGGATTTGTCACTCCGTGTGACGGAGAGGTATCTCTGGGCCCACTCGGTAAGACATCATCATTATGAGCTCAATGTGACTAAGGAGTTAGTCACGGGATGATGTATTACGGAACGAGTAAAGAGACTTGCCGGTAACGAGATTGAACAAGGTATGGGGATACCGACGATCGAATCTCGGGCAAGTACCATATCGATAGACAAAGGGAATTGTATATGGGATTGATTGAATCCCTGACATCGTGGTTCATCTGATGAGATCATCGTGGGGTACGTGGGAGCCAACATGGGTATCCAGATCCCGCTGTTGGTTATTGACCGGAGAGGTGTCTCGGTCATGTCTACGTGTCTCCCGAACCCGTAGGGTCTACACACTTAAGGTTCGATGACGCTAGGGTTATAGGGAAATAGTGTACGTGGTTACCGAAGGTTGTTCGGAGTCTCGGATGAGATCCCGGACATCACGAGGAGTCCCAGAATGGTCCAGAGACGAAGATTGATATATAGGAAGTGAGGTTTTGGTTACCGTAAGTGTTCCGGGTGTCTCCGGTAGTGTACCGGGACCACCGGAAGGGTTCCGAGGGTCCACCAAGTGGGCCCACATGCCCCGGAAGTTTCCATGGGCCAAGAGTGGGAGGGAGCCAGCCCCTAGGTGGGCTGGTGCGCCTCCCACCCCAGCCCAAGGCGCAGAAAGGGGTGGAGGGGGCAAACCCTAGGCTTAGATGGGCCTTAAGGCCCACCCTAGGGCGCCTCCACCTCTCCCTGCCCTGGCTGCCGGCCAGATGGGCTCCTGGAGGCTGCCGCCACCCCTAGGGTGGAATCCTAGGGCGCAGCACCTCTCCTCCCCTCCCCCTATATATAGTGGAGGTATTTGGGGCTGCACAACACACGAGTTCATCTCCTCCCTGGTGCAGCCCTACTCCTCCCTCTCCCTGTTCTCCGTAGTGCTTAGCGAAGCTCTGCCGGAGTACCACGCAGCTCCACCGCCACCACGCCGTCGTGCCGCCGGAGCTCTCCCTCAACCTCTCCTCCCTCCTTGCTGGATCAAGGCGTAGGAGACGTCACCGGGCTGCACGTGTGTTGAACGCAGAGGTGCCGTCCGTTCGGCACTTGATCGGATCTACCGCGATCTGAATCGCTGCGAGTACGACTCCATCAACCGCGTTCTAGCAACGCTTCCGCTTAGCGATCTTCAAAGGTATGAAGATCCAATCTCTCCCCGCTCGTTTGTTGGTTTCTCCATAGATAGATCTTGGTGACACGTAGGAAATTTTTGATTTACTACTACGTCTCCCAATACTTCGGCCCTACCTACGTTGGTTTGTGCTCGTCTTCTTTGATGATATTCTTATCTACAACGCCTCGTGGGCGGAGCACCTTCAGCACGTCGCCATCGTCTTCAACGAGCTGCGAGCACACCATCTTCATCTTAAGCGCTCGAAGTGCTCGTTCGGGACGCCTTCAGTCGCCTACCTCAGCCATGTCATCTCGGCCGAGGGGGTTGCTATGGACGCCGACAAGGTGGCGGCCGTCACGGCCTGGCCGCAATCACACTCACCGCGGGCTCTTTGCGGCTTCTTGGGCCTCGCGGGGTACTATCGGAAATTTATTCGGGAGTTCGGCCTCATCGCGTCCCCGCTCACGCGCCTGCTGCGTCGCGACGCTTTTGCCTGGGATGATGAGGCAACGACAGCATTTGAGGCCCTCAAGGGGGCCCTTACGACGGGCCCCGTTCTTCAGATGCCCGACTTCGATCGCCCGTTTGTCATGGACTACGACGCCTCCGGTGCGCGGTTCGGCGCCGTCCTCCATCAGGGTGATGGACCCCTAGCTTTCTTCAACAGGACCTTCGCCTCGCGCCATCTTATGCTCGTGGCATACGAGCGGGAGCTCATCGGCTTGGTGCAGGCGGTGCGCCATTGGCGGCCCTATCTTTGGGGCCGGTAGTTTCGGATTCGCACGGATCACTACAGCCTCAAGTTCTTATTGGACCAAAGGCTGTCTACCGTGCCGTAGCATCAATGGATCAACAGGCTCTTTGGCTTCGACTTCACAGTTGAGTATCGTCTGGGCCGCCTTAACACCATGGCCGACGCCCTGTCCCGCCGCGATGCCGACCACGCATCGGCGACTCCAAGGGGCGGCGCTCTACATCCGATCGGGGCCCTCTTTCGCCCTCTTTGCCGACATCCGTCGGGCCACTGTAGCTGCGCTAGACGCTCTGCTCCTTCAGCAGTGGTTTGCGGAGGGCGACCTAGAGGAGCCGTGGCGCCTCGCGGACGGGTTGCTCCTGCATGGGCGCCGTATATTCGTGCCGGAGCACAACGATCTCCGCCACCAGGTTCTACTGTTTGCTCACTCAGCGGGTCACGAGGGTGTGCAGAAAACCCTCCATCATCTCCGCACCGACTTCTACATCCCCGATGATCGGGCCTTGGTTAGATACCGGTGCGGTCTTGTGTGACGTGCCAGCGCAACAAGACGGAGACACTACGGCCGGCTGGTCTGCTGCAACCCTTGGAGGTGCCCTCTCAGATATGGGCTGATATCTCCATGGACTTCATTGAGGGCCTCCCCAAGGTGGGAGCAAGTCCGTCATCCTCACGGTGGTCGATCGCTTCTCCAAGTATGCTCACTTCATCACGCTCGCCCATCCCTACACTGCCGCGTCCGTGGCCCGTGCTTTCTTCAATGGCATCGTCCGCCTCCACGGGTTCCCCTCGTCGATCGTCAGTGATTAGGACACGGTGTTCATGGGGCATGTTTGGCGCGACCTCTTCCGGCTGGTGGGCGTGAAACTCCGCCTGAGCATGGCCTTCCACCCTCAGACGGACGACCAATCCAAGGTCGTCAACAGGGTGATTGCCATGTATTTGTGTTGTGTCACAGGTGATCGTCCTCGCGCTTTGGTGGACTGGCTCGCATGGGTGGAGTACTGCTACAACACCTCCTATCACTCCGCCATGCGTGTCACGCCATTCGAGGTGGTCTACGGCAGACTGCCCCCGGCCATTCTGCCGGTTGACCTGGAGACGGCTCGACCAGAGGCGGCCGACGATCTTCTTCACAGCCGCAACGAGATGCTTGGGAAGGTCTGGCAACGCCACATCCAGGCCCAGCAGCTGGCCAAGCATTACTACAACAGCCACCATCGCGAGGTGGAATTTGTGGTGGGCGATTGGGTGTGGCTGCGTCTCCTTCACCGCTCTACGCAGTCCTTGGACCCACGCACGAAGCGCAAGCTGGGTCCTCGCTATGCCGGGCCCTTTACCATCTTGGAGCGCATCGGGAAGGTGGCCTACCGCCTTTATTGCCGGCCGGTGCTCGCATCCACGACATCTTCCATGTAGGGCTCTTGAAGCCCTTCCGTGGGGAGCCACTGGCGGCCACTCCAGCGCTTCCCCCGACCGACGATGGGCGCCTCCTTCCGGGACCAGCGAATGTCTTGCAGGCCCAACTTCGTCGCGGGGTATGGTACTTGCTGATCCAGTGGGCTGGCCTTCCGGAGGAGGAGGCCACTTGGGAGCAACGCGACGAGTTCCGCCAACACTATCCAGACTTCCATCTGGAGGACGAGCTGTTTGCGCAGGCGGGGAGAGATGTTATGACCGGGGTAACTTATACCCGTAGAAGGCCCACTAGGCCGGTTTAGTTAGGGGCTTAGCCCATAAGTTATCTTATTTTCAGCATCGTGGTTATATATACAAGTTGTAAGACTCTTTTAGAAATTAAGCAATAAGACTATTCTATTGCCCGGCTCCCAGAGGAGCCGGAACCCTAAACCCTAGCCGCCGCCTGCCTCCACCGCTGCTGCCTCCTCCCGCACGCACGACGGCACCCAGCCGCCGGCGGCCGCGCGATTGGCCACGCCCGACCCCCTCCTTTCCCTACAACCTCCGTTCCCGACCGGGTAGAACCCTAGTTCCTACCAACTCATTTGGTTTAACTGAAAGTGAACCCATCAAATACTTGAGGTAAAATCAAATTGTCAGAAAGAACCAAGGATTAGTGGATCAAATAGCACACTGGTTCCATCAACCAAAAACTACCAAGTACTCTAGTTCTAGCAATATCTACAGATAATACTTGGAGAAAAAGAGGATATCCAATCCACAATCGACCAGAATGCAGAAGCTAATTATAGGAGAAACTGAAATTGCACGCAGTGAAACAGAGTTGACTGAAGTTTACAGCAGTTAAATTTCAGTTAAATGTAACTATTGTCGGAAGATGAACAGTACACCCCTTGGTCTTCAAGAGGCGTTGATCTTTCATAACTGGAGCGCATCCTAGCCGTCCGTTTCCCTGGCTGGGTACCCGTTCGCATCTTGCTACTCGTAGCTGTCGGATTCATCAGAGAAGATGTCGATTTCTTCAGGTATGTTCAGAGAAAATTTTGAGCGCTCATTTACAGGCGACAAAGGACTGAAATATATATGTAGCACTGAATCTGGTATAGATATTGGCCATGGCATATTACTAGAACTAAACTCTGAGTAGTCGTTTGGTTAAACTGAAAGTGAATCAGTCAAAACACTTGTGGCAAAACTAAAGAGTCAGAAAAGAATCAAACATTAACGAATCAGATCGACTGCACACTGAAAGGCATCCACCACAAAGTACGTAGTATACAAGTAAACAAGTAAACAAGTAGCAGTATACTCAAGCATGCATCGATTGCCACATTTGGCCACATCACAGGAACCATCCTGTTTTGTTCTGTGAAAAGCTTAAAGCAGAAAGCTGTGTGCTCCCTGGCAGTGGCAGTAGTGGGCCGTGGTTGTGGCAAAAGTTTACAGTGATCGCTACTTGTAAGCTTAAATGGAACAGTTACATTAGGTATTGTGCATAAAAATATCACAAGACCGCACGTTAAAGCATTTATTTAAGAAAGACAAAACTGGAGAGACATAGTGTCAGAAGAACTAGTGTAATTTCTTCAGAGAAGGTGTCGTTTTCTTCGGGTACGTTCAGAGGCAGGAAGTTCAGAGAACTAGTGTAATGACGCATAGTCCGAAAGAAATTTGAGCGCTCATTCGGTTTAAATCAAATTAAACCAAAGCATACGAGGAGAAACCAAAGCATCCATAGCCAAATCATTTACCGGCAACTAAATCTACAATGATCATCACTTTTAAACTCTGAGTACTCATTCGGTTAAACTGAAAGTGGCAAAACTAAAACGTCATATAAGAACCAAAGATTAACAAATCAGATAGCACACATTTGGCCACGTCGTCATATGAATATAGTTTCATCGATCTCTTCATCCAAAACTAAAGTGTCATCTACTAATTTCAGAGAACTATAGTTTCATGGATCTGTTCTGCCACATTTGGCCACATCACATCACAGGAATCATTCTGTTCTGCCAAAACAGAACAGGCTCAGCAGTTTAAGCTGTCTGGTCCCAGAGTTCAGAAAACATTCTCCACTCACAGCGGTGAGATGATCGAGCTAGCTCTGCCCTGCCGGTGGCGGTGGTGGGCCCGGGTTGGCAGGCTGGCCGAGGCGGAGGTCCGTTCTGCGCCGGCTGGCCGAGGCGGAGGTCCGGTGCTGACCCTGTGCCTGCTCCGGAGGCCCGTTCTGCGCGTTGCCGATCTGCGCATCACCGGCTGCCCCTGCAACACAATTACACAACAGAAATCGAACTCGGGCGTCAGTGAACCACACGGACCAGAGAGAAAGAATTTTGCGCTTTTCTTGGATTGGGAGGGAACACGCACCTGGATTGCCCCCCGGCGGCTGGAACATCGGCGTCGCCTGAGAGAATCCCCCATGCCCCGTCTCTGACACGCCGCCGCGATCGAGAGCTGCAAGAGACGAAGGCATCTGACAGATGTTACACTCCAAGAAACGGGCACGACCGCAAGAACGAAGGGCGCGTGGTTGTATGATTTGATAGTTTCTTGGGCACGCACCTCCACTGAACTGGGAAGAGACGCCGAATGGGAGGCCTACAGCGGGCGTAGTCGCTGCCGTCACCCGTGGAAGCTCCTGCAAAGTCCCGTTGCCGCCTGCAGTCGCCGTCACTGCTCCGCGATGCGCACCGGCGTGCTGCGGAGGCGCGTTGCCCAAGGGGTTGCAAACCCTGCACGCATTGTTGTTGGTACCGGAGGGGTGGCCGCAAGCCTCGCAGATGATGGAAAAAGGACTGTTGAGAATATTGGCCGCCACCAGCATCCTCTGATCCAGCGCTGCAAGCTCAGCCCGTAACTGCTGCTCACGACGACAATCCTGGCACAAGGGCACCGGGACCAAAAGCCCCGTTGTCGTATGACGACAAACCCAACCCCACGTTGTGGGCGTCTTGCAAGAACGGCACGCCCGTAGCAGCGACGCATCGGCTGCAAGAAATCAATGTCGGACGTCAACGAACCAAGAAAAGAACTGCACGAAGCAGAGAGAAAGAATTTGACGCTTTTCTTGGGAGGGAAGGGAGGAGAAGGGAACCGAGCACTCACCTGGATTGCCCTGCAGCGGCGGCAAGATTGGCCGCCTCGGCGGCGCCCTCCACGCACCCCCTCGACCGCGAGCTGCTGCAAGAAACAGAGGTATCTGACAGATGTTACAATCCAAGAAGCGCAAGAAACAGAGGTATCTGACAGATGTTACAACCCAAGACGCGCGCGCTCGTAAGCTTTGAGTTCTTGGGCACCCACCTCCACCGGGCTGGGAAGAGCCGCCGGGGAAATCCGTCATCCCTGCTGCAACTGCAAGCGCCTGCGAAGTCCTGGCAATGCCGCCCCTGGCTGCAATCTCCGTCAGCCCTGCAGGCTGATCTGAAGTCCCAGCAATATCGCCGCCAGCACTAGTCTTGATCCGCGCTGCACGCGGCTGCTCAGTTGCCCAGGTAATGTCGTCGCCGGCGAGCTTCCCGCCTCGGTCGAACAGCTTCGCAAGAACCTCGGGCGCAGCCAGACGAAGAGGACAATCTCAAGAAAGAAATCGAAGGAATCAACGAGAAAGACAGGGGAAGGGAACAGATTGAGGCTATATAGGGGAACAGAGCGTCTCCCGTCCCGTCCCGCTGCAACCGATTTCAAGAAGCAAAGAAATTCAGAGGTCGGTTGATTTTGGGGGGAAGACAGCGAGAGCGTCAGAAATGGGCCTAATGCACTTCGGTTAGCCCAGCGAATGGCCCAAATCATTACCTGGGCCAGGCCCATCCTGCCAGCACTCTGTTGAAGGAAGAAACCATTTCATTTTCTACAGAGTTCCAGATTTCCAAATAAAAATAAATGACATTGCAATCCTCCGTTGAAGGTGTACCCTAAAGCATCATGGATTATTTATTCTGCTGTCGATCCCGGCGGTACAAAAGACATGCATGATTCATTAGAGTTCTAGCGCGCCTCCAAGTTGCACCTGAAAATGATCTCAATTGATGGTGATGTGCACGAAAGTGCTTGAGTTCATGTAGTATGTATTGTATAGGGCTTGGTCCACCACATAACACATGGAATGTTGTGTCCTTCTTAACAAACTTGATCGATGTGGTGGCTTTTGCATGAACTATATGCATGTTTTAATTTGAATTATTTGATTGGATGAACTATATGTATGTTTATGGTTGTTTTGTTGTGCATGTTGAATTTGAATCATGCAAATGATTGATGAAACACCATGCAATTGTTTGAAATGTATGCTAAAAAGGATAGAAGAATTAGTCGAAGCGATCTTCATGCCTTGTTGGCGGTGACCCGGAAGGCTGCAGAGGAAGAATGCTTTGCCACCGCGGGCAAGCTGGAAGTGGTTATTGCCGGAGGTGTAGGTCCTCGACGGGTCAGAGACCGTACATGAGTTGTAGTCGCCTTCTCCCACCTGCACCACATTGTGCATACTCGGGTTGTACTTGAACACTACGTGCATTACTTAACACAAGAATACAGATCAGAACATATATTCATTCACAGATATACATCAAGTATAGATAATCACTTGATCTTTAGTGTTCTCACCAAGCACATCGCCAGATTGGATGCGCTTGCCGTTCTACCAACCGGAGACACCGAAGCTTCATCCCTTCTTGCCACCGACGGTCCACTCCTTGCCGTGCACGACGGTGGTAGCACAACAAACGGCCAGAAGCCACACCAGAAGGGTGGGTACGATGGTTCCCCGCGCCATCGAAGGTGTTTCCCTTGACTTCTTGTCACAACCGAAGATCGCAGGAACAACAAAAGGAAATAGTAGTTGATTCCTCAAGTGATTGTTTGTGTACGATCACCTTCTTGTATCATATATATAAGATTTTAAAGAGGTCAACTAAGATCATTGTTTTAATGTGCTCAAATAATGAGAATCATCCTTTAAATGATAAAAATCAACAATTGTGATCGGCAACATTAGTTAGTATATGCTACCAAATCCTCTAACTTATATCATCAGATCTAGTATTAATGAAAATGACCGTGGATGCATTTATCTCCCCACCTTCAAGATTTAGTAAATATTCCTTTTTCCGGATGCATTTCTTGTATATCAGATATTTATATATATACGAGCATTAGATGATATATTTGTAATAACCTAAATAGTGGAATAGAAAATCATTTTTAATATGAAGAAGTCGGTAAAGTGGACTTTTAACCATAGCTGCTAAAGGATGACCGAGGCCATGGTTTGCGATCGTCTAGTCAAATCAGTTGAAATTGACAACAGTTTTTCAATAAGTGGAGTACGAATGAATTTTCCATGAGTTGGAAAATTTCAATGCGGTTGGTTTTTATAACAATTTAGACTAGTTTAACCAAGGTGTAAGTCCGGTGAGATCCGAGAGAACCAAACTTAGAGTGAAATTTATGAGACTAACCAATAAGATGCTACCACTTGGGACGAAGGCAACTTCGGAGGTGCGCCCAATGTGAAAACTCTTTGACTATCATAGACTGACGATACTAGCCTAATAGTACCAATATGGGCGCAAACAAGGAATTGACCTACAAGCAAGGGGATGAAGTTGTGCCATCTCCTCCTTTTCTTACCAGACAAGCACTAGACAAGACGAGGGAGTAATGGAGAGGCGAAGAGGGGAACATAGTGCAAGTTACAAACGTAGGAGAAAGAAGATATGCATAGATTGAATTCCCATGTAGGTGGGCGACGCTAACTTGGGCACGCTCACACAGCCACTTTAGTTTTCAACAGGTCATATTTTCCTAATTTGGAAAGTCTGCAGTCCTTAGAAAATTAATCGGGTGAGAAATTAGGAGGAAATTTTGGTGGCCCATCCTTAATTCAGGAGGGTTAGGGATCTACAACCGGACTAGACAAATTTGGTTATTAAAATGTCCGCGGTCATATCCAGCAGTGTTCAGACATGTCTTTTTCAGCCCTTATTTCTCCGTGCACGTAGTCACGCCTCCCACTCTGCTCCCTTTAGGTCCGGTCAAATGCATCTCATTGGTGGAGAGGGAGAGAGACAGAGAGAAAGAATAAAGAAAAAAGAAAGAAAAAAGGTGGTTCACAATGGGCCAAATCCTATGTGGCACACGGGCCATATGTACATGGACATCACCATATCCTCTCTGTATATGGGTTGACGAGCATATATACCTAGGATAGGGTCCTAGGGATGACCTATATACCCTACCTAAAGACACTGCATTGGAGGACTTAAAGATCACAAGAAAGACTCCGACTGGATTCATTATGGCGCTCAAGTCACTTGACAGTCAATCCATTCAGAGACTTCTTCCTCCACTCGACAGTCACCTGTCACTCGGAAGACCTCACTTCCAGTCGATGCTAGAAGACCAGAAGCCACCGTCGAGAGGCCAACATGCAGGCGTTAGGCCAGTCGTCATTAGTAGCAATTATGATGTACGTTACAAATAATGCTAATCTTTATACCCACGATCGGACCCTTGGATGCCTCGCACTTATGTGGGGTAGAAAACTCTGTATAAGTCACCCCTCCCCTCTGGAACAAGGGTTCGCAACCTTTGTAACTCACTCTCCACACGACAAAAGCTCCAGAGCACTGAGACGTAGGGCTATTACCTCCACGAGAGGGGCCTGAACTCATACATCCGTGTGTACATCCTCACCGTAGCTAGGACTCTGTCCTCTCCTTTTGTACCCCTAACTTCTACTGTCAAACTCATTCCCACGACAATTGGTGCCCACCGTGGGGCAGGCATCTAAGCGACTTCCGGCGAGGTTGCATTTTTCTCCCTTCGTCATGTCGTCCGGCGGTGGCTTCTCCCTGGGCCACAAGATCCGTTTCCGAGCGCTCATCTTCATCACCGATGATTCAGCATGGCTCCAAGAAGCGCCTCTTGACGTCGAGGCGCTCCCGGTTCGCGGGGCCGCGCACTTCCGCGTGAGTTCCTGCGCTGTGCTTCTACGGCAGCCGTCGACTCCGTACTCTTCGGCTCTCCCCGCTGTTCGTTGTCTCAAGCGATCTGGTCGCTCTCGGCTCCAGCGCTAGGTCAAGCATGCAGTGGCCCGCCAAATTTCATCTCCACAGATTGCGGCGATCGAGCCCGCTGAGTCCCTTCATGGCGTGTTCGAGTCGGACTCCAATCAGTCGGACATTCCCTCCGAGTGCGAGAGTTGCGATCCTATAACGGAGGTCCTTATGGCTGGCTCTCATCAAAGCCCGCCGCTGGGCTTCAGCCACGACAAGCGGGAGCGGACCGTCGAGTGAATAGCCACGCCATGATGAGGAGGTCCTCCATACGCCCATCGTCAGTGTGACCCTTGAGGCTCAGGCCTTGGAGGCCACACGCATTCGGCTTGGGGAACTCCAGAGAGAACTCAACGAGCACACTCGCCAGCGCCCACCAGCTCCCAGTCGACGTCAGCGACAACTGTTTCCGACTGGTTTGCATAACAATATTGAGGTATACCATACTCCTGTTTTAAACGTTGCAGCTATGGCTAGGATAGCAGATTCCATTTAGCCGACACGGCCAGAGGATGGAAGAGGGTTGTTGCAGATTAGAGCATTGCTGGATGCAGCGCAGCGTCAGAATTCTGTTGTTTCACAGTCACGCAATAGGATTCATAGTAATTCCCCAAGAGCAGAGACTGTTCAGTCGGCACATAGTCTTGGATCGCCCTTGCACCGAAGGGCCGGAGGTTTTCGTGATCAGCACAGAGATCAGTTTCACCGTGACGACCACCGTCGAGTGCCCACTCCTCCACGGGGTGGTCCTTACGTTCCCCGGCACCAGGACGAAAGGCGCTCGTTCGGTGATGAGCGGAACGCAGGGTTCGATGCTCGAGACCTCCTCACTCAGAGGCGGGTCGACAGAGGCAGAGCCCACAGGGATGGGAATGACAGAGATGTTCCGAGTGGAAACACTGCTGTTATTTCCGGTCCAGAGTGTTTTAGTAGGGCTATTCATTCTGCAGAGATTCCCCCCAACTTCAGGCTGGCGGCTGGGATCAACAAGTTTTCTGGCGAGTCAAAGCCAGAGACATGGTTGTCTGATTACCGAGTGGTAGTTCAGATTGGCGGTGGTAATGATAACATTGAAATGAAGCATCTGTCCTTGATGTTGGATGGTTCGGCTCATGCATGGATGAATTGTTTGGCCCCTTCTAGCATCCACTGCTGGGAGGATCTCGCCCGAGTGTTCATCAAAACGTTCGAAGGCACTTGCAAGCGTCTTGCCGGGCTGACTGATTTGCAACATTGTGTTCAGAAGCCCAACGAGACTTTGAGAGATTACATTCATCGCGGGTCTACTCTGCATCATACAGTGGAAAATGTTTCCGAGCATCAGGCTGTTTGTGCTTTCAAGGCTGGAGTGAAATACCGAGAGCTCTATCTGAAGTTTGGGCAGACGGGTGACATCTCGCTGAGTAAAATGATGGAAATCACCACTCGGTACGCCAATGGTGAATAAGAAGACCGCCTTCACAGTGGCAAAGGAAAGGCAATCGACAATGATGCCCGTGGCAATGCTAGTCGGAAGCAGAAGCGGAAGGCTGACAACCCTATCCAGGCAGAGGCAGCCGCTCTGGCGGCTCAAGGAAAGAACAAGTGGAAGTCCAAGGGACAATTTAACCCCAAGAAAGGAAAGATCAAGTCAGGGACTGATGTGATGGACCTACCGTGTGCAATACACATGAGGAAAGACGAAGAAGGCAACTTGATATTGCCCAAGCATACCACTCGGTAGTGTCAACTCCCGATTCAGTAGTTCAAGGAGACTCCGTCGAGTGAGAAAACTCCTGAGAAGGATGATGAAGACAAATAAACGTTTCCTGATGTCACCGCTACACTGATGATTTTTGCTGATGTTGAAAGCAAGAGTTGATTGAAGGTCATCAACAGGGAGGTCAACATGGCCGTGCCTACAACCCCCACCTACCTCAAGTGGTCTCAGACTGCCATCACATTTGATCAGTCAGATCATCCTGTTCATGTGGGCACTCCCGCTCAGCAGGCTTTGGTAGTCGATCCGGTTGTGGGAGGCACTCGACTCCGCAAGGTCCTCATGGACGGGGGCAGCGGCTTGAACATCCTTTACACAGATACCCTTAAAGGGATGGGCATTCCGATGTCCCGACTCAGTGAGAGCAACATGCAATTTCACGGAGTCATCCCAGGGAAGAAGGTCAAGTCACTCGGCCAGATCACATTGGATGTGACGTTCGGAACAGATAGAAATTTTTGAAAGGAAAAGTTGACGTTTGAAGTCGTGGATTTCCAGAGCGCATATCATGCCATTCTGGGTAGACCCGCATATGCTCGTTTCATGGCCCGTCCATGTTACGTGTATCTCAAGTTGAAGATGCCAGGGCCCAAAGGTGTGATCATGGTCACCGGCAATCGACAACGGGCTGAGGAGTGCCTCCAGCAGGGCTCCAAATCATCAGATGGCTATGGTTGAGCTAGAAGAATACAAGAAGAGCGCTGACCCTGCTGATTTGTTGTGCGCTAATAAGCCTGCTTTCGAGTCAGCTTTTCAGTCGACAGGGGAAGTGAAGTAATTACACATTCACCCGATAGATTCAACTGCCACGCTGACCAACATATCGTCAACACTCGACAGCAAATAGGAAGCCGAGCTCATCCAGTTCCTCCATGAGAACTGGTACATCTTCGCATGGAAGCCTGCTGGCATGCCGGGGGTTCCTAGGGAGCTGGCTGAGCACCGACTGAGAGTTGATCCGAAGGCCAAGCTGGTTAAGGAGAATTTGTGTTGATCGGCGACAGAGAAGCGTAAAGCAATCAGCAAAGAGGTGGCCCGTCTCTTGCAAGCCACGTTCATTCGAGAGATTTACCACTCCGAGTGGCTCTCGAATGTTATCATGGTTCCCAAGAAGAACAAGTCGTTACGCATGTGTATTGAATTCAAGCATATCAATCGGGCCTGCCCAAAAGATCATTTTCCGCTCCCCCGCATAGATTAGATTGTTGACTCGACCGCGGGATGCAAGCGTTTATCGTTTCTGGATGCTTACTCCGGTTACCATCAGATCCGTTTGTTTGGCTCGGATGAAATAAAAACAGCCTTCATCGTCCCATTCGGGTGTTTTTGCTACATCACCATGCCATTCGGTTTGAAAATGCCGGCGCTACTTTCATGCGCATGATTTAGAAGTGTTTACTCGACAAGATACCTCGGAATGTCAAGGCATACATGGACCATATAGTTGTCAAGTCCTGCAAAGGTTCTGACATGTTGGCTGACTTGGCCGAAACTTTCGCCAATCCGAGGAGGTACGATATAAAGCTGAATCCGGCCAAGTGTACTTTCGGTGTCCCTGGCGGCAAGTTACTCGGTTTTCTCATTTCCGAATGAGGGATCGACGTCAGCCTCCTGAGAAAATCAGCGCCATTACCCGAATGAAGACTCCCGTGTGAGTGCACGATGTTTAGAAGCTCACAGGTTGCTTGGCAGCATTGAGTTGATTCATTTCTCGTCTCGGTGAGAAGGCATTGCCTTTGTACCGACTGATGAAGAAGTCTAACACGTTCGAGTGGACTCCGGAGGCCGAAGCAGCATTTGTCTCAAAGCCCTGCTCTCCACCCAGCCGGTGCTTGCTGCTCCTCGCAGCAAAGAGCGTTTCCTCTTGTACATCACAGCCACTAATCAGGTCGTCAGTACAGTGCTGATTGTCGAGCGGAAAGAGGAGGGCAAGGCCTACAAAGTCCAACGCCCAGTCTATTACATTTCTAAAGTGTTGACTCCTTCGAAGCAAAGATATCCGCACTACCAGAAGTTGGTTTATGGTATTTATCTGTCAGCGAAGAAGGTGGCGCACTATTTTCAAGACCACTCAATTTTAGTCATCAGTGATGCTCCATTATCAGAGATCTTAAACAATCGAGACGCGACTGGTCGATTGGCTAAATGGACGATTGAACTCTTGTATTTTGACATCAAGTTTGAAGCCAAGAATTGTTGGAAATATGCCCTAGAGGCAATAATAAATTAGTTATTATCATATTTCCTTGTTCATGATAATCGTTTATTATCCATGCTATAATTGTATTGATCGGAGACTTAAATGCATGTGTGGATACATAGACAAGACCATGTCCCTAGTATGCCTCTAATGGACTAGCTCGTTGATCAAAGGATGGTTAAGGTTTCCTAGGCATGGACATGAGGTGTCATTTGATAACGGGATCACATCATTAGGAGAATGATGTGATGGATAAGACCCAAACTACAAACATAGCATATGATCGTGTCAGTTTATTGCTACTGTTTTCTGCATGTGAAGTATATGTTCCTATGACCATGAGATCATGCAACTCACGGATATCGGAGGAGTGCCTTGTGTGTATCAAACGTCGCAACGTAACTGGGTGACTATAAAGGTGCTCTACAGGTATCTCCGATGGTGTCTATTGAGTTGGCATGGATCGAGACTGGGATTTGTTACTCCGTGTGACGGAGAGGTATCTCAGGGCCCACTCGGTAATGCAACATCACAACAAGCCTTGCAAGCAATGTGTCTAAGTGTTAGTCATGGGATCTTGTATTACGGAACGAGTAAAGAGACTTGCCAGTAACAAGGTTGAACTAGGTATGGAGATACCGACGATCGAATCTCGGGCAAGTAACATACCGAAGAACAAAGGGAACATTATACGGGATTAACTGAATCCTTGACATAGAGGTTCGACCGATAAAGATCTTCGTAGAATATGTAGGAACCAATGTGGCCGTCCAGGTCCCGCCATTGGTTATTGACCGTAGAGGTGTCTCGGTCATGTCTACATAGTTCTCGAACCCGCAGGGTCTGCACACTTAAGGTTCGGTGACGTTTCAGTAGTGTAGAGTTATGTATGGTGGTGACCGAAGTTTGTTCGGAGTCCCGGATGAGATCCCGGATGTCACGAGGAGCTCCGAAATGGTCCGGAGGTAAAGATTCATATATAGGAAGTCCCAGTTTGGTTTCCGGAAAAGTTTCGGGCTCATCCGTAGTGTACCGGGAGTGCCGGTAGTGTACCGGGAGGCCTCCGGGAGGGGTATTTCGACCCGAAGAGGTCCATGGGCTGTGGGAGAATAATAACCATCCCTTAGTGGGCTGGGAAAACAGCCACAAAGGCCCATGGCACAGGAGAGAAAGTCCTAAAGCAAAAAGTGGAAAATCAGCCAATAGGAGGCAATCCTACTCCAACTAGGATTGGAGGTGAAGTAGGATTGCTTCCCACCTCCTATTTCGGCCAACCCAAAGGCCTTGGCTGCCTCTCCTCTCCTATCCTCCTATATATACTAGTGTATTGGGTGGTTTTTGGACAGAATTTCCGGCCACGTGCTACCCGTTACACCGGTGCATAGTTTCTCCTCTAGATCGGTTTTCTGCAGCGCTTAGGCGAAGCCCTGCCGGAATTGCTCCACCACCATCACCGGAGCGCTGTCACGCTGCCGGTGAACTCTCTCTCCTCTCCACCTCATCTTGCTGGATCGAGACGGTGGAGATCGTCATCAAGCTGCACGTGTGCTGAACGCGGAGGTGCCGTCCGTTCGGCGCTAGATCGGAAGGACCGTGATCGAGATCGCGAGACGGTTCGTGATGTGATCACGGAACGGATCGTGATGAGTTCACGGGACAGATCGTGATCAAGATCGTGAGACGGATCGTGATGAGTTCGCGGGACGGATCATGATGTGTTCGCGGGACGGTTCGTGATTGGATCGCGGGACGCTCGGCGATTTGGATCGTGAAGAAGTTCGACTCCAACCGTGTTTCTTAACGCTTCCCGCTTAGCGATCTACAAGGGTACGTAGATCCACTCTCCCTCTCGTAGATGCTCATCACCATGGATAGGTTTGCGTGTGCGTAGGAAATTTTTTGTTTCCCATGAGACGTTCCCCAACAAGAATGTGATCAAGTTTCAGGCACTTGCTGATTTTATGGCCGAGTGGATTGAACATCAACAACCAATCCAGATTCACTCGGCACACTGGACCATGTTCTTTGACGGTTCTAAAATGTTGAATGGGTCCGGTGCTTGCATTGTCTTGGTATCTCCAAAAGGCGACAAACTCAGTTATGTCTTGCAAATCCACTTCGATTCCTCCAACAACGAAGCAGAATATGAAGCGCTTTTATATGGGTTGCGCATGGCTATCTCACTCGGCGTCAAGCGCCTGATGGTTTATGGCGACTCAGATTTGGTGGTTAATCAAGTGATGAAAGAGTGGGACGTTCTAAACCCCGCTATGACTGGATACTGCAACGTTGTTAGAAAGCTCGAGAAGAAGTTTGAAGGTCTGGAACTTCATCATGTTCCCGAGTGAAGAATCAAGCGGCTGATGAGCTGGCAAAGATTGGATCCACTTGACGATCTGTCCCCAGCAATGTATTCTTGGAGCACCTCCACATTCCTTCGATGCAGGAGGATCCTTTCACCGAAGAGCCCCTGCAAGCTATGAGCTCCTCTGATCTGACCGAGGTTGATGTTCCTGCAGTTATTGATTTAGTTATGGAGGTTCTGGTCATCATTCCCGATTGGACAGTGCCCTATATTGCATATATCCTGAGGCAAGAACTTCCTGAAGACAAGACAGAAGCACGACAGATCGGAGATCAGTTACTCAGAGAAAGCGTGACCGGCGTGCGCAATGATGCATTTCCCCTGAAGAAGGTCGAATGATCCTGGATGAAATCCACTCAAGAACTTGCGGCCATCATGCGTCCTCGCGGACAATCGTTGCTAAAGCCTACGAAGCTGGTTTCTTCTGGACACGTGCCAATGAGATGACCAAGGACATTGTCGATCACTGTGAAGGGTGCCAGTTATATGCAAACTTATATCACATGCCTACGTCTGCTCTGAAGACATTCCCTCTTGCCTGGCCGTTTGCTGTTTGGGGTCTTGATATGGTTGGTCCCTTCTGGACTGGACAAGACGGATTCACTCATTTGCTCGTTCCAGTCGACCAGTTTAAAAAGTGGATTGAGGCCAAGCCGATAAACAAATTGAACTCTCGTACTGCAGTCACATTCATGAGTTAAATAATCTTCCGGTATGGGGTTCCCCACAACATCATCACAGATAATGGCAGCAACTTCGACTCGGAAGAATTCAGACGTTTCTGCTCCTCCTAGGGCATTTGGGTGGATTATGCTTCCGTTGCGCACCCTCAAACTAATGGTCAAGTTGAGTGAGCCAACGGCCTCATCCTGCAAGGTCTGAAGCCTCGTCTCGTGTGCGACCTAGAACATGTTGCCGGGGCCTGGGTGTCGGAGTTGCCATATGTTTTATGGGGCCTGAGAACAACACCTAATCGGTCGACTGGACAAACTCCCTTTTCCTGGTCTATGGGTCCGAAGCTGTCCTGCCAAGTGATTTGTTTCACAACTCTCCCCGAATGGACCTTTACTCTGAAGTTGAAGCTAAGCAAGCAAGAGAGAATGGCGTAGACCTCCTGGAGGAAGAGCGAGAGATGGCTCTGAAATGGACCGCAACTTATCAGCAAGATCTGCGACGCTTCCATGCGAAACATGTTAAGAGTCGGTCGTTTCATGAGGGAAATTTGGTGCTCCGAGTGGATCAACAGTGACCCCACAAGCTCGCTCCTGCGTGGGAGGGTCCCTTTATCGTCACCAAGGTGTTGAACAACAGAGCTTATCACCTGTACAACCTCAAGAAGCAGATTGATGAGCCATGAGCCTGGAATACAGATTTGCTTTGATGTTTCTATACTTAAAAACAAAGTGGTTTTGATGTAATAAAAGTATTTCAGACCATGTCATTTATGCAAGTTTGACTTCCATATTCTTTTCGTTGATTCCGATCATATAAATTCTCACTTGGAAACACTCCGAGTGCTGAGCAATCCTCACACTCGGGGGCTTATCTCTGAACATGCTTTCGCCTAAGTTAAAAACCCTGCCGAGTGGATAGCAGTCCATTCACTTGGTGACTTAGTCGTGAACTAGTTTTTTTCCTAAGTTCAAAACTACTCTGAGTGTTGAGCAATCCTCACACTCGGGGGCTTAGCCGTGGACCAGTCTTCGCCTAAGTTCCAAACTACTCTGAGTGTTGAGCAATCTTCACCCTCGGGGGCTTAGCCACGAACCAGTCTTCGCCTAAGTTCAAAACTACTCCGAGTGTTGAGCAATCATAACACTCGGGGGCTTAGCTGCGGACCAGTCTTCGCCTAAGTTCAAAACTACTCCGAGTGTCGAGCAATCCTCACACTCAGGGGGCTTAGCTGCGAACATGCTTTTGCCTAAGTTAGAAACCCTGCCGAGTGGATAATAGTCCATTCACTCGGAAACTTGGATGCAAACCAATCTTCGCCTAAGTTCAAAACTTCTCCGAATGTTGAACGATCCTCACACTCGGGGGCTTAGCTGCGAACCAGCTTCGCCTAAGACAAAAATAATTTCCGAGCGGATTACTATATATTCACTCGAAAACTTAGATGCGAACTAGTATTCTCTTAAGTTCAAACTTCTTAGAGTGTTGAGCAATCCTCACACTCGAGGGCTTAGCTGTGAATCAGCTTTCGCCTAAGTCAAAAACAAATTCTGTCGAACAAACGATTGAAAGCCAAATGCGGATAAATTCAAAGGTTTCGTCGCGGATAAATGTTTCACGCACAAGCAAATGTGCTCAAGCTTAAGGCCCAAAGGAAGTTTTTACAACGGATACATTTTCACTCAGCATACCGAGGCAAATAAAGGTTTCTCCATGAATCAAGTTTTTCAAGCGCTAGACGGGCTTGCTGGCTCGACGAAGGTGTCCAAGTCGATCCCATTTGCGATCCTCGTGGCCGCATCAATGAAGGTCTCCATGCAATCTTCAAACTGAAGCTTCTTCGTGTTCACCACTCGGAGCTCCTTCAACTTGTCCTCCCTTGCCTCCTTGCAATGGACTCTAACAAGGGAGAGCGCCACATCGGCTCCGCAGCGGGCGGCTGAGTTCTTCCAAGCCTGCACTCGACTGGGAAGATCATTAAGGTGGGCCATCATGGATGCAAGATCAATCTGAAGGGTGTCTTCAGGCCATAGTTCCTTGTCAATCTTCTCCATCGCAGGTTTCAGTCGGAGGATATATCTTGAATGCCCTAGAGTCTAATGTTGAGTCGTAACATGTTTATGGCCACTCCGTCACCAATAGGCGACTTGGTGGGATCTAGATTGGGATCGATTTATTCGGTCTCCTTTTCAAAGTCTTGGTAGAATTCTGTTGGGAAGAAGGAACGAGAGGAGTTTTAATGAAATACAGTCGACGAGGATTAACGAAATTCAGTCGACAAAGATGGTTACCGTCGAGCATGATGTACATCTTCCTCGCAAACTCCCCCAAGTGCTTCTCCAAGCCATTGCTCCTATTGGTCAGCTGCTCAGTCTTCTTGATGAGCTCTACCCGTTCTAGCTTTAGCTTGGAGTTTTCCTCGTCCATCTTCTTAGCGGCAGCCAGTTTCTGCTCAGCAGCTTCAGTCTTCTCCCTCGCCACCCATTGAGCGTCAGCAAGCACCTTGTCTTTGTCCTCCAGCACCTTCTTCATGGTATCTAAAGAAATAGCATTGTTGAGTCATGCTTGGAGTCAATGATTTACATCGCGTACGTCTGTTGGAGCGAAAACAATCGGTTCAAAGCATGGAAAGTGAGGATAGGAATGCATTGGATCGACAGAGGTTACCTCCCAGAGTCCTCAGTTCAGTATGCACTCGCTCCAAACTGCCATTGGAGACCTATAAGTCCACTCGCAGATGGTTCCTTTCCTCCTCGAGGTGCTTGTATTGCGCGCCAAGTTCACAAGCTCTCTGAAATCAACAAAGAAAAAAAATCCAGTCGACAGGAAACCCCACCACTCCCGAGTACAGAAGTTCAAGAACAATCGACTAGATGGCAGACCCCGCTCCACCCCTCCCCTGGAATAGCGTCATATCATGGTTGATGGAAATAATATCCATGAAAGCTGCATTCAGGAGAGGAAAAATTCAAGCAAAAAGTCCACTCGACATGTTGAGTCGCAAGGGTACTCCACGTACCGTAAAGAATCCTGTGTTCAAGATGGTCTCTATCAGAACCCCGCCAGTGCAAGCACTCGACGACGGTCTTGGGGACTACACCCAGTGGGTGCACTCAGCGTGCCCCCACTGGACCTGTCAACACTCGATCCGTCGAGTGATCCGCCACCCCACTTCGCACCTTTGAAGTAGCGTCATATCATGGTTGATGAAATGATGTCCATAAAACCTACAAGGTAGCTGTGGAGTGGTGCGGCTAAGGCAAAAAAGTCCACTCGACATGTCGAGTGGTGAGCGTACTCCGCGTACATCAAAAAAATACCGAGTTCAAAGTTCTTAAGACTACTGCTCATCGTCAACGATCAACAGTAGCCTCGGGGACTACACCCAGTGGGTGCACTCAGTGTGCCCCCACTGGTTCCTAAACAACTCGACAAGGTCTGCCCTGTCCGAGCATACGGCGGTCTCTATCAGACCCCCACCAGTGCAAGCACTCAACAACCATCTCGGGGACTACACCCAGTGGGTGCACTCTGTGTGCCCCCATTGGATCTACTAACTCTCGATCTTTCGAGTGGCAAAAAATAAAAATAAAAACGTGCACAAGCATATGAACATCGTCTCTTCTAAGACCTCCGCCAGTGCAAGCACTCGACGATGGTCTCGGGGACTACACCCACTGGGTGCACTCAGCGTGCCCCCATTGGACCATCTATCACTCGATCTGTCGAGTGGCTCGCCACCCCACTCTGCACCCTTGAAGTAGCATCATATCATGTTTGATGGAAATTATGTCCATGAAACCTACAAGGAAGCTTTGGAGTGGTGCGGCCAAGGCAATAAGTCCACTCGACATGTCGAGTGGCCAGCGTATTCCGCATACGACAAACTCTAAGACCCCTATCAGTGCAAGCACTCGACAGCGGTCTCGGGGACTACACCCAGTGGGTGCACTCAGCGTGCCCCCACTGGACCGAAATCTACTCGATTATGACCTAATCTATTCGAGAGGAGAGATTACAAATATTCTACAAGCGGAAAACACCTAGTGGATGTACAATCAAAGAAGATAGGAATTCAATCAGAAATGCACTTACAATCAAACTTACTCGGACATTGGTGCGAAGCACTGTGATGGCATCGTAAGCCAACTTGCTGGCCTTGTACGCCTCCTTGGTGTGCAGCATCATTTGTTCCGGTCTGGTCTTCCGAGATGCGGTGCAGAGGAAAGGCAGTCACCGGTGGGATCGACACTACGGCGGGGACAGTTGGGGTAGTCTGAGGTGGTCCGGTTGGAGTTGACGTCATGATGGTTGAAACACCTGGTGGAGTACTCGACAAAGGTACCACGATATCGGGTCTGACCCGTGTCGAGTCACTTATCCCCTGGGAGGATCCAGCAGTTGACCACTGAGGCATCTGTGCTGACGGAGTTCTTCGGGCGCATACGTGCGGGGCGCCTACGGTCTCACCTTCACCCCCCGTACCTCGAGGTTTTTCTTCATCATCTTCTAGTTGAATGATTTCTGCAAATACCAATCGGCAATGTTAACTCTTGCAATCGACAAATCTCATTCAAGAAACAGATCTGAGTAAAGATTTGTTTACCTCTTTGGGAGGTGGCTGCATTAGCAGTATCCACATCCATTTGCTCCTCTTCGTCTCGTGGAGGCGATGTCACTGAGGTAGCGGCACTGGTAAATCAAATTCCACTTGGTCAACAAGAATTCAAAGTCACAATCAACAGCGAAAGATGAAAGCAAACACTTACGTTGAGACGACATGCACATCCATCTTTAGGCGGGGCAGAGCTTTGCAAGGTTTTACTGTGTTGGGCTTGGGCTGCTTCATCGATCGTTCACTCGACTCGACGGTGAAGGGTCGGTTCCGCTTCGGGTTCCTTTCACTCGGAGCCGGGGCCTTGCCTGCGGCAGTCGTAGAGTCCTGACGTGACTTGGAGCGATGTTCGGTGCATGGAGGAGACTCGACTTCCTCCTCATTTTTGCCCGAGTCTTCATATTCATCTTCACTGTCATGAGCGCAGTCGACATCCACGCTACCACCCTCGCTTTCCCCACCGTCTTCAGGCTGGCTCCCGTTGGGCATGGGCGAGTGCATGTGCGTCCACTCCTACATGATTCAAACAATGAAGTTAGCCAACAAATCAATCAATCACTCGACAAAATAGTACGACAACCGACAAGATAAAATTTACTAGATTCTTTGGCGGATTCTCAGTAGAGTAGGGTTGGATCCTCTTGGTACCCACGGGATTGTCACAAGCTCCGGTGATACTATGAAGCCACTGCTCGACAGTTTTCTGTGAAACCTCCTCCGGGTGTGTCCTGGTCGAGTCGTCAGGGCCTGTGTACTTGAAGCGGCTAGATCATCGACTGAGGCATGTCTCCAAGAGATCCATACCAGTGACTCCACCACGGATAAGGGCCCCTATAGCATCCACCAGGATCCTAACCTGGAATTTCTCCCCCTCCGACACCTTCAAGGATTTGGGAATGGCTGGACGATCTAACGTGAAGGGAGAAAGACCAGTCGACATATTGGGAGAAGCTACGTCCTTGCAATAAAACCATGTCGACTGCCAACCTCTAACCGATTCAGGGAAAGTCATGGAAGGAAAAGAACTACGAGCTCTCTTCTGGATTCCTAAACCTCCACACAACTGGACTACATGAGTTTTTCCATCCTTAGGGTGGGCCTTTTTCACCGTCTGAGATCTGACGGTGAAAATGTGCTTGAACGGACCCAAGTGGGTAGGGCAGCCCAAGAAGCACTCCCATAGAGTAATGAAGACAGACAAGTAGGAAATAGCATTTGGAGGGAAGTGATGGAGCTTTGCTCCAAAGAAGTTCAAAAATCCTATAAAGAATGGATGGGGGGTGGCATGGAGAAACCTCTTTCGACATGAGAGAGGAGAAGAACCCGCTCCCCCTCGCGCGGCTCCGGCTCGCGCTCTCCCTCCGACAGCCTCCAAGAACCGTCAGCCATGAGCCCATCGATGACAAGATTCTCGACATCCGCGGTGGTGACTGTCGATGGGAGAAAGTCCCCCTCGATCCACCCTGCCGGCACGATGAGCCGAGCAATCGAGGGCTTCTTGACCTTGCCCTTCACGACCCCCTTCTTGGCTCACTTCAGCTTCTCCGTTGCTCCCTTCGTCACCGCGGCGGTGGAGTTCATTTGTAACATCCCAAAATTTCATTTTGGAATGTTATGACATATAGCTATGCATCATCATCACATTGTTTGAATGAATAAAATGGTGGAAGTGCTTCCTTTGAATTTCTAAAAGGCCACTTTCATCTTTCCCTTTTCCTGTTTCACCTATTTGAAAATCATTGGTAAAGTTCAAAGAAAAGAAGGGAGTAACATGACACTCCACACCAGGGGCATCTTGGTGAGATATTTGAGCAATTAAACCAGGGGGGTTATTTGAATTTTTTTCTCAAAAGGGTTTAAAATTAATTAAACAATTTCTAAAAATAATGTTTTTCAAAGTATTCAATATGATAGATTCATCTTGTTTAGTTAAACCTATCATTCTACCTAATTTGAGAATTTTTTTGAATAAATTTAGTTACTGTTTTTAACAAAAACAGAATCTGTCTAGTTCTTAACAGGTTTTAACTAAATTGATTTTTATTCAATTTGAACCTAAAATTAGTTTAACTTTTGTTTTTAGATTTCATTAGGTTCTGTTGATTAAACATTAGGTGTATTTTTTCTGTTAATAAATAATGTTTTTCAAATTGTTTCGTGCTCTAATTTGAATAGGTTCATCTTGTTTTCACCATGTATATTGTTTAAAAGAAGTTTTGTAATATTTCTTTTAGCACAATATTTTCATAATGAAACACCTTCTGTTTTCAAATAAAATTTTATATTTACTTTTCTGTTACCTAAATGCCTAGTTGTTCAAAACCAAATTTTGACTTGTATGTCTTAGTAGGGATTTTGACACCAAAATTCTTATAGTCTTATACTTTAAGTGAATATTCTCTTGATTGTCCTTTTGTTGGTTGAAACATTTGTTTACCTTGCTGTTGTATGAATTGTTCTGTGTTTATGCTTATGGTGTGCTCTTGTTTGATTCGTTAGATCATTCGGAGTGCGAAGCTTGTTATCTAGAGTCACTTGATTACGAGGATCGTCAACAAGGCAAGTCAGTTTGACCATGTATACCTATGTTTTATTTCCTTAGTTCTTCCATATCCCCAATTGCATGCAAAGTAGGTAAATTGGAAACTTGGTTACTTGTTGTAGTATCATGTGGTAGGTACCCCTCAACCCTTTGACACATTGGCCCCGGGAAACATTGTTTTACATTTTGCTATGCTATTAGTAGACGGGGTTGGTTGTGTGATTCATGAGAGTTGTGAGTTAATAATTTCAAGACCTACATGATGATCAAGTCTTCAAGACTCCAAGTTCTTCAACTTACCTTTGGGTGGATGATGGTTGAACGGCGCCCTGGAGAAACCAATGGTTAGCCAAGATGATGCTGGAGAAGTGCCAGTATTCATGCGGAAAGGTCCACCCAGGCACAAAGAGATGGATGGATGCTTCAAGACCCAAGGCTTACCTGCACAGCCACAAGCCATTATGGGCTCTGGCTTGGTTGGATATCGTGGTGACCCTGGACAGGCGGTGCTACGAGATGTAGAAGAACGATAGGAAAGGATGGGCACCGACAGAGTCTCGGGGAAACCCTTTAAAAGACCATGTTTTGTTCATCCGTTTCTCAAACACCATGAAGTGCGAGAAGTCCAACGGAGGCGACCAAATCTTGTGGGGAACATGTGCAAAACTCTGTAGAGTACCCAAAACCTAATCGATTAGCCATGTCCACGGTCGTGGACATTTTGGGCCAAAGGAATTGAAACTATCTGGAAACTCTCAACACCATTAATTATATTGATGTGGGTTATTAATGTCAACTTGGGTATGAGAATTGGTTGGTGGAACTATCTCATTAATAAACCAACATTGTAGTAATTATGCCTTTGCCCTCTCTTGTTGTAGGAAAAATTTGGCTTTATGCAAAAACTTACTACCCCACCTACCATATTTGCATATAGAATAGATGATTACTTTACCCCCTCTCTTGTGACTTTGCCGGCATATTCAATATGCTGACCTATACGGCTGCAATGTATCATGTTGCAGAGTACTTTTCCGACCAAGAGTGAGGATACGCTCTACGCTCGGTGAGATGCCCTTGGAGTCAGATGGACTCATCTACCTTTGGAGCTTCCGCAAGATTAGTTATTCTCATGAGTTGGCCTTTGTCCACTTTATTGTAATTCATATTGTAATAAAGGACTCGATATGAGATTTCGATTTATTAATGCTGTGTGATTTCCCTTTGATATATACATTGATGTACCGTGTGTGTACCAGCATGATCTTGGGATGGTATAGAAACACCAGAGATTCGACCTTTCAGGTTGGGTCGCTATAGAAAGTGTATCAGAGCACACGCTGACCGTAGGACGTAACCTCTAGGATTTGAAAAGCCTTAGGATTTATTTCTCTTTTGTATTTAAAATTCTTATACTCTAGGACTACCTAGGACCCGTTCAGGATATGATTCCATTTGGGTAGTGGTCGATCGTTTGACCAAGGTGGCTCATTTCATTCCAGTGAAGACCACCTATACCAGTGCTAAGTTAGCCAAGATCTATATGACCAGGATCGGATGTCTACATGGAGTTCCCAGGAGTATCGTGTCAGATAGAGGAACACAATTTACCTCAAAGTTTCGGCATCAGCTTCATGAAACTTTGGGTACAAGACTGGAGTTCAGTACAACTTTTCATCCGCAGACCGATGGACAGACTGAGAGAGTCAACCAGATTCTGGAGGACATGTTGAGAGCCTGTGCGCTAGACTATGGGTCCAGTTGGGATGACAACTTACCTTACGCAGAGTTCTCGTACAACAACAGTTATCAGACCAGTCTGAAGATGGCTCCTTTTGAAGCTTTATACGGAAGGAGGTGCAGAACACCATTGCCGTGGGATGGTGTTGGAGACCGAAAACTTTTTGGAACCGATCTTATCAGAGATTCTGAAGATAAGGTCAAACTGATTCGAGACCGACTCAAGATAGCTCAATCTCGGCAGAAGAGCTATGCTGATAACAAACTCAAGGAGGTGATATATGAAGTTGGGGATCGAGCATATCTCCGTGTGTCCCCACTTCGAGGAATCAAGAGGTTTGGTGTTAAAGGAAAGTTAGCACCTAGATTCATAGCCCCCTATAAAATTCTGGAACGTAGAGGTGAAGTTGCATACAAGCTGGAATTGCCGGAAGGACTATCTAGAGTTCATGATGTTTTCCATGTTTCCCAGCTGAAGAAATGCCATGCTGAGATGGCTGATATTCCTTTGAGAGACACAGTGCCCCTAGAGGCCATACAACTTGAAAGTGACCTGACCTACGAGGAGAAGCCTGTCAGAATCCTCGAGACTGCCAACAGAGTCACCCATAGCAGGATCATCAAGTTCTGTAAGGTTCTGTGGAGTCACCACACCAAGGAAGAAGCCACCTGGGAACGCGAAGAAGATCTTCGTAGAGACCTCCCGCACCTATTTTCTAGCCAACCTGAATCTCGAGGGCGAGATTCATCTTAAGGTGGGTAGGTTTGTAACATCCCAAAATTTCATTTTGGAATGTTATGAGATATAGCTATGCATCATCATCTCATTGTTTGAATGAATAAAATGGTGGAAGTGCTTCCTTTGTATTTCTGAAAGGCCACTTTCATCTTTTCCTTTTCCTGTTTCACCTATTTGAAAATCTCTGGTAAAGTTCAAAGAAAAGAAGGGAGTAACATGACAGTCCACACCAGGGGCATCTTGGTGAGATATTTGAGCAATTAAACCAGGGGGGTTATTTGAATTTTTTTCTCAAAAGGGTTTAAAATCAATTAAACAATATCTGAAAATAATGTTTTTCAAAGTATTCAATATGATAGAGGAAAAATGTTCATTAAATAGCATTAATTCTCCTGATCATTTTGATATATATATTTCCTATATTTGGAAATGTTTTGAATGCTTTAACAGAGTTTTGAATGCCCTGGAATAGAAAAAGAAACGTTTTAATTTGAAACGGGCCGGCCCACCTGCGTTTAAGTCCCGAAATCGCTCCGAGCCGACCGACCGACGCGCTGACGCCGCCCTCTCTCTCTCTGACACCTCGTCCCCACTGCCCGACCCCGATAACCCCGCGGTCACCTTCCTCCTCGCGCCAGACAGAGCTCGCCGGAGATCCCTCCTCTCCGAATCTCCCTCCTCTTTCCCTCCCCGACCACCGCACCGGCCCTATAAATAGCCCCGACTCCCCGCGCTCCATTTCCATCCCGATCCCCCACTCTACCTCGCTAGAGCGCTGCCCACAACCTCGCCAGAGTTTGGGACTCGACCGAACCTCCCGAAGCTCATGCCATCGCCACCCTCACCCCCGACCCCCTCCGCCGCTGCCAATCGACGCCGGAGCTTTGCCGCCATCGCCTGAGCACCTCGGACGCCGTCCCCAACCACCGGAGCGCCGCCCCTGTCGACTTGCCGCCTCGGCCTCACCGAAGAAATTCCATCGCCGGCGACCCTCCCTCTGTGAGCCCCTCTTCCCCTCCCTGGACCGTCCGATCTAAATCCAACGCCTACGATTAGATTATTTTAAAACCTGAACCGGTATCCTCTATAGCTCGGATGTTTGCTCGAATCGTCAGATCTCACACACCCCGTGACCAATCAGAGAACGCCACGTCACCCTATCCGTTCGATTAGTTTTATTTTCTTTTCTGTTTCTGTTTTAGAAAACAGAATGCATCCTGATTTTGTTTTTATCATATCTTTTAAAATATTTAGTGTTTTTAATTGATTATTTTTGCATTAGTTCACAAATTTGATGTAGTTTATGTCTGTATGCTTAGATTTCGAATTTGAACTTTAAATTTCGAATCTAATCAGATTTGTTTAAACTACTAAAATCTTTATAACTAGAGTTTAAAAATATATTTTTGAGTGAATCTTTTTGACACTGTTTGGTAGTAGTTAAACCTATCATTCTACCTAATTTGAGAATTGTTTTGAATAAATTCAGTTACTTTTTTTTAACAAAAACAGAATCTGTCTAGTTCTTAACAGGTTTTAACAAAATTGATTTTTATTCAATTTGAACCTAAAATTAGTTTAACTTTTGTTTTTAGATTTTATTAGGTTCTGTTGATTCAACTTTAGGTGTATTTTTTTTTGTTAATAAAATATGTTTTTCAAATTGTTTTGTGCTCTAGTTTGAATAGGTTCATCTTGTTTTCACCATGTATATTGTTTAAAAGAAGTTTTGTAATATTTCTTTTAGCACAATATTTTCATAATGAAATACCTTATATTTTCAAATAAAATTTTATATTTACTTTTCTGTTACCTAAATGTATAGTTGTTCAAAACCAAATTTTGACTTGTATGTCTTAGTAGGGATTTTGACACCAAAATTCTTATAGTCTTATACTTTAAGTGAATATTCTCTTGATTGTGCTTTTGTTTGTTGAAACATTTGTTTACCTTGTTGTTGTATGAATCGTTCTGTGTTGATGCTTATGGTGTGCTATTGTTTGATTCGTTAGATCATCCGGAGTGCGAAGCTTGTTATCTAGAGTCACTTGATTACGAGGATTGTCAGCAAGGCAAGTCACTTTGACCATGTATACCTATGTTTTATTGCATTAGTTCTTCCATCTCCCCAATTGCATGCAAAGTAGGTAAATTGGAAACTTGGTTACTTGTTGTAGTATCATGTGGTAGGTACCCCTCAACCCTTTGACACATTGGCCCCGGGAAACGTTGTTTTACATTTTGCTATGCTATTAGTAGACAGGGTTGGTTGTGTGATTCATGAGAGTTGTGAGTTAATAATTTCAGGACCTACATGATGATCAAGTCTTCAAGACTCCAAGTTCTTCAACTTACCTTTGGGTGGATGATGGTTGAACGGCGCCCTGGAGAAACCAGTGGTTAGCCTAGATGATGCTGGAGAAGTGCCAGTATTCATGTGGAAAGGTCCACCCAGGCACAAAGAGATGGATGGATGCTTCAAGACCCAAGGCTTACCTGCACATCCACAAGCCATTATGGGCTCTGGCTTGGTTGGATATCGTGGTGACCCTGGACAGGCGTTGCTACGAGATGTAGAAGAACGGTAGGAAAGGATGGGCACCGACAGAGTCTCGGGGAAACCCTTTGAAAGACCATGTTTTGGTCATCCGTTTCTCAAACACCATGAAGTGCGAGAAGTCCAACGGAGGCGACCAAATGTTGTGGGGAACGTGTGCAAAACTCTGCAGAGTACCCAAAACCTAATCGATTAACCGTGTCCACGGTCATGGACAGTTTGAGCCAAAGGAACTGAAACTATCTGGAAACTCTCAACTCCATTAATTATATTGATGTGGGTTATTAATGTCAACTTGGGTATGAGAATTGGTTGGTGGAACCATCTCATTAATCAACCAACATTGTAGTAATTATGCCTTTGCCCTCTCTTGTTGTAGGAAAAATTTGGCTTTATGCAAAAACTTACTACCCCACCTACCATATTTGCATATAGACTAGATGATTACTTTACCCCCTCTCTTGTGAGTTTGCCGGCATATTCAATATGCTGACCTATACGGCTGCAACGTATCATGTTGTAGAGTACTTTTCCGACCAGGAGTGAGGATACGCTCTACGCTCGGTGAGATGCCCTTGGAGTCAGATGGACTCATCTACCTTTGGTGCTTCCGCAAGATTAGTTATTCTCGTGAGTTGGCCTTCGGCCACTTTATTGTAATTCATATTGTAATAAAGGACTCGATATGATATTTCGATTTATTAATGCTGTGTGATTTCCCTTTGATATATACATTGATGTACCGTGTGTGTACCAGCATGATCTTGGGATGGTACAAAAACACCGGAGATTCGACCTTTCAGGTCGGGTTGCTACATCGCTGGAGCGGAGCAGAGTGGCGCACTGGAGACAGGGGAGGCGGAGGATGAGAGAAGATTTGCGGGAAAAGTACTGTGCAAACCGCGATGCTTCGGGATTTATACCCCGTCGAGTGTCTCACTGACATATGGGCCCGCGAGATCCCCGCATATCCTAACCACAGACAGTGCCCTGTACGTGAAAAAATGAGCGGCACGTGAATCGAGGCGTCATGCTCCCACTTGCTCCGGACATGGCGTCATCATCACAGACGCGCGCGCTTCCAAAATTTTTGTATCCCGCAAGATCCGGGCCTGACAGAGCGACCCGTCACGTCCAAAGATCTCTTGAGGTTACTCGGAAGAAAATTTGTGTTGAGCATTAATTCGGATACTTTCAAGATAGAATCGATCTAGGCGAATGACAAAGAGTTCAGTCGACGCAAGTTTCATTGAAGCCCCGAAAATCATTCAGAAGATTTGGTGCCTTGTTCTGAACTGGTATCGATACCCCCCTTGACCACTCGAATGCTGATCCATTCGGGGGCTAATGACAAGGATATGTACTTAGGGTAGGGTCCTATGCCTAACCTATATACCCTACCTAAGGACACTGCATTGGAGGACTTAAATATCACAAGAAAGATTTCGACTGGATTCATTATGGTGCTCAAGTCATTCGGTAGTCAATCCATTCGGAGGCTTCTTCCTCCACTCGAGAGTCACCTGTCACTCGGAAGACCTCGCCTCTAGTCAACTCCAGAAGACCAGAAGCCACCCCGGGAGCCAACAGGCAGGCGTTAGGCCAGTCGTCATTAGTAGCAATTATGATATATGTTACCAATAACGCTCGACTTTATACCCATGATCGGACCCTTGGATGCCTCGCACTTATGAGGGGCAGCAAACTCTAAATAAGCCGCCCCTCCCCTCTAGCACAAGGGTTTGCAACCTTTGTAACTCACTCTCCACACGACAAAAGCTCCAGAGCACCGAGAGTAGGGCTGTTACCTCCACGAGAGGGGCCTGAACTCATACATCCGTGTGTACATCCTCGCCGTAGCTAGGACTGTTGGGGAACGTCGCATGGGAAACAAAAATTTTCCTACGCACACGCAAACCTATCCATGGTGATGAGCATCTACGAGAGGGAGAGTGGATCTACATACCCTTGTAGATCGCTAAACGGGAAGCGTTAAGAAACGCGGTTGGTGTAGTCGAACATCTTCGCGATCCAAATCGCTGAGCGTCCCGCGATCCAATCACGAACCGTCCCGCGAACACATCATGATCCGTCCTGCGAACTCATCACGATCCGTATCACGATCTTGATCACGATCGGTCCCGCGAACTCATCACGATCCATTCCGTGATCACATCACGAACCGTCTCGCGATCTCGATCACGGTCCTTCCGATCTAGCGCCGAACGGACGGCACCTCCGCGTTCAACACACGTGCAGCTTGATGACGATCTCCACCGTCTCGATCCAGCGAGAGGAGGTGCAGAGGAGAGAGAGTTCACCGTCAGCG
Source organism: Hordeum marinum (assembly GCA_022496015.1). Classification (NCBI taxonomy): domain Eukaryota; kingdom Viridiplantae; phylum Streptophyta; class Magnoliopsida; order Poales; family Poaceae; genus Hordeum; species Hordeum marinum. The sequence continues at coordinate 475,405,057 of CM039676.1, forward strand.
TGATGGGCTCCGGTGATGGTGGTGGAGCAATTCCGGCAGGGCTTTGCCTAAGCGCTGCAGAAAACCGATCTAGAGGAGAAACTATGCACCGGTGGAACGGGTAGCACGTGGCCGGAAATTCTGTCCAAAAACGACCCAATCCACTAGTATATATAGGAGGAGAGGAGAGGAGAGGCATCCAAGGCCTTTGGGTCGGCCGAAATAGGAGGTGGGAAGCAATCCTACTTCACCTCCAATCCTAGTTGGTGTAGGATTGCCTCCTATTGGCTGATTTTCCACTTTTTGCTTTAGGACTTTCTCTCCTGCGCCATGGGCCTTTGTGGCTGTTTTACCAGCCCACTAAGGGCTGGTTAATACTCTCCCACAGCCCATGGACCTCTTGGGGTCGAAGTACCCCTCCCGGAGGTCTCCCAGTACACTACCGGCACTCCCGGTACACTACCGGCACTCCCGGTTCACTACCGATGAGCCCAAAACTTTTCCGGAAACCAAACTGGGACTTCCTATATATGAATATTTACCTCCGGACCATTCCGGAGCTCCTCGTGACGTCCAAGATCTCATCTGGGACTCTGAACAAACTTCGGTCACCACCATACATAACTCTACACTACCAAAACGTCACCGAACCTTAAGTGTGCAGACCCTGCGGGTTCAAGAACTATGTAGACATGACCGAGACACCTCTACGGTCAATAACCAATGGAGGGACCTAGATGTCCACATTGGTTCCTACATATTCTACGAATATCTTTATCGGTCGAACCTCTATGTCAAGGATTCAGTTAATCCCGTATAACGTTCCCTTTGTTCTTCGGTATGTTACTTGCCCGAGATTCGATCGTCGGTATCTCCATACCTAGTTCAACCTCGGTACCGGCAAGGCTCTTTACTCGTTCCGTAATACAAGATCCCGCAACTAACAATTAGTCACATTGCTTGCAAGGCTTATTGTGATGTTGCATTACCGAGTGGGCCCCGAGATACCTCTCCGTCACACGGAGTAACAAATCCCAGTCTCGGTCCATGCCAACTCAACGGACACCATCGGAGATACCTGTAGAGCACCTTTATAGTCACCCAGTTACGTTGCGACGTTTGATACACACCAGGCACTCCTCAGATATCTGTGAGTTGCATGATCTCATGGTCATAGGAACACATACTTGACATGCGGAAAACAGTAGCAATAAACTGACACGATCATATGCTACGTTTGCAGTTTGGGTCTTGTCCATCACATCATTCTCCTAATGATGTGACCCCGTTATCAAATGACATCTCATGTCCATGGCTAGGAAACCTTAACCATCTTTTGATCAACGAGCTAGTCTATTAGAGGCATACTAGGGACATGGTTTTGTCTATGTATCCACACATGCATCTAAGTCTCCGATCAATACAATTATAGCATGGATAATAAACGATTATCATGAACAAGGAAATATGATAATAACTAATTTATTATTGCCTCTAGGGCATATTTCCTGCAAGGACTACGCCCTCTCCTTTCATACCCCTAACTTCTACTGTCAGACTCGTTCCCACGACATGGTTCATGTATGAGGGTTTACGGAATGTCCAGAAATATGAGGACGGCGTGGAGCATTTAGTTGGATTAATTTTTCGCTTCTCTATATCCTATCCGAGCAGTGACCGGGCTGTTCACCCGGACGTTTGGAGATGATTTGACGGGACCAGTTGTCGACGCTCTTATTAGGCTTATATTCGTATGGTCTACAACACCTAGAGATTTACCTAGGCACGGGACTCGAGGAGAATTTGGGTTGGCCCATCCTATATGTGTTAAACATATGGTTAGGTTAGGTTTGGCCACAATTTAACTCCTTCAATCCAAAGGAGTTAAGTTTAGAAATGCATATAAAGAGATATATTATTCTAGAGCTGCTCTTATTGTTTGTTAACAAGATGGATAGAGGGGTATGGTCAGTGATGTGGAGCAGGCGAAGCAACCATTTCTCTACTTTAGTAAAATGAACTAGATGCTACTCCAGCTCCAATCCACTAAGAAGTTGAATCTAAGGTATTCGAAATAGCTGTATTGAAATCATCGTGCGGAGCAGTCTAAAACCTACCCTTAATCCGACAAGAACCAACCAAGACGATATCCTATATGTGAAGGTCGAACATGTTACTAGATTAGTGGATCTAGTTTGTTAAAATGACTCGAGGAATAGGGTTCCAGGGCACTAGGCCTTAGGGGCATGTGCATGAAGATTTCTCAGATGTAATCGACAAGGTCAGGCCGGCTCCAGAAAGTGGCACGTGAGTGGCTCATTCTTGTGGTAGTAGTTGTTTGATGGTCGAAGAACCTCTATGTATTTTTTGTATGTTTGTGGTACTTTGTATTTTTGGTGAACTAATAAAAAAAGAGTCTGAATCCAATTGACTGTGATAGAACTTGAGAATCTTTGCCCTTAATGCTCAAATTTTGGTAAAATGGCAAAAACTTATTTCTACTCGTATATTTCCAATAGCTATTTCAAATAGATGTTGGGTTGTATGCAAATATGATGGTGAAACACCACTAGGATCAATTAATTTCTTCTATCACCAATTTATTATGAGCTGGTACACCATAAAGGTTTGGTACAAAGTACAAATACATAGACACATGCACACATATGCGCGAGATCTTTAAGAAGTGAAAACGATCTTAATGCCTTGCTGGCAGTGACCCGGAAGGCTGCAGAGGTAGAATGCTTTGCCACCGCGGGCAAGCTGGATGTGGTCATTACCGGAGATGTAGGTCCTCGACGGGCCAGATACCATACATGAGTTGTAGTCTCCTTCTCCCACCTGTACCACGTTGTGCATACTCGGGTTATACTTGAACACTACGTGCATTAGTTAACACAAGAATACAGATCAGATCATATATTCATTCATAGATATACATCAAAGGTTAGATAATCACTTGATCTTTAGAGTTATCACCAAGCACGCGCCGGATTGGATGCGCTTGCCGTTCTCCCAACCGAAGACGCTGACGCTCCATCCCTTATTGTCACCGACGGTCCATTCCTTGCCGTGCACGATGGTGGTTGCACAGCAAACGGCCAGAAGCAAGACCAGAGGGTCTGTACGATGGTTCCCCGCGCCATCGAAGGGGTTTCCCTTGACTCCTTGCCACAATCGAAGATCATAGAAACAACAAAAGGAAACAATAGTTGATTCCACAAGTGATTGTTTGTGTTCGATCTCCTTCTTGTATCACATATATAGGCTTTTAAAGAGGTCAACTAAGATCATTGTTTTAATGTGCTGAAATAATGAGAATCATCCTTTAAATGATAAAAATCAGCAATTGTGATCTGCAACATTAGTTAGTATATGCTACCAAATCCTCTAACTTATATCATCAGCTCTAGTATTAATGGAAATGACCGTGGATGCATTTATTTCCCTACCTTCAAGATTTAGTAAATATTCCTTTCTCCAGATGCATTTCTTGTATACGAGATATTTATATATATACTAGCATTAGATGATATATTTGTAATAACCTAAGTATTGGAATACAAAATCATTTTTAATACGGAGAAGTCTGTAAAGTGGACTTTTAAACCATAGCTGCTAAAGGATGATCGAGGCCATGATTTGTGATCGTCTAGTCAAATCAGTTGAAACTGACAACAATTTTTCAATAAGTGGAGTACGAATGAATTTTCCATGAGCTAGAAAATTTCAATGCGGTTGGTTTTTATAAAAATTTAGACTAGTTTAACCAAGGTGTAAGTCCGATGAGATTCAAGAGAACCAAACTTAGAGTGAAATTTACGAGACTAACCAATATGATGCTACCACTTGGGACGAAGATGACAACTTCGGAGGTGCACCTAGTGTGAAAACTCTTTGACTACTGCAAGACCGACGATACTAGCCTAATAGTACTAGTATGGGAACAAACGAGGAATTGACCTACAAGCATGGGGATGAAGTTGTGCCATCTCCTCCTTTTCTTACCAGACAAGCACTAGAGAAGACGACGGAGTAATAGAGAGGCGAAGAGGGGAACACAGTGCAAGGTACAAACACATGAGAAAGAAGATATTGATAGATTGAAATCCCATATTCAGGTGGGCGACACTAACTTAGGCATGCTCACATAGTCACTTTAGTTTTCAACAGGTCATATTTCCATAATTTGGAAAGTCTGCAGTCCTTAGGAAATTAAACAGGTGAGAGATTAGGAGGAAATTTTGGTGGTTCCATCCTTAATTCAGGAGGGTTAGGGCTTCCATAGCCGGACTGGACAAATTTGGTTATTAAAATGTCCATGGTCATGCCTGACAGTGTTTAGACATGTCCTTTTTCAGACCATATTTGTCCGTCCACGTAGTCGCGCTTCCCACTCTGATCCCTTTAGGCCCGGTCAAATGCATCTCATTGGTGGAGAGGGATAGAAAGAGAGAGAAAGAATAAACAATAAAGAAAGAAAAAGGTGGTTCACATAGGGCCAAATCCTATGTGGCACACCGAGCATATGTACACGGAGATCACCATATCCTCTTTGTACATGGGTCGTGTATGAGGGTTTACGGAATGTCCAGAAATATGAGGACGACGTGGAGCATTTAGTTGGATTAATTTTTTCCTTCTCTATATCCTATCCGAGTAATGACCGGGCTGTTCACCCGGACGTTTGGGAATGATTTGACGGGACCAGTTGTAGATGCTGTTATTAGGTTTATATTCGGATGGTTTGCAACACCTAGAGATTTACCTAGGCACGAGACTCGAGGAGAATTTGGGTTGGCCCACCCCATATGAGTTAAATATATGGTTAGGTTAGGTTTGGCCACAATTGAACTCCTTAAATCCGAAGGAGTTAAGTTTAGAAATGCATATAATGAGATATATTATTCTAGAGCTGCTCTTATTGTTTGTTACCAAGATGGATAGAGGGGTATGGTCAGTGATGTGTAGCAAGCGAAGCAACCATTTCTTTGCTTTAGTAAAATGAACTAGATGCTACTCCAGCTCCAATCCACTAAGAAGTAGAAGCTAAAGTATTCGAAACAGATGTATTGAAATCATGGTGTGGAGTAGTCTAAAACCTACCCTTAATCCGACAAGAACCAACCAAGACGATATCCTATATGTGAAGGTCGACCATGTTATCGGATTAGTGGATATAGTGTGTTAAAATTACTTGAGGACTAGGGCTCTGGGGCACCAGGCCTTAGGGGCATGTGAATGAAGATTTCTCGGATGTAAACGACAAGGTCAGGCCGGCTCCAAAAAGTGGTGAGTAAGTGGCTCATTCTTGTGGTAGTAGTTGTTTGATGGTCGAAGAACCTATATGTAATTTTTTGTATGTTTTTGGTGCTTTTGTATTTTTGGTGAACTAATAACAAAAGAGTCTGAATCCAATCGACCGTGATAGACCTTGAGAATCTTTGCCCTTAATGTTCAAATTTTGGTTGGTAGAATGGCAAAAAGTTATTTCTACTCATATATTTCCAATAGCTAGTTCAAATAGATGTTGGGTTGTATAAAAATATGATGGAGACACACCACTAGGATCAATTAATTTGTTGTATCACCAATTTATCATGAGCTGGTACACCATAAAGATTTGGTACAAAGTACAGATACATGGACACACATATGCACGAGATCTTTAAGAAGTGATAGCGATCTTCATGCCTTGCTGACAGTGACCCGACAGGCTGCAGAGGAAGAATGCTTTGCCACCACGGGCAAGCCGGATGTGGTCATTGCCGGAGGTGTAGGTCCTCGATGGGCCAGAGACCGTACATGAGTTGTAGTCGCCTTCTCCCACCTGCACCACGTTGTGCATACTCGGGTTGTACTTGAACACTACGTGAATTAGTTAACACAAGAATATAGATCAGAACATATATTCGTCCATAGATATACATCAAGTATAGATAATCAATTGATCTTTAGAGTTCTCACCAAGCACGTCGCCGGATTGGATGCGCTTGCCGTTCTCCCAACCGGAGACACCGAAGCTCCATCCCTTGATCTCACCGACGGTCCACTCCTTGCCGTGCACGATGGTGGTTGCACAACAAACGGCCAGAAGAAACACCAGAAGGGTGGGTATGATGGTTCCCCGCGCCATCGAAGGTGTTTCCCTTGACTTCTTATCACAACCAAAGATCACAAGAACAACAAAAGTAAACAATAGTCGACTCCTCAAGTGATTGTTTGTCTTCAATCTCCTTCTTGTATCATATATATAGGCTTTTAAAGAGGTCAATTAAGATCATTGTTTTAATGTGCTCATATAAGGAGAATCATCCTTTAAATGATAAAAATCAACAATTGTGATCTGCAGCATTAGTTAGTATATGCTACCAAATCCTCTAAGTTATTTCATCAGATCTAGTATTAATGGAAATGACCGTGGATGTAATTATCTCCCTACCTTCAAGATTTAGTAAATATTCCCTTTTTTTGGATGCATTTCTTGTATATCAGATATTTATATATATACGAGCATTAGATGATATATTTGTAATAACCTAAATATTGGAATACAAAATCATTTTTAATATGGAGAAGTAGGTAAAGTGGACTTTTAAACCATAGGTGCTAAAGGATGACCGATGCTATGGTTTGCGACCGTCTAGTCAAATCAGTCAAAATTGACAACAAATTTTCAATAAGTGGAGTACGAATGAATTTTCCATGACTTGGAAAATTTCAATGCAGTTAGTTTTTATAAAAATTTAGACTATTTTAACTGGTGTAAGTCTGGTGAGATCCGAGAGAACCAAAGTTAGATTGAAATTTACAAGACTAACCAATAAGATGCTACCACTTGTGAAGAAGACGACTACTTCGGAGGTGCGCCCAGTGTGAGAACTCTTTGACTACCCTAGACTGACGATACCGGCCTAAAGTGCCAATATGGGCGCAAACGAGGAATTGACCTACAAGAAAGGGGATGAAGTTGTGCCGTCTCCTCCCTTTCTTACCAGACAAGCACGGGAGAGGACGAGGGAGTATTGGAGAGGCGAAGAGGGGAACATAGTGCAAGTTACAAACATAGGAGAATGAAGAGATGGATAGTTTGAAATCCCATGCAGGTGGGCAACGCTAACTTGGGCATGCTCACATGGTCACTTTAGTTTTCAACATGTCAAATTTACCTAATTTGGAAAGTCTATAGTCCTTAGAGAATTAATCAGCTGAGAGATTAGGATGAAATTTTGGTGGGCCCATCCTCAATTCAGGAGGGTTAGGGCTTCTAATGCCGCACTGGACAAATTTGGCTAATAAAATGTCCACGGTCGTGTCCGACAGTATTCAGATATGTCCCTTTTTGGCCCCAATTTGTCCGTGCACGTAGTCACGCCTCCCACTTTGCTCCCTTTAGGTCCGGTCAAATGCATCTCATTGGTGGAGAGGGAGAGGGAGAGAGAGAGAAAGAATAAAGTATAAAGAAAGAAAAAAGGTGGTTCACAATGGGCCAAATCCTATGTGGCACACCGACCATATGTACATGGACATCACCATATCTTCTCCATATATGGTTCGTGTATGAGGGTTTACGGACTGTCTAGAAATATGAGGACAAAGTGGAACATTCAGTTGGATTACTTTTTTTTCTTCTCTATATCCTATCTGAGTAGTGACCAGGCTGTTCACCCGGACGTTTGGGGATGATTTGATGGGACCAATTGTAGATGCTCTTATTAGGTTTATATTCGTATGGTTTGCAACACCTAGAGATTTACCTAGGCACGGGACTAGGGGAGAATTTGGGTTGGCCCACCCTATATGAGTTAAATATAGGGTTAGGTTAGGTTTGGCCACAATTTAACTCCTCAAAGCTGAAGGAGTTAAGTTTATAAATGCCTATAAAGAGATATATTATTAGAGTTTGACTAGAGATGCTCTTATTGTTTGTTAACAAGATGAATAGATGGGTATAATGAGTGATGCGGATGAGACAAAGAAACCATTTCTTTGCTTTATTGAAATGAACTAGAGGCTAGTCCAGCTCCAATCCACTAAGAAGTTGAAGCTGAGGTATTCAAAACAGCTGTATTGAAATCATGGACTGGAGCAGTCTAAAACCTACCCTTAATCCGACAAGAACCAACCAAGACGATATCCTATATGAGAAGGTTGACCATGTTACTGGATTAGTGGATCTAGTTTGTTAAAAGGACTAGACGACTAGGGCTCCGGGGCATGTGCATAAAGATTTCTCGGACGCAATCGACAAGGTCAGGACGGCTCCAAAAAGCGGCGCGTGAGTGGCTCATTCTTGTGGTAGTAGTTGTTTGATGGTCGAAGAACCTTGATACGTCTCCATCGTATCCACTTTTCCAAACTCTTTTGCCCTTGATGTGGACGCTAAATTGCATGATTTGAATGGAACTAACCCAGACTAACGCTGTTTTCAGCAGAATTGTGTTATTTTTGTGCATAAATAAAAGTTCTCGGATCGTCCTGAAAATTTACAGAGAATATTTTTGGATTTAATAAAAAATACTGGCGCAAGAATCAACTAGACGGGGGCCACCTGCAGGCCACAAGCCTGCTAGGCGCGGCCACCCCCTAACCACCCCCCTGGGCGCGCCTAGCAGGCTTGTGGGGCCCTTGTGGCTCCTCCGACCTCCTCTCCAGCTCCATATAACCCTATTCGCGGAGAAAAAAACAGAGATAAGAGTTCATCTCATTTCACGATACGGAGCCGCCACCACTTCCTGTTCTTCCTCGGGAGACCAGATCTGGAGTCCGTTTTGGGCTCCAGAGAGGGGAAATCGACGCCATCGTCATCAGCAACCATCCTTCATAACCAATTCCGTGATGCTCTCCGCCGTTCGTGAGTAATCCCATCGTAGGCTTGCTAGACGGTGATGGGTTGGATGAGAGTTATCATGTAATCGAGTTAGTTTTGTTAGGGTTTGATCCCAAGTATCCACCATGTTATGAGATTGATGTTGCTATGACTTTGCTATGCTTAATGCTTGTCACTAGGGCCCGAGTGCCATGATTTCAGGTCTGAACCTATTATGTTTTCATGAATATATATGTGTTCTTGATCCTTTCTTGCAAGTTGTAGAAACCTATTACGAGTTATGATCCGCATCTCCCAGGGTGACAATAATTGGGATTCTTCCTGGTGATTACCGTAGTTTGAGGATTTCATGTATTCACTAAGTTCTAATGCTTTGGTCCAGTTCTCTATTAAAAGGAGGCCTTAATATCCCTTAGTTTCCATTAGGACCCCTACATTATATCGATGAATTGGAGCTAGTTCTGTGTCACCCTATGTTATAACTGTTGCATGATGAATGCTATCCGACATAATTATCCATCACCGATCCATTGCCTACGAGATTTCCACATATTGATCCTTGCTAAGTTACTTCTCCGTTGCTACTGTTACAATTACTATCAAAACGCTACTGTTACTGTTGCTACCGTTACTGTTACTTCCATTTGCTACTGAATACTTTGCTGCAGATATTAAGTCTTTCAGGTGTTGTTGAAATGACAACTCAGCTGCGAATACTCGAGAATATTCATTGGCTCCCCTTGTGTCAAATCAATAAATTTGGATTGAATACTCTACCCTCAAAAACTGTTGCGATCCCCTATACTTGTGGGTTATCAAGACCTGTTTCTGGCGCCGTTGCTGGGGAGCATAGCTCTATTCTCTGAGTCACTTGGGATTTATATTTGTTGATCACTATGAAGAATCTGAAAGATCCAAAAACCAAGATCTATCCCTCTACACGAAGGGGGGGGGGGGTAAGGAACTGCCATCTAGCTCTGCACTTGCTTCACCTTCTGTTATGAGTAAGTTTGCGACACCACCACCTGCTAGTAGTTCTGATATGTCGCAAGTAATTGATGATGCCACTTCTTTTATGCATGCTGCTTATGATGATACTTTGCTTGATAATACTATGCCACTGGGTGAATTTCTTGATGAACAAATTGCTAGAGTCAATGCTGAAAACTATGATACTTCTGAAACTGATGAAATTATTGAAACTGGACACTTTGAGACACATGCTAGACCTAGATCTCCTAGATATGAATTGCCTGATATTCCCGAGGGTTATGTTATGGAAGGAGAGGTAGCTAGGAACTTTCTTGCTTGTAATGATAGAGATGATCTTAAGAAATCACTATGCAAGTGGAAAGAAAAATCTATGAATGCTAGAATGAAATATGATCCTAAGTTTGCTACTTCACCCATCTTTGTTACTGATAAGTATTATGAATTCTCTGTCACTCTTGATTTAATTACTTTGGTTGAATCTGATCCTTTCCAAGGTTATGAATCTGAAACCTATGTGGCACATCTCACTAAACTGAATGATATAGCCACCCTATTTACTCATGAGGAAAAAATTCGTTATTACTATATCCTTAAGTTGTTTCCTTTCTCATTAAAGGGTGATGCTAAGATATGGTTTAACTCTCTTGCTCCTAGTTGTGTGCATAGCCCCTAGGATATGATTTATCACTTCTCTGAAAAATATTTTCTCGCCCATAAGAAACAAGATGCCTTAGAGGAAATATTTAATTTTGTGCAAATTGAAGAAGAGAGTCTCACACATGCTTGGGGGAGGCTTCTCCAATTACTTAATGCTTTGCCTGATCATCCTCTCAAGAAAAATGAAATACTTTATATCTTTTATAATGGACTAACCGATGCTTCTAGGGACCACCTAGATAGTTGTGCTGGTTTTGTTTTTAGGGAACGAACTGTTGAACAAGCTAAAATACTATTGAATAATATATTGAGCAATGATAATGATTGGACCATTCCTGAACCACCTCCGAAGCCAACTCCAAAGATATACAAGAGGCAAAGAAATCTATGAAAGAGAAAGGTATTAAAGTTGAAGACGTTAATAATTTACCACCTATTGAAGAAATACATGGCCTTGATAACCCGACACAGGTAGTAGAGGTAAGTTCTCTTTGTAGATTTGATGAAAGCGATATTCCTTATGATTAATGCTTTCATGCTTGATTGCTTAGGTGATTATATGAGTAGAGCTATCAATGATCTTAAACTAATTAGTAAACATACTTCCATGGTAACTAATCAAGTAGAATAAGTACTTAAGGCACAGAAGAATTTTCTTAATGAGATGAATAGTAGGAACAATGATCATTCTGTTAAAGTTGTGACTAGAGGTGGAAGACTGACTCAGGAACCTTTGTATCCTGAGGGCCATCCTAAGAGAATTGAACAAGATTCTCAAAGGGGTAATATTTATGTACCTAGTCGCTCCAGTAATAGGAGGAACAAGGATGATGATAGAACTTTGCATGCTGCTAGTGAACCTGTTATTGCTACACCTAAGAACCCAAATGATATTTCTATTTCTGATGCTGCAGCACAATCTGGTGATGAACACGAGCCTAGTGATAATATTAATGAGGATGTTCATGTTGATACTCAACCTAGTAATGATAATGATATGGAGATTGAACCTGTTGTTGATCTTGATAACCCACATCCTAAGAATAAAAGATATGACAAAAGAGATTTTATTGCTAGGAAGCATGGTAAAGAAAGAGAACCATGGGTTCAGGAACCCATGCCTTTTCCTCCTAAACCATCCAAGAAAAAGGATGATGAGGATTTTGAGTGCTTTGTTGAAATGCTTAGACTTGTCTTTTTGCGTATGTGCTTGACTGATATTCTGAAAATGTCTCCTTATGCTAAGTACTCCCCCCGTTCCTAAAAATAAGACCTTTTAGAGATTAACTATGGACTACATATAGATGTATATAGACATATTTTAGAGTATAGATTCACACATTTTGTTTCGTATATAGTCTTATAGTGGAATCTCTAAAAGGTCTTACATTTAGGAACGGAGGGAGTATATCAAAGATATTGTGACTAATAAAAGAAAGATACCGGAAGCTGAGATGTCCACCATGCTTGATAATTGTACTTTTGAAGGTGGAGTACCAAAGAAATTAGGAGATCCTGGAATACCAACTATACCATGCTCTATTTAGGGGAATTATGTTAAAACTGCTTTATGTGAGTTTTGAGCTGGTGTTAGTGTTATGCCTTTCTCTTTATATCGTAGACTTGATTGAATAAGTTGACGCCTACTGAAATCTCTTTGCAAATGACTGATAAATCAACTGCTCTACCCATCGGTATTTGTAAGGATGTACGTGTCGTAGTTGCAAATGCTACTATCTTAACGGACTTTGTTATTCTTGATATTCCCGAGGACGACAATATGTTGATCATCCTTGGTAGACCCTTTTTGAACACTGTAGGGGATGTTATTGATTGCAACAAGGGCAATGTCACTTTTCATATTAATGGTAATGAGCATACAATACACTTTCCGAAGAAACAACCTCAAGTTCATAGTATCAATTCTATTGAAAAAATTCCAACGATTGTCATTGGAGACTTTGAATTCCTTCTTCCTACTGTCAAGAAGAAATATGATATACTTATTGTCGGGGATATACATATCCCCATTGAGGTAACTTAATGTTATTCGAAAATTCTTCAGTTTCATGTTATTCGAAGGAAGTTTGTTAATAGGACTTGATCAACCTTATTGATGGATTCCTTTTGATGAGTATGAGATGGATGAATTTAGAAAGCACAACTCCCTGTACCCAACTTTTATTTTTTGTTAGTTAGATTAAATTAAGTAAGAATGCCATGTTTTTCCTGTTTTCTGATTTTCCCGTGCAATAAAAAAGTGACCTAAAAATAAAAGTGCTTCAAATGCCCTGAAAATGGATTATGATTTTTTTCTGGAATATTTAATTTTTTTGGCACTGAGCACACTACAGGGGGCTGCACCAGTGGGCCACAAGCCCACAAGGCGCGGCCACCCCCTAGCCACGCCTAGCAGGCTTGTGGGTCCCACGTGCCCCCCTTCACTTATTCCAGCACCCATCCACTTCATCTTCCTCCAGAAAAAATCCCACCATTGCTCAAACCCGTGTTCTAGCTCATTTTGCTGCCATTTTCGACCTCCTTGTGCAAAGCTTCATTCGCAAACATGTTTTGGGAGATTGCTCTTTGGTATGTGACTCCTCCAATGGTCCAATTTGTTTTTGTTGTAGTGCTTTATATACTGCAAATTTTTGCTGCTATGGTGACCTTGTTCTTGAGCTTGCATGTCAAATTTGTATGGCCCCAAGTAGTTTTGATGCATGATATAGCCTCTAGGCATTTGAGGGAGTAGTTGCTATGAGTTTTGCTGAGTTTTGTTCACCTTTATTTTGAGTCACTAAAAATTTCAGAATTTTTCAGAAAAAGAAATAATGTTGAGGAAGGTGTTTCAAGGGGGTTCATCAAGTAAGAAGGCCCCGAGACTCGTGATACGTGAGCCCCAACCTTGAACCACCGAGGGGAGCACAAGTTCGACCATGTGATTGGACGTGTGACACATTCTTGAGGGTGGCCAGAATTTTTTAAGATTTCTATTATTTGGCCTAGAATGCAGGCATCACCGACTTCCTCAATGATAAGTGTGACCAGTACCTCTTACTCACGAATACCTTTGTGCAAAATTTTCACTTTCATTCTAGGGAAGACCCCCCTACAGTAGAATTTCACTTATATGATGTGCCTAAGAAAACGAACCTTTATGATTTTTGCAAAGTTTGCAAAATACCCTATGAGGGTAGCATCAGGGAACCACGTCCTCGAGACATGGAAGATTTTATCGCCATAGTCACATTAGGGGAAGAGAGAGGTATGTCAAAGGCAAGATCAGCTAGTTTACATTTTCCTATGCTATGCTATTATTCATTATTTGCGGGAAGATGTTTAGTTCGTCGCTAGGAGAGTGGAAGTCTTACTGCCCCTGACCTCGCCATTTTGTGCCATGCTTTATTTGCTGATAGAACTTTTAGTCTAGGCGCTATGGTGGTCCAACTGTTGAACACTAAACGTTCGAAGGGTCCTATATTCAGAGGTATCTATGCATCTCATTAGCCAAACATTTTGAGATACCCATTAGGCTTAATGATAAAGATGAGAGGCTGATGCCTGCATAGTTTTTAGATTATGACCGTATGGTAGCTCACGATGTTATTAAGAAAAATGAGAATATGAGGCTGCTTTACAACTTAGTTTTTATCCAGGGTACTTGTGAAATTATTACTATGCTTGTCTCTTCTTTGTTCAACATTCGCTCAGGCAGGTACACCATTATTCCCGGAGACATTTACATATATTGTGGTCTGACGCAACCCCCATCTTTAGAACCGGCACCAGCCCTTGATCCGTACCCGGAGCCATTTTTTGGTGGGAGCCGTAGGAGTTCGCCAACCAATGGAACTATGAGGATGCTCCTGAGTATCCAGGAGAGAGCTCTTTCCAGCCATGGCCATAGACCAACTTAGGCCAAAAGCCTAAGCTTGGGGGAGTACATATTTTTCACCGACTTTACATTCATGTTCACACACGTATTCTAAAGCTTGTACTATCCATGGTAGTTTATTTCCTTGTTTCGCCTTCTTCTTGTGTGATTATTTAACTTTGAGAAAAATACAAAAAAATTATTTCTACCTTTATTTTCTAGTTGCTTAGTTGTAGCACTAAAAACAAAACCAAAAAGAATTTTTGTTCTTCTTTTACTTGTTTGGAGCTTTCCCGTGAAATAGTTTTCTCGTTCTTGTTTGGATTTTTCTTTCTTTGGGTCGTAAGGATAAGACCACAATGAAAATGTCGAGTGGCTCTCATTTGCATTATTGTTTACCTTTTATAGAGCCCATGTTACCTTGTCTTCTCCTTTGAGTTATTGTTTGCAGATTCCAGCTTAGTCCAATGCACGTGCACTCTTATTATTATCCACACCATTCGGTAGTGCAAGTGAAAGGCAATAATGAGAAAAATTTGATGAAAAGATTGAGATGGAGAAAAGTTGGTATCAACTCGACCTATCTTGCTTTTGTAAATATGATTAGCTCATCATTCCGAATTCAGTTCATCATGGGTGAAACATAGTTGCAATGACAATTAGAGATTATAGTTACTCATGCCATGCTTAATTAGCTCATAGTGGATAATGGTTTTTTGGGTGCCAACATGCATATTAAATTTTTTATGATGTGGTATGATGGGATGGTATCCTCCTCTGAACAATTCAAGTGGCTCGACTTGGCACATGTTCATGCATGTAGTTGAAACAAAATCAACATAGCCTCCACAATATTTATGTTCATAGTGATTTATATCCTACTCATGCTTGCATTCAATGATGGTTAATCTCAAAGCGTTTTGATGACTGTGTTGCTCTCTAGTTGGTCGCTCCCCAGTCTTTTGCTAGCCTTCACTTGTACTAAGCGGGAATACTGCTTGTGCATCCAATTTCTCAACCCCAAAGTTGTTTCATATGAGTCCACCATACCTACCTATATGCAGTATTCACTTGCTGTTCCAAGTAATTATATGTGCCAAACTCTAAACCTTCAAATAAACATTCTGCTTTGTATGCCCAAATCGCTCATGTGGCGACTAGGGGTTGTCAGTATCTTCCATGCTAGCTGGGTTATTCTCACGATATGTGTTGATTCACTATCATTCACGAGAAAGTGGCTGGTACTCGGGATGCCCAGTTCCATGCTCGAAATAAAAGAAAAATATAACTAAACAACCCACCCAGAACTGTGTTTGTATGGATGGTACCCATGGATTCGGCTCGCCGTGGAGTGTGACTGATTGGTGGAGGGGGAGTAAAAACTTTATCATTCTGTTTTGGAACCGCCTATAATGTATCTAGGATGGAAGATGTTGAAAACCTCTTGGTCGTTATGTGAGCATTGAAAGCATGCCGCTCAAAAATCATTACGTATCTCTGTTTTAGAAACTCGAGCTCTGGCACCTCTAAAATCAATGCCTCCATCTACGAACGGTCTTTCCATCTACTTTATTGTTGAGTCATCATCCTCTCATAAAAGGCACCAGTTAGAGAGCACCACCATCATTTGTATGCTTTATTGTTAACTGATATTGAATATGAGCATGACTAGATCTCTTTCACCTGAATTACAATGTCTAGTCAACCCTTGTTCTTTAGAGGTGCTCTGCATTTATGTTTTGCGGTCTCAAAAAGGGCTAGCGAGATACCATTTTGTCATATTGTATCATGATTGTTTTTAAAAAGTGTTGTCATCCAGGAGTTAATATTATTACTCACTAGTTGATTATGTCATTGATATGAGTAAATGTGAGACCTAAATGTTATTGTGAACGTGGTTAGTCCATGATCTTTGCTAAAAATCTAAACATCAGTTAGATGTATTTACAACAACAAGATCAAACGGAGTTTGTAAAAGTTTTTCTTTATCACTTTCAGTTTATCAACTGAATTTCTTGAGGACAAGAAATGGGTTAAGCTTGGGGGAGTTGATGTGTCTCCATCGTATCCACTTTTCCAAACACTTTTGCCCTTGTTTTGGACTCTAATTTGCATGATTTGAAGGGAACAAACCCGGACTGGTGCTGTTTTCAGCAGAATTGCCTTGGTGTTTTTTTTTGCAGAAATAAAAGTTCTTGGATCGTCCTAAAAATTTACGGCGAATATTTTTGGATTTAATAAAAATACTGGCGCAATAATCAACCAGAGGGGGGGCACTTGTAGGCCACAAGCCTTCTAGGCGCGACCACCCCTGGCCACGCCTAGCAGGCTTAGCAGCCTTGTGGGGCCGTCGTGGCTCCTCCGACCTTCTCTCCAGCTCCATATAATGCTATTCACGGAGAAAAAATCAGAGAGAAGAGCTCATCGCGTTTCACGATATGGAGCCGCAACCACCTCCCGTTCTTCCTCGAGAGACCAGATCTGGAGTCCGTTTTGGGCTCCGAAGAGGGGAAATCGATGCCATCGTCATCACCAAGCATCCTTCATAACCAATTCCATGATGCTCTCCGCTGTTCGTGAGTAATCCCATCATAGTCTTGCTAGACGATGATGGGTTGGATGAGATTTATCATGTAATCGAGTTATTTTTGTTAGGGTTTGATCCCTAGTATCCACTATGTTCTGAGATTGATGTTGCTATGACTTTGCTATGCTTAATGCTTGTCACTAGGGCTGAGTGCCATGATTTCAGATCTGAACCTATTATGTTTTCATGAATATATATGTGTTCTTGATTCTACCTTGCAAGTTGTAGACACCTATTACGAGTTATGATACGCATCCCCTAGAGTGACAATAACTGGGATTCTTTACGGTGATTACCGTAGCTTGAGGAGCTCATGTATTCACTCAGTGCCAATGCTTTGGTCTGGTTCTCTATTCAATGGAGGCCTTAATATCCCTTTGTTCCCATTAGGACCCCGCTGGCACGGGAGGGTAGGACAAAAGATGTCATGCAAGTTCTTTTCCATAAGCACGTATGACTATATATGGAATACATGCCTACATTACATTGATGAATTGGAGCTAGTTCTCTGTCACCCAATGTTATAACTGTTGCATGATGAATGCTATCGGGCATAATTATCCATCACCGATCCATTGCCTACGAGATTTCCACATATTGATCCTTGCTAAGTTACTTCTCCACTGCTACTGTTACAATCACTATAAAACTGCTACTGTTACTTTTGCTACCGTTACCATTACTTCCATACTAATTTGCTACTGCATACTTTGCTGCAGATCTTAAGTCTTTCAGGTGTGGTTGAATTGACAACTCAACTGTGAATACTCGAGAATATTCTTTGGCTCCCCTTGTGTCGAATCAATAAATTTTGGTTGAATACTCTACCCTCGAAAACTGTTGCGATCCCCTATACTTGTGGGTTATCAACAAACCTCTATGATATTTTTAGTATGTTTGGGGTGCTTTGTATTTTTGGTGAACTAATAATAAAAGAGTCTGAATCCAATTGACTATGATAGACCATGAGAATATTTGCCCTTAATGTTCAAATTATGGTTGGTAGAATGACAAAAACTTATTTCTACTCGTATATTTCCAATAGCTAGTTCAAGTAGATGTTGGGTTGTATGAAAATATGATGGAGACACACCAGTAGGATCATTCTTCTATCAACAATTTATCATGAGCTGGTACACCATAAAGATTTGGTACAAAGTACAGATACATAGACACACAAATGTGCGAGATCTTTAAGAAGTGACAGCGATCTTCATGCCTTGCTGGCAGTGACGCGGAAGGCAGTAGTCACTTTAGTTTTCAACATGTCATATTTCCCTAATTTGGAAAGTCTGCAGTCCTTAGAAAATTAAACAAGTGTGATATTAGGAGGAAATTTTGGTGGTTCCATCCTTAATTAAGGAGGGTTAGGGCTTGTATAGCTGGTCTGGACAAATTTGGTTATTAAAATGTCCATGGTCGTGTCCGGCAGTGTTTAGACATGTCCTTTTTCAGATCATATTTGTCCGTGCACGTAGTCACGCCTCCCACTCTACTCCCTTTAGGTCCGGTCAAATGCATCTCATTGGTGGAGAGGGATAGAAAGAGAGAAAAATAATAAAGAATAAAGAAAGAAAAAGGTAGTTCACAATGGGCCAAATCCTATGTGTCACACAGACCATATGTACACGGACATCACCATATCCTCTTTGTATATGGGTCGTGTATGAGGGTTTATGGAATGTCCCGAAATATGGGGACGATGTGGAGCATTTAGTTGGATTACTTTTTTCCTTCTCTATATCCTATCCGAGTAGTGACCGGGCTGTTCACCCGGACGTTTGGGGATGATTTGACGGGACCAGTTGTAGACGCTCTTATTAGGTTTATATTCGTATGGTATGCAACACCTAGAGATTTACTTAGGCCGGGACTCGAGGAGAATTTGGGTTGGCCCACCCTATGTGAGTTAAATACATGGTTACATTAGGTTTGGCCACAATTTAACTCCTTAAATCTAAAGGAGTTAAGTTTAGAAATGCATATAAATAGATACATTATTCTAGAACTGCTCTTATTGTTTGTTAACAAGATGGATAGAGGGGTATGGTCAGTGATGTGGAACAGGCGAAGCAACCATTTCTCTGCTTTACTAAAATGAACTAGATGCTACTCCAGCTCCAATCCACTAAGAAGTAGAAGCTGAGGTATTCGAAACAGCTGTATTGAAATCATGGTGTGGAGCAGTCTAAAACCTACCCTTAATCTGACAAGAACCAACCAAGACGATATCCTATATGTGGAGGTCGACCATGCTATCGGATTAGTGGATCTAGTTTGTTAAAATGACTCAAGGACTAGGGCTCCGGGGCACTTGGCCTTAGGAGCATGTCCGCGAAGATTTCTCGGATGTAAACGACAAGGTTAGGCCGGCTCCAAAAAGTGGTGAGTGAGTGGCTCATTCTTGTGGTAGTAGTAGTTTGATGGTCGAAGAACCTATATGTATTTTTTTGTATGTTTGTGGTGCTTTGTATTTTTGGTGAACAAATAAAAAAAGAGTCTGAATCCAATTGACTGTGATAGAACTTGAGAATCTTTGTCCTTAATGTTCAAATAATGGTTGGTAGAATGGCAAAAACTTATTTCTACTCATATATATTTCCAATACCTAGTTCAAATAGATGTTGGGTTGTATGAAAATATGATGGAGACACACCACTAGGATCAATTAATTTCTTACATCACTAATTTATCATGAGCTGGTACACCATAAAGATTTGGTACAAAGTACAAATACATTGAAACACATATGCACGAGATCTTTAAGCAGTGACAGCGATCTTCATGCCTTGCTGGCAGTGACCCGGAAGGTTGTAGACGAACAATGCTTTGCCACCACGGGCAAGCTGGGTGTGGTCATTGCCGGAGGTGTAGGTCCTCGATGGGCCAGAGACGGTACATGAGTTGTAGTCGCCTTCTCCCACGTGCACCATGTTGTGCATACTCGGGTTTAACTTGAACACTACGTGCATTAGTTAACACAAGAATACAGATCAAAACATATATTCATCCATAGCTATACATCAAGTATAGATAACCACTTGATCTTTAGAGGTCTCACCAAGCACGTCGCCGGATTGGATGCGCTTGCCGTTCTCCCAACCGGAGGCTCCGAAGCTCCATCCCTTGTTGTCACCGACGGTCCACTCCTTGCCGTGCACGATGGTGGTTGCATAGCAAATGGCCAGAAGCAACACCACAAGGGTGGGTACGATGGTTCCCCGTGCCATCGAAGGTGTTTCCCTTGACTTCTTGTCACAACCAAAGATCACAAGAACAAGAAAAGGAAACAATAGTCGATTCCTCAAGTGATTGTTTGTGTTCGATCTCCTTCTTGTATCATATATATATATATATATATATATATATAGGCTTTTAAGGAGGTCAACTAAGATCATTGTTTTAATGTGCTCATATAATGAGAATCATCCTTTAAATCATAAAAATCAACAATTGTGATCTGCAAGATTAGTTAGTATATGCTACAAAATCCTCTAAGTTATATCATCAGATCTAGTATTAATGGAAATGACCGTTGATGCAATTATCTCCCCACCTTCAAGATTTAGTAAATATTCCCTTTTTCCAGATGCATTTATTGTATATCAAGATATTAATATATATACTAGCATTAGATGATATGTTTGTAATAACCTAAATATTGGAATACAAAAGCACTTTTAATATGAAGAAGTAGGTAAAGTGGACTTTTAAACCATAACTGCTAAAGGATGACTGAGGTCATGGTTTGCGACCGTCTAGTCAAATCAGTCGAAATTGGCAACAAATTTTCATTAAGTGGAGTATGAGTGAATTTTCCATGAGTTGGAAAATTTCAATGCGGTTAGTTTTTATAAAAATTTAGACTAGTTTAACCAAGGTGTAGTTTTGGTAAGATCCGAGAGAGCCAAACTTAGAGTGAAATTTACAAGACTAACCAATAAGATGCTACCACTTGGGAAAAAGACGACTACTTCGGAGGTGCGCCCAGTGTGAGAACTCTTTGACTACCGTAGACTGACGATACTGACATAATTAATAGTGCCAATATGGGTGCAAACGAGGAATTGACCTACAAGCAAGGGGATGAAGTTGTGCCATCTCCACCTTTTCTTACCAGACAAGCACTGGAGAAGACGAGGGAGTAATGGAGAGGCAAAGAGGGGAACATAGTGCAAGTTAGAAACATAGGAGAAAGAAGAGATGGATAGGTTGAAATACCATGCAGGTGGGCGACGCTAACTTGGGCATGCTCACATGGTCACTTTAGTTTTCAACATGTCATTTTCCCTAATTTGGAAAGTCTACAGTCCTTAGAGAATTAATCGGGTGAGAGATTAGGATGAAATTTTGGTGGGCCCATCCTCAATTCAGGAGGGTTAGGGCTTCTAATGCCAGACTGGACAAATTTGGCTATTAGAATGTCTGCGGTCATGTCCAGCAGTATACAGACATGTCCCTTTTTGGCCCCTATTTGTCCGTGCACGTAGTCACGCCTCCCACTCTGCTCCCTTTAGGTCCAGCCAACTGCATCTCATTGGTGGAGAGGGAGAGGGAGAGAAAGAGAGAGAAATAATAAAGTACAAAGAAAGAAAAAAGGTGGTTCACAATGGGCCAAATCCTATGTGGCACACTGACCATATGTACACGGACATCACCATATCCTCTCCATATATGGTTCGTGTATGAGGGTTCACAATGTGTTGTTCACCCGGACGTTTGGGGATGATTTGATGGGACCAATTGTAAATGCTCTTATTAGGTTTATATTCGTACAGTCTGCAACACCTAGAGATTCACCTAGGCACGGGACTAGGGGATAATTTGGGTTGTCCCACCCTATATGAGTTAAATATAGGGTTAGGTTAGGTTTGGCCACAATTTAACTCCTCAAATCCGAAGGAGTTAAGTTTAGAAATGCATATAAAGGGATATATTATTAGAGTTTGACTAGAGATGCTCTTATTGTTTGTTAACAAGATGAATAGATGGGTATGGTGAGTGATGCGGAGTAGGCGAAGCAACCATTTCTTTGCTTTAGTAAAACGAACTAGATGCTACTCCAGCTCCAATCCACTAAGAAGTTGAACTGGGGTATTCGAAACAACTGTATTGAAATCATGGACTGGAGTAGTCTAAAACCTACCCTTAATCCGGCAATAACCAACCAAGACGATATCCTATATGTGAAGGTCGACCATGTTACTGGATTAGTGGATCTAGTTTGTTGACTTGACGACTAGGGCTCTACGCACTAGGCCTTAGGGGCATGTGCACGAAGATTTCTCGGTTGTAATCGACAAGGTCAGGACGGCTCCAAAAAGCGGCATGTGAGTGGCTCATTCTTGTGGTAGTAGTTGTTTGATGGTCGAAGAACCTTGATATGTCTCCATCGTATCCACTTTTCCAAATTCTTCTTCCCTTGATTTGGACTCTAATTTGCATGATTTGAATGGAACTAACCTCGACTAACGCTGTTTTCAGCAGAATTGCCTTGGTGTTATTTTTGCGCAGAAATAAAAGTTCTCGGATCGTCCTGAAAATTTAAAGAGAATATTTTTGGATTTAATAAAAAATACTAGTGCAAGAATCAACCAGAGGCGGGCCACCTACAGGCCACAAGCCTGCTAGGCGCGGCCACCCCCCTGGCCGCGCCTAGCAAGCTTCTATGGCCATCGTGGCTTCTCCGACCTCCTCTCCAGCTCCATATAACCCTATTCGCGGAGAAAAAAATCAGAGATAAGAGTTCATTGGGTTTCACGATACGGAGCCGCCACCACCTCCTGTTCTTCCTCGGGAGACCAAATCTGGAGTCCGTTTTGGTCTCCAGAGAAGGGAAATTGACGCCATCGTCATCACCAACCATCCTTCATAACCAATTCCATGATGCTCTCTGCTGTTCGTGAGTAATCCCATCACAGGCTTGCTAGACAGTGATGGGTTGGATGAGAATTATCATGTAATCGAGTTAGTTTTGTTAGGGTTTGATCCCTAGTATCCACTATGTTATGAGATTGATGTTGCTATGAATTTGCTATGCTTAATGCTTGTCACTAGGGCCCGAGTGCCATGCTTTCAGATCTGAACCTATTATGTTTTCATGAATATATATTTGTTCTTGATCCTATCTTGCAAGTTGTAGACACCCGTTACGAGTTATGATCCGCATCCCCCAGGGTGACAATATCTGGGATTCTTTCCGGTGATTACCGTAGATTGAGGAGTTCATGTATTCACTAAGTGCTAATGCTTTGGTCTGGTTTTCTATTAAAAGGAGGCCTTAATATCTCTTAGTTTCCATTAGGACCCCGCTGCCATGGGAGGGTAGGACAAAAGATGTCATGTAAGTTCTTTTCCATAAGCACGTATGACTATATATGGAATACATGCCTACATTACATCGATGAATTGGAGCTAGTTTTGTGTCACCCTATGTTATAACTATTGCATGATGAGTGCTATCCGACATAATTATCCATCACCGATCCATTGCCTACAAGATTTCCACATATTGATCCTTGCTAAGTTACTTCTCCGCTGCTACTGTTACAATCACTATACAACTGCTATTGTTACTTTTGCTACCGTTACTGTTACTTCCATTTGCTACTGAATACTTTGCTGCAGATATTAAGTCTTTCACGTGTGGTTGAATTGATAACTTATCTGCGAATACTCGAGAATATTCTTTGGCTCCCCTTGTGTCGAATCAATAAATTTGGGTTGAATACTCTACCCTCGAGAACTGTTACGATCCCCTATACTTGTGGGTTATCAAGACCTATTTCTGGCACCATTGCTGGGGATTATAGTTCTATTCTCTGAGTCACTTGGGATTTATGTTTGTGATCATTATGAAGAATCTGAAAGATCCAAAACCCAAGATCTATCCCTCTACTACGAGGGGAGGTAAGGAACTGCCATCTAGATTTGCACTTGATTCACCTTCTGTTATGAGTAAGTTTGCGACACCACCACCTGCTAATAGTTCTGATATGTCGCAAGTAATTGATGATGCCACTTCTATTATATGTGATTCTTATGATGATACTTTGCTTGATAATACTGTGCCACTGGGTGAATTTCTTGATGAACAAATTGCTAGAGTCAATGCTGAAAACTATGATACTTCTAAAACTGATGAAATTATTGAAACTGAACACTTTGACACACATCCTAGACCTATCTCTCCTAGATATGAATTGCCTGATATTCCCGAGGGTTATGTGTTGGGGAACGTTGCATGGGAACCGAAAATTTTCCTACGCACACGCAAGATCTATCCATGGTGATGAGCATCTACGAGAGGGAGAGTGGATCTACATACCCTTGTAGATCGCTAAGCGGGAAGCGTTAAGAAACGCGGTTGGTGTAGTCGAACGTCTTCGCAATCCAAATCGCTGAGTCTCCCGCGATCTCATCACGATCTGTCCCGCGATCCAATCACGATCCGTCCCGCGAACTCATCACGATCCGTCCCGCGATCCAATCACGATCCGTCCCACGAACTCATCATGATCCGTCCCGCGATCTCATCACGATCTTTCCCATGAAATCATCATGATCCGTCCCACGAACTCATCATGATCCGTCTTGTGATCTTGATCATGGTCCTTCCGATCTAGCGCAGAACGGACGGCACCTCCGCGTTCAGCACACGTACAACTCGATGACGATCTCCGCCTTCTTGATCCAGCAAGAGGGAGCAGAGAGGTAGAAGAGTTCTCCGGTAGTGTGATGACGCCGTGGTGATGGTGGTGGAGCAATTCCGGCAGGGCTTCACCTAAGCATTGCAGAAAACTGATCTAGAGGAGAAACTATGCCTAGAGGAACGGTTAGCACATGGCTGAAAATCTTGTGCCAAAACCCTAAAACCCTCCAGTATATATAGGACGAGAGGAGGAGGAGGCTTGCCTCCCAAGGAGGCAGCCCTTGGGTCGGCCGAACCAGGAGGGAGGAGTCCTCCTCCTCCACTCCTAGTAGGATTAGGACTCCTTGCTAATTTAGCATTTTTTTTGCCTTTTTCCACCTTTTTCCACCTTTCTCCTTTTGGGCTTTTCTTCCCAGCTGCATGGGCCTTGTGTGGGAATTCAACCAGCCCACTAAGGGCTGGTATTCATCCTCCCACAGCCGATGTAGCCTCTTGGGTCGAAATACCCCTCCCGATGGTCTCCCAGTACACTCCCGGCACTCCCGGTACACTACCAATGAGCCCAAAACTTTTCCGGCGACCAAAATAGGACTTCCTATATATCAATATTTACCTCCGGACCATTTCGGAGCTCCTCGTGACGTATAGGATCTCATCCGGGACTCCGAACAACCTTCGGTCACCACCATGCATAACTCTATACTACCGTAACGTCACCGAACCTTAAGTGTGCAGACCCTGCGGGTTCGAGAACTATGTAGACATGACCGAGACA
This sequence comes from Hordeum marinum, assembly GCA_022496015.1. NCBI lineage: Eukaryota > Viridiplantae > Streptophyta > Magnoliopsida > Poales > Poaceae > Hordeum > Hordeum marinum. The sequence continues at coordinate 475,430,403 of CM039676.1, forward strand.
CCTCTATGGTCAATAACCAATAGCGGGACCTGGATGCCCATATTGGTTCCTACATATTCTACGAAGATCTTTATCGGTCGAACCTCTATGTCAAGGATTCAGTTAATCCCGTATGATGTTCCCTTTGTTCTTCGATATGTTACTTGCCCGAGATTCGATCGTCGGTATCTCCATACCTAGTTCAACCTCATTACCTTCAAGTCTCTTTACTCGTTCTGTAATACAAGATACCGTGACTAACAATTAGTCACATTTCTTGCAAGGCCTATTGTGACATTGTATTACCGAGTGGGCCCTGAGATACCTCTCCGTCACATGGAGTAACAAATCCCAGTCTTGATCCATGCCACCTCAACAGACACCCTCGGAGATACCTGTAGAGCACCTTTATAGTCACCCAGTTACGTTGCAACGTTTGATACACACAAGGTACTCCTCCGATGTCAGTGAGTTGCATGATCTCATGGTCATAGGAACATATACTTGACATGCAGAAAACAGTAGCAATAAACTAACACGATTATATGCTATGTTTGGAGTTTGGGTCTTGTCCATCACACCATGCTCCTAATGATGTCATCCTGGTATCAAATGACATCTCATGTCAATTGCTAGGAAACCTTAACCATCTTTGATCAACGAGCTAGTCTATTAGAGGCATACTAGGGACAAAGTGTTGTCTACTTATCCACATATGTAATGTGTTTCCAATCAATACAATTATAGCATGGATAATAAATAATTATCATAAACAAGGAAATACGATAATAACTAATTTATTATTGCCTCCAGGGCATATTGCCAATAGTCTCCCACTTGCACTAGTGTCAATAATCTAGTTCACATCACCATGTGATTCGCATTGTTATGAATCTAACACCCAATGAGTTCTGGGGCTCGAACATGCTTTGCATGTGAGAGAGGTCTTATAGTCAACGGGTCTGCCACATTCAAATCCATGTGTGCTTTGCAAATCCCTATGTCAAACTGTAAAGACTACTACCACACTCCACTTGGTACTATTCCAAATGGCTGCTCCATTATACGTATCTAGATTGCTACTACGAGTCATCCGGATTGGTGTTTAAAGCTTGCATCTACGTAACTCTTGACGACGAACTCTTTATCACCTCCATAATCGAGAAACATCTGCTTAGTCTTTTAGTTGCTAAGGATAATCTTGACCGTTGTCCAGTGATCCACTCCTGGATCACTCTTGTACCCCTTGACAGACTCATGGCAATGCACACAGAGGTGCGGTATATAGCATGGCATAATATAGAGCCTATGGCTTAAGCATAGGGGACGACATTCATCCTTTCTCTTTCTTCTGCCGTTGCCGAGCTTTGAGTCTTACTCAACTTCACACCTTACAAATCAGGCGAGAACTCTTTCTCTGACTGGTCCATTTTGAACTCTTTCAAAATCTTGTCGAGGTATGTACTCATTGAGAGTCTCATCTAGCATCTTGATCTATCTCTATAGATCTTGATGTTCAACAATTAGGTAGCTTTATCCAGGTCTTCCTTTGAAAAACTCTTTTCAAACAACCGTTTATGCTTTCCAGAAATTCTACATCATTTCTGAATAGCAATATGTCATCCACATATACTTATCAGAAACTCTATAGTGCTCCCACTCACTTTATTGCAAATACAAGTTTCTCATAAACTTTGTATAGATTTAAAAAACTTTGATCACCTTATCAAAGTGTATATTCGAACTCCGAGATGCTTTCTTTAGTCCATAGAAGGATCACTGAAGCTTGCTCGCCTTTTAGCATCCTTAGGACTGACAAAACCTTTTGGTTGTATCTTATACAACCTTTCCTTAAGGAAGGAAACAATGTTTTGGCATCCATCTGCCAGATTTCATAATTGAAAAATGCAGCAACTGCTAACATAATTCCAACAGACTTTAGCATCGCTACGAGTGAGAAAGTCTCATCGTAGTCAACTCCTTGAACTTGCTGGAAACTTCTTTGCGACAAGTCGAGCTTTATAAATGGTGACATTCACCATCAATGTTTGTCTTCATTTTAAAGATCCATTTGTATGCAATGACCTGCCGTCCAACGAGCAAGTCTACCAAAGTCTATACGTGGTTTTCATATATGGATCCTTTCTCGGATTTCATGGCCTCTAACCATTTGTCAGAATCCGGGCCCATCATTGCTTCTCCATAGCTCGCAGGTTCATCGTTGTCCAACAACATGACATCCAAGACTGGGTTGTCGTACCGCTCAGGAGCAGTACACGTCCTTTTCGACCTACAAGGTTTGATAGTAACTTGATCTGAAGCTTCATGATCATCATCATTAACTTCCTCTTCAACTAACGTAGGCTTCACAGAAACATCTTCCTGCGCTGCGCTACTCTCTGATTGAACAAAGGTTCAACAACCTCATCAAGTTATATCTTCCTCCCACTCAATATTTTCGAGAGAAACTCTTTCTCGAGAAAGGACCCAGTTTTAGCAACAAACATTTTATGCTTTTATCTGAGATAGAAGGTGTACCCAACTGTCTTTAGGGTATTCTATGAAGATGCATTTGTCCGCTTTGGGTTCGAGCTCATTAGGTGAAAACCCTTTTTCACATAAGTGTTGTAGCCCCAAACATTAAGAAATGACAGCTTAGGTTTCTATCAAACAATAATTCACACGGTGTCATCTCAACAGATTTAGATGGTGCCCTATCTAAAGTGAATGTAGTTGTCTCTAATGCATAACCCCAAAACGATAGTGGTAAAAGGATAAGACACATCATAATTCGCACCATATCCAATAGAGTACGACTATGACGTTCGGACACACCATCACACTATGGTGTTCCAGGTGGCGTGAGTTGTGAAACAACTTTCACATTGTCTTAAGTTGTATAACAAACTCGTAACTTAGATATTCACCTCTACGATCATATCGCGGCCATTTTATCTTCTTGTCATGATGATCTTAAACTTCACTCTAAATTTGCTTGAACTTTTTCAAACGATTCAGACTTGTGTTTCATTAAGTAAATATACACTATTATCTACTCAAATCATCAGTGAAGGTAAGAAAATAATGATATCCACCGCTTGCTACAAGACTCATTGGATTGCATACATCAACATGTATCATTTCCAATAAATCACTTGCTCGCTCCATCAAACCAGAAAACGGGGTCCTTAGTCATCTTGCCCAAGAGGTATGGTTCGCATGTCTCAACCGATTCGAAATCGAATGAGTCCAAAGATCCATCAGCATGGAGTTTCTTCATGCGCTTTATACCAATATGACATTTAGCGGCAGTGCCACAAGTATGTGGTACTATCATTATTAACTTTGTATCTTTTGGCATCAATGTTATGAACATGTGTATTACTACGATCAAGATTCAACAAACCATTCTCACTGGGTGCATGACCATTGAAGGTATTATTCATGTAAACAGAATAACCATTATTCTTTAACTTAAATGAATAACCTTGTTGCAATAAACACAATCTAATAATGTTCATGCGCAATGCAAAACACCAAATAACATTTATTTAGGTTCGTCACTAATCCCGAAGGTAGAGAGAGCGTGCGATGTTGATCACATCAACCTTGGAAACATTTCCAACACACATCGTCACCTCACCCTTAGCTAGTGCTCCGTTTATTCCGTAGCTTTTATTTCGAGTTACTAAAATTTAGCAACCGAACCAGTATACAATACCCAGGTGCTACTAGGAGTAATAGCAAGGTACACATAAATAACACGTATATCAAGTATACTTCTGTCGATGTTGCCAGCCTTCTTATCTACCAAGTATCTAGGGTAGTTCCGCTTCAGCGACCACTCTCCTCCTAATCGAAGCACTTAGTCTCGGGTTTGGGTTCAACTTTGGGTTGCTTCACTGGAGCAGTAAATGACTTGCTATCCATGAAGTTTTCCCTCCTTTCTCCTGCCCTTCTCGAAACTAGTGGTTTGACTAACCATCAACAATTGACACCCCTTCTTGATTTCTACCTTCGCGGTGTAAAACATCGCGAACAGCTTAGGGATCATTATTTCTATCCCCGGCATTTCATAGTTCATCACCAAGTTCTAGTAGCTTAGTGATAGTGACTTGGAGAACTATATCAATCACTACCTTATCTGGAAGATCAACTTCCACTTGATTCAAGCGATTGTATCACCCAGACAATCTGAGCACATGCTCAATGATTGAGCTATTTTGTTTCACATTACAGGCAAAGAATCTTGTTGGAGATCTCATATCTCGCAGCACGGGCATGAGCCTGAGATCCTAATTTCAGCTCTTAGAACATCTCATATGTTCTGTGACGTTCAAAACATTCCAGAGCCTCAATTCTAAGCCGTAATGCATGATGTACTAAACTATCAAGTAGTTATCAGAACGTGTCTATCAGATGTTCACAGCATCTACAAACAACGCTAGAGGGGTTGGCGCACCGAGCGGTGCATTAAGGACATAAACCTTCTGTGCAACAATGAGGACAATCCTTAGATCACAGATCCAGTCCGCAATATTTCTACCATCATCTTTCAACTCTATTTCTCTAGGAACATATAAAAATTCGAGGGAGCTACAACGTGAGCTAGTAATCTACAACACAGTTTTCAAAGACACTACTGACTATGTTCATGATGATGAGTTCAATTAATCATATTACTTAAGAACCCCCACTCAAATTGACATCCCTCCAGTCATTCAAGTGATACATGATCCAAATTCACCAACTCAAGTCCGATCATCACGTGAGTTGAGGTGGTTTCAATGGTGAACATCATCATGTTGATCATATCTACTATATGACTCATGTTCGACCTTTTGGTCTCCTGTGTTCCGAGGCCATGTCTGTACATGCTAGGCTTGTCAAGTTTAACCCGAGTGTTTTGCATGTGCAACACTGGCTTGCACCCGTTGTATGTGAGCGTAGAGTCTATCACACCCGATCATCACGTGGTGTGTCAACACGACGAACTTTCGCAACGGTGCACACTCGGGGAGAACACAATTCATCTTGAAATTTAAGTGACGGATCACCTTATAATTCTACCATCGTCCTAAGCAAAACAAGGTGCATAAAAGGATTAACATCACATGCAAATCATAAGTGACATGATATGGCCATGAACTTGTGCTTTTGATCTCCATCTTGAAAGCACCGACATGATCTCCATCGTCACCGGCACGACACCATGATCTCCATCATCTTGATCTCCATCAACGTGTCACCATCGGGGTTGTCGCTCCCACCATGCTTCTACTACTATTGCTACCGTTTAGCGATAAAGTAAAGCATTACATAGCGCTTAATGATTGACACGCAGGTCATACAATAATTAAAGACAACCCTATGGCTCCTGCCGTTTGCCGTACTCAGCGACATGCAAGTCTTTATAATCTATACATCACAAGATCATCTCATACATCACATATATCACATCATGTAATTGGCCATATCACATCACAACATACCCTGCAAAAACAAGTTAGACGTCCTCTAATTGTTGTTGCATGTTTTACGTGGCTGCTACGGGTATCTACCAAGAACAATTCTCATCTATGCAAAAACCACAATGGTGATACACTAGTTGCTTTTCAACCTTCTCAAGGACCACCTTTGTCGAATCCAATCCAACTAAAGTAGGAGAAACAGACACCCGCCAGCCATCTTTGTGCAACGAGGTTACACGTCAGTCGATGGAACCGGTCTCTCGTAAGCGTACGAGTAAGGTTGGTCTGGGACACTTCATCCCACAATACCGCTGAACCAAAACACGACCAAGGGAGGAAGAAATCTAAGCATCAACGCCCACAAACTCTTTGTGTTCTACTTGAGATGTCATCTACACATAGACCTAGCTCTGATACCACTGTTGGGGAACGTTGCATGGGAAACAAAAAATTTCCTACGCACACGCAAGATCTATCCATGGTGATGAGCATCTACTACAGGGAGAGTGGATCTACATACCCTTGTAGATCGCTAAGAGGGAAGTGTTAAGAAACGCGGTTGGTGTAGTCGCAATGTCTTCGCGATCCAAATCGCCGAGTGTCCCACGAACTCATCACGATCCGTCCCGCGATCCAATCACAATCCTTCCCGCGAACTCATCATGATCCATCCCACGATCTCATCACGATCCTTCCCGCGAAATCATCATGATACTTCCCACAAACTCATCATGATCTGTCTCGCGATCTTGATCACGGTCCTTTCGACCTAGCGCCGAACGGACGACACCTCCGCGTTTAGCACACGTATAGCTCGATGACGATCTCCGCCTTCTTTATCCAACAAGAGGGAGCGGAGAGGTAGAAGAGTTCTCTGGCAGCGTGATGGCGCCGCGGCGATGGTGGTGGAGCAATTCCGGTAGGGCTTCTCCTAAGCACAACAAAAAACCGATCTAGAGGGGAAACTATGCACTAGAGGAATGGGTAGCACGTGGCTGAAAATCTTGTGCCAAAACCATAAAACCCTCTAGTATATATAGGAGGAGAGGAGGAGAAGGCGTGCCTCCCAAGGAGGCAGCCCTTGAGTCGGCCGAACCAGGAGGGAGGAGTCCTCCTCCTCCACTCCTAGTAGGATTAGGACTCCTTCCTAATTTAGCCCTTTTTTTTTGCCTTTTCCCACCTTATTCCTTTTGGGCTTTTCTTCCCAGTCGCATGGGCCTTGTGTGGGACTTCCACCAGCCCACTAAGGGCTTGTATTCATCCTCCCACAGCCCATGTAGCCTCTTGGGTGGAAGTACCCCTCCCGATGGTCTCCCGGTACATTACCGGCACTCCTGGTACACTACCGATGAGCCCGAAACTTTTTCGGCGACCAAAATAGGACTTCCTATATATCAAACTTTACCTATGGACCATTCCGGAGCTCCTCGTGACATCCGGTATCTCATCCGGGACTCCGAAAAACCTTCGGTCACCAGCATGCATAACTCAATACTACCGAAACGTCACCGAACCTTAAGTGTGCAGACCCTGCGGGTTCGAGAACTATGTAGACATGACCGAGACACCTCTATGGTTAATAACCAATAGCGGGACTTGGATGACCATATTGGTTCCTACATATTCTACAAAGATCTTTATCGGTTGAACCTCTATGTCAAGGATTCAGTTAATCCCGTATGATGTTCCCTTTGTTCTTCGGTATGTTACTTGCCCGAGATTCGATCGTCGGTATCTCCATACCTAGTTCAACATTGTTACCGGCAAGTCTCTTTACTCATTATGTAATACAAGATCCCGTGACTAACAATTAGTCACATTGCTTGCGAGGCTTATTGTGACGTTGTATTACCGAGTGGGCCCTGAGATACCTCTCCGTCACACAGAGTAACAAATCCCAGTCTTGATCCATGCCAACTCAACAGACACCCTCAGAGATACCTGTAGAGCACCTTTATAGTCACCCAGTTACGTTGCGACGTTTGATACACAGAAGGTACTTCTCCGATGTCAGTCAGTTGCATGATCTCATGGTCATAGGAACATATACTTGACATGCAGAAAACAGTAGCAATAAACTGACACAATCAAATGCTACGTTTGTAGTTTGGGTCTTGTCCATCACACCATTCTCCTAATGATGTGATCCTGTTATCAAATGACATCTCATCTCCATGGCTAGGAAACCTTAACCATCTTTGATCAATGAGCTAGTCTATTAGAGGCATACTAGGGACAAAGTGTTGTCTACTTATCCACACATGTAATGTTTTTCCAATCAATACAATTATAGCATGGATAATAAACAATTATCATGAACAAGGAAATATGATAATAACTAATTTATTATTGCCTCTAGGGCATATTTCCAACATTATGTTATGGAAGGAGAAGTAGCTAGGGACTTTCTTGCTTGTAATGATAGAGATGATCTTAAGAAATCACTATGCAAGTGGAAAGAACAATCTTTGAATGCTATAATGAAATATGATCCTAAGTTTGCTAGTTCACCCATCTTTGTTACTAATAAGGATTATGAATTCTCTGTCGATCCCGAGTTAATTACTTTGGTTGAATCTGATCCTTTCCATGGTTATGAATCTGAAACTGTTGTGGCACATCTCACTAAATTGAATGATATAGCCACCGTATATACTCATGAGATAAAAATTCGTTATTACTATATCCTTAAGTTTTTTCCTTTCTCATTAAAGGGTGATGCTAATATATGTTTTAACTCTCTTGCTCCTAGTTGTTTGCGTAGCCCCCAGGATATGATTTATCACTTCTTTGAAAAATATTTTCCTGCCCATAAGAAACAAGCTGTCTTGAAGGAAATATTTAATTTTGTGCAAATTGAAGAAGAGAGTCTCCCACAAGCTTGTTGAAGAAATAGAAAGGTATTAAAGTTGCAGATGTTATGAATTTACCACCTATTGAAGAAATACATGGCCTTGATAACCCGACACAGGTAGTAGAGGTAAATTTTGTTCGTACATTTGATGAAAGCGATATTCCTTATAATAAGTCTGCTAGCCAATGCTCGGATGAATTTGATAATTTTGTTGTTAAGCAAGAAATTGTTAATGCTTATGTTAGTAGACGATTTAAACATAATGCTTTGATGCTTGGTCGCTTAGGTGATTATATGAGTAGAACTATGAATGACCTTAAACTAATTAGTAAACATGCTTCCATGGTAACTACTCAAGTAGAACAAGTACTTAAGGCACAGAAGGATTTTCTTAATGATCTGAATAGTAGGAACAATGATCATTCTGTTAAAGTTGTGACTAGAGGTGGAAGAATGACTCAGGAACCTTTGTATCCCAAGGGCTATCCTAAGAGAATTGAACAAGATTCTCAAAGGGGTAATATTTATGTACCGATTCGCTCCAGTAATAAGAGGAACAAGGATGATGCTAGAAGTTTGCATGCTGCTAGTGAACCTATTATCGCTACACCTAAGAACCCAAATGATATTTCTATTTCTGATGCTGCAACACAATCTGATGATGAACACGAGCCTAGTGATAATATTAATGAGGATGTTCATGTTGATATTCAACCTAGTAATGATAATGATGTGGAGATTGAACCTGCTGTTGATCTTGATAACCCACATCCTAAGAATAAAAGATATGACAAAAGAGATTTTATTGCTAGGAAGCATGGTAAAGAAAGAGAACCATGGGTTCAGAAACCCATGCCTTTTCCTCCTAATCCATCCAAGAAAAAGGATGATGAGGATTTTGAGCACTTTGTTGAAATGCTTAGACTTGTCTTTTTGCGTATGCGCTTGACTGATATTCTGAAAATGTCTCCTTATGCTAAGTATATGAAAGGTATTGTGACTAATAAAAGAAAGATACCGGAAGCTGAGATTTCCACCATGCTTGCTAATTATACTTTTGAGAGTGGAGTACCAAAGAAATTAGGAGATCATGGAATACCAACTATACCATGCTCTATTAAGGGGAATTATGTTGAATCTCCTTTATGTGATTTGGGAGCTGGTGTTAGTGTTATGCCTTTCACTTTATATCATAGACTTGACTGAATAAGTTGACGCCTACTGAAATCTCTTTGCAAATGGCTGATAAATCAACTGCTCTACCCATCGGTATTTGTGAGGATGTACCTGTCGTAGTTGCAAATGCTACTATCTTAACAGACTTTGTTATTCTTGATATTCTCGAGGACGACAGTATGTCGATCATCCTTGGTAGAACCTTTTTGAACACTCCAGGGGCTGTTATTGAAATCAACAAGGGCAATGTCACTTTTCATGTTAATGGTAATGAGCATACGGTACACTTTCCTAAGAAACAACCTCAAGTTCATAGTATCAATTTTATTGAAAAAATTCCAACGATTGTTATTGGAGACTTTGAATTCCTTCTTCCTACTATCAAGAAGAAATATGATATACTTATTGTTGGGGATATACATATCCCCATTGAGGTAACTTAGTGTTATTCGAAAATTCTTCGGTTTCATATTATTCGAAAGAAGTTTGTTAATAAGACTTGATCAACCTTATTGATGGATTCCTTTTGATGAGTATGAGATGGACGAATTTAGAAAGCACAACTCCATGTACCCAACTTTTATTTTCTGTTAGTTAGATTAAATTAAGTAAGAATGCCATGTTTTTCTTGTTTTCTGAGTTTCCCGTGCAATAAAAAAGTTACCTGAAAATAAAAGTGCTTCGAATGCCCTGAAAATGGAGTATGATTTTGGAATATTTAGAAATTTCTAGCACTGAGCACACCGCAGGGTGCTCCACCACTGGGCCACAAGCCCACAAGGCGCGGCCACCCCCTGGCCATGCCTAGCAGGCTTGTGAGTCCCATGTGGCCCCCCTTCACTTATTATAGCACCCATCCACTTCATCTGCCTCTTGAAGAAATCCCACCATTCCTCAAACCCGTGTTCTATCTCATTTTGCTGCCATTTTTGATCTCCTTCTGTAGAGCTTCATTCACAAAACTATTTCGGGAGATTGCTCTTCGGTATGTGACTCCTCCAATGGTCGAATTAGTTTTTGTTCTAGTTCTTTATATATTGCAATTTTTTGCTGCTGTGGTGACCTTGTTCTTGAGCTTGCATGTCAAATTTGTATGGCCCCAAGTAGTTTTGATGCATGATATAGCCTCTAGGCACTTGAGGGAGTAGTTGCTATGAGTTTTGTTGAGTTTTGTTCACATTTATTTTGAGTCACTAAAAATTTCAGAATTTTTCAAAAAAAGAAAAACTGTTGAGGAAGGTGTTTCAAGGCGGTTCATCAAGCAACTAGGCCCCGAGACTCGCGATACATGAGCCCAACCTTGAACCACCGAGGGAAGCACAAGTTCAACCATGTGAATGGTCGTTTGACACATTCTTGAGGGCGGCAAGAATGTATGAAGATTTCTATTATTTGGCCGAGAATGCAGGCATCACCGACTTCCTCAAAGATAAGTGTGACCAGTACCTCTTACTCACGAATACCTTTGTGCAAAATGTTCACTGTCATTCGAGGGAAGACCCCCCTATAGTAGAATTTCACTTAGATGACGTGCCTAAGAAAATGACACTTTATGATATTTGCAAAGTTTACAAAATACCCTATGAGGGCAGTGTCGGGACCCCGATCCTAAGTTATATGATTCCATACTGTAACAAGCCACATCACTTTGCGGCCTCACGCACGGTACTCCACGGCTGCCACCTTACCTTGGCCGGGACCGTTTGCGTCTTTTGGATCATGTATGTGAACATGTTGCTGGCAATCACACAACAAAGAACCCGGGCCGACATGACTAGTCATAGAACCCACGTGGTTCATCCGTACGGAAACAGGCATACATAACCCAGCAATGCAGGTGTCGGCCTCAAGCGTGTGTAGACGAGTCATAACAAGCTACAAGGACTCCATTACGTCGCGAGACACAAATGTCATCACTGCACGTAGACGAGTCATAGCAGGCTACAGGGACTCCATTACACCACGAGACATTTCCCCGAAGGGACAGACACAACAGCAAAGAAGGATTCGTGCCGGTCAATCAATGTGTCTGGAGCAGTAGCAAGCTACCAAGGCTCGGTGGAAGCACAATGAGGCAGTTTCCCGTAAAGAGTACTACTAAAGGCACACAACTAGGTGTCGGATCCCATACATACCGTTGCACGTCACACATACGCACGACATGCCCGATATGCATAGATACAACCATGGCATCACAACATAACTATACAACAACATGACTTTTATTTAAAAGGCCCAGAGGAGCCTTGCATAATATGTTCATACAGATAGGGTCACATGACCCGGCACTCAAGTCATACAAACAAGTTCATACAAGCCAGCGGAAACTTAGAACTATCCGCGTACGGACAATGAAAAGGAAAAGAGGCACATGGCCTGACTATCTACAGCCCACCACACGGGGAAGATCGTAGCTGGGACACCAGCTATTCGGTATCGTCAACGTCTAGATAGAACCCACCTGATGGGTCCTGGTTTTCTTCTGCAATATTATTTAAGCAAGGATGAGTATAATCGTACTCAGCAAGTCTTTAAAACAGACCTAGTCTAGTTATGCTCATGTATCAACAAAGGGGTGGAGGAGTTTATGCAGAAAGCCAGCTTTGACTCATGGCTAACCTATACTACTCAGTTTTACACTCTTTGTTACAATTTTACTTATCGCACACGAGTCCACTAACTCCATCACAATACACCACCATGGACTCACCTTCCCCTCCCGGAAGAGTGCCATCCACGGTACTCACACTTGTCTTGAGATTTTTAGAAGTATCCATTTGATTATCTATGAACAGCGTAAGTTCTCCAAGTAGTCCATATCCGAGGACGCGGCTATTCGAATAGTTTCAAAACCCTGCAGGGGTGTACTTCTTCACACACGCTCTCGCCACTTATCGCCATGTGCTCATAAAACCATGCACCTCGGCAACCTTCAAGCGGATGCCCAGCGAGGGAGTCGGCCACGACCGTCAATCACATAAGACTTCTAGTCCAGGCTACCGCCTATTTGAGGCTGACCCGCACGGAAGTCCGGCCAAAGTTTCCATTACGGTCCCAAACGATGTGCGCAGGGTTCCCAAGCCCACCATTCGGGTGACCCTTGGTACACCGTGCCACTGCCTACCGCGTCGTAACCCACCCCGAGGGTCAGTGCTACGCACGGCCTCCAGCATGCTATAAACACCAGAAACTACTTGCAATACCTGGACCAAAGACTAAGCGGCTGATAAGTCGAGAGGGTCAGTTAAGTATCCCAATGTGTGGTAGTATCTAGTCTTGGATCAGAAACACGGAACCCAGTTCCTAAGAACGGTCCCAATGAGACAACCCACTATGTACTCCTACATAGCCTCTCATCGCTACCTTTACCAAATCGTATTCATTATAAGCTCATCACATCGGACAACACTGTTTCACTCAGTTCATCACCCAGATGAATCCGACTTGACACAACTCTAAGCATAGAAAGCATAGCAGGCAAAGTAAGCTAAGCACATCATGGCACAAGCATCTACCAGGTATGCTAGGTTGCAAGGTTTAGCTATTTACTGTGACAAGATCAGGTCATGCATAAGAATAGGATCATCTACCGTGTATAACTGACATGTGATCGTTTGTCCTAATGCAATAAATGAGAGCAGGAGCGAGAGAGTGGGATGTTATCAGAATGATCAATGAGGTTGCTTGCCTTGCTGGGTTGCGGAAGAGTTCTCTCCTTCGTCAGGGTACGGAGTAGTATCCTCCGGATTAGGGCCTACCGCAACGCAGATGAAAACACTCAATACAAGCAGATGCAACAATATGATGCATGAACATGGCATGACAGTATGCATGGATGAGCTAATGTATCTAGTGTTCATGTCAATTTGAAATGTATTTGAATATAGGTTCAAAGTTGTTCTCATTTCAAATTCCATATATTGACCTAATGTTAAAATGTCCATGTTAACCTATTTAGGTTGCTCTAAGATGCATGAGAATAGCACCATTGGATTCATTGGGGTTTTCTAATAAATTTTCATATATAAATTATTTTCATCTGAGTTACAAATTAATTTATATGATTTTTTCAAAGTTTTTAACTATTTCTGGAATTATTCTAAAACAGAAAATAGATTTACTGCGTCAGCCATGCGTCGGCATGACATCAGCCTGGTCAACTGACCGATCTAGGTCAAAATGACACGCGGGACCCACATGTCATAGACACAGGGGCTAATCCCGCGCTGACTGGGTGTTGACCCCGCTACGGGGCCCACTGTCAGTGGCTGGAGGGGGATTAATTAGCGCGGGGGTTAGCCTAATCACCCTGCCACGTCAACGGCGCTGGAGACTCGCCGGCGACGACCAAAACGACGGCGGCAACTCGCCGAAATCGCGTAGGCACGGCGGCAGGGCGTGCGGAGACCACCTGGAGGTAGCCCGCGCACGTCCGCATCCATTTAGGGGGTGAGGAGGGGCTGGGGTGGCCGGAGTTGACGACCACATCCATTTTGGCGGCGGCCGGAGCTCGGGCGAGCTCGGGGATGGCAGCTAAGGGCGAAGAGGGCCACGGAGAGAGAGGGAAAAGCATGGGGAGCTCACAGCGAGTCGATCTGGTTAGTCAGTGGGCTCGGGGATGACCGGGGACGGCAGGAACGGCGACGAGCTCCGGCGGGTCCCGAGGTTGAAGACGGACGCGGCGGCAGCCTCGAGGGCTCTCGGGTCCTTCTGACGCCACGGAGAGGATGAGGGCGTCGCGGCGAGTATCTTGGTGGGCTCGGAGGGGAGAGGGTGTGGCCAGAACGGCGGCTACGGCGAGCGGCGTCGACGGTGAAGCTCGGCAGAGAAAGGGGAAAAGAGAAGCGAGGGAGAGAGCGGCCACGGGAGAGAGGGAGAAGATTCGGGGCGGCCACGCGACGTGCTCGGGAGGACGCCACGGCGGCTAGGCGAGCAGGGAGGAGGTGGAGGCCCCGCCGGTGCCGCGCGGCACTTCGCCTCTGCCTACTGGCAGAGGTCGAAGATGACCGCTTGGCCCTGGTGGGCTGGGCCATCTCCTTCTCTAGGCCAGGTAAGCCTCTTTCTCTTTTTTTCTTTTTTTTTTCTGTTTTCTGTTTTCTCTCTAATATTGTTTATTCCTTTGCAGGTCCAAATACCCTTTTCAAATAATTCCAAAACTTTTATATATTCAAGTTTGAATATTACAAACTTGTATAAAAAATTCAGGTTAATTTGAAAACAGTGATAATGATAATTGCTTTATTTATCATTTTCAGGGACTTAAACCATTAATTCAAATTATTTTAAATGTTCAAATAATTCAAATGGCCCCTGGTATATCCATGTCCCTAACTATGAGACATAGGGGACATTTTTGATGGGCATTTTGGATTTGTTGAAATTTCATTTATCTGGAATTCCTTTAATTCATAAAATTCTTAGGGTTTCTTTCTTTCTCCCCATTTCATATTGATGCAATGATGATGATGATGATGCAAACACAATGCTAGCCTATGACACTTGCTAGGGTTGTGATAACTCAACCCCACTCAAAAGAATCTCGTCCCGAGATTTTTGAAGTCGTCGGGAAGAGCGCGGGGTACTCTAGTCGAAGACGATCTTCTCTTTCCCATGTCGCCTCCTTTTCAGAATGATGCGACCACTGAACCTTGAGAAACTTGATGTTCCGACGCCGAGTTGTACGCTTAGCTTGGTCGAGAATACGAACGGGGTATTCTCAGTATGAAAGGTTATCTTGGAGATCAAGCGCTTCGTGGTCCACTTCTCGGACAGGGTCCGAAAAGCAATGCCTGAGTTGAGAGACGTGGAAGACATCATGAACTTTGGAAAGATGCGGAGGAAGTTCCAATTGGTAGGCAACCTCTCCTCGTTTAGCAAGAATGCGAAAAGGTCCAATGTAACGAGGAGCCAACTTGCCTTTGATACCGAATCGATGGGTACCCTTCAGAGGTGTAACCCGAAGGTAAGCCTTCTCGTCAACTTCATAAGTCACAGACTTATGATGACGGTCAGATTGACTCTTTTGACGGGATTGGGCTGTTTTCAACTTTTCACGAATAACGCGAACTTGCTCTTCTGCATCCTGGATCATGTCCGGACCAAAGAGTTGCCTCTCTCCAGTTTCTCACCAGTTAAGAGGTGTTCGACATCTTCGTCCATAGAGAACTTCAAAAGGGGCTTTGCCCAAGCTTGACTGATAACTATTGTTATAAGCAAATTCGGCAAATGGAAGACATTTCTCCCATTTCATACCGAAAGATATAACACAAGCTCGAAGCATATCTTCAAGAATTTGATTGACTCGCTCAACTTGACCACTTGATTGAGGATGGAAAGCAGTGCTAAAGGATAGATGAGTCCCCATAGCGGTTTGAAAACTTTCCCAAAAACGAGAAGTAAAGATACTTCCGCGGTCTGAGTTAATCTCCAAAGGGACATCATGAAGAGAAACTATTCGAGAAACATATAACTCCGCTAGCTGACTAGCAGTAATGCTTTCACGAACAGGAAGAAAATGAGCCACTTTGGATAGGCGATCAATGACTACGAATATAGCATTGTTCCCTCTCTTGGTCCTAGGAAAACCGGTGATGAAATCCATACCGACCTTATCCCATGTCCATTCAGGAATAGCTAAAGGTTGAAGGGTGCCAGCAGGCCTTTGATGTTCTGCTTTCACACGACGGCAAACGTCGCAGTTAGCAATATACTGAGCAATTTGTCTCTTCATCCTAGTCCACCAGAACCTCTGGCGTAGGTCTTGATACATCTTGGTACTACCTGGATGAATTGTGAGAGGAGAATCATGAGCCTCCTTAAGGATCAATTCTCTTAGACGAGTGCTCTTGGGAACCACCAACCGATTCTGAAAGAACACCACACCTTCATTATCCTTAGAGAAATTCTTAGCGTTTCCGCTAGCAATATTCTCCTTAATCCAAGATATACCTTTGTCATATCTTTGGACAGCTACTATTTGATCCCTAAGAGTAGGTTTCGCCACCAAGTTGTATAGGAATCCTTGAGGAACAATGTGGAGATTCAACTTCCGAAATTCCTCATAGAGAAATGGTTGACCTTGTTGTAACATCAGATTGTAACAATAAGAATTACGACTTAGTGCATCAGCCATGACATTGGCTTTTCCCGGGGTGTAAGTTATCCCTAAGTCGTAATCTGTAATCAACTCTACCCATCGTCTTTGCCTGAGATTCAAATCCGGCTGGGTGAAAATATATTTCAGACTTTGGTGATCAGTGTATATCTCGCAACGATTACCCAGAAGGTAATGTCGCCATGTCTTTAGTGCATGGACTACAGCTCCAAGCTCAAGATCATGTGTTGGATAATTATCCTCATGTGGACGCAACTGTCGAGATGCGTATGCAATCACATGACGATCTTGCATGAGAATGCAACCTAATCCTTGTCGCGAGGCGTCGCAATAGATAACAAAGTCCTTAGAGAAGTCTGGTGGCACCAGAACGGGAGCAGAGGTCAGTCGTCTTTTCAACTCCTGAAAACTATGCTCGCATTGTGGGGTCCATTCAAACCTTTTATCTTTCTTGAGGAGTTTAGTCAGAGGTTTTGCAACCTTGGAGAAGTTCTCAACAAAGCGGGGACAATAGCTCGCTAAGCCAAGGAAACTCCGAACTTGCTTAACCGATTCAGGTTGAGTCCAATTAAGGACGGCCTGAACTCTCTCGGGATTGACAGCAATACCTTTCCCAGAGATCACGTGACCCAGATAAGTCACTTCCGGCAACCAAAATTCACACTTGGAGAATTTGGCATATAAGCGGTGCTCTCGAAGTTTCATCAATACCAGCCTTAGATGCTCAGCATGTTCCTGTTCGTTCTTCGAGTAGATGAGTATATCGTCGAGGTAAACCACGACGAATTTGTCCAAATACTCCATGAAGATCGAATTCATCAGTCGAGAGAAGGTGGCTGAAGCATTGGTTAAACCGAAGGACATGACGGTGTACTCGTATTGGCCATAACGAGTGACAAAAGCCGTTTTTGGAATGTCCTCGTTTCTAATTCTGATTTGATGGTATCCCAACCTCAAATCCATTTTGGAAAAGATAGAGGATCCAGCGAGTTGATCATACAAATCGTTGATCCTGGGGAGCGAATACTTGTTCTTGATAGTGACCAAATTCACTGGTCGGTAATCCACAACCATCCGATCCGATCCATCCTTCTTCTTAACAAAGAGGACGGGGTAGGCCCAAGGAGAAGAACTAGGACGAATGAAACCTTTCTTCAGAGCTTCATCGAGTTGGGTTTTTAGCTCGGCTAGTTCTAAGGGTGCCATCTTATAGGGTCTTCTGGCTATTGGAACTGTCCCTGGGATAAGTTCTATCACGAATTCAACATCTCTGACAGGTGGAATACCTGGCAGTTCTTCTGGAAATACATCCGGAAAATCACGGACTACCGGAATATCTTCTAGCTCGGGAGAGGGCTAGCATTTAAGGAATAGAGTTGGCGCTTGGTTGTTCGAGTAGAGACATTGACTATCTCTCCCGAGGGATGTGTAAGTTGAACATTCCTAGAATGAGTATCAATCTTGGCATAGTGGGCTTTCATCCAATCCATACCTAGAATGATATTGATGTCCGAAGACTTAAGAGCTATCAAAGATGCTAGGAATACTAGTCTATCCACCAGAATTTCATTATCATGGATCACTCTAGAGGTTTGCCATTTTGAACCAGGTGTCTGAACTACTAAAGGAGTGGGCATGTCACAGAAAGACATGTTATGCAACTGTGCATAACTTTCTGAGATGAATGAATGAGATGCCCCAGTATCAAATAGAACAGATGCTGGATGGCTATTAACAAGAAGCGTACCTAGAATGACATCAGGGTCTTCAAGAGCTTCTTCAGCAGACACATAATTAACTCGCCCACGGGCAGGAGTTGGCTTCACCTACAAGGCTTTCCCTGGTTTTCCGCATCCAGCGGGCTTGGCATTGTTCTGGGGACATTCACGAGAATAATGTCCCAGTTCTCCACACTTGTAGCATACCACTGTGGCACGAGGGGCAACATTTACTTGTGGTCCTCCAAATGGTCTGGGTGGAGGGTTGGACTGAACTGGACGAGGTGCCTGGAAGGATGGCCTCGCAGTGTACCTTGCCGGCATAGCTGCATTGGGTACCCATATTCGGCGCTTGTTGGGTCCTGAACCCGATGCAGGGTTGAAGTCACGGTTATGCTTCCTCGAGGCCTCGTAGTCAGTTTGTCCGGACTCAGCATTGATGGCCTTATTGACGAGAGCCTGGAAGGTCGTGCACTCATGCAAGCGAAGATCTCGGCGAAGCTCAGCATTAAGTCCCCTACGGAACCTAGCCTGCTTCTTGGCATCAGTTGAGACTTCCTCTGGGGCATAGCGAGCAAGATTACCAAACTCGCGACTGTATGCATCCACTGACAATCTGCCCTGTGTGAAGGCACAGAATTCCTCTCTCTTGCGGTACATCAGCCCTTCCGGGATGTGATGGATACGGAATGCGGCGCTGAACTCTGCCCAGGTTGGTGCAGGTCCTTGGGGACGCATAGCCTCATAGCTTTCCCACCACAGGTTGGCAGGTCCCTCCAGAAAGTATGTCGCAAAGGTCACCTTGTTGGCCTCTGAAACATTTGCAGCTCGAATCTTGCGTGACATACTGGTCAGCCAATCATCCGCATCGAGGGGATCGATCGAGTGATGGTACTTAGGCGGACACAGTTTAATGAAGTCACCAAGTGACACTCCATCATGGTGATCATTGCGGGGAGCACGAGCTGTGTTCTGCTCAATTCTCTCTAACAGTCTGTTGGTCTCCCTCTTATTCCGTTCAGCTTCTAGCATGACCTCCGCTAGAGATGGTGCTCGTGGCAGCTCTTCTTGCCTTGGCTGGCTACTCTCGCCTTGCTCATGAGCATGCACGGGGTTGTTCCTGGTTGACACCATCCTGAGGAAAACAATCCATAGCTTAGACATGGGGAACAACAACTCTAGGGCATGAATTAAGGAATGCACTGATCAACATGGCATGTAAGATAAACACCAATCAACATGGTAAAGCAACTACCATATGAACATTAGGTTTCATACACACCATGGCTTAGTTCGGTACAAACCCAAGCTGAAAACAACCACAGAGAGATGACACCACTCATCGGAGGCATTACAAGCATCCTATACATTATCTATCTACACCTCCGAAACTCAAATCTCGACCTTAATCATATCCCACAAGACACGCAGGACTGTGGTGATACAACTACTACCATACTAGGTCTAACATCCACGCACTCAAACATCACTGTAGAATGCCTCGTACAGGTTACCCCCGTGATCTGGAAGCTGAACCTGAGGATCTGGAAACACTCTAGCCTGGGATCCCTGGAAACCATAAGGACACGGGTGTGGCCTTGGTCCCCTTGTCGGCGGCAACAACGGTCCTCGAAGAGGGGTGATGCCTCCAACATCAGGCCAGTCTACGTGTGCTGGCAAATGAGTCCGCGATGGAGTCAGCATCTCCAAATCTCCATAACCTGTCTGCACGACAGGTGCCAACTGCGTCAAGGCTGTCCAAAGACGGGCACGGGTAGCATAGAGCTCCATGCGAAGGGCACGTGCATCACGATCCCTGTTCTCCAACATCTGAGCGGTCACCTGCAGTCTAGGGTCTTCATGAGAATGATCAGAGTAGGCTGCACTGAGATATCCATCCTCTCCTCCCATGGAAGCAGGAACATAGCAGAACTCCGTGTTCTGAAACAGACCATGGTGAAACCTCATAATAGTCAGCATGGTGTAAGCGGCTTCCTGAACTGCCATATCTATGGTAACTCCCAATCCATGAGTCCAGTGAAGCGGCTTTGCAGCTCTAGGATAGGAAGGATATATCCTAACGGTACACAGATACTGACTCTGGTTGAAATCTCGGTACTGCTCCTCCACTGTGTACTCTGGGTACCAACGATATCCAGCCTCTATCATCACTCTAACCAACATGGCCGTGTGACCCGGCACATCGATGCACCTGGTCAGACAGACCACCTGACGGAAAGGACGAGAGGGCATCTGAAACAGAGAATGATGCAAAGACATTAGAGATCCTAGCAGAAATTGGACAGCATAACAGCTGTAATTGCTCAAGAATTTTTTTGAGACAATTGAAAAGAGATTGGAAAGGCATAACCACTTGACTATCTAGACTCAAATCTCTTCTCCATCTGTTCGTCACACCAACAACACTAGAGTAACTGCACTTACTCACAAGCAAGCTAGCTATTGGTCCATGGCTAGTAACTCGTCATCCTAAGCAATAGATGAGAATCCTAGTTCCTATCCCCATAGAAAAGATGAGAATGACCCAGCATAGAATAACTTGGGAAGAGGAGTAAAAAGAGCCTTACGTTCCCTTCCACAATCAATTCCCCTACTTAACTATAGTGTTTCTAGACTCAACTTTGACCGGTTTGGCTTGGTAGTCCTACAGTCAGCCTGGCTCTGATACCAACACTGTCGGGACCCCGATCCTAAGTTATATGATTCCATACTGTAACAAGCCACATCACTTTGCGGCCTCACGCACGGTACTCCACGACTGCCACCTTACCTTGGCCGGGACCGTTTGCGTCTTTTGGCTCACGTATGTGAACATGTCGCTGGCAATCACACAACAAAGAACCCGGGCCGACATGACTAGTAATAGAACCCACGTGGTACATCCGTACGGAAACAGGCATACATAACCCAGCAATGCAGGTGTCGGCCTCAAGCGTGTGTAGACGAGTCATAACAAGCTACAAGGACTCCATTACATCGCGAGAGACGAATGTCATCACTGCATGTAGACGAGTCGTAGCAGGCTATAGGGACTCCATTACACCGCGAGACATTTCCCCGAAGGGACAGACACATCAGCAAAGAAGGATACGTGCCGGTCAGTCAATGTGTCCGGAGCAGTAGCAAGCTACCAAGGCTCGGTGGAAGCACAATGAGGCAGTTCCCATAAAGAGTACTACTAAAGGCACACAACTAGGTGTCGGATCCCATACATACCATTGCACGTCACACGTACGCACGACATGCCCGATATGCATAGATACAACCATGGCATCACAACATAACCATACAACAACATGACTTTTATTTAAAAGGCCCAGAGGAGCCTTGCATAATATGTTCATACAGATAGGGTCACATGACCCGGCACTCAAGTCATACAAACAAGTTCATACAAGCCAGCGGAAACTTAGAACTATCCGAGTACGGACAGTGAAAAGGAAAAGAGGCACATGGCCTGACTATCTACAGCCCACCACACGGGCAAGATCGTAGCTGGGACACCAGCTATTCGGTATCGTCAACGTCTAGATAGAACCCACCTGATGGGTCCTGGTTTTCTTCTGCAATATTATTTAAGCAAGGATGAGTACAATCGTACTCAACAAGTCTTTAAAACAGACCTAGTCTAGTTATGCTCATGTATCAACAAAGGGGTGGAGGAGTTTATGCAAAAAGCCAGCTTTGACTCATGGCTAACCTATACTACTCAGTTTTACACTCTTTGTTACAATTTTACTTATCGCACACGAGTCCACTAACTCCATCACAATACACCACCATGGACTCACCTTCCCCTCCCGGAAGAGTGCCATCCACGGTACTCACACTTGTCTTGAGATTTTTAGAAGTATCCATTTGATTATCTATGAACAGCGTAAGTTCTCCAAGTAGTCCATATCCGAGGACGCGGCTATTCGAATAGTTTCAAATACCTGCAGGGGTGTACTTCTTCACACACGCTCTCGCCACTTATCGCCATGTGCTCATAAAACCATGCACCTCGGCAACCTTCAAGCGGATGCCCAGCGAGGGAGTCGGCCACGACCGTCAATCACATAAGACCTCTAGTCCAGGCTACCGCCTATTTGAGACTGACCCGCATGGAAGTCCGGCCAAAGTTTCCGTTACGGTCCCAAACGATGTGCGCAGGGTTCCCAAGCCCACCATTCGGGTGACCCTTGGTACACCGTGCCACTGCCTACCGCGTCGTAACCCACCCCGAGGGTCAGCGCTACGCACGGCCTCTAGCATGCTATAAACACCAGAAACTACTTGCAATACCTGGACCAAAGACTAAGCGGCTGATGAGTCGAGAGGGTTAGTTAAGTATCCCAATGTGTGGTAGTATCTAGTCTTGGATCACAAACACGGAACCCAGTTCCTAAGAACGGTCCCAATGAGACAACCCACTATGTACTCCTACATAGCCTCTCATCGCTACCTTTACCAAATCGTATTCATTATAATCTCATCACATCGGAAACCACTTTTTCACTCAGTTCATCACCCAGATGAATCCGACTTGACACAACTCTAAGCATAGCAGGCAAAGTAAGCTAAGCACATCATGGCACAAGCATCTACCAGGTATGCTAGGTTGCAAGGTTTAGCTATTTACTGTGACAAGATCAGGTCATGCATAAGAATAGGATCATCTACCGTGTATAACTGACATGTGATCGTTTGTCCTAATGCAATAAATGAGAGCAGGAGCGAGAGAGTGGGATGTTATCGGAATGATCAATGAGGTTGCTTGCCTTGTTGGGTTGCGGAAGAGTTCTCTCCTTCGTCAGGGTACGGAGTAGTATCCTCCGGATTAGGGCCTACCGCAACGCAGATGAAAACACTCAATACAAGCAGATGCAACAATATGATCCATGAACATGACATGATAGTATGCATGGATGAGCTAATGTATCTAGTGTTCATGTCAATTTGAAATGTATTTGAATATAGGTTCAAAGATGTTCTCATTTCAAATTCCATATATTGACCTAATGTTAAAATTTCCATGTTCACCTATTTAGATTGCTCTAACATGCATGAGAATAGCACTATTGGATTCATTTGGTTTTTCTTTTAAATTTTCATATATAAATTATTTTCATCTGAGTTACAGATTAATTTATATGATTTTTTCAAAGTTTTTAACTATTTCTCGAATTATTCTAAAACGGAAAATAGATTTACTGCGTCAGCCATGCGTCAGCATGACATCAGCTGGTCAACTGACCGATTTGGGTCAAAATGACACGCGGGACGCACATGTCATAGACACAGGGGCTAATCCCGCGCTGACTGGGCGTTGACCCCGCTACGGGGCCCACTGTCAGTGGCTGGAGGGGGATTAATTAGCGCGGGGGTTAGCCTAATCACCCTGCCACGTCAACGGCGCCGGAGACTCGCCGGCGACGACCAAAACGACGGCGGCAACTCGCCGGAATCGCGTAGGCACCGCGGCAGGGCGTGCGGAGACCACCTGGAGGTAGCCCGCGCACGTCCGCATCCATTTAGGGGGTCAGGAGGGGCTCGGGTGGCCAGAGTTGACGGCCACGTCCATTTTGGCGGCGGTCGGAGCTCGGGCGAGCTCGGGGATGGCAGCTAAGGGCGAAGAGGGCCATGGAGAGAGAGGGGAAAGCACGGGGAGCTCACAGCGAGTCCATCTGGTTGGTCAGCGGGCTCGGGGACGACCGGGGACGGCAGGAACGGCGACGAGCTCCGGCGGGTCCCGAGGTTGAAGACGGACGCGGCGGCGGCCTCGAGGGCTCTTGGGTCCTTCTGACGCCACGGAGAGGATGAGGGCGTCGCGGCGAGTATCTTGGTGGGCTCGGAGGGGAGAGGGGGTGGCCAGAACGGCGGCTACGGTGAGCGGCGTCGACGGCGAAGCTCGGCAGAGAAAGGGGAAAAGAGAAGCGAGGGAGAGAGCGGCCACGGGAGAGAGGGAGAAGATTCGGGGCGGCCACACGACGTGCTCAGGAGGACGCCACGGCGGCCAGGTGAGTAGGGAGGAGGTGGAGGCTTCGCCGGCGCCGCGCGGCACTTCGCCTCTGCCTACTGGGAGAGGTTGAAGATGACCGCTTGGCCCTGGTAGGCCGGGCCATCTCCTTCTCTGGGCCAGGTAAGCCTCTTTCTTTTTTTTTCTTTTTTTTTCTGTTTTCTGTTTTCTCTCTAATATTGTTTATTCCTTTGCAGGTCCAAATACCCTTTTCAAATAATTCCAAAACTTTTATATATTCAAGTTTGAATATTACAAACTTGTATAAAAAAATTCAGGTTAATTTGAAAACAGTGATAATGATAATTGCTTTATTTATCATTTTTCAGGGACTTAAACCATTAATTCAAATTATTTTAAATGTTCAAATAATTCAAATGGCCCCTGGTATATCCATGTCCCTAATTATCAGACATAGGGGACATTTTTGATGGGCATTTTGGATTTGTTGAAATTTCATTTATCTGGAATTCCTTTAATTCATAAAATGCTTAGGGTTTCTTTCTTTCTCCCCATTTCATATTGATGCAATGATGATGATGATGATGCAAACACAATGCTAGCCTATGACACTTGCTAGGGTTGTGACAGGCAGCATCAGGGAACCACATCCTCGAGACATGGAAGATTTTATCGCCGCAGTCATTGTACGGGAAGAGAGAGGTGTGTCAAAGGCAAGACCGGCTACTTTATATTTTCATGTGCTATGCTATTATTCATTATTTGCGGGAAGATGTTTAGTTGGTTGCTGGGAGAGTGGAAGTCTTAGTGCCCCTGACCTCGCCATTTTGCGCCATGCTTTATTTGCTGATAGAACTTTTAGTCTGGGCGCTATGGTGGCCCAACTGTTGAACACTAACCGTTCGAAGGGGCCCATATTCAGAGGTATCTATGCATCTCGTTTAGCCAAAAATTTTGAGATACCCATTAGGCTTAATGAGAAAGGTGAGAGGCTGCTACCTGTGAAGTTTTTAGATTATGACCGTATGGTAGCTCACGATGTTATTAAGAAAAATGAGGATAGGAGGCTGCTTTACAACTTACTTTTTAGCCAGGGTACTTGTGAAATTATTACTATGCTTGCCTCTTCTTTGTTCGACATTTGCTCAGGCAGGTACACCATTATGCCCGGAGACATTTACAAATATTAGGGTCTAACGCAACCCCCAGCTTCAGAACCGGCACCAGCCCTTGGTCCGTACCCGGAGCCATTTTTTCAGTGGGAGCCGCAGGAGTTCGCCAACCAATGGAACTATGAGGACACTCCTGAGTATCCGGGAGAGATATCTTTCTAACCATGGATTTAGATCAACTTAGTCCAAAAGCCTAAGCTTGGGGGAGTACGTATTTCTCACCAACTTTACATTCATGTTCACACACTTATTCTGAAGCAGTCAGTGTTCATGCTCTTTCATTGTACTATCCATGGTAGTTTATTTCCTTGTTTCACTTTCTTCTTGTGTAATTATTTAACTTTGAGAAAAATACAAAAAATTAGTTCTAGCTTTATTTTCTAGTTTCTTAGTTGTAGCACTAAAAACAAAACCCAAAAAGATTTTTTGTTCTTCTTTTACTTGTTGTGAGCTTTCCTGCGAAATAGTTTTCTCGTTCTTGTTTGGATTTTTCTTTCTTTGGGTCGTAAGGAGAAGACCACAATGAAAATGTCGAGTGGCTCTCATATGCATTATTGTTTACCTTTTTGTAGATCCCATGTTACCTTGTCTTCTCCTTTGAGTTATTGCTTGCAGATTCTAGCTTAGTCCAATGCACGTGCAATCTTATTATTATCCACACCGTTCGGTCATGCAAGTGAAAGGCGATAATGACAATATTTGATGAAAAGATTGAGATGGAGAAAAGCTGGTATGAACTTGACCTATCTTTCTTTTGTAAATATGATTAGCTCATCGTTCCGAATTCAGTTCATCATGGGTGAAACATAGTTGCAATGATAATTAGAGATTATAGTTACTCATGGCATGCTTAATTAGATAAGAGTGGATAATGGTTTGTTTTGGGTGCCAACGTGCATATTAAAATGTTTGTGATGTGGTATGATGGGATGGTATCCTCCTCTGAATGATTCAAGTGGCTCGACATGGCACATGTTCATGCATGTAGTTGAAACGAAATCAACATAGCCTCCATGATATTTATGTTCATAGTGATTTATATATTACTCATGCTTGCATTTAATGATGGTTAATCACAAAGCATGTTGATGACCATGTCACTCTCTAGTTAGTCGCCCCCCAGTCTTTTGCTAGCCTTCACTTGTACTGAGCGGGAATACTGCTTGTGCATCCAATTCCTCAACCCCAAAGTTGTTTAATATGAGTTCACCATACCTACCTATATACGATATTCACCTTCCATTCCAAGTAAATTTACATGTGCGAAACTCTAAACCTTCAAATAAACATTCTATTTTGCATGCCCAAATCGCTCATGTTGCGACTGGGGGCTGTCAGTATCTTCCATGCTAGGTGGGTTATTCTCACGATATGTGTTGATTCACTATCATTCATGAGAAAGTGGCTGGTAATTAGGATGCCCAGTTCCATGCTCGAAACAAAAGAAAAATATAATTAAACAAAACTCCCCCAGAACTGTGTTTGTATGAACGGTACCCATGGATTCGGCTCGCCGTGGAGTGTGACTGATTGGTGGAGGAGGAGTAAAAACTTTATCATTCCGTTTTGGAACCGCCTATAATGTATCTAGAATGGAAGGTGTTGAATACCTCTCGGTCGTTATGTGAGCATTGGAAGCACACCGCTCAAAAATAATTACTTATCTATGTTTTAAAAACTCGAGCTCTGGCACCTCTACAAATCAATGCCTCCCTCTATGAAGGATCTTTCCATTTTCTTTATTGTTGAGTCATCATCTTCTTATAAAAGGCACCCGTTAGAGAGCACCACCGTCATTTGTATGCTTTGTTGTTAATTGATATTGAATATGAGCATGGCTGGATCTCTTTCACTATGAATTACAATGTCTAGTCAGCCCTTGTTCTTTAGAGGTGCTCTGCATTTATGTTTTGCGGTCTCAGAAAGGGCTGGCGAGATACCATTTTGTCATATTGTATCATGATCATTTTGAAAAAGTGTTGTCATCTGTGAGTTATTATTATTGCTCGCTAGTTGATTATGTCATTGATATGAGTAAATGTGAGACCTAAATGTTATTGTGAACGTGGTTAGTCCATGATCTTTGCTAAAAATCTGAATATCAATTAGACGTATTTACAACAACAAGATCAAACAGAGTTTGTAAAAGTTTTTCTTTATCACTTTCAGTTTATGAACTGAATTGCTTGAAGACAAGTAATGGGTTAAGCTTGGGGGAGTTGATATGTCTCCATCGTATCCACTTTTCCAAACTCTTTTGCCCTTGTTTTGGACTCTAATTTCCATGATTTGAAGGGAACGAACTCGGAGTGGTGTTGTTTTCAGCAGAATTGCCTTGGTGTTATTTTTGTGCAGAAATAAAAGTTCTCGGATCGTCCTGAAAATTTATGCAGAATATTTTTGGATTTAATAAAAAATATCGGTGCAAGAATCAACTAGAGGGGGGACACTTGTAGGCCACAAGCCTGCTAGGGGCGACCACCCCCTGGCCGCGCCTAGCAAGCTTGTGGGGCCCTCGTGGCTCCTCCGACCTCCTCTCCGGCTCCATATAATCCTCTTCATGGAGAAAAAAAAATCAAAGAGAATAGTTCATCGCGTTTCACGATACAGAGCGGCCGCCACCTCCTGTTTTTCCTTGGGAGATTTGATCTGGAGTCCGTTTTGGGCTCTAGAGAGGGGAAATCGACGCCATCGTCATCACCAACCATCCTTCATAACCAATTCCGTGATGCTCTCCACCATTCGTGAGTAATCCCATCGTAGGCTTGCTGGAAGATGATGGGTTGGATGAGATTTATCATGTAATCGATTTAGTTTTGTTAGTGTTTGATCCCTAGTATCCACTATGTTCTGAGATTGATGTTGCTATGACTTTGCTATGCTTAATGCTTGTCACTAGGGCCCGAGTGTCATGATTTCAGATCTGAACCTATTATGTTTTCATGAATATATATGTGTTCTTGATGCTATCTTGCAAATTGTAGACACCAATTACGAGTTATGATCCGCATCCCCCAGGGTGACAATAACTGGGATTCTTTCTGGTGATTATTGTAGCTTGAGGAGTTCATGTATTCACTAAATGCTAATGCTTTGGTCTGGTTCTCTATTAAAAGGAGGCCTTAATATCCCTTTGTTTCCATTAGGACCCCGCCACCATGGGAGGGTAGGACAAAAGATGTCATGTAAGTTCTTTTCCATAAGCACGTATGACTATATATGTAATACATGCCTACATTACATTGATGAATTGGAGCTAGTTCTGTGTCACCCTAAGTTATAACTATTGCATGATGAGTGCTATCCAACATAATTATCCATCACCGCTCCATTGCCTACGAGCTTTCCACATATTGATCCTTGCTAAGTTACTTCTCCGCTGCTACTGTTACAATCACTATAAAACTGCTACTGTTACTCTTGCTACCGTTACCGTTACTTCCATACTACTTTGCTACTGAATACTTTGCAGCACATATTAGGTCTTTCAGGTGTGGTCAACTGAGCTGCGAATACTCGATAATATTCTTTGGCTCCCCTTGTGTCAAATCAATAAATTTTGGTTGAATACTCTACCCTCGAAAATTGTTGCAATCCCCTATACTTGTGGTTATCAACAAACCTCTATGTCATTTTTAGTATGTTTGGGGTGCTTTGTATTTTTGGTGAACTAATAAAAAAAGTGTCTGAATCCAATTGACTGTGATAGACCTTGGGAATATTTGACCTTAATGTTCAAATTATGGTTGGTAGAATGGCAAAAACTTATTTCTACTCGTATATTTCCAATAGCTAGTTCAAGTAGATGTTGGGTTGTATCAAAATATGATGGAGACACACCAGTAGGATCATTTCATTTCTTCTATCACCAACTTATCATGAGCATGTACACCATAAAGATTTGGTACAAAGTACATATACATAGACACACATACGCGCGAGATCTTTAAGCAGTGACAACAATCTTCATGCCTTGCTGGCAGTGACCCGGAAGGCTGCAGATGAAGAATGCTTTGCCACCGTAGGCAAGATAGATGTGGTCATTGCCAGACGTGTAGGTCCTCGACGGGCCAGAGATCATACATGAGTTGTAGTCGCCTTCTCCCACCTGCACCACATTGTGTATACTCGAGTTGTACTTGAACACTACGTGCAGTAGTTAATACAAGAATACGTGCATTAGATAATAACTTGATCTTTAGAGTTCTCACCAAGCACGTTGCCGGACTGGATGCGCTGCCCATTCTCCCAACCGGAGACACCGAAGCTCCATGCCTTGTTGTCAACGATGGTCCACTCCTTGCCATGCACGATGGTGGTTGAACATCAAACAGCTAGAAGCAACACCCAAATGGTGGGTACGATGGTTCCCCGCACCATCGATGTTGTTTCCCTTGACTTCTCGTCGCAACCAAATATCACAAGAACAACAAAAGAAAACAGTAGTCGAGTCCTCAAGTGATGGTTTGCGTTCCACTCGTAGAAAAAGCCCCATTTGTCCCGGTTTGTTAGTCCCATTTGTCCCGATTCTAGAACCGGGACTAAAGGGTCGGGACTAAAGCCCAAAACCTTTAGTCCTGGTTCTCTTACAAACCGGGACAGAAGGGGATCCTGTTGGAAATATGCCCTAGAGGCAATAATATATTATTTATTATCATATTTCCTTGTTCATGATAATCGTTTATTATCCATGCTATAATTGTATTGATCGGAGACTTAGATGCATGTGTGGATACATAGACAAAACCATGTCCCTAGTATGCCTCTAATAGACTAGCTCGTTGATCAAAAGATGGTTAAGGTTTCCTAGCCAAGGACATGAGATGTCATTTGATAACGGGGTCACATCATTAGGAGAATGATGTGATGGACAAGACCCAAACTGCAAACGTAGCATATGATCGTGTCAGTTTATTGCTACTGTTTTCCGCATGTCAAGTATGTGTTCCTATGACCATGAGATCATGCAACTCACAGATATCGGAGGAGTGTCTTGTGTGTATCAAACATCGCAACGTAACTAGGTGACTATAAAGGTGCTCTACAGGTATCTCTTATGGTGTCTGTTGAGTTGGCATGGATCGAGACTGGGATTTGTTACTCCGTGTGACGGAGAGGTATCTCGGGGCCCACTCGGTAATGCAACATCGCAATAAGCCTTGCAAGCAATGTGACTAATTGTTAGTTGCAGGATCTTGTATTACGTAACGAGTAAAGAGACTTGCCGGTGACGAGCTTGAACTAGGTATGGAGATACCGACGATCGAATCTTGGGCAAGTAACATACCAAAGAACAAAGGGAATGTTATACGGGATTAACTGAATCCTTGACATAGAGGTTCGACCGATAAAGATCTTCGTAGAATATGTAGGAACCAATGTGTACGTCTAGGTCCCGCCATTGGTTATTGACCGTAGAGGTGTCTCGGTCATGTCTACATAGTTCTCGAACCCGCAGGGTCTGCACACTTAAGGTTCGGTGACGTTTCGGTAGTGTAGAGTTATGTATGGTGGTGACCGAATTTTGCTCGGAGTCCCGGATGAGATCCCGGAAGTCACGAGGAGCTCCGAAATGGTCCGGAGGTAAAGATTTATATATAGTAAGTCCCAATTTGGTTTCCAGAAAAGTTTCGGGCTCGTCGGTAGTGTACCGGGAGTGCCAGTTGTGTACCGGGAGGCCTCTGGGAGGGGTATTTAGACCCCAAGAGTTCCATGGGCTGTGGGAGAATAATAACCAGCCCTTAGTGGGCTGGGAAAACATCCACAAAGGCCCATGGCGCAGGAGAGAAAGTCCTAAAGCAAAAAGTGGAAAATCAGCCAATAGGAGGCATTCCTACTCCAACTAGGATTGGAGGTGAAGTAGGATTGCTTCCCACCTCCTATTTCGGCCGACCCAAAGGCCTTGGCTGCCTATCCTCTCCTCTCCTCCTATATATACTAGTGGATTGGGTGGTTTTTGGACAGAATTTCCGGCCACGTGCTACCCGTTCCACCGGTGCATAGTTTCTCCTCTAGATCGGTTTTCTGCAGCGCTTAGGCGAAGCCCTGCCGGAATTGCTCCACCACCATCACCGGAGCGCCGTCACGCTGCCAGGGAACTCTCTCTCCTCTCCACCTCCTCTCGCTGGATCGAGACGGTGGAGATCGTCGTAAAGCTGCACGTGTGCTGAACGCGGAGGTGCCGTCCGTTCGGCGCTAGATCGGAAGGACCGTGATCGAGATCGCGAGCCGGTTCGTGATGTGATCACGGAAGGGATCGTGATGAGTTCGCAGGGCAGATCGTGATCAAGATCGTGAGACGAATCGTGATGAGTTCGCGGGATGGATCATGATGTGTTCGTGGGACGGTTCGTGATTGGATCGCGGGACGCTCGGCGATTTGGATCGCGAAGAAGTTCGACTACACCAACCACGTTTCTTAACGCTTCCCGCTTAGCGTTCTACAAGGGTACGTAGATCCACTCTCCCTCTCGTAGATGCTCATCACCATGGATAGGTTTGCGTGTGCATAGGAAATTTTTTGTTTCCCATGCGACGTTCCCCAACAGTGGCATCATGAGCTAGGTTGATGGTTCGATGAGATCTCGAGTAGAACACAAAGGTTTGTGGGCGTTGATGCTTAGATTGCTTCCTCCCTTGGTTGGATTTTGGTTCAGCGGGATTGTGAGATGAAGCGGCCCGGACCAACATTACTCGTACGCTTACGAGAGACTGGTTCCCTCGACGCAACTTGTTGCTTAGATGGCTTGCGGGTGACAGTTTCTCTCACTTTAGTTGGATCGGATCCGACAAAGGCGGTCCTTGAGAAGGTTGAAAAGCAATCTATGTATCACCGTTGTGGTTTATGTGTAGGTGAGAATCGTTCTTGCTAGATACCCGTAGCAGCCACGTAAAACATGCAACAACAATTAGAGGACGTCTAACTTGTTTTTGCAGGGTATGTTGTGATGTGATATGGCCAATTACATGATGAGATATATGTGATGTATGAGATGATCATGTGATGTTAGAATTTCACGACTTGCATGTCGTTGAGTACGGCAACCAGCAGGAGCCATAGGGTTGTCTTTAATTATTGTATGACATGCGTGTCAATCATTAAGCGCTATGTAATGCTTTACTTTATCGCTAAGCGGTAGCAATAGAAGTAGAAGCAGGGCTGGCGCCACAACCCCAATGGCAACACATTGATGGAGATCAAGATGATGGAGATCATGGTGTTGTGCCGGTGATGATGGAGATCATGCCGGTGTTTCAAAGATGGAGATCTTAAACACAAGTTCATGGCCATATCATGGCACTTATGAATTGCATGAGATGTTAATCCTTTTATGCACCTTGTTTTGCTTAGTACGGCGGTAGCATTATAAGGTGATCCCTCACTTGAATTTCAAGATGAACTGTGTTCTCCCTGAGTGTGCACCGTTGTGAAACTTTGTCGTGTTGAGACACCACGTGATGATCGGGTGTGATAGACTCTATGTTCACATACAACGGGTGCAAGCCAGATTTGCACGCGCAGAACACTCGGGTTAAACTTGACGAGCCTAGCATGTACAGACATGGCCTCGGAACACGAGAGACCGAAAGGTCGAACATGAGTCATATAGTAGATGTGATCAACATAATGATGTTCACCATTGCAGCCACCTCAACTCACGTGATAATCGGACTTGAGTTGGTGAATTTGGATCATGTATCACTCGAATGATCGGAGGGATGTCAATTTGAGTGGGAGTTCTTAAGTAATATGATTAATTGAACTCATTATCATGAACATAGTCAAAGTGTCTTTGCAAATGATGTTGTGGATTACTAGCTCGCGCTGTAGCTCCCTTAAATTTTTATATGTTCCTAGAGAAATAGAGTTGAAAGATGTTGGTAGCAATATTGCGGACTGGGTCCGTGATCTGAGGATTGTCCTCATTGCTGCACAGAAGGCTTATGTCCTTAATGCACCGCTCGGTGCGCCACCCCCTCTAGCGTCGTCTATAGATGTTGTGAACATCTGACAGGCACGTTTCGATGACTACTTGATAGTTTAGTGTGTCATGCATTACGGCTTAGAATTGAGGCTCCAAAACGTTTTGAACGTCACGGAACATATGAGATGTTCTAGGAGCAGAGATTGTGATCTCAGGCTCGTGCCTGTGTTGCGAGATATGAGATCTCCAACAAGATTCTTTGCCTGTAAGATGAAGGAGAATAGCTCAATCGTTGAGCATGTACTCAGATTGTCTGGGTACTACAATCGCTTGAATCAAGTGGGAGTTGATCTTCCAGATAAGATAGTGATTGATATAGTTCTCCAAGTCACTGTCACTAAAGCTACAAGAACTTAGTGATGAACTATAATACACCAGGGATAGAAGTATTGATCCCTGAGCTGTTCGCGATGTTTGACACCGCGAAGGTAGAAATCAAGAAGGAGCGTCAAGTGTTGATGGTTAATCAAACCACTAGTTTCGAAAAGGGCAAGAGCAAGGAGGGA
This sequence comes from Hordeum marinum, assembly GCA_022496015.1. Taxonomy (NCBI): domain Eukaryota; kingdom Viridiplantae; phylum Streptophyta; class Magnoliopsida; order Poales; family Poaceae; genus Hordeum; species Hordeum marinum. Next base: position 475,464,358 of record CM039676.1, read on the forward strand.
AACTTCATGGATAGCAAGTCAGTTGCTGCTCCAGTGAAGCAACCCAAAGTTGAACTCAAACCCGAGACTAAGTGCTTCTATTATGAGGTGAGAGGTCGCTGAAGCGGAACAACCCTAGATACTTGGTAGATAAGAAGGCTGGCAACATCGACAGAAGTATATTTCATATACGAGTTTTTGATGTGTACCTTGCTAGTACTCCTAGTAGCACCTGGGTATTGGATACCGGTTTGGTTGCTAAATGTTAGTAACTCGAAATAAAAGCTACGGAATAAACGGAGAACTAGCTAAGGGTGAGGTGACGATGTGTGTTGGAAATGTTTCCAAGGTTGATGTGATCAACATCGCACGCTCTCTCTACCTTCAGGATTAGTGACGAACCTAAATAAATGTTATTTGGTGTTTTGCGTTGAGCATGAACATGATTAGATCGTGTTTGTTGCAATACGGTTATTCATTTAAGTCAGAGAATAATAGTTATTCTGTTTACATGAATAATACCTTCAATGGTCATGCACCCAGTGAGAATGGTTTGTTGAAATCTTGATCGTAGTAATACACATGTTCATAACATTGATGTCAAAAGATACAAAGTTAAATAATGATAATACCACATACTTGTGGCACTGTCGCAAAATGTCATATTGGTATAAAGCGCATGAAGAAACTCCATGGTGATGGATATTTGGATTCATTCGATTTCGAATCGGTTGAGACATACGAACCATGCCTCTTGGGCAAGATGACTAAAGGACCCCGTTGGATGGAGCGGGCAAGTGATTCATTGGAAATGATACATGTTGATGTATGCAATCTAGTGAGTCTTGTAGCGTGCAGTGTATATCGTTATTTTCTTACCTTCACTGATGATTTGAGTAGATATAGTGTATATTTACTTAATGAAACACAAGTCTGAAGCTTTGAAAGGTTCAAGCAAATTCAGAGTGAAGTTTAAAGATCATCGTGACAAGAAGATAAAAATGACCGCGATATGATCGTGGAGGTGAATATCTGAGTCACGAGTTTGGCTTACAACTTAAGACAATGTGAAAGTTATTTCACAACTAAACGCCACCTGGAACACCATAGTGTGATGGTGTGTCCGAACATCATAGTTATGCTCTATTGGACATGGTGCGTGCTATGATGTCTCTTGTCATTTTACTACTATAATTTTGGGGTTATGCATTAGAGACAACTACATTCACTTTAAATAGGGCACCATCTAAATCCGTTGAGATGACACCATGTGAATTATGGTTTGATAGAAACCTAAGCTATCATTTCTTAATACTTGGGGCTGTGACACTTGTGTGGAAAATGTTTTCACCTAATGAGGTCGAACCCAAGGCGGACAAATGCATATTCATAGAATACCCTAAGATCAGTTGGGTGAACCTTCTATCTCAGATCCAAGTGCAAAGTGTTTGTTACTAAAACGGATCCTTTCTCAAGGAAAAGTTTCTCTCGAAAGAATTAAGTGGGAGGAAGATAGAACTTGATGAGGTTGTTTAAACTTTGTTCAACCAGAGAGTAGCGCAGCACAGGATGTTGTTTCTGTGAAGCCTACGTTAGTTGAAGAGGAAGTTAATGATGATGATCATGAAGCTTCTGGATCAAGTTACTATCAAACTTCGTAGGTCGACAAGGATGTGTACTGCTCCTAAGCGGTACGACAACCCTGTCTTGGAGGTCATGTTGTTGGACAAACGATGAACCTACAAGCTATGGAGAAGTGATGATGGGCCCGGATTCCGACAAATGGTTGGAGGCCATGAAATCCGAGATAGGATCCATGTATGAAAACCAAGTGTAGACTTTGGTAGACTTGCTCGTTGGACGGCAGGTCGTTGAGTACAAATGGATCTTTAAAATGAAGACAAACACTGATGGTAAATGTCACTATTTGTAAAGCTCGACTTGTTGCAAAGATGTTTGTGACAAGTTCAAGGAGTTGACTACGATGAGACTTTCTCACTCGTAGTGGTGCTAAAGTCTATTGGAATTATGATAGCAGTTGCTGTGTTTTCAATTATCAAATCTGGCAGATGGATGTCAAAGCATCGTTTCCTTAACGGTTTACTTGAGGAAAGGTTGTATGTGATACAACCAGAAGGTTTTGTCAGGCCTATGGATGCTAAAAGGTGTGCAAGCTTCGGTGATCCTTCCATGGACTGAAGCAAGCATCTCGGAGTTGGAATATACGCTTTGATGAGGTGATCAAAGTTTTGATGTTTATACAAAGTTTACGAGAAACTTGTATTTGCAATAAAGTGAGTGGGAGCACTATAGAATTTCTGATAAGTATATGTGGATGACATATTGTTGATCAGAAATAATGTAGAGTTTCTGGAAAGCATAAAACGGTCATTTGGAAAGTGATTTTCAAAGGAAGACCTGGATGAAGCTACCTAATTGTTGAGCATCAAAATCTATGGAGATAGATCAAGATGCTCGATGAGACTTTCAATGAGTGCATACCTTGACAAGATTTTGAAATGGTTCAAAATGGATCAGTCAGAGAAAGAGTTCTCGCCTGATTTGTAAGGTGTGAAAGTTGAGTGAGACTCAAAGCTCGACAACGGCAGAAGAAAGAGAAAGGACGAACGTCGTCCCCTATGCCTTAGCCATAGGCTCTATATTATGCCATGTTGTGTACCGCACCTGTGTGTGCCTTGCCATGAGTCCGTCAGGGGGTACAAGAGTGAACCAGGAGTGGATCACTGGACAGTGGTCAAGATTATCCTCAGTAACTAAGAGACTGAGGAGATGTTTCTCGATTATGGAGGTTATAAAGAGTTCGTCGTAAGGAGTTACGTCGATACAAGCTTTAACACTAATCCGGATGACTCGTAGTAGAAATCTGGATACGTATAGTGGAGCAGCCATTTGGAATAGTACCAAGCGGAGTGTGGTAGCAGTGTTTATAGTTTGACATAGGTATTTGCAAAGTGCACATGGATCTGGATGTTACAAACCCGTTGACTATAAGACCTCTCTCACATGCAAAGCATGATCGAGCCCCAGAACTCGTTGGGTGTTAGATTCATAACAATGCGAATCACATGGTGATGTGAACTAGATTATTGACTCTAGTGCAAGTGGGAGACTGTTGGAAATATGCCCTAGAGGCAATAATATATTAGTTATTATCATATTTCCTTGTTCATGATAATCGTTTATTATCCATGCTATAATTGTATTGATCGGAGACTTAGATGCATGTGTGGATACATAGACAAAACCATGTCCCTAGTATGCCTCTAAAAGACAAGCTCATTGATCAAAAGATGGTTAAGGTTTCCTAGCCATGGACATGAGATGTCATTTGATAACGGGGTCACATCATTAGGAGAATGATGTGATGGACAAGACCCAAACTGCAAACGTAGCATATGATCGTGTCAGTTTATTGCTACTGTTTTCCGCATGTCAAGTATGTGTTCCTATGACCATGAGATCATGCAACTCACAGATATCGGAGGAGTGCCTTGTGTGTATCAAACGTCGCAACGTAACTGGGTGACTATAAAGGTGCTCTACAGGTATCTCCGATGGTGTCTGTTGAGTTGGCATGGATCGAGACTGGGATTTGTTACTCCGTGTGACGGAGAGGTATCTCGGGGCCCACTCGGTAATGCAACATCACAATAAGCCTTGCAAGCAATGTGACTAATTGTTAGTTGCGGGATATTGTATTACGGAATGAGTAAAGAAACTTGCCGGTAACGTGGTTGAACTAGGTATGGTGATACCAACGATTGAATCTCGAGCAAGTAACATACCGAAGAATAAAGGGAGCGTTATACGGGATTAACCGAATCCTTGACATAGAGGTTCGACCGATAAAGATCTTCGTAGAATATGTAGGAACCAATGTGGATGTCTAGGTCCCGCCATTGGTTATTGACCGTAGAGGTGTCTTGGTCATGTCTACATAGTTCTCGAACCCGCAGGGTCTGCACAATTAAGGTCCGTGATGTTTCGGTAGTGTAGAGTTATGTATGGTGGTGACCGAAGTTTGTTCGGAGTCCCGGATGAGATCCCAGACGTCACGAGGAGCTCCTAAATGGTCCGGAGGTAAATATTCATATATAGGAAGTCCTCGTTTGGTTTCCGGAAAAGTTTCGGGCTCATCGGTAGTGTACCGGGAGTGCCGGTAGTGTACCAGGAGTGCCGGTAGTGTACCGGGAGGCCTCCGGGAGGGGTATTTCGACCCCAAGAGGTCCATGGGCTGTGGGAGAATAATAACCAGCCCTTAGTGGGCTGGTAAAACATCCACAAAGGCCCATGGCGCAGGAGAGAAAGTCCTAAAGCAAAAAGTGGAAAATCAGCCAATAGGAGGCAATCCTACTCCAACTAGGATTGGAGGTGAAGTAGGATTGCTTCCCACCTCCTATTTCGGCCGACCCAAAGGCCTTGTCTGCCTCTCCTCTCCTCTCCTCCTATATATACTAGTGGATTGGGTGGTTTTTGGACAGAATTTCCGGCCACGTGCTACCCGTTCCACCGGTGCATAGTTTCTCCTCTAGATCGGTTTTCTGCAGCGCTTAGGCGAAGCCCTACCGGAATTGCTCCACCACCATCACCGGAGCACCGTCATGCTGCCGGTGAACTCTCTCTCCTTTCCACCTCCTCTCGCTGGATCGAGACGGTGGAGCTCGTCATCAAGCTACACGTGTGCTGAACGCGGAGGTGTCGTCCGTTCGGCGCTAGATCGGAAGGACCGTGATCGAGATCGCGAGACGGTTCGTGATGTGATTATGGAACGGATCGTGATGAGTTCGTGGGACAGATCGTGATCAAGATCGTGAGACGGATCGTGATGAGTTCGCGGGACGGATCATGATGTGTTCGCGGGACGGTTCGTGATTGGATCGTGGGACGCTCGGCGATTTGGATCGTGAAGAAGTTCGACTACACCAACCACGTTTCTTAACGCTTCCCGCTTAGCGATCTACAAGGGTACGTAGATCCACTCTCCCTCTCGTTGATGCTCATCACCATTGATAGGTTTGCGTGTGCGTCGGAAATTTTTTGTTTCCCATGCGACGTTCCCCAACAGATCCACGTGGCCTCTGCAGGGAGCCCAGGCAGGAGGACCTTTAGTCCCGGTTGGTAACACCAACTGGGACCAAAAGGCATCAACGCGTCAGCATCTAGCAGTTGCTGGGTTTTTTTGAAAGGGAGGGGGTTAGGGTTTTTTGGAAGGTTAATTTAGGGGTTTTATATTGTTTTAGCTAGCTAATTAATAGAGAGAAGTGTTCTCTCTTTCTCCGTGCTTGGTCGCCGCTAGCTACTATAGAGAGAACTCGACATGCTAGCTAGTAAGCAAATGAAGGAACCATTAAGTACAGAAGATCATCATGAACATATAGAGATAGAAGTGATCGACTTATCTTTCTCCGAGAGATTGGTCGTATAACAAGTTTTCATATATATATATCCAACGCTACTAGCTACATATATACAATATAAGATCTCTTACAATCCCTAACATCTAATGTCAACTTCCAGATGGTATTCTCCGGTTCTATTTATGACGTGGTCAAGAAAGAATCCCGCCAATTCTTCTTGAATTGCTCGTATGCGATCATGTGGTAGGAGTTCATCCCGCATCTGCCACATCTAATTTGAAGAAGGGGTCAATACATATATATGGTAATAAAATAAAATTATTAATATTATTTCTTACGCACTTGAAATTGTTTTTCAGAGTAGCCCCGCTTAGGGGTCGTCGCGTTGTAGATGAACTTGCAAACGTAGTATCTAAATAAATTATTCCCGGTTTCCTGCCACAAGCACTTTACGAGAAATAGAGTTCAATCAAACTGATAATCAAGTAGGATAAATGGTATTTAAGAAACTAGAATCGATGGGCGATGCGCGGAACTAGCTAGTAGTACTTACTTTCGGGTGTGTAAATCGCAGCTCCCCCGGTAGTGCCGGAACAATTGCTGTGAACTCTTTCCAAACCCTGCCAGACAAAGAAAATAATTACTTGATATCAGGAAATGAACAAAGTTGCCGATATGATGCGATAATGATCGATTGAACTTACTTCTGGAGAATTTCAGTCATGTCCGCATATTCCTGGGGATCTTTTCGTTTCGAGTGTAAGGCCGTTACTACTCCCCGCTCAAGCTGAATCTCTAGCAGAATAAAGTGGAAACTGCACATGCATGCATAACTCATCAATTACATTACTATAAACCTCGAGTAATAAGGGAAACCGAATATGCACAAGACAGTAACACTCACTTGAAGTTGTAAGGAAAGAGTATTGTCCCTTTGTTTTGATTTTTAAGCAACGATTGTAGCAAGTTCTCCTTGGTTTGTGTGGGATACTTTTGAAAATTATACTCATGTATGACATTTGGGTTAATGAACCCAATGTCATAGATTTGTGCTTTTCTGCATTCGACAATCTTCAATCTGCATAATATAGTAGTGAGGATGATTATATATACATGCAATGAAAGAGGTGAGCTATATACATAGAAAGACTTAATTACAGAAGTAGTACTTACAGTCATTAGCAAGTCATGATTGTTTTGTTGAGGGCCTTTTGATTGTATAACTGGAATATCTTGTCAAACTCAATATTCAACAGTTCCATTCCAACGAGGTCATGCTCCTCTTTAACTGACAGTATCAGAGAATCCTTCCCAGACTCGCGGCAGGTTTTCATGTACCATTCATGGAATTTTCGCATCATCGTTGTTAGAGGAGGATGATCAGGTTTGACAAGAGGCTGCCCGTGCCGGTAACGGAACTCGTCCACCTCCAACGGCTTAAACTGTACATCATCGCTTAGGTAATCACCAGGTTTGGTACCGGGCACCATCCCCGGATGATTAGCGACGATATCACTAGACACCTTGAGAGGGGGGCATGATTGGTTCGCCTATTCGCCGAGTTGGGGATTTTTTCCCACTTCTTCGTTCTACTAACCTTGCATCACTGGAAGTACTCCCCGAACGCCGCGCATCTTGATATGTCTTTTTAATACAGCGGTCAAAGTTGGAATCCGGCGGAGGCAGTGGTGGTCGCTTCAGTGCATCGATATTGCGCATTGCTTTCACCAGATCTATCTTCTCCTTCGGAGGTAGAGTTTTCTTTGCAAAATGGGCCCTCACTTCGGCCTAAGATATCTCCTCGTTTTCAGACTCGGTCCTCTCTTATGGTAACTTTTCCAGAGGCTTGAGAGATGGACCGTATCTGTATCCCCTCCTGCCTATGCTTGTACTGCTACCCGCCGGAGCGGCGGCGGCTCCCTCCCGTCGTTGCTTACTAGGCGCCGGAGGAGCCAGAGCGGCGGCGTCTGTCTTTCTCCGTTGCCGACGAGGCTGAGGAGGAGGCGTACTGCTTCGACGTTTCGGAGTAGGCAAAGGAGGAGGCGGAGTGCCCCCACGCGCTGGAGGAGCCGAAGAAGGAGGCGGTGTGCCCTGATCACTCGCCGGAGGAGGAGGAGGCGAAGTGCCCTGATTCGCCTGAGGAGAAGGAGGAGGCGGAGGCGTCCAGTTTGGAAGCTTGATGTACTCCTTCTGCCATAGACATGTACTCCTCAGGGCACGAACCAACTTATTCTCTCCTTCCCCTGTAGAGTGGTCAAGCTCGAGCTCCTCAAATTCCTTCATTACTTCATCCACCATCACAACAGCATAGCCATGTGGTATTGGACGACAGTGAAAAGTTCCATTGGGTTGAGAAGGTGCAATAGAGCCGACAGTTGCCTTAAAGTGAGGTTCCGGTATTTTGTCATAAGCTCGCAATGTTGAGCCTCCGTGATAGTATCCACGGGGTAGGTAGGAGATGTGAAGTCAGGTTGAACGGGCTCCATGGAAGCGACGCTGCTTCTCCGTTGAGATGGCGGGGTAGCTTCTGGGGTAGCTTCGTGCCGCTGAGATGGTTGGCCGGCAGCTCGCTGGCTCTCAGTTTCCTCTAGCTTTTGTAGTCTTGCATTGAGCTTCTGAATTTCGCTCAGCTCCGCTTTCCTCTTTCTCTCCCGGCTTCTGTAACCGCCTGCGTCAGGAAAACCAACCTTCCACGAAACGGAGCCTGGTGTGCCTCGTAATCGTCCAGGGTGCTCAGCATTCCCTAGGGCCTCAGTCAGCTCGTCCTTCTCTTTGTCGGGAATGATTGTCCCTTGCTACGCTGCGGCGATATAGTTCTGAAGCTTGTTCATGGGTATTGCAAGTTGCTTGTCCGTCCAATGGCACTTCCCTGTTTCAGGGTCCAAAGTTCCCCCAACCCTGAAGAACCAAGTCCTTGAATGGTCTGGCTAGTTCAATGTCTGTGGCACGACCCCTTTAGCAGTCAGGTCATTCTCAGCTTTGTCCCACAACGGCCGAGCTTTGAGGTAGCCACCTGACCCCATGTGATGGTGATACTTCTTTGCAGCATTGACCTTGTTTGTCTATGACATTTTCTTACTCTTGTCCGATGTCTTGTAGTCCACAAATGCGGGCCAGTAATCTCTTATCTTCTCAAATCGACCGACGAATTCTGGAGTCTTCCCTTTGTCGACAAACTTTGATTTCAACTCATTCTTCCACCTCCTGAATAGATCTGCCATCTTCTTAAGAGCACACGCCTTGACCAGTGGCTCTATAACTGGCTTATTTGGATCCTCCTCTGGCGGTAGGGTGAAATTTGCCTTCAGCGCGGTCCAAAGATCATTTTTGTGTCTATCGGTGACATAATCACCATCAGGGGCACCGTCCTTAGTCTTATTCCATTGCTTGGTGCTGATCGAGATGTTGTCCCTAACAATAGCTCCGCACTGAGCAGAAAATGCATTCTTGGTCCGCTTGGGTTCAATCAGATGGCCATCATTCGCGAGTGCTATGATCATGAACTTTTCATCCTTGCGCAACCTCTTCTTCGGGCCTCATCTCGTTACAGAAGTTTGGCTCGATCCAGAGGGCTATAAAAGAAGAAAGAAGAGTTAATTAATATACATACCAAAACAATTAATGCATCAATTAGCTAGTCAGCACAGGCTTAATTAATATATATACCTCGCCGGACTTTGCAACAGCTCCCTCCTCCGATCGGTCACCGGAGCCATCATCATGGTCTCCTTCTTCCTCCGGCATTCGGTCACCGGAGCCATCATGATCATGTCCTACCTCCTCCATTGCTTGATCACCGGAGCCGTCATAATCCTCTCCTTCTAGACCATCGGTGTCGTTGAGATATGACAAGATACACGTGCGCCGTGGATTATGTCCCCCAACAACTGTTCTTGTTCTTCGTCTCTTGGATCCATAATTTCTGCAAATATTACAACATGGAAATTAATATACAAACATGAATGTCCGACGTCCGGACCAATCTCTCATGAATGTCCGACGTCTGGACCGCCTCTCTCATGAATACTTTGACAGACAACGTGACATATAGAAGACTATATATATATATATATATATGAGATCAGAAAAAATTTGGATCAAGTTGTGCACATCCATAATGGGGGCATTCTTGATAAATCTATGTTACCGGAGTTTTCTTCATTTAACTTGGTAAATTTGGGTGGCCTCGACAATGCTTCTAGGGTTTGGGGTGGCCTCGACAACACTTCTAGGGTTTGGGGTGGCCTCGACAACGCTTTTTCAGTCTCGGTTTGGGTGGCCTCGAGAGATTATCGGGTAGGGACGGGGTAGATCGATAACAACGCTCTTTCTTCTAGGGTTTGGGTGGCCTCGATTGTTGGTCGGGCGAGCGGACCGCCTCTCTCACTCATGCATGTCTGATGTCCCCCCTCATGTCAAAGTTATCGGGGAGGGGGTAGATCGACAACGATACTCTTTATTCTAGGGTTTGGGTGGACTTGATAGTTGGTCGGGTGAGCGGACTGCCTCTCTCTCATGCATGTCCGATGTCCTTTCCCCGAACAAAAGAATTAATACACATATGACCAAAAAAATATATATATGAACAAAAAATGCTCCGAACAAAAATAATAATACATATATGAATATCCATACATACATATAGCCACATACATATATACATTATATATATATATGAAAAAATTCATCTTATAAAAAATGACCAAAAAATACAAGGGGCGGCGGCATCGGCTCATAGCGGGGGCGGCCGGCGAGGGCGACGGCGGGGGCGGCGAGGGCGATAGCGGGGGCAGCGAGGGCGACGACGACGGTGGGGGCGGGCTGGGGTAGGGGCGTGGCCGGGGCAACGACATGTACGACGTCGGCTAGCGAGGGCGACGGCGGGGCGGCGCACGAGGGAGCCGACGATGACAACGACGGTGGGGGCGGCCAGGGCGTAGGGGCGAGCTCGTTGGGCGGCGGACGGCAACGACGTGGGTGGCGTCCCCGTGGGCTCGGGGGTAGGGCAGGGGCACGGGTGACGGCGACGGTGTGGGCGGCGGACGGCGAGGCCGTGGGCAGCGGACGGCGAGGCCATGGGTGGCGGACGGCTACGACGTGGGCGGCGGACGGCGTTGGCGTGGGCTCGGGGGCAGGGTAGGGGCACGGGCGACAACGACGACGTCAGGGCAGCATGGCATCGTCGATTTCGTCGGTGTCGTCAGGGGCGAGATGAGAACTGAAAATTCCTAAGTGCTACTTATATACCCAGAGCATTGGTCCCGGATGGTGGCACCAACCGAGACCAATGCCCCCCTTTAGACCCGGTTGGTGCCACCAACCGGGACCAAAGGTCTGTTTTCGACAACCCAAAGGGTGGGAAGCAGAGACCATTGGTCCTGGTTGGTGGCACCAACCGGAACTAAAGGGGGTCATTGGTCTCGGTTGGTGCCACCAACCGGGATCAAAGGGTGGTGCTGCCCGGGGCCAAATGTTTAGTCCCACCTCGCTAGCCGAGAGAGCTCGAGAGTGGTTTATAAGCGCTGTTGCGCACACCATCTCGAGCTCCTCTCAACTGCAGGCTTCCGGGCCTAATCTGTCTGTGCCTGTGGGCCTACTAGGCCTTCTGCGGGCTTGAATCCTGGCCCAACAAGGTTGGTGGGTTTCTAGTCGTATTCAGGTCATGGTGGCCCCGTAGGTGGCATTTTTAATTTTTTCCAGTATTTTTGTTTTGTTTTTTGCTTTATTTATTTTTTTAATTTTTTTCTAGTATTTTTCTTGTGTTATTTTAGTTCATTCTTTTTAACAAATAAATACTTTGATAATTTTAGTTGCATAATTTCCGTTATTTTGTTTTGTTTCTTGCTTTATTTATTTTTTGCTTTATTTATTTCCAGTGTGTTTTATCATTATATTTTTTTTCTATTAATGTTTTGAACAAAAAATACTTTGATAATTTTAGTTGCGTAATTTTTATATAATTATTGTTTCAAAAATACTAAAGGTTTATAAAAGCTTTTTAGCTGATTCTTTTTTGAACTCCACTCCCACGATGTTTTGGAAGAAATTAAAAAGCACTTCGAACGAACTCTGAAAAGGTTGAAAGTTGGCATGGTATCATCATTTCACCCACATAGCTTGTGCTAAAAAGTTGAGTGGGTTACGACAAAAACTGGATGCACTTCGTGTACAAAATGGACAATCTATTTCGAAGTATCACGGTTTCGGACGAAAAGTCATCTATTAGAAAGGGATTTGATTTTTTTGAACTCATTTGAACTCTAGACTTTTTGTATGTTCAAAATGCACCATTGAAAGCCACATCATCAATTTTCAACACTTTCTGACTTCATTTGGTATTTTTATGCACTTACTGACTTTTTTGAGCTAAATGACCCTGAAATTGAAAAGCACTTCAAATGAACTCGGAAAAGGTTGAAAGTTTGGCATGGTATCATCATTTCACCCACATAGATGGTCATAAAAAGTTGAGAGGGTTATGGCAAAAACTGGATGCACTTCGTGTACAAAACGGAAAATCTCTTTCGGAGTATTAGGGTTTCGGACTAAAACTCATGTGTTACAAAAGGCATTTCATTTCTTCACATGCCACTGCAATGATATAGTTGTGGAGAGAAATTCTTCACTTTTTCTTTGCTTGTGTCCTTTGCTTATTGCGTCGTAACCATGGATAATCTTCATCGTTTAACAGGGTGCTTGGGTCAGCCTTGACTTTGAAGGGAGGAATTTCATTAAACTTTTCATAATCTTCAAACATGTTTGTCTTGCCCTCCAATCCCACGATGTCTCTTTTTCCTGAAAGAACTATGTGGCACTTTGGCTCATCGTATGATGTATTCGCTTCCTTATCTTTTCTTTTTCTCGGTATGGTAGACATGTCCTTCACACAGAAAATCTGTGCCACATCATTGGCTAGGACGAATGGTTCGTCTGTGTACCCAAGATTGTTCAGATCCACTATTGTCATTCCGTACTGTGGGTCTTCCTGTACCCCGCCTGTCGTGGTTTTATCACGACAAATGTCCGGGTGAATGGACTTAGGTTCGAGGCCATCGCTGACAGGGTGGACTCAGAGGGGTTAGTCGGGACGAAGGACACGGATTTACCTAGGTTCGGCCCCTCGGATCGAGGTAATAGCCTACGTCCTGCTTGTGTTTGTATTGCTTGCGTATCAATTACAAGGAGATAAAATCTTGACCTAGCTCTCGATTGCCTGCCCTCTAAGTCGGCCCGGGTCTGCCTTTATATAAGAGGTCAGGACATCCGGTTCATTACAATTGCTAACCGAGTCTCTCTCTATCTTCGTGACTAAGCTGTCTGTGAGTCAGCTTGCATGCCCGGGTCTTCTCCGTTCGGGCCGTCGTACGGCCCACATCGTGAGCCCCCTATCTTCTTGGGCCACTAGTCTTACCGCTCATCTTTGGGCCAACTCACAAGCTAACAACATGAACCGGAGCCTCTTTGGCGGGTCATATCCCCAACATTAGGCCCCAGGTTGAGTTGAGCTTGCTCACTTCATCCTTCTCTTCCACTTTTGGCGAGTCGCCCGGAAATGACCCGCCGTGACGTCATGAGATCTGCTAACGTGTCACCAAATCTTTCACTTAACTATCATCCCAAGAATCTAGGCGTCCGCCTCGGTCAAACGATGTCATCGCCTGGATTTTCACGCCTTCCTTAACCCCCTTTTAAATATGACCCATGCGGGTTGGAGTTTCCCATTCTCCCGCTCGTGCCTCTACTTCTTCGTCTTCTTCCTGTTGCCGCCCCAGCGCCTTCGAGCTTTGCTCCGACGCCGTCCGAACGTCGTCCCCAACCTCGTCCGCTGCATCACCCTGAACGTAACAGAGATCCGTCCGCCTTTGCCGCGCCATCTCTAGTAAGCTTTCCTGCTCCCTAGATTGCCGTTGCCGTAGTAGGGTTTTCACCGGCACTCCGCCGCCGCCGTTTGGGCTCCGACATCGCCATCGCCAGTGTATCTCGACGCCGCTAACGCCTTTAGAACGCGCTCTTGCACCGCCGCCACATGCGGGCCTGTCGTGCGTAATGCATAGGCCACGATGGCCACAATCCATTTCTTTTCCTCCGCTGTTCATCGCTAGGTCAGAATAAAATTTATTTTCTCTGCTTTTGTAGATCCGTAGATATACTAATATCTTGCGGAATCTGTTTTTAGGACGTAGCCGATTTTTCAATCTTCCCTTTCTCTGTTGAGTCACCAAGCTTCTCCGGCTCTTATCAGCCAGGTCTTCTGCTTTATCCATAGAGCCCTTAAACTTTCAAGCCGTCAAAAATATTTGCTTGCGCTTCGACTCATCGCACCTTTTATCTTGCAAGGCACTTAAGCCGCCAACATGTCTCGTGCGTCCAACTCATGCAACTGGGTTGGTTCGTGCATTACGGAGGACTTTTTGTCAGATTTTGTTCACGCGGGTACTCTTCCTCCAAAGGAAGTCATTAGCTGCCGGGTCCCGGGTGATGAGACGCGGCCCAAACCTCAAGAAGGTGAAGTGGTGGTTTTTTCTAACCATATTGAACGAGGGTTCGTGCCTCCCGGCTCAAAATTCTTTTGGGACGTACTTCACTGTTATAAGCTTCACCCGCAAGACTTGGCTCCCAATTCTGTCTCAAACATATACAATTTCCAAGTGCTTTGTGAAGCTTACCTTCAAATCAAGCCGTCTATGGGGTTCTTTCGGGAGTTCTTTTATGCTAACCGGAAAACTGAAGTGAAAGCCGGCAAGAGCCTAGAGCTTGGAGGCATATCCATCCAACGGCGTACAGACATCATCTTTCCAGCTACACAGATGCCGAGTCACCCCAAGGACTGGAACAAGACCTGGTTCTATTACAAGGACACCTCTCCTGAGAACGAGCGTCCTTTGCCGGGTTATCGTCCTTCCCGGCTCACAACAATATCAGAGCTTCCTGGCTGGCTACCAGCTTCTAAACGTGCAAGATATGAGCCAGCCCATGCGAAAATCAAGGCTCTCGTGGCCAACGGCTTAATCGGGCTGGACCTGATCCGCTGCTGGATTTCGTGGCGGATTATGCCTTTGAGCCATAGAAGCCGACTCATGTGCGAATATAAAGGCAAGTATGATAGCTCATTATGCTGCAGCTGATCCACATTGACAGAGAATGACATTACCCTTGCCATCCGAAGCCTTGTCCATGAAGCTTCCGGATCATGTAGCAAAATTGGCCTGGCACCTTTTAGTGCCAACAATCTGTCTCCCGATGTAAGTTTAATCTCTTCCCTTCCGTCTCTTAGACGTTGTTCGCACTTTGTTGATTTGATATTCACTCTCCGGGTCATTCTTATAGGCTGACTCAGACTTCTGGAAGAGGGAATATGTTGCCCCTCCGAAGAAATCCAGGAAGAAGGTCCCAACTAAGAAGGCTAAAAAATATGCCCCGCAAGATAATTTGCTTGACCCGCCACCATCATCCAGCTCAGAGGTAAATTTTCAACTGTCTTGCTTGATCTTTTACCTTCCTATTTTAACACTTACTTTACTCGCAGGATGAAGTGGAAACCAACCATGCCAATGCTCCTAAGGTAAATTACTTTTCCTCCGGCTCAGAATGTTTCGTCCCCCGAAAGCCGCGGCGGGTTATCAGAAAAGGTCCTCTTTCTCACCCTCTTGCTTATCTGGCTCCCAATTTTTCTCTTCAAAAAGCAACAAAAAATTGAGCATCGATAGACTCGAAGCACCGGCTCTACTGAGCTCATGTCCGGGTTGCCAAACTCTCCGGCTCCATAGAAACGCCCCGCCGAGGTTTAAACCTCTTCTTTTCCTTTGTCTTTCCTTTGTAAACTTGATTTCACCTTTTTGTTTTATTTTTTTTGTAGAAATCTCCTTCCTCCGGCGACTCTTCGGAGTCAATTATACCACCACCCAAGATTAACCCGCTGTAAGCATTCCTTACTATGATATCAGGATATCCAACTGTTACTATGGTAGCAATATCTTCAACTACTGATCTTTCTTTTTTGCAGTGCTCAAGCTAAACGTCGCAAGACCAACAAGCCCTCCTCCGGCCAAGTTATCGAAGAACCGGAGCCCGAACAACCGGAAAACTCAACCGGAAGAAAACACGCCGGCTGCCTCCATGGAGCCGGCCGCTGAAGATGTCATCATGGAGAGCCCTCCAAGGGCTCCTTCCAAGCCGGCGACTCCTGCCAAGACCCCTAACACTCCGGATGTTGTTATCACCAGGTCTGGTCATCAAACGCCTCCGGCTCATGTGTTGACCAAACATACAGAGCCGGCTGAAGCCTCGAAGAAACCGAACTTCGACTCTTCGTGCGAGAAGATGACCGTTGAAGAGCTACACGCCGGGTACATAAACCGGGTTACCACCAGCCGGGATTTGGAACTTCGGTTGATCTCTTCCATGAAGACAAAATATGAGGTCTTTTTCCTTATTACTATATCTTTACTTAGCCCCCAAGAGCCGGCTTAACATACTGAATCGTTGAGCCGGGTCTTTCTGTGACCTCTGCAGATATTGTCATGTCAAATTCACTTAAAATTGTTTTAGCTTGTACTGTAAACAAAGTGAACCGTCAATTGTATCCCCCAAGGGCCGTCTCAGATTATATTTGAGCCGGGCCTGTAATGTAGACAACTTGAAGATTTAATCATAGCCCCCAAGGGCCGGCTCAACCTTGATCAAGTTGAGTTGGTGCTTCCATTATTTGTACGTTTGAAGAGCCATAGTGTAGCCCCCAAGTTTCGGATTAGCTTCGAAGGAGATGAACCGGAACTGCATACTTGAAAGATCGAATATACATTAGCCCCCAAGTGTCAAATATATTGCTTGCAATCTGTTTGCGACTTGTATTTGCTTTTAACACTCGTCCTGCATTTTCGGCGGCTTATCCTATATCTTGATGTATTATAGGAAGCTTTGAATGAAGCCGGGTCTCAGCTGACGGATCTGAGGGCCAACCTGGCGGCTCAGCAAGAAGCCCGAAGCATTGCTGATGAAAAGTGTCGGCTTCTCTCTGAGGAGCTGGCCAATGTTACTGCTGAGCTTACCTCTTTAAAAGAGACAACTGAATCTGAAAAGGCCGCTCTAGCGAAACGGGCGGATGACGCTGAGCAACGGCTTACAGCTGTGGCGGAGGAACTTCAAGGTCTGAAACAACACATCACGAAGATGTCAGCCGCCCTATTTGGTAAGCTTTCTTGCTTACTTTGTACTAGTGAAAAAACTGGCGACTCGTTAACTTTATCCGACTTATGCAGGTCCCAGGTGCCGGCAGTTGGCTTCTGATAGCCTTCTGCCACTGAAGGCCATTTACACTTTTGCGGAACAGTTATACTACGGTGCCATCTTCACGATCAAGAGCATGCAATACAAGGAGAAGATCCCCACTGCTCTAAAAGGGGTCTTGGAACTCTTCTCTACAATGCCCAAGCAGATAGAAGAGCTCAAGAAGTCCGCCTTCCGCCAAGGAGCCGTTGCTGGATTGAGCCGGGCTCTGGCCTTCGCCCCTGAGCTAACACCGGCTGAAATGATGGATGGTTACCCGTCTAAAAGAGATGACGGCTCAGAATTCACCGAAGAAGATTACACCCGGTGTGTCAAAGAGTCGCGCTATCTGGCCTCTATTCTGGCGGATGAAGCTGACTTGAGCACCTATCAGGCGGCTTATGACGCAGAGGAGAAGAGAATCCGTGGGCCTCTCTATGAGTGGAGAGATCTGACAGCCGCACGTAGTAAGGATCTCTTTCCTTGTGAGCTTGACCCGTCTCCGTTCCTTGAAGGGTCTTTTGCTGCTCTGGCTGACTGTAATTGGGACTTGGGAAATCTCCAGATAAAGCCAACAGAAGACCCGGAGCAGGATGAGCCGGCCAATAACTAAATTTTATTCTTTTAACCTTTCTGAGCATAGACTTATGTAATGACCCGCCGTGGGCGGTTGACAATGCTTTTGCTCCTTTTGAGAGTAGCTTTTGTAATAGAGTAAACATGACTCTGCCACTTGGTGACCGTATATATTTGCACCTCACTGTGTTTTAATGTGTTGCCGGCTCTTCAGGGATATACCTTGAGTTTTTCTGACGAGGGGTGTCTGTCTTTTAAGACGCCATTCCTTTCTCTAGAATATTAGAGCCGGACAATCTCTTTGAAACCTTAAATTTTGTCGACCGAAGCAACATGGCTCCGGCTCTCATCGGATGAAGTCATTAAAGAGCCGGTTGTCTTTAGGATAATGTAAGCTATACCTGATGGTAAGAAGCCTCTATCGACAACTACGGCTATTGATGAGCCGGAACTTTTGAGGAGAATTGCGGCTGTGTAGGCCCCAAGTGCCGGGGAGTTCCGCCTGTGACAACTCGGGACTTATAATTGCCTTGCTCTGACCCGGCTTTGAGAAGCCGACATGATACAATACGTGATGCTGATCTTTCCTTCCTCAAAAAACTCATATGACGGCTCTTCTGCGTGGATTCGAATGGTTAAACTCATACCAGTTCAGGGTCTCTGTCGAGATTGGCCGTCAATTATTTGAACCGGCTCAGGGTCTCTAGGCGAGGTTGGCCGTCAATTTCTTGAACCGGCTCAGGGTCTCTAAGCGAGATTGACTGGTAAGACTCCAGTGAATGCCAGCTGTCGATGGGAGATGTAAGCTATACCCCAAGGCAAGAAGCCTCCATCGACAACCGCGGCTAATAATTAGCCTGAGACGGAATAAAGCTGGCTGTTTGAAATGAGAAGTAAGCTATACCTGAAGGCAAGAAGCCTCTTTCAACAGCTACAGTTGATAAGCAACTGATTTTTGGCGTAAACACCGGTTGTTAGGGTAAGATAAGCGAACCCGTCGGTAAGAAGCCCCCTTCGACAACCACGGTTAATAAGTAACCGAAAGTGGCATAAAGCCGGCCATTAGGGTGAGATAAGCGATACCCGTCGGTAAGAAGCCCCCTTCGATGGCCGCAATTGATAAGCAACTGGAATTTGGTGTACACGATGTTGTCTTAGGGTCCTGTAAGCTATACCAAAGGTAAGAAGCCTCCATCAACAACAGCGCTTAATGTAACCAAACTAGACATAAAGCCAACTATGCAAGGGAGAAGTGAGCTATACCCGGAGGCAAGAAGCCTCCTTGCAACAGTTTAATAACAGCTGGCTGTGCAAAGGAGAAGTAAGCTATACCCGATGGCAAGAAGCCTCTTTGCACCAGTGCTTAATTGGGCATATCGCCGGCTGTGCAAGGGAGAAGTAAGCTATACCCGAAGGCAAGAAGCCTCCTTGCCACAGCCCTTGATAGGGCATAAAGCCGGAGGGTAGACCAGCCATTTTGACGGCGAACAAACCACTTCAACTCAAGTTTTTTGAGCCGGAAAATTTTATCTTGATTGTACAAAGGTGTACATAAGCGCAGAGGCCCCAGTCTTGTGCGTGGATGCTAGCTTTTACTCATGTGAACATGATATATACAATGATAGCGACTTTCAACCCCTGCTAAGTAAAGTATGGTCGCAGATGTGCGATATTCCATGGCCGCAACGTCTCTTGACCCGCGGTTTCCGACTCATCTCTGACATCAATGAGGTAATATGACCCATTGTTAAGGTTCCTGCTGATCACAAAAGGCCCCTCCCATGGTGGAGATAACTTATGCATTCCAGATTGGTCTTGAATCAACTGGAGCACCAGGTCACCTTCCTGGAACGTACGGGTCTTTACCCTACGGCTATGATAGCGTCGCAGGTCTTGTTGATAAATTGCCGACCTAGCTGCTGCTAACTCTCATGCTTCATCCAAGGCGTCCAACGCATCTTGGCAGGCCACCTCATTGTGCGTCTCAACATAAGCCGCCACCCTTGGTGAGTCGTGCCGGATGTCACTGGGTAGAACCGCCTCAGCACCGTACACCATGAAGAAAGGTGTAAAACCTGTAGATCTATTAGGTGTAGTTCTGATGCTCCATAAGACGGAAGGCAACTCCTCAACCCAACATCCGGGTGTACATTTCAAAGGAACCATGAGCCGTGGCTTGACACCTCTTAAAATTTCCTGATTGGCTCGCTCTGCCTGACCATTAGACTGCGGATGTGGCACGGCTGAAACATCAAGCCAGATATGCTCCTTCTCACAGAACGTTTTCATAGCTCCTTTGGATAAATTTGTTCCATTGTCTGTAATAATACTGTGTGGGTAACCAAAGCGACAAATCAACTTCTTAACAAATTGAACCGCCGTAGCTGCATCACATTTACTGACCGGCTCTGCCTCTACCCACTTAGTAAATTTATCAACCGCTACCAGAAGGTGCATTTTCTTATCCTTGGATCGCTTGAAAGGTCCTACCATATCGAGCCCCCGGACCGCAAACGGCCAAGTGATTGGTATCATCCTCAACTCTTGAGCCGGAACGTGAGCACGTCGGCCGAACTTCTGCCAGCCGTCACACTTACGGACTAATTCTTCTGCATCCTTGTTAGCCATCAACCAGAAAAACCCATGTCGAAAAGCTTTAGCCACCAAAGATTTTGACCCGGCGTGATGCCCACAGTCGCCAGCATGAATTTCACTCAATATTTGCCGGCCCTCCTCTGGTGAGACGCAGCGCTGAAAGACACTCGTCACACTACACTTATGTAACTCACCATTGACAATCGTCATAGACTTAGAATGCCGAGTGATCTTCCTGGCCAGATCCTCCTCTTGAGGTAACTCGCCACGTGTCAGATACGCCAAATAAGGAACTCACCGTGTGTCGCCTAAACACCTGACCCGGCTTAAATTCATTTCTTTAGCGACTCTGAGACCATGGAGCAGTGCTTCATACTCAGCTGCATTATTAGTACAAGGGAACATTAACCAGAGCACATAACAAAACTTGTCACCCTTGGGGGAGGTGAGAACAACTCCTGCCCCGGACCCTTCTAGCTGCTTGGATCCATCAAAGTGTATAGTCGAATACGTGTTATCCGGCTTCTCTTCGGGGGCTTGACATTCAGTCCAATAATTCATGAAATCCACCAAAGCTTGAGACTTAATTGCTGTATGAGGAACATACTTGATGCCAAGAGGACTCAGCTCTAAGGCCCACTTGGCAATCCTCCCTGTAGCCTCTCTATTTTGAATGATATCCCCCAACGGGGCAGAACTGACCACTGTTATTTGGTGCCCCAAAAAGTAATGTTTTAACTTGCGATTGGCCATGAAAACTCCGTATACTAACTTCTGCCAATGCGGATACCTCTGCTTAGACTCTGCCAAAACTTCACTAATGTAATAAACCGGCCTTTGCACAGGATACTCCTTCCCTACCTCCTTGCGCTCAACCACAACTGCGACACTGACTGCTCTGTTGTTAGCCGCCACATAAAGGAGCTAAGGCTCTTTCTCAACCGGAGCAGCTAACACTGGCGGCTCATTCAATTGTTTTTTAAGAGCTTCAAGTGCTTCGGCCGCTGCTGCGCTCCATTTAAACTTGTCTATCTTCTTCATCATCTGGTATAAGGGAATAGCTTTCTCCCCAAGCCGGCTTATGAAGCGGCTCAATGCAGCAATCCGTCCTGCAAGGCGCTGAACGTCATTAATGCATGTCGGCTCCCCCAAAGAAGTGATAGCCTTAATCTTATCTGGGTTAGCCTCGATGCCTCGCTCAGAGACCAAGAAACCCAAAAGCTTTCGTGCTGGAATACCAAAGACACACTTCGTCGGGTTAAGCATCATCTTGTAGACCCGGAGAATGTCAAAGGTTTCTTTCAAATCCTCTAAAAGAGTTTCCTTGTTTCTGGACTTAACCACGATGTCGTCTACGTAAGCATGAGCATTTCGGCCAATCTGACTGTGGAGGCAATTCTGCACACAACGTTGGTAAGTCGCCTGGGCACTCTTGAGCCCGAAAGGCATGGAGACGTAGCAGAACGCCCCGAAAGGTGTAATAAACGCCGTCTTCTCCTTATCTTTCGTTGCCATCTTGATCTGATGATACCCTGAATAAGCATCCAGGAAGCATAAACTTTCGCATCCGGCTGTTGCATGAATAATTTGATCGATACGAGGGGGCGCAAAAGGGTCAGCCGGGCAAGCCTTGTTAAGGTCCTTGTAATCTATGCACATACGCCACGTGCCGTTCCTTTTTAGTACTAGCACCGGGTTAGCCAACCACTCCGGGTGAAAAACTTCCACTATAAAGCTTGCGGCCAAGAGCTGAGCAACTTCCTCCCCAATAGCTTTACGTCTCTCTTCATTGAACCGTCGTAGAAACTATTTGATCGGCTTAAACTTTGGATCCACATTAAGATTGTGCTCAGCGAACTCTCTCGATACACCCGGCATGTCAGAACGCTTCCATGCAAAGATGTCCCGATTCCCACGGATGAATTCGATGAGCGCGCTTTCCTATTTGGGATCCATGTGAGCCCCAATGATGAACTGCTTGGATGAGTCACTCGGATTGAAATCTACTGCCTTGGTATCATCCGCTGAAAACTTGAGTGGTGGCTCAACTTCTGTCGTAAGCTTCTTTGGCGGGGTCATATCCTCCGGATCAACGTTCTCTTTGTAAAATTTTAGCTCCTCCTGAGCACAACTAGACTCTGCATAAGCCACATCTCCTTCCTCACACTCAAGAGCCGTTTTCCTATTACCGTGAATGGTAATTGTGCCATTTAAGATGGGCATTTTGAGTTGCAAATAAACATAGCAAGGCCTAGCCATAAATTTAGCATAAGCCGGCCTCCCAAATAGCGCATTATAGGGACTTTTGATTTTGACCGCTTCGAACCACAAAGACTCCACCCTGTAATTATGCTCATCACCAAAAGCTACTTCCAATGAGATCCGGCCCATCGGGTATGCTGATTTACCCGGGACCACGCCATGAAAGACGGTGGAGGAAGGTTTAAGATCCTTGTCAAGCAACTTCGTCCGCCGGAAAGTGTCATAGTAAAGGATGTTGATGCTGCTACCTCCGTCCATAAGCACTTTATTCACCATATAGCCATTCACCTGAGGGGACGCAACTAGAGCCAGCCGGCTCGGGTCATCCACCCGCGGCGGGTGATCCTCCCGGCTCCACATTATATCATATTCAGACCACGGGAAATATCGCGGGAGAGCCATATTAACCGCTCGCCTCCGCAACTTCTCGTCTCGTTTATTGTGACCGGTCGTGAATACGTGATACTGTCCAGAACTGAGCTGCTTCGGGTTACTCTGAAACCCGGACTGGTTGCGCGGCTGCTGATTGTTGTTATTGCCATTGTTGCCTGGATGTTGTTGGTGCCCCCCTTGGTTATTTTGACCCGGATGCCCGTTTCCTAAACCGCCGGCACTGAATCCAGCCCCTGACCTGCCGTGCCCTGAGCCGTCAGGCGGGCCGCCGCCCTGGTTATTACGCGGTTGGGAATGCTGGTTTTTGAATCTCTGCATGATAAAGCAATCACCCCACGCATGCAACGCTGGCTTGTCAGGCATGTTGTGCTCTGGACAAGGCTTCCTAAGCGCCTCCTCTAAATTAAAAGGGCCCCTGTTCCTTGGCCTGAATTTTCCACCCTCCTTGGGATGATTCTGTCCTATGTTGGTTTTTGCCACTAACTCGGATCCGCTATCAGCGCTCTTCCGCTTATTCTAATTCCCATTGTTCACCAAATCTTTTCCTTGATTGTTTTTCTTCCCTTGATTGGCTTTCTCATCATCCGAACCCGGATCCTTGGTGGTATCTGAGTCGGCATACTTCGTCAAGGCCGTCATGAGCTCTCCCATATCCCGACACGTGCGCTTGGGCCGGCCGAGCTTCTGCTTCAATGGAACAAAATGACAGTTCTTCTCTAAGATAAGCACCGCTTGAGCCACTGTGATCTTCTCTGAAGAGTGAATAATGGTCGATACCCGCCGGACCCAATGATGGGCCGACTCATTCTCCTGTTGAACACAGTGGTCCAGATCGACAATAGTCATAGGCTGCTTACAAGTCCCCTGAAATTCTTAATAAACTTCGCTCTCAGCTCCGCCCATGAGCTTATCGTGTTAGGCGGCAGACCTTTCAACCATGTACGGGCCGGACCCTCAAGCATCATGATGAAGTATTTCGCGCATACCGCCTCACTGACATCCAGCATCTCCATGGCCAGTTCATAACTTTCAACCCACGCCTCCGGGGGTAGATTAGCTGTATAATTCGGAACCTTTCGAGACCCCTTAAAGTCTTTTGGCAGCCGTTCACTCCTCAGAGCAAGAGTTAAATATGGCACCCCTACGGTTCTGGTACTAACCACTCCCATTGACACGGAAAGCGCCGACTCTAGACGGGCTGCAGCTATCTCCACCTCTTACCTGTCTCCCACCTGCTACATGATGGCTTGTGCATCTAGAGCCGCCCTGTTGTCCTCCGGTGGTCCGCAACGCGGGTGACTGCTAGAACACTTCGGCAACTCATAACGCCGGCTGAAGCTTCGACTGGGGAGGGGGTGGAGTGAACCCGGCTCCGGTTGTGAGTATACTTCTCTTGCTGGGCCATGGCCATCTGTAAATATCCAATGGCGTGTTCCGCACCTCCTCCGCAAAGGGTGCCTCATCTGGGATGGGGATCGTCTCAGGCCGGGCGGCCGCTGCCACCATGTTCTCAGCCAGATTAGAATAATGACCCGCCGGTGTTGGAAAAGCCCTAGGTGAGATTTGGTTATGCTGGGGTGGATGAGTCGCCGGGCGCTCCATCGGGCGGCTCTCGGGCACACCCGTAACCTGCCCCGCACCAGGGGTGTTAAAAAGGTTGCTCGCTTCGCAACGTTCTGGTAGACGGGATTGATGCCTCCTCCGGTGCACCGCGGCCGCTGACCTCTGCTCTAGCTCCAGTCGGAAAGCGTCTGCCTTGATACGCTCCGCTTCTTCCTCCATCTGGGCTTTTAGCTCGGCCATCCTTTGCCGTTCCTCTGCCATCCGGCCCTTGATCCGTGCCACCTCTAGATTCCTGGCTGCTTGATTATCCGGTGTTACCTCTGTGGCCATGAGAGCTGTGAGTTCGTCCATCTATTCCACTAGAACCTGAGCCGGCGGCGGCGGGCTATCACCTGCGGCGGCGGCTCCCGCAGCCATGTCACCGGCGGCTGAAGCCGATCCTGCCATGAACACCGCCACGTGAACCGGGGGGGGGGGGGTCAGAGCATCCATCTCAATGCCCTCTACCTCAGAATAATTGTTGTAGTAACCCCCAAGGCCACCGTTGCTGAGCCGATATAATGATTCTGTCTCCCCACTAGAGGACTCATCTTCCAAGCAAACGAGAGTTCCCTGTGACCCAGATGCTTCCAGGTCCATTCCTTGGGTGAAGCCCACGAGAACGTGCTTTTGGCCCAGACGGGCACGGGCAGGCTGCCTAACACGCGTAGATTGGAGACACCGAGCTGGCTCGACGATGTTGGTGCAGACGTCCGGCCCGAGTGTAGATCCATCAACCTTTCCGATGAAAACCTGGATCCCATCGAACGGAAGCCGGAATCCATACTCCATAGAACCAGCATCAAGCCCCCAACCGGCGTCGTCGATGTAGAGCTGGCCGCGGCGACTCTTGGTCATCCTTCCAACCAGGTATCCTTCGAGCCCGGGGAGAGAGCCCTTTGAGAACTCAACACCACCAAGCGCTAGCCCCACGGTGGGCGCCAACTGTCGTGGTTTTATCACGGCAGATGTCCGGGTGAACGGACTTAGGTTCGAGGCCATCGCTGATGCGGTGGACTCAGAGGGGTTAGTCGGGACGAAGGACACGGATTTACCAAGGTTTGGCCCCTCGGATCGAGGTAATAGCCTACGTTCTGCTTGTGTTTTTATTGCTTGCGTATCAATTACAAGGAGCTAAAAGCTTGACCTAGCTCTCGATTACCTGCCCTCTAAGTTGCCCCGGGTCTGCCTTTATATAAGAGGTCAGGACATCCGGTTCATTACAATTGCTAACCGAGCCTCTCTCTATCTTCGTGACTAAGCTGTCTATGAGTCGGCTTGCACGCCCGGGTCTTCTCCGTTCGGGCCGTCGTACGGCCAACACCATGAGCCGCCTATCTTCTTGGGCCACTAGTCTTACGGCTCATCTTTGGGCCGGCTCATGAGCCAACAACATGACCCGGAGCCTCTTCGGTGGGTCATATCCCCAACACCGCCTCTTGACAGATTGACCCATTTGCACTGAAACAAAGGGACCTTGAAATCATGTCCATAGTCAAGTTCCCATATGTCCACTATGTAACCATAATATGTGTCCTTTCCCCTGTTGGTTGCTACATCAAAGTGGACACCGCTGTTTTGGTTGGTGCTCTTTTCATCTTGGGCGATAGTGTAAAATGTATTCCCATTTACCTCGTACCCTTTGTAAGTCAATACAGTTGAAGATGGTCCCCTGGCCAACGAGTACAACTCATTAGAAACAGTGTTGTCACCCATGAGACGTGTTTGCAACCAACTGCTGAAAGTCCTGATGTGTTCATATGTAATCTAGTCGTCACACTGCTCCGGATGTTTGGAGTGCAGAATATTCTTGTGTTCATCGACATACGGGGTAACCATGGTGGAATTCTGTAGAACTGTGTAGTGTGCTTGAGACCAAGAATGCCCGTCCCTACATATTATTGAGTCTGCTCCTAGCATGCCTTTTCCAGTCAGTCTCCCCTCATACCGCGATTGAGGGAGACCAATCTTCTTAAGGTCAGGAATGAAGTCAACACAAAACCCAATGACATCCTCTGTTTGATGGCCCATGGAGATGCTTGCTTCTGGCCTAGCACGGTTACGAACATATTTATTTAAGACTCCCATGAACCTCTCAAAGGGGAACATATTGTGTAGAAATACAGGGCCCAGAACAACAATCTCGTCGACTAGATGAACTAGGACGTGCGTCATGATATTGAAGAAGGACGGTCGGAACACCAGCTCGAAACTAACAAGACATTGCACCAAATCACTCCTTAACCTTGGCAGGATTTCTGTATCGATCACCTTCTGAGAGATTGAATTGAGGAATGCACATAGCTTCACAATGGCTAATCGAACGTTTTCTGGTAGAAGCCCCCTCAATGCAACCGATAGCAGTTGCGTCATAATCACGTGGTAGTCATGAGACTTTAGGTTCTGGAACTTTTTCTCTACCATATTTATTATTCCCTTTATATTCGAAGAGAAGCCAGACGGGACCTTCATACTGAGCAGGCATTCAAAGAAGATTTCCTTCTCTTCTTTGGTAAGAGCGTAGCTGGCAGGACCTTCATACTGCTTTGGATGCATGCCATCTTTTTCATGCACACGTTGTTGTTCTTCCTGTGCCTCCGGTGTATCTTTTGTCTTCCCATACACTCCCAAGAAGCCTAGCAGGTTCACGCTAAGATTCTTCGTCACGTGCATCACGTTGATTGCAGAGCGGACCTCTAGGTTTTTCCAATACGGTAGGTCCCAAAATATAGATTTCTTCTTCCACATGGGTGTGCGTTTGTTAGCGTCATTTGGAACAGATAGTCCGCCAGGACCCTTTCCAAATATTACTTGTAAATCATTGACCATATCAAGTATGTGATCACCAGTATGGAGGGCGGGCTTCTTCCGGTGATCTTCCTCACCTTTGAAATGCTTTCCTTTCTTTCGACATTGATGGTTGGTCGGAAGAAATCGACGATTCCCTAGGTACACATTCTTCCTGCATTTGTCCAAATATATATTGTTGGTGTCATGTAAACAGTATGTGCATGCGTGGTATCCCTTGTTTGTCTGTCCTGAAAGGTTACTAAGAGCAGGCCAATCGTTGATGGTTACAAACAGCAACGCATGTAGGTCAAATTCTGCCTGCTCGTTCTCATCCCACACACGTACAACTCTTCCATTCCATAGCTGTAAAAGTTCATCAACTAATGGCCTTAGGTACACATCAATGTCATTGCCGGGTTGCTTAGGGCCTTGGATGAGCACTGACATCATAATGAACTTCCGCTTCATGCACAACCAAGGAGGAAGGTCAACATACATAGAGTCACATGCCATGTGCTATGCTGGCTGCTCTGCTCCCCAAAAGGATTAACGCCATCTTCACTTAAACCAAATCATACGTTCCTCGGGTCACCTGTAAAGTCGCTCCACTTTCTCTCGATCTTTCTCCACTGCGACCCGTCAGCGGGTGCTCTCAACTTCTCGTCTTTCTTATGGTCTTTTTTGTGCCATTGCATCAACTCGGCATGCTTTTTTTTTCTGAACAGACGTTTCAACCGTGGTATTATAGGAGCATACCACATCACCTTGGCAGGAACCCTCTGCCCGGTGCGCTGGCCCTCAACATCACCAGGATCATCTCTTCTGATCTTATACCGCAATGCATCGCATATTGAGCATGCGTTCCGTTCCTCGTACTCACCGCGGTAGAGGATGCAGTCACTAGGGCATGCTTGTATCTTCTGCACCTCCAATCCTAGAGGGAATAGAACCTTCTTTGCTGCGTACGTACTGTCGGGCAATTCGTTATCCTTTGGAAGCTTCTTCTTCATTATTTTCAATAGCGAACTAAATCCCTTGTCAGATACACCATTGTCTGCCTTCCATTGTAGCAATTCCAGTGTGGTACCGAGCTTTTTGTTCTCATCTTCGCAATTTGGGTACAACCCTTTTTTGTGATCCTCTAACATGCTATCGAACTTCAACTTCTCCCTTTCACTTTCGCATTCTCTCTGTGCATCAACAATGACCCGACAAAAATTATCATCGGGCACATCGTCTGGTTCCTCTTGATCTTCAGCTTCCCCCATTGCAGCATCACCATATTCAGGGGGAGGATAGTTATCGTCATCCTCTTGTTCTTCGTTGTCTTCCATCATAACCCCTCTTTCTCCGTGCTTGGTCCAAACATTATAGGGTGGCATAAAACCCTTCTGAAGAAGGTGGAAGTGAAGGGTTTTAGAGTTGGAGAAAGACTTCGTATTCTCACAGACAGTACATGGACAAGGCATAAAACCATTCTGCTTATTTGCCTTAGCCGCTTCGAGAAAATTATGCAGGCCCTTAATATACTCAGAGGTGTGTCGGTCACCATACATCCATTGCCGGTTCATCTCCGTGTGTTATACAATAAAGTGTACTAAAAACCATTACAACATATCATGAATAGAGAAGTGAACAAAAATAAAAGTAAGAAAAATCATACGAGTAAGTATATTTTCTTTTAGCAAGAAGATAAGATCAAGAGGCTCACCACGCGCAGGCGATCGACGGCGGTTTCAGGACGGGAACGGGACATGATGGACCGCCAAACCTAGACAAATCTTGACGGAAATGGAGTTTGGACAAGGAGCTTCGAGAGAAGAAAGCTTAAGTTTGGCTTGGGCATTTCATCAAACACCTCATGTGCATAGGAGGTGAGCTAGAGCACCACAAAGCTCTCCCCTCACCGGCCTGAAAAACAGAGCAATATGGAGTGCTCTCTGGCGAGGGGGTATATATAAGCATCTCATTGGTCCCGGTTCGTAGCTGGAACCGGGACTAAAGGACCCCCTTTGGACCCGGATCTAGCCACGAACCAGGACCAATGGTTGTGGGCCAGGAGCGAGGCAAATTGGTCCCGGTTCGTGTCTAGAACCGGGACCAAAGGTTCCAGATGAACCGGGACCAATGCCCCACATGGCTTGCCCAGCCCCCTGGCCTTACGAACCGAGACTATTGCCCCCATTGGTCCCGGTTCGTGACTGAACCGGGACTAATGTGCTAGCCTGGCCCGAACCAATGCCCTGTTTGCTACTAGTGTTCGATCTCCTTCTTGTATGATATATATATAGGCTTTTAAAGCAGTCACCTAATATCATTGTTTTAATGTGCTCAAATAATGAGATTCGTCCTATAAATGAGAAAAATCAACAATTGTGGCGGAAACAACCGCCCCAACGGTGGTGCGCCCAGTGTGAAAACTCTTTGACTACCGTAGAGTGACGATGCTGGCCTAATAGTACCAATATGAGCACAAACGAGTAATTGACATACAAGCAAGGGGATGAAGTTGTGCCATCTCCTCGTTTTCTTACTAGACAAGCACTGGAGAAGACGAGGGAGTAACGGAGAGGCGAAGAGGGAAACATAATGCAAGTTACAAACGTAGTAGAAAGAAGATATGTACAGATTGAAATCCCACGCAGGTGGGTGACACTAACTTGGGCATGCTCACACGGTCACTTTAATTTTCAACATGTCATATTTACCTAATTTGGAAAGTCTGCAGTCCTTAGAGAATTAATCGGGTGAGAGATTAGGAGGAAATTTTGGTGGGCCCATCCCCAATTCAGGAGGATTAGGGCTTCTACAGCCAGTCTGGACAAATTTGGCTATTAAAATGTCCGCGATCATGTCCGACAGTGTTCAGACATGTCCCTTTTCGGCCCCTATTTGTCTATGCACTTAGTCACGCATCCCACTCCGCTCCCTTTAGGTACGTTCAAATCCATCACATTGGTGGAGAGGGATAGATATAGAGAAAGAATAAAGAATAAAGAAAGAAAAAGGTGGTTCACAATGGGCCAAATCCTATGTGGCACACCGACCATATGTACATGAACATCACCATATCCTCTCCGTATATGGGTCGTGTATGAGGGTTTATGGATTGTCCAAAAATATGAGGACGAAGTGGAGCATTTGGTTGTATTACTTTTTTTCTTCTCTATATCCTATCCGAGCAGTGACCGGGCTGTTCACCTGGAAGTTTGGGGATGAATTGACGGGACCGGTTGTAGATGCTGTTATTGGGTGTATATTCGTATGGTTTGCAAGACCTAGATATTTACCTAGGCACAGGACTCGGGTAGAATTTGGGTTGGCCCACCCTACGTGAGTTAAATGTAGGGTTAGGTTAGGTTTGGCTATAATTTAACTCCTTAAATCTGAAGGAGTTAAATTTAGAAATTCATATAAAGAGATATATTGTTAGAGTTTGACTAGAGTTGCTCTTACTGATTGTTAACAAGATGAATAGAGTGGTATGGTAAGTGATGAGGAGCGGGCGAAGCAACCATTTCTCTGCTTTAGTAAAATGAACTAGATGCTACTCCAGCTCGAATCCACTAACAAGTTAAAGTTGAGGTATTCGAAATAGCTATATTGAAATCATGGTGTGGAGTAGTCTAAACCCTACACTCATTCCGAGAAGAAAAAACCAAGACGATATCCTATATGTGGAGGTCGACCATGTTACTGGATTAGTGGATCTAGTTTCTTAAAATGATTCGACGACTAGGGCTCCCGGGCACTAGGCCTTAGGGGCATGTGCATGAAGTTTTCTCGGATGTAATCGACAAGGTCCGGCTGGCTCCAAAAAGTGGCGTGTGAGTGGCTTATTCTTGTGATAGTAGTTGTTTGATGGTTGAAGAACCTCTATGTAATTTTTTCTATGTTTGTGGTGTTTTCTATTTTTGGTGAAGTACAAAAAAAGAGTCTGAATCAAATTGATTCTGATAGACCTTGAGGATCTTTGCCCTTAATGTTCTAATTATGGTTGGTAGAATGGCGAAAACTTATGTCTACTCGTATATTTCAAATAGCTAGTTCAAATAGATGTTGGCTTCTATGAAAATATGACGGAGGCACACCACTAGGATCAATTAATTTCGTCTATCACCAATTTATCTTGAGCTGGTACACCATAAAGATTTGGTACAAAGTACAGATACATACACACACATATGTGCAAGATCTTTAAGAAGTGACAACAATCTTCATGCCTTGCTGGCAGTGACCCGGAAGGCTGCAGAGGAAGAATGCTTTGCCACCACGTGCAAGCTGGATGTGGTCATTGCCGGAGGTGTAGGTCCTTGATTTTATAGAGACCGTACATGAGTTGTATTCACCTTCTCCCACCTGCACCACGTTGTGCATACTCGGGTTGTACTTGAACACTATGTGCATTAGTTAACACAAGAATATAAATCAGAACATATATTCACTCATAGATATACATCAAGTATAAATAATCACTTGATCTTTAGAGTTCTCACCAAGAACGTCGCCGGATTGGATGCGCTTGCTGTTCTCCCAATCGGAGACGCCGAAGCTCCATCCCTTGTTGTCACCGACGATCCACTCCTTGCTATCCACGACGGTGGTTGCACAACAAACAGCCAGAAGAAACACCAGAAGGGTGGGTACGATGGTTCCCCGCGCCATCGAAGGTGTTTCCCTTGACTTCTTGTCACAACAGAAGATCACAGGAACCACAAAAGGAAACAATAGTCGATTCCTCAAGTGATTGTTTGTGTACGATCTCCTTCTTGTATCATATATACAGTGTTTTAAAGAGGTCAACTAAGATCATTGTTTTAATGTGCTCAAATATTTAGAATCATCCTTTAAATGATAAAAATCAACAATTGTGATCTACAAAATTAGTTAGTATATGCTACAAAATCCTCTAACTTATATCATCAGATCTAGTATTAATGGAAATGACCGTGGATGCATTTATTTCCCCACCTTCAAGTTTTAGTAAATATTCCTTTTCCCGGATGCATTTCTTTTATATCAGATATTTATATATATACGAGCATTAGATGATATATTTGTAATAACCTAAATATTGGAATATAAAATCATTTTTAATATGGAGAAGTCGGTAAAGTGGACTTTTAAACCATAGCTGCTAAAGGATGACCGAGGCCATGGTTTGCGCTCGTCTAGTCAAATCAGTTGAAACTGACTACAAATTTTCAAGAAGTGAAGCATGAATGAATTTTCCATGAGTTGGAAAATTTCAATGCGGTTGGTTTTTATAACAATTTAGCCTAGTTTAACCAAGGTGTAAGTCCGATGAGATCCGAGAGAACCAAACTTAGAGTGAAATTTACAAGACTATCCAATAAGATGCTACCACTTGGGATGAAGATGGCAACTTTGGAGGTGCACCTAGTGTCAAAACACTTTGACTACCCTAGACTGACGATATTTGCCTAATAGTACCAATATGGGCGTAAACGAGGAATTGACCTACAAGCAAGGGTATGAAGTTATGCCATCTCCTCGTTTTCTTACCAGACAAGCACTAGAGAAGACGAGGGAGTAATAGAGAGGCAAAGAGGGGAACATAGTGCAAGTTACAAATATAGGAGAAAGAGGAGATAGATAGTTTGAAATCCCATGCAGGTGGGCGACGGTAACTTGGGCATGCTCACACGGTCACTTTAGTTTCAACATGTCATATTTCCCTTATTTGGAAAGTCTGCAGTCCTTAGGGAAATAATCGGGTGAGAGATTAGGAGGAAATTTTGGTGGTTCCATCCTCAATTCAGGAGGGTTAGGGCTTCTACTATGGGACTGGACAAATTTGGCTATAAAATGTCCGCGGTCGTGTCCGACACTGTTCAGACATGTCCCTTTTCGGCCCCTATTTGTCCGTGCACGTAGTCACGCCTCCCACTCTGCTCCCTTTAGGTCTGGTCAAATGCATCTCATTGGTGGAGAGTGAGAGAGAGAGAAAGAATAAAGTATAAAGAACGAGAAAAGGTGGTTAACAATGGGCCAAATCCTATGTAGCACACCTACCATATGTACACGGACATCACCATATCCTCTCCATATACGAGTCGTGAATGTGGATTTATGGACTGTCTAGAAATATGAGGACGAAGTGGAGCATTCAGTTGGATTACTTTTTTTCTTCTCTATATCCTATCCGAGCAGTGACCGGGCTGTTCACCCGGAGGTTGGAAGGGATGATTTGACGGGACCGGTTGTGGATGCTCTTACTAGGTTTAAATTCGTATGGTCTGCAACACCTAGAGATTTACCTAGGCATGGGACTAGGGGAGAATTTGGGTTGGCGCACCCTATATGAGTTAAATATAGGGTTAGGTTAGGGTTGGCCACGATTTAACTCCTTAAATCAAAATGTGTTATGTTTAGAAATGCATATAAGGAGATATATCATTAGAGTTTGACTGGAGATGCTCTTATTGTTTGTTAACAAGATGTATAGAGGGGTATGCTGAGTGATGCGGAGTAGGCGAAGCTACCATTTCTCTGCCTTAGTAAAATGAATTAGATGCTACTCCATGTCCAATCCACTAAGAAGTTGAAGATAAGGTATTCGAAACAGCTGTATTGAAATCATGGAGTGGAGCAGTCTAAAACCTACCCTTAATCCGACAAGAACCAACCAAGAAGATATCCTATATACGAAGGTCGAGCATGTTACTAGATTAGTGGATCAAGTTTGTTAAAATGACTTGATGACTAGGGCTCCGGTTCACTAGGCCTTAGAGGCATGTGCATGAAGATTTCTCAGATGTAAGCGACAACGTCAGGCCGGCTCCAAAAAGCGGCACATGAGTGGCTCATTCTTGTGGTAGTAGTTTTTGATGGTTAAAGAACATCTATGTAATTTTGTGTGTGTTTGTGGTGCTTTGTATTTTTGGAGAAGTACTAAAAAAAGAGTCCAAATGCAATTAACTGATAGACCTTGAAAATCTTTTCCCTTAATGTTCAATTTATGGTTGGTAGAATGGCAAAAACTTATTTCTACTCGTATATTTCCAATAGCTAGTTCAAATAGAGGTTGGGTTGTATGAAAATATGATGGAGACACACCACTAGGATAATTTAATTTCTTCTATCACCAATTTATCATGAGAAGGTACACCATAAAGATTTGGTACAAAGTACAGATACATAGACACACATATGCGTGGGATCTTTAAGCATTGACAGTGATCTTCATTCCTTGCTGGCAGTGACCCAAAAGACTGCAGACGAAGAATGCTTTGCCACTGCGGGCAAGATGGATGTGGTCATTGCCGGAGGTGTAGGTCCTCGACGGGCGAGAGACCGTACATGAGTTGTAGTCGCCTTCTCCCACCTGCACCACGTTGTGCATATTCGGGTTGTACTTGAACACTACATGCATAAGTTAACACAAGAATACAGATCAGAACATATATTCGTTTATAGATATACATCAAGTATAGATATTAACTTGATCTTTAGAGTTCTCACCAAGCACGTCACTGGACTGGACGTGCTTGTCGTTCTCCCAACCGGAGACACCAAAGCTCCATCCCTTGTTGTCACCGACGGTCCACTCCTTGCCATGCATGATGGTGGTTGCACATCAAACAGCCAGAAGCAACACCCGAAGGGTGGGTACGATGGTTCCCCTTGCCATCGAAGGTGTTTCATTTGACTTCTGGTCACAACCGAAGATCACAAGAACAACAAGATAGTAGTCAATTCTTCAAGTGATGGTTTGTGTTCGATCTCCTTCTTGTATGATATATATAGGCTTTTAAAGCAGTCACCTAATATCATTGTTTTAATGTGCTCAAATAATGAGATTCGTCCTATAAATTAGAAAAATCAACAATTGTGGCAGAAACAACCGCCCCAACGATGGTGCGCCCAGTGTGAAAACTCTTTGACT
This sequence comes from Hordeum marinum, assembly GCA_022496015.1. Taxonomy (NCBI): domain Eukaryota; kingdom Viridiplantae; phylum Streptophyta; class Magnoliopsida; order Poales; family Poaceae; genus Hordeum; species Hordeum marinum. The sequence continues at coordinate 475,499,107 of CM039676.1, forward strand.
ACCGCAGACTGACGATACTCGCCTAATAGTACCAATCTGGGCACAAACGAGGAATTAACCTACAAGCAAGGGGACGAAGTTGTGCCATATCCTCCTTTTCTTACTAGAAAAGCACTGGAGAAGACGAGGGAGTAACGTAGAGGCGAAGAGGGGAACATAGTGGAAGTTACAAACATAGGAGAAAGAAGATATGTATAGATTGAAATCCCATGCAGGTGGGTGACGCTAACTTGGGCATGCTCACACGGTCACTTTAGTTTTCAACATGTCATATTTCCCTAATTTGGAAAGTCTGCAGTCCTTAGAGAATTATCGGGTGAGAGATTAGGATGAAATTTTGCTGGGCCCATCCTCAATTCAAGAGGGTTAGGGCTTCTACAGCCGGACTGGACAAATTTGGCTATTAAAATGTTCGCGATCATGTCCAACAGTGTTCAGACATGTCCCTTTTTGGCCCCTATTTGTCCATGCACGTAGTCACGCCTCCCACTCTGATCCCTTTAGGTCCTGTCAAATGCATCTCATTGGTGGATAGGGATAGAGAGAGAGAAAGAATAAATAAATAAATAAGGTGGTTCACAATGGTCCAAATCCTATTTGGCACACTGACCATATGTACACGGACATCACCATATCCTCTCCATATATGGGTCGTGTATAAGGGTTTACGGACTATCCAGAAATATGAGGACGAAGTGGAGCATTCGTTTGGATTACTTTTTTTCTTCTCTATATCCTATCCGAGCAGTGACCCGACTATTCACCCGGACGTTTGGGGATGATTTGATGGGACCAGTTGTAGATTTATATTCGTATGGTCTGCAACACCTAGAGATTTACCTAGGCACATGATTCGGGGAGAATTTGAGTTGGCCCACCCTATATGAGTTAAATGTAGGGTTATGTTAGGTTTGGCTCTAATTTAACTCCTTAAATCCGAAGGATTTCAGTTAAGAAATTTATATAGAGAGATATATTATTAGAGTTTGACTAGAGCTGCTCTTATTGATTGTTAAAAAGATGTATAGGGGGGTATGGTAAGTGATGTGGAGCAGGTGAAGCAACCATTTCTCTGCTTTAGTAAAATGAACTGGATGCTACTCCAGCTCCAATCCAGTAACATGTTGAAGCTAAAGTATTCGAAACAACTGTATTGAAATCATGCTGCAGAGCAGTCTAAAACCTACCCTTAATCCAAGAAGAACCAACCAAGACGATATTCTATATGTGAAGGTCGACCATGTTACTAGATTAGTGGATCTAGTTTGTAGAAATGACTCGACGACTAGGGCTCTGAGGCACTAGGCCATAGGGGCATGTGCACAAAGATTTCTTAGATGTAATCGACATGGTCAGGACGGCGTAAAAAAGTGGTGCGTGAGTGGCTCATTCTTGCGGTATTAGCTGTTTGATGGTCGAAGAACCTCCATGTTATTTTTTGTATGATTGTGGTGCTTTGTATTTTTTGTGAACTACTAAAAAAGTGTCTGAATCCAATTGATTCTGATAGACCTTGAAAATCTTTGCCCTTATGTTCAAATTATGGTTGGTAGAATGGTAAAAACTTATTTCTACTCGTATATTTCCAATAGCTAGTTGAAATAGATCTTGGGTTGTATGAAAATATGATGGAGACGCACCACTAGGATCAATTAATTTCTCCTATCACCAATTTATCATGAGCTGGTACACCATAAAGATTTGGTACAAAGTACAGATACATGGACACACATATGCGCGTGATCTTTAAGCAGTGACAACGATCTTCTTGCCTTGCTGGCAGTGACCTAGAAGGCTACAGAGGAAGAATGCTTTGCCACCACGGGCAAGCCGAATGTGGTCATTTCCCGAGGTGTAGGTCCTCGATGGGCCAGAGACCGTACATGAGTTGTAGTCGCCTTCTCCCACCTGCACCACGTTGTGCATACTCGGGTTGTACTTGAACACTACGTGCATTAGTTAACACAAGAATACAGATCAGAACATATATTCATACATAGATATACATCAAGTATAGATAATCACTTGATCTTTAGAGTTCTCACCAAGCACGTCGCCGGATTGTATGCACTTACCGTTCTCCCAACTGGAGACGCCGAAGCTCCATCTCTTGTTGTCACCGATGATCCACTCCTTGCTGTCCACGACGGTGGTTACATAGCAAACAGTCAAAAGGAACACCACAAGGGTGGGTACGATGGTTCCCCGTGCCATCGAAGGTGTTTCCCTTGACTTCTTGTCATAACCGAAGATCAGAGGAATAACAAAAGGAAAAATAGTCGATTCCTCAACTGATTGTTTGTGTTCGATCTCCTTCTTGTATCATATATAAAGGCTTTTAAAGAGGTCAACTAAGATCATTGTTTTAATGTGTTCAAATATTTAGAATCATCCTTTAAATGATACAAATCAACAATTGTGATCTACAACATTAGTTAGTATATGCTACCAAATCCTCTAACTTATATCATTAGATCTAGTATTAATGGAAATGATCGTGGATGTATTTATCTCCCTTCCTTGATGTGTTTCTTGTATATCAGATATTTATATATACTATCATGAGATGATATACTTGCAATAACCTAAATATTGGAATACAAAATCATTTTTAATATGGAGAAGTCGGTAAAGTGGACTTCTAAACCATAGCCGCTAAGGGATGACCGAGGCCATGGTTTGCGATCGTCTAGTCAAATCAGTTGAAATTGACAACAAATTTTCAATAAGTGGAGTACAAATGAATTTTCCATGAGTTGGAAAATTTCAATGCGGTTAGTTTTTTTTAACAATTTACACTTGTTTAACCAAGGTGTAAGTCCGATGAGATCCGAGAGAACCAAACTTAGAGTAAAATTTACGAGACTTACCAATAAGATGCTACCACTTGGGACGAAGATGGCAACTTCGGAGGTGCGCCCAGTGTCAAAACTCTTTGACTACCCTAGACTGACGATACTGGCCTAATAGTACCAGTATGGGCGCAAACGAGGAATTGACCAACAAGGAAGGGGATGAAGTTGTGCCATCTCCTCCTTTTCTTACTACACAAGCACTGGAGAAGAGGAAGGAGTAATGGAGAGGCAAAGAGGGGAACATAGTGCAAGTTAAAAACATAGGGGAAAGAAGAGATGGATAGATTGAAATCCCATGGAGGTGGGCCACGCTAACTTGGGCATGCTCACACGGCTACTTTAATTTTCAACATGTCATATTTCCCTAATTTGGAAAGTCTGCAATCCTTAGAGAATTAATCAGGTGAGATATTAGGAGGAATTTTTGGTGGGCCCGTCCTCAATTCAGGAGGGTTAGGGCTTCTACAACCGGACTGGAGAAATTTGGCTATTAAAATGTCCGCGGGCGTGTCCGGCAGTGTTCAGACATGTCCCTTTTCGGCCCTTATTTGTCCATGCACGTAGTCACGCCTCCCAACCTGCTCCCTTTAGGACTGTTCAAATGCATCTCATTGGTGGAGAGGGATAGAGAGAGAAAGAATAAATAATAAAGAAATAGAAAAGGTGGTAAGTTTTTCATTTCAAACGAATTTATGCTGCTTGTGCACACGGGTTACTATACAAAACCATGTGCATAGGCCTTTCGACTGGGCTCCCGACGCTTATTTTCGCCCTTTTTACCGAAGACTCCAACATGCCCCCACCCACCCTCCCCATTTCGCTCAACAATCTGCATATTCTACCCAAACACCATAGATAGCTCCGTCCCACCCCCAGATCCACACGAAAACCCTTTGCGGCTTCGTCGTGCTCAACCTGGCCGTGTACCCGATTCCCAACGTCAACCCTACCCTTCACTACCATTAGGAACACGCAACTACTGAGGGAGTCCTAGATTAAGGGGTCCTCGAGGGCCCGACCTATTTCTATGGGCCGGACTATATGGGCCACTTACCGAACACATGATCAACTGAGGGCCCTATCTCCAAGATGGATGCTTCGGAAAGCATGGCTTGTGCTCCACGTTTGATGTAGCGAATAGGCATGTTTATCTCTTCGGCATGTAATCAACCATGTGTAAACCCTAGGTATCCCCTATGTCTATATAAACCGGAGGGTTTTATGTTGTAGGCACAAAACAACTCATCTAGGGTTAGCTATTCGATCTCGAGGTAGATCAACTTTGTAATCCCCACATCATCAATACAATCAAGCATGACATAGGGTATTACCTCCATAGGAGGGCCCGTACCTAGGTAAAGCCTTGTCCCCTTCATCTCCTGTTACCATCGTTTCTAGTCTCATAGTTTGGACCCCCTACCCGAGATCCGCCGGTTTTGACACTGACATTGGTGCTTTCATTGAGAGTTCCGCTATGAGAACCCAAGGAATTGATGTCTCACATTGTCATCAACGAAGAGGTCCGCAACATGGACACTTTCGTCCCCGGATAGATCTTCGCCTTCGATAGCGTTGTGCTGCACGCTCACCCGACTGGCCATCTAGGCCGTGTCGATAGCTTCACCCCTGATCGAGAGGTCATATTTGGGAACCTAGAGTTCTTCGTGGATTCTCGGGGCGACTTGTCACTAACCAGGCTTGCAACTTCACTTGCCACGCCCGAAGACTCTGAGGCTTTAACCTCGAGTTCCTTCTTCGGTCACGCCAACGGGGTTAACCACGGTGGTGTTCCAATCCCTAGTCCAGATCCGGGCATAGTGTCAGAAGTCCGGACGTGCGTTCTTGCCAAACATCCCTCTCATTAGGACAAATGAGAGGTCAATTCCGAAAGTTCCGGATATTGTGATTCGATCGAGCTCTCGACGTTGGATGAAGCCCTAGATCGGATCTCGTCGGTGAAGATTTGCGATGATTCAACCCCGATCCATGCTCCGATCGGTTATAGAGCGGGTCGGGACGAATTTTTTGACCCACCCACCACCCACTTGATAGCCACAGTCGAAGATCTAACCGACATGCTGGACTATGCCTCCGAGGAGGCAGAATACATGGATGAAGAGGACTATGTTCCCACCTCTGTTAACACCGGGCGATGGGCCGCCACTTCTACATACGAGATCTACATGGTGGACACTCCTGCCACTAATGTCGACAAAACGCCTATGTAATGACCCAAACCTGATAAGATTCGATGTCTTTGTGCTTACTGTGCTAGTCCCTGGATCAATAGCTAGCACACATAGTACAAAATGAAATACCAAGAATAATCCACATGTCATAAGTATTACATCGTAGATCTAGAGTACAATTTATTACATAGTGCTTAGCTGGAAGGCTAGCTCAAAATAAAACACAACGGAAAGCATAAAAGACAACTATGGAGTCCCAACAACACCACTAGCAAAGCTGAGTGTAGTCATCGTAACCCTATGCGCATCACTCACACATCGTATAAAAATCCTGCAACATAAAACGTTGCAGCCACAAAGGGTCAATACTTTGAATGTATTGGCAAATCACACCAAAATTGTTATAATAGACCTACCATATCTATATGCAAGAGTAGAAGAAAGGAAAGGCTTATGGTTTGTTTTTGCAGAAAGCTGATTTTATCGTACTTCTATCTACTAATCAAGTATTTAATATTTACTACACTTTAGTCCATTAATTGTTAAACTGGACCGCCTCCAATTTAACCCGCCTATGAGAGCCTCCGAGGATCATAGGTATAACTAAGCCCACTTCACATTTAATTGTATTGAGGTGATAAGATCTTCCAGAGGTTTCAAGTCTAGCTGCTCAAAATTGTCCATAACCGGGGACACGGCTAATCATGATTAGTTTTTACACTCTGCAGAGGTTAGTACGCTTTACCCACTGGACCCAACCCAAAGATTGAGACGAAGTCTTTTAGAAATAGTCACCTAGTCCCAAAGGAGGCCCGTACTAACTATCCCGCTACATCTGCTGGCACATCCGGGTAAGGTTTCCACAACTGATCAACTAAGCCAGAGCCCATATTAGCCAGTGGTCGCACATGGAAGCTACTTGATATGAAACATGTTCAACCTTTTTAAACCTGGGCGGCATTCCCCACCGTTCCTGAGTCATGTAGAGCCTCCTGGAGGATAGATACTTGTCGACTGGTCCCAACATACCAATCCGCCCAGATGATTCATTAATTAAATAATAATATTGCAGAGCCTCTCAGAGGATACAATAAAATACATGTTGTTATATTAATCATTACTTAACTTCACTCACAACTTCCATGTGACACACAAAACCCAATCCACGTCTACCATAGCAAGGCTAAGCAATAATTGAAATATAACGGTACCCAATATGGAGACAAGGATATCAAGGACAGACTAAGCATATGGCTATCCTAACTGGGTTTAGCATATCATACCAACATAACAATTCCTACACATGCAATATAATAGTGTGACATAGAACTACATGCATAGAAAATAATAGGACGAAGGATGATCAAAGGTGTAACTTGCCTTATTCTTGGTTCTCAAACTCGCACTCTTGACAATAGTTTTCCTCGCACTCCGGACAATCTACACGTTTCAAACAACACAACAAATCAATCATCACACTCAAATAACATCAAATAAAACCAACAGCAGGAAATCATTTTTTTATTCAAACAATAGTAGCATAACAGGAGGTATTTATAATCTACAAGTTAATACGATCACAACACAAAAAGAATCAATTGAATTGGATCAACGGTTTGAAAAATATGGCCTCCGGAAGATTTATTTCAAATTTGGTCAAGTTCAAATCTGAACATTACAATCATGCAAAAAATTTGGTGCTGTCAAATTCTACTGATCATTATGAGTGCAAAGGAAAAATAATCAACTAAATTGAGCATATGGTTTAGGTGATATTGCTAATTGAAACATGGGCCAAAATCTGCCCAAATTAATCTAGAACAAACATTCAGCTGGTCCGGTACTGTAGCAAACGCCACATGTCATCGCATGATTGGCTGAAGTGGCTCTGTCCTTGCGTGCTCACCAGAAACAGAGGAAACAGGGGCGGTCTCGGGCGTCAATGGTGGCGCTTCTCTGGTGGTCATCCCGCGAAGGTGAGGTGGGGATTGGATGTGGCGAACTGCGGGGGTCACTCCGGTGGCGATAACGGCGACGGGGCTGTCCTCTGTGGCCAGCAGCGATGCCAGGAACTCTGGCGTGTTCTGGCTGTTTCAGGCAGTCTCTCCGGTGGTGTGCGGTCCTCCGGCGGTGTCAAACGATGCGGAGCAACAGGGGGAAGTCGAAGGGGCAAGCGGCACAACTCGTAGTGCTCCTGTGGTGTCGCAACGTCCGGCGACGGCAGCAGTGGTTCGAGGAACTTCGTCAAGATCTAATTGGCTCGAAGGCACGGGAGTTGGCAATTTGTGGAAAAATCGGAAGAGGAGAGGTAGGGGAATACTAATAAGAGGATTCCGTGGACGAGGGGCAGCGGATCGATCGAATCGATCGAGTTTGGATCGGCTTCGGTGTCCCTGATGAACACGAACAGAGAAAGGGGATGACACGGTGGGTCCCGGCAGTCCGCGATAGAGACAGAAAAAAAACAAAGAGGAGCAGGGACTTGGGAGGTGGGTTGTGGCTTGTGGTGCTGGGCCGGCCTGCTAGCTGCTGCTGCGTGCGCGCTGGCAAGGACAAGGGAATGGTCTGCACTGGCGGCCCAAAGTGAATAGTGGAATCCTAGACAAAAATATATATATTTACATAGTGAATGTTTTGGCTGAAATAAGATACCATATGACATCCTAAACATAACAGCAACACACGGTAAAACATCATAGCAGTTTTATGAGACAGTGAACATTGTTTCCATGTCGAAAAAAAGTTTGCAAAATATTTTTATGCAATAGGTGCTAATAAAAAGCACTAAGACCAACTCTAAATATAAATCAAAGTTTGTAAAATCTCAAAATAAATAGCATGAACTCAAAATAATATTCTTAGTATTTTCCAACTATAGCTAACAGGGAAGAAGTCATATTATCTCCACTCCAAATATTTTTCCTTGAATTGGAAAACACCTTGAATACTCAGAAAATTTAAAATATGCATTTGAATCATGAAGAAAAAGAATGATTCCTATTAACATTCCAAATCTAAAAATTTGGGATGTTACAGCCTAATAACGATGGTGACAAGTCGGGTGACGCACCGTCAAGGCGCCGGAAACCTCATAAGCGGTCAAAAGGCAAAAAGAGAAGGAAAGCTATCATCGACACAGGGGATGGAGATATCCCTGAGGACAATGGCGATCCAGATATCCCCGAGCACCCGTTGGAGGGCCAGGAAAGGCCTAAGGACTAGAGCAACCCCGACGACTTCAATGATTCCGACGATGACAAGTACCTCCCTACTGTCGAGGAGGGGGACATCCCGGAAGCCGATGACCTAGATATTCCCGATAACTCTGAAGATCAGGAATTGTTCACACAACAGCTCATAGCAACGGCCCGCAGCCTGAAAGCGAAAGAATGGCAACTTAAAGCCGAACAAGACAACCTCAATGATCGATGTACTAGAGTCCTCTCAGTTGAGGAGGGATACAGTACAGGTCTGTCGGACCTACCTAAGACCTATCCATGCAGAAGGCTGCTGCGCAATTTGACGACGAGCTCACCGATACACCGTCTCCCAAACATACCCCGTACGACAAGCCGGACCGCCCTCCCCGCGGGCGTGACAGAATGGCTAACTATACCGGTTACAGACCGCCCATGCCCCGAAGATGGGGAAAGGAGCCGCTAGATCCCAATGACAGGTTCAACCTGCGAGACGACCTAGACCACAGAGGAGGTCACACAAGATCAATTTATGGATCGAGAGGCTACTCACCGGTAGACGGATAGGTACAGACCATGGGTCGACCGAAGGAATAACAGAGACCGGGAACACAACCGGGCTAGAACAGACGCCGAATACATGTGTGATATAGCTCAGGTTTGAGGCGCCGCTCACCCTCTGTGCTTCACAGATGAGGTAATGCGACATCAGTTCACAGAGGGGTTTAAACTCGTGAATATCGAACAGTACGATGGGACAACTAACCAAACCGTATGGATTGAGGATTTCCTCCTCCACATACACATGGCACGAGGAGATGATCTCCACGCCATGAAATATCTCCCCCTCAAACTTAAGGGGCCAGCTTGGCACTGGCTGAATAGCCTCCCCAAAAACTCCATCGGATGCTGGAAAGACCTGGAGGATGCATTCGTCCCTAACTTCCAGGGAACCTATGTTCGGTTACCGGATTCCTCCGACCTAAGCAACGTCGTACAGAAGCCCGGAGAGTTTCGCGACAATTCTGGAATTGGTTCTTGACCAAGAAGAACCAAATTGTCGACTGCCCGGATACTGAGGCAATAGCCTCTTTTTGGCATAATATTTAGGACGAAGGGCTGGCTCGCCAGATCGGCCAGGATAAACCTCACACCATGTCCGCCCTTACTGCCCTCATGACCCGCTTTTGCGCGGGCGAAGATAATTGGCTGGCGCGACGCAGCCACAACTCCGAAGACCCCGGACCATCCGAAGTTAGTGACGTCAACAAGAAACCCAATCGCAATAAGAACAAGCGCCAGCACAATAACAATGATGCCGATGATGTAACAGCCCAAGTCCAACCCTTGCCATTTTGGTCATGTATTCCTCATGTGAACCTCTATGTTTGCCATGTGCTTGAATGAATTACTACTTTGCTCCATTGCCATTTCCATTTCATGCATCATGCATCATGCTCATCATATCATATGCATAACTACTATTGCTTGCTTGTGCTTGTGAAGTGTTGTGATGTGGGTGAAAGGATGTGTGTGTTGGAGTGATACTCTAGTTCCTACCATTCCAAATCTATTCCATCTCTCTCTTTATTCAAATTTGCTATATGTTAAATATTTGCTTGCTGTTTTTCCTTGTTTAATGTTGGTCATCTTCTAAATATTCTACTAAGATTTCTGGAATAGTCCTATGCCATGGTTGGGGTTTTATTCCTTTCTAATAATTTTGAAAACCATGCATAGTTAAATACTAGGTAAAATATTTGCTTGATCTAAAAATGCCCTAACCATTTTATTAAATGGCCTGCATTTTTGTGAACTCAAAAGTATTTTTATTTTGGGGAAAGACCCCTTCCTTTTCTCTATGGAATAATTTTGCTGTGGTCTTTTATTTTAAAAGAAAACCTTCCTCTTGTTTTCCTAAGAGAGGGAATGCTAGCTGGGCCTCTCCTCCTCCCGCGGCCCAGCAAGTGCGCCAGCACAGCCTAGCAGAGCCCAAAGCTTCAGTCGTCGTCTCCCCTGTACAACAGCATATCCACAGCAGCCACGTCACGTCCCTGTTGATTTGACGGCCGACGGCGACCCCCTGCTCCTATAAGGATGTCCCTCGTGCCCTAGGGTTTGCCCTAGCCCCATTTTGGCCTCCTCCGCACCGCCTCCGCTAGGGTTAGCTCGTCCTCGCCTCGCAATCGCCATGCACCGAGAGCACCCGAGCTCCTGCTCGGGATAGCCTCCCGTACCTCCCCTCCTCCGTCTGTGATCCCAAGGAGCTCAGGGTCGTCCGCACCATTGTGTCCCAAAGGCGTTTGCTTCGTCAGGACCTCGGGAGCGGCCTCCTCATCCGCGGCTTCTTCCTCTGCCTCATCTTCTTCTCAGAGCCAAAGTACGTCGAGGTTCAGCGCGTCCTCGCGTCTTCTTCATCGTGGAATCTGCCTCATCTTCATGTCCAATGGGAACTAGGTGAGACGCCTCCACTCCTTGCCCCGTTCCATGGATCTTCGGTCCTCATAGGCATCGCAGTGTCCGTGCCACGGTCGTGCCCTCGAAGCTCCTGCCAAGTCCGTTCTTTTTTTGAAGTGTCGTTGCCGTGCGTGTGTGGTGTCGCTAGTGGCAAGCCGCCCTTGTGTTCGGTCACCTTCGTGTGCTTGCCTCCTTCCCCGAAGTGCATCTCGCGCTCTTAGGTGTCGCCTCCCCGCTCGCTTGCCTGTTGCTGCTGCCGCTGCCATGGTCGGAAGGTTCAAGCTTGGGCCCCGCTTGGCGTGCTCGCTGCCGTAGCCATCATCGCGTCCTATTCCCAGGGATGGATTCCCCTAAGGATCCCGCACCCCCCACCGGGTTTCCTCCTTGTCGGAGAGCCCCTCCGATGCCGGAGTTAGCGCCGCGTTCCTTTGTTTGTATGTGCGTGTGCGTTTTGTTTTCAGTTTCGTCAGTTCAGGATCGGTGGAGTAGTTTTAGTAGGTTGAGAGACTCCGTAGGCAGAACCCCCCTCCTAGACCGACTGGTCAACGCCCTCGCTCCCGAGAGGGAGGTCGCCGGTTCGAACCCCCGACGCGCCCCCTTTTGTTTGGTTTGTTTTTTTGGTGGTAGGCTGACTGTGTGTGTGTGTGCCCGGATCCTGTGTGGCTACACCGGATATCGTGTGAGTGTGCTGTGCGTGTGTGAGTGCCAACGTGTGTGTGTGGGGGGGGGGGTAGGATTCCCTATGGCAGGAGATCCAGTGTGTGTGTGTGTTTGTGTATGCTGTGTGTGTGGTGTGTGTGTATGACAGTGGGCCCATGGCCCACTTGTCATCCACATGGAGGGGCCCTGGTGTCATGCCAGGTGGGACCCCACCTATCTTTTGATTTTTTATTTGTTTATTTGTTTTTATTGTGTTTTAAATAGATTATTCCATTTCTGGTAATTTACTATATCTGTACATGCGGATTTTTGGTTATGAGCTTATATGGCAAGTTTTGACTTATGAGCATATGATGATGTGAAGTGATTTGGAACTAGAGGTTGTGGGCTTTTTACCCAATGAAAAATATGGGTATGATATATGAAATTGGGGTAGAAAAATCTCAGGAATTCATTGGCGTGATTTGTTTTTTCATTTGAGCAAGTTTTACAAAATGTCATTTTGTCCCAATATGCCATTTTTCATTTTAGTTAGAATTAATTCATGCATGCTTTGGTATTGGTGTCAACTTGGAAGTGGTAGTATTTCATGAGTAGAATGCCATGGTATTTTCTTTTGACATGTTAGACTTGCATATAAGTGGGAACCTTGCTCCAAAGTGGCTATTAAAATGTTGCTGATTTCAACATGCTAAATATTTCTAAGTCTGAGAATCTGTTATTATTTTTATGCCATGATGAGTGGATGCAACCAAGTGATATGTTGAGTTTTAGCTCAAGCTCAGTGCCAGAGTTTTGAAGTAGATGTTGCCCTCTACCATCCTGTTAATTTTCATGCCATGAGGTGGTCTCTAGCACCATTATTTATTGCTGTCAACTTGCTATCAGCTTAACTCAGATTTCAGAAAACTGTGATTTTCACCAAGTCCCTAGAATCTGTTTCATCATGCCATCTTGTGAGCTTCATGCTTAGTGATCCATGCTTCCTTTCCAGTTTGTGTAGTTCGATGATTTTATAACTATGTTATGTAGTTTCTGTACATGTTTTGTTTGAGGTTGGAAACTTCCTGAAGCTCTAGACATTTGCTGTGGAAGTTGCTATGTTGCTGTTTTGAGACAGATTGTGTGTGTTAGTGTTTTGTAACTTGTGGGAGCTATGCTCCATTGTTTTGCTTTATCTTTGGCTCTATTGTGGTTGGTTTTTCTTTCCCTATCCAGTGGATACATTGGAATACCAAGGAATAGCCCATGGCCTTCCATGTCTTGTATTTTGCCTTCGTAACTTGCCGTGAGCATAGCGTGAGATCCGTTACCTCATTTCCTATGTTCTACATATGCATTTGCATCGATTTTGCATGAAGCATCCATATTTTCCATGATCATGCATGTTCAAACAACTTAACATGAGGTTCTGTCCAGAATTGTAAATAACTTAACTATTGCATGAGAAACATGACTAGTTTAGGATTGCCATGCTAAATACTTCAAATGAATCATGCATCATCTCGTTTGTGCATTGCACCTTTGTTGGTTGTTTATTGTTGATGTTTCTCTTGGGTAGATGCGAGTGTTGAACCTGAGTACGAGGATCCAAGAGAGTACCACTACGAGGACCCCGCTCTTTGTCCCTCTGAAGAACCAACAAGCAAGATGACCGTACCCGGATCCCGACACTATTTTTGCTTTGCTAGATGTCTCGCTCTTATCATTACATATGCGATACCTACCAATTGAATGTCAAGCCTCCTACATTGCCATGATAGCCTCTAACCCTCCACATCCTAGCAAACCTTGTTTGGCTAAGATACTGCTGCTCAGCCCCTCTTATAGTGTTCTTAGATGCAGGTGCAGGTTGTTTCCATGTGATAACATGGATATCTGGAGATAACACAATATTTACTGTTATTTAATTTAATGCACATATATATCTTGGTATGGTGGAAGGCTTGGCCTTTTGCTCGGTGTTTTTTTCCACTTTTACCGCCATAGTTACTTGTTACTGGTGTTATTTTTCCATATTTTGCGCTCCTAACATGCTTGGGGTTGTTATGGGGACCCCCTTGACTATTCATTTGTGATTAAAACTTGTCTGGCAAGGCCCAACATTGGTACTATTTTCTTAAACAACATAATTAAATTTCATAGGGCTTTGCAACCCCATGGATAATTAATCAATTCTCCTCATGAGTGTTGGTCCATACTAGAGTTGTGTGCGGGGCCAACCCGGGGAAACTCAGGAGATTTCTATCAGGCCACCGTACACTGCGCTCATCCGCTCGTGTCCTGAGAACGAGATGCGTGGCTCTTATCAGGTTCGTCGACACGTCGGGTGGTCTTGCTGGACTTGTTTTACCATTCTCGAATGGCTTGCGTGAGGAACTCTGGTTTTATTTGGGCTATCTCGAGGTGTCGGTTTTTCCTTTGGAATTTCCTAGGATGATTATGAGATCCATGGTGGAGGTTATTCCCATGGAGTGTGGTTAATTTATGATGGATTAGTTAGAGCACCCCTGCAGGGTTAAATCTTTCGGAAAGCCATGCCCACAGTTATGTGGCAACTTGGATATTTTGTTTAACACCCAGTTACAGTTAACTTGAAGTGAACTCCAATAAAATACACCAACCATGTGAGTAACCGTGATCGTCTCTGCTCATGAATATGAACCGAGAGAGAACACGGTGGGGTTATGTTTGACGTAAGTAGGTGTTCAGGATCACTTAGCGACCATGCTAGTCTCGATCATCTATCGTAGTCCACATATTTACATTCATGTTCTCGTAAATTGGCCACCATACAATGCCTAGTGCTGCTGCAAACTCACCACTTACCTCCATCCTACCTAATAAGATTGAATAGTCTCGGTACCCTGTTGCAAGGCTGAGTCCCCGTGGCTCATAGATTACTACAACAAATACAGGTGCATGTGCAGATGAGACCGTGCCAGATGACGCGACTCAGCTCCAGTGGGAGTATGATGAGGAATGTGGCAGAATGTACGTCACATATCCAGACGAGTAGAGAGGCCTTGGTCATGTCTTCGGGGCTAGGAAGACAGTTTCATTGCATCTTTTTTTCTTGTTTGTTTTCGTACGTAGACGAACCCTGTCATTTGAATGATGTTTGAATAAACCGTGTGTATTTGTAATTTAGCATGTGGTGAGTGTAAGCCAACTCATATACTCCTCTCTTCATACATGTATGTGATGATATTGTACTTGCGAAACGACTAGATGTGCCTCTATCTCTGTCGAGGCCCCCGTGCCCAAATATAGATAGGCGCGTCTCTTGGGCGTTATAGATGACACAGGTGTTAACGCCGGCTTCCGCAACTCCTGTCCTGGGCAGCGTAAGAAGCCTCCTAGAGGTAATCACGATGGACCCACTGTCGGTGTCAAATCTGGCATATCTCGTAGTAGGGGTCCTAAGCTAGGCATCTTGGAGCGATGGTAACATGGACACATGATTTTACCCAGGTTCGGGCTCTCTCAGGGAGATAATACCTTACGTCGTTCTTTTCATTGTATTGATATGGGGGATAGTACATAGTACATGTATCTACTACGAGATTGTAGTAATGAATATGAGATTGAGATCGTCCATTGACTAGCCTGGCCTTGGTTTATATAATGCACTGTAGGCCTAGGTTTTGGAGGAGTCCTTGTCTTGTGCACCAAGTCTTGTGGAATCTCCCTTGTATGCATCATGGGCTCTCCAGAGACTGTTGTGTTAGCGGAAACGAGGCAATCAGATATCTAGGCTTTATAAATTTCCCTTAGCTAGTCATATGAGCTTAAAGTTTGGGAGGCCAGTTACTAGCCCCCAGTTAGTGTTCGGCATTAGTCAAGGTCAAGTCGTTAACACTTTGGCCAAATTTATGAAAGGCCCATGGGGTAACCTCTATCGGTCTATATTCTGACAGAGTCATCGGACCGCTGACTAGTTTGTGCTCATTGTAACATTTAGTTTTCGGCTTTCTCCACTGAGGTACTTAACCAGTTAAAACAGAAGTACAATCACAATGGTTCTCCCTTTGCACACCTTGCCCGAATAATCCGGAAGTAAGGAGCAATCATAGGAGAAGGGCAACCCAACTATTAACCGAAGACATAATTCGAAACTGATGCATATAGAAGAATATCCGAGACATCGAGGTGGATGTCG
The DNA here is from genome assembly GCA_022496015.1 of Hordeum marinum. NCBI lineage: Eukaryota > Viridiplantae > Streptophyta > Magnoliopsida > Poales > Poaceae > Hordeum > Hordeum marinum. The sequence continues at coordinate 475,514,627 of CM039676.1, forward strand.
ATAGGGAAGATGCCAAACAACAGGTCAAAAAATATTTCCAGAGCTGAATTATTATGTATGTCACCTCGGTCAAGATGATGTCCATCCTCCTAAAAAACATACAAATATCTTAAAAGTGCCATAAGCCCGAAAAGCCAAAAAACTTCCATAAAAACTTTGATGTTCGAAATAAATCAAGTGTTTTGTTGCCAATCTGAAAATTGGTCTTAAATTTAACGTGTGCTTCGGTCGTGCTTTAACATGATACATCCGATCTCACGGACTTCAAGCGGGTTAGCCTTTGGCTTCAATCTCCATATCCCGAGGGCGGAGTGTTACTCTGAGGCCTGTTTAGCGAATAAACTCAAGCAACTTTAGAGAGAAACTAGGCTACCCGACTATTGACCAAACACTCGTGTTGAAAAAACGAGTAGTAGAAAAAGACTTTGCAACGACCAAGAAGAAAACAACGTTTATTATAAAATGGCTCATATAAATTTAAGAGCCCCAAGTGACTTGGGTCAGAGAATTTTATGTATAATGATTGTATGTGTCGAACTACTGATATCATATATGTGTTCGCCCGATCTTTAAACGCTTCTTAACCAACCGTCGGCTTCTCCCTCTTTGGCCAAGGGCCGAAAAGTGTTATCTACTATGTCGTCCGAGGATATCGGAGGTGTTTCGAATAACCAGGCAATCATGCCATTAGGCTATAACAGACAAAGCGCACCCAGGGAACTTATGCTATATTACTATTTAACATAAGAAGCATGTTCAAACAAAATAGTTCCGCCAACGGTTCCTTTCTTTGGGTTCTCATGATTAACATGAGGGGTGTGCAATAGATTTATGTATTCTTGTCGTCCGTCGTGGCTGACCATAGTTGAAAACAGTAAGAGTGCTAGCTTTTGGCTTCACTCGTCTGAGGTATGAGTTCGGATGAACCGATCGTAACAATCGCAGAAGTGCTCCCTTTACTCCCTAGCCGAACAATTGGGAACGTAGGGGTAAGCACAGGAGCAAGGCAACCCAGATTTATAGAACACTTGCTACTTCTCGAGAATGCGTTGGTTTCCGTGAAGAGGAATGAGTGATGCAGCAAAGTAGATAAGTATGTCCCTCGGTTAATGAGAACCAAGGTATCAATCCAGTAGGAGATACAAGCAAGTCCCCAATAGGTGTACCTACACAAGGAATCAAACTCTTGCACCCAACGCTATAAAGGGTTGTCAATCCCTTTAAGGTTACTTGCAAGGATGAGATCTGATAGAGATAGATTGCTTGAACGGAAAGTAAAACAAAAGGTAAAAATAATGCAACAAATTATTTTTGGTATTTTTGGTTTTAGATCTGAAAGTATAAGATGGAAAATAGACTCGGGGGCCATAGGTTTCACTAAAGGCTTCTCTCATGATAGCAAGTATTACGGTGGGTGAACAAATTACTGTCGGGCAATTGATAGAAAAGCGAATAATTATGAAGATATCCAAGGAAATGATTATGCATATAGGCATCACGTCCGTGTCAAGTAGACCGAAACAATTCTGCATCTACTACTATTACTCCACACATCGACCGACTCCTGCCTGCAGCTAGAGTATTAAGTTCATGAAGAACAGAGTAACACATTAGGTAAGATGACATGATGTAGAGGGATAAACTCAAGCAATATGATTAAAACCCCCATATTTTTATCCTTGATGGCAACAATACAATACATGCCTCACTACCTATTGGGGATATAACCCTGTGGTAAGACCCGTCCAGGAGGGGCCGGGTCATACCTGGCGGCTCATTAGCGTATGGGACAGAAGAGGAAGATTGGGCTGCACGGTTACTCACCAGATGGGATGGGGCGGAGGCCCAGAGTCAGGAAGAAGATGCATGACCCTGGCGCATAAGCCGCTCGGAGAGAGCCTACGAGAGTCGGCCAGGCGGCTCAGAGATAGAGTCAGATACGTTGTAAGAGTCAGTATGAGACTTGTGTAACCTGTGGTCTTGACCTCCTATATAAAGGCGAGACCAGGATGGCTTAGACGGAAACCAATCCATTGAGATCTAGGTCAAGCGAATACGCTCCCTTGTAATCGATACACCAATCAATACACACAAAGCAGGATGTAGGCTTTTACCTCATCTCGAGGGGCCGAACTTGGGTAAATCCATGTCTTTTGTCCCGTCCAACCCCTTTGAGTCCACCGCCTTAGTGATGGCCTCGAATCTAAGTCTTCGGACATCTGCCGTGATAAAACCACGATAGTTGGCGCCCACCGTGGGGCTAGCGCGTGGTGGTGTTGAGTTCTCAAAGGGCTTTCTCTCAGGGATCGAAGGATACGTCGTCGCCTTGATGACCAAGATTCGCCGCGGTAAGCTCCACATTGACGACTCGGGATGGGGGCCTGAAGCTGACTCAGTCAAGTACGGCTATCGGGTTCCCATTGGCAAGATGCACGTGTTCATCGGCAAGCTGGACGGATCTACAGCCGGGCCGGACATCTGCACCAACATTGTCGAGCCGGCCCGGCGCGCGACACCCGCCCGTGTTCAACCGGGCGGAAGACCGTCTTTGTTGGCTTCACATCGGACAGCGGTGACTCCTTGTCGGGAGAAACCTTGCCTTTTTCAGATGAAGGATCTTTTAGTGAAGATGGGGAATCGATCTATCAACTTCATCATGTTGGGTTAAGGGGCTATGCCGATGGTGATAGTATTTCAGAGCCTTATGACCCGCTGAGCCGAGCCGCCGTGTTCATGGCAGGCCCGGTGCTAGCTTCCAATGGCGCGACATCCGGATCAGCGGCTCCCCCAGATGCGGAGCCTCCTAAGGCGCCGACACAAGCTCTACTTGAGCTCATGGAGGAGCTGGCGGCTCTGATGGCCATGGAGGTAACGACTGAGAACCAAGCAGAGCGTAACGCCGAGATCAACTAGATCAAGGGACAGATGGCTCAGGCCCAGGAGGATATTAATGCGATGCAAGCCTAGATGAATGCTGAGTCGGAACATTTGAGGGCGGAGGCTCTCCGTTTTGATCTGGACCAGCGGGCGTTAGAGGCGGTTCAACGTAGAAGGACTCAAGTCGGTTTACCGATTCAACCTCGGAATCTTTTCAATACTCCGGGGCTGGGCCAAGTACACCGCCAATGGTGAACCGGGCGGTTGAGGCGCCGCGGCAGTTAGATACGTCATGGAGGAGCAGACCTTTGTCGCGACACGTTGTGATGCCGCCTGGCCATTACTTGAATCCGGTAGAAAATATGATAGCGGCGGCTGCTAAGCTTGATGCTCTCCCTTTGGCCGAAGGAACGCCGTTTGCTGAGGGGTGAGGAACATGATTAGCCTGTTGCAGACATCGGTGGCTCAGTAAGAAAGGTATACGCATAGCCGAAGCCGGGTGCACTCCACGCTGATTCATAGCCGTAGCTACAGCCGGCGGATTGAGTCACCCGCGGTCTCTAGCAGTGAGCAGAGGCGAAACCCGCCCAATAACAACCCGCCTGAGATGGATATTCAGGGGGCTATGGACAGGGACCGGGCTCAGCGAGAGTCGACACCGGTGACGGATTACCCAGAGGTCCCTGAGCCGGCACCAGCAACACCCGTCGGCGTCTCAGCCAGGGGATTTGGTGTGCAGTGTCTTGCAGCAGATCTGAGGAGTGCGCGCCTACCCAAGGACTTTAAGGGGCCACGGATGGTGCCCAATTACATGGAGGATCTGCCCCCAGAGGCTTGGATTGCAAGCTATGAGCTTGCTATGGAGATGCTGGAGGTCGACGAAGCAGTCTGTGCGAAATACTTCGTCATGATGTTGGAAGGACCGGCTCACACTTCGTTAAAAGGGTTACCACTGAATACCATTACGTCATTGGCCGAGTTGAAAGCATGGTTCATCAAGAACTTCGAAGGAACTTGCAAGCAACCGATGACGATTGTGGATCTAGACCTTTGTGCGCAGCAGGAAGGTGAGTCGGCCCATCATTCGGTGCGGTGGGTCTCGACGGTGATCCATTCATCTGAGAATATTTCGGCATCTTAGGAGGATCTGATCTTGGAAAGGAATCGTCATTTTGTGCCCTTGAAGCAGAAGCTCGAGTAGTTGAAGCGTTCTTGTCAAGATATGGGTGAGCTCATGACGGCTCTCACCAAGTATGTGGATTCAGATACCACCAAGGAACCATACTCCAACGATGAGAAGTCAGGACAGGGTAAGAAGGGCGGTAATGGTAAGAACCAGCAGGGAGGTGCTAGGAACGATAGGCAAGGCAAGCGGAAGAACCCGGATGGCGGGTCAGAATTTGTAGTGAACACCAACGCACAACCATCCGGGAACAATTCCCCTAGGGGCAACCGGAGCTTCAGGCCGCCGTTCGATAGGAATAGGGCACCTGTATCCCCCACACCCTACACCTTAGAAGAGGCACTAGACATACCTTGCCTGGCGCATAGCCGGCCGAACAAGGAGGCCAGCCACACTTGGAAGGATTGCAGTGTTATGCGTGTGTTTCGGGAGCAAAGCCTTTGTCAAAATCATAACAATGGTAACGGCCCGTCAGGCGGGTCAGGTCCTAGCGGCTCAAGTGTCGGCTTCAGTGCTGGTGGGTCAGGTTCAGGTCATCAAGGCCAAAGCAGTCAGAATTGAGGAAACTAGGGAAGTCATCAGCAGCAGAGCAATGGTGGTCAGCAACAGAATAACCACTCAGGATATCAGAGCAACCCGAAACAGCTTAGTGGGTGAGAGTATCATGTCTTCACGACAAGCCTGGATAAGCGGGAGCAGAAGCTACACAAGAGGACGGTCAATGCGGGAGCCGGGAGGATATTTAAAATGGTCAGAGTACCTAATTACGTGGAGCCGGGAGGATCACCCGCCACGGGTCGACAATCCGGGTCAATTAGATCTGGTGGTCGCTCCTTAGGTTGGAGGGTACAAATTTACAAAAGTACTCATGGACGGTGGTAGCAGTATCAACATCCTATACTACGACACCTTCCAGCGGATGGAGTTAACCGACAAGGCTCTTAAGCCATCATCGTCCGTCTTCCATGGAGTGGTGCCACGCAAGTCGGCTTACCAAGTAGGAAAGATTGTGTTGGAAGTGGCGTTTGGGGATGAGTATAACTACAGGGTGGAGACCTTGTGGTTTGAGGTGGTAAAGATTAAGAGCCCATATCATGCTCTTTTTGGCCGACCGGCTTTCGCAAAGTTTATGGCCAGGCCCTATTATGTTTATCTGTAGCTCAAGATGCCGGTTCTTAACGGAACAATCATGGTCCATGGTGATCCGAAGTAGCCATCGAGTGCGAGGAAAGGGACGCGGCTTATGCGGAGTCAAGCTGCGCAGAAGCAGAGCTTAAGTTTTATAAGGATAACATTGACCCGACAGATATGACTCCGTTGAAGAAGCCCAGTATAGAGTCTAAGCCGCCTTTGAAGTTTTCAGCTGATGACACAAAGCTGGTAGATTTTACCCCAGGCGATTCATCCAAACAGTTCACTATTGGAGCCAACATGGATCCCGCATTGGAAATCGCGCTCATCGAATTCATCCGTGAGAATCGGGACATCTTTGCATGGAAGCCGTCTGACATGCCGGGTGTACCGAGAGAGTTTGCTGAGCACCACCTTAATGTGGATCCTACTTTTAAGACGATTAAGCAGTTCCTTCATTGTTTCAATGAGGAGCGGTGTAAAGCAATTGGAGAAGAGGTAGCCCGGCTCTTGGCAGCAGGGTTCATCATGGAGGTTTTTTCACCCGGAGTGGTTAGCTAACCCTGCACTCGTACTCAAGAAGAACGACACATGGCGTATGTGTATAGACTACATGGATCTTAACAAAGCTTGTCCAGTTGACCCGTTTCCTCTCCCCCGTATCGATCAGATTATTGATGCAACAGCGGGTTGTGAGAGTTTATGTTTCGTGGACGTCTATTCAGGCTATCATCAGATCAAGATGGTAGTTAAAGACCAAGAGAAGACCTCGTTTATCATACCTTTTGGAACTTTCTGCTATGTGTCCGTGTCGTTCGGACTCAAGAGTGCACAGTCGAATTACCAACGTTGTGTGCAAAATTTTCTTCACGGTCAGATTGGACGTAACATTCATGCCTATGTGGGCGATATTGTGGTCAAGTCAAGGAAGAAGGAGACGTTGTTGGATGACCTAAAGGAAACATTTGATAACTTACGGGTCTATAAGATGATGCTTCACCCGGCTAAATGTGTTTTTGGAGTTCCTGCAGGTAAGCTTCTGGGTTTCTTGGTTTCAGAGCGAGGTATCGAAGCCAACCCGGACAAGATAAAGGCCATCACGTCACTAGCCAAGCCAGCGAGCGTCATTGATGTACAATGCTTGGCAGGTCATATTGCCACTTTAAGCCGCTTCATCAGCCGCCTTGGGGAGAAGGCTATTCCTATATACCAGATGATGAAAAAGACAAATGACTTTGTATGGAGTAATGCTGCAGATGAAGCTCTTGAAGCGCTTAAAAAGTAGCTAGCTAACCCAACGTTCTTAGCTGCTCCGGCTGAGAAGGAACCCATGCTCCTTTATGTGGCGGCTAATAATCGGGCGGTTAGTGCTGGAATTGTGGTGGAGCGTAAGGAGGCAGGGAAGGAGTATCTAGTACAGAGGCCGGTTTATTATGTCAGTGAGGTACTTATCGAGTCAAAGCAAAGATACCCACACTGGGAGAAGCTAATATACGGGGTATTCATGGCGAATCGTAAGTTGAAGCATTATTTCCTTGGACATCAAATCATGGTGGTTAGTTCTGCTCCGTTGGGAGATATAATATAGAATTGAGAAGACACTAGTAGAATTGCTAAGTGGGTGCTGGATCTTGGGCCTATAAATTTTAAGTATGTACCTTGCTCAGCCGTGAAGTCTCAGGCATTGGTGGATTTCATAAACGATTGGATGGAGTGTCAGCCACCGGTGGAAAAACCGGACAATACGTACTGGACGATTCACTTTGACAGGTCTAGACAGTTGGAGGGCTCGGGGGCTGGAGTTGTCTTAACCTCTCCCAAAGGTGATAAGTTTTGTTATGTATTAAGGTTTATGTTTCCTTGTACGAACAATGCAGCTGTATGAAGCTTTGCTTCACGGGCTTCGTGTGGCCAAGGAGATGAACCTGAGCTAGGTTAAGTGCCTTGGCGACTCTGACCTTGTGGCACAACAGGTGTTAGGTACGTGGGATTCCAATGACCCGCGGATGGCGGCTTATCGGCAAGGGGTAGATATTGTCGCTAGTCATTCCAAGGGTTATCAGGTAGACCATATTGACCATCGCAAGAACGAGGTGGCGTATGCATTGTGAAGGCTCGGCTCTCAGCGTAAGCCGGTGCCACCGAATGTTTACTTGTATGTACTTTATCATTCATCTGTTAAACTACCGTTAGAGGAGGATCTGGCTATACCTGACATGGAGGGGCAGTTAGTGGCAGCTTTACATGCTATTCCAGACTGGACGTTGCCATATCTGGAGTACCTGACCCGGGGCGAGTTGCCTGAAGATGAGACTCTAGCGCGACAGATCGTGAGGCGTTCTAAATCCATGACCATCAATAGAGGGGAATAACAAAAGTGCAGCGTCACCGGCGTCTTCCTGCGTTGTGTCTCACCGGAGGAAGGCAAGGAAATTTTATATGAAATACATGCTAGTGATTGCGGTCATCATGCCAGGTCAAAATCTTTAGTGGCCAAAGACTTCCGACATGGATTCTTATGGTTTACGGATCATAAGGACACAGAGGATTTAGTTGCCAAGTGCGACGGGTGCCAGAAGTTTGGAAGACGTGCTCATGTGCCGGCTCAAGAATTACGGATGATACTGATCACTTGGCTGTTTGCAGTATGGGGGCTTGACATGGTTGGACCTTTCAAATAGTCTAAGGATAAAAAGACCCACCTTTTGGTGGCAGTGGACTAGTTTACCACGTGGGTGGAAGCTGAACCCGTTAGTAACTGTGATGCAGCCACGGCGGTTCAGTTTGTCAAGAAATTGATCTACCGGTTTGGATACCCTCATAGCATAATTACAGATAACGACACAAATTTGTCCAAGGGGGCTATGAAGGTATTCTGCGAAAGCGAGCACATCCGGCTTGATGTTTTGGCTGTTGCTCATCCATAGTCCAATGGTCAGGCAGAATGGGCAAATCAGGAAGTCTTGAGAGGTATCAAGCCCTGGCTCATGGTTCCTTTATAGAGAATGCCGAGTTGTTCGGTGGAAGAACTACCGTCCATCATTTGGAGCATCAATACTACGCCTAACAGGTCGATGGGTTACACTCCTTTCTTCATGGTTTATGGTGCGGAGGCTGTGTTGTCGAGCGACATACGTCATGATTCGCCATGTGTGGCGGCTTATGTGGAAGCTAACAATGAGGCGGCGCGTCAGGATGCATTGGATGCGCTGGATGAAGCACGCGATCTTGCCGCGGCTCGATCGGCGATTTATCAACAGGACCTGCGTCGCTACCATAGCCGCAGGGTCAAGACTCAGGCATTCCAAGAAGGTGACTTGATATTACGTTTGATTCAAGATCAGACAGATGTGCACAAGTTATCACCACCGTGGGAAGGACCTTTCGTGGTTAGCAGGAATATGAACAATGGGTCTTATTATCTCATTGACGTGCGAGACGAATCACATACCTCCGGGCAGGAAACTCACCGGCCGTGGAACATCACTCATCTATGACCTTACTATACTTGAGTCATTGACTCTTACTTTTGTACATACATATTTTCTTGTATTTATCCTCATATAATAAAGTTGGCATCCCTGCAATACGGGGCCTCTGCCGTTTTTCTCTTTGGCATTACAGATTTGTGCAAAGATGAACACCTCCATATGGTCACTTAGGGGGCTTCCAACCCGCTGGGTTTAGCTTGCTCACCCTTTTGGCCGGCTTTTCAGCCAGAATAGCACCATCGTGCGATGACTTACAAGATGGCGACTTACAAGATGGCGTCCCAAGGTATGATGCCGCGGAAGATGGCGAGAGGCTTAAGGTTACCCAAGAGGATGAGCCGACACGTTGCGAGCCGTTCAAACATGGGTGTGCCGCCTGATGGACGAGAATTTTCCAGATCACTCAATTGGATGAGCCCCCACATTCTAGCCATTCAAATATGGGTGCCTTACCTTATCGGCGAAAGATCTCAAGTCACTCAAGAGGGCGAGCCGCCATGATGCGAGCCATTCAAACATGGGTGCCAAGCCGCTCAAGCGGGCGAGCCTCCATGATGCGAGCCGTTCAAACATGGGCGCTAAGCCGCTCAAGAGGACGAGCCGCCATGATGCGAGCCGTTCAAACATGGGTGCCATGGGAGCTAAAGAAGATGAGCCGCCAGGATGCGAGCCGTTCAAACATAGGTCCCATGTTGCAAGACGGGTCGTGGACCAGAGCAAGGTGCCAGAGTGGGTGAAGGCCGCCCCCACTCTTTGTAGAGTCGTACCTGCCTGTATGTAGCTGCCGCTCGTGCAGGGGTGCAGGGAGCTATCAACTCACCCCCTCCGAGGGCCTCATACAGCAACGAGGGAAAGCTCTCTCTCATCTGCTACGTACTCTCTGCCAAGTGGCCCGTCGTACTCTTAACAAGTGACGTTTAAGGTTCAAACAATGGATTTATGTCACGTGAGAAGTAGATTATGGGCCCCGAAGCACTCTCTCCATTATAAATTCTGGTCTGTTGCGCCCTTAGCAGTTAATCTCGCCTAGAAACCCTGAGCCGTGCAAGATTGGCGGTCACTCTCGTTAGAGACCCTGCACTGTTAAGCTGTTCAAAGAAACAGTTTCCCCCTCAAAAGGGCCAGAATATAAGTTTTCGAAAACCAAAAAACAAGGGAAAAGCAAGACCATCATACATTACATCATGCATTGCATCATACATATTGCATCATACACATTGCATCATATATTGCATCATAGCTACATCATACATTGCATTCATATCATAAGTATGGCCATAGCAAGATGAAAGATGAAGTAAGGTTATAATTAAGATCTCCGACTTATGCTTTTCTCAAAGCTGCCCAGGTAAACATTGTAGATTGTTTTGTTTGGTTTTTGCAGAATTTATCTCTAAAAGATGAGCTGCGGATTAAGGCATAAGAAGATTGCAAAGTATATTAAAGGGCTCTCATAGATCTCAAAAGACAAAAGGCTTATCAGTTTTGCACTTGTTCCGGCTCAGCCGGTCGGGTTACAATTAGTCAAAGATAAGGAATTTAATTGGCTGGCGGGTCATCCCGCGCCGGGTCTTCGGGCTCTTCGATCTAAAGATGATCCACATCCCAGTTGCAGTTTAGTAAGGCTTCAAATTGTGCATCATTGAAAAGTGTAGATGGATCAACATCAGGGGCGAAGAGTGGCTTACGACGTGCAGGGACCAAGTCTCTAGCTTCAAAGGTAGGGCAGCGCAGCCGTTGGTTGTTTTTGTCATAAGTCGCCTGATATGGAACCAGGTCCGTCTCATCAACCAATATAGAGGCAAGCTGCCGGGAGGCCTTAACGCACTTGGGATAATCGTCTTCCGTGAAGTCTAAGACATCATCCTTCTTGGAAGCGAAGCCGTTCATCATCTCTTTGGCAATTAATTCTGGAGCGAAGGCCAGGGACCTGCTCAGCGCAGCTATAGCCCCTCTTCTGGCGGCTGATCGCCTTATTTCCTCCACCTGTTTGGGCAAAGTTGATAAAACCCTCCAGGACGCCCTTCATAAATTTGGGGACGTACTTGGCCGTCATCATAGCCTTGATGGTGCAAAGGGCCCCACTATATAGTTGCTCCGTCAAAGTGTACACAGCCTTCAACTTCATCAGACTATCAGAAGATAGCTGGCGGCTCCTTTCGCCTGCAAGGAAAGATCCAAGGTATAAGCCGCCCGACGGGTGTTTATTTAAATGAAAATTTTTTTGAGTCGTGTGTACTTACCAAAGATAGCAGCAGTCATCTTGGAGATGTGATCCTTGAGGGTCTTCAGCTTTGCCGATGCAAGGTTGAGCTGGTACTCTGCATCGCTCGCACGTTTCTCCAGGGCGGCTTGTGCAGTTTCGGCAGTCTTCTTATATGCAAGGAATTCAGCTTGGAGTTTCTCAAGATCTTCAACATCTGCTCGCAACTTCTCCTCTATTATGGCTCGGGCTGTTTGGTGGGCTGATAAATCCTCCCTCAAGTTGTCCCGCTCACACTCGGCAGTATTCAAGGCTTCCTGCATTCAACAAGTGAAAGGTTATCAATGTTAAGTCACCGGATGAGATGACTCTTATAAAGTCCCAAGCACATTACAAGCAATATACTTGGCACTTGGGGGGCTAATGTCTGTGTTTTCAGTTTCAAGACTGTGATGAAAGTTTTGGCTCATCATTATCATAATGCTCTGGACCTGGGGGCTACACCCGACGAAACTTCTAACATGTGAAAGATCTGGATCATCATTATTATAATGCTCCGGACTTGGGGGCTACAATTGGATCTATAACTTAGTGTTGACTTATATGTCATTTAACCCAGTACTGAGGAGTCAGATGATAAAGCTCTATATAACAAAATTGAAGGTTTGGAAGACCCGATCTATTATTTGCAACATTAACCCGATTCTTGGGGGCTAAGTACGGATATAAGAGAAAGACAGGAGATGGAGGATACCTCCTATTTTTTCTTCATCAAGCCAACAAGCTTGCTCTCCATGTTGCGGCTGGTAGACATGCGGTTCAGATAGCCAGAGTGTAAATCCTCTATAGTCATCTTCTCCGAGCCAGGGAATTCAAAATCAAGCTTCTCGGGAGAATCAATAGCAGTCTTGCTGGAGTGCCTTGTTAGAATATGCTGCGTGGGAGATTGATAATCCGTCCCAGTGATGATAACGCCAGGGAGAGACGAGTCTTCAGCGCAAGGATTGGGCGGCTTAGGGTCAGCCGTGAAGTTGTCAAGAGCCGCCAAATGATGACCTACCAACTCTGATGGCGGGGGAGATTGCTCAGGTGTTTCTTTGGCAGCTTCAGAGTGTTTGGCAGGAGAGAGTGACGACTCAGCGGTATCCGACTATTGAGCAGTTGGGGCAGCAGTAGACCCGCCGGCTTTTCTGCGCTTAGCTTGCTCCCTGAAAGAACAAGGAGTCAACACATAGTATAAAGGTGATACAAGTAATATATGCACGGCAGAGGTAACAACTTACTCTGGGTTGACCTTCATGGGAGGAAGTTTGGAGGCAGTTGAGTCGCCAAAGGGAGGAGGGGACTCCTACAAAATCAAATCAGTAAGGTACAATGATAAGACAACATTGCAGAAATA